>CAWUFW010001879.1:1268581-2537162 GCA_963921515.1 Calotriton arnoldi | reverse complement strand
TGGGTGGGTGGGTGGGAAGGAGGTCTGGCTGTCAACCAAACACAATCAATGCAGACCATGTTCACACCCCAGAGAATACATAGAAATGCCCAAATAATGCAGGACAATGTGCCACACCAATATCAACCCCTGACTGTGACGACTTAGGACAATACAATGTACAGGCCCGCACCCCGAGGCACAGTCACAACTGTCAGGTGTGTCAACCACTGATGCCTGCAGAAACATGACATACATTGTTTGTGTCTCCCAAAAACAGGTGATGATGGGGACACAGCAGCAGACGCTGAGGAGTCCCAGTCCCAGGCTCAAGAGGATGCCGAGCTCACTGGCGTCGTACAGCCTCTGTCCTCCTCGGACGATGAAGAACAACCTGGCACATCCGGTGCAAGTCAACATGCTGCACCAGCAGGACCACCAGCTGCAGCACCAGCAGGTCCACCAGCTGCACCCCTGCACCCACCCCTCCAACGACTGTCACCACGAATACCATCCCTGCCGACATGGACAGAATAAGGAACAACACCAGCGCAGTGACCCTGGACCAACCTGGGGCCATGGACACCACCACCACCACCAACCCCAAGGTGGACCAGGGTTATCTGTGCGTGCAACTGCACACACTGCACATGTCAGCAGGGGTGGTGGGAGGGGTGGGAGACAGAGGTCGCTGCTTGCAGACGTTGCTGGTGTGCATGAAGACCCACAACTGGTACGCATAGCTGATGCGTACCAGTCCAGCACCGGAGAGCTCAGCCAGGTAGTGGGGCTCCTCAGAGACATCAAACAGCAGCAGGCTGCCCATCATGCCCGCTTGGACTCCCACATGTCCCACGTGGAGTCACACATGTCACGTGTGGACTCCCACATGTCACGTGTGGACTCCCACATGACCCGCGTGGAGTCCAAGTGGGATGTACTACATGAGATGACGGCGGTGCACAGGGACATTTTACAATGCCTCCGCCAGATGAACAGCAACCAGTCCACACCTCCCTGTGTGCCAACAACATCTGGTACCGAACAAACTGCAACTGCCACAGGGAGGGAGGAGGACTCTGGCGGAGAGTCCCCTGCACCGCAGCAGCCTGCACTAGAGGGCCCCCCCAAGAAGAGGGGTCGTCCGAGGAGGGGAAAGTGAGAGGCTGATGGCCAAGCGCAACTCCCAGGAAGCCTGAACCTGTTCTGGATTTTCGCCTTTGTGCACAGACTGTTCACCCTGTTGATGGCAACACTACTCCCACACATTGCATGGGGAGTACAAGTTGGAACAATGTGTCAGACAACTGTGGCCCCGATACTGGGGATCCTGTCTACCTGGACTTTCTATTCATCTAGGAACTTGGGATTGCAAGATTCATGTACAGCACAATCCATCCTATGCACTATTATCACAATAAACACACTAATACACCATACTTGCCTCTGTCGTGATTCCAACGTGGGTGCTGTTATGGGGATGATGAACTGCAAAATTACACAGTGTATGCGAACTGCAACAGCAAGGACAACACAGGCATGTGAGTACAGGCAACGTGACACATATGAGGGAGACACACCACCAGGGCTACACAACACATACACACCTAGGCCATCTGACTCATTGCCTACACTGATGTTGCCAGGGAAGACGGTGCAATGCACAGACACCACACCCATTCCCAGTTGTAGTCAAGTAGCCCACAGGTGCAGTAAGCAAATGGCAGTCAAATGTGTGACCACAGACAACGCACATCACTAAGTGAAGCACAGGTTTATTACACAGTAGCAACATGCCGTAACCACTACAGATGCAAGGTAACCCCACCTGGTAGCGGGCACACAGTCAACAACTGTAGACAGAAGGAAGTCCATGGGTGTGGCGCACATCACC
The DNA here is from genome assembly GCA_963921515.1 of Calotriton arnoldi. Classification (NCBI taxonomy): domain Eukaryota; kingdom Metazoa; phylum Chordata; class Amphibia; order Caudata; family Salamandridae; genus Calotriton; species Calotriton arnoldi. Next base: position 2,535,289 of record CAWUFW010001879.1, on the reverse strand, counting down.
TGTAGGGACACAACAGCTACCAGCCTGGATGTGCAATCACGTCGTCGGTGGACACAGTTGACCAAACGAATCTGAAAGTACCCTGTGAAGGACAGAAATGACACACAGTCAAAAGCAATGCAGTACAGGACAGAACAGCAAAACTCATGCACAATACATGTTACAAGATACCCACCCAGAACCAAGTTAGCATGTCAACACTGTTGGGGAGTACAGCCCACCTGTCACCACACATCGCAACACACATCCTGTCAAGTAGCCCATGGACACACTCCAACAGCACCAGAGCACCACCCACACATCATGCCAACTCACATCATTCACATGACACCTCAGGATACTCACATTCAGCTAAAGAAGTTGGTGATGAGCTGTGTGCGGACATCACCATCACCATCATCATCATCATCGTCACTGGCATCGTGGTCCAGGCCAGGATCCTCCACAGGTGGCGGATGTTGGTCATCGTCATCCTGGATGAGAGGCAACTCCTTCCGCACTGCCAGGTTGTGGAGCATGCAGCAGACGATGATAATCTTGCACACTTTCGCAGGGGCATATGGGAGGGACCCTCCGGTCTTGTCCAGGCAGCGGAAGCGGCTCTTCAGGAGACCAAAGGTCCGCTCAATCACTCTCCTGGTCCGACCATGTGCCTCATTGTAGCGCATCTGGGCAGGTGTCACAGGGTTCCTGAGGGGTGTCAGCAACCACGGCATGTTGGGGTATCCCGAGTCACCTACGGACAGACAAGTGCACATCAGCTGACTTGGAAAAGTGGGCGGAATACTACAGATCAGATCACACACAATGGCACAAAGTCAGTACACACCGACAAGCCAGGCACGCTGGTTCTGCATCTGTGCCATCAACCTGGGGATGCGACTACTCCTCATCACAAAGGCATCGTGTGCTGAACCAGGGAAACGGGCACACACGTGTGTGATGGTCATGTCTGCAAGACACACCACCAGTGCATTGACCGAGTGGTAGTGCTTGCGGTTCCTGTAGGCCTGCTCCTGGGCCTGTGGTGGTACCAAAGCCACATGTGTCCCATCAATGGAGCCAATGACATGCGGCATCCTCCCCAGGGCATAAAAGTCACTCTTCACGTCAGTGAGTCGTCGCAGTCTAGGGAAATAGATGTACCGGTTCAGGAAGAGCAACATTGCCGCCAAGAAATCGCGGAGCACACGGCTGAACATGGTCTGTGACATCCCACCAGCAGACGCCACAGTATGTTGGAAGGTACCGGTGGCAAAGAAGTGTAGGGCTGCCATCACCTTCACCTTGGGGGTCAGCGCTGTAGGATACGGCCGGCCAGGCTGCAAATGTGGGGACAACTGCACTGCCAAATCCTCAATCAGCTGCCTGGTGAAGCGGTACCGTCGGATGCTGTCCCGTTCCACCATCGTTGCCAGGTCTGGGAATGGCCGATGGACAGCAGGAGCCCTGCAGTGCAGAGGAGAAGTAAGCAAGATCGTCAGTCACCCCACATATGCGGCATTGAACACACTCAAGATCCCAACATACATCATCATGAGGCACAGCTACATGAAGTGTGCAGTACCGGAACGACATGTATGGTACATACATGGCCAACATCTGTCAACACGGTCCTACAGGTGGCATCAATTTGGCCCAGGTTGGCCCATTGGATATCATGATGCTGTGTCACAGTCACCCCCCAGTGACATGTGAGGACAGATGTGCCCCAGGCACCACAGCTCAACGACAGGCACATTCCCAGGGACCCTGTAATGCCACATGGACACTGGCATCACCTGGAGTATCATGTGTACACCACAACAAAACAAACATGACCCCCACAGGTAGTGGCCACACTTGCCATGGCAGGAGAGCCATGGACGTCTGTGACACACACGCACAACATCAGAGTCCATGCACACACAACGTGGATGTGGAGACTGTCTCCCATTGTGCACATGAAATCAGAGACATTGTAAACACTACATGCACAAAGACTGTGGAGGGCCATCACTATTGTGCCACTGGGACACCCTGGCTCAAACATACCGTCCCACATGGGACTCACGGGGTATGTGACATGACATACACAAACACCACTGTGAAATGTGACCATGGCACATGCACAGATATGAACAGTTGCACATCACAGTGGTCACGTACACGTAACACCCAGGATCCTGTCCCCATGAACACGTGCACAGCCTGGGGGTGGCTGCCCACAGGTGACACCCACAGGACAACATGTACACCAACATACACACAATAGGAAATGCAGCCTTACATGCCTTCATGATAAGGTGTGGACAGGCTGTCGTGATGTAGGTGTGCCCCTCACTCCCTGGGAGCTATCTGTGGCTGGCATATGTCCATCTGAGACAGGCATGCTGACATATGCCAGTCACATGTACAGTGATGCGTTGAACAGCAATGGACCGATCGGTGCCTCCGGCCGGCCCATTGCATTCAATGTGTGCGGGTACGCGTGGTACCCCTGTGCGCGTTGTACTGCAATGGACCGATCGGTGCCTCCGGCCGGCCCATTGCTTTCAATGTGTGCGGGTACGCGTTGTACCCCTGTGCGCGTTGAACAGCAATGGACCGATCGGTGCCTCCGGCCGGCCCATTGCTTTCAATGTGTGCGGGTACGCGTTGTACCCCTGTGCGCGTTGAACAGCAATGGACCGATCGGTGCCTCCGGCCGGCCCATTGCTTTCAATGTGTGCGGGTACGCGTGGTACCCCTGTGCGCGTTGTACTGCAATGGACCGATCGGTGCCTCCGGCCGGCCCATTGCATTCAATGTGTGCGGGCACGCGTTGTACCCCTGTGCAGCGTTGTACTGCAATGGACCGATCGGTGCCTCCGGCCGGCCCATTGCTTTCAATGTGTCGGGCACGCGTTGTACCCCTGTGCGCGTTGTACTGCAATGGACCGATCGGTGCCTCCGGCCGGCCCATTGCTTTCAATGTGTGCGGGTACGCGTGGTACCCCTGTGCGCGTTGTACTGCAATGGACCGATCGGTGCCTCCGGCCGGCCCATTGCATTCAATGTGTGCGGGTACGCGTTGTACCCCTGTGCGCGTTGTACTGCAATGGACCGATCGGTGCCTCCGGCCGGCCCATTGCTTTCAATGTGTGCGGGTACGCGTGGTACCCCTGTGCGCGTTGTACTGCAATGGACCGATCGGTGCCTCCGGCCGGCCCATTGCTTTCAATGTGTGCGGGCACGCGTTGTACCCCTGTGCGCGTTGTACTGCAATGGACCGATCGGTGCCTCCGGCCGGCCCATTGCTTTCAATGTGTGCGGGTACGCGTGGTACCCCTGTGCGCGTTGTACTGCAATGGACCGATCGGTGCCTCCGGCCGGCCCATTGCTTTCAATGTGTGCGGGTACGCGTTGTACCCCTGTGCGCGTTGTACCTCAATGGACCGATCGGTGCGCACCCATTGACAATGGGCTTGCCTGGCAACGGACGCGTTTTCGAATATTCGAACGAGTCGGTTGCTGGAAAATCAGTTGGTCACCCACAACAATGTTGCAAAATCATGTATGTCATGAAGTTGAAATTTTGAAGGATGCTGTGGGCGTGTTTTGGTGCTGCTATTCCATGGATTGGCCAGATTCAGAAGATGCAAACGACTTGGACCTATCACTTTGGACACAAGGGACAGTATCTGCCTCTCCAGCACATATATATTGCTGCATGTTCCCCTGAGAGCCCACTTGCCTGCACTACATGCTCCAGGACGACATCTGCCACTGCACTGCTGCTGTCTCTGCCCCTCTGGACCATGCAATGGCACGTACTGTGGAGAGAGCCCCAGCCTTCAGCCTTGAAGAGAACCAGGCCCTGCTGGACAGCCTACTTCCACAGTACAGCAAGCTGTATGGGACACCAGGGGAGCAGGTGAGTGTTCTGTGCACTGCCTTTCTGAATGTGCATTTTGTCTGACTAGCAAGGCTGAGAGTCAGCACACCACTGGCTAGCAGGCTCACTGAGTAGTTGTCACCCCCATAGTGTGTAGTGACTTGCACTGGACAGGTATGGTGCAGTGACAGTGCTTCTGAACAGGGTTTTACTCCCCATGCTATGATACCATGTAGTGACTTCTGGAAAACTGTCCATGGGCAGCCGTGCACTGCCTGGGTACACCATGTGCCCCTGTGATTGCGACATGTATATGCAACTGTGTCATGCACGGATATGTTGCATGTGTAGTAATGTCCTTATCACTTTGTCATCCTGACAGGCTTCTGCCCATCGGAAGCATGAGATCTGGAAGGACATCGTCCGGGCTGTCCGGTCCGTGGGGGTCTACAAGCGCCGGATCCGCAACTGCCAAAAGAGGTGGCAGGACCTTCGGGGCTGGACCCGGAGGATTGCACGGGTCCAGCTGAAGCTGTCGCCTCCTCGCAGGAGGGGCGGAACACGGACCCTGACCCCCCACATGCTCAGGATCCTGGCGGTGGTCTTTCCAGACCTGGATGGGCAGCTGAAGGCCAGAGAGCAGCAAGGAGGGGGTGAGTCAAAGACTGCACTGTGTACTCTGTCTAACATGTTATGTGCCCTCCTCGGGCCAGGTTGAACTGCCACAGTACAGCAGTCATGTTGTCCAGGAGCCATGTCCCTCTATTGTGCACTGCCCACTCCTCATCTGATACCCAGGTGTGGCCCTTACATGCAGGGAATCCTGTCACTTAGGACTGTGTCCTTGCAGTTTGCTTGACTCAAGGTGGGAGACAGCATCTGTTTCCCTGACTCTGTGGTGGGCATCATGGGTGGGTCCATTGCTTACACAATGCCTGTATTCTGACATGTATTCAGCGTGTTACTTTGATCTGTGGTCCAATTGCTGAGCTGATCCACCACATGTGGCTGGGGTACCTGGCACACACCCATGCTGCGGGTGGGAACAATGTTTGGGCCCCAGGAGTATGTATATGACGTGTGTCACACATACTTAGCCAGCTGCCTACAGTCCAGGGCTCATCCCTCATTCATGTGGGGCTGGACAGTCATGCCTACTCCAGGCCATACAATACACTCTGTACTCCCACTCCCGTGTATCAGTGGACACATTGTGCACAGTGATTTGCCCCTCAGGTGTCTGCCTCTGTGTCAGTGTGCTGTGGATTAGTCGCCAGGACTGCTGTGGAGTTTCTTGGTAGGGGCTCAGCATGCCACTGGAGATGTGACCATAGGAGACGATACTTGTGTGACACATAGGTGTCTGATCAGCTGCCCATGCAGACTGGGGCATGTAAATGTGAAGTTCAGGTAGCTGTTCCCCATGCACAGCAGAGTGTGAGGGGCTCAGGTTCAGAGGGTAGTGTCACAGGTCTCCCATATGTCCAATAGGTATGACCTGGACAGATGAGGGTTAAGAGGATGTGTTGTGGGGGGATGTACATGTGCACTTGTGCAGCTCCAGGACTTGCATTCCCCATGACCTACTATTGTGACACAGTGCAGAGTGTTGTTGTCTGGCTGCAAAGTCATACATCACTGAGACAGTGATGTATGACTTTGCAGTCATGCCTCCGCCATGGCATGTGTCTACTGATTGGTGATCCTGCAGGGGAGTGACATGTGCTACATGCACACCATAGTGGCGCTGGCTATCAGGACATGGGTGCATCATGGTGTCTGTCGCTGGTATGCATCACATGCATTTCCTATTTGACTCTGGGCATCCCTTACATCCGTAAACCTGTACTGACTCAGTGGCAAGAGCTGTGATGTGTCCACACCGTGTCCTCTGCACTGTCCAACTACTGTGTACTTGGTGCATGTGTCAACACTGGGGTGTTGCAATCCAACAGACACCAGACAGATGGGTGCAAGGCCATGTGGGATGTGAGTGCCATGCTTGGCATCAGACTGACAATTGACTTCTCCTGTTCAATTAGTGCACTTTTAGCAATGTACAACTAATGATGCCAGGGCTTGCTCTGTGATGTGCTGTGCTCACAGTGGTGTGTGCGTTGTGTGCAGGTGACTGATGTCTGTCTGTTTCCCCATTGTTTGCAGATACATCCACGGCCACGGAAGGGGACAGCTCCACGGACCAGGAGGAGCCGGAGAGCCAGACTGGGTCAGCAGCCGAGGAGTGGTCGGAGGGACCCAGTGGCACGGAGGGCGAGGGGAGCCACACCGAGGAGTCCTCAGCAGCATCCACCTCAGCTGAGGACCAGAGCAACTCGGAGGATGACTCCCTTGTGGAGGCGGGTGTCAGCAGCCACCACACCCCAGCTAGTGTTGCTGTCCCCGCCACCACCAGCACCACCACCGCCCTCCCATCGGCTCCCATTCCCCAGGTCCGTGGAGGCTCCCATGTCCGGGAGCGTGTCTCCTTTGGGCCAGGCACCGCACCCCCTGCCCCTGTGTCCCCTGCTGCCCTGAGTGAGGAGTCTGTGTACCTCCTTCGCCAGCTCCATGTAGGGCAGACAGCCATGCTGAGTGTCCTCCATGCGCACACCGCGCTGTTGACTCAGCTGGTGTCGTTCATGGAGGGCATCTCATCGGGCATGTCTGACCTACAGAGGGGCAATAGGTCCATGGACTCCTCCCTGACGGCAGCAGTGTCCCTCCTCAAACGGTCCCTCACCCCTCCTGCCTCTGCTCCATCCACACTCCCCAGCACCTTACCCATCCCAGGCACACACACACTGGCACACACCAGCACACACACATCCAGCACACTGACACACACGCCAATGACAAAACGCACACGCACGCACATTCAGGGGACTGAAGCCAGACTCACAGGGGATGGGGCCCTGGAACACACACACGCATCCACATGCACTGCGCAGTCCTCAGTTCCCTCTCCCTCCAAAGCACCCTCCCTTGCCTCACCTGCAACCCCAAAGTCACAGCAGCTCTTCCTCTGTGACCTCGGCCTCTTCCCCACCGATGAAGCTGCTCCAGCATCCCGGGGAAGAGGAAGCCCACCCACACGGAGCAGAGTGCCCTCGCCCCCGGACACCCTCCCCCAGGCGCAGACGGACTGAGGCCCCCACCCGCAAGTCCCCCGGAGTGCTAAGAGCAAGACCCCGCCACCGCCCTGCAGCTCAGGCACAAGGTCTCCGTCCTCCATCCCTCAGGCCCCCACTGCACAGGTGCCCCCACCACACCCTGCCCCAGGTTCCCCCACCCACAGATATACCATCCCCAAGATGCTCCGGCCTTCTCCCCCTGCCACTTGCTCTCCCAGCACCACACCCCCGCTGCGCTTGTCTGTGCCACTGATGTGGTGAGGGTGTCCCCCCTCTGTCCAACCCACCTTGCCTGTTCCCCATTCTCCTCCCCTGGAGGTAGGCACTGCAGTGGAGTCCACTACCGCCCTGTCTGACTTGGGCACTGCAGTGGCGGACCTGTCCACCCCATCTGCAGGGTCCACTGCAGTTGTGCCGGCACCCACGACATCTGTGTCATGCCCCCAGTTGTGCCGGCACACACCATGTCAGACACCTCCACTGCAGTTGTCAGTGGCTCTCCAGCACCCACCACCCCTTCCCTGACTCCCCTGGTGAGCCCTAATCCTGTCCCTGCGGTGCCTGGCCTGCCCCCCGGTTGCCCCTCCTAGTGGATTGTCCCTGGTATTGTGCAGGCATGCGTAGGGTGACATCTGCCAGTGTCACCCTGTTTGAACTTTGACAATGGACTGGCCATTGGCCTTTGCTCTTTTTCAGGACTTCGTTTGGCCTCAACACATATGCTGAATAAAGCAACTTTCTTTTCTCTAGTGCTCATGCTTCAGATGTACATGTTGTTGGTGCAGCTAACCATGCCCTTGCTGCAGTGATGGTGATATCTGGTCTCATGATTATGAAGTGTTACTGTGCAGGAACCCATGTGGTCCAGGGGGAATGTGTCCTATCATGTGGTGTATCCATGTCATCAATAGCAGCATCTGAGGGTGTCATGTGTTCAGTATTTGGCAATGGGTTTCCTACTTACATTGGCAATTTCATATCTGTGGCTTCCACCCCTGCACATCTGTTGTGCCTGCCATCGTTGCATTTGTCTACTTCCCTGACCGTGTTGCCATCTCCAGTGGACATGCAGGTTTGGGCATCAATGGGGAGGGACTCATCCGTGTAGTCAGTGCAACATTGCTATACAAGTGTGTTGGATCTGTGCTGATGATTCCGTTGGCACATCCATGACCAGGCTGATGTGATGGGAGCCCTCATTTGGTGCTAATTGTTGATTGTGTGACCAAGTGCTCAGCTGACATGATGGGGCCCTACTGAGGCAACATATGGCACAGCTTTCCTCACACAGGAGTGGAGTCCCCTCATGGCAGTGTGTACACGTGTGACATTGCCTGCGCCCAAGGTGTGTGTTGTATGTGCATGTCTGTGTGTTCACTTCCATTCATCTGCGCATGCTGTGATCCCTAGTGTTGTACCTGTTTGTGATGCTTGCTGACTTGAGCTATGTTCCCCCAAAGTCTTCTCCCTGTGTTCTCTGTGATGTGGGTGCATGGCACATTACTGGTCATCAGGGTGTCACCCATAGGTGTGTTTGCTGTCAGGGCAGAGTTTGTGTGCTGACGCAGATGGGTCACAGTCAGGTTTCCCTTTGGCACTTGTTGTTTGCCCCTGTCATGTGATTTCCAGTTTGTGTTATCTTTCAGTGATTGTGACACGTTGTGTGTGTGACTGCTGGCACTCCTTAGGGTCCGGGCTGCAATGTTGGTTGTTGTCTATGTGTGTTCTTTGTGGGTGACCTTGGCTTCTTCATTGGTGTGTGACTGTGGCTGGGATCCCATTGGTCGGTGTGGTATTGCCGTCATGTCCATGTACAGCGTAGTGTGCAGTGTGTCAGACATTCAGGAGTCTTGTTGAGTGTCCATGTGTGATGTGTTTCTACACCTTGGTTCCCACCCACCACCCTGGAATAGTAATGGGTGCATGTGCAATGTCACCAGTGCATGTGTACTTCACTGCTGCACATTGTTGGAGGTCGAGGGGTGTGGTCTTGAGTGTGTGCAGATGAGAGTTGTTGCCCGGCTAGTCCCCTGCCTCCATGTTGGCCTTGGCTTACTGGCCATGCTGATTGATTTGTGCTTGTGTAGGTGTGATGGTAGTTAGTTGCTCAGGACACCTGACTGTGGTTCACAGTGTGAACGACATTTAGCTTTGTCATCACAGTGGTATTTTTCTTCAGCCCAGGGTCACCACATTGTGGGGGCCCTGGGGGTGGTGCTGTGGTGTGTCTGTGACTTGCTGTGTCAGTTGTTGTTCCTACGTGCCTGTGTGACATGTGTGTTTTGTGCTCCCTCTCACCTGTCAATGCCTGCTTGCCCACATAGGGGATTTGGATCCATGAGTTACCTTAGTGTGGCAGTGTATGCACATCTGTATGATTGGTATTCAGCTCTCCTCATGTGTTGTGTTGTTGCCTGGGGACACTGGCACCCCCACCCCTCACCTGCTGTGTATGATGACAGTGTTGGTCTGCCTGTTTGTGTTTGTGCATCTGCACCACTGCATTGGCATATCTTGGGTGTGCCATTGGCTGTATGTTGTTTGGTGTGTTTCCCCTGCTGTCCCTGGGACTCCTAGGTCATCGGTCAGCACAGTGATCATGGTTTGTGTGTCCCATTGCTGCCATGGTATGGTATCTGTTCACCTCACATCTGCTGTCTCCACAGGGTATCTGCATTTGTGTGCCCATTGGTGCAAATATGTGGGTCTGCATTCTGATGGTCACTTCTGTCATTGTGTTATTGATGACTGTTGACGGTCTCAGCCCCCATGGGTGTTGTTTGTCTGCACATGGCCAAGGGAATGTTTCATTTGCACTGCAGTATTTGGCTCCCCCAATTTATGTTGCAATGGGACACATACACTACTTTGCCACAGATGAGTTTTTGGTTCTGTGACCAGGAATGATCCATGCAGTTTGGCAGTTGCAGCTCTTTCTTTGTCAACAATTACCTTTTGGTCACTGTGATGATGAGGGTGTAGACCCCATTGCCACAATGGTCAAAATGTGCTTCAGCTATGGACCCCACACTTGCCTTTTGGTCACTGTGATGATGGGGGTTTAGGCCCCATTGCCACAATGGTCATGGGCTGCTTGCATTGTGGGTGCCACACACATATATGTGTGGCACATGTGCTAGGGGGTCACATTGTATGTTCAATGTCATGTTCGGTGTTGTAGGCATTTGACACAGCCTGCTCACACGCTTGTCATGGTGGTGGGGGGATGTCTTAATCTTGCATTCCCTAGGTTGTGGTGTGCTTGTTGTGTCATGCATTGTCCATCCTATGAGTGGGGGTGGTAGTAGTGGTAGGCATCCAGCCCCCTGGCTAAGAGTGGTAGTAGTGGTAGGCATCCTGCCCCCTGGCTAAGGGTGGTAGTAGTGGTAGGCATCCAGCCCCCCTGGTTGAGGGTGGTAGTAGTGGTAGGCATCCAGCCCCCTGGCTAAGGGTGGTAGTAGTGGTAGGCATCCTGCCCCCTGGGTGAGGGTGGTAGTAGTGGTGGGCATCCTGCCCCCTGGCTAAGGGTGGTAGTAGTGGTAGGCATCCAGCCCCCCTGGTTGAGGGTGGTAGTAGTGGTAGGCATCCAGCCCCCCTGGCTAAGGGTGGTAGTAGTGGTAGGCATCCTGCCCCCCTGGGTGAGGGTGGTAGTAGTGGTAGGCATCCTGCCCCCCTGGGTGAGGGTGGTAGTAGTGGTGGGCATCCTGCCCCCCTGGCTAAGGGTGGTAGTGGTAGGCTTCCTGCCCCCCTGGGTGAGGGTGGTAGTAGTGGTAGGCATCCTGCCCCCCTGGGTGAGGGTGGTAGTAGTGGTAGGCATCCTGCCCCCCTGGGTGAGGGTGGTAGTAGTGGTAGGCATCCAGCCCCCCTGGCTAAGGGTGGTGGTGGTAGGCATCCAGCCCGCCCTGGGTGAGGGTGGTAGTAGTGGTAGGCATCCAGCCCCCCTGGGTGAGGGTGGTAGTGGTAGGCATCCAGCCCCCCTGGGTGAGGGTGGTAGTAGTGGTAGGCATCCTGCCCCCTGGCTAAGGGTGGTAGTAGTGGTGGGCATCCTGCCCCCCTGGGTGAGGGTGGTAGTAGTGGTGGGCATCCTGCCCCCCGTGGGTGAGGGTGGTAGTAGTGGTAGGCATCCTGCCCCCTGGCTAAGGGTGGTAGTAGTGGTGGGCATCCTGCCCCCCTGGGTGAGGGTGGTAGTAGTGGTAGGCATCCTGCCCCCCGTGGGTGAGGGTGGTAGTAGTGGTAGGCATCCTGCCCCCTGGCTAAGGGTGGTAGTAGTGGTGGGCATCCTGCCCCCCTGGGTGAGGGTGGTAGTAGTGGTAGGCATCCTGCCCCCCGTGGGTGAGGGTGGTAGTAGTGGTAGGCATCCTGCCCCCCTGGCTAAGGGTGGTAGTAGTGGTGGGCATCCTGCCCCCCTGGGTGAGGGTGGTAGTAGTGGTAGGCATCCTGCCCCCTGGCTAAGGGTGGTAGTAGTGGTGGGCATCCTGCCCCCCTGGGTGAGGGTGGTAGTAGTGGTAGGCATCCAGCCCCCCTGGCTAAGGGTGGTGGTAGGCATCCAGCCCGCCCTGGGTGAGGGTGGTAGTAGTGGTAGGCATCCTGCCCCCTGGCTAAGGGTGGTAGTAGTGGTGGGCATCCTGCCCCCCTGGGTGAGGGTGGTAGTAGTGGTGGGCATCCTGCCCCCTGGGTGAGGGTGGTAGTAGTGGTAGGCATCCTGCCCCCTGGCTAAGGGTGGTAGTAGTGGTGGGCATCCTGCCCCCCTGGGTGAGGGTGGTAGTAGTGGTGGGCATCCTGCCCCCTGGCTAAGGGTGGTGGTAGGCATCCAGCCCGCCCTGGGTGAGGGTGGTAGTAGTGGTAGGCATCCAGCCCCCCTGGGTGAGGGTGGTAGTAGTGGTAGGCATCCAGCCCCCCTGGGTGAGGGTGGTAGTAGTGGTAGGCATCCTGCCCCCTGGCTAAGGGTGGTAGTAGTGGTGGGCATCCTGCCCCCCTGGGTGAGGGTGGTAGTAGTGGTGGGCATCCTGCCCCCCGTGGGTGAGGGTGGTAGTAGTGGTAGGCATCCTGCCCCCTGGCTAAGGGTGGTAGTAGTGGTGGGCATCCTGCCCCCTGGGTGAGGGTGGTAGTAGTGGTAGGCATCCTGCCCCCCGTGGGTGAGGGTGGTAGTAGTGGTAGGCATCCTGCCCCCTGGCTAAGGGTGGTAGTAGTGGTGGGCATCCTGCCCCCCTGGGTGAGGGTGGTAGTAGTGGTAGGCATCCTGCCCCCTGGCTAAGGGTGGTAGTAGTGGTGGGCATCCTGCCCCCTGGGTGAGGGTGGTAGTAGTGGTAGGCATCCTGCCCCCTGGCTAAGGGTGGTAGTAGTGGTGGGCATCCTGCCCCCCTGGGTGAGGGTGGTAGTAGTGGTAGGCATCCAGCCCCCCTGGCTAAGGGTGGTGGTAGGCATCCAGCCCGCCCTGGGTGAGGGTGGTAGTAGTGGTAGGCATCCAGCCCCCTGGCTAAGGGTGGTAGTAGTGGTGGGCATCCTGCCCCCCTGGGTGAGGGTGGTAGTAGTGGTGGGCTTCCTGCCCCCCTGGGTGAGGGTGGTAGTAGTGGTGGGCATCCTGCCCCCCTGGGTGACGGTGGTAGTAGTGGTAGGCATCCTGCCCCCTGGCTAAGGGTGGTAGTGGTGGTGGGCATCCAGCCCCCCTGGGTTGGGGTGGTGGCGCGCATTCAGGCCCCTGTGTGCATATGTGGCATTGGTGATGGGCATCCCGCCCCTATGGTGCTGCTGTTGCAAGTATATTCAGATTCCCAGTGTATGTGTGTGATGTGTCGTGTACGTGTTGTATGTGTTTTGTGGTTGGTGTCTGACTTACCTTCTGCGCCGTACGCGTCCGTGCCTGTTCCGGTAGTAGATGTAGAATATTGGTATGATCGGGACGAAGGGATTCATGGTTGGTTCGTGTCGTTCGTCCTTCTCGTTGCTTCGCGTCGTCCTCGCCGCTTGGCTTCGTCCTCGTCGCTTCGCTTCGTCCTCGCCGCTTCGCGTCGTCCTCGTCTGTGCTGTGTTCGTCTCGTAGCCGTGGATCGTGTTGTGGCGTGATTCGGAGCTTATGTGCGCCTCTCCCGGATGCTTTGACGTGCCGTGCGTAGCGACGGGTTCGGCGCGTACGGAAAGCGCATCGTACTCTGTCCGGCCGGACGGGGCTGCATTTTCCCTTCCGTGCGACTCGATTCGGCGTTTCCGGATTCGCCTCGGTCGGAGAACAGGACCTGGTTTGGGTGAGTACGGCTCGGCCGGAATTTTTGCTGTTGTGCGCATCGTACTTGCTCGTTCGGTGTGCTGTACGGATCGGTCGGGAAACTGGCTTTCGCATGGCTTTTTTCCCGACCGAATGGTATTGGGTGCGCCTCCGACCGAGATCGGAATCGACCCCATAGTTGTGACTAGACTTTTTTTTTATCTGTGTCGGTAGAGTGGAGGCCTACTGGAACAATCATGTTAAGTTCCATTCTATGCACTTTCCCAGTTCCTGGTGGTGACATCCTTAGTGTATATTTTGTGTGTTTCTGTAGGTAGCCTACACGGTACATTTATGAGTGAGGCAGAGTAATGGATACCCTAGTTCTGGCCTTTGCACAAAATTAATGTGAGGTTGTTTTTCCAGTGAATATGTGGACAGTGGAAGTGTATTCCTGACATTCTTGAAGCTTTAGGGAGGAGACCTAGACACTGAAGGGAAGGGAGTGGAGACAGGGCTCCTTTGGAAATTCGATTATGCATTTTACTAAGGCGCTGTCATTGGTAGATGTAGGAGAGAGGGGTGAGATTGCAGAATCTTTTGTGCAGAGGTGAATAAATCTTTAAGGGAGTCACTTGCCGTGTTTATCAGGGCTATGATTGCATGTTGGAGTGATCAACTTGAGTGTGACCGAAACTGCCCAGCATGATCTGCCAATGCCCCACTGTAACTACCCAGAATGGTTTGCTGGCCGCAACTATTCAGAGTTATATACATGGCTACAACTGTCAGCCTGTGCAGGGCTACATATTCATATATCATGACTAGCCGGGACGAAGCTGCACCTGAGACCGTTGCTGAGGGACCAGCTGCTGTGACACTCACAAGTGGTCTGATTGGGGCCACAAAGATCCAGGAATACCACCTTTGCTTCTGCCAGGCATGCTGCATGAATGTGGGCCTTTCAGATGAATTGGGACTCCTGGGTTACGCTGCTGCGCAACCTCTCAAGAGAGAGGGTGATAGTGTGCTGCAGAGCTGGGTGGCTGCACCGATACTCCAGGAACTGATCCTCCGTCTGTTAAGAATGAGAACTAAATACTGATTGCAGGAGTGATATAATTGCACCCGAGCAATAATCACACTAACTCGTACCCCATAGAATTGGGGGTCCACCTAGACCTGGGGTGAACCGAGCATGGATCCAGGGAGAAGGTTAGGGTTAAGAGATGCTGCACTGTCTGAGATCATCAAGAACAATAAATTGCATCTTGTTTTTATAATGTGTAGTATTCCTTTCTAGTATGCATTAAAGCACTTTACTTTCTTGACACTATAAGCACTGTGTTGTGATTGTTGAGTTATGAACTTGAGCACCCCCACACTACCTCTTTGAGATGCCTGTGAATGTTAGCCATGGCTGCCACAGAGTCAAGTGCTGAAGGAGATGTACTGGGCCCAGTTTCCAGAGCCAAAGTAAGATGGGCCCAGAGATGTCAGTGGCAAACAACCTCAACTCACCACTATTAACACCTAGTAACCCTGCTTGACTCGTGGTCCTTCATAATGGATCTGACAGGGGCCATTCAGTGTGAAGCGATAATTCCAGATGCCATTTGCCAGTCTTGCTTCAGCAACCATTGGTAATCTAGATGTTCCCTTTCTGGATGTTTTGTGTGTGCGTGTGCGTGTGCGTGCGTGTGTGTGTGTGTGTGTGTGTGTGTGTGTGTGTTTTAAGCCCTGATTGACACTGCCCCCTGGTTAATTCCTTGATAGAGTTGCTTATATCCTTCTACCATATGCAATGTTGTGACAGAAATAACTTCAGAAGTAAGTCACTCTAAAGAACTGTATTCATATTTGAGTAAAACCTATTCGCTTCTTTTGCAGTCACTGTTCCAGAGGTTGGAACAGCGCATGGAAGATGTATCTGGGGATGGTGGCGTGCTGAAGGAGCTTGTTCGCTCTGGCAGTGGGGAACTAGTGCCTCCTGATGCTTCTGTTTTAGGTATGTAGTTGGATACAGTGGTACTGTCATTGATAAGTGAATGGTCGTGCAGTTGTGATGTGCTACAGTAATGGTGATGGGACATGCCAGTCTTTTTCTTTATATAAACAACATAAGCGATCCACGCTAATGTAGACTTATCATAGTCCGAACATGTCGAAACACTGCTACCTGGAAACTACAACAAATTGAATGAAGATTAATATGCTTCCCTATTGGGATTATATAATGCCCTGGATTAACCCTCTTCGAGCTAAGGGTGTCACTTTCCAGTGCTCGTCTTTTTGGCATGTTGGCATGTTCGTATAAGAAAACTTAATTGGGGAGCTCAATCGTTTTTACATCCTTTGAAATAGGTTTTTTAAACTAGTTTTCATTGTTTCAGGCCATTTTTTATAACTTTGAAGTATGTCCGAGCATGAACTCAAAAAAACCTGGCACACTTCTCTTCAGTCACTATTTTAATGTGAATATTTTGTGTATACAAGTGTTCACCATTTTCTTTGCCTCTTGGCTCTTTTGGGGGCCTTGGGTGCAGACTTTCATCTTGAGCTCGTGCAGTTCCTTATTGGATAGGGCGTGGTATGGTTTTTGTTGGGTGGCAAGGTTTGATTTTACGACATTTTACCTAACCTGTCTGACTGTGGACATTGTCATATGTAGGTGGAAAGTTTTTCCGGTTAAGTGTTCTTTCTAGAGGATGGGGAAATCTGGTTATTCAGTGTTCTACCTGTCATTTAAAGCGTAACACTCAGGGACTTGGTTAGGACCCTCGTAGATCTGAATCCATTCTTTCACATGACTGTCAGATACCAGTAAAGATAATGAGAGATTTGAGCTTGTCCCTCACCTCCCTACCTGACCTATGGTATTAGTTCCTCTCAAATATAACCCGTTCCCCTAAATTGCCTGAAAATTGTATATCGTTGCTGAACTCAAGCAACCTGGTGCAGACCCTGAATATATGAATCGCTTCTACCCTGTATCAAACCTCCCTTTTCTAGCCAAAATGTTTAAAAACTACACTTCAAAACAATGACTAATGGTCAACTAAGATAGCAACTTGCTGGATTAGTCCCAGGCATGTTTATGTTCTGGATGCAGCACTGAGCTGGCGATGCTTACAGTAGTTTGATAGGGATGCACAGCACACTGCAAAGACCAATCTTGCTTCCTCGCCTTCCCTGATCGATAGTGTCTTACACCACTGAAAACCGTGCCTTATTGCTAAAAGTCCGAGAAAAACGAAAATCGATAACATAGTTCTGAATTGTTTAAAATCATAATTTGCCAGCCGCGCACACCAGGTTAAACTCTTAAACTCTATCTAACCATTGCCTGTTTCAAGTAGGAGTTCGACCAGGCACCATCCTCTCCCCTACTCTCTTCAATTTGTATATGTGTTGAAAGGAAAACATTTGGTTTCATCTTTATGCCAACAGCGCACAACTTTACTTGAAAGTCTCCTTACCAGAGAAACTATGGGATTTTCCGGCTTGGATTTCGGCACACCACTCAAACTGAACCCCCAAAGGACAGAGTTCCTTTTTTCTCTGTCCCTTCATTTCACTACCCAGCTGCAAGCATGGCTGCATTAAATGAAGCTACTTGAGTGCATACGATATATCGCTAAAAGCACAGAATTTGGACATAAACACAAAGCTGCATACCAACATAAATGTTTTAGCAAGAGGGACAGGCTTTAATATCTGAATCATCTGAATCGTCAAGTCTGTTATCCCTGCAGAGGACTTTAGAACAGTTGTCAATACCTGGTCCTCTTGAAGTCAAATTAAAGAAGCTCATTACTGTCTGGAATCTGCAAAATTCATCTGAACTCTTTTAAAACTAGCCCACAACGCAGTTGCCTGACTGCTTTCAGCTGCAAGAAGATCAGACTATATCACCAATGTCCTGGTCACTCACTAATTGCTTCAGGTTGAGGATAGCTTATTCATGTTGACCTGTATAGTTGCAAGTGCCTTTCATGGGGGTTATGTGAACAGCCTATCTTTCAAATTAACAATTTCAGGAGACTCCAATGCTCTCTGAAATGCACTCTCTCTCTCTGTGCCTGGAAACACCTTACTTCTTAAAAAAAAAAGGGGACAATGAAGTATTCTTTCTTGGGCTGTTCTCACAAAGCTTGGAACTCTAGCCCTACAACTGTGAGAACTCCCTCATATGGAAACTTTACATCAAAAAGATCATGGTCCTTTTTTTTTTTTTTTAAGATATATTGTTTTGCAAAATAACACACAGAAATCATACACACATTAACCTCGCACCACACCCACAATTGTATTTCAGTATGTACAGTGAACCAGTCACAGCCTGCCTGGCACTTAGGATCATAGCGGGCGTTCCAGGCTGTAATCTGGGCGTCGACCACCCACCCTCTCCTCTGACTGCCACCCGCAATGGTGAGGGCCCCTCTCTCGGGCAATCTTCAAAGCCATCCGTCAGGCGGTGGTACGCCTTCCAGTGTCCCCATACCTTTTCAAATTTCTTTGGGCATCCCTGACTTTCATACACCACTCCCTCTGCCTCCATACATTGATGCATCCCCTCCTGCCACATGGTCCTAGTGGACGAAACAGCTCCCCTCTCCAGCACCTGGCCAGATCTGGCTACGACAAAACCAAACATACAGAATAGCAGTTGTTTCCTAGGTTTATCTGCATCATTGGATATGCCCAGGATAATCAGTTGTGGTGATCTAGAAATTTGGGTTGGCAATACAGATTCCAGCTCGCCAGTTAGCTCTTCCCAATATTCGGACAGCTTCCGGTAGGCCCATGCGTGTGAAGGAATGTGGCCTCAACCATATGACAGCAGAGACACATCTGGGTGTTCGCTTTTCCCATTTTGTAGTTTCGGGATCTGTTATACCCTGTGGAGAATTTTGAACTGTATGAAACTCAGCCTGACTCTAATGGCCACTTCTCTGGGATGCCTCAGCGATGCCTCCCAGTCCACATCTTGCACGACCCTAACGTCCCTTTTACATTTCTTTGGCAGTCCACCCAGATTGTCCGGTGAATTATTTAGTATAGTGTTTTAAAGGTGGGAAACCGCCTTGTGGACCAGCGCCTCCCACAACACCCATGTCTCCAGCGGGGAGGACGCAGGCAGGTCCAAACCCCGGGTGCCGTCTCCCCTGAGGGCATGAGCAAGTTGCAAGTATTTAAACTGTTTGGTCTCAGCGAGACCATATTCCTCCTATATGGCCGCAAAGGACTTAACCGCCCTGCCCTCCGGTACATCCCCCAGGTCTCAATCCAAATGTGTTCCCATTGGCCGAAACCGACTAACCTACCATTCTCCGGCAACACCATACCTCTTCAAAGTAGGCTCACTAGAGTAATTTTGCCCTTCCAACCCATGGCACTGGTGTCATCATCCCAGGCCTTCAACGTGGTCCTAGTTGGTTCGGGCAGGTGCAGCATGTCCCTCCTCCCACAGACATAGTGGAGATATAGCCATGCGATCAGTCCGGTGTGCCGGTTCACTCTGTAGGCAATGACCCCCATTCATTGAAGAAGTAAAGTTGTGCTGCCCTATGGTAAGCCCTAATGTCCGGGAGTGCCAGACCCCATTATACACTGATCTGTATAGTGTCCTCCGAGCTATCCTTGGGGCGGCACCATCCCAGTACGAAGCAATTTATCAATACTGTTGAAATATCGGTCTAGAATAGAGTATGGTGCGTTCTGCAAAACTTAAAGCAGTTTGGGCAGAGTTATCATTTTGTACAGAGCTACCAATGATCGTCAAAAGGAGTGTGCGCTAGAGCTCCACATCCGTGCGGAATTCTATAACAACCGGCTGGATGTTTTGCTCCAGAAACTGCGTGCAGTCCAAAGTAATATCAATACCTAGATATCTAAATCCTGCAGTCATGACTTAGAGGCCCCAAGCCGTGGGATCCAGGCCCTCGCAGCAACCCAACTGAAAAATAATAGACTTCTCACGGTTAACAAAGAACCCCTAAGTCTCAAAATAAGCAAAGTATCGACAACCGTGCCTGGACTGGCCACTGAACCGCAAATCAGTTAAGTACACCAGGACATCATCCGCATACAGCGAGATCTTCTCGGGTTCCATCTAAACCGGGGGGGGAACCCCAGAATATCTGCCCTGTAGCGCACCCAGCACGCCAGCAGCTCCATGCAGAGGGCAAACCGGAGAGGCAAAAGCGGCAACCATGCCTCGCTCCCCTCCCAACCGCAGACTTCTCAGAAACCAAATCATTAACCTTTACTGACAGGGTGCCTGGTAAAGGAGTGCCACCCATCTGCAGAACTTTGGGTCAAAGCCAAGGTTCTTCAGGGACTCAAACAAGTAACACCAGTTTATGGAGTTGAATGATATTTCCCCGTCTCATGATAGTAGCGCCCATAGGGTGGGATCGGCCTTGTAGCCGTCTAACCATAAAAACAGTCTGCGAAGGTTGAGCCTCGTGGACTGTCACGGCAGGAAGATGGTTTGGTCGGCATGGACCAGGTTGGAGATCACTCCCGTCAGTCTGGACATGAGGATTTTGCCAGTATCTTTCTTTTGGTGTTAAATAGGGAGATGGGCTGATATGAAGAACAAAGATCAGGAGGCTTGCCCTTCTTGGGAATGACCACAATAATGGCATGATTGAGGTTCGGGGACAGGGCCCCTTCCTCAATCACTGCCTCTAATAAATTCAGGATATGGGGGTGGAGCAGGTCTGCAAAGCATTTATAAAGTTCTACAGGGAGTCATTTGGCGCCCAGCGTTTTCCCGGAGTATATCGCCTGGACCACGTCGTTTAAATCCGCGATCGTCGGGTCAGCTTCAAAGGCAGCCCTAGCCGACTTGTCCAGGCCTGGGAGAGGCATCTCCGCCAAAAGTTCTGCAACCTCATGGGCTGCACAGGCTTGCTGGGCCGTGTATAACTCCTTATAGTAAGCTGCGAAGGCATGGGCAATCTCCATATCAGAGCGAACCAGGTCCCCAAAATCGGTCGGTATCTCAGCCACCCAAAGCAGCTCCTACTCAACAATCCAAGGAGGTGACCGGCTTTGTCGCCCATATAGTGAAGGCAATGTTAAACGCCTAGGTAGTGTTGCCGCGCCGCCTGTGTCACATGGTTGTGGGTCTTCATCACCAGCAGGAGCACGCTGGAGAGTTCATCTCCCGTGGTCACCCATGCCCGCTCCAGCTGCAGGAGATGCCGCTCTAGGAGCAACGTCTCCTCCTGCTTATGACATTTCATTATTGCTATTATATTCTGGGCCATGTCTCAGATCACCACCTTATATGCCTCCCACAAAGTCACCTGGAGGGGGGGGAGGTGGGGGGTGGGGAGGAAGACACTGTCTCAGAATTTTCCTCTAAATACTGTTAGGTGGCCACTCTAAGGCACTTCGGCCACCTCTACATCCTTCAGAACCCAAGAGTACAGCCTCCAGGAATATGAACTATGTCGCATAGCAGGACCCCCCCAGTTTGACCAGGAAGGGGAGTGATCTGATATCCAACCCTCGCCAGGTATTCTGCCCTCTGCACGCACAGAACCTCCGGTCAGGGGTGAAAGCCACAGTCTAATCTCAACAGAGAACCATGTGCCCTGGAGAAAACGAAGACTGTCTCTCGTGGTAGTGTAAGTTCCATCAGGCATTCCTGAGCCCCAACACATGGGCAAAGCGCTGCAAGGAGTGTCTGTCAGGGTGAGTGTCTGTCCAGGTGCCTGTCCATGATGTTGTTAAAGTCCCCCCCGCCCACCCCTAATCACGTGGCCGTCACTATGCCCATCTGAGAATAGACCCAACGACTCCAGCGTTCTCTTTTGCAGTCTCAGGTGTGTGTATGCGTCCACGACTAGCACCTCCTGACTGCACCATTTCCCCCTGACTGCCACAAAGCAGCCCTCTGGGTCGACCTAGGATTTAATCACCTGAAAAGGGGGCGGGTGGAGCTTTTTTTCTTTTCAATACATTTAATTTATTGAAATTTTACAAGTGGTACAGTCAGACAATGCCTTATATGAATATAGGCACAGTTAATCTCTAGTACCAACAGACATGAATTATCTCAAAATGTTGGGTTGTACAAAATGTAAAATATCGAGGCGTTGCATTCACTAGTCTTGCAGTTTAGAGCCCCACGTGTCCGAAGAAGTGATAAATGTACATGTGACCACCTCATGTGCAGAATTGGGCATCTTCTCTGCAGAACTCAGTCACCCTGGCACAACTTGCTCCCTGGACGACTATGCAGACCCCAGATTGTCGGCGTCTGAGGCGCATCTGCAGCCCTCCAATGCTCTTTCTATAGAAGTGATCAGCAGGGGATGCCCAATCACCAGTGATTGTACTCTGTTGAAGACCTCTGCTCTCCTTTGCCCTCAGCCCCGTTTCTTCTGTACCAGCTGAGTGCTCCACCTCAACCTGCCACCTGCAATGTGGTGGTCCATCAGAGGACTTCCTGCAGAGCCAGGGCTCGTCTACCTACACCAGAGACAGATGCAAGAACCTGGCATCCACCTTGGTTAATTTTGGGGATGGTGACAGCCCCTGGAGGCAGACCTCCAACCCCCACAGGTTTGCGTGATCTAGGGTATGCCAAAGGTCAGACACCACCCCGCCAAAATCGTGCAGCCCCTGGGCACGACCAGGTCATATGTATGGAATCAGCATTGGGTTCCCGACAGCGAGGACACTACCGAGTGATAGTGCCCTGTATTGTATTAAGGGGGTGCGGTGTTGGGTATATCATGTGTATAAAAAAATAAAAGTAACTGTGTAGTTGAAGCGGGTGTTCCGAAAAACTGTATGAAACTTTTCCAGTGCTTCTGTCCATTCTCCATCTCGTAGCTCCCGACTCATCGCTGTTCCCCACCTCCACGAAGCTTTGCCAGATCAGACTGTGACTGAAGCAGCGCCGATTTATAAAGCAAAGAGACCACCCTACAGCCCAAAGGTCAAAACTATTTCAAAACCTCAGGTGCCGGCGGTTCGGACTGCCCTCGCTGCCTCCAAGCGGACTCCTACCTACATTGACACGCTGTGCTCGAACTCCTTATCCTGATCCCTTGCCTTTCCAATTTACAGCAGTTCCTGAGTTACGGACTCCTGCCCTTCCCCTCCTGGATTCTCTGCTCCTCAGTTACAGTGCCAGCAGGTATCCTTACAACTTTCCCAGTGTTTTCTTTGTTTTTTCTCTTTCTGGGCTCTACTCCTATTGATTATCCCTCGCTTTCTTTCTGAATCTATAGAGCACTTTCCAAGAATTATGTAACCATCGTCCTGATGATGACCTTAATCTAAATAGGTCGAAACGCCGTCGACTTCGCAACGTCATTCGCGGCAACCAAAAGGGTCATTTACAAACAATGAAATTGTACCTGTAATTGTAAATACTTTTGTTTGACCTACGTTATTGTTTCATATTGTTTTCTCCGCCGCCTCACGTTGTTCCTTAATCACTTGTGTCACTGCGCCGTTTACTCACTGCAACACTTCCAGTGCACAATTGGTTGTTATGGTTACTGCAATTTAGTTGTATTATGGTGCTTCTATATGCAAATAACAACCCTTTCACCCTTACTTGGTCTCCCTCGTCCCCTTTTTCCCTGTGCTATGTGATTGACGCACTTTCTATGAACAGTCCCCCCTGCATGATATACCAGTTGAGACGTTGTTCTATTTTTATATTCCCTCGCTGCCATAAGGCATGGATCGTCCGTGCCACTACTGCATACGTAACAAACTGCTAAGTGACTACAAGAGTCCTTGGAGATGTTAGAGATGCCCTTATGTGCATTACCCCACTCACGAAAAGGGCCATACTCTAGATCAGATCTTCTACACTGCTAAAATGTGAATGAGCCAACCTCTTCCCCTTGTGTGGTCCGACCACGTCCTTCTGGATTTTACAATTAGGAAGGAATCAAACCACCCTAATGTCCCTGGGAAGCCCCAGATTAGTAATTTCAGACATTTCCATTTAATTACATCTGATTCATTGAGTACTGCCATCAATAATCTTCCGATTCCTTTTAGCGGAGATTTCGAGGCAGATGCTGCGGGACTGGATAAGTTGCTCCAGCTTCGGGCAGGGGAGCTTGCACCCTGCTCAGATTGTCCGGCCCTCTGCTCCTTGGTTCACGACTGCCCTTAAGAAAAGTAAGAGTATTTGTAAACAATTAGAAAGGATCTGGCGGAAGCATTTCGATCCTAATGATAAAATTATTTATAAAAAGGCGCTGAAGGCTCATTACAAACAAGTTCATGAGGAGAAAAAACGTTTTTTCTCCTCAAAAATGGAACTTGCAACGAACAAAAATAAGGACATTTTTAGAATAGTCAGTGAATTTTCCGCCCCTAGAGCGGTGGTCAAGCCATTCATCCCTTCTGAGGCATGGACTGGCCATATGGCCTCCTATTTTCATGATAAGATCAAAAACGTTCAGGAGACTTTCCCGATAACATCTTCTGTGCACAGAGACAGTTGTGAGTATGACTCCTCCTTAATTCAGGTTAGAGAACCATCTCTGGCACAGTTCCCACCTGTCTCCAATGATAAATCTCTTGAAATCATGAAAGGCCTCAAATCCGGCTCTCCCTCCGACCCTTGCCTTGCCACTGTTCTGGCATCAATAGCGGAGATTATTAATCCGGCGGTTAATCGGATTCTTAATCTCTCTCTGCAGAAGGGGCTGGTTCCCGACAGGTGGAAAAGGGCGAAAATTCTTCCCTTATTAAAAAAGTCGACATTGGACCCAGAGTTAGCCTCTAATTACAGGCCAATATCTTTGCTCCCTTTCTTTTCCAAGGCCCTGGAAAAAGTTGTGAATTATGTCACCACCTCATTTGTCGAATCCAATCATGTACTCCATCAGAGTCAGTCTGGATTCAGGGCAAATTTCAGCACTGAGACGGCGCTGCTGGAAGTTTCGGAGGCCATAAAGGACGCTTTGGATAAGGGTGGCAAGGCCGTATTGATATTATTGGATTTATCTGCGGCCTTTGATACCGTCCCCCATGACCGACTCCTGTTGAGACTTCAGGAGTGCGGTTTTGGGGGCACGGTACTCAACTGGTTTGCCTCCTTTCTAAAGGATCGCCAGCAAACAGTTTGGTCCCCGCCTTTTGCTGCCCCTATTCCCCCTTTGGAGGTGGGAGTCCCTCAGGGCTCAATTTTGAGCCCCACTCTTTTTAATATATATATATGGCCCCCTTAGCGACTCTGGCTGAGGGTCTTAAAGCAAAAATTGTATCGTATGCGGACGATACGCAGCTGCTCTTCACCTGCGATAGAGACGTAGATTTTAAAGGAGATATGATTAACTCCTGTTTATCAGAAGTGTTCTCCTGGCTCCAGTCTAATCAACTTAAATGTAATCCTGAAAAGTTGGAGATCATCTTCTTCGGCCACCCCCCCAGTAACGTGTGGCGTAACTGGTGGCCAGTTGACATGTCTCCTCCCACAACTTCTGTAAAAACAGTGAAAAATGTAGGCGTGAAGCTGGATGAGAATCTCTCCAATCAGGCACAGGTTCAGGCAGTTGTCGGATCTTGCTTTGGGATGTTAAAATGCTAAAGCAGTTTCTCCCCCTCCTGCCTATTACACACAGGAAAACGGAAGTCCAAGCACTGATAGTCTCCAGGTTGGACTACGTAAATGTACTGTACCTAGGGCTGCCGGAGTATCTACTGGCAAGGCTGCAGGTGGCCCAGAACGCAGCAGCCAGAGCAATACTCCTGCTTGGCCCAAGAGCACGGATGTCCTCACAGTTGAAATCCCTACATTGGCTCCCAGTTCGCAAGAGGATCCATTTTATGGCTATGGTCCTGGCTTTTAAGGCTCTCCACGTCATAGGTGCCGTGTACATCAGGAAGAGAATCCAGTTCTACTGCCCTCACCGTACATTAGGATCCTCAACGCTTCAGTTGGCACGCACTCCCAAATACACCGAGCACGGATAGGGGGACGCTCCTTTCAGGTACAAGCGGCTCAACTGTGGAACATTCTGCCACTGGAACTAAGACTGATGCAGAACCTGCTTGCATTTAGGAAGTCACTAAAAACCTGGTTATTCCAGCAATACTTTTCAACCTGGTTTCCATAGCACATGGCTAACGTCGTCACCACGCCCCCAGCGCCAGGACACTCTATTGAGTAGCTGCGCGCTTTACAAATACTCATTTAACATTTAACAAGTGGGCATCCAGTGTCAGTCGCCAGGTCATCGATCTCAACCTGCTTTCTGCATTACAATCCCCCACCGCGAGGATGTTTGCAGCAGGCCAAACTCGTAACATTCGGGCAGTGAATGGACCCCCACTAGGCTTTGGGAAACCCACCAATGGCAGAACTGGGGAGTAGGGCTGCGGTTGACCCGAGAACTTGGGAAACTTTGCCCAGCATCGCAAAGCAACCCACAGGAGCTTTGAGGGTAGCCCTCTAGCAGGATGTTCCCCCAGCACAAGCAGCACTAGCACGCCACGGTGTGGGTCTGCTCCATAAGGTCCCAACTCCTCTCTGTGGCAGCCCACGAGTCAGCCACTGTACTTGCACCACTATGGTGGTAAAGCTCGGAATTTGGTACCCCCAATCCACGTTCTCTTGTCAGATGTTGGATAGCTCGCAGCGATGCTTTCACCGTCCCAAATTTATTCCCTCACCAGGGTTTCCAGGGACCGAAACCAAGATCTAGGTATTCAGAGAGGGAGAGTCACAAAATAATAAAGCAGTCTGGGCAAGATGATAATTTTCGTGAGTGCTACTTGTGCCATCAGGGGGAGCCTCAGCTTGTGCCAGAACGCCACGTTTCCCTTCAAGGATCGAAGCACACCCCCAGGTTACCCTCCCTACTATCCGCATCCTTGTGAAAAATTCAAATCCCGGGATATCGGAACATCTGAGGTTCCCAGGGTATACCACTATCTCGGGCCACCTGGCATGGAACAGTAGTGTCCCCAAAAACCAGGAAAACCCATGATTTCACTCAGCTAGTGTATAATTCCGTTGCTTACTCCAGTTGACATAGCATCTAGACCCTCCCAGGGTGCTCCAGTATGGGCATCCCACAAAAAGAAGAGCATGTTGTCCGCATACAGGGAGATTTTATGTTCCCTGTCGTGTAGCTGTATGTCCCCACCCCTGCTGCCGAACAGTGCCAGCAAATGGCTCAATGGCCAAAGCGAACAACAGGGAGGGAGGGGTAGAGGGGGGGGTAGGGTGTGTGTCTGTCTGTCTGTGTGTCTATGTCAGGCGACCTCTACTCCGAGGATACAAGCCAGTAGCCTCTTTGCTCTGCCCCCCTCCATGTGTCTGAGCCATATCCTCTGTATAGGAGAAAAGGTCCAGCGGCATGTCGTGTCCACATGGGACACCCACGTTTCCAATAGTTGCGGGAAATGAGAGGGGTCCAGCAGGGACACTGCCTCCAGGTCTCGCATCCTGGTCTCCAGGCTATTGAGCTCGGATTCTAGGGTTCTGCGCTACCCAACCTGTCCAACTATACAGTGACCCCGAATCGCCACTTTAAATGTCTATCGGACTATCTCTGCAGATGCAGAACCGTGGTAATGCTGAAAACAATCACTAATCACCCGCTGTGGGGAATCTCGGAAGACAGTCATGCAGCAGTTCTGGGCGGAGCCTCCACATAGGGATCGGGGGCCAGTCTCTTCCCCAGTGCAAATGCATCATAAGCAGGTTATGGTCAGAGTAAGTTTGGGCCAGGTACTCCAGCTGAGTGGTTTGGCCAGCTACTGCGGAGGACACCAGTAACCCATATCGTGTGTGCAGGTCATACACTGTAGAATAGAATAAGTACTCCCACGCCTGGCCATGCAGGAGTCGCCAGAGGTCCAGGAGGCCCCAGTCTGCCACCCACTACCGAAAATTGTCAGCCAACCCCTGGATGGGAGATTTGAGGAGTGGAGTGAAGGGTGTGTCCAAAAATACATCTGCCACGCAATTGAAGTCTCCACCCAGTATCCTAGCTGCTGGTAAAGTCGTGCCAAGGTGCGGCGCCAGAGATTCTAGGAATTCAGACTGGTGAATATTGGGGGCATAGATGGACCCCAGCTCCAGAGGTTTCCCAACTAGTCTTCCACCAAGTAACACGTACTGTCCCTCCCTATCAATGTGTTTGGACTTGCAACAGAATGGAAACCCTGCCTTGATCCATAGGAGGGTTTCCATGGCAAAGGAGGAGTAACTGGTGGCGAAGACCTGACTCCGCTACCTCCTATGTACGTGTGTCAGCTCGGGCCCCGCTAAGTGGGTTTCCTGTAGGAATGCAATGTGCGCCCTCCTCCTTACCAGATAAGAGTGTACCAGGTAACATTTGCGGATGAATGCATCCCTTTAACTTTCCAAGTGAGGACCGTACAACATGGGACCAGCATGGCCATCAGGTGATGCGTGTGGCAAATGGTGTGTCCCCTGGTCACCTAGTGCAGCCGAACCCAGTGCCCCAAGCCGCAGTTTCGGTGAAGTGGAGAACAATGCTGCCCACCTTTGTGTGACTAGTCCTCAGAAGAACATTTGAGGAGCTCTATGGGCCCAGTGTGCCAAAACAAACAAACCCTCTTCCCCACCTGCTGTGGCACACCCACAATGGTCAGACACCTAAACTCCACCAAACCAACAACTTGAGCGTCACTGTGTGCCCAGTGCCAAGGCACTCCATGCATTCGCTATGAGGGGCGTGCTGGCACTGAAAAGTTAAAAATAAGTTTGCCAGCTGCCGTCTCTGTTGAAAGAATAGCAGTCCCAGGCATTACTAGAGCAGAAGGGTCCCCATGGGGCGGCCATCGTCCACGGCCACATGCCCTGGAGCTCTTCATAAGGAACAAAAACTCCATCATGAAGGGGCAGGAATCGGAGGTCAACAGTCAAGCGAGGAGTCTGGAGTGGGCCCTGGGAGGATCCCGCAAGGGCTGGGTCAGAGTCAATGGCATCACCGGATGAGGCAGAGCAGAGGTCCCCTGAGCAGGGCTCACCCCCAAGCTGGCTGTCCGCTTCCAGATGTCTTCCCTGGCTAGGTCCATTTGTCGTCTTGTTGGGTTTCCTTCCAAAGAGTGCGCTCTGCGCCTCCGCTTGCACCATTGTGGACAAGGCAGCAAGCCCCAAGGCACCCCCCTCCCCTTGCGATGAGTCAATCCAGACCCATGCCTCTGTTAAGTTATCACAGAAGTATGTGCGACCATCAAATATGATCTTAAGTCAGGCCAGGAACAGCAGCATATACTGGAGGCCCAGGCTGGAGAGAGGGCATTTAACCTCTGAGTAAGAGGCCCTCCTTCGCTGAACCCAGTGTGTAGTCCTGTGAAGAGGACAATTTTGCCATTCCCCATTGGCAAAGGGCCTTTCGCGCGGGACGGACACAAGTGTGGCTCTCTCTAGTTAAGTAAACGGCGCCACCATTGTGTGAGGATGTGGTGGCCGTGCTGGCACTCTGTGAGCTCTCTCCAGCACAAAGAATACTGTTCAAGAAATGCCACCATATCAGATCCTTCTGAACCAACCAATGTGTTATGTTGTGTAATTGTGTTGAGTTGAATTATGTGGTTTGTTGCTGAATTAGGTGGTGTGAAATGGAAATGTGTAGAGGTGAATTGTGTGGCGTGGAAGTGTGTGGCGTTGAGTGGAAATTATGTTGAGTGGTATGTGGCATGGTGTGGAGTGTATTTATGTGGAGTGTTGCTATGTGGCATAGACTGGATTTATATGGAGTGTATTAATGCGGTATGGAGTACAGTGTAATTATGTGGAGTTGACTTATGTGGTGTTGAGTGCTGTTATGTGCAGTGTAATTATGCTGTGTGTTGAATTGTGTGGAATTATGTGGCGTGGTGTATAATTGTGTAGTGGAATTATGTGGAATGTTGCCGAGCTGTATTTTGTGGAGTGGAATTATATGTTTTAGAGTTGAGTGTAAATATGTGGCATGAAGTGAAATTATGTAGGTTGAAGTGGAATAATGTGGAGTTGAATTTTTGGGAGTTAAATTGTGTGGTGTGGAGTGTTATGTGATGTGGAAGTATGAGGTTTGGAGTCAAGTGGAAATGTGTTTTATTTTTAGGACTGTAATTATGTGGCATGGAATGTTGTGGAGTGGAATTATGTATAGTTGAATTGTGTGGCATGGAATGTTGTGGAGTGGAATTATGTATAGTTGAATTGTGTGGCATGGAATTATGAGATGTTCAAATGTGCTGTGTGTGGTAGAATTATGTGGTGTGGAGTTGGTCAAGCCGTGCACGCTATATCTTTTATGTCATGGGGTATAAAGTTCGCGATTGTCTCTTTATCTTTGTAAAATGAATCCTGGCTATTTCTTTAGCTTTATTATTAGTAATTTACTTATGATGCGTGTTTGCAGCATTACACCTGCACTATACTAAAGACAGTGGCTAAAGAAAAGATTGAAGAGATCATATAAAATAGAAGAGTATTCACTACATTTACACGTTTTCAAAAGCTGAAGCTTAATAATATGTAAAAGACACAAATGATGGGTGGAATGCGGGACAATTCAAAACATTCACCCCCGTCAAGAGATCTGGGTTAAATCCATTGTTCTTTTGCGCACCATGCCACCCCAGTTTAGAGCCTGCCATATGCAAATCAGTTTTGACCCGGTTACTCATGGGAACAGTCCAGCCCAAACTACCAAGCCAGGTCCTCCCTGGACCAGAAACAAGCATCCTGGGACCGGTCTCGGGTTTCACCCTTCATCAGCCAGGCTAGCTTGAATTTATTCAGCATTGCTTCCATCATTTGTTTGCGTAGCGCTTAATAATATGTGACAAGGGACTTATATAAGTATAGTGAACAATTACATGTATTAGGGATTCCCACTTCTCTTGAGCTGAGCGAACACTGTTGAAGATTGTTTCGTTAGTTAAATGAAAACATGTCACCTAACCTTGGAACACCGTGTGGCTATTGAAAATGCTTATTGTGCGCTATAAGTAGGGTGATCACCTGACTAGTATGTTCTTGGACAGCCAGTTCAGATGCACAACTTGGAAAGAAATGAATGGCAAAATGCTGTGTGCCTACTGAGAACATAAAACAAGCAGCGGAACCCGGAAGACTAAAAACATGAAAGATCATTCGCAGGCCAGCTTTCTGACACTGTATACAGTACATACAGAAGTATCCCTTCAATACTGCATTTTCCATTAAATGGCCAAGTAGTCATATCTGATGCAACAGTATGCATCAACCGGGAGGACGGTGCTAGGTAGATACGTGTCTCTTACTGAACGTCCAATCACAAGGTACCTAAAAATAACAAGGCGTGGGTTATTTTCCTGTAAACAGGTTACGCGGGAACTGTTAATGGTGTCTTAAAGAGGCTCCAGCCTGAAGGCTGGGACAACCCTTTGGAAGTTATGGCTTTTTTGCCATAAGAAGAAAAAGAAGTAATACAACGGCTCCACCTGCTGCACACAACTAATATTATAAATGGAGAACTTGCCAAGGAAAAATAAAAGTAAACAAGCAGGAGCAAGGCTGTGGTATAACCTCCACAGCTGCCGACTTCGGACCTGGAGAACCGGGTTCGATTCTCGGCATAGTTAGTGCCTTAAAAAAAAAAAAAACAGAATATAAATACATGGCTGTCGAATGCCAATAAACAAGCATTTGCAATGCAATAGGTCTCGTATTTGTTGGAGTTGGAGCTATTGGCATTGTAAATGGCAATATTTTTTATTTATGTTTTTAGGTCTCGCCCTGAAGCCAGCGCTTGCGCTGGTCTGGGCGAGACATTTTGTAAGTGGGCTTTTAGAAATGCGACCACTTTTTTTTGGGCTTGCCTAGAGCATGCGGGTACGCGCACAGTAACGCGCATTCCTCGCATGCTCCAGGCGCCATATGTCTTTCCTCTCACTTGCTCCTCCCCTCCCCCACCACAGAGCGCTTCTCGGGGCCGCGCGGCCGTGTCACTTTCACGGCCGCGCGTCACTTGCTCTCCCGCTCCTCCCCCCTCCCCCACCACAGAGCGCGTCTCGCATGGCCGCGCGGCCAATGCTTGTTTTATTTAGTTTTTGCGCGCGCACACAACTCCCGGTCGCGGCCGAAATTCTTGCTCGCGATCACTTTCGCGCGCACCATTTGCTTGTTTGAACACTTCTCGCCCTTTCCTTGCTGTTTTCTGTGCATCGCTCATTCTTTCATTACTTGTCACTTTTATGTGCATTTCTCAGTCTTTCTTTGCTACTTCACTGTGCATTACTCCTTCCTTCTTATTCCTTCTTTGCTGCTTTTCTGTGCGTTTCTCATTCTCTTTCGGCCACTTTCATGTGCTTTTTTCATTATTCCGCAATCTTTCTTTGCTGCTTTTTGAACTTTTACACTGATTCTGTGCCGATTTGCTGGGCATCTGCCACTCTCTCATTCATTCTTTGCTGATCTTCTGTGCTTTTGCCTTTCATTCTTTAACATTTTTCTCTGCCCTTTTCACTCAATCCTTGCTGCTCTTGGCTTCTTTTAGTCTCAGCTCTTCTCTTCGAGTTTCGAACTCAATTGCTCTCTTAACTCCTCTTCTTCCTTTTTCTCACTCTTTTGCTCTTTTTCCTGCCCTTTTCCTGAATTTGCGACCTTCCCTGCTTCCTCTCCCACGCCGCACTCCCTTCTCGGTTCCTGCCAGTTACTTAGCCCAACCCATTGCCCCAGAGACCCCCGCTCCTAATTCATGTCCGCCGCAGCTTGGATGCACAGCCCGTATGCGCCCGTGCCCAGCGCCAGACCCCTTGCTTTCACTCCCATCACTGCTACGTCTCTGCTTCCCTCTCCTCACCCTGAACCTTGAATGCACCTTCCAGTGCTGCTGCTACGCCTCGGTAGTCGACTGCGAAGGTGCCTTCCCCTGTTCCACCTGACACTTTTCCTGCAACTTCCCACACCTTCACACCACCCTCACATGCACCGCACACAACACTCACCTCTCCCTCGGCCACGCACACCTACACACCTCTCCCCACCCCTCCCTGTTCTGCCTTCTCCTCAACAACACCTCCCTCAATAAACACGCTACTGAAATATGGGACCTGCTGTACGACCACACATTGAAACTGCTCTTCCTCACAGAAACCTGGCTGATTGTATCGACATTACCACACCTATTCCCCAGGCACAAGGTTATAAGACAGGACAGAATTAACAGACCCAGCGGAGGACATGTCATCGTTTTCAAAGAGCTCATCAAGTGTTCCACTGCCTCAGCTAGCACCAACAGCACTGATGCTGGATGTGTTTATTGTGCCAAAATGGCTTCTTTTGTCATCTTCAATGCAAGATGGTGCACACTCTGAAATCCGTAAAAGTGCACTCTTAATGCTTTATTTTAATAAATATATTTAGGGTGATCACCAACCTCTAGTTCAGTGTGGACACTTTCTCCAGTCCTTGTCTTCTCTCTCTGTACGTCACACCTCTCTTTCAATAAACCTCAGTGCCCCACAGCACTTACCTCTCATGACCTCAACTTGCCACCTCTCTCCGATCCTACCTCTAGATCTCTAGCTCTCGGTCAGCTCTCTGCCCCTCTCTTCTCCTCAAGTGCCTCTCTCTCTCTCTCTACTTTCTCTTCTTTCTGCATCTTGCTGCTCTGTTTGCATCTCATCCCCCTTCATTTCTCTTCCATTTACTTCCCCTCCCTCTTAATTTCATCTCTTTATCTTACCCTTTCTATCATTTTTGCCATCTATACCTTACCTTTCTCTACCTCTCGCATGCCTCTTTCTACCTCACCATTCTCTTTCATTTCTCTCTCTGCCTCACAACTCACTGCCTCATCTCTCTCTTCCCCACCTCTCATACACTATCTAGACTCTCAATTTACATCACCTATTGGCCTTCTATGTCTCTCTTTTTATTGATGTCCTCTTTCCCTCGCCTTTCCCATTATTTTATTTCTTTCTCTCTACAATGCTCTCCCTACCTCTTCCACTCCATCTATCACTCCCTTTGCTTTCATCTCTCTTTCTATCTCCTTCACTGTTTCCGTTCACTCTCTCTGCTTCCAATGTCTCGCTCGTTTAATACATCTCTTACCTCTGTCTCTCTCTCTCTCTCTCTCCCTATTTCACCATTCTCTACTTCTCCCTCGCACTTACTCTGTATTAGCCTCATCTCTCTACCTCATCTGCACCTCTTTTTCTCTACTTCTCATATCTTTCTATTTTTCATCCCACCGGCTCTACCTTCCTCGCTACTTTGTTTACCTGACCTGTCATTCTGTGCTTCACCTTTCTATTTGTGCTATCTCATTATAACTCACCTCTCTTCCTATCTTATTTCTCTCTAGACCTTGCCCCTCAGGTTGGCACCTTTCTTACCAGCCTACATTTAAAACTGCATGCCAGGCCTCTAAAAACAAGCATTGGCATAGTCAATCGGTCTCGCCTTTGGGACCTTATAAGTTTTTAGACATGCAACAGTTGGTTATTGCACCAAGGATATTGTGCTGCATAACTAAATACTTATAAGGTCCCAAAAGCGAGACCTATTGGCTATGCCAATGCTTGTTATGTTTGCAGTGGGGTGATTTAAAGTAAGTAAGTGCACACTATATCATATTATCAGCTTTTATAGCAACAGTACAGTAATGGCTATATTAATGTAAAGGGGTGTGGATGGATAAATAAAAATACAAAGAAAGGATCTTAAAATGCAGGATGGAATGTATAGTGGGTGACGGGGACTACGCATGATTTAATTAAAAAAAAAAAATGTATATAATAAAAAACACAAGTGGCTGAAGGCTGTTTTATAAGATT
Organism: Calotriton arnoldi; assembly: GCA_963921515.1. Taxonomy (NCBI): domain Eukaryota; kingdom Metazoa; phylum Chordata; class Amphibia; order Caudata; family Salamandridae; genus Calotriton; species Calotriton arnoldi. Next base: position 2,501,310 of record CAWUFW010001879.1, on the reverse strand, counting down.
TCAAGGCAAAATAAACCAATAAAATTAATATTTAGAGTGACCTTTTTTGCTTTAATTAATCTACTACTATTTTAGTAATTAACGGAACACAACACAGGGTGATTCTGCAGCTTTAACACACCTGAGTTATAGGACCGTGAGCTGGCAATGGATGGTATAGGATTAGAGCCCCACCGTAGACTGAAGATCTAAAAAAAAGCACTGATGCAGCAAGCATTGACCGTGCAATAGTGTTTTTTTTTTTTTTGTACTTTTACCGACTGTGCTGCTGCGCGATGTGAAGCACAATGTTTTAAACCAGCAAGGGTGATTTGGGGCTGGCAAACAATGCGAATGAGGAGGGTAGGGAGCAAAGAGTGTGCAGTGGGAGGAGGACGGTGGGGTAGGGTAAGAGAAAGCCAGGGGTAGCGTGATAAAAAGATCAGATGGCAGGAGGAGAAGGGATATGGTATTTAAAAAAAAAATGGATGCCTGCATTAAAAGTGCATTTTTTTTTTAGCTGTAGCAAAGGGTGCGGGCTCACCAAGACCGCTTCTGTTTCTACGACCCTCAAATAAGTTTGCAGACGGCGTTGCACAGAGGCTACTTGGGCTTGGACTTTGAAGTTGAGTTGAACTGAATTGTGTGGTGTGAAAATGTGTGGCAACAAGTGGATGTGTATTGAGTGTAATTATGTGTTATGGTATGAAGTACATTTATGTGGAGTGTGTAGTGTAATTATGTGTAGTGTGAATATGTGTTGTGTAGTAGAATTATACAGAATGGTATTGTGTGTTATGAAGTCTCGTGTAGTGTAATTGCATCATGTGGTGTTTTGTTTTTGTAGGCTGTAATAATAAAATTGTGGTGTGGTTTAAATGTATGTGGTGTGTTGAGGAGTTGTGTGGTGTTTTGTAAAAATGTGTGTTGTGTAGTGAAATTGTGTGTTGTGGAATGTATGTGATTTTTAATTTAATTTTGTGTAGTTTAATTGTGTGGTGCTGAAATATGTGGAAGCGTGTGGAAATATATTGAGTGGAATAATGAGTTTTTTATGTTGAGTGTTGGTATGTGTAAAATAGTGGATGTATGGCGAGTGCATTTCTACGGTATGAACTTGATTGTAATTTTGTGGACAGGATTTTTGTTGTGCTGTGTGTTATGTAGTATGAATTTAAATCTGTGTGTGTGCTGTGGTGTGGAATTGTGTGTATGTTTTTGGCATTATGTGGTATGATGTGGAGTGCAAGTTTGTCACGGTGTGGTTTGTATGTAGTGTGTTGTGGATTTATGTGGTGTTTAGTGGGAATTTATGTTGTGCATTGAAAGTATGTGTTGTGGAATGAAATTGTGTGATGGAAATGTGTCGTAGAAAGTGAAATAGCCTCAGGGACAGCGGTTTGAGAGCAGCAATGAGATAATTGAGAGGGTGAGTTAGTTATGAGAGATAAAGTATAGCTAGAAAATAGAGAGAAAAGAGTGAAAGAGAGTGAAATGTAAAGCTGTTTGGGTATATTAGTGAAAGCAAACATTTTGTGAGAAAAATAAGGTATATAGTGCGAATGAACGAGAGAAAGAAAAAGATGGGATAAAGGGATAGTTGCAGAGATATGTTGAGAAATTAGTGGGTTAGTGAAGAGAGAGAGAGAAGGTATGGAGAGGCAAGATAGAGAGGTAGTGAGATTTATTTTTGTGGGAGAACCAGTGGACGTTAGATACAGTTTTTTTGTTTTTTTACCAGTATGATAGAAGCGCTCTTATAATTATATACATTTAAAATGTAAAAATGCCCATACACTTTATTTTTCAAATATTAAAGGGGCATTTGTAGAGCAAGTACTACTGGAGATGCTAATTATCCCATTGGAAACCAGTTTGAATCATAAACTCAGCTAAACACTATTATGTTCAAATCAGTTTTCTTTCCATAAACCTAAAAAGTGGGAAATGTTACATTGTTGCTGACAATGTCATTTAAGTCTTGGCGTCACTGTAGCATATATTAATTTTGCGTAAATCACACAGTTTAATCCATATTAACTGTGAAGATTTTAGGGACTATTAAACTGTAATATAAAATCTCTTGCAATAGAAAAAAAGGCAGACAGCTTCTAACAGTATGGTAATACTACAAGGTAATAAAAATTACGTATCTCTGCGTACTGTTAGGAGCTGTTTGTCTTTTTTTTTTATGTGGGAAGAGTTTTGTAACATAGTTTCACAGTTCGTGAAGTCTTTACATTGTATGTGACTTAAATTGTGTGATTTGAACAAGATCACTATATGTTGGGGTGAAGCCAAGACTGAAGTGACCTTGTCAGCAACAATGTACCATACTTTCTTATTTTTAGATACCTGGAGAAACAAGTGATTTAATCTCAATAACAGGATGTTGGGTTGAGGTAGTGATTGTAAACTGGTTTTCTGTGTTATAAATACAGCTTTAGTCTTATTTGCTCTACAAAAGTCCCTTTAATGTTTTAAACAGAAAGTGTGGGCTGCTATTTGATATGGGCATTTTTAAAGACTTTAACAAACGAAAATAAAAGTGGTATGGAGAAGCTGGATTACTAGTTGTTTGGCCCTGTGCCAGTCAAGATCCTTATTATCATGCTTACTGTATATATTGAAAGCGTTTATTTTTATAAAGAGGTATGTACAGTGAACTTGATAGGAAGGAATTTGAGTATTGTATGTAAACATGTAGTGCATGAACCACGAACACAGTAATTGTGTTCATAATATTTCTTATGTGCTAATTGTTTTCTGGTGAGGAAACGGGACAACATTTTTTTTTTATTTGACTCATCTTGCAGCCTCCAGAGCTTCCTGTCCATCGCCTTTAGACGACTGCCTTGCAGACTGAAATGAGGGATATTCAATGCGACAACGGTTAACTGTTCATCATATGGTGAGCGAGAAGTAGTGGCAGGAACGAGAAACCTGCCTGCCCGGGTCTCATCACTGGCTCTGTGTGCGCCTCAAGACTATACTGCTTGGGTTTTCTGCCGAGCCGAGTGCCGCAGTTTACCCCATCCGTTTACCCTTGGCACTAGTTCTCAGATCAGGACCTGGCCTATAGCATGTGCGAGCTGGGCCTAGGCCCAGGGCGCCAATATTCCAAGGGGCGCACAGAGCTGAGTGCATTAAGCTAATGCCAGCAGCAGCACCACTGTCTTCTTCCTCCAGCCGCGTCCGTGTCCCTGCATCCTCGTTTCTCTCCGATTTGCCATCAAGTGGTGTTAATCCTTCATTATTATACTATGGGCAATGTTTTAACACCCCATTGCCCCCTTCCTTGCCGTCCCTCACTGGTTCACCCCTGCTGACACACACCAACAATGTGAGGCAGCTCCGCTGTGGGTGATTTGGGCGAGCTCGGGGAGGTCCGGAGACGCTTGTGTTCTGAGGCCAGTCCCTCCTCATCCGGTACTGACCAAACGCAAAAGGGCCCTCTGCTGCCTCATTTCATTTCTTAGCATCAGCAAGGGCGCCAGATTTCTCTCCGCCCAGGGCGCTATCTTAACAAAAGCTGGCTCTGTCTCAGATACAGAACAAGGAGAATTAGACTTTACGGGAACTGGCGTCAGACTTGAATGTACCAGTGGTGCCGGTGAAATACTGGTCTGGTGGCATGTTAATTGTTGTGTACATTGCTCGCGCTGCTGTACTCGACTCCATCCCTGGCTCTCTCTCGGTAACCAGGCAACTGGTTCATGGGTCGGCAGCATGTGCAGGGAAAAACACACGCATACGGGGGCAGGGGGCGCTCTTGCGTTGAACGCCCACTCTCTGCTTTCTTAGAATCTGCGCTCTATGAATGGACGGGGACGCGGGAGCTCGCTGCCCATGAAGTCTCAGCATAATAGCGGCACCAGCTACTGACTCAGGGAAAAGAATGTTCCCGGCAGAGGGGCGCATAACGCACGCAGTTTGTTCGATCCACCCCCGGCTGGTGCATGAATTAATCAATGCGTAAAGATGATCCGGGGAGAACAGAGCCCCTCTGCGCGGCTGAGTCACTACCGCCCCCACGCTTTGCTGTCATCAAAACAGTCTGTTTTCAAATATTCGGAGAGGACATCTTGTGCCAAACTCAAGTGCATGTGAAATAAACATAAACAAGTCTTTTTTCCCCCTAAAAAGGTCTGCTGGAGTGAATAGGCGCCAATATAAACCAGTGGTGCGCGTGCACCACAGAGGAGCGGGGGGACGGAGCGCGGCAGCGAGGCGAACGCGCGCTGCTGCGCGTGCTAGACACCGGTGGGAATGGGCGCGGCAAAGGCGGGACATGCGCCCGCCTTTGCCCAATTGCGTGCTGTCTTTCTTATAAAGACGCACGCAAAGCCCAATAGCCGGGGGAAAAACGAATCGCACACGCTCGTGCGTGTGCAATTCCTAGGTCAGTTTCAAAACCCCATACAAGAGGTCTCGCGCTGCGCGAGGAGGCCTGCGCACTGCAACGCTAGGCGCAAGACCTAAAAAAATATCCAGCAGGAGCAGCTTGGAGCAGCGCATCAGGACGACCAGGAGGAACCGTGAACACGGAGGGGGAGTGGCGAGGAGTGATGACCGCACCAAAAAAACAAGCATTGGCATAGCCAATAGGTCTCGCCTTTGGGGCCTTATAAGTGTTTAGCCAGAGCTATTGACTTTGCCAATGTCTTTAAGCTGTGCTGTAGAGAAGTGTGGCTGCTGTGCAGCATGCTGAAAAGTTATAATAAAAAAGTGTCAGAAGCATTTTTGTTACCTTGTATATGACCAAGAAGGCTTTATGTACAACTGAACGACCATATTAAAAAAAAAAAAGTATTTACAATAAAAAATGTCCTCAGTTTTCTTTTGTCCTTGTAATGCTGGCAACTTGTTTCTGCCTGTTCCAATGGTAGTTTGTTATAGCTTTTTTTGAGGGGGCATAAACAATCGGAGGGTGAAGGTTGGGAACTAGTACCTGTATTATAACACTAGCAGCGGACGAACGCTAGGGGAGAATCAACAGATGCCAGATTCCGAAAGCAGGCTGAGGTGGTGCTGAGTGATGCTGAGGTGGTGGTGGTGGTGACTGGTGCGGAGGTGATGCTCAGGTGATGCTGAATGATACTCCGGTCTTGCTGAGTGATGCTGAGGTGGTGGTGTACTAGTGCAAAGGCGATGCTGAGTGATAATGATGTGGTGCTGAGTGATTCCGAGGTGGTGGTGCTGCACTGGTGCTCAGGGGGTGCAGAGGTGGTGCTCAGGTGGTACTGAGTGATGCTGAGGTGGTGCTGCACTGATGTGGAGGTGGTGCTGTGCTGATGTGGTGCTGAGTGACGCTGATGTGGTGCGGAGTGATGCTGAGGTGATGCAGAGTGAAGCAGGAGCTCAGGTGATGCTGAGTTGGTGCTGCGCTGGTGCACTGATGCTGAAGTGGTGCTGTGCTGATACTGAGGTGGTGCTGCGCTGGTGCTGAGGGGATGCTGCGCTGGTGCTGAGGGGATGCTGCGCTGGTGCTGAGGGGATGCTGCGCTGGTGCTGAGGGGATGCTGCGCTGGTGCTGAGGGGATGCTGCGCTGGTGCTGAGGGGATGCTGCGCTGGTGCTGAGGGGATGCTGCGCTGGTGCTGAGGGGATGCTGCGCTGGTGCTGAGGGGATGCTGCGCTGGTGCTGAGGGGATGCTGCGCAGGTGCTGAGGGGATGCTGCGCTGGTGCTGAGGGGATGCTGCGCTGGTGCTGAGGGGGTGCTGCGCTGGTGCTGAGGGGGTGCTGCGCTGGTGCTGAGGGGGTGCTGCGGTGGCGCCAAATGATGAGGGGAGTGCTTGGTGATGCTGTGGTGGCGCAGAGTGATGCTGTGGTGGCGCAGAGTGATGCTGTGGCGCAGAGTGATGCTGTGGTGGCGCAGAGTGATGCTGTGGTGGCGCAGAGTGATGCTGTGGTGGCGCAGAGTGATGCTGTGGTGGCGCAGAGTGATGCTGTGGTGGCGCAGAGTGATGCTGTGGTGGCGCAGAGGGATGCTGTGGTGGCGCAGAGGGATGCTGTGGTGGGGCAGAGGGATGCTGTGGTGGGGCAGAGGGATGCTGTGGTGGGGCAGAGGGATGCTGTGGTAGGGCAGAGGGATGCTGTGGTGGGGCAGAGGGATGCTGTGGTGGGGCAGAGGGATGCTGTGGTGGGGCAGAGGGATGCTGTGGTGGGGCAGAGGGATGCTGCGGTGGGGCAGAGGGATGCTGCGGTGGGGCAGAGGGATGCTGCGGTGGGGCAGAGGGATGCTGCGGTGGGGCAGAGGGATGCTGCGGTGGCGCAGAGGGATGCTGCGGTGGCGCAGAGGGATGCTGCGGTGGCGCAGAGGGATGCTGCGGCGGCGCTGAGTGATGCTGCGGCGGCGCTGAGTGATGCTGAAGTGGCGCTTGTGAGAAGTTGGCCTGGTATATGCTGTCCACTAATTAAAGTGAGCACCTTGCACCAGTCCAAACGACCCTTATGATGTATGAGGTCAAAGATAACCTTTAGAAAGCCTAGTGGTAGCTGTGGAGAGCAGCCTTCAGGCTTAATCTTGAAGGAATGTAAAGCAGCTTGCTTTACCAGACTCTCACTTCTTGAATGACCAAATGAAAGGAGAACCACACCAGTGTTATGTAAAAATATATATTTATTACTAAAACACTCTCTACTAACCTCGACATGAGATTAGAACATAAAGCACACAATACTTGATCAATAGAACATACGTAAGTAGCAAAATACACAACGGGCTCCTGAGGGAGACCGAACCATATACTAAAAAAATGGTATAACAACGACTTCAATAGACTGGTACCTATGCCCTGGGTACATGGTGTACCATATACTAGGTGTAGGAGAGTAGGATCTGCTTCTTATAGTTACCCCCACTTTTTGCTGATGTCTCACTGTTTTTGACCTAGTCTGACTGGGATCCTGCTATTCAGGACCCCAGTCTAGCTGCTTTCTCCTGTAATTGCAATGCATGTACTTTAGGTACACTCCAGATTGGATACTGGGGTACCCTTATAAGTCCCTAGTATATGGTACACCATGTACCCAGGGCATAGGTACCCCAGAGGCCTCCCAGGGGCTGAAGCATGTATTATGCCACCCCTGAGAGGCCATTCAAAATGACACAACAGGTCTGCTACTGCAGCCTGTGTAAGGTGGTGCATGCACCCCTTACTGGAGATATAGGTTCACTATATCCCTTCTAAATCACTACACATATAAACCTATCAGTCACCCCTATGGCAGGCCTTCTCAATCCTGAAGGCAGGGTGCTGGGTTTTATGTGAGAGGGTGCCCCTGCATGAGTAGGGCCCCTCTGCAGCCTTCGGAATCCATTCCCCGGGGTTGTCTGTGATGCAGCCAAACCATATATACTTAAGTGCATTATAACCTCGCGGTAAATGCTAACTTTAAAACGGCTGCTTAGAAACATGTCGTGTTTGGTGTCAAACACCTTGGAATCATACCTCCACACCAGTAACTGGTGTGGGAGGTATGATTCCTCCCTTGTAGAACCACTACTATGGGTCACCGGTCTACCCCGTACCAGGTTTCTCGACCTGGGCAGCACAAAATAGATGCTGCCAGCCACAGACACGAGTCTGCCCTCCTGCTGCTGAGCCGAGCTCGAGCAGAGGAAGGCCTGACAATAGGTTTCCTGTCACAGGGAGGTGTGACCACCTCCCAGACAGGCTTTAGTGTATTGGGGCTGGGTGGGTGCACTCTTAGAGTGCCAGAAAGTCTGCACTGGGGGCACATTTGGTGTCCCCGTGCATAGTCCAGCTAGAACCAGTTCTAGGAGCCGTTGGCTCCTGCTCTAGTGCGAAACTGGACAAAGGACATGGGTGTAGCCACCCCTCTGCCCTGCCCCTCCCCTAGGAGGGTCCCCAGAGTCAGTCCAACCCCTTCCCATGGGTATAAAGTGGGAAACCTGATACCAGGACTTTAGATTATACCTGGACAAGACTCTGCAAAGAAACCAAGTACTTCGACGGTCTACACTTCGCTGGACGACAGAAGAATCTCCCTTGCAGTAAGGAGTTACTCCCCTGTAGCAGCAGGCACCTAAGCGCACCTGACCGGTTTGCATCTCCCGAGCTTCTGCGAACTCCGAAGATTTCTGCAACACAGGAGGTGGGTTCCCTGACGTCCCTGAGGTTGATCTGACCTCTCAGCAACTCTGAGACCAGTATCCCTCGTGGGGACCGTGCAACCCGAACCCCTGTGCACCGTGTACGTTTGCAGCAGCATATGCTTTTTGGCAATCCCTTAGGCTGTGCTTTGGACTACGTGTAGTCCCGACCCCGAGCATAATTAGCACCAAAGATATCCGGCCTCCAATCCACGAGTGCTCTGTGGGCTGGCACTTTGAACATTCGCTCGAGGTCACCTCGCGATCCCTGGTCGTTGACTGGTGGGTCCTGGCGAGGGTCACCTTGATTGTTCTTGGGCTTCCCTGGTTGCTCCAGACGTGCCCTGACTCTCCATTGCTTGGAGAGTCCCCTGGACCTTGCTGGTCCACACCGTAACCTGTTTCCTCTGTCTACGTGGGTTGCCGTTGCCAAGGCTTGTTGGTGCTCCAGCCGGACACTGACCCCTCCGCTCTCGACATCCTTTGTGGGACAGTTCACCTCCGGACCCTGGTCGTCGTCGACGTCTCCTGGTCCCCGTGGCTGCAGAGACAAACACCCTTTCCCTTCACCTGAAGCGCCCGACATCGGTGGGCATTCGACTATCGAGCCCCTGGTCACCTGAAGTGACCCAGACTTTGTCCCCTCTGCTTTCAGGTTCTTCTCATCTCGAATCCAGGCTTGGATTCCACCGGACACTCTTCGCCTTCCTGGCAGCAGTACTTTCTTGCAGTCCGCCATTGAAAACGACGGAGGTTTCCGACACCACTTGACCCCTATGCACCCGGCTCCTCTGGGATAGGTAACTCGGGTACTTCGGTACTCACAAGGGTGCTGGCCTTAGAACCTCTTATGTTCCACGGGGTTGGCTTGAAGTCCTCCTAGAAGTGTCCTTAAATTGTAATTTTCCAACCGCGACTTTCCCATAGAGTTGCACGGAACACGCGGTCGTGTTCCCACACTGCACCCATCCTCCGTGGGCTCCCTGTGTCACTCCTCTGGGTGGTTCCTTGGGGTCCCAGCGATTCTACGTGCTCAAGGCACTGTGTCTATTGAAGTCGTTGTTATACCATTTTTTTAGTATATGGTTCGGTCTCCCCCTGGAGCCCGTTGTATATTTTGCTACTTGCGTACGTTCTATTGATTAAGTATTGTGTGCTTTATGTTCTAATCTCGTGTCGAGATTAGTAGAGTGTTTTAGTAATAAATACATATTTTTACATAACACTGGTGTGGTTCTCCTTTCATTTGGTCATTCAAGAGTGAGATTCTGGTAAAACAAGCTGCTTTACATTCCTTCAAGATTAAGCCTGAAGGCTGCTCTCCATAGCTACCACTAGGATAGCTTTCATAAAGGTTATCTTTGACCTCGTACATCATAAAGGTCGTGTGGCTTGGTACAAGGTGCCCACTTTAACTAGTGGACATCATATACCAACCCACCTTCTCACACTAGGGACTTATAAGGGTACCCCAGTATCCAATCTGGAGTGTACCTAAAGTACATGCATTGCAATTACAGGAGAAAGCAGATAGACTGGGGTCCTGGATAGCAGGATCCCAGTCAGACTAGGCCAAAAACAGTGAGACATCAGCAAAAAGTGGGGGTAACTATAAGAAGCAGATCCTACTCTCCTACAGCGCGGAGTGATGCTGTGGTGGCGCGGAGTGATGCTGTGGTGGCGCGGAGTGATGCTGTGGTGGCGCGGAGTGATGCTGTGGTGGCGCGGAGTGATGCTGTGGTGGCGCGGAGTGATGCTGTGGTGGCGCGGAGTGATGCTGTGGTGGCGCGGAGTGATGCTGTGGTGACGTCGCGTGATGCAGTGGTGACGTCGCGTGATGCAGTGGTGACGCCGCGTGATGCAGTGATGACGCCGCGTGATGCTGTGGTGACGCCGCGTGATGCAGTGGTGACGCCGCGTGATGCAGTGGTGACGCCGCGTGATGCAGTGGTGACGCCGCGTGATGCAGTGGTGACGCCGCGTGTGATGCAGTGGTGACGCCGCGTGTGATGCAGTGGTGACGCCGCGTGTGATGCAGTGGTGACGCCGCGTGTGATGCAGTGGTGACGCCGCGTGTGATGCAGTGTTGACGCCGCGTGTGATGCAGTGGTGACGCCGCGTGTGATGCAGTGGTGACGCCGCGTGTGATGCAGTGGTGACGCCGCGTGTGATGCAGTGGTGACGCCGCGTGTGATGCAGTGGTGACGCCGCGTGTGATGCAGTGGTGACGCCGCGTGTGATGCAGTGGTGACGCCGCGTGTGATGCAGTGGTGACGCCGCGTGTGATGCAGTGGTGACGCCGCGTGTGATGCAGTGGTGACGCCGCGTGTGATGCAGTGGTGACGCCGCGTGTGATGCAGTGGTGACGCCGCGTGTGATGCAGTGGTGACGCCGCGTGTGATGCAGTGGTGACGCCGCGTGTGATGCAGTGGTGACGCCGCGTGTGATGCAGTGGTGACGCCGCGTGTGATGCAGTGGTGACGCCGCGAGTGATGCAGTGGTGACGCCGCGAGTGATGCAGTGGTGACGCCGCGAGTGATGCAGTGGTGACGCCGCGAGTGATGCTGAGGCTGCGCTGAGTGATGCTGAGGCTGCGCTGAGTGATGCTGAGGCTGCGCTGAGTGATGCTGAGGCTGCGCTGAGTGATGCTGAGGCTGCGCTGAGTGATGCTGAGGCTGCGCTGAGTGATGCTGAGGCTGCGCTGAGTGATGCTGAGGCTGCGCTGAGTGATGCTGAGGCGGCGCTGAGTGATGCTGAGGCGGCGCTGAGTGATGCTGAGGCGGCGCTGAGTGATGCTGAGGCGGCGCTGAGTGATGCTGAGGCGGCGCTGAGTGATGCTGAGGCGGCGCTGAGTGATGCTGTGGCGGCCGAGAGTGATGCTGTGGCGGCCGAGAGTGATGCTTTCTGGCATTGAGGTGATGCTGAGTGATGCTGTGGTGTCCGAGAGTGATGCTTTCTGGCATTTAGGTGGCGCTGAGTGATGCTGAGGTGGCGCTGAGTGATGCTATTTTTTTATTTAACTATTACTACATATTATTGGACACGGTACCGTTAATTCAACAGAGCGCTCAAAATTCCCAACTCACTTCCTAGTAAGACACTAAATTAATAAATAAATATGAAGTGAGCTATACTGTTCAACACAGCGCTGTTCTGCTGCATGTATGCCACACGTTTTTCCTTACCTTGACGCATACTTTACTCAATCCTGCCATATAATCGTACACTTCGCTGCTGTTTAATTTCAGTGCCCCTGAATTAACTCATGCTTGAAAATAAATAAATGAAAAATTAAACAAACGTGAAAAGTTTAAGCGGCTTTCTGTCTCAAGCGACAAATAGCAGTAAAACAGCCAAACCAGACTGCCTTTAGAGACAAAGTTTTTGGGGCTCAAATTGTCTGACTTTCAACAATCCCAGTCTTGTGGCAATATATCTGTGTGTAGTAGTGGCAGGCTTTGCTTTTCATTATTTGAGTCGATAAAATGAGCAGTATTAAATTGAGCATTAGAAGCGCACATTTGCATCAACGTGAAAAGAATAAAGACATACTTCAGGCACCGGGTAAAAAGTAAGATATAATTATTTCATTTAGTAACTTTTCTTCAGAGAGCATCAGTTCACACTTACCCAATGTACTTTATTTGTGTATGTTTTATTTTATTTTCGGTTATTCACCGATGCTTTTGGGTGCCGTTAGTTCAACATTCCGCCCTTGAGCTGCGCAGTAAGGGATATGAAACGTGCAGTGTGACCGTATGTTGACACTTGCAAGGAGGTCACACAGAGCAAGGCCCTGTGACTATCTCCCACTGCATTAAAGACGGCGGCAGCACGCCTGGGGGCCGCGGGCTGTACTTGCATCACTGTCCGCACCTTCATTGTGAACAGCTGCTTCCTGTCTGCGCTGCTTCTTGCCTGCGCTGCTTCTTGCTTCATCTGAGGCGGTGTCAGAGTGCAGGCCTGCCAGCGCCATTAACTCGCGCTGGTAATGGAAAGGCAGAAATAAGCACCATACTGCAGGTAGGACTGCGTCTGTGTGCGCGCCGCTGCTCGGTCCCGCGGCATTAGTCCGTGGGAGTGAACATTTCAGAAAAGGTGGGATATGCGCCCACCAGTAGCCATTTGAAGGCTACCATTGTTAAATGAAAGACACACAGGCCAATCTAAAGTGTGGGAGGAGTCAGACCCCACACAGTACAGACAACAGATCGGCTTACAGCGTAAGCGCTGTAGGCTCGACCTAAAAAATTAGCACTATGCAAAGCCTGTAAAAGTTTAAATAAACAAAAAAATAACCCTGCACAAAGCGTGTGCAAAACAAGCATCAGGCGTGAAGCAGAAGCACTCGTTAATTATTCAGCTGAGAACCTTTCAGCCTGCGCGAAGTAAAGCTAACACGAGCTGAGGCAGGCCAACAAAAAGAGTGCTCTCCAAGTCCCATAAATTAACATGAAGAGTGACAGCACAGAATCAGTGAAAAAGATGGGCTTTGTTTCAAGCCCATATCCTAGATGCAGCATGTCTCGAAGAGCAAGCGCTGCCTAAGCGAGACCTAAAAATGAAGGGGCAGATTTACAAGAAAGTGACTTAGTGCGCAACGCAAGCCATTTGGCTGCGCCGCACTGAGTCACTTTCAAAGCACAGGGATGCAACATATTTACAACAATATGTCTCATCTCTGTGCTTCCCCCTGCGCTGGCGCACAAACTGCTGCCATGCGCCGGCACAGGTACCCTTGCACCATGGTAATAGGCGGCAGTCATAGGCCTGGACCCCTGTTGATAGGTCTTTCATTGATTCACGTGCTTATTAAACCTGAATAACAAACGTTATGTATTGATATTTCTATTAGAAGAAATTAAAAAAGTGTCTCACGTTCTTGCAGAAGCTGCTCTGTACTGCTTGTGCAACTGCAGATTCCCTGTCAACTACTACTTGGTAGACAGGTGGCAGTTTTTCCTGGTTACTACTATATAGATGTCCCCAGAGTATGCAGAGCCACTGTTGCAGCGACATTTCTTGGACCGTGTTCTAATTCCTGCTGACAAGGGTATATTAAACACAAGGAGATAATGGACGGAGTGCTGAAACTTTTCAAACACTCACCCCCAGTCACAGATCTGGGTTGAATCCATCATCATTCTTTAGCTCACTTTGCCACCCCAGTTCAGACATAGCTATATGCAAATCAGTCTTTACCCTGTGCCTCATGGGAACAGTCCAGACCGAACTGCCAACCCATGTCTTCCCTGGACCGGAATCAAGCATCCTGGGACTGGTTTCGGGCTAACGGCCCTCATCAGCCAGGCTAGCTTGAATCCAGTGGCAAAGTGAGCAAGGGACCCACGTCTGGGCATACCCTGCCAACTTAGGGCGAACAAAGCAAGCACAAGGAGATAATGGGCGGAGTGCTGAAACTTTTCAAACACTCACCCCCAGTCACAGATCTGGGTTGAATCCATCATCCGAAGAATGATGATGGATTCAACCCAGATCTGTGACAGGGGGTGAGTGAAAAGTTTCAGCACTCCGTCCATCATCTCCTTGTGTTTGCTTTGTTCGCCGTAAGTTGGCAATGTATGCCCAGACATGGGTCCCTTGCTCACTTTGCCACTGGATTCAAGCTAGCCTGGCTGATGAGGGGTGTTACCTCGAAACCAGTCTCAGGATGCTCGATTTCCGGTCCAGGGAAGACGTGGCTTGGCAGTTCGGGCTGGACTGTTCCCATGAGGCACAGGGTCAGACTGATTTGCATATGGCCATGTCTGAACTGGGGTGGTGGAGTGAGCTAAAGAATGATGATGGATTAAACCCAGATCAGTTGACTGGGGGTGAGTGTTTGATTTGCTCAAACGCTCCATCCATCATCCCCTTTGGTATCGCTTTATTCGCCCTAAGTTGGCAGGGTATGCCCAGACGTGGGTCCCTTGCTCACTTTGCCACTGGATTCAAGCTAGCCTGGCTGATGACGGCTGAATAGCCAGAAACCGGTCCCAGGATGCTTGTTTCTGGTCCAGGGAAGACATGGCTTGGCAGTTCGGGCTGGACTGTTCCCATGAGGCACAGGGTCAGACTGATTTGCATATGGCCATGTCTGAACTGGGGTGGTGGAGTGAGCTAAAGAATGATGATGGATTAAACCCAGATCAATTGACTGGGGGTGAGTGTTTGATTTGCTCAAACGCTCCGTCCATCATCCCCTTTAGTATCGCTTTGTTCGCCCTAAGTTGGCAGGGTATGCCCAGACGTGGGTCCCTTGCTCACTTTGCCACTGGATTCAAGCTAGCCTGGCTGACGGCTGAATAGCCAGAAACCGGTCCCAGGATGCTTGTTTCCGGTCCAGGGAAGACATGGCTTGGCAGTTCGGGCTGGACTGTTCCCATGAGGCACAGGGTCAGACTGATTTGCATATGGCCATGTCTGAACTGGGGTGGTGGAGTGAGCTGAAGAATGATGATGGATTAAACCCAGATCAGTTGACTGGGGGTGAGTGTTTGATTTGCTCAAACGCTCCGTCCATCATCCCCTTTGGTATCGCGACAAGGGTATATTGGCATTCATGTGAAAATGTGATTGTCACAGAAATCAATCTAGTGAATCTATTTATGGATATGGCTTTGCCCATATTTGGTTACTAGAAGAAACAAAGACTAGATCAATTTGTCTGAAGCAGTGAGTTCTGGCTATATAGAACTTGAAACACCGCCTGACATTGAGTGAGTGCTCTTTCAGCCCCATTTGGGAAAACCTATTCAGTTAACCTTGGGTTTGTTAGTAGGTAGACGTCATTAATGAATTTCAGACATGGCTCCTTGATTGTGTGCGCTTGCAGTTCACCAAACCTTCAGGATGATGTGTGGGCTAGCAGCATAGCTACTCCTCAGGGGAGAGATTAAAAACCAGCATATGGCTTGGATCAAATGGGCTTGTCATGAATTGTGATACAGTAGTCAGTCGGATTTACCTGTACCCCCCTGTGCAAACATATCTTGATACATTTCCCTCGTCCTTTCCAAATCTTACAATTTGGAGTCACCGCCCCCCTAACCGTACACATTTCTTTCTGCCATCATCCATTGAATTATGTTGTTATGCCATAGTTCCAATACTGGGCCTTTGTCTTGTTTCCAGTGAATTACTACATGTCTTTTAGCAAGGAATAACTCTTTTAGCAAGGAATAACCCCAATACTCTCAGACAATGTTGAATACGTCTTATTCGATGTTTAACCTCAAGTTCTGTACCAGCACCCACCACTCTTCCTATAACGGCCAAATGATGTGGACTATATTAGGCCCATCTGATTTATATTCAAGGCAAGTTGCAGATGTCAGAATATATGTTTTGCAGCATGACTTTCTGATACGTTCTTTGAAGTTATTTAAAATCAATGAGTTCGATTTGGTAATGCTGGATGCTCTTTAAAGTTGTTCTTTCATTCGCCATCTGTTAGCGGCTCTCCACAGTTCCTGCTCCTTTTAGTTATGTTCTGAAGCTGCCTTGGACGGTCCTACATAACGCACTGTGTAATGTGGACAACAGTCTGCCTTCTTGAGTCAAATCCAATACCTCCCCTTAGCGTGCCTAATTCGGGCAGTTTACCCAGAAAACCATCCCATACAGTTTGCGTTACCCCAATAAAGTGCCTGGCTTATATTAAAAAGTGTACTACCTGTATCCCAAGCTGTGTTCTGGCTTTAGTAAAAGTGGTGATCTTCCTCATAAATATCAATCATTCTTGTACAGCCGTATTCTATCCATCCTGCAGCTTTATCCTCCAATTTATGTAGCTCCTGGAGTCTCCATAGCTGAGCCTGCCATTGTTGGCTTTTTTATGATACTCCCATGGTCCACCTTCACCGGTCAAGAAATATTTTTGAGAACGAATACTCATGGCATCCCTCCAGTAGTCTGTTCTCTATAGCAAGTTTCCAAGAACCACACCGCGGGTAGTTGGGCTTTTGGATAATGGCTTTCCGTGTCCGGATCCCCTAATACATACCTTTCATAAGGTAATTTCAAGATTGAGTTTGATTCTGTGATGATCCCGCAACCTTCTACCAGACGTCAGTATGTCATCTATATCTTGGAAAAACTTTTTTTTTATTAAGGTTTGTTTCAGAGAGTGTTCTGAGTAAGTCACCTCCTGGGGACCATCACCATCTTTGTTAAAGTTACTCTCCCAACTATAGAAAGGGGTGATTTTGCCCAGAATACCACTGATTTCGGTATTGCCATTCGAGCCTAGTCTTCGTTCAGTTTAACTGCTTTTGTGCCCTGTTCCAGACAACCTCACTACTTTTTACAGTGTGCCCGTCCGGAACGTGTCGAGAGCTGCACAAGAAAATAAATTGCTTCTGGTAACCTCAATAGTAGTCCTTTCGCTTAAAAAATCAAAGTCTGTAAACAAGGGGAAAAGCCCTCCTTCGCATTCTGAATTTTATTTAAATTTTTTGTATTTATTTATTTTGCTCTGTTGTAACATGAGCACACACTGCCATCACAGCAAAACAAAGTAAAAGTGACCACGCTAATGCTGCAGTCTTCTTTCACTTTTAATACATGCTGGGGGGCATAACTGGTCCTGATAACCAATCTCTGTGGGAGAGACAATGCTGGAAGGGGAACAATGTCTCCTTTCCAGTGCTCTCTCCCTAGTGGATCCTTGCTTGATGATCCATCCCAATAGACACCAGGGATTTCTTTTTTTTGGGGGGGGTGGAGGAGTGGATCCTTAGGCAGGGGCCAGGTCTTCTCCCATCATGCCCCCTGCACCCAGTTTCCCCGATCCACTGCAGTACAGTCTTTTTGAACCCAGTGGGGCATAGATTGTGGAATTTACCTCCCGTCTTAACCAGTAAAGGGGCTAGGGGAGGATGGGTAGGAAGTCAAGTAGACACCAGTGATTTCTATGCAGCAGCAAAAAGGGTGGGGATGGCCCACACAGGCATTGGGTCATGCCCCCACACCAGAAGCATCATTTCAGTCTGGTTTGTCCCTAATCTGTTCCCTCTGGGGGATGAAAAGCATCGGGGTTTTGTTTTTTGTTGAGGGGGAGGGTTTTGTCCCCAAACAGCTCATAAGGAAGGAGCTAGAAAGCCCACTGGACACCAGGGAACTCCACATAGCAGCAAAAAGTGGTGTGGCCAAGCCCCGATCCCAGAAGGACAATGCTAGCACCCCCCCCTCCCTTGTCCAAACCCCCCCCAGGAACCAGGCAGACTGAAGTGGATCAAACCAAGGCGGCAGGCGAAAACCATATTAACTTTGCATGGCCCTTGGTTTTAGCCATTCTTGTTGAAGGCACAAGGCCCAGCCACTTTATTGGGGTACCTTTTTTATCAGGATAACAGTGGAAATGCTGGGGGTTAGGAATTTTGTCGATGCCCTCAGATTCCTCAACTTTCCTTCAGAAAATTTGAAGAAAGTGCTTGATTTTAGCCAAAGTTTGAGGTTTGTGGGGCATTGTGGGTGAGAAAACGTAATGGGATCCACGCAAGTCACACCACCCTGGACTCAGCAGGGTGTCTAGTTTTCCAAACTGTTTGGGTTTGGTAGGTATCTCTGGGTGGCCGGCGCACCCAGGCACAAATTCTGCAGCTACCAACATTGCCAAAAAGGGTAGTTTTTTGTGCTAAAAATTCAATGTTGTTGCTTTACGTTTTGGGGCCTTTCTTGTTGGCGACACAAATTGGGTACTATTTCTACCTAGAAAATTGTGGGAACACAGAATGGTAGAACATTTGTTATTGCCTAAAGAATTTGTCTTCACTTTTGGGATCCAAATATATGCCAGTTTGCTAGAAAGAACATATTTTGAAAAATGTCTTCTGAATCACGTGATAGTATGGCTAACCCCGAATTTAGAGGTGTACAGATACCCATGATTCCTAAACTCAGTATCCTGGGCACATTTAAAAAAGAAATAGATTTTCTTCATTTTACCGTGGTGAACGGTCGATACGCAATAAAAATAAAAAACTAGTTGTAGCTCAGTTTTCAGCTTTCGGCATTGCATGCTTTTGGACAACTGAGAGGAAATGCGGTTTATCACCCAGTAATAAATTCTCAAACTCAATCAGTTCGGTCAGGCTAATTTGTAAAACCTAAGCTCAACCCTAGGTAGCTGTGGCTTCAAGCAGTCTGGCTTTAACAAAGTAACAAGTGCAAAGCATTTGAAACCGCTAAAACAATTGAATACGAAAGAAACACGTCACAAAGGAAATCCAACATCAATTTATAAAAAATAGATCTGAGTTTTGACAATGCTACACACTCATTTTCACAGTTCGTTAATCGTTCTGTATTTCCTAGTCTTCCTTTTAAATACTATTTTCTTGCTATACATAGAGCAAACGTTTAGTCCAGTACATAGTTTTTTTGTACTGCAGAAATAGTGAACGTGCATATTTAAAGGTACTCTCTTATGCGATAATGAAGAAAAAGGCAGCTCCGTATGACAAAATATTTGCCTAGGATCACACAATTTGAGACCAGTTAACGGGTCAAGTACATTACAGTTAGGTCGAGTAGATTATTCAAGTTACTAGACCTTGAGGTCTAGTAACATTTTTATGATTTTTCGAGCCCTGAATCGTATTTGTATGATTTATTAGGCACCAAAATGAAAAAAATCCACCGGAGGGTTCCAGAGATATATATTATTAAGCAAATTGTAAATCCTTTCTTTTCACTCGAAATGCAAACAAGCATTGAAAACTATCGGGGTTAGCGATTACTTTGAAAGCTTTTGAAAACTTTTTACAAAGTGGTGTTTGGGTACTCCGGCCTGCTTTAGGCAACCAACTCCGGCAGGGAGCAAGTCAAAGGGGCCGGTAAGACTTAGTAGGACAGTTACCTTGCACTCAAAGCCTTCAATCCAGTTTCAGGCTCCATGGGCAAACCATCATAGACATAAATGGAGTGGCCTTTTTGCAAGGGATACAGAATGCTGAACATGTTGAGGATGCTGATCTGGTCGATAGGAGTCTTCCTGGGGCCACCACACGAACACGGTGAAGCGATTTTAGCCACAAAGATTAAGGTACCTCTAGTTCCAGGTGACGTCCAGCCAAAAACCAATTGCCACTAGTCTACTGGCCCCTTCTCACAGTGAAACCAGCAGTTCCATTTAACTGTGGCTAGTGTCCGCCTTGAGTGACCAAACTGTACTTTGATGACTGTCCTGGGTCCAGCAGACTTGGGTGCAACTTTTGAGTGTCAGGGCTTGGTATCCTGGGCTGTGCTACGGTGGTCATCGGCGAGCAAGCAATTTTGGCTTTGTCAAGGTGGTGGCTTCAGCTTTTGTGGCCCTGGTGCTGTGACAGGAAGTCAGCCAACTGACTCTTGAAGAACACCTCTTCTGTCTGGAACGACTTTTCCTTAAGCAGGGCAGCACAGGCAAAGTCATTTTTGCTAGCCAAGGAGCAGCAGGTGCAGTCAAGTCTTTTGTGCAGCCTCTCATTGCCAGGTCCGGGGACAGCAGGGCAGTCCTTCAGTCATCTCTCCAGTACAGATTTGCTCTGAGGTCCGTGTGCCAGAGGTGCCAGTTTTATGTTCACATCTTGCCCTCGGAGGATGCAGTGAATACTATCCAATGGGTTAATAGGTCCCCTCCCACCTGATGATGACTTCCTGCAATGGATGCCACCTAGCTATCCCAGAGTGCAATATTCTACCCCTTTCCAAGATGGCAGAATCCTTTTTTGGTATGTGGAGTTTGGTAGCCACACCTCTAGGGTTGGCTACTAACTTGGGGGCTACATGCCCACAGGAAAACTGGTTTGGTAAATGTATCCCCCCCCTCTGTCCCCGGTGCCATCCTATCTACCAGAACAAAAGAGTAGCCCCCCTCCTATGTTTCCACCATTTGCCCCTCAAAGTTGGCTTATCCTCGAAGCTCGCCTTTTGGGTTCACACTCTGTGGATTCCTGCCAAGGAGAGATGACTCCTCTTCCAATGGTGGGCCTTTATTGTGTCCTTTCCTGGGAGTCATTCACACTTCTCCCCGAGAGGGTAGAAGGCTGTTTCGTGGCCAGCAACTGTAAATGGCCACTCGAATACTTGGGCTATGGAGTGGCAATTTTACTCAAAAGTTACATTAAATTCGACTTGGGCATCAAGTTGGCTTTAATGCAATGATTCTTTTGATACCTTGAAGTACCATCTTTAGAAGTCCCATTCAGAAGTTAGAATAGCTAAGTTGTCAGCATGTAACCCTTTACTTGCAAATGGGGCTGCTAGCCTTTCTAAACTAAAAACGACAGTTTGGGGGTTTTACTGTTGGGACATATAAAACACATGTCCTACTGTTTAATATACAGCACCCTGCCTTGCGACTCGACAGGCCTACACAGGGCTGACTTGTGTGTGTGTGTGTGTGTGTGTGTATGTATGTATGTGTGTAGCGAGAATAAACATTGCAGTGAGACAAATTCCAGTGGTTTGTGCTCGTTCTTTGCGCGTATGGTAATAGCACAATTAGAAGGAGTATTCTGCGATATATATATATATATATATATATATATATATATATATATATATTCATCCACACGCACAACGGTTCCAGTAGCGTAAACAGGAGAGCACTCGCAGGTCCTTGTTAAAGTTATTTATTCGTGCACAAACCCCCCCGCACTAGACGCGTTTCGGCAATCTGCCTTTCTCAATGTCATTTTCACCAAATGTATGACACATTTTTAAAGTGCTAAGCGTGAATTACGTGAATGAAAAAGAAACATAGAAATCAAAGATGGCCTCTTAGAGTCACCGCATAATGCAGAATACATGGCGGCCATCTTAGAACCCGTTCCAGAGTTAATATAGGTTCACAACAAATCAGTACTCCAAAGTTATATATAAATATATACAACTATTTACATGTGGTTAAAGAAAAAAGAAAATATATATACATATATATATATATATATATATATATATATATATATATATATATATATATATACACACATTTCATGGTTAAAAGATCCCAAAAATTAAACCTGATAAAAAAAAAAAAAAATTGCATATTGTTGTGGGATCATTCTATCGAATCAGTCAGTACTGGAGATGGCGGCTTGTGGCAGGGGTAAATAACTCTAGTCAACCCAAATGGATATTCATTATTGCCGCTTAATTACCACTAAAATAAAGGCACACTGACCATAAATTCTGCGGTTAATTCAGTTCTTAATTCTTCGCTTGGACAGGGAATGGTACCCAGCTGTTGGAAAAAGGCAAAAATTGTTCCCCTTCTAAAGAAACCCACAGCGGACCCTGAGGTCGCTTCCAACTATAGGCCCATATCCCTGTTGCCCTTCTCAAAGGTCCTTGAGAAGTACGTTAACTCCGTGCTAACAGATTATATAGAAGGAAACCATGTGCTTCATGACAGTCAGGCTTTAGAACCTCTCTTAGCACTGAAACAGCCCTCCTGGAGGTTTCGGAAACTATTAAAACACAGGTGGACAAAGGGGGCAGTGCGGTGCTGATACTGCTGGACTTATCCGCAGCCTTTGACACCGTGCCCCATGACCGGCTCTTGTGCAGGTTAGCGGAGTGCGGCATTGGGGGCACGGTGTACAATTGGTTTGCCTCTTTTCTGTCTGAGCGGCAGCAGGAAATCTGGTCTCCGCCCTTTACAGCGGCCATTCCTCCAATGCAAGTGGGTGTCCCGCAGGGCGCTATTTTGAGTCCTACACTCTTTAATATTTATATGGCCCCACTTGCACACCTGGCTGAGTCACACGGAGCGAAGATAATTTCTTACGCTGACGACACTCAACTACTGTTCACGTGTGACAAAGGGGCGAGCTTTCATGGAATGGAGATAAACAGATGCCTAACGGAGGTCTTTTCTTGGATGCAACTTAACCAATTTAAGTGTAATCCAGAAAAATCTGAAATTATTATTTTTGGCTGCCCCCCATGTGCCAACTGGAGCTTATGGTGGCCTTGCGACATGTCCCCTCCTACGGCCCCAGTCAGCACGGTAAAAAACTTGGGAGTTAAGCTGGACACTAGTCTATCGATGAAGTCCCAAATCCAAACTGTTGCTGGCACTTGTATCGGACTGATTAGAATGGTAAAAAACTTTCTTCCTCTACTCCCGGTGGAATCCCGTAAGATCGTAGTGCAAGCCCTAATTACATCCAAGTTGGATTACGTAAATATCTTGTATCTGGAGCTTGCAGAATATTTGCTCAATCGGCTGCAGGTTGTCCAGAACGCCGCAGCCAGAGCTATTCTTATGGTAAACCCCAGAACGCGCATGTCGCCCCACCTGAAAGCGCTGCACTGGCTCCCGGTGAGAAAGAGGATTCAGTTTAAGGCCTTAGTGCTTGCTTATCGAGCCTTCAACGATACGGGTGCGGTTTACCTGAAGAAGTAGGATCCAACGCTATCAGCCTCAACGAGTCTTGAGGTTCTCTGGACAATCCCTGATGGTGATTCCCAAGTTCACTCGATCTCGTATTGGAGGTCGTTCCTTTCAGGTTCAAGCGGCTCGCCTGTGGATCGCCTTGCCTCTACATCTCAGATTGACTCAGGACTTGCTATTTTTTAGGAAACAACTTAAAACATGGCTGTTCCAACAATAACACGATGGTAGGCGGGGCGGAGTTTTTCTGTTGGTTTTGGAGATTAGCGCCGGGACACTCTATGTGAGTATCCGCGCGCTTTATAAATGCCTAATTTCATTTCATTTCATTATGCCCTGAATGGGCAAACCACTTGGAGTACTGGTAGGTGAACAAAATTACGCCCTGAATGGGCATGCCAGCACAACTGTAAACATGAAGAAAGGCCTAAAAATAGTCCATTTTTACAATCATAACAGGGATTAAGAACTCTCAATTAATCGTCTCATTTGCATTTCGCCCTAAGTGGGAAGGGTATGCCCAGACGTGGGTCCCGTGCTCACTACGCCACTGGAGTCAAGCTATCCTGGCTGATGAAGGCTGATAGCCTGAAACCGGTCCTAGGATGCTTGATTCCGGTCCAGGGAAGACATGGCTTGGCAGTTCGGTCTGGACTGTTCCCATGAGGCACAGGGTCAAGACTGATTTGCATATGGCTATGTCTGAACTGGGGTGGCGTGGTGAAGCATAATAACGATGGATTAAACCCAGATCTGTGACTGGGGGTGAATGTTTGCCAATGTGCAGCATTCCGTCCATCATCTTGTGGGTTTTGCATTTCGCCCTAAGTGGGAAGGGTATGCCCAGACGTGGGTCCCGTGCTCACTACGCCACTGGAGTCAAGCTATCCTGGCTGATGAAGGCTGATAGCCTGAAACCGGTCCTAGGATGCTTGATTCCGGTCCAGGGAAGACATGGCTTGGCAGTTCGGTCTGGACTGTTCCCATGAGGCACAGGGTCAAGACTGATTTGCATATGGCTATGTCTGAACTGGGGTGGCGTGGTGAAGCAAAATAACGATGGATTAAACCCAGATCTGTGACTGGGGGTGAATGTTTGCCAATGTGCAGCATTCCGTCCATCATCTTGTGTGTTTTGCATTTCGCCCTAAGTGGGAAGGGTATGCCCAGACGTGGGTCCCGTGCTCACTACGCCACTGGAGTCAAGCTATCCTGGCTGATGAAGGCTGATAGCCTGAAACTGGTCCTAGGATGCTTGATTCCGGTCCAGGGAAGACATGGCTTGGCAGTTCGGTCTGGACTGTTCCCATGAGGCACAGGGTCAAGACTGATTTGCATATGGCTATGTCTGAACTGGGGTGGCGTGGTGAAGCAAAATAACGATGGATTAAACCCAGATCTGTGACGGGGGGTGAATGTTTGCCAATGTGCAGCATTCCGTCCATCATCTTGTGTGTTTTGCATTTCGCCCTAAGTGGGAAGGGTATGCCCAGACGAGGGTCCCGTGCTCACTACGCCACTGGAGTCAAGCTATCCTGGCTGATGAAGGCTGATAGCCTGAAACCGGTCCTAGGATGCTTGATTCCGGTCCAGGGAAGACATGGCTTGGCAGTTCGGTCTGGACTGTTCCCATGAGGCACAGGGTCAAGACTGATTTGCATATGGCTATGTCTGAACTGGGGTGGCGTGGTGAAGCAAAATAACGATGGATTAAACCCAGATCTGTGACTGGGGGTGAATGTTTGCCAATGTGCAGCATTCCGTCCATCATCTTGTGTGTTTTGCATTTCGCCCTAAGTGGGAAGGGTATGCCCAGACGTGGGTCCCGTGCTCACTACGCCACTGGAGTCAAGCTATCCTGGCTGATGAAGGCTGATAGCCTGAAACCGGTCCTAGGATGCTTGATTCCGGTCCAGGGAAGACATGGCTTGGCAGTTCGGTCTGGACTGTTCCATTGAGGCACAGGGTCAAGACTGATTTGCATATGGCTATGTCTGAACTGGGGTGGCGTGGTGAAGCAAAATAACGATGGATTAAACCCAGATCTGTGACTGGGGGTGAATGTTTGCCAATGTGCAGCATTCCGTCCATCATCTTGTGTGTTATGAAAATGAACAGTGTCTGTCAGGCTGACCTTTGTTCAGCCTGACAGACACTGTTCGTGAGGGGCAAAAGGTGGGGGGGGCGTGGCCCCTCACCCCCAATGGACCGGCTGCGGCTGCAATTCTTTTAGTGAACTTTGAGACCTGTCAGGCGTCATGTGTACCCTATATGTGGGGCTGATTTGTATTATACATGGAGCAAACGCTTAGTGTATTAAATCTAAAAAAGATTTTTTTGTGTGCAGCAGAAATGCTGAACTTGCATATTTTAAGGTACTCATATGTGATGATAAAAAGGTGGCTGCATAAATAAAATATTTGTCTAGTAGCACACAGTTTGAGACCGGTTTACGGGTCAAGTACATTACAGTTAGGTCGAGTAGATTATTCAAGTTACTAGACCTGCAGACCTAGTAACATTTTTATGATTTTTGAGGCCTGAAATTAGTTTTGACAATTCTATACACTCATTTTTACAGTTTGTTAAATATTCCTTATGGCTGTAAGTGAGAAACACAACTCTTCTCAGAATCGTTCTATATTTCCTAGTCTTCCTTTTAAATACTATTTTCTTGCTTACTGACTTCTCTTTCTCAGAACATCATGGCAGTAGATCTAGTCGGTTCTTCCCAAAAACAAAACTGCAACTGCTCTAGGACTGCTCAAAAAGGGGAATAACCTCTGGTGTGCACACCCACAAATATCGGACTAGTTACTTGAACCAAGGAATAATATTGTGATTAAATTCTTCTGAGGAAGCTTGTCTCTTAGACCCTGCTGTCTGGACAGACGTCGGTTGAAGTTCTCAGTACGATTCACGTACATGGGCTCAGGCTGGTCAGAGTTTCTCGCTCCCAGAGAACTAGATTGCCCATTGCTGTTCTCTTCCCTCGCAGTCATCATCTTAGACATGTTGATCTGATGATTACTAAGTAATTTAGACACCATTCTCAAGACAGTCTTTATGAAAGTGTACTGATGTTTCCATTGTGGATATTTTGTAGCCCTAAGCCTCTTTGCTTTGTGTCTGCTACACACACACACACACGCACACCCCCCCACCACCTCCACCACACACCCTCAACCACCCCCCCACCACCTCCACCACACACCCTCCACCTTCTCCACCCTCTTCCCTCCACCACACGCCCTATACCACCCCCGCTGTCACCAACACCCCCACCGCCACCCTGCAGCACCACCCGAACCGCCACCAACACCACCCCCCCACCCTCAGGACTACCCCCGCCCTTAACCCTCACGAACCACCCCCTACCACCACTCCCACAAACCACCACCACCACCACCACATCTTGAGTCCCAATTTACAACTTTGACCTGCCCAAATAAAGGGGATTTGATACTTTTATTAAGATCCTTTGTCATAACGACTACAAGCACGCCATGACAGAATACCACCAGCTCTTAAGAACTACCAAGAGGACCTTCATCAGGAACAAAATCCGCACCAACGCCAGCAACTCAAAGGAACTCTTCAACATCATCCAGAAGTTCACCAAACCCCCCAGCGAAGCCACGGACATCACACCGTCCCAGGACCTCGGCAACAAACTCTGTTCGCTGAAGTTGTCGTAGAGGGCCTTGATCTTTAAGTGGAAGTAGGAGCAGACTCCAGAAACCACCCTCCCCTCCAGCAATGACAGCCAGCCCACCATCACCACCTGGACACCAGTCACCACCGAAGACACCACCACTACCATGAAAAGCACCCACTCACGAGCCCCCACGGACCCCTGCCCGCCTCGCATCGTTCACAGAGCCGCCATCGTCAGACAGCATGGGCTCAGCATGGTATCCTACACCGACAACACCCGTCTCATCCTCTCCCTCACAGGGAACCCGGAAGACACCAGACCCAACTTCCAAGAAGGAATGAAAGATGTCGCAGCCTGGATGAGCAACAGCTCCCTAAAACTGAACTCTGAGAAGTCAGAGGTCCTCATCCTCGGACCCTCCTCCACCGCGTGGTACAGCTCCTGGTGGACCTTTGCCCTTTACCCTCGGAAACCCACCCGGACGGACCACGCCCGGAACCTCGGCATCATACTCGACTCCTCCCTCACCATGACCAGCCAGATCAACGCCGTCGCCTCCACCTGTTTCAACTCCCTCTGCATCCTCCGCAAGACCTTCAAGTGGATCCCACCCAAAACCAGAAAAACCGTCACCCACGCACTCATTACCAGCAGACTGAACTACGGAAACGCCCTCTACGCGGGAATCAACAAATCTCTGCTACGGAAACTCCAGGCCATCCAGAACACCTCAGCCAAACTCTTCCTCAGCACCCCACGACATGAGCACATGACCCAACACTTGCGAGACCTCCACTGGCTCCCCGTCGAGAAGAGAGTAACCTTCAAGCTACTCACCCACACCTACAAATCCCTCCACATCGGACCCAAATACCTCAACGAAAGAATCTCTTTTCACGCACCCAAAAGAAACCTCCGCTCTGCCGACCTCGCCCTGGCAACGACCCCGCGTATCCGCAGAACCAGAGCTGGGGGAAGAGCCTTCTCCTATGTCGCAGCCAAAGCGTGGAACCAACTCCCAGTCAACATAAGACGTCCCCACCCCCCCCACCCACCTTCAGGAGGAGCCTCAAGTTCTGGCTTTTTTGAATTGCGACAGGTTTGAGCTTCCAAATTTAACAAATGGTGACGACTTTATTGCAGACGTTAATTAACGGGTGCTCTCAATTACATACAACTCGGAATTTCGACCCCTGTGAAACAGGAGTGTGTGCTGGGGGGCCGAAAGTTCAGACCACCTATGAAGCATTCCATAAGTGCTACCCATGGTAACTAGGGGACTGCAAAAATATTATTTTTTATACATTTTTTGAAAATACAGCAAAATTTAACAAATGGCGTGTGCAGCTGGCGTTTGCCAGTAAGTCACGTGAAATGTTTGTTCAAGAGCACACCTTGTGTAAAAGGTCACACCAGTTACCTCACTGAGACATGTTCTGCTCATCATTGTCATCTGCGAGCAAAAAAGGTACTCAGATTGACTTTATTTCAAGAATTACATGTAATACAAAATTTGGTAAGCGTAATTTACATTTTACATTGGCCTAATTTGGAAACCTCCTTAGTTGACCACCTAAACAACAAATTCAAACAGCGTTTGGCACCCTCAAACAATATAACCTAGGTTTCCCGATTCTAACCTGAAACATTTTTCAACCTAATCGAACGCCCCATTATAGATTCAATATTCCCTGAGGGGGTTACCTGTCATACATATAGATCATGAAGAAATATGGGCTAGGGTCAATGCCCAATATATACAATTATAATATACAATACACAGGCAAGATATCTGGTGTAAACAACTATGTAAAGACATCAGCCACACAGGTTGTAATTTCTTTTCTCCCTTCCTTTCGGCTCGCAGCAGGTACTCTCTTTTCCAATTCCCCATATATGGTGCATACTACTTCTGTTAGGCCTGCACCAGACTTGGTTTACATCTCCACAGAACCGGAAAGGCATTGGTCTTGCCATATAGGCAGGATGATCTTTATATTATCTGCTTTCTTCACCTACTTAAATTCTTCCTTATATCAGAGTGTAAGGATGCTTTTCTTGGCACGGGAACAGAAGTGAGTTTCTTTTCATGGTTCTTAATATCATTTAGTCTATCAGGCTATTACTTGAAAAATTTCCAACATATTATCTTATTGATGGATTTACAGCCTCTCCGCCGCATTTGTCCACTCTAATTTGACTCCCAGGATTTGCACCTGCCGCTTAGGTTACATATGGCCCCTACTGATGTGGAAGGTCCAAGATCACCTTGAAGACTTTACCTAGTAAGTGAGGTTCTCCTATCCTCCCGCCCTCACCTTCATTCCTCAATTATGAGAAATGAAACTCCGGGGTCTGCAGAAGCCCACTTTAAGCTGAGACTCCTGCTTTTTGAAGCCAAAAATGGCTTTACTTTAGCTGTCTCCCACCTGAAATCACCTCTTCTTCAATAGCATTCAATGGGGAAATGACTGTCTCCTGATTTTTTTGTCGAAATCTTCCACTTTCCTGTTTTAAAATGTTGGTATGTATGATCTCATGATATTTACCATGCTGTTCAGATAGCCCCATATCACCCCTCAGCCTCCCCCCCACCACCTTATGGGAAACATAAACGACAGATTGCTTTTGTACCCACGATACTTAAGCTAGCAAGCACGTTTCCCTTAACCTCTCCTCTTCAGGTTACCAACAATGCTTACAGTGATCACCACTTATGCCCAGACCAAGCTGTCTATACGTTCTCTAGATCACTTGTGGCTCACCTTATCAGGAGTTCTGCTCAACTCCTCCTATCCCATTTGGTGACATCACCACCTTAGGATGAGTCTCCTCCTGCTTCCCTCACATTTTTAGTCCTAGCTCACTCCTTCCAAGTATGTCAATGAGTTAGTCGGTCTTTAAACTGTTCATCTTTGGGCAGTAATTGATCACACACGCATAGAAGGACCTATGTGGTACGGACTGTGCCCTACTCACCCCAGACAGCCTCCAAATCATTGGAGAATCGTCGTAGCAATGCCACAGCAAACACAATGTTAGCTAATTAGTCATTGATCGAACCCTGGCCATTCAGGAATCCTATATTGCCTACGTAAAATTTGCAGTGCATTTCAGGAGTTAAACATATGCCTAGCCACCAAGCTCCCAGCCTCTCATATCAGCTGTGCTCCTCGCTTGTTTCCAGTATAAATTAAATACTAATAAATATAAAGTTTACTTATTCTGCAGGGATGTGGAATTCCTATAGCCCGACGCCCAGGACATATTGTTTGGGGTCAAGGGCAACAAGTTTTTGTGTGTAGTTTGTCCTTGGGACAAGTAGGCCCAACCTCCTGCAGAACAAACCTTTGGCTGCCAGTTTGGGGTACCACATTATGGATCAGGGAAGGGCACTGTCTGCCGTTAAGGGAAATATTTTTGCCCATATATTAATGCTGTTCAAACTTGTATTTATGGTTCATTAATTGTAAGCCTTTATTGTTAGGGTGAGTGCTCTAAGTAAATGTTGTAACTCCGACTGCACTACTGACAGTGGTTCCAGTAGAGAAATGTGTACACACGTTTTCAAAGTTTAGCAATATGAGGCTATGTATAATGCTTCCAGAATGCTCTCTGATTTGATGCAAATATTTGCAGAAGCTTGAAAGCAAGATTGATGATTCTTTGCTTTCAAAATAAAATGTTCATAAAAAAATGAAAGCAGGAAAAAAA
The DNA here is from genome assembly GCA_963921515.1 of Calotriton arnoldi. Lineage (NCBI taxonomy): Eukaryota > Metazoa > Chordata > Amphibia > Caudata > Salamandridae > Calotriton > Calotriton arnoldi. Next base: position 2,471,460 of record CAWUFW010001879.1, on the reverse strand, counting down.
CATTTTGCTAAACTACTGTAAATTTTCAGGTACCATTTGCAGCATCATTTAGTAACATGTTTTGATGCATGCTAGTATTTCCCAAAAATATTATAATGGAAAATCAGTGTAACCAGTTTCAATAAGATTATGGGAAACATAAACGAGCATTGGCAAAGCCAGTAGGTCTGAAATTGGTGGTCAGCTTTTTAGTTTTGTCAATGTGTGAATTGTTCTGGCATGGTTTTTGTAAAACCTTATTAGTGTGGGAGCTGCAGGGCCCTCACCATTATAACAAACACTGGCAAAAGCAAAAATTGTTTTTTGGTCTCAAAAAGCACACACTGCCACAGTAGTTACTGGCACTGAACAAGACTACTTTATGTGCAGTTATGGTCCTTGTAAAACAGCAGAATGCTGGCACTCGCAGTGAAGCCAGCTGATACAGAGAGAGAGACAGAATTTTAATAAACACAAATGCTCACGGTCAACGCCAGACCAAATTAGGGGCCTAATTATTAAAGAAAGTCTCAAAAGTGCACCCATGGTATATGTCCTTGCATTAAGTGCAGCTATACGGCTTTCATGAATTCCCAAGAATTTACAGAAGTAGGACAAGAAATAGTACTCCTAGAAAATATTAGTGTACTGCATTTTAGCATGAGCAAATATGCACGTGTAGATTTGCTTATGCGAAAATCTGAGTGTTTGCAAGTTCACTTTCCCTCCAACCACTTTTCCCCCCCCAACTCTGGAAGAAGGTTTACGTCTGCCATTGTCAGGAGTAAATTTCCAACATTTCTCAGTATTGGAAAAGATTAGAGAAGAGTTGTTGAAAACCCTTAAAACATGCAAGTTAGTAGGTTTGCATTGACTCAAAAGGGCATTCTAACCCTGGAACTATTGCTTACCACTACCCTCCGCCCCAGTATGTAGATCTGTGGAAACGTGGCAACATAAGGGGATTGCATAATCAGAGAGGCTATATCAGAGCTCTTATATAATGAGATTGCTGCCATAATTTGTCGCTGCACTACATGGCACCAAAGGGGCAAGTGGATTTTGTTACAGGACAAGTAGATTTATGAAGCAACGTGCCCTATGGACAAGTAGATATTTTATTAAATTCCACACCCCTGTTCTGTTTATATAAAGTCTTAAAAAAGTCGATGATTGTCTCCATCCTAAAATGTTTGCTCATATGCGGAAATCTATGCATTTTATTACCATCACCGAACAGCACTTTCAATACCTACTCGGACCTAATTTGGGCTTTAGAAAACCACAATATTTAAAGAAATGTGATGGGCACGTGGTAATTTCAGCACTTAAGGCCTGCTTACAATGATCCCAATAAACTGCGAGTCATGTGCAACACCTGTTTGTGAAGAGATCACACTTATAAGTTTATTTATTTATATTTATTTTTGAATTTGTAAAGCACAAAAATGACCCTAGGCATCCTAGTGCTGAGAATGCTAAGACCAGAGAACAATTTGAAACATACAGACTGGCAAACTATGAAGAAGGGGAAAAACAACAAGTTTTCAGACTCCACCAGGTTTATTGCCACTGGTAAATAAGTCTGCATTCCCTGTTTAATCTCGGCAGGTCAAATCTTCTAGAATTTACTGGGGGCGGGGGTGTCTGGTATTACTAGCGCATGCAGAGTTTGGAGCAGTAAGCACAAAAATCTGTTTATTATTCCACATTAAAGACAAAACGCGGAATGGGTGCGATTTATCTCAACCAATGGGTTCCAAACCCCGAATAGTTGGATTTTTTTTAGGTGGGATAAATACCAACAAGGGTGTGAGGAGTAAACGGTTCCAACTTCTGTGCATACATCTGTCCTTGCGTCGTTGAATGAATGAAACCAGTGGCTGAAGGGGGCAGGGTCTGTTGGGAACTATGTTCCCAATCTGCTTTAACTTTACACAACAGTTGACATAGTTCTTGTTGTCTCGCCTAGTTCTTGTTGTCTCTCCCCCAAATTCGCTGACCCCACCCCCACTGCAGTCATCATAGTTCCCATACTGTACATTATTAAGCGCTTCACCCTATGAATGAAACAAATGTATAAAGTACCATCACAGCCCGAGGGCGTCCTGGTGCTAGAACGGAAGGCCCGGAACGGAGGCCTGAAAATACATAGTGGCAGGACCAGTGCTGGGTGAAAAGCCAAGACTAACTTTTTTACTTTATTTATAATAGCATTAAAAATTCGTGAAAATGACAGTACAGGAGAGAGGAAGAAACCGACAGAAAAAAGGTAGATTTGTTCTGTTAGTATTAAAATAAATAGCGCCTTTCCAGAGTGACAGTGGCCCATGCGGCAGTGTCTACACACATCTGGTGACTGGCCGTTTAAGTCTGTCACTGGGACTGTACAGGAAGTGCTTAACAACTGGCTTTCTTAGAGCTATTTTGGCACTCCTCTTTGCTATGCCATTATGTTCCTAGAACAGACTGAGCACACACGATCTTTGTATGTTTAATACTCTCGTTACGAGAGTCCAAAAACGTTATTTTTATCAGCACAGCATACCCATGCCAGGCACTGACATCACTGCACCAAGCTTCCACGGGTTGCAAAAACCACCGGTAAGGAAGGAGGGGGTGGGGGAGGGAGATTCCGGCAGGAGGAAATTTTCGTTCTAAATATAAAGAGAACTTTCTGACAATTTGGTATTAAATTGGCCCCGTTCTGTTTTACCCAGACACGCCTCACCAGTGTTAAACAGGTAAATATGCAGAAAAAGTAAATGAAAAGTAGGGTATTAGCGCACACAAAATGGGCGCAAAAACATTTGTGCACTTGAATCCCCCTTATATCAAAGACACACTCGGTGTTGGAGGCTGTAATTTGCGCCAAGGTGTTGTGTGCCCGAATGTACACCTAATGAATGAATACATGCAATGATCTCTGAAGGGTAGAGGGCTGGCTGAGTGAGCCTTGTCAGGATTTGCAGGTCACAGCTGATGTCAGCCGCGAACACTTAGCTTACCCCGCTGTCGTACAATGCATATATAACATTGTTTCTTCTCAAATTGGTCCCAAGACTACAAAAGCAGGAGAAAAGTGCAAATCGAGTGACCATGTCTAGGTGTAAAATGTGTTGTTTGTTTTTTTTTTTTTTTTTTTGGTTGTACACAGACAACCGCCATCCAATGAAGCTCTTGCTGTCATGTGCTCCGGTTTTCTGGGAGGCTGCGTTGGCTTTGCTGGGCTATGCAATGTAACAAAACAGGGCATGCATTAAACAAAGCAAACACAAGGAGATGGACGGAGCGCTGAAACTTTTCAGACACTCACCCCCCAGCCACAGATCTGGGTTGAATCCATCATCGTTCTTTAGCTCACTTCGCCACCCCAGTTCAGACCCAGCTATATGCAAATCAGTCTTGACCCTGTGCTCACTTTGCCACTGGATTCAAGCTAGCCTTGCTGAGGAGGGGTGTTACCCCGAAACCAGTCCCAGGATGCTTGTTTTCAGTCCAGGGAAGACATGGCTTGCCAGCTCGGGCTGGACTGTTCCCATGAGGCACAGGGCCAAGACTGATTTGCATATAGCTGTGTCTGAACTGGGGTGGCAAAGTGAGCTGAAGAATGATGATGGATTCAACCCAGATCTGTGACAGGGGGTGAGTGAAAAGTTTCAGCACTCCGTCCATCATCTCCTTGTGTTTGCTTTGTTCGCCGTAAGTTGGCAATGTATGCCCAGACATGGGTCCCTTGCTCACTTTGCCACTGGATTCAAGCTAGCCTGGCTGATGATGGGTGTTACCTCGAAACCAGTCTCAGGATGCTCGTTTCCGGTCCAGGGAAGACGTGGCTTGGCAGTTCGGGCTGGACTGTTCCCATGAGGCACAGGGTCAAGACTGATTTGCATATAGCTGTGTCTGAACTGGGGTGGCAAAGTGAGCTAAAGAATGATGATGGATTCAAGCCAGATCTGTGACTGGGGGTGAGTGTTTGAAAATTTTCAGCACTCCTTCCATCATCTCCTTGTGTTTGCCATGCATAAAACAAACCTGCACAGTCTCTCCTGCCCCTTCACATGGCTGTTCTGCCCTGCGCAAGTCACAAGGACGACAGAAGTTCCCTCAGGGCCACCGTATTCATCCAGACTCCCCTTCACCAGCCTAGCCAAGTCAAATCACTCCTGCCTCTCTGTTGCCCCATGAAGCAGCATGCATAGTGCATTAGTCATCGTCTGTGACGGCCCTTAATAAAAGCACTTGTAAACAAAATATATCGGTACGTTAAGGCCTGGGAAGCATATACGTGTTTTACGACTGCTGTAAGAAACAAGAAAACAGCGTGAAAAAAGCTGTCAGATTTGTGACAAGCTCACTGTAGACATAAGCCACGTATATCAAATTCGGATAACTAATAAAGTTGTGGTCGGGCATAAAGATATATGATAAAGTTTCGTTAGCCATACCTACAAAGATACAATGCTACCCGTGCAAATTGGTTACTGGGATACTTTCTTAGGTTAACAAAAGGAAGTTGGCAGTTGGTATGGGAGACTAGCTCCCCACTGCCCTGCTCCTCTTCACCCCGTGTTTCAGAGGAGGGGATCTCCGCCACTCCTTCCTCCTCCGGGGGCGTCTCACCGAACCTACCCACCATCCTCCGAGCCGGGTCCGAGTCTTCCATGTCCGGGGGCCTCCTCGGCCTCCCCCCATGCAAGCTCTGCTCGCAGTCACCGCCGCGCTTCCAGGTGCCACCTCCCCCGGCCCTGTCCACGACCTCAAGGGCACCCAGGGCAGCGGAGAGTTCCTGTCTGGGCTGCACTTTTGTCCCTTGCCTCTGTTAGGGGTAATGTTGTGTTTGTTTGTATTTTAACTCTAGTCCGCGCTTCATTCCTCTTTCACTCCGAGCCGGGCTGCAGGGATTGCGTTTGTTGATCTTTTCCCGGTTCAATAAAGAAAAAGTACATGTACCGTGTAACAACCAAGTAAAAGGGGTCAGTAGCCATGGGAGGATACAAATGACGACATGGCCGTACTAAGGAGGGACTAACAAGCCTATTAAGGAATCAAACGCCAGCATTTACCAAGGACAAAGACACAAGCCAATGAAAAATATGTGCCGGGCTTCTCCTCCGTACTCTACCTACAACAGATCGCCAGAGCAGCGCTTGCGCGCTGGCTCAGGCTCGACCTAAAAAGATGCCAAAATCCGGCATAACAAATCAAAAAACACTCAAGTGGAATTCAAGCTTTTGCTTTTACAAGCTGAGAACGTTTGTGAAAAGTATTCCCAAACACGGCTTCCACACTCCTTTCCCTCAACTTGCATTTAAAACCTATCTGTGCCAGGGGTCACCAGCATAAGCCAACTCTTGAAACTCACTAACCACCTTAGGAAAACTCACCCTTGCTTATGAAAATCATTATTCATTCCATTTATTTTTGAGTCTGGTTGATCTGGTTATCCCGATGTGTAAACCACATTGTTCCCAAACTAAGCATCCAGGCCCGTATGACATAGTATAATTTAAGTTGTTTAACTGATCAAAATATCAGTCTAACGTATGTTGCAGCAAACCTCCTCCGTTGTTCATAAATAAATTAATAAATGGCCCTCACTCTGTACACTACTTTATGTTCTGGCAGGTACAGCATTCTTATTTTTGTGCTCAGTTATCTTACTTTCATGTCTATATCCCAGAAAAAGCTGCAGTCTGTTTTTGTAATTGGGTAACCTTGTAGTTGTGGACCTTTCTGCCTGTCCAGACTGTAGTGTTGTAGGGTAATAATCTGAGGAGAAAGCCATGTTTCCCTCAATGCCCTTAATCAAAATATTGTCAGGGACATTAAGACAGGTGTAATGTAAGCATTTTTGGGCGCTTTGTGCAAAGTCAAATAACTCTGTATAGCTTTTCTTTAAAAGACTTGAGTTTGCAAAATTATTACATTTTAGTGAAACTTGTCAATACAAATGGTAAATTGGAAGATGGGTTATTGAACAGATGTTGGCACTTGTGAAACTCTCCAGGGATGCCCCTTTATTTTTTAGGTTGAATCTGGCCCTTTATTAAGCTAGTGCACATACCCCATTCCGCTACCTCGAGTCAGTGCACAAGTTTGGTCACAGTGGTAATCACATACTTAACCAATGGATAGCGGAGCAACCATTGACAACATTGATGCGCTCTTATTGGCAGCAAAAAGGATGGTGCACAGAGGTGCGTTCATTTTGTCTCTAATGGAGGGAATGTGTAATCCCTCATAGAACAGGATTAAAATAACTCAGTCCTATCTATTTACCATTACATCTAAAACACTGCTTCCCACTTCCTTTATCTAATGAACCACAAAGTTAGGAAGTGCTAACCTTTACACTGCCGTTTACGTGCCCCAAATCATTTTCGGCCATGTTCGTTCGAAGACCTTTCTTACAAATATCTCGTATCATTTTGGGTATGACCTAATCTAGTCTTTTTTTAAATGTGTTAGTTATCCTCCGGAGTAGCAAACCACGCGTCCTTCTCCTAGTGCTTCAGTGCCTTGTTAGAGATAGAACACCCTATGTAACTGGCAATGCAACACAATGCTTTGAGTGGTATTGGGTCATCCGGTTCGGCCAAAGCATCTAGGAGAAAGCCAATCTGGTTTTACAATGATAGATATAGATCTTAAAGCAGTCGGCACTGTATCGCCAGCCTCAAAACAGTCATTACCAGTAATGCCTACCTCCGACCTAAACAGGCAGAGAGGCTCAAGTATCGTTCACTTATTGAGCACCAAATCTATGACCTGGGCGGTTGGATTGAGGAGAGCATTGTGGGGATAGGTGACTCTGTGCACGCAGTCTCCGTGCATGCTGATGACACGTTGGTGTATCTAACCCAGCCACATTAGTGGCTCCTTATACTCTTACAGGAATTAGAGACGTTTGGCAAAGTCCCTGGGCAACATATTAAGATTGGCCGGGATCACTCGAGGTGATCTGCCATGGGAAACTGATGGCTACTTACGAATACAGATAAGTGCACTCCTCTGAAGAACAACAATTGTTTAATGTGGGGAGAGTGCTCCAGGGCCTTGAGGCATCAGTATGTTTCTGGAACTCACTCAATCTGTCTGTTATGGTAGAATCACATTAGCGAGTTTGGTGTTTCGTACCTGTTGCCTTTATGTGCTACAGAACTCGCTATGTTTGATTTTGCAACCGACCTTTAAAGTAATGGATAGCCTACTGGTCTCCCTGGTGCGGCCAGGCAAGCAAAGCGGGGTCAGACCAGATATACCAAAAATGGACTGGGAAAATGTTGGCCTTGACCTACCTTCTTTAGAACTCAACTTCAACATGCTGCAAAATGGTGAGCAGATGTTCACCATTTGGGGGGGGGGGGAAGCTGCTAAGAGGTATGTGTGGGGAAGAATTCCTGCCGTTGCTCTTAATGTGTGAGGCAAATATACCTGCACACTAACCCCGCGTGGTATGCCAGACAGCAGGTACATGACGTGGCAGTGAAAAGGGTCCTGGCACACCCCCACCCTTTGCTAGGACATCTGTTGGCTGCAGCAAACCCGTATACAGAGTGGGAGTTGCTTTCTTTCACTGAGTCCCATGAGACATTTGGGGTGGGGCCAGGACAGTGTCTCAAATATGCAAAGTTGTACAGAATAGCCAGGGAAGTCTGGGTAGGGGTTCCCAATACGCCGACTAACTCGGCTACGCTTGAGTCAGTACTGGAAATTGGACAAGGCTAGTGTCAAATATTTATAGGGCACTGAAAAGGGACATAAAGAAAATAGATACAAACATGACAGATGTGAGAGGATGACATAAGGAGCCCGTTACCAGATGAAGACTGGGGGAGTTCTTGAGACTAGGTGCCGGAGATATCAAGTAATGCAAGATTCAAATTAATTCACTTCAGTTTCCTACATTGCATGTATATGATCCCTCTGAAGCTGAGGAGACTCTAAATGCCTGACTTTTGAGGAGATGGAAGCCTCCTTTATACATTTAACATGGAGTCGTGAGGCATTCACTGAAGAGTGGGCACAAGTAGTAACTAAACTGAGGTCTACAACAAATAGAACAATAGAAGTAACAGTTAAGCACTGCTTGCTGAGCATTATCCCATGGCTCAAGGGGTTGATTGCTCAACACAGATTTGCAGCACTGGGGCTGCTGTTAGGGAAGGGATGTGTTGCCAGACATTGGCTTCGGCCTAGATGTCCTACATTTGAGGCCTGGGTGAAGGGCACATTTTAATGAGCCTTGGAAGAGGAAACTAGGATGAGGGCAGTTAGAACTTATGACAAGGTCAGTGAAGATATGATAGCATGGGCATAAATGAGGAGCAGACTAGCAACGCCAAATCTTAATGGGTTGCAATAAAAACTACTTGCGGATAAACAATACATATCTGGCTGGGACTAATGTAAGACTAAATTAAAATGACCTGTGTAACCACATGTGAATTAGGTACATTTCCAAAAAAAGACAAGCATTTTCAAAGCCAATAGGTCTTGGCAATCTGAGATCTATCTATAAGTGTCAATTGTAATGTCTTTTAGCTATGTGTGAGTTGCTTTTCCACTGTCTCTCTATATTATATACATTGTTTTTGTTTTGGTGATATGTTGGTGGAAACTTTGTAGGTAATTTGGATTTTTTTAGATTTCTTTCTTCTGTCTCAATGGTGTTTGTCAATGGTTTTTAGCCATGCTGTATAACTTCCCTGATGTTGTGCAGCTTGGCTAAACAAGATTTTTTTTTAAACTATGCTGCGGCATGCAGCGTCGTATTGTTGACGTAGGGTAGTATACAGGGGAGAGGGCTGTGTGAACAATTTAGAAGAGCATGCCCAGAGCCGGCAGGGGAGCACAGGGATGTGGAATTCCTATAGCCCGACGCCCAGGACTTTTTGTTTGGGGTCAAGGGCAACAAGTTTTCGTGTGTAGTTTGTCCTTTGGAGAAGTAGGCCCAACCTCCTGCAGAACAAACCTTTGGCTGCCAGTTTGGGGTACCACATTATGGATCAGGGAAGGGCACTGTCTGCAGTTAAGGGAAATATTTTTGCCCATATGTTAATGCTGTTCAAACTTGTATTTATGGTTCATTAATTGTAAGCCTTTATTGTTAGGGTGAGTGCTCTAAGTTAATGTTGTAACTCCGACTCCACTACTGACAGTGGTTCCAGTAGAGAAATGTGTACACACGTTTTCAAAGTTTAGCAATATGAGGCTATGTATAATGCTTCCAGAATGCTCTCTGATTTGATGCAAATATTTGCAGAAGCTTGAAAGCAAGATTGATGATTCTTTGCTTTCAAAATAAAATGTTCATAAAAAAATGAAAGCAGGAAAAAAACATTTTGCTAAACTACTGTAAATTTTCAGGTACCATTTGCAGCATCATTTAGTAACATGTTTTGATGCATGCTAGTATTTCCCAAAAATATTATAATGGAAAATCAGTGTAACCAGTTTCAATAAGATTATGGGAAACATAAACGAGCATTGGCAAAGCCAGTAGGTCTGAAATTGGTGGTCAGCTTTTTAGTTTTGTCAATGTGTGAATTGTTCTGGCATGGTTTTGTAAAACCTTATTGGTGTGGGAGCTGCAGGGCCCTCGCCATTATAACAAACACTGGCAAAAGCAAAAATTGTTTTTTGGTCTCAAAAAGCACACACTGCCACAGTAGTTACTGGCACTGAACAAGACTACTTTAAGTGCAGATATGGTCCTTGTAAAACAGCAGAATGCTGTCACTCACAGTGAAGCCAGCTGATACAGAGAGAGAGCCAGAATTTTAATAAACACAAATGCTCACGGTCAACGCCAGACCAAATTAGGGGCCTAATTATTAAAGAAAGTCTCAAAAGTGCACCCATGGTATATGTCCTTGCATTAAGTGCAGCTATACGGCTTTCGTGAATTCCCAAGAATTAACAGAAGTAGGCCAAGAAATAGTACTCCTAGAAAATATTAGTGTACTGCATTTTAGCATGAGCAAATATGCATGTGTAGATTTGCTTATGCGAAAATCTGAGTGTTTGCAAGTTCACTTTCCCTCCAACCACTTTTCCCCCCCAACTCTGGAAGAAGGTTTACGTCTGCCATTGTCAGGAGTACATTTCCAACATTTCTCAGTATGGGAAAAGATTACAAAAGAGTTGTTGAAAACTCTTAAAACATGCAAGTTAGTAGGTTTGCACAGACTCAAAAGGGCATTCTAACCCTGTAACTATTGCTTACCACTACCCTCAGCCCCAGTATGTAGATCTGCGGAAACGTGGCAACATAAGGGGATTGCAAGTTTTCAAATGCTACTATGGTATGGCATAATCAGATAGGCTATATCAGAGCTCTTATATAATAAGGTTGCTGCCATAATTTGTCGCTGCACTACATGGCACCAAAGGGGCAAGTGGATTTTGTTACAGGACAAGTAGATTTATGAAGCAACCTGCCCTATGGACAAGTAGATATTTTATTAAATTCCACACCCCTGGGAGCATACGAAAGGAGCATACAGGTCTGTCTGTATGCAGTAGGCAGCATTCACGGGGCAAGCACCATGCCCAGGGCACAGTCTGCATTCAAAGGGCAGAGTGGGCACACATAGGAGGAGACCTAAAAAACTATTGAGTGTACCATAAAGAAATGTGGGTAGCCTTGAGTAAATAGCCTCAGTCCCTGAGACTGGTTTAAAATACTAGTTTAATATCGGGGCACCACAATTGTTTCCAATACGATCACGTTATGGAAAGTAGGTCAGTGACCATCCATAAACCCTTCAGGGTTTTACAGTAGTTTTAAGGCAATTTCTCCAGCACTACTAGGAGTGCAAATGTGGTACTTTCTGATATATATCCCATTCCATGGATTTCATTCCTTTTTTAAACTCGAGACAGTGACATTGAGTGTCACACGTAGTGTAAAGGTATGTCACACAAAAGCACACTGAAACCTTGGATATGTTATGTCATACATAAACAATATGAAAGCTTGGCAGCTACGCCTATGAAAAGGGCATACATTTATGATGGACGCACTCCCAATGTATCTGATGGTACATTAACGTAAAAGAGTATATCAATTATAGTTTCTACCAAGTGAGGGTTACATAATATGTATGGGGTTGCACACTGCCAAAAGTGGAAGCAATAATACTGCTGGGGGAGAATGGGTCTCTTACCCTGTCCCCGGCCCCCAAACACCCATAGCTCTGCGACAGCAACTCACACTGCACAAAGCATATCAAGGTGTCCTGCGGAGCCGTGATCTCCTGGGCCACGGAGGCAAAGAGCAGCTGCAGCCGGGAGCCATGTTCAGAGAAAAGTACATGGGGGAGCAGCGAAAGTACAGCGAGCAGTTCTAAATACGCTGCATGGTGCAAAAATACAGTCACTGCTCGGCTCTTGCTGTGAACCCTGTCCTGTTCTGCCATGGTAGTAGAAGATGGACTAAACTGCCAATGCCTTTCCTTAAGCAACCGTACAATTCTGCTACTGTCCACTGGTTACGACGAAAAATCTGAAATAATTCACTGAGTATTGCATTTTGAAATAAAACTTAGTCAGATTATACAAATTAATTTTCTTAAAGTCATGAATGGTACTTTAAGACACAAAAATAATTTTGAAATTTACATCTTTACACACTATAACTTCTGAGTAGTGAAAAATACAGCACAAAGTGCCCACTGTCTCTTCTCTAATTTTGATTCGAGAGATGGTACTCCATTCCAAGATGGCCAGTATGTTTACACATAGTTCAACTTGCCTTGACCTCAATTTCACGATGGTCAGTGAAGCACAGAGCCAGCAGCCACGGAGGGGCGGGAGGGAGAAAGTGACAGCCGTAGGAGGGTGTTTGTAGGGACGGTAGAAGAAACAAGATAAGAACATGATTTACACGCCTGTTCAATGATGGTCAGAGAAGCACAGGGCAAACAAGCACTGGGGCGTGGGAGGGAGAAAGCGGGAAGAGGGTGATTGGGGTACGAGACAAGAAACGAGATAAGAACATCCGACGCTCACAGTGAGTGAAAATACGAGCGTTCGTATTAAGTGCTGTTAAAGAATGAAAAAAGTAGTTCCTAAAACAAATCCGAAATTGGGAGAAGTGGATGAATAGTAGCAATTGGTCCATGCTCTCGGGTAAGGCACAGGAAATGGCATGATGCATGCATGCATGCATGCATGCGTGCATGCCATAGACAAATGGGGAGAAAGAACAAATTGGGAGAAAGAATATGAGACTGACGATGGAGCTAGCAAATGAGAATCATATGGGCAGGCTGAAGACAACAAAGTATATACAACATGTGTCTTCGAGACTGCGCATGCGCGCTCTAGAGTCGAGACCTAACAAGCATGCATTGCTGGTTAGCCTGAGGACACCAAGGTAAGATGGGGAAAAAAGAAGGATGTGGACTCACAACTAGGATGGTACAGCTAACATGAAGTGTATATTCTTAAATTTCCTGATTTTCTTTAATGTGCGGTGCGAAGGCGAGAAATTATGTGCATTGGATACCTCTCCATATTTTTTGTTATTGCTGTTGTTTTTGAGCTGGTAATGGTAGTACTTTGTTTACTTGATGATTTAATGATAAAGATTTTTAAAGTACCTTTCTTCCTGAAAGTAAATCACGAGGCTCTACAATCCTTTTTTGATCTGCTGTGCGATTGTTGAGCCTGTGACTGTTTGTAATCACCAGCACAGATCCAAGTGCTGAATGGGTTGTACATAACCCACTTTACAGAGACTTAGAAGAACTGGCCTCAGGACATCGGGGCAAACAACCTCACTCTCCACATGTGAGGCTCAGTAGCCCCTGCTTGGCCTGTGGTCCTTCGAAAGTGGGTTGTCATCATTCCTCTGCATTATACACAAGTAGCCTACTCAGAAACAAAATGGCCATTTGGTTGTTCTAAATGCTCCATGTGTTAGGCTGGCCTGCGTTAAGACTCGGATGCCTCCTGAGCAGACCCTTTAATTCAAGAATGCTACCTTGCACAAGAGCAGTGTCTCCAGAGTAAACACATTATAGACTTTTATAAGAAATGTCCGGACCGGATTTGAAAATGCAATTGCTCAATGAAAATTATAAAGGCGATCATTTTCCTTTCACAAAAAACGTTTGAAACAACCTTATTTGGATATAAAAAATATAATGCCGGAAGTATTAAAAGATGTCCTTTTACCTCACTGGATGAAGAATAAGAGTGCCATTATGTGTCTGATATATTGTGCGTCTCCTGGGTTCTACAATGGCCGTGACCCTAAACATGTACAAGTTTGTTCTTCCGACATCTGCAGTCAGAATATGCTGATCGGCTTTTAGCAGGTCAACTGACACCCACACCCCACCCCGCTTAAATATAAGCATGTGGCTTTGTGTGGGCAGTTAGACTGGCATATACACCGCATGTCCTTACTGGCATGTGTGTGCACAGTGCTCAGTCCGCAGGAGGCCTGCCACACTGGTGACTAGGGCATATTTGCTGCTGAGACGCTGCTACGACAACTATGCCAGCTCAAAAGTAGACGTCTGCAGCATTCGGCCACTACACTCACACAAGCCCAGTCCGCGTGGCGAGGCTGACTCTTGAAGTGCGATGGGTCCCTAAAAGGCCCCCCGACTCCAGCTGTGTCGACACACCTTGAAAACAAATGAAGGCAAGCACTGTAAGAGACAAAGACGATACAAGAGGAACCCGGTCACCTATAAACCCAGAAAAGGGAACTTAAATCAACAGCATAAGACTCCAGCGTGTTGCGCGCACTGAATGAGAGTGACCACAGGAAGAGTGATGAGCGCAACACCAGCCCAAGGGCACACAGAGTAAGTACTAAGGACACATGTTGAGGGGCCAACAACCCGCTACCCCCGTTCAGCGAGTAAGCTGACCCAGCCACAGCTGCACCCAGATGAATGGCATTACTGACCAGATTAAGTAACTATTTTGAAGCCACAAAGGAGACCGAGGAGTGACGAGGTCACTACTTCTCCATTACACAGGTGAGTAGCAATTCACTTTATTTGAGATCTTAACTAAAACAGGTAGTGAAGAAAACCAAGATTGGAGAGGCTGCACCAGACGCCTATTTTGACCTTCTGCTTAATCCAGACTTGTAGTGTAGTTCCTATTTCCCTAATAGGCTCTGCGCATTGGAATAATATACACTTTAGGTTTGACATAGGACTAAGGTCGGTATGGCCCTATCGAGTATATTAAACTTAATTACTTGTGCCAGCTAGCTCAGAGGCCACTAGAAACACCTTGAGAACAAGAAGGGAGTAGTTTCTGGCAACCGAAAAACATGACAACTTTGTTTCCCTTTAGAAGCGGAACACGTCTCAGAATCGTGGAAACAATAGATAACAGTTTCACTCATTCAATCGTGCATGCTTAGTTTCTACAGAGTTACACAGAAAGGAAAGACGGGCGTTTCAATAAAAGGGTTTTATTGAACAGTCTTGTTTCTCGTGTAAGAGATATGTGCTGTTATGATCACAAGACAGTATGCAAGATAAATAATGTACAGTGTGAGCAGTAGAAATAAATAATACTGCGCTAGCATTATCTTTTAGCATATATTCACGCACATAAATAACATGAGCTAAAAATGCGAGTACTCAGATGCGTTTCTAAGCTAGTTCTACCCCAATGTACCTAACCTAGTCTAGGTGTAGGGAAAGATAGAAGTAGGCGGAGTATTCTCTAGTCTGGTATACTAAGAGTATGTTTAAGTCTAGTATGCCAAGAGTCCCTCTAGGTTCTAGTCAGCTCCATACCTTGAGAATGAGAGAGGTGGGAATCTCTTGCCGGATCTGGAACTCTAACACCCCGCGAAGGGAGTCAGAACACTGGAAGATGGATTCGTCTGCATGCAGGAATGACAGCGTCTTCTCAGTGCGTCAGGCCGGAATACGGGCTCCTCTGAAGTCGAGGTCTCCTCTAACTTGCTTTAGCAAGGGAAGGTATATTTATACCTGGTAGGTGTCTTGGAATGTTAGCATTGACGTGAAGTCGGACAGAGGAAGACGTCAGGAATGAACCCTTAAGGTATAACGGTTCATACATAATAGATGAGTTCTTGGAGAAATCAATAGTCCTGTGCTAGGGGAACTCCCGAAGCTTAAGGGTCTGGTTTCTAAGAACTCGTTGTGACGTTAGGGTGGACGGATGTCGGTGACCATGCCTGTATTTGGAGTGCACGGTTAATGCCTAAATAAGGACAGGGATTCTATGCCTATATAAGGGCAATGCGAATTGTACCTATATAAGGACATGATTCAGGAAAACCTATATATGGACCCCTAAAGCGGAATACAACAGACTGAGTGCTTCAAGCTAAGACAAACCAAAGAGCAAGAAGATTAGTCTATTAATGAGTTTCATGCATGCCTGAAACAGTTATCACATGCATCAAGGACAGCCCCACAGGGGCCAGGGTGCAGCTCATAAAAGGATGCCGATCAGTGGTGCCACAAAAAAGGAGACTCTGGAAGTCTGGCATGCCCTTTGATAAAAAACACTTGACAGGTTACATGAACTGCACAATCCCAGAGAGTATGGGAATCTGCGCTAGCCAAGGTCTCCGTCAAAGAAGAGTATTTCTCAACCACTTTAATTAGGACAAAATCCATCAGTCCAGTGCCGGGTAAGTGCAACCCAAGAAGGGACATGCAGCATTGTGTCCCCAAAACCAACGACCAGAGAATATTTGAATGCTGTGGAGTTCAACCACACCCAGCAACTCAGTGCCAGGCACAGGAGAAGACCTGTGGCAATTGTGGAGAACCAAATCTCCATGTCTGACATTGCAGAGGAAGGCAATGAGGACACTTTTAGAGCGAGATGAGTTTGCAACATGCCCCTTTCACACAGTCCTGTCCAAAACTTTGTAGTTGAGAAGCAGACCATACAGGTCATCAACCCTTCCTACCTACCCTGAAGATGATGAAGAAGATGAACAAATCCGAGAAGCCCAGATGTGTTACTAGACCTGCCCACCCTAGCCCTGACAGACATGGAAATCTCAGTAAATATAATGTTTTCTTTCCAATTCTGTAAACTAAAACCATGCCTAAAACTAAAGAAATATCTAAAAGCCGAATATTTGCATGTGGAAGCAAAGATCCAATCCAGGTATTGGGAACATTCACGACCATGTTCTCTCAAGGACGAAAATGTTTTGGCTAAATTCTTTGTCACTAAAACTGGCGCTGATGCATTCATGAGCTGTGACGCAACCAAAATACTGAAGTTATTCGCTTTCGTCAAACATGTAGATCAAGCAGGAGTAGAAAACATTGTCGGAGAACTCCAACAACCTCTTTGAAGGCCTAGGATGGCTGAAGACAAAGTCGATATCACTGCTCATTGATAAATCAGTCTGACCTGTAGCACTCAAACACTGGAGGACCCCTTTCCACCTGCAACCATCTATGGAAGAAGAAGAATTAAGCATGGTCAATAACTTTGATGGAATTGAAAATTTATCAAAGCCTACACCATGGGTGTCACTAAAACCGAAACAAAATGAGACCCATCATCCCAACAATAGATGACCTGCTTGATCTCAATGGCTCTCCCTGCAGTTTTCAAAAGTACACCTCATTGCTGGATACTATCAAATTCCACTGGACAAAGCAATTAGTTATATAGCAACTTTTGTCCACACATGTAGGGCTAAACCAGGAGAAGTGCCTGGACTTTGGCATATCCTTGGCGGTAGAGGTATTTCAAAACATATGAGAAGCTCTCCTTGGAATTGCTGGAGTCCTCAGTTTGAGCGACAGCTTGCTGATACATGCAAGAACCATACAAAAACGCTGTGGCAGACTGAGAGCAGCCATCCAAAGAATATCTGAATGTGGGTTGACTTTCCAGACCAAAATGTGTGCTCCTAACATACACAGTGAAGGTCTGTTAATATATATTGCTGAAACAAGGAATCTGGGTTGACCCAAAAATATCAGAGGACAGTCAGGAAACCAAGTAACCGAGGATGGCGACGGACGTCAGAATCTTCCTGAGAATGGCCGGGTCACTCTCAGCCGAACGATGCTCATTGCAAAACTCATTGAACAAGTAGAACAATTGATGTAAAAGAACAATCCCTGGTGTTAAAAACACCAGAAGGCTTTTAAAAACATCAAAATAACCCTACTGTGTGAAACCACAATGAGATATTTCAATCCAACTTTAAAGACCAGAGTGGTCATGGATGCCAGGCTTGTGGAGCTGGAGGCCATGACCCTACAACTACAGGACAATGAATGCTTGGACCAGTAGCCTTTGCTAGCAAAATGTTGTCACCCGCTAAGACCAGACACGCTCATATCAAGAGAGAAACGCTGGCGGCATGAAGTGGGTGTGAATAATTCTATCGCTGCATCTGGTGACAAGAATGTGACGTAACAAATCCCTTATCCATCTGTTCTCTTGGACAGTGCAGCTGACACCACCACATATCGGTTGCAAAGATACAGGTTTAAAGATTTGTACCAACCTGGATGTAATAACCCAGCCAACTTTCTCAACTGGCACTGGGTAGAGCAAAGACAGGAGATGGTGAAGAACTCATCAGCCTGATAGCTGAGGTAGCTCTCTGGCAAGTATTACTATATACATCACAACACATCCCCCTCCCAACAACAATATAAGAACAGGAAGAGAAGTATCACTTCCAGAAGTGCAAATCCTAAGACTGATCCATACAACTTACGCTTAAAATACATACTATACATACTATACTATGAACCAACCCGACTCAAAATATATAAAGCCTAAAGATATAACAAAAATAATCGCATCAAATAGATGCACAGGCTACACAATAAATATAAAATGATATATCACAAGTAGGCTTACAACAATAATATATACAATTCATTGATCACATATAAAATCTTTCAATTTAGCAGGTTTTTTTCACCACTCGTCCAAATCTATCCATTTTAGTTTGAGTGGAAGATCATCCGTCACCACTCCCACCTTCTTCCACATTACTGTTCGACCCTTCCTTGTTAATTATCACACCATCTTCACCTTCTGGGGTTTCCTCTGAACTACCACACCCTTGTTTTTCCAATTGTAAGGTATTGGCACCGATACCATGACCCTTGTCTGTACTGTAACCTCCCTGAGTGCAGGGTAGAGGTGTAGGTCCACAGATAGCTTCATCACTTATCACAATCTTTTTATGTAATCCATTCTCATCATCACCTTCCATTACCCAATCATACCTTTGCCTCTCCCCTACCAGGAATTCGTGACCCCTCCTCCCCTTTACATAATGATATAGAAGAGAGGTGCCAAATCTTACCATCATTCAATTTTATAGAGTTGCAGTATACTTCTTGCACAGTGAAGGGATTCGAAAGTCGACCTTGGTCTTTCTTTAACATGCCTTTCCTTTTTACTTTAACCTTGTCACCCACTTTTATAGACCCTGTTTTACAGCCATGTTTAGCATCATAGTATTTTTTGCATGTGCCCTGAGAATGCCTCAGCTACTGTTTAACCCTGCTCAATGACTATCTCTGTCTCTTGGCAGAAACACTCCAACCTATATTGTCTTTTGAAATGTGAGTTCTACCTCTCATTAATTCGAAAGGGCTACATGCCATAGATTCAGAAGGTGTTATTCTATAAAAACCAAATGCTATTAAGCTACTCCTTCCTCCAATCCAAATCATTATTGCATGCAAGTTTTATGATGCCCTTAATGACGTGATTAAATCTTTCCACTGCACCTTTCCCTGCGGGATTATACAGGGAAGTGGTCTTATGTGTAATGCCATTATTTCCCAAAAATCTTTTTAAAGCCTCTTAAGTGAATTGCGGTCCATTATCACTTACAATGTGTTTAGGTAAGCCTTCATTTAAAAATGTTTTTTCTAAACATCTAATGATGGCCCCTACATCTGTTTTTTGTGCAATCTCCACCTCAGGCCGCTTAAAAAAAGTGGTCAGTAACCACTATCAAATATTTTTGCTCGTCCTTTCACCACACAGGCCCAGCTACATCCATGCCTATTCTTTCCCACAGCATATTGGGGCAATTTAAGGGATGAAGAGGTGGTTAACACGTAGAGTGGGTCTTGTCAGAATTTTCGCAAGTCTCACAATTCCTTACAATTTGTAGGTTCAATCCTGGCCACCAGTAGGAGTTCTTGATTCTACTTTTCAATTTACTGATGCCCAAATAACCTTCATGACATATATCCAATATTTTGGATCTTAAACTGACAGGAGGGATTACTCTGCCATTTCTCATGATCAAACCCCCTTCACAAGTCAATTTGTTTCTCAGTTCCCAAAAGGTAGCTAATTCTTTTTGTACATGTTTCTTTTCTGGCCACCCAGCTTTAATTTTATTGCTGACTTCTTGCAGAATTGTATCCTCCTTCTGAGCCTGCAACCATTCAGTTTCAGAAATGCACTGTATCTCTTCCAAGATATTGGCAACACAAAATGTGTTAAATCAGTTACAACAGCTTCCTGCGGTGGTAAAGACATACGACTTAAGAAATCAGCCACTACATTCTTCCCTCCTGGCACATACTGCACTTCATAGTTGAAGTCTAACTGTCTTACCGACATACGTGCAATCCTTGGAGAAGCACTGTAAAGTCCTTTAGTAGTTAATACTTAAGCAAGGGGTTTGTGGTTGCTGCGTAATGTTATTTTATAACCCCCAATATACGGTCTGAAGTGTTCCATGCCCCAGACGCAGGCTAATGCTTTTTGCTCAATGACAGAATATTTCTCTTCTTTTTTTGTAAAATATGTTTATTGATTTCCATCATATATCAATCAAAAACAGTTCAAACATGAGCTTCCACTCGCATATAACGTCCCCAATGCACATGTCTCCCTATACAGGGCTATCCGTTAGTCCACAGATTACAATTGGGAGTGCCCAGCAACATACCGGCGAACAGATCATTGTTCCACCAACAAGGCCCACATTCGCAAATCTATAGCAAGGCACATCGTGATAAAGGGCAATAACAGAGACGGAGTTCGGAAGCTCTGGAGTATAGAAAAGAAAAGGAGCACGAAATCATAAACCCTGCAACAAACAACAACCCATCCTCCCTCCCACCAACCCCCTCCCACAACCCCCCCGGCATGACTTGATAGCTTGAGACATATCAGGGCATTCAGAACAGTGTCCACAACACAATATTCATGTAACTGGAGGTACACAGCAAACTTTCACAGCGTAGTACAGTTAGTAGGCTAATAGAGGCATCACCCATTCACCAAAACCGTTCTAAACAGTTAATGATGAGGGCAGGTCGTGCGAGTCACTGAGCAAGGAGTCCACATCAGTATCGGAGTCTGTGGGATTTAGCAGTTCCGTTAAGGCTCCCCAGGCACGGGCAGAATCCATTGCTTTGTCGTTATGAACTCGACTAGCCGCTTGCAGTCGGAGAACCGCCTCGCACTCTGCCCACCGGAGATATTCAGCCCTCCAACTTTGCAAACTCGGCCCCCGCTGAGACTTCCAATGTGCAGTAATTTCCCTTTTGGCCAGGACAAGCCCCAGGTCTAAAAATGTACTAGTTATTTTTGTCTTAGAAGTATGGGGAAACCAATGTAATAAACATGGACCTATACCAAATTCAATATCCCTCCCCGTAACATCACAAAGTAGTGTCAACACCTCCCGCCAGTAAAGCACGATCCGGGGGCAATCCCACACCATATGGCGGAAATCCGCTCCCTCTCTATTCCAGCGCGGACAGGGTGCTGCGAGCGTTTTAAAATATTGTTTCATTTTAACTGGGGTGAGATAAGCTCTGTGTAAAATAAAAAATTGAATCTGCTGAAATCGGGCGTTCCTGGAACATTTCCATGGGCGCTCAAGCAATTCAGCCCACACTTTGTCAGGAATTTCCCCTTCAATGTCCTCCCATTTTTGCTTCAACCCCAGAAGGGGGGGGGCAACTTTTCATAGATCATCCGGCGATATAAACAAGTAACAGCTTTAATGGTACCAGCCGCCAGCACCACGTGCTGGCAAGCCATTGATGTCTTCGGTTCAAACAGCCCCCCTTTCCATCGCCGCTGAATGGCAGATACCAAGGCCGCATGCAGCAGATAATCTCCACGTGGGAGATCAAAGCGCTCCCGAAGGGCCTCAAAAGGCATCAGAACATGATCTTCATACAAATCTCCCACCGCTGTCAATCCCAAATCACACCACCCCGCTAGCGCCGACCAGTTGCCCCCATGAGGCAATTGCTGGCACATCAGCAACGGGAGCTCTGGAGCATACGGGCAGGCAATACGCGCCCTTTGTTGGCTCCTATTCCAACACAACCGAAAAGTCTGCACGTCCCCAGGGAGCTCCTTAATGGCGGAGCGGCTGCTGTAATATAATTCTGGATAACAGGTGGGCAGGAATCCGCCACCCAGCAGCATCTTCCACGTCTCGGAACTCCCGAGCCACCGCTTGAGTAAGCCATTGCAGCTGGGCCGCCAAGTAATAAGACTCGAAGTCCGGAACTGCTAGACCTCCCTCCCCCCGTGGACGTAGCAGAGTGTGTAAAGCTACACGGTGCCTGCCAGGAAGCCAGAGAAACCCCGTTACCATCTGTTGAAGCCTCTTAAAAATCGACGCAGGGAGCCAAACCGGAAGCGTCCAAAAAAAATATAGTAGCCTGGGGAGTGCCACCATCTTGAGGAGCGCTACCCGCCCTATCAGGGACAACGGTAACGTCTTCCAAAAGTCCATACTGCCTTGGAGTCCCCGTATAGCCCTTCCAATATTACCCTCCACCAGGTCTTTCTGCTCATGGTAGATACGCGTCCCCAGATACGTTATACAGGTATACTCCCAGTTTACAGCCTCCGTGGATAAAGGACCCCCTACCGTCTTGGAGGTGGGGAACAGGCACGATTTTGTCCAGCTCACTCCCAGACCTGCCATTTCTTCAATATGTTGAAGCAAGCGCTTCGCTCCCAGCAAAGCCTCCTGCGTGTCGGCTAGGAATAGAAGGAGGTCATCCGCGTAAAGCGCAATATAGTGGGCGTCGTCATATACCTGTAGCCCCCTGAACCACTTCCCTGTTCGGGCCTGGGCCGCCAGTGGCTCTATGGCCAGTGCAAATAATAGCGGGGATAGAGGACACCCCTGACGAGTCCCTCTACTCACCGCACAGGGAGCCGATATCAGTCCGCCAGACTTGGTCCTAGCCGTGGAGTCCCTATATAGCAAAGCCGTCCAGGCCACAAACCTCTCCCCCAGTCCAAAGGCACGCATTACCTGGAATAAATAGGGCCACTCCAGGCTATCAAAGGCCTTTTCAATATCGACCGAGAATACAGCAGCTGCACGTGACGAATACGTATCGGCCTCTAGAATACGGAGCAGGCGACGAATGTTGCCCGCTGTATTCCGTTTATGTATAAACCCTGCCTGATCCATATGCACTAGGCGGGTCATATACGGCAGGAGGCGAGTGGCCAGTATCTGACTTAAGATCTTATAGTCGGTGGTAAGCATAGAGAGTGGACGATAGGCGGTCCTGTCCGAGGGGGGCCTCCCAGCTTTCAACAGAGGTATTATAAGCGCCTCACGCGTCGTGGCAGGAAGCCGGCCCACCCTCCGTGATTCATTATAGAGGGCCACTAACCTAGGGGCCAACAGGTCAATATAAGATGCATAAAATTCGATCGGCAAACCATCCACCCCTGGAGTCTTCTTCCGTGCCATATGTTTGATCGCACCTCTTACCTCCCCCAATGTGATGTCTTGACCCAACAAATCGGCTTCCGCTCTGGCAAGTTCCGGTAAATCCGCCGCTGCTAAAAACCCCTCTAGACGACCCTCGTCCAAGGAGACCTTACTGCGATAAAGCCCCTCATAATAGTCAGAGAAAAGGCGATTAATGCCCTGCTGAGTATTTCAAACATTCCCTGCTGGATCGCATAGGGCCAAAATAGGTACCGCCTACCTCGCGGGGTTCGCCAGCCACGCCAGCAACGCACCAGATTTGTCGTGCTCTGCGTGGGCGCGTACCATGTATTTCTTATAATCATAACATCGCAGCTTCTCAACCCCCACTGCCTCCCGCGCCGCTAAGAGCTCCTCCTGCCTAGCTGGATGCTCCGGACGATCACGCTCCAAGTCTCGCAAGCGCTGGTCTGCGGTGTCCACCTCCTGGAGGAGAACCTTTCGTACCCCAAGCATATTAGCAATACAGAGCCCCCTCACCACCACTTTAAAAGCGTCCCACTCCACTGCCATTGATGACGCTGTACCTGCATTCTCCTGGAAATACTGGGTCACCCCAGTTCCTACCGCGTCCTGGAAGACCGGGTCCTCCAGTAGCTCCGGATTTAACCGCCATGTCGGGATCGCTGGGCGCGGTGGGACCCAACGAATCCTCAGCAGCAGGGGATTATGATCCGAGAGTGTTCTGGTCAGGTATTCACTGTGCTGGACCGCCGTGTGTAGGTCAGGGGAACAAAGTATCGCATCCAGCCTAACGTGCAACTCGTGGAGCGCTGAGAAGGAGTAGTCTCGCTCATGTGGGTGGTGCTCCCTCCATGTATCCAACAATCCCCAATTCGACAGCCATGCACTTCGAGCCCTAGCGATCTTATTAATTGGTGCTGCAGGAAGAGGAGGGTGAGATCTGTCAAGGGTGACATCAGTAATGGAATTAAAGTCCCCTCCCAACATCACCGTACCAGACAAATAAGACGCCAGCTTCCCCGACAATAAAGTAAAAAAGGCCTGTTGTTCAGCATTAGGAGCATATATACTGCCCAGTGTGATGTCCCTCCCGTTGAGTCTGCCCTGTACCAGTACATAACGCCCTTCCGGATCTACAATGTGCTGCACGGGATGAAAGGGGACCCCAGCCCTGACCCACACCAAGACTCCCCTTGCAAAGGCAGAATACAAAGTGTGAAAAACCTGGCGCCTCCATCGGCGCTGCAGTGCAAGACCCTCTGAGCCTGTGATATGTGTTTCCTGGAGGAAAGCTACTTGAACCCCCCTCCGCACCAGATATGTATGGATCTTATGTCGACGGCTCATGGTGTGTAAGCCCCTAACATTCCACGATAGGCACATTAAATCATTCAGTGACCCCATGGTATATGGTGTGTCCAGTGCCCCACAAATAAAATACAAGCATCATGCCGGAGCCCCTGATGAACATTCCCAAACTCCCAAACCCCCCTCCCAAGGACAGTTACCTTAAAACTAGTTCCCATCCAAACAGTAAAAAGTGGCAACTAAGCAAAGTCCCCTGACTACTTCAGAGGCAAGAGTGGACGCAGCTGCCCCAGGACGAGCTCTGCGAACAAACAGAAGGCACCAGCCGCAATAAAAGCATAAAACCTTCTCAAGGACTACGCACCTAGCGCACAATCAATTCCTCTCAAAGAATTACAGGAATTTCCCACCCACCCCACATTAGAGTCATATTATATCATCCACACTCTGGGGTGTTACCACTGGGAGCTTTGCACTACTAGTAGTAGAGGTGTCCGAGTCATTATCTGCAGAGTCCCTGGTAGAGCCTGCCTCATCTTCCGGTGGGGGCGGACTGATGGAACCCGACACTGATTCCACCGCCCGTAGAGCGGCAGCCCGCTCCAATTCAGCTTGCGTCATGGAGGGTTTCATCCGGACTCTCCGCCGCAGCCTCCGAGACCCACGCACTCCAGGCAATCCACTTCGGGGCTCAGATCTCCCATGCCTGGCAGTGGCTGTCAGTCCACCTTTAAACTCCTCCAACCAGTCCCAGGCCTCCGCCGAGGAGTCGAAAAAGTGGGAGGTATTGTCAACAACAATTCGTAGCCGTGCCGGAAACAACAGGGAGTACTGCAAGCCCTCCTCCCTCAGCGCTTTTTTGACCTCCAGGTAAGAGGCTCGCCTTCTCTGGACCTCCAGGGTGTAATCCGGGAACAGTGTGACTCTGCTATTATCCACTGTGAAGGGCCCCGCTGTTCTCGCCCTTTGAAGTAGTAGGTCCCGGTCACGGTAATACAGCAGGCGAGCCACCACTGGCCTCGGTGGTGTGCCCGGCCCGAATGGCTTAGCCGGGACTCTATGAGCTCCCTCCAAGGTGTAAAAGGCAGACAGGCCCTCCGGGGCCACCACCGTCTTAAGCCAGGTCTCCAAGTATGCCACCATGTCGGTCCCCTCCACTCCTTCCGGCAGCCCAACCACGCAAACATTGTTCCTCCGGTTCCTGCCCTCTGCATCCTCAGCTCTGCGTTCCAGGAAGCTCACTCTATCTGTAAGAGCATGCAGCTGTTGGGCCGTGTCCTTATGGGCTGGGAGCAATTCCGCTATGCTAGTTTCAGTGTCCTTGACCCTCCCTGCCAGCTTTTTGTGTTCGTCTCGCAGGAGCCCTAGGCCGACCGCCACCGTACTAATGTCCTGGTGGAGGGTAGCTTTAGTGTCAGTGATAGCTGCTAGAATTTCTTTTAGCTGTTGGTGGATAGGGTCCCCAGGGGTCGTCTGCGACAGGTCAGGCGCTTCATCCTCAGGGTCCTGCCCCGCTCCAGCGGCCTTGGCTTTGGGCTTACCCATGGCGGCAACCCAGTCCCCAACCAGAGGTGCCCCCGGTCGTCAAGCCGAGAGGTCCGGGATCGGAAGGGTCCCACTGCACCCCGCGCCTTTGCCACTCACCGCCGGCAAGGAGGCTCTAGGAACAGGGCCCACAGGTACTCCCAGTCCGCTGCAATTATTATACCTGAACCTCTGGTCTCGGGGGAGGCAGGTTCGCACGGTCCGCAGTCCACCATCCAGGCCACATAGGACTTCGCTCCGCACCCTGTCCTAGACGAGTACTCCAGCCCAGGAATCGTACAGCAAGGGCGACCCCGGCTCCAGCACCCTCAGACCTCCAGGAGCCGCGGCCGGGGAGAAACGCACACCACCCTGCGAAGGTTTTACCGCCAAATCCGGGCACCAGCGGCAACCATCCAGAGCCCAGCAAGATCCAAAATGGCGTTAGACCCACGTGGGCTCCAGCATACACTGCCCCCCAGTCTCCAGCCAAACCTCGACAGGACCGGCTAGCACTCACCGCCGGGACCCCAACTAGACTCCAGCCAACGAGGGAGCAGCAAGCCCGCAATACGGCCCATCTGGGTCATCAGGTGCGTCACGCCGCCCCTTCGTCAAGGACCGCTCGGGGCCGATATTCCCAGCACTCCGCTATTGTTCGCCCACTCTCACTGGGCAATTGGTAGTGCCCCTCAGTGGCCCACAGTCGTCGCGGGCCACAGCGGCTCGTCAGTAGCACCGCGGGCCCACCAGTCAGCCCGCGACCGGGGAGTCACGTAGTCGCGCAGCCGTCAGCGCGCACCGCAGTAGGCCGCAGCTGGAGCTCCCCGCTCCCGAGGAACCAGGGACAGCCGCCGCCTCGCTCACACCGCAGCGTCCGCAGCGAAAATCGCCAGAGCACTGCCGATGACCGCTGTCTAGAGTTAGCGGGCGATCGGGTGCAGCACTGCAGCCTCGATCAGCAGTTATGCCAGGATTTATGTGCGGCTGGTGCGGAGCTCCTCGCTCACGCGTCTGCCATCGGTCCCAGGCTAGCCACGCCCCCGACAGAATATTTCTCTTATGTGGGCTTAATTGAACGAGAAGCAAAAGCGATAGTTCTTTCCGTGCCACATTCATTTTTTGTGTAAGAATAGCTCCAATTCCCTTACCACTAGCATCAGTAGTAACTATGCTATGTATAGAAGGATCAAACCCTTGCAAGTGCAGAGCGTTGCAAATGTCAGATTTGATGGAGAAGACCTCCTCACACTCCTCTGTCCATTAAACTTTACTTCTCTGTTTAGTTAGTTGTCTTATTGCATATGTTTTAGTAGAGAAATCCTTCACAAATTTTGCATAAAATTCTACTACACCCATAAAAGCTCCAAACTCATCCTTGTTGCTCGGGGAGAGAGCTTCTTTGATAGCGTGCAGAAACCCTCTCTTGGGTTTAATGCCCTTAGTGATTTCATGTCCCAAATATGTTACACTTTCCCTTGCAAACCTGCACTTATTAATCTCCACAGTCAACCCTTTATTTTCCAAAATTACTTCACACAGTTTCTTATCATGTTCCTTCTTAGTACTTCCCGTGACTAAAATATCAACCTGGAATATGAGTAAATCTTTAACATCTTTAAAAATAATATGCATAAGTCTCTGAAACATAGCAGCTGCAGAGGCCAACCCAAAAGGTACTCTTTTGAAACTAAAACATCCAAATGGGGACACAAATGTAGTGAGACTTTTACTTTCAGGATG
The DNA here is from genome assembly GCA_963921515.1 of Calotriton arnoldi. Lineage (NCBI taxonomy): Eukaryota > Metazoa > Chordata > Amphibia > Caudata > Salamandridae > Calotriton > Calotriton arnoldi. The sequence goes on along the minus strand of CAWUFW010001879.1, from coordinate 2,444,195 downwards.
TAATGGAACCTGGTGGTACGCAGATTTGAGTTCTATTGTCGTAAACCATTTAATGCCTTTGGTAAGCAAAAGAATGAATGTAGCTGATTTTTGGTAGGGGAAATTGATAAATTAAAATGTTCTTATTCAAATCTCTTAAGTCGATGCATAACCTCAACTTCTCATTAGGTTTCTTACCTACTACCAGTGGTGCAACCCATTCTGCTGCCTCAATCTGTTAAATAATTCCTTCATCCTGAAGTTTTTGCAGTTCCTTCTCAGCTTAATTTGTTATGGAAAAAGGAATACTCCTAACTCTGTGGATGCATGGTTCAGCCCCAGACTTAAGTTGAATTTTGTGATGAAACCCTTTAAGTTTTCCTATTTTCCCTGAAAACACAATGGGAAACTTTTCCGCCATGTCATTACCCAATGTGTCTTCAGGCTGTACCAATAAAACTGGTTCAGGACCATTCGGGTCCAAAGTAATGCCAAGACTACCCTGGTCAACCCACCCCGGGACAGATGGGCCTTTCACCGATACACACAGTTTGCTAGTAGTTTCTCTGTTCTTAAACCTGAACCCCAGTTCTCTATACCCCACCATGTCAATAGGCTCCCCCGTGAATGTTTTAGGTGCTATGTGAGACTGTACCAACCTATCACTGGTTTAAATTTATTCTGCTATACCTCCTTGTTAATTATCGTATAAGGTGACCCTGAGTCAGCCACATTAGATATAGTTACAACCCAAATCGTTACCTCACAAACTGGCTACTTTTTGCCCTTAATACACAATATATCATCAGTGTTCAAAACACACAAATTAAGATCATCCTCATCAGATGTACTAGATTTGTTCTCAATTTCAGAATCAATAAATCTCACTCCCATCTCTTTTTAGATTTCCTTTGGCATACCTTATAAAACTGACCCACAATACCGCAATTTAAACATTTCTGATTGGATGCAGGACAGTTCTTGTCGTTAGCTAAGTGATATTTACTACCACAATGCATTTTCTATCACTAACCAGGTTAAATTGTTTGCATTAGTCACTTTACTATGAGCTTTCTCCTCCTTAGCTTTACGTGAAGAACTTTTAAATGTTCTTATTTTAGCCATAACAGCCATGTCATCCCTAGTACTCTCAACCTTTTCCTCAAATAAAACAGCTGTAGTGCATCCCCCAGTTATTCTGCGCTTTTTACAATGTCGAACACTTCTTGAAGAGATGACCCCTTTAACCCAAAGTTTTTCCTGTATGTTAGGATTAGCTGCCATCATCACAATTTGGTCCCTAATCAGCTCGTCATAAAGGGCCCCAAACCGGCAAGTAAGTGTTAAATATTTCAGTGCTCCGACGAAATAGTGTATAGCTTCCTCTTTGTCTTGTTTCCTAAAGAAAAAAGTACTAACGATCAACTGCATAAGTAGTGAGATCCTCTAGGGCATTAATGTAAACATCCCCTTGGCTCGCTGGTCTCTGTTTTGTAATTATTTCATTATAAATGTTTAATCCCTGTGCACCTAAACAATGCAGTAGAATTTTCTTATTCTTTTCCGCAGTAAAATCCTCCTCCTCCTCATCGTCAAATGTGGAAATGTAATTTTCAAAGTACGCACGCCATTCTTCCTATCTGAGGCTAGGTTGACCTGATGCCGGTAAGATTGGCTGTGGCGGTGAAGGGTTCCAAATGTTCCCTGACGCCATGAGTACTGCACAGGATTTATATAATGACTTCCAAAAGACCACACTTAAAGAATGTCTAATACTGCTACTGCCTTATTTTACTGTTTTTATTTACCTTTCATGGACACCGTGTGAACTATGTGCACCTCACTGGACGTGCACGCTGACATAAGGAGTAAAAACTTCCCTTCAGACGGTGAATAGTGTGTGCATCATTGCATATGCGCAATATGATCAAACGCTAAAGTGTGCACATCACTAAATATGCGCGGTATCCCTGTGTTGCACAAATATTTAAATGAAAGATGTTACTCCATACACGGTGACCTAATAAGGAAGAAAACAGAGTGTGTGCATCACTGAATAAGTGCAAAGTAAACGGCGTGAAATTGTATCTGGAATCAGGATGCATCCGCAATAACTGCTTAAATTAATTCTGAAGAGACCAGTCTGCACATCACTGAATATGCGCGGAGATTCACTGCACTGCCCATGCGCCGTAAATAACCACTAAGAGCAGCCAACTACAACAAGCACAGATGAATCCGTTCCTCGTCGCCAACTTTGTAAAGATTCCTTGTATGACGCGATGAGAAGAAAGTATTTTATTCGTAGTATACCTTGACACAGATGGTGGGACGGTCTTACTTAACAACAGCCTCAGCCAACTGCCGTTCCAGCCACCCTCCACCCCCAAGATTCCAAAGTGGAACCTTTTACATCACTAAGGACAATGACATAGCAGTATGGTGCCTTAGAGGTGACCACCACTCTGTCAACTTGTACTATATACATCACAACAGTTCCGACATAGACACGGTTTGTGAGTGCACTTTGTGATGCTGGAGAGCACCTTCTCTTGTAGGGGATTTCCGTGTATAGTCATAATCATGTGAATAGTCCCGCCCATGTGCGTGGACCCCGGAGCACTTCATTAGATATATCCTCTTAAGTTGTCATCTTCTGCCTTTCTTCAGGAAGGCCTGCACAGACACTTAAGAGATAGAGACAATAATGCAGCCTAACTAACTAGGCTACACTGGCCATTACTTCATCTTGAAGTGAAAAAAGATAGCCAGTTAACTTTTAAATTTAGCAATTTTACTGAGTTTCAACACATAGAAAACTCCCCTTCACAAAACTCCTTTTTTCATGATAGAGATGAAAAGGGTTGGACAGAGAAGCCCCCATAGGCTGCCATTATTTGTCTGCAAATGGATACCGTGCCTTTGAGTCTCCAGAGACCCCCGGTATCCCATGATGCACAGCCAGAGGCAGTTACTTTCAGTTCTTTTTTCCGGCTCCTGCTAGCAGGACCCTGGAGCATTGAGCTCTACCTATTTTGGTATTTTGTTCAGTATTTACTTCAGTATTTGAATTTTTGCAACTTCACTCGACGTCTTTGGCCTGTATCTACCTTCTGCTGTACTTTTTTGGCAGAATTCCTACAGTTTTCCTGTCATAATGCCTTCTCTGTTCGACAAGTGTCCTGACTGTGGTAGAAAGAAGGCCAAGTCTGATGCACACAGAGTCTGTATTCTGTGTCTGCCTGTCTCTCATGTGCCTGACACCTGCTCCATCTGCAAAACCTTTTCTAGATGCACCCTGCGTGACAGGGAGAAGATTCGACTCCAAGGGTTGGAGCAGCGAAGACAGAAGGCAGCATCTACAGCCTCTGGGCAAGGAGAGGGTAAGTCCTCTACCAAAACCCATGCTTTGACCTCTGGGGGGGCTCCCCAGTCGAAAAACGTCAAGAGCAGGTATGACAGCGATATGCTCTCCGTCGACTCAGGGCTCTGGGTCGAAGCGACGTCGACGCTCCACGTCGAGGAGAAGGACGGAGAGATCGCCGTCGCGGATGTCTCCTCGTTCAACGTCGACTCATCAACGCAGATCGCCGTCGAGGCATCATCGTCGTTGATCGGAGGCACCGGCGGTCGCCGTCGATGTGACACCGCCGATCGCCATTGACGTCTACGAGAAGGTTGACGTCGAGGAGAAGGTCGACGTTGAGGAGTCACCACCGACGTTCGACGTCGAGGTACCGTTCCGGGACTCGCTCCGTAGTGAGCCGGTCTACGTCGACAGGGAGTTCACAGTCCAGACGATGTCGCCGTTCGCCGTCGAGCAGTAGATCGACGTCGAGGGGGAGGTCTGGAGTTGAGTCCAGGGCACCTTCTTCGCAGCCAGCTCGAAAACGGAGGAGGCTGGTCTCTTCTGCAGATTCGGAGTACTCCCGTACCTATTCACCGTCAAGGACGCCTCCTGCTCCTCGTCAACCGGTGGACCTGCCTTCAACTCCTCCTCCACCGCCGCCTCCTCCTCCTCTCCCCCCCCGCCGTCTCTGCCTCAGCCTGGGCCCACAGCTCCTCAGCCCAATCTTCCTGCAGAGCCTCGAAGACCAAGGTCTCGGCCGAGACATCATTCCCGTAGCCACCGCCGGTCTTCCACGCGATCTCATCGCCATCGCTGCGAGAGATCTCGCTCCCGGCATACCAGGGACACGTCTTCCACGAGTACGGGGAGGTACTCGCCTACTCTAACGGACTCTCCTCCTCATAGAGTGTCTCCCATTGATGATATCACCACCTTTCAGGAGGTTCTGGTCAGAGGGGCGTCAAAACTTAACATTCCCTTGTCTGCTCCTATGCCGTCGACTTCTGTTATATTTGAAACTCTCCGTTGGTGCCTGGTTTATTGGAACCTGCTATGGAACTGTTCTTGACACCATCTTCTATAAAATCTGCACCTTCTAGGCTGCAGAAGAAATACCATCCACCTGATTCGGATCCTGCCTTCCTCCGAATTGACCCCACCCCAGACTCGGTCATTGTGGTGGCGGCAAAGAAACAGCATGCTACGGCTCCGACTTCCACGGTACCACCGGATAAGGAAAGCCGTAAGCTGGATTCGGTGGGGAGAAAATTTTGCAACACCGCAGCTACATCCATGAAGGCGGCCAGCTCTACTGCCTTGCTGGGCCGGTATGACCGATCCCTGTGGGAGTCGCTTCAGCAGTTTGTGGACCTCCTGCCCAGGGACAAGCGGGAGGATTTTCATGAGATATTGAACTAAGGACTGATGGTTTCGAATCAAATCATCAGTGCTGCAGCGGATACTTCGCTCCTGTCAGCCCACGGGTATTGCCACGGAGTTGCTCTCTGGAGGCATTCCTGGCTTCGTCTTACCTCACTGAAGCCGGAGGCGCAACAGCGCATCTCTAATCTACCATTCTCTGGCACGACCCTCTTTGGTTCCCATGCGGATGAAGAGATGGCCCGCATGAAGACGGAAATGGAGACTTTAAAGGCTGTAGGTCTAGAGAAGCCTAAAGAACAGCGCAAAGCCTTCCGCCCATTCCAACGGCGTTATTCCTCCCAGAGGTTCCAACGATTTCAAGGCCGTCAGTCCAATCAACAACAGCAGTTTCAGCGGTCTTTTCAGCCGTTTCAGAAACACCAGTTGCGAGGACGGTCCAACCAGCAGTCTGCACAAGGGAACAAGGCCCCTGCTGGTTCCAAGCCCTGAAGGGTTACTTCCCCCTCTTCTGTTACCCACTCCGGTGGGGGGAAGCATTCAAAATTACCTGGCAGAGTGGCAGAAAATAACTCAGGACAATTGGGTGCTGAATATTGTTCCCAATGGATACTCGCTACGTTTCACAAGCCCTCCTCCGTCGATTCCTCCAACTCGCTCACTCTACATGCTACGCGAGTTACAGGGGGAGGCCAACATCCTCTTACAGAAAAGGGCAATAGAACTGGTTCCTCTTGCACAGAGAGGAACAGGACTGTATTCTCGGTTCTTTCTAGTCCGCAAGAAAGACAAGAACGAGTTCAGACCCATCCTCGACTTGCGACATGCGAACAAATGGATTCGCAGAGAAAAGTTTCGAATGTTGTCCTTGCATCAAATCTACCCTCGGCTTCATCAGGGAGACTGGCTATGCGCAATAGATCTGCAAGACGCATATTTTCATGTGCTCATAGCGAGGAAACATCGCTAGTTCCTGCGATTCAACGTAGGCAACAACCACTATCAATACTCCGTGCTTCCCTTCGCCCTGAAGTCAGCACCCCGGACATTTTCCAAATGCATGGCCGTAGTTGCTGCACATCTAAGGAAGAACAAGGTGTTCGTCTACCCATATCTAGACGACTGGCTGATCAAGGCAGCTACTTCTCAGGAAGCGCAACTGCATTTCAATCGGACTTCCAATCTCCTTCTTCGTTTGGGCCTCCACATCAACCTCACGAAGTCTGTCTCGACTCCTGTCCAATGTCTACAGTACCTGGGAGCCACCATCGATACCCGCACGGCAAACGTGTGTCCTTCGGAGGAGAGATGCTTATCGATCCTTCGGAAGGCTCAGGCTCTCATCACCATACCCTCCCCGACGGTGAGGAAGGTATCTTCTCTCCTGGGCTCCATGGCCTCCTGTATCTTCCTCACTCCAAATGCACGCCTCCATAAGAGACCCCTGCAAGAATGTCTGGAGGATCAGTGGGACCAGAAACTAGGGGATTCGGAAGACCGGATTCAGCTGTCGCAGCAGGCCCTCCAGTCCATCCGATGGTGGTGTTCTCCCTGCAATCTTCTACGGGGGATTCCCTTCCACAAGGAGATACCGACGCAAACCATAGTGACGGATGCGTCTCTCCATGGCTGGGGTGCGCATTCCGACCACCTTCAGATACAGGGCACGTGGTCCCGGAAGGAGGCCACGTACCACATCAACTTCCTGGAACTTCGAGCAGTTCATTTGGCGCTGAAAGCCTTCCAGCCGTCATTACACACCAGTTCCCTGCGTGTCCAGACGGACAATACGACAACAATGTTCTATCTCAACAAGCAGGGGGGCTCGAGATCTCGAGCGTCATCTCGGGAAGCCCAGGCCATCTGGAAATGGCTATTGGCCAGGAACCTGACCATCACAGCAACTCGCCTCCCAGGTGTTCAAAATGCTCAGGCAGACGCGCTCAGCAGACTCATTCAAGAAAATCACGAATGGGTCTTAAACGACGAAGTGGTGTGAGACATCTTCGGAGATGGGGTACTCCAGAGGTCGATCTGTTCGCTGCCGCGGAAAACAGCAAATGCCGCGACTTCGCTTCCAGGTTTTACCAACCAGGGACGCTGGGGAATGCACTGTGGATCAACTGGTCCGGCGGCTTTCTCTACGCTTTTCCGCCAATTCCCCTGATCCCGACAGTACTGATCAAGATCTCTCAATCACGGGCCAAGATGATCCTCATTGCTCCGGAGTGGCCCCGTCAGTGGTGGTTCACAGACCTACTCCACCGGTCTCTTCTGCCACATCTCCGTCTTCCATGCCGGCCCGACCTTCTAACGAAGTTCGTCGGACAGATGGTGCACCCCAATCTCTCGTCGTTGAATTTGGCGGCATGGCTCCTGAGTTAGTACAGTACGGACATTTGAATCTCCCTCGGGACTGTATGGAGATATTGTAGGAGGCCAAACGACCATCTACACGCACGTCCTATGCATATAAATGGAAGAGATTTTGCATCTGGTGTGCATCTAAGAATGTGGATCCTACCTCCTGCAAGGAAGATGTCATCCTTCCTTACTTGCTACACTTGGCTCAATCTGGCCTTCAGTTTCATTCGATTAAAGTTCACCTGGCAGCTTTAACTGCTTATAGGAAAGGTCCTTCACAAACTTCCTTTTTTAAGATCCCAGTCATCAGAGATTTCCTTGAAGGATTGAAGAAAGTGTTTACTCCCATTAGGCGTCCTTCGCCTCCTTGGGAACTCAATGTGGTTCTTTCTCGACTGATGAGGGAACCGTTTGAACCCATTCATAAGGCTTCTCTTCAGCATCTGTCTTGGAAGACGGCTTTCCTTATGGCCATAACTTCTGCCCGCAGGGTTAGCGTACTTCAGGCACTCTGTTGTCAAGAGCCATATACAGTTTTTCATTCCTCCAAGGTAGTTATGAGGACTCGGCCTAAGTTCCTCCCTAAAGTAGTTTCAGAGTTTCATGTGAATCAAACTATTACATTGCCTACATTTTTTCAGAATCCCTCTTCTCCTGCTGAGAGGTCGCTTCATTCTCTTGATGTCAGGAGGGTCTTGAAGTTCTATTTGGACAAGACTAAGGATATTCGTAGATCAGACCAGTTATTTGTAAACCATGGCTCGGTCCGGACTGGTCTAGCTACCTCCAAACAATCCATTTCTAGGTGGATTGTTTCCTGTATTCAGCTGTGTTACCAAAAAGCCAACAAGACTCTTGTTAGTAAGCCTAGGGCTCACTCTACCAGAAGTAAAGCTGCTACAGCGGCTTTACTTCATAATGTACCTATTTCGGAAATCTGTAAGGCTGCCACTTGGAAGTCAATCCATACATTTACTAAGCACTACTGCCTAGACACTGATGCTAGGGCAGATGCTCAGGTTGGGCAGGCTTCACTTCGGAATCTATTTGCACAATAGTGAGGTTATTCTCTGTTTCTTCCACCGCTGGGGAGTTGTTTTTTGGGATGGGCTTGCTAATCTATTCACATGATTATGACTATACACGGAAATCCCCTACAAGAGAAGGAATAGTTTCTTACCTGTAACTCCAGTTCTCTTGTAGGGGTATTTCCGTGATAGTCATAAACAACCCGCCCGCCTCCCCGGTGGCAGAAACAGACGTACCCAGGACTCAGCAGGCATTGCTACTCTACGCCTTCAAAAAGAACTGAAAGTAACTGCCTCTGGCTGTGCATCATGGGATACCGGGGGTCTCTGGAGACTCTTAAAGGCACGGTATCCATTTGCAGACACATAATGGCAGCCTATGGGGGCTTCTCGGTCCAACCCTTTCATCTCTATCATGAAAAAAGGAGTTTTGTGAAGGGGAGTTTTCTATGTGTTGAAACAAAGTAAAATTGCTAAATTTAAAAGTTAACTGGCTATCTTTTTTCACTTCAAGATGAAGTAATGGCCAGTGTAGCCTAGTTAGGCTGCATTATTGTCTCTTTATCTCTTAAGTGTCTATGCAGGCCTTCCTGAAGAAAGGCAGAACGTGACAACTTAAGAGGATATATCTAATGAAGTGCTCCGGGGTCCACGCACATGGGCGGGACTATTCACATGATTATGACTATCACGGAAATACCCCTACAAGAGAACTGGAGTTACAGGTAAGAAACTATTCCATCCTCAGTAGGCGGAATCCTCACAGAAAAGTAGGTCAGGGAGCCAATAAAAGCTTGTTCGTTCCTTTCAAACTTCCAAGATATCTCAGTTGGCTAAGGGACTAGCTGTGGAATGTATGTTGGCTGACTTACTTTCACTGTTTATTTTTTGTGGATTTCAGTAGTGTTTTCTCAGTATTTTCAAAGCCTTTTTTTAAATCATTGCTTACCACTGTTTATTCAGCTGCCTAACCCCCTAAAAAGACAAACACACTGTTTTTCTATTGTTTATAAAACACTATGCAGTGGTTGTCATAAAGCACATATTTGGGTTTAGATTTTGGCGAGGTGTTCTCAGCTTTTCATTCTTCTGTGGTGTATGAAATAAGTGAAAGTGGCAACAATAATTGAATCTAAAGCCTAACACTTGAGCCTGAAATTCACCATAATATTTCAGGAAGAATGTAGCAGAATTTTACAACCAGCAGGAGATATTAAAAGAAGAGGGTATCTTGTGAGCGTAATTATCAACACCAGTACAGATATTTGTAGGACGTTGAATGTGATTTGTAGGACCGGAGCCTTCTGATTAGAGGAATATTTCCACACTCGTAGTAGAGACCAGCTTCGAGATGTTTTCCCTCAATTACCTGTATTAGATAATCTATCTGTGAAATGACACTGCTTTTGTTAAGATGGCTCTGTATTGAGAGACAGCATCTGGATTAGAGGGCTTGCTACAGTGAGCCTGTCTAAACTGGCGAGGCAGTTTATGAATGGACTTTCTTCTACATAATGGGTACTATGTTTTAAGGTTGGCACAGGTACGGGCTCCGAGTTGTGACTGCAGCAGATGGACCTGCATCTGTTTTTGTGTCTGGTACCTGGGCTATGATACAAGTTATCAGTTGGGCAATCTTCTTTGTGTCCCCTCTATTACACAGTCCGAAGCAATATAGCATATAACTTAACCTTGGCACATGTTTCTTTGCTTGCTATTAATATTCACGATTTCATACAATTTCAATCTTCTAAAGTGGTTTCTATAAAATGCGCACTTTGTCCGTAATATTTGTCCTTAAAAATGTCCACTTATTCAGAATTTCTTCAGCCAATATTCAGAATTTTAACTGGGGACGTAATCGCACTAAAAATGAGAGTGCATACCTGCTATTTAACCTGAATTCCTTTTGCCTGCTCTCATTAGGCGAATGAAAAATATCTTTTGATAGATGTAATGAAACGCAATACAAACCTGAAATTCATTTACCGTTTATTACCTTTATGGAAAAAGAATACAATGTACCTGACTTTCCAGCAAAATGAGTGGTGCCTTAATTACCCCCTCCACACCCCTACCCTCGTGGTGTTCCCACTTTTGACTAGCACTGGCTGTGGTGGATTTCATGCGAGTAATAGCCACTGGTGGGATGAGTAGGTCAGGGCAAGGGCCCGATGTGTGGTATGCCCCTGTGCCGGTCATAATGTGCTTTAACCCACTGTATTTATGCTTATCTTAAATTGGCAGTGGCTGTTTCTTTACTGCCTAGATCATTAGGAAAAAAAAGTACTTTGTAAGAGACGTGTTGAAGTCCTGGCCTCTTCCCTCCCCCGTTTTGTAAGTAGTGGTGCTTTCCTATTGACTTGAGGTATCCCCAACCCCCGCTTTACCACTTTGTAATCTGGTCTCACAAGTGGAAATAGGAAGTTTGAGTAGTTAGTCACATTTCCATCTTGCACTCAACTTTGGCAGGAGGCCATGCCTGTAACTGGCCAGTTTTATTTATTTGAGTGGAGTATTAAGTATGTGATGGGCCACCAGAGTTTTGTAAGAAAGTTTTTCAGACTGTTTCTCTGTCCACTGACCAGGTAGTTACACGTTTGAAACACACTGGTCCCTAAACAGGGTCAATGATCAAGGAGAAGGATGAATATAGACTCAGTCAGTGCTATATTTGAAGCTGTCCAGCCGGACAGAAATTTATATAATTTATAAAATTGAACTAAACCAGTAAAGTGGGACACAAGCCTGCATCCTACTAAACGTGTAAAAGGAACAAAAATACAAAATAATGAGACAAGGAAGGCTCAGGCAGAGCGATTTGTTTGCGTATTACACATTCAAATGGCACAAACAGGAATGCGATAAGACACCGTTACACATTAATGATACTTAATAGAAAAGTGTATATGGTGTACACTAAGTCGACGACGTTTCGATCCCTTTCAACCATTTTGGGATCATCATCAGGACATTGTTACATGCCTGAATACAATTGCCTGCAATTTAAAAAATAAGAGAGAAAGGAGAAGGAAAACATAATTAGAATTAGGAACAGGAAACTTGGGTAAAAACAGCGTGAAATGACATGCATCTGCATGTGAGAAAGTAAGATACTCGGCGCAGTATTGTAATCTATAACGATGTCCACGGAGAATTGGGGTGATAAGTAGATGTGGGGTGAAGGCCGGTGTATCTTATGTCACATGTGGAGTAAAAAAATGATATTCTGCATCGTCTAGAGGATTTGCTATGCAGTGATCATGCCAACGGGCCAGTGAGGATGATAGTGTGAGGACTATATTGAGTGATAGAAGTATAGAAAACACGTGGACTGTGAATAGCCCCGTGTGAGAATCATGCCGTATAGCTGCTAATCGTATGAACCAGGCAGTGAAGAGTATAGGAAACTGGTGAGAAGGTGGTGACACAAACTAGCCGGTTTTGTGGGGATTTTTCTTTTGGTGATAGAAGGCAATCCCTTGGACAATACCATGCCCTTTTAAGCGAGTTGCGAATAAGTCTGCGTGGATAGCCCCTCGCTGTGAGTTTATTGCTCAAGACTTTGGCTTCGCAGAAGTAGTCTTCTTTGAGGGTGCAATTCCTCCTGACGCGCAGGAATTGTGAATAGGGAAGCGAGTCTCTTAAGGCACGGGGTCGTTGCTCTCATATCTCAAAAGTGTGTTCTGCTCAGTGGGTTTCCTGAAAAGGCTAGTGATTAGTTCCCCATTATTGTGTTGTATGTTGAAATCTAGGAAGGCAATCTCACTCCTGCTGTGTGCCAATGTGAAGTTGAGCCCTTGGCAGTTGTTGTTGAGCCAATGAAGGAACTGTGTCAGGGTGTCTTCAGAGTCTTGCCATTTAGAAAGATGTCGTCAATGTACCGTTTCCACACTAAAATACCAGTGTAGAAAGGGTTGCATGAAGACAGGATAAGTGTTATCTCTAAATGGTCCATATAGAGTATGGCCAAATTAGGTGCAAAAACCGCGCCCATTGAAGTACCTTTGACCTGTTGGTAATATTGGTCTTCAAAAAGGAAAAAGTTTCTTGTTAGGCATATTTCCAGCAGTTGCAGAATAAAGATGGTAGGGACTGCGTGGGGACTTGGTCTAGTGTTGAGGACTTGTTCAATGACTCGTAATCCCTCAATCTGGGGTATATTTGTGTAAAGAGATTTGACATCAAGTGTACACAAGATGTCTGAATCCGGATTAAACGGATGGTGTTTGACCAGATTGATCATTGACATACTATCTCTGATGTAACGGTCTGTAGCCGGGACAAAATCTTTGATAAAGAAATCTACATATTGCCCTAGTGGTTCTAAGATAGAACCGCAGCGAGAAACTATGGGTCGGCCTGGTGGATTTTCATGATTTTTATGTATTTTAGGTAATGTATAAATTACAGGGGTCCGTTGTGACTTAGTGTTCATTGGCTCAACAACAACTGCCAAGGGCTCAACTTCACATTGGCACACAGCAAGAGTGAGATTCCCTTCCTAGATCTCAACATACAACACAATAATGGGGAACTAATCACTAGCCTTTTCAGGAAACCCACTGAACGGAACACACTCTTGAGATATGAGAGCAGCCACCCCTGTGCCTTAAGAGACTTGCTTCCCTATTCACAATTCCTGCGCATCAGGAGGAATTGCACCCTCAAAGAAGACTACTTCCACGAAGCCAAAGTCTTGAGCAATAAACTCACAGGGAGGTGCTATCTACGCAGACTTATTTGCAACTCACTTAAAAGGGCATGGTATTGTCCAAGGGATTGCCTTCTATCACCGAAAGAAAAATCCCAACAAAACCGGCTAGTTTGTGTCACCATTTTCTCACCAGTTTCCCATACTGTGGGCAAGAGCATTCTCTAGCACTGGGAAGTCTTGAATGTGGGTAGTCTCAAACTTGAACGCCCTCTTTTCGCGTTCCGTAAGAGCAAGAACATAAAAGACCACTTGGTACGAGCAGCACTACTCTCTCCTAAACCCACTGGCACATTGAATAAACACTGGGGCTTTGAACCACTCATGGGTCATGTTAAATGTGGGAACTGTGTCGCATGTAAATTTACAATTGAATGCAAGGAATTTTGCTTTGGTAAGATCAAAACACAGTTGAAGCAATTCTCTAACTGTAACACCTGTAATGCTATTTATGCTATTCTGTATCCCTGTGACAAAATTTACATAGGACAGACAACACAGAAAGCACGCATCAGGATCTGCCAACATCGCAGCCGGCTACGCTGCAAAACACCAAATGCCCCACTTGTAGAACATTTTATGGCCACTGGACACACCGAAGATGACATCAGGTGGACCATCATTAGTGTGATTAAACCGCCAACCAGAGGCGCGAACATTTCGCAACTCCTTAACAAAGAAGAACTTAAGTGGATCCTACAAACTGGAAGTATACGTACTGGTCTCAATCGACTTGAGGATTGGACCACTTTGCTGTAAACCACACTGTAATTGTCCTCCGCAAAATGGATCTGTCTCCATCCCTTCCAAACTTTCTACACTGAAGGCCCTCTCCGAACCCTCTATCCCTGTAACTCTACCCCTTCTAACCACTCTTGACCTTTCCATGAATATTCGGCGTTTCTGTCGCAGGACCTTACACCTTGTGATATTTTGCTATCTTTAAATTATGTATATTGAAATGTGTCCACATCACTGTATATAATCGAATGTAATTGTTACAGTACGTAGTCCAACATGTGGGGTTGCCTCTCATAGAACCAGTGCTTTCTGTCAGCACTCATCACTTCTGTATATATCCATATGTATTTGCCACTGTTCATATTCGGAATTGTGGGCTTTTCCCTCATTACTGAACTGGTTCTCAATTCAAACAAAACGGGTATCCCATTTCAAGCAAGTTGTCCCTTGTAACGCTTCTTTATGCTTTTGTTATCAAAATTCTGTATGCTCCCTTTCATTGCTACCTGTATTTATAATGAGGCACTCTTCGCCTTCACCATTTAAAAATGGCCGCCACAGTACACCCAACACTTTGCATGCTGGTCTCGTGACCGATCACGTGGTCGTTCACTTCCGGCACCTTTAGATTTAGAACAAGGGCACTGACAGGCTCTCGCTCACTCTCCTGGAGAGGCCTCGGGGAAGACGCCTTGAATACTGCGCTTCATTTATACGAGGTCCATCAAGACCTAACCCAACAACCTGACCGATTAAACTGCGGACGCGGTTCACAGTACCCGTAACGGTCAAACCTTCAGATCACGGTTATACTGATAACCTTCCACTCTGATTCCTCCGTGCCCCTAGGCACTCCAAGCACGGTCGGTACGATACCTCCAACGCTGCTCATATCTACATCACTGGCTCTGCCCTGATTATAGGTACACTCATTTTGGTACTTTGCATGCAGTCGTGCGACTCACCGCACTGACTCTTCACTGCCTGGTTCATACGATTATCAGCTATACGACATGATTCTCGCACGTGGCTATTCACGGTCCACGTGTTTTCTATACTTCTATCACTCAATATAGACCTCGCGCTATCATCCTCACCTGCCCGCTGGCATGATCACCGCATATCAAATCCTCTAGACGATGCAGAATATCGGTTTATTACTCCATATGTGACATATGACACACCGGCCTTCACCCCACATCGACTTATCACTCCAATTCTCCGTGGACACTGTTATAGATTACAATACTGCGCCGAGTATTTTATTTTCTCACATGCAGATGCATGTCATTTCACGCTGTTTTTACCTAAGTTTCCTGTTCCTAATTCTAATTATGTTTTCCTTCTCCTTTCTCTCTTATTTTTAAATTGCAGGCAATTGTATTCAGGCATGTAACATAATGTCCCGATGATCCCAAAATGGTTGAAAGGGATTGAAACGTCGTTGACTTAGTGTACACCATATACACTTTTCTATTAAGTATCATTAATGTGTAACGGTGTCTTATCGCATTCCTGTTTGTGCTATTTGAATGTGTAATATGCAAACAAGTCGCTCTGCCTGAGCCTTCCTTGTCTCTTTATTTTGTATTTTTGTTCCTTTTACACGTTTAGGGGCCGATTCCGATCTCGGCCGGTAGGGCTCCGAATCGGATTCGGCTTTACCGGATCCGATTCGGAGCCCTGTTTCCCGACCGAACCGTACGCGGGTCCGGCCGAGCGAGTACGATGCGAAATCGCCGACCGACTCGTCCGGGCGTCCCGACCGCTCCGACCGACTCGCTCCCGGCTCGAACCGCTCCGACCGACTCGCTCGGACTCGACTCGCACCGCGCAATGGAGACGTTTCCCGGCCGGGTAAGTACGATGCGCGCCGCGAGCAGTCCGACCGAGCCGCGCACTCCGGCTCGTAAGAGCTGTCGGAGCCATACTTTGGGGGTCCGTGTCGGACCCCCCTGTACGCGTAGCCGCGCACAGGGGGACCCATGGGTCCCCCTACCTGTGCGTGTACGGCGCGAATCGCTCGCCGCGTACCCGCTGTAGGGGGCGCCCTTGTCCGACTCGCACCCATTGAGTCAATGGGAGCCCGCGTACGCGTTGTACGACCGGCTCCCATTGACTTCAATGGGAGTCCGACCGACTCGAGTCCGATAACATACGGACGCATCGTACTCGTTCGGTCGGACTGCACGGGTCCGATTCGGTCGGAAATCTCTCCGGGTCCGGCTCGGTCGGAGAAATTTCCGGCCCGAATCGGAATCGACCCCTCAGTAGGATGCAGGCTTGTGTTCCACTTTACTGGTTTCGTTCAATTTTATAAATTAAATACATTTCTGTCTGGCTGGACAGCTTCAAATATAGCACTGACTCTGAGTCTATATTCATCCTTCTCCTTGATCATTGACCCTGTATAGGGACCACTGTGTTTAAAACTTGTAACAACCCAAGGTCCCTGACCAATTGTATTGGGTTTCCTTGTCCTTCAAAGCACTGACCAGGTAGCGGCATCCACTTAATTTAGCTATAGAAAGCAGAGCGTACTCGAGAAATGGCAGAACTGATATGGTATGGGTGCATCCTGCTCCTCCTGCTCCTGTCATCCATGTCCTCATTTTTATATCCAGTAGAATTGGGGAATCTATATCCTCTTACTAAAGTTATGGCACGAAAAATCCTAGAGTATAACATATTTCAAAAATGATGTGGTGTGTTTTCGTTCCCTGTGACACTATTGTGCAGCGAGTTACCTGCATTTTAAACAATACTGTCAATCATTGTTTGCCTCAATGTGTGGTGAACTCTAGATGCATTCATGCTCAGTTTTGTTTCGCCATCTTTTCCTACAGTGAAGTATTCTGGGTACCTGGAGTATGCCGACCAGCCCTTCGACACAAACCGTTACCGGCGGAATCCCAAACTGATGAAGCTGGGCACAGGTAACTGCGCATTGATGTGGTGGGTTGACGGTTGCAGGTGCCTAGACCAGGTCAGGCATGGTTCAATGAGTTGGAAAGTAACTGGTTATTATACTAGTAATGTGCGTTTTATCCCCCTGCAGCTGCACCTGTTCATAGCATTGTTATTGATGGGTGCTATGTGTAGTCTGTGTTTGTGTCCTTGTCGTACTTCTAGCAGTGCAGCATCTTTGATGCCAATATTTTGATTTGATAATTACCTAAATTTTTACTAAAGCGAGGGATGATGCAGAGCGGCCTCTTGTTATAGGGATGTTTCATTCCAGTCAGTCAGTCAAAAACTTTATTTCGGCTGTACAGCCATAAAAGCACAGGTAAATATGACATTACATAAATACCATTACATTTTTACAAACGACAATTAGGGGCAAGGGGTAATTATACAAAATATCAAATGGATGTGGGAAAATATGCTACATATTTATTATGTGGTTGGCTATCACCCCTAATACCCGACCCCTAAAATTGGCGACCATATGTATTGAGTATACCCAGGATTTCCTACATTAAATAATTAAAACCATTTAAAACAGTTCACATTTAAAAAAAAAAATTTAAAAGTAAAACATTAAAATTACTCGTCCGTAAAAAAATTTCAAAACATTTCCCTAGATGAGGATATGTGCAAATATAGTAAAGTAGCATTTCTAATGGAAAAACACAGTCAAGTTATTGCCCAACTCTTTCCCCCTTATGATGCCTCTGCGTATGCACCACATTGCAAATAGAAATTTCGAGGTAGCGACTACAAATAGTGGATGTGTCTCATATTTAAGTAGCCTAAAAACCTCGATGTAATTTCTAAGCCCCAGATTTCTACAAAGTTGGAGGACCCACTTAGATCTAGACCTTTTATAGGCAGGACAGAAAAACATAACATGGAGTTCTGTTTCTTCAGATAAAGTGCACCCAGGACAATCTAATTTGGTTGCTCCCTTCCATTTGTTTGTAAATGCACGGAGCGGAAGCGTCCCATGCCTAAATTGTAAAAACAATTTCTTTGCCATGAATGGTTGGATGCTGTCCAGGGCCAGTTCCAATTTGTACTGTTGCTTGGCATCCAGGAACCTAGATGTGAGGCAGCATGAGTTTGTATTCTGGGTCAATAGGGCGAGTTTGTGTTCTTTAAAAGCTAGGGATAAGGACTTTTTGGGGATAGAGGGGCAGGTCTTTTCGGGGGTTAGCCACATATTTGCCCTCCCCATTGAATAGCATATACTCCTAATGTATGTCAGCCAAGGTAGATTTCCTGCTCCCAGTATGGACATAACGTCCCTCAATTCCTCCCTATAGTTAACTAGCTCAGGCGTGCTCCACAAGCGACGCCAGAATAGAAGAGGACGAGAGGCAATTAAATCGGCAATAGGTCCAATACCCAGATCCATCCTAAGTGGAATTAAGGGAGTACTTTTGGAAGACCCAACAACTGCCTAATAAGTATTCTCTGTAAGAGATAAAATGTTAGATGGGCAATATCCCCAGAGTTCAGCTCCATATAATGAAGCTCCCCTTGCTTGGGTTTTATAGATTTCTGCTGGAGGGCCAACCACTTTTTGAGTACAGTTTTTGTGAACTTTCAAGATGCCACCTATTGACTGTGTTAATTTTAAGTTGGCTTTCTTTATTTGGGTCCCCCAATCCATCTTATCGTTAAGTGTAATACCCAAATAATCAAAAGTAGACACTCTCTAGGGGCCTACCCTCCATTTGGGGGTGCGGGCAATTAGTAGTGTTGGCATGAAAGACCATATATTTAGTTTTCTGGATATTAATCTTCAGATTCCTCTTCCTGCAAAAGGCGCTAAACTCTTCCAGTACACGCTGCATACCCATTGGTGATTTAGACAGGAGCAGCGTGTCATCCGCAAACATTAATGCTGGTATTTTGCGGTTCGCTAACCTTGGTGAATCTATGTCCTTCACTGACAGGAGCGTTTCAATTAAACCATTTAGAAAAAGGGAGAAGAGGGTTGGCGCTAGAACGCATCCCTGCCTCACCCCCTTCTCTACAGGGAAGGGAGCTGTCAGTTCTCCTTTCTTACCATATGTTACCCTCGCATAGGTGCCTTCATGTAGGCGCTTCAGCAGCTGACAGAGGTAAACTGGGGCTCCCATATCATAATGTAAACCCCATAGCTGATCGCGCAGCACCATATCAAATGCGGACTTAAGATCCACAAAGGTTAGATAAAGGCTACCACCCTCCAAAATTACAGTTTTCCAATGGATCAATTGCAATCTGAAAATCTGATCGATGGTCGAGGTTTTGGACCTAAATCCTGCTTGTAAAGGAGTTAAAACATTCATCTCATCCATCCATGATTGCAATCGACCCAAGAGGACACGGGCAAATATCTTTTGGGTAACATCAATAAGGCTTATCGGCCGATAATTTGCCGGGTTATGCGGTGAGCCTTTTTTAAAAATAGGAATAATTTCCGCACCAGCCCAGGTCAGAGGAAGTGCCATACCTTGAAGGATGGCATTAAATAAAGTCTGCAAATAGGTTGCCCACACTACTTGTTCATTTCTAAACAGGTCACCAGGTATTCTATCCAGCCCTGGTGCCTTGTTAGGTAGCAATTTGCCCAGCGCCAGAGTGACTTCTGCCAGTGTACAGGGTGGTGGACCCTTATTTAGAGGGATTTGATCTATGTCTATTGCCCTATATGCTACAACTTCATCTAGAGGCCTTGAATATAAAACTTTAAAATGGGATCTCCAAGCTTCTTCCCCCAGGTTTGGTTCAATAGCAGAGCTACCTTCGGAATTACCAGTCTTGACTAGGTTCCAAAAGCCTCTCATGTCTCTAGTATCTAAAGCTTTCTTGATTGCTTCCCATTTTTCAGTCTCCCATGCTGCTTTGGCTTCAGCTAGGGTATTTTTATAGTGTAGCCTGGTTACTTTAATACGTGTGATGTCCTTCTTCTTAATCCCGAGTAACAATGCGCGTTTGGCTTCCCTACACGCTTTAGTATACCAGGGATGTTTAGGTTTAGGGTCAAAGTTGTTATTATTTTCACTATTATAAAAAAACTCCGCCAACTTTACAAACATGTCCTGGTGATTCCTACTTAGCAACAACAAAAATTCATCGCCTTGATTATTTTCAGACACACCAAAAGCAGTCTCTAAAAAGGGAATGGTTTGTGTATACAGGGAGGCCATTTTTTCAGTGGATGCAACAAAGGTTCCCCAGCGTACTCTTCTACCTCCTTCTATTGCAATTAAGTTTGGGACAAATTGAGTTGGCGGGCCCCGTCCATCATCAAGTTGGGAATAGGCTATCTCTAACACCAAAGGATTATGGTCACTTTCACATCGAGATTGGACCATAAAGTCCTTAATTCTAAACCAGATCTCGACATCTACCAAGATGTAGTCATTTGTAGAAGCCTGCCCCAATTTATTAAAAGTAGGGTTTCCCGGACTGTCAGAGGGGAATCGACCATTACATGCCCTAAGTGAATGGCTGAAAGTGAGTGAATTCATTTGGAGAACAAGGGGGGTCCACCCCCTTATTGGGTAGATATTACATGTTTCATTCCACTTCCAGGTTTTTCGTTGGTTTTGTTGCTGGCCTCTCACATTGCTTGGTCCTGCTTCACCAGTCTGTGTTGTGTGAATGCTGCAGTGGCTGCCCCAGTTCAGTTAGGTCCTTGCTGGTCTGCATCCTTCATGTCTCTGCCGAGACAGTGGATAGTGTGATACCTTTTATTGGATGAACTGAGAGGAAAATGTTGCAGTGTATAGAATACTGAAGGGTACCAAAGCTCTTTCTTTAGATGGTGGTACAACTACAACGTGATGTGTGAGCATCATTATCTAAAGATTAAAAATACATGTTTGCACATTGTACGGCTGCTTAGGGCGACCCCAAAGAACTGCCAAAACCCTGTCCCCTGAGGCCTAAGGTCTCGTCTCTTCACTGTAAATACAAAAGCAAAACAATGGTGGCGGGGACATTTTGTCTGATTGAAACATTATCCAATGACATATATACATGTAATTAACAAATGCAAAGCTGACAACAGCAGTTAGTGTGTTGTATTGTTCAGGTACTTGAATAGAACATGTCTGATCCCACAGAATTCACCTTGTGCTCCAATCAAGACGGCTCTCAGTGCACAGTAGTACCTATGGATTGCTTTGTTTCTTGTGGTCCTGAGGTGCTGTTAATTGATACTTCTAAACGCATGCAGCAACACTAGATGCTGACTCTTAAGTTGTGTTCCTCTGTCGCAGATATTACTCTGTGGGGCATGGAGGTGGCTCTGCTGACCATGCGGAAGGGAGAGCTCTCCAGGTACCTGTTCAAGCCTTCATATGCCTACGGGACATTGGGCTGCCCCCCGCTCATCCCACCTAATGCCACCATACTCTTCGAGATGGAGCTGCTGGACTTTCTGGATACTGCTCTGTCCGATGACTTCTTTGGTCTTTCACCGGTAAGTCCGATGCGGAAGACTGCATGAAATTCAGTGACCTTGCGTTCCAGTTATTCTGTCCTAATTGTACAATGTGAGTTCTCTTCTGACTTTTATAATTTACAGTGTACTAAGGTTTATTGTGCTGCTATTATATTCAGTACGTTAACGAGTGTATAAAGTTGCTCTTTGTTGGGCAATCTAAAAATGAGAATTGACGTATGGCAACCTGAGAGCAGTTTTATAGTGGGCCCGATGTAGCAAGTGATTTTACGGTCGCCAAGGTCAAATTTGAGCCTTTGCGACTGCAAAAGGGCTTTTTAAAATGTACCAAACCCGTATTGCGATTCGGTAGCATATTACCAAATCACAATTTGGGTTTTAGAATAAATACAGGATCAGTTTCCAAATACATATTCTTTAGCTTATATATTAATGTTTGCGACCAAAGTTGGGTTGCAAAACACTTGATTTTTTGTGGTTAAAAAAAAAAAAAGTTATGGTAAGCATTCACAAACTGGAAGGGGTTCCTAAGGGGCACCTTCCCCTTTGTGAGTGTCAACAAAAAACATTTTTACAAGCAGTCCGAGTCCTTAGGACCACATCCTATTAATAATTTTGTATTGTTTTTAAAAGTATTAATTTCTTATTTTAATTAATCCTTTTATGAAAACGGGCTGTCTCCCCCTTCCCCCCCTTTACGGCCAGTCGCCAGTAGATAGTTCTAGTTAGCACCTAGTTTCCATAGGAAACTTGTTTTTTTTGCTAATAACTTTGGCGCCGTTTGACGAATTTTCACGAAATTTTCAAAACTAGTTAGCCACTCATGTCAGCTGCAGTCTGGAAAGAGTCAAGGTGATTCGTCAAGCAGGGGCCGAGAAAAAAGTGGGGGTCCCAAAAGGTGTCTTACTGTGCAATTTCCTGTATAGATTTTAGACACGACTGCAACCCATACCGTTGAACGTGATTACACTAAAGCTAGATATTGGTCCAGAAAGATCTTTTTTTTGTGTAATTTTGGGTATATGCGTTTAGTAGTTTTGGAGTTATTAAAGAAAAAAGATGTATGCATATCTAGGGAAGCGAATCTGACAGATCTCATGGTGAGATCTGATTGGCTGCCACCACTTCAACCACGAAGTGTTGGCTGCCATTTTAGGACTCAGCCCGAGTCTCATGAAGACATTTTTTTAAAAACCCACAAGAGGCCAGGGTGCGAATACCTTGACCCGCTAGGCCTGGTGCTGGGGTCCAAAATGTTTTTTTTTTTTTAAATTTTGCAGCGAATTCACGGAAGATGCGTGGCAATTTTATTTATTTTTTTAAAGTGCTGTTACCCACGCTTTTTTTTTTTTTTGCCCCCCTCCCCCGGTTGGGCCTGGTCCCAGGGGGAATTCATAATATTATGGTGGAGGGGGGCGCACATGGCCCTCCTCCCCTGACCAATTTTGGCCCTGGAGAACCCATCTCCCAGAACCTGGCCTTATTATAAATTGGGAGGGGACAACCGACCCCCCTCCCAGGCCGATTTCTCCCCAGGGACCCCATCTTCCGGGGCCCGGCTGAAGTTGCAAAAGGGGGAGCGGGGCACACAGCCCCCCTCCCCAGACCGATTTCAGCCCCATGGACCCCATTCCCTGGGGCCCCGACAAGTTGAAAAATGGGAGGGTGGCTTGCAGCCCTTCCCCTCTCCGGGTCAATTTCGGCCCTAGGCACCCCATCCTGTGGGACCCGACCATATTAGTAATGGAGGTGGGGGAGCTATGCGGCCCCCCTCCCAATACTGATTTTGGCCTCCGGAACCCCATCCTTAATGTCTGGCCAAAATTTGAAAAAGGAGGTGAGCCGCACACCTCCCCCATCCTGAGGCCACTAATGGCCCTGGGGACGCTATCCCACAGGGCCGACTCCTGCTATATAGCGGGGTGCCCACCCTCCGGACATAGATGTTTCCCTGCTCACACTGGTGCAGCCAGGGAAACCTGTGTTTGATCTTGCTTGGCGAGACCAATTTCAAAGCTCATGCCAGGCGAGAGCAAACACGAAGTCCACTCCCAGCTGGCGGGAGCTTTAAAAATGCTCCTGCCAGCTGGGAGCGGACTTCAGTAGTAATGCGGTCAGGAAAACCGATCTGAATATTGCTCCCGCCCGCATGGAGCTGTATTTTTAGCTGCTCCCTGCTGGCGGAGCAATGCTGGTTCCCACTGGATGTGGGGAGTTGGCGGCTCCCCCGCGGCCCCCAACAAGGACATGGTAGGAGCCCTGGGAGGGCATCAGGGCACCCACCCTTTATTGGCCGGACCCGGGGGGATGGGGTCCCCGGGGCAGATATTGCTCTGGGGAGGGGGCTTATGCCCCGTCTCCATTTATAAAAAAGAAAGTAGAGGGCCCCGGGGGATGGGGTCTTGGAGTTAAATTGACCCGGGGAGGGGGGCTGCATGCCCCCCTCCTCCTTTATAATACGGCAGGGCCCTGGGAGATGGGATCCCTGGGGCCTAAATCGGCTCAGGGAGGGGGGTGTACCCCCCCTCCTTTTCCTGGGCACTGGGTTCAGGTTCCCTGAAGCTGGACTCTTATGTTGGTGCATGCCGTGCAGGATGTCCAACACCTTAATGTGCACATTGCTATTTTCTTTCCTACAAGTCATGGAGCTTACTGGCTCCTTATTTGGCTTTCCATTTTTAGTTTCTTGAGGAGACTATTGCATTGAAGAACTGGTCTAATGTGAATGCTCCTTTTTTATCACAAGCAGTCCAAACTATTAATTTTTCTCAAAGTTTAGCCTTACCATTGAGGAAGGTTTCTTCGGACCACCAATCAGACAATAACATCCCACATGAAACAAATTTGAACTCTGCCGTGGCTTTTTTCCTAACATGGGAATGTCCTATTAGCCAGGGCTGGACTGGCCATACCAGGCGTTTCTCCGGGAGGCTTGAAGGGTGAGGGGGCAGTTTTTTGTTAGTGGGGCCTGGTTTTGTAGCAGTGCAGAAGTTCCTTGTATATTCAGCAGTTTTCAGGCAACCACAAAAGTATCAAGTTCACTCTGGTGATTAATGTACATGCTGGGGACAGATGGGAGTTTTGTCTAGTGGCAGTTTTGTTTCAAATCTGTTTGAGTATACTTTGAACAGGGAAAATCAAAAGAAGCTATAGAGCAAAATACATCCCAAATAACATAATACACGAATGGAGTCTTGCAAGAAACAGACATTAAAGTATAAACCAAGGCGGGATATGGGAGCAATAAAAGAAAGGGAAGGGAGTAATGCACTGCCTCCTTAGCTTGAGTTACAACTAAACATTGTTTTTGAAAGAAAGGTCTCCATTAGATAGAGCACAATTTTGTGGGGGTCTTATGTGCCCAACCCCAGTGGAGAGACGGAACGAGTGGGGTTTGTACATGTCTATGTAGTGCTTTGCTTGTGTATTCACCACTACGCGTTATTGTTAGCAGATTTTGGGAATGGTGGGTGTATACCTCAGCCAACAAACAGGGGAGAAATAGACGGGCCCCAAGTGAGGGGGACAGGAAGGGGTGGATGCGTTCAGGTTGTCTGTGGGGGGGGTGACTGAAGCGGGGGAGGAGGGCATCCCCCTACGGGTCCAATGGAGTAGGAGAAGTCTGCTGTGCACCTCTAGCATAGGGCACGAGGGGATCATCAAAGAGCTGTAGGGCTCTCAGGCGAGGAGGAACCAAGCGGGAATGCTCTATCTGGGAAAGATGCTGGATTAGTGGCTGCCAGGTGCGAGCGAATTTAGTGTCTGTATGATTAATACGGGCGGTAAGTAACTCGAGGGCCAGAACGTGCCACAGGCGGAGAAACCATGTTGCTTTAGGTGGGGGGTTAGGTTTCTTCCAGAATAGAGCTATGGACTGCCGAGCTGCTCCTAGCATTTGTGTTATTAAGCGCCAGTCCGAGTGAGTCATGACTACCAATGTTGAAGGTCTGATACCTAACAAGGTCACTATTGGAGAGCTAGGAATAGGGAATCCCACTGTGTCCTTGATATGAATAAGGATTTCTTTCCAAAATAGCGTCAGACTGGGACAGGACCACCAGATGTGAATGAAGTCACCTCTATCTCCCTGACACCTCCAACAAGTTGGGGGGGAAAGCCCGGTACCATCTGCTGGATACGGGCAGAGGTAAAGTACCATCGCGTCATAAGCTTATAAGCCGACTCACGCTGTGGGATGCTTTGGTAGATTTTTGGAATATCTCGCCACAGTCGGTCCCAGCTCTCTGAGAGAATCTCCTCGCCAAGATCTATATTCCATTGTTTTTGATACGTGTGAGGTTGAAGTTGTTGCGAGTGTTGCAGTACTTTATAAGTGTTTGAGATCAATCCCCTCGAGCCCTCAAAGTTACGAACTAGAGTCTCAAAGGCAGTGAGCTGCCTGGTCGCTCCTTGTGTGTAGGTGGTGGAGAGTAACCAGTGACGAAGTTGATAGTATTGCATCTGTGCCCTGTCGGTAAGGTGGAATGATTTCTTGCACTGGTCGAAAGTGATAAATTTGTCACCCTGGAACAAGTCTTGTATTATGCGGCACTCGCCATCCGTCCAGGTGCTAAAGGCTCGAGGTTGCAAGGCAGGAGGAAAGGTGGGGTTACGTGCTATGGGGGAAGGAGGTCAGGCCCCGAGATATCGCCAGTTTGTCCCATATGTCTAATACCGTTCTTGTGGGAATGGCTATGTATGCACTACAGGGGCGAGCCCCATGAGGAAGCCAGGCTAGATCCCACAGAGGTCTACAAGCTACTGCCCGGTCCATGTGGAACCAATGCTTTTCACTCTCCCAAACCACCCATTCTGAGATGTATTGAAGATGGCAGGCCCAATAGTACTCGACAAGTTTAGGGCACGCTAACCTCCCCCCCCCCGATCCTGGGGCAGCATCAGGACCTTGCTGGAAAAGCGGGGGCGAGACTTGCCCCAGACAAAGTTGGTTAAATCACGTTGGAGGGACAGAATGTCATTTTGTGGACCTGGGGTAGGGAGGGTGTGGCCCTTTGAGAAACACAATAGATGCTTTGTTTTTTTTTAACTCTGCTTTATTTGCTTCTAGGGAGTCAGTATAGGTCTTTTCCAGTACTCTTCTTGTAAGGGACCGTCTGGCTTGTTTCTTCCTGATGGTTTACGTCTCAGTGTGTCCCTCGGGAAAAAGAAAACAGGACCTTATGAGGACTTTGGGCCCCATGCAACAAACTAAAAACCGGTCGCAAACGGGCAGATTCTCAGAATCTGCCCCTTTGCGACCGGTATTTTTGCATTTGGGATGCATCATCCCAAATGCAAAAATCACAAATTGCGAATGCATTTAAGGAATCGCAAATTGCGATTCCTTAAATGCAATGCTAGAAGCAATTTAAAATGGCGATTTCGCTATTAGGGGTCGCAAATTACCGAAAGAAAAACTGGTCGGTAATTTGCAAAAACTTTGAAAAATGCACTAAAGTGCATTTTTCAAAGTTACATGTTACACACACACATGCCCTTGGGGCATGTGTGTGCGCAACATGGGTGCACATTACAATTTCAGGGTGCAACAGGGTGTCCTTTTGACACCCTTGCACTCATTGAAATGCATGCAATTTGCGAGTACCTAATGGGTACTCGCAAATTGCGCATGTACTCTATTCATTCCTATGGGCCTGCAGGCCCATAGGAATGAATGGGAAGCCATTCTCAATTGCGACTCGCACTTTGCGAGTCGCAATTAAAGAATTTGTAGGAATCGCTATTTTTTTTTTAGTGATTCCTACATGCATTGGCTTTTGCAATTCCTTATTAGCGAATCCTTATTTTTCGCTAATAAGGAATCGCAAATGGCATTTTTGATGCATGTGCCAGTTTGCCCCTTCTTACCAATAGTGTAGGGATAAAGAGTGAGGGTATGTATTAGTCACCACTTCCACCACCAGTGTCGCTTTTCTGAAGCGATTTTACACGGGTGCCAAATACTGCTTTTAAAGATATCTGGCCTCCCCCTCGCTCTGCAAGACCTCTAACCCCCTCCCTTCTGCACTGGAGGACCGTCCGTGTCCCTGGAGCACCTTTGAAAGACACTACGGAGGCGGGCACGTACCTCAGACAGCCACGCTCCTCCTGGAGCGCGGTGGGTCAATCCGTAGTGCAGGATAGGGTCCGGCTCCCTCCTTCTCTCGATCTTTTGGGAATTAGCCTCCGCTGCTCGGGTCTCTATTCGGGACGCGGCGAGGCATTCTGATCTTCCGTCTGCTTCGGGGCTTCTCCCAACGTCGAGCGTGGAGTCCTTCCTCGATCTCCAGTCATTGCCACCTTCGTCACTGGGGAAGCTGCCTATGAAGGTAGCCTCGGCATTCTCCATCTCGGCGATTGATTCTCGTGACCAAGTCACGTGAGGCATCCCGGAACCCAGGAAGTCCCTGTTGTAAAAGGCACCGTCCTGATCCCTCCAACATGGATCCTGCGGAGAAGTAAAATAGAGGAGAGAAGAGACGTAAGGGAGGAATACATCCTCATCGTCTTCCTCTATTGCGGCGCCCTCAGGTAAGTCGTGACAGAGGGTTTGGAATAAGTATAGTATATTTGGGAGGAGTGACATTTTGACAGTGTTGATGCGTCCTAACCAGGAAAGGGGGAGGTTCTGCGGATCTCTTCCCGAATGGCGCATCTATAAGTCGCTGTATTTTGTATGTGCACAGCCTGTTTGGGGCGATTCAAGAGAGTTTGTCAAAGTTCGATGTGCTCCTCGGGTAACGTGCTCCGATAATAAAACGTTGTGTAGACAAAACTAATTGCGCATCCGTGTGTAGGATGCGTCCCCCTAGGCACAATCCCGACCCTTGGTAGGGTTTCTCCAGTTAATATCCTGCTTTTAGAGCAAATATTTATGAAAGAAGGATAATAATAATGATTCCAAAAAATCCAATTGTCGTTGTAGATTTTTAATCCATGCTATGATTTTGTTTTTTGTTCCATAACATTTTCAATTAGTTTTAATGTATATCATACATTTCATTCGTTGGTGTTCCATTGCATTTCGGGCTAGTCGCCCTTCATCAGGGAACAGAATTGTAAACAAAAATAATACTATGAGGAGACTTCCTATATACTATAAAGAGACTGCCTATATAATATACATGCGGGTGCCAAAAGCGTGGTGTGTGAAATACTTCAAATTCTAGGTGAACGGAAAATCATCTTGAGCAAGCCGGTGATTGAGTAACAAAAATGAGTGCGGCCAGGACAAGTTTAAAGCATCTGTTATATCGGTGCTATGGAGTAAACTCGTGCAAAGGGGTATTATGCCAATGGGTTATGAATATGTCAACAGTGTATTGCTGTCTGAACGGTCATGGGGTTTAAACACACGGTGTTTGTTATTGTGAGCGGTTGACACGGTGACTGCGAGCTGTGAAATATCAGGCTCATGCGAAGACGCACGTTAAGTACGAAGCTAGCAGACTATGTAATGCCGGGTTCTTGCAGATGCGCACGTTGGTTTCAAAGCTCACCATGATATTTAAACATGCGGGGTGTGTTGGTGTACCAAGCTTCAGTAAAAATGAAGGGTAACACACAGGGACAACGTGCAGAGTTCTACCTTAGTTCATTCGTTGTGTTCCTGGTCCGATGCGTTCAGTGGTATGTTGGTGCCGTCGTCAATGTTGTTGGTTAGATACATGCTGAGGGGTAATATTCATAAAGCTAGGACTGCTACAAGAATGGTGAGAATAGCGGCCATTTTATAACTGAGTATGTGTTTCTACCTGGATATCCATGGGGTAAAACAATGTGTGGATAGTAGATGGAACAGGCAAAGGCACTGATTAATCGAGGGTAATATGGGTTAAAAATGGTAAAACGCGTGGAATAATGAAATATTTGAAATCATGAAACATATGGAATGCTTACACATTCACTTGTCTAATAGGTCCACACTGAACCACAAAAATGTGTGGGTGAACAAGAACTTGTATCATAGGTGTAAATGAGGAATTACGAATAATAAAAAAAGATACAAAATAAAGAAAAGTGATATAAAATAAAGAAAAGTGATCCTGTCGTTGACCAAAGCGTTTAGTTCATGGGTCAATATCTGGTTGTGTTCAGTCAATCCGTCAAAGTCTGGTTACAGGTAGCATTGGTACTCCATGCGTTCATTCATTCCATGCGGTTTGAGGGCATCGAGATGCTTAATCCAAAAGTTTTCACATTGTAGTAAATGTTTATTGTTGTCTTTTCCTTCCACCCTGTGAATGACCTCTAGTATCACGAATCTCAATTGACCGATGTTGTGGTGATGTTCCAGAAAATGACAAGTTACGGTTGATTTCATATTTTTTGTGCGAATGTTCGATTTGTGCTCATTGATTCGGATTTTGATTTTTCGTTCAGTTTTTCCAACATATATTTGTCCGCATGGGCATTTGAGTAGGTAAATAACATTCATGGTGTCACATGTGGCTGAGACACGTAGCTTGATGTTGTGACCTTTGCATGGATGTGTGATCGTAGATCCAGAATAATGCTGTTACAATTGTTACAGTTGTGGCAAGGCAGGGTGCCTTTGTGAGTTATTGTTTCACTTTTCGTTGTTTGTTTGAGAATTTCTCCTAGGTTTTTATTCCGCTTGTATGCAAATATGGGTAATTCAGAAAATAGGTTATGAAAATCCGGTTCTTGTGTTAAGATGGGCCAATGTTTTTTGATAATGTGTTTGTATGCATTGCTCTTTGTGGAGAATTTTGATACTATTACCATGCGATTACTGGTTGTTTTTTTGTGTGCTCAAAAGTAGCTCATTTCATGTTTTTTCTTGACATCGTTGTCTTGCCAGGTCTAATGTTGTTTGAGGGTAACCTCGTTGTATAAATCTCTGTTCCATCTCTTCGATGCGTATTCTTGCTGTTTCCGGCTGGGAAACTATTCTTTTAACCCTTATCATCTGAGAGTAGGGTAAGTGGCGTTTCAATGAGAGCTGATGGAAACTCTGATAGTGTAGTGAATTATTCCGATCCGTTTTCTTTCTGTATAGGTCGGTCTCAAAACCATTTTCAGTTCGGATAATTTCCACGTCAAGGTAAGTGATTCGATGTTTCTGTACATCAAAAGTAAATTGGATTCTTTCATTAATGAGGTTGAGATTATGTAACGCTTCCATCAGAGTTGCTTGGGGACCCTTCCACAGGACAAAAATGTCATCTATGTAACGTAAGTATAGTGTACTGTGAGTTTTCCAAGGTTGTTTTGATAAAATGTTGTCCTCCTCAAATTTATTCATGAATAGGTTCGCATACGCCGGCGCGGCGCAATTGCCCATCGAAGTTCCCGTTAGTTGAAGGAACCAGTGTTCTTTCCACTTAAAGTAACTTTGGTACAGGGTAAATTGGCGTAACTCCATCAAGAATACTTTCATCTCCAATGTCAATTCAGTGTGTAGCAGTGCTTCTTCTGTAGCTTCAATCCCAAGATCATGAGGAATGGAAGTGTATAATGCTTTCACATCAATTGTGCACAATAGAATGGATTCATCCGGATTGATAAAGACTTGCTGCAATTTAGTCTGTAGTCTGTGGTGTCTTTTACATAGGTCTTCGTATTTAGCACGCTGGGTTGTAAGTAACGGTCCAGGAACTGACCAATTGGTTCGTGTATACTTCCTTGGGTAGATACTATTGGCCTGAATGGTGGATTGTGTAAATCCTTATGTATTTTGGGTACCATGCTTATTGTAGGGCTCCGTGGATGATCTTTTATAAGGAATCTTTTGGTTCTTTCATCAATGGTTCCATGTTCACATGCCTTGTTGACTATAGCTTTCAGTTGGGTGGTGAAATTCTCAGTGGGGTTCATTGTCAGTCTTGCGTAAGTGTTTGTATCTAAAAGATGTTTTTCAACTTCCGTTTCGTAGTGTGTGGCGTTTACTACCACTAGTGCTCCACCTTTGTCCGCCTTCAGACATGTGATATGTGGGTTATTGGCTATCCTTTTAAGAATACCAAATTCTTTTTGTGTCAAGTTGTTCTTTGTAGTCCGTTTGGTGTAGTTTAATTTGCCAAGATCTTGTTTCACTAAGTTTTCAAAGGTATCTAAAGTTTTATGACTGACTGGTGCCATGTACGAACTTTGTGGTGTTAATCCCCGCAGTTGATCTTCCTGTTTTGTTGGACGTTCCTGGATGACATGTTCAAAGAAGTGTCTTAGTCGTAGTTTTCTCATGAGTTTAAACAAGCTGATTTCTAGTTCCAGGTTGTTGGTGTGTGTCGTGAGGACAAACGAAGTCCCTTTCTGTAGTGTCTTTAATTCTACCTCACTTAACGTGTGGTTTGAGATGTTAATGACTAGGTTTCCCTCAGTGTTGTTTTCTTCCCCTTGTCCTTCTTTGAGCCTGCAGTGATGCTCCTGGTTTGTGGAGGTTCTTTTTCTTTTGCCCCGCCTGGTTCTTCTTTGTCTGATTGGCCTGATTTCACACACCACGCTTTTGGCACTCACATGTATATATAGGCAGCATCTATAAGTCGGCCAGTTGGCTTGAGTCCAGGAAGACAGCGAAGGGGTCAAGTCCAGACCTAAGTATCGTCTTTTCAGACCACTTCAAAGGAATCCGGTTTTGTAGATCTTGTATCTCCGAGGTTGGTAGGGTGATATGGTATTTAGCTAGGTTGATTTTAAAGCCTAGGCGCCTTCAAAAGAGCGCAGGAGTGCAGCTAGTGCTGGAAGAGATGAGGACGGAGTAGTTAGGGAAAGGAGAAGGTCGTCCGCAAACAAAGAAATCTTGAGTTCGCGTCCTCCAAGGAGAATGCCCGAGATGGCGGGCGAATGGCGGATTGCGATCGCCAGAGGTTCCACCACTAGGGCAAATAAAAGTGGAGACAACTGGCACCCCTGCCTGGTGCCATGATATATGGGGATGGGGGAGGTAATTCGGCCATTAATGTGAATGCGTGTGGCCGGCTGCGTGTATGGGGCCATCAGCCTAGAAATCATGCTAGGGCCTAGCCCTATTCGTCTCAGAACCTCCCTAAGAAAGCGCCAGTCTACCCGGTCAAAGGCTCTCTCAGCGTCTAGTGACACCAGGCAAGCAGGTATGTCTCTATAGTGAACTTTTTCGACAAGGTGAGCTATACGGCGGATGTTATCCACTCCCTGGCAATGTTGGATAAAGCCAACCTGATCCGGGTCTATGATACCTGGCAAATAGTATTCTAACCGATTCGCAAGGATCTTTGTATAAATTTTCGCGTCCGTATTTAGGAGGGCAATGGGATGGTACGAAGTACAAAGGGAAGGATCTTTCCCCGGTTTAGGGATAAGCACTATCTCCGCTTCTGACATAGTTGGAGTAAGGCCGGGGGCGTCCGTAAAATTATTGAAAAGGTGAAGAAGAAGATCTTGAAGCTGCGGATAGAAAGTGCGGTAAAAGACAACAGGAAGACCTTCAGGTCTGGGAGTTTTCCCTGTTGGAAGCAGTTTCAGGGCTTTTGCTATTTCCTCTTGTGAGATTGGTTCGTCTAAGAGGTTCATGTGATGGGGACTAATAGGGTCCCAGGGGCAGGAATCAAGAAAGGCGATGATTTCCTCTAGAGGGCAGGGTTCGTCCGCGTATAAATCTCCGTAGAAATTTGAAAGAGTTAAGCTCTTGTCCAGTTCCGATATGGCCCAAGTACCGTCTGTTCGCAGAAGTTTGGAGATGTGAGCGCGCGTAGTTTGGGCCCGTAAGCGCCCGCTAGGCTTGACCCAACCTTGTCTCCCCCTGTGTAGAACTTTTGCTTGAGAGCGAGCAAGAGGCGTTATGCTTTATTAGTACGGTGTAGGCGTAGCTGGCCTCGCAACACAGCCAGCTGCTGTTTATTATGAAGGGAGGGTTGTTGGTGATCCCATCGCTCTAGGGCTTCGATGTCAGCAGTGAGGGTCAATTCTAAAAGACGGGCTTCCCGAGATCGGGCTATCGCGATAAAGGATATGACTCCCCGGATGGTCGCCTTAAAAGCATCCCATCTGATAGCTTCCGAAGTGGTATCGTTTGTGATGAAAAAAGCCTAAATCTCTTTCCGGATATCTGCTAGATCGACTGGATCACGGAGGACCTGGGGAGGTAGTCTCGAACGAGGTTGAGTGATACGCTGAGGATTGAGAGGCTGAAGTGATATCGAGATATGGGCATGGTCAGATAACAAAATGTCAAATATCTCTGCAGTAACTAGTGATTGGAGCAAGGGGAGGGAGAGGAAATAATAGTCAATTCGGGAATATGAACGGTGTGTGTGGGAGAAGAATGAGAAGTCTTTGGAATCAGGGTGCAAATATCTCCAGGCATCAAAGAGCCCTAAGTCAGTAATGGCGTTTTTAAGAGCTGCGGACATGACACCAGTGCCCTGATAAACCTGTGCACTACGGTCCCAGTCAGGGTCCCAGACCAGGTTAAAGTCACCCCCAAGAAAAATTGCTTCTTTAGACTGTTTTAGCAGGTCACTTAGGTGTGAGCGTAAGAATACGTCTTGGGCCTGGTTAGGGGCATAACTATTTAAGAGGGTCAGAGGTCGCGTGCCCCAGTGTATTTGAATTTTAAGATAGCGCCCTTCAGCGTCCCTTATCACCTTAGGGGTTTTCCCAGCCAGACCAGCCTTAAGTAGTATGGCTACTCCGGCAGTTTTAGTAGACGAGCAGGCCCAGTGTTGCGTGGGATATTTAGGATGTGACATAAGGCGAGTGTTAGTGGAGAGAAGGTGGGTCTCCTGAAGGAATATAATATCAGGGTCCTGAAGAAGAAGATACCGCCAGAGCTGGCGTCTCTTAGGGGAGTTAAGTCCCCTAACGTTTAGCGAGAGGAGTTTAAAGAGATTAGTCATCGTCGGCCCGGTATGATGTCCCACGTGCCGAGCCCTTCAAAAGCAACAGTAGGAGCCCAACCACCCACCCGGAGAGTCCCTGGTACAGTAAGGTGAATAGTAACCTGTGTGAGGCAGTGGGAACGGCTGGGTGTCCCCAAACGACGGCCAACCTCTCAAAGCTGGGAATACCCGACCAAGTCTCCCCCAAAAGAAGCGTATCCAGGGGGTAATGACAAGGAAGGAAGAAGAAGGGGGGGAGGGGGGTAATGTTCCCAACAGGGCGCGGCCAATGGGGCCAAACAAGATCAATATCTACCAGGAACAGTCCATTGTCCAAGGGACGGGCCTTTCTGAAGAAGTCCCTCTTCAAGGGGACACTGTAGATGTGGGGGAGGTGGCAGGCGCAGGCAGTTCTTCAGGTCTCCGCTTCCAACGACCCGCTGCAGAGAGACACTCAAAAGTCGCCCGCCGCCGGGACGCCTCGGGGGAGGGGGACCGAGAGCCGGTGTCAAAGTGGGCAAGGGCGAGGTCAAAAGGCTCAAGTCGATGCTAGCCTTGTCCATGTATCTGTATCGGGGAGCCCACTTTTCCCCAGTATGCTGAGGTGATTAGGCATATTGTAGATGGGTAAGTTCCCTCTATCATATCCAGGCTCTAGGGAGCTATGTGGAGCTTGAAAAGCTTGAGGATCTGAGCAGTCCCTGTCTGGATCATTCCTTTTGCTCAGGGGATCGAGGCTGTGGGGAAGAATCACTCAATGTCCGGATGTGGTTGATAATATCCTGTTTAGCCTGGGAGGAGTCCTGTTCCTGGAGGCGTCGCCTGTGCTTGGGTGGCGGGACTGTGGACCATTCCACTCGGGGGGGGGGGGGAGGGGTTCCAGAGCGCCCATGTGGGGAGGGAGGACCCCTGTCCTCGGGATCCAGCGGGAGATGAAGGAGCTGTTTCGCTTCACTCAGTGAGCGGAGGGCTCATCGTTTGCCCTCCCAGGTGAACATCAGTGCGAATGGATGGCCCCACTGATATTTGATATTGAATTCGCGAAGCTTGTCTGTGACTGGCTTAAAGTCTTTTCGCCTCCGTATGGTGGCAGGGGCTATGTCTTGGAAGATTTGAATCGAATAGCCTTTATAGGATAAGGACTTGGCTCCCTTGATCTTTTTCCGGATGACTTCTTTTTCGACAAAGAAGTGGACTCGTGTGAGAATGTCCGGGATGAAGTCTGGGCGGCCTCTGGGGCCAGGAACACGATGCGCTCTGTCCAGGGCAGGTGGGGATCCGTCTTCATTCTCGCAGATCGCCTGGAGGAGGTCTGCTGTGAAGGCCATGATGTCTTTGCCCTCCGTCCCGAGAGGGACTCCTCTAATGTGTAGGTTATTACGCAGACTTCGATGCTCCAGGTCCTCCTGCTTGAGCTGTAGGCTAATGTTTTGGTCTTCCACCTCCGCCATCCGTTGCCACAGGCTCTCGTGGTCCTCAGCCTGGGCATCCATGCTGCGTTCGAGATCGTCCACACGCCCACCAGTTTCCGTGACATCCCTTCGGATATCCTGCAAGCCAGACTTAAATTCTTGTTTAAGTGACCCTATTTCGGCCTTGATTTCCTACAGGAAAGAGTTCATAAAGGCCTGCATAATCGGTGTATCGGCTTGGTCCCTTTCCGTCGCAGACTCCGAGGAGACGTTTGTAGACTGTGACTGCGGGTTGGATTTTGACCAGAGAGAGGTTACCGGATTGTCTCTAGTCGAAGTGGATTCCGGCTCCTTATTTGTTTTGTTTTTGGGGGGCATAGTTGAAAAGTACTCCTTAATGGCACCTCGACAGCTCCGAGTGAGGTATCACTTTAGAGTGAAAAGGAAAGCAGCCAGTTATTTGTCAGGTTCAGCTGTGGCCCAGGCTAGGCAGATTCACCCCAGTAGAGGACTATAAGCGGTGAGGGGAGGGGTGTATGCGTGTCTTCTAGGCAAAATGCCAGAGCCAGCTACCCCCACTGTCATTTCATCCGGTAGGCGCAGGCCGCCGGAGCCACCAATAGGGGTTACTGTCTCTCTACTAGCTCCAATGCGATCTTCTGAATAGATTCAGGCCAGCGAGCGGGGCAAGGGGTGCTGTGTTTGGGATAGGTTAGTAAGGATGGCATCCCAGGCTCCAGGCAGGATCAGCAGGGGGGCCCCATTGAGCAAGCAGAAGAAGACAAGAGAAGTAGGGGGTCCCCAGCACTCAAATCCCGACAAACCTGCTCCAGCGAAGCCTGACTCGAGGAGGTCTGCGTTTTCACCAGCAAGGGTGAGCCTCCAATGGGGTTGTAGGCCTGTGTTTCAGAGCGGGGAGGCTTCCACCGCCTCCAGGCAGTTAATCCAGAGGCCCAGGAAATGTTGGGCACCCCGGGCAGTCACTTGGGTATTTTACCAACATGTCCCCCTCTAGTCCCCTTGGTTGCACAGTTCCTCTCTAGGAAGGGGGAAGAGTGTACATCGCCGATATTGAGGTGTTCTCCGGGATTCACACGCTCCTCAGCTGGGCCGTTGTGGCTATGTGCCCTCCAGAGTGCATGACTCGCCGCTCTAGCCCTTCTCACGTGGAAGGCAGCTCAGCGGGAGGCTCAGGCGTTTCCCGCAGCTGCAGAGCCCCGGAGTCAGGGCCTGGGGGGCAAAGACTTTCCCAAGTTGAAAACCCCCCTGAAGATCTCACAGGGCCGAGACCATGAGTCTAACAGCTAGCCCGGGGAGTAAATTCTTGCGCACTGCCCCAATGACCAAATGGCGGCGGTGCGATCGGTGGCAGCTCCCCTCAGCGGCAGGCCCCAATCCCCCTGATGTCCACAGGGCGGAGCAGGCCCCAATAAACAAATATCACCTGCTTCTCGTAGCGCTAAAGGGCCGGGTCGCACCATCCAGGAGGCACCTCACACCGTCGCGGGCCCCGGCACTCGAGAGGCAGCTCCGCAGGTGGCTCCGACGGCTCTCCCAGCTCACGCTGCCACAGGAACACCAGGCTCAGGATCTAGGGCCCGGGGTCTCCCCGAAGATTCAAGCACCCTCAGGAGGCCCTCCGGTCGAGGCAACAAGTCAGTGAGCCCAGGAACGAGGGCGAGGGAAAGGTTTCTTCCTGCCGCTCCCAGAGCAAGATGGCGGTGGCATATCCAGCAGCGGCTCCCTCTGACGGCGATCCGCAGCCCCTTCGATGCTCGCAGAGCAGTTACCAGGCAGGTAGGAGCACCCACCGTCAATCCGGTAACAGGCTGGACACTCGGTGATGGTCGGCGTGTCCGGCGGCCGGGTTGTTAAGCTTTAACAGGCCGCGGTGGAGCGGAGACTCAGCAATACACGTCTCGCTCCATTTGCGTCCTGGCCACGTCCCCTAGTGGCAGTTTTGACTCATCTAAGGTAGTGAAGAGGGTTAATATGCCTGCTGCAAAGAGAGTGTACCATGCATATCAAACAACAATATTTTCTATGCATAGCTCAGTGGGTTACTGCTTTTGACACAGATTCTTTTGGTACTATGCAGTTCATAAGTTACAGTCATAATCTAGCACAGTGAGTTATGAACTGCTATCAAAGAGCTGCATGCAAGCTGCATGGTACAGGTTAGAAAGTTATGTTTTTTTCCCAAGCTTTTCTTATCCTGATGTTGCTAAAAAAAGTTTTGTTTATGTAGAAATACATTCTTAATAATAAAGTTAACCCTAACCACTGTGTTATGTTGTGAATCCTGAGTTAGTGCTTCTCCAGACCAAGCACACAAAAAGTGCCTACCAGTATGGATGACATGTGAATCCTACACCTTGTAGTCCCGTTTGCCTTATATAACATTTTCTATACACTGATTTACACATGTATGATTCATTGTCTCTGCATGTATGTGTGTGTGATGTAAAGTGCTCAGACACCCTACACTGGTATGAGAGGTACAATAAAGTACATGTGAGAAAGGAACTATGGAGCAATGAGAGGTACGATTGGAGAGTGAGGGAATCATTGAAGAGCCCCAACAAAGATTGTTGTATACTGGTGCACAGTAAGGTCATGTACTATGCGTTAAAAGCTAATACAATTGAATATATAATGACAAATGTGTAGTAGAATGTACCATTTTTCTCCAAATTTTCGTGGTGAGAACCTGCCCTAAATCCCCCTTCGTAGTGTTCAGGCTCACTCGCTGCACTCGCTATTCTCTGCACGGTTGCTCGTCTGACAGTATTTGCCAGGGCTTCTTTGGGTTCCCAGTACAACCCTGCTACTAACCCTAAACATGCAAGAGTGCCCTGTGGCCAAGTCTTTACTAGAACATTTGTTATGATTATGAAGCCTAACACTGTCAAGTTGCCCTCCAGGGCTGTGTTGACTTGAACGGACGTGTTCCAATGTGTCCCCAGGAGCTAATCTTGGATGTGTCTTTTACCCAACACCACCAGTGGAAAACCAGAAGCCATCTGAAAAGAGCACCATAAAAACATGAGACACTTTTTGTAGGCTGATTTCCTTTGGCACAGGAGGTGGCAATACTGCCCCTGAATCAGTAACTTCTCCGGATAAGCTGTATAAGCGGCCCCACTTTTTCCTATGTGTTCTAAGGTCATCTGAGTTGAGTTTTCTTTATAGATCCTTAATGATCCTGCTACACCCTTGACCTTGATCTCAGGTTAGCTGTCTGCTGCCTCTACCCTTTGTTGAGCACTTTTTGGGGTTTTCTGGCGACAACCTGAATGTCTTCCAGCCTTTTGAAAGACAGTCTTCTAAAACCCAATGCAAGAGTGACTGCCTTAGCGTCTGTTTCTGGGGCTTGGCAAATGTTTTTTTATCTTCCTTCAGGCCAGTAAGGGAGTATAAGTGGAATCCTGGAGATTATATGTAGGTGCAGGTGGGGGCTTCCAAAGATTTGTTGAAGAGCGCTGTTGCTTTTGGGGCCTTTTTTAAAAAAAAATTATAAACTCTTTTTAAAATATCACCAGAGGATAAGTGCAATATGAACCACTGGGCTTCCCAATGTCCAACCAAAACAGGTCTTATGAAATGCAGCCAGATTGCACCTCATGCTGCCCATCCCCCAATAATCTCCTGAAATTTGATTATGCTCCATTACATCATTATGCGACATAATAGGGAGGAAAGGCCTGTCGACATAGGAGGCCGCAGGAGTGGGCACACTAAGAGAGCTGCCCTCGGACTGCGCGCTTCTACCCTTTGATAGATTGCAAGAGGAAAGTGAACTCCTGGCTGGCCTCTTTCTGGCTCATGGCCATTTATTAGAGGAACTAGGCCGGCTATGGCACATCAGACACGGAGACGGACCAGCACTCACTGATACACACGCTCCACATCATGGATAGTGGTCGCCGACTAATCACATGGTTTGTCCAAGCTCTGGCATGCACCACACACACACGACCCATTGTCCTCGACTCGCAGGGGAGGGGGACATAGGCCAGGAACTAACGAAAGAGTGGGAGAGGGTGCTAATATACCCAAGAAAACTGTCACGAAACGCTAAGTTTCAGTAAGAGGAGAGGATGGAGGGGAGAGGATGTAGCCTTACGGCTAGAGCTGTCGACTTCGAAGCTGGGGAACCGGGTTCGAGTCTCGGCAACGACGCTCAATATCCTGTGATTCTGGGCAAATCACTTAATCTCCCCGTGCCTAACAAAAAAAATGAATGTGTCCTTCTGTAACGAAACTGGTACTCATGTAAAGCGCTCTGATACCCGATGTCTCGGGTCTAGTTCGCGCTATATAAAACTCTAAAAAAAAATTTTTAAAAAATTCAGCAAAAGTCTTACCTCATGCCAGTGAACATACACCAGATGTTTGGGTCACCCTCGAACTGTCATCTTTGTTAACAATCAGGAGCGGGCATTGTCCATATGTTCTGGAGCTGTCCGATGGCAGTGACACTATGTGGTAAAGCCTCAAATGCACTAAAAGAGGTAACAGGCCGCCTCAATGTGTGTACTTTGGAGGGCTCACTGTTAGGATTGTTTAAGCACTCGAAAACTGCGAAAGACGTAAAGTACCTTACGTCTTGCCGGATTGCACATCAGTGCTTTAATAGTTAGTTTCAAGCACTCTTTTGTCTTAGTTTGAGTTTTATATCTAAAGCCCAATAGCAGCAGAATATGACTGTTGCATATGTGTAGATAATACTGGGAGCCAGCTGCGCTTATCAGTAAAGGATTATACCAGTTACTATCTCCTAGTTGGACCATGATTGTGGTGGCATCTGGGGAGGAGACATACGCCCGATCTTGAGGGCAGTCTGTACTACTTATTAATTCAGGGAGGGTTTAGGGTTGGCAGAGGCATATAGATGCTCTGAAAGGTTACCCTCATTGCCACAGTAAAATCGGCCTCTGCAGCCAGTAAAGTACTGTAATGTTAGCCTACTCTATAGATGCAGAAAGGCCCCTTATGTAGCCTGTCTCTAACGCATCAGATCATTTGCTAAAACACTGAAATGCTCCTCCGCTCTCTGCTCCTTCGACTACCCAGTAGACACCATGGACTTCATGCCTGAAAGCCTCTTTTTAATATACCCAATGTGACTATTGTTTTCACAGCTTTCATCACACACTGTAAAGTTTCTAGCCGCTATCATTTCTTTTTATCCCCACACCAGATCCACCAGTTATGAACCCCCCCTGTTTCCTTTTTGTTTGCGGTTGAAAGTAATCTGGTTTTTCACACTGTTTCTTCTTGCC
This sequence comes from Calotriton arnoldi, assembly GCA_963921515.1. Taxonomy (NCBI): domain Eukaryota; kingdom Metazoa; phylum Chordata; class Amphibia; order Caudata; family Salamandridae; genus Calotriton; species Calotriton arnoldi. Next base: position 2,403,720 of record CAWUFW010001879.1, on the reverse strand, counting down.
CAGCATGGCCTCTATTTTGCTGGGTGAGTAAAGCTGAAAGATTGAAGCTAAGCCAACACTCAAGGCTTACTTCCAGCCATCAGGTCCAGAGAATTCTTCCACAGCTTTCTGTTTCGCCACCTCTGAAGCTCCACCAGCTCTGTGCCATATTATGACCCCGGGGGAACAGTCTGACTCCATGTACAGTCAGTGGAAAGAAACCTCTACAGTCCTTGTTGAAATAGCCTTTGCCTGTCAAATGGGTACTGCACATAGGCAACACTCTCACAGGCAGAATCGAAGCTTCGAGAGCCTCACCCGAGCTGAGGTTACGTTTTATTTTTTTCTCTCCATCATCTTTTGCAGAAGAGTCCCTCTTTGCCACTCTCCTATACCTCTCAAGAGATCACTACTTATTTAAACTGAACTTTCAACCTTGCGAAAAATGGAAGTTCTCTAGGGTAATTATTCCAAGCATCTCCAAGTCCCTGCCGCTGCCCAAAGTGCCATAAGGGGCAAAGCAAGCACAAGGCACATTGTTGATTTTACTCTCCTACAAGCTCAGTTCCTATTCCCTTTTATATTTCAGTATCTTCATCGAAGGTCGAAAGAGTAGAGACAAAACGTTCAGCACAAATTTACTGGTCTCCTGGCCTCGTACAGCTTACCACAGTATTATACCTGTTGAAGACCTTTCAATCACACACAAAATGTAGTTCTCATAAGCCCAAGATGCATGCACCTTTGGTACCTTCTGTTTGCACTTTTGTGTATGTAGCCTGGGTACTTAAAAGATTTTTCTCTTTATTGTTACCTGTGGACAAAGAATGAAGGATTTCATCGCTTTCTTGTTCTGAGATTGTTTTTCATGGAGACAAGGTGGTTCTCCTTACCCATCCTTTATGTTCAGATATCCATATTAACCAAAATATTGTGCTTCAGAGCTTTTTTCCTGGCCAGTCCTCTAGGCAGCGTGGACATTGTGCTGTATTGAACTTAATTGACCCTTACATTTTACTCTGACAGAGCATATTCATCGGATATTCCGGTAGGCTTTCAGTCGCCTGGTAAGCTGGTTTCTGTTGCTCATTTGGTGGTCTCTTGTATTTCAGAATGCTATAAATTTGATGCTCTACCTTCTCTAGAGAATATGCTGCAGTCAGGCTCTTAAAAACTTCTTTGAGATATTGCTTCAGATTTTATCAACTTCTTTATAGGATCTCATGCTTTTCAATGTTCCAGTGAACCTTCAGAATGGGGCACTGGACTTGCTGGGGCGCACATGTTAATTGCCACTTGTACTAGTAATTCATGGTCCTCTCACAACCCCACCTTTCCTTCAGACAAACACACTGTTCGAGGCATGTGAGCTGTAGATCACATGCTTTGCATAGCTCGCCATCTAGTGTTGGGTCTGGATGTTTGCACTTTGTTTTTGTTCGAAGAAGTCTTTTCCAGTCACGAGGTAGGTGACTCCTCCTTTCGGTGATAGTGCGCATGGGCTCCATTGTTATATAGTTTTTTTCCGCCATCGGGTTCGGATGTGAATTGCTGCGCTCCGGTTCGGTACCGTTCTCGGGTTCCCTTCGACGCGCAATCCACTACCCTCGATGGTATTGTCTCTCGATCGCGTTTCCCATTCTCCACGTATCGTTTCGACTCCAAAATCTTCGATCAGAAAACTCGTGGAGGGCCGTTGGGCCTACCCACGCCGGGCTCGCTAGCAGTTGATGGAACGGACTCCATTCAAGCTCTGTCCCGGGTGTCGCGCTAAGTTTCCGCGCACCGACCTGCACGAAGTGTGCAACTTCTGTTTGTCCCCGGAACACGACAAAAAAGACTGCGACGCATGCCGATCGTTTCGATCAAAGAAGACGCTTCGTGACAGTCGGGCTCGACGCCACGAGATGCAACACCAAGGCAGCTCCGTACCGGACATCTTCGGCAAAGATTCCGACCGAGAAGAAACACAAGCTCAAGGAGCCGAGGAAGAAGAACATATCTCCGTGTCTGAAGCCGACCCTGACATGGAAGAAGAGGAGCAAGTTACACCGTGTCAGCGTACCGTGAGTACAGAAACCCCCTTGCCCCAACAAAAGACAAAAAAGGCTCCGGTCCTTCCTCTTCCTGAGGCCAACACCGGCACCGAGAAAAAGTTTCAAGCACCCCGCCTGCGGGCCCAGTGCTGAAACACAAAGAGAAGCCTTCCGGCTCGGGACCGAGTCGGGCCCCATACCGGTGCCGAACCGAAATCCTCGGCACCGAAATCCAAGCATTTCTCGGTCCACGTTCCATCTTCGTCGAAGTCTAAATCTTCGGTACCGAAGAGTTCGGAGCCGAAACTTTCGACACCGAAAACTACAAGTAAAGATAAAAAGACTCCGCCAAAAGAGCCTCGATCCGATGTTCCACCTTCGGATCCGAAACAGAACTGGTTATTAACCCAGATACTGGACATATTCATGCCAAACTGCCTGAAAAAAGGAAACTGGGCGAACAGGATGAGCACCACATGCCCCAGAAGAAAAGGAATGTGGGTACTAACCCTTCACCACCTTATGTTCCACCTCCTTCACCTACTAATCCTCAATTACTCATCACACCCACTAATTCACCACCACCACCACTATCACCTGACCCACAGGATGAAGGGGATGGGGATGAGGATAGGCCACAAGATGTTGACCCATGGGAGGATTATGACACTGACCCACACACAGATACTGACCCTGACTTATACCCGTCCAGGCCATCGCCACCTGACGACAATATAGGCTACATTGAGCTTCTTAACAGGGCTGCTCATTACCATGGGGTGGAACTACATAAGGAGGCTTTAGAGGAGGACTTCTTGTTTGAGACCCTAAGTTCCTCTAAAAAAAAACTACTCATACACTGCCAATGCTCAAGGGGATGCTTAAACATGCAGATGAGGTTTTCAAAGATCCGTAAGGGCAAGAATCATCACGCACAGGGTTGAAAAGAAATATAAACCAGCACCTACTGACCCGGCCTACATTAAGGGTCAGCTGCCCTTAAACTCTCTTGTGGTTTCTAATGCTCGCAAGAGATCTAACTCACAGACCACAGGTGAGGCCCCTCCTCCTGACAAGTAGTCCAAGTTAATTGATGCCTCTGGCAAAAGGGTAGCCTCACAAGCAGCTAATCACTGGCGCATCGCCAATGCTCAGGCTTTGTTGGCCAGATATGATCGGGCTCATTACGATGAGTTAGAAAAACGTATGCAATTTCTGCCTGATGAGCATAAATCTAAGGCAAATGATCTTATCCAGGAGGGCAAACTTATCACCAATACCTCCATCAAGTGCGCCCTAGATGCAGCAGACACAGCAGCATGCGTAGTAAACACCAGCGTACTGCTACGCAGACATGCATGGTTGAGGATTTCAGGGTTCAAACCTGAGGTACAGGCCTCCATTCTCAACCAGCCATTTGATAAGGAACACCTCTTTAGTCCAGCAGTTGACACCTCGCTGGAAAAGATGAAGAAAGACACTGAGGTCTCAAAGTCCATGGGGGCTTTGCAGTTACCTGCGAATAGGGGTTCCTTTCGGCGCTCCTTTTACAGGGGTGGCTCCAAAAATATTTCCACAGAAAATCCCTCCTCCTCTTACAAGGGCAACAACCAATCGCCCTCATCAAGAGGTTATTTCAGAGGAGGTTTTAGAGGAAACCATGGTAGGGGAAGAGGCAGAGGCAACTTCACACGCACTTCCCCCGCAAACAACAAGCAGTGACTTCCTTCCGCTACCCCCCGATCATTCCACTTCTGTCGGGGGACGTCTCTCCCAATTACTCCCTGTCTGGAACACAATCACCTCAGACAAATGGGTTTTACAAATTATCCAATATGGTTACTGCCTGGAACTTAGACACTCCCCCAAACATTCCTCCAAGGTCACGCGCAATGTCACAGGAACATCTTACTCTTCTAAAGCAAGAAGTTCTCTCTCTGTTAGAGAAAGGAGCTATAGAACCAGTTCCATTAAAATATCAAGGGGCCGGGATGTACTCCCTGTACTTCTTGATTCCCAAGGACGGCTCTCTCAGGCCTATACTAGACCTCAGAGAACTAAATCTATATATTCAGTCGGACCACTTTCACATGGTCACACTCCAGCAAGTGCTCTCGCTCCTTCAACAAGACGACTTTCTGTCCACTCTGGACTTAAAGGACGCCTATTTCCATATCCCAATACATCCTGCTCTCCGCGGGTACCTCAGGTTCGTAGTAGCAGGACAGCACTATCAGTTCAAAGTGCTCCCATTCGGAGTAACTACCGCACCCAGAGTTTTCACCAAGTGCCTAGCGGTAGTCGCAGCTCATTTTCGAAGACACATTCACGTCTTCCCATATTTGCACGACTGGCTCATAAAAGCCAGCTCGCAAGAAAGCGGTCTACGTCACACTCACAAAACAGTGCAGCTGCTTCACAATCTTGGATTCGCAGTAAACCTGTCTAAGTCCCATCTACAGCCATCCAACACACAGGCGTACCTGGGAGCCACAAGAAATACACAAAAGGCTTTGGCCTACCCCAATCCGGCCAGAATCCGCAACATGCAGACTCTACTCGGTCAGTTTCAGCCTCAACACTCATTGCCAGCTCGAGTGTTCATGCAGTTACTAGGGATGATGGCGTTTTGCATCCTAATAGTCGCTTACGCAAGACTTCACATGCGTCCCCTTCAGGAGTGCTTAGCACGTCAGTGGAACCAGGCTCAGGGTCTGTTATCAGATCTAGTGTTGGTGGACAGCCGCACCCATCGCTCTCTGCAGTGGTGGAATACACAAAACCTTTCAAAAGGGCGGCCCTTCATCGACCCGGTTCCACAGATAGTGCTAACAGCAGACTCATCGCTCACTGGTTGGGGAGCTCCTCTCCAGACGCTTACAATTCAGGGCAAGTGGACCCTGCAGCAAAAGCGGTTTCACATAAATCATCTAGAGCTGCTAGCGATTTTTCTAGCGCTTAAAGCATTTCAAGTTCATCTAGTAGGCAAAGCTGTCCTAATCCGGACAGACAACATGACAGCAATGTACTACATACAAAAACAGGGGGGGACACTCTCTCGCCAGCTGTCACAACTAGCACAGACCATCTGGAGATGGGCCATACGTCACAAAATGTATCTCCTTGCAGAACGTCTTCCAGGAGTAAACAATCAGATTGCAGATCTGCTCAGTCATCAAAGACAACAGATCCACGAATGGAAACTCCACCCTCAAGTTCTCCTCCCATTCTTCCAAATGTGGGGTTTTCCGGACATAGATCTGTTCGCCACAAACCTAAACGCAAAATGCCCAAGCTTCGCATCCAGACATCCACACCCATTGTCCAAGGGCAATGCAATATGGATGAATTGGCCAGGGATATTTGCCTACGCTGTTCCACCTCTCCCACTCATTCCATAAGTGGTTCGGAAGCTCAGACAGGCATCCCTGACACCGATCCTAGTTGCTCCCACATGGGCCCGACAACCCTGGTTCACAACCCTGTTGGAGCTCTCAGTAGTTCCTCATCAAAAACTACACCTCACTTCCAATCTTCTCACTCAGAGCCATGGAGAGATAAGACATCCAGATCCCAGTCATCTCAACCTTGCGATCTGGCACCTGAATTCTTGGAGTTTGGCTACCTTAATCTTCCGTCAGACTGCATGAACATTATCAAAGAGGCTAGGCGTCCTACCACAAGAGCATGCTATGCAGCAAAGTGGAAGCGATTTGTAATATACTGCAATAACAATCAAATCAATCCCCTAGATGCTTCAGTTCAAAACATTATTTGCTATTTACTACACCTACAGCGTTCCAACTTAGTGTACTCTTCCATACGCTTACATCTTGCTGCAATAGCTGCATACCTACAAAACAGGCAACATCTGTCTCTTTAGAGTGCCCGTCATAAAAGCATTTATGGAGAGACTTAAAAGAATCATTCCTCCAAGATTTCCACCTGCTCCAGTGTGGAATCTCAACATTGTCCTCACCAGACTAATGGGTCCACCCTTTGAGCCATTGCATAGATGTGAACTGCAATTTCTCACTTGGAAGGTAGCTTTCCTCATAGCTATCACATCACTGAGAAGAGTGGGTGAGCTTTAGGCACTAACCATAGAAACCAAAACAAAGTGGTTCTTCGGACTAACCCTAAATTCCTACCAAAGGTCATTTCTACCTTTCATATCAACCAATCTGTTGAGTTGCCTGTGTTCTTCCCTCAACCAGATGCTGTGGCAGCACGTGCTTTGCACACTTTAGATGTGAAAAGAGCACTCCTTTACTATGAAGAAAGGACCAAACCTTTCCGCAACACAAAAAAACTATTTGTCGCTTTTGCTCCACCACATAAAGGCAATCCTATATCAAAATCAGGCATTGCAAGGTGGATAGTCAAGTGCATTCAGACGTGCTATGCAAAAGCAAAATGGACACTAACAATCCCCCCCTAGAGCGCACTCCACACACAAACTTAGGGGCTTCTATGGCATTCTTAGGGAATATACCCATAGATGATATCTACAAAGCGGCAACATGGTCTACACCTCACACATTCACAAAACCCTATTGTGTAGATGTGTGAGCAAGACAGCAAGCTAGTGTGGGCCAAGCAGTTTTACGTACATTATTTCAGACAACTGCAACAGCTACAGGTTAACCCCCGTTTTGGGAGATAACTTCTGTATAGTCTATGCAAAGCATGTGATCTACAGCTCACATGCCTCGAACGGAAAATGCTACTTACCCAGTATGCATCTGTTCTTGGCATGTAGAGCTGTAGAGTCACATGCGCCCACCCGCCTCCCCGGGTACCTATACCTGTTGCAGTAATATCTTACTTGGATACATACATACATGGACATCTCTTACTACTCTTACTAACTCCATTATCACCCTCTGCGGCAAAAAATCTAACAATGGAGCAGATGCCCATGCACACTATCACCGAAAGGAGGAGTCACCTACCTCGTGACTAGAAAAGACTTCTTCGAACAAAAACAAAGTGCAAACATCCGGACCCAGCACGAGATGGCGAGCTATGCAAAGCATGTGACTCTACAGATCTACATGCCAAGAACAGATGCATACTGGGTAAGTAGCATTTTCCTTACCTTTCTTTGTGGGTGCACTAGCTCACATTAAAGGGCCTTGTTCACAAAGTTGGTTTTCACGAGTAGAGGCGATGTATTTTTGGAAAATAAGCCACATCTATTTGCAGAAAAGTCAATTTATTTAATATTTTTATACAGAGCTGCTACATGCTGAGAGGTGTATACCAAGAGCGTTAGCTGTGAATCCATCGCTCTGGTGTTCTCAATTGTAGGACTGGTGAACTTTGAACAGTTAAATGTTTTTGTTCTATTTTTTGTATGTTGTATCAAATATATGTTCTTTTTCTTCACATTGAGCACAATAGTTTTAGACAAATTCACACATTTGAGATTTGACTGTTGGTAATCTCTCTCTTTCCTGAAATGATGTTTAAGTTTTAAATGTGTCCAAATCAAATGTACAAAAAGAATTCGAGGCCCTGTTTATTCAGTAAAATGTCCCTCATGTATACGTAAAACGTGTATGAATCATGCAGCCACCTCTTGTTGTCTTGATTTTATAGTTTGTGAGGCCCAAGGTGGTTGCAGATAAGGCCCCCCCCCATTGTGATGACATGCTGAGAGGTGGCAGCTGTATAAGCAGGGTTAGATTAACGTAAGTTCTCCATAAAGTGCATTTAACAATAACAGTATATAAGACAGAGGTAAATTTGTCTTTAGAATAAATACCATGGACCGTCTATAGACAAATATATACATTAGTAGTCTGGGGTATACAAGCATGAGAGTGAGAGGACGGGGACCAGAAGAAGGAGTAAAAGTTGGGCTGGACCTTTGAGGAGGTGATGAAGAGTTGAGCATCTAATATAGCTTACAGAGTAGGAGATAAAAGCACATTTCCATGAAGTGCAAGATGTTAAGTCATGCTGTGTAGGTGCTCCTTTAGGTTTGAAGATTGGCAAAGAGTGGTCAAGTCCTCTGTTAATGGGTACCATATTGCAAATTCTAGGTGTTTTCCCTGAGAAGGTTTGATGTGCTTCTTAGGGTTCTGGTTTTGCCTTCCAGTTGCAATGATTATGTGAGGTGAGGTGTTGGGGAAGAAGCGAGGGGATAAACTTACGGCTGTGTATGTGAGGCAAGTAGTTTTGTGATTGGAGCGATACTTGAATGTTAACCATTTGAGGGAATTTAGAGCAGGGGTGATTTTGTGAAATGTTCTTGCGTGTGTTAGGAGTCTGGCAGGTGAGTGTTGAATAGGCAGGATTTAGGTAGAATGGTTATGATATATTACTTAATCTCGACATATGATCACACTAGAGCTTGGGCAGCAGATTTAAAGTCCTGTTAGGGATTAAATGTCTGATATTTTGTAACAGTTTCATTTGGAATCTAGTGATTTTACTAGTTTGTTTGGTGCTAAGGTCAATGATGAGGGATTTGGCTAACATGTAGTCCAGGGACTTAACAGTGTTTACAATTTTGAGACAGTCGTTTAGGTGCTGGAATTTCTGTCCCTTCTGCAGAGAAGATGTTAGGGGATAGTAAGAGGAGCTCACTCTTTGAGAATTCAGTTGAAATTTCATTCATCTGCAGATGTTGGATAGACATTGAGCTAAAGTGTAAAAATAGCTGTGTATCTGATAGAGACATCTAGCCGCAGATTCCTTACCTTTGAACTTCCAGGCATCAGGCTGGATCTGGTAGATTTTTCTTAGCAGTACCCCCGCGTGGCGGTAGAAGGCGTTGTTTGACTCCGCGTGACATAGTCTGCGTCGTGTTCGTCGCCGTTATGACGTCCACGTTGTCAATGTAACCGATACTCAGGCGCGCTGACGTCAGTTCTTTTCTTTCCGTGCCAGCCAGCGCCGATCCGTTAAAGAGCGCTACCCCCTGTCATTTTTTGATAGACTTTTTTCGACTTTTTGTCGACTTCGTTGGTGTGTTAGGAGTCATGTCGAGCAAGAAGAATTCGGGGTTCAAGACCGCACCATGTCACCGCACCATGTCGGTCACGGACTCCCATTTGGTTTGTCTTTGGTGCCTGGGGCGCGACCACGACTCCCAAGTCGTTCTCCGACTGCCGGGCCACGGCGCCGAAGGCTTTGAGGGAGCGGTCCCTAAAGCTTCTCGCGGCCCGGCGTCTAGCACCGCGGAAGTCGCCTCGTCGGCCTCGATCACGGTCCAGGTCTCGGTCGAGAGAAAGGTCCGAGCACCCCTCCGATGATTCGAAATCGCCGAAGTCGGGTAATAAGCACCCAAAAAAAAAAAGAAGCATGCTTTGACTTCGCCCCGCCTGTCTCGGAACATGGCGGAGGAACCTCGGGTTCGAGGCCCGCTCCGTGGAGTGGGTGCCTGGGTCGGCTCCGCATTTCCCTCCCTTTCTGGGTCTGGGAGCGACCTCCACCCAGCTGAAGGAGTTTTATGACGCCATGACACCTTCGGGCCCCGCAGGCTCAGATGACGGATCCACGGCCTCCGATTGGACCCGTTCCCGGGTCCGGACCGACGACGGTCGCACCGCCACAGCGACCTTCCCCGGCGTCGCGTCTGGCACCGAGGTCCTCGGCGTCGCCGGCGCCTCCCCGATCCTCATTTCTGAAGACATGGAGCCTGTCGGGCGTCCTCTGATGCCGAGACTGGCGCCAACGGTGTCGTACAGCTCCATGCCGTTCACCCTGCCCTATTCTGAAGGGTTAGGGATGGAGGAAGAAGATTAGGAGGGGGAGCAGGATCCCTTAGAAATCCCGCACTAACAAGATGTGGACTGGTACGAGGAACTGGGTGAGTGGTTTGGACACCCCCACAGACTCTGGCATGCTTTCCCCTCCTACCCTGGCTACGGAGGAGGGAGCATCTTTTGCAATGGTGGTGCGTATGGCTGCGGAGGTCCTCTACCTGCAGCTTCCTACAGTGGCGGTCAAGACTAATGTCTTGACAAAGGTCCTGCAGCCGGGGTCTCCAGCTCGGAACACCTACTGCCTTTCAACAAGGTCTTAATAGACATCCTTCTGGGAACCTGGTCCAAACCCAGCACAGGAGCTCCTGTGAATAGGATGGTCGCCCGCTGCCATTGCCCCGTACTGGGCGACCCACTTTTCCTCACAACCCACCCCACCCCTCAAAGCTTGGTGGTCCAGGCTTCCACGTCTCGTGGCGTGTTCCCTTCTGCACCCCAGACAGGGAATCCAAGAGACTGGAGAACTTCGGAAAGAATCTTTTCTTCTGCCAGTCTGGCATTGCGCTCTGTGAACACTGCATGTCTTTTGGGCCATTACTCCAATTCGATATGGGATATGGTTGTACAGGTGCTGCCCAGAGTCTCGGAGGAGGACCGGGCTCTCCTCTCCCAAGCTATCTCAGATGGGAGAGACGCAGCTAAGCTTACCATCAGATGTGGCTTGGACAGGACGGACTCGCTAGGTAGAGTGATTTCCACACCGGTGGCCGTTCGTCCCCACGCCTGGTTGAGAACGTCTGGTTTTTCAGGGGGTGTCCAGGCTAACCTCATGGACATGCCCTTTGATGGCTACCGTCTCTTCGGAGACAAGGCGGATGCTGCCATTGAGCGCTTCAAAGACTCGTGGGCTACGGCCAAGTCTTTGGGCCTCACCGCCACCGCTAGGGCTTCATCTGCTTTTCGCTCCTTTTGCGGCTACGGAAGGGGCTATCAGCCGCGCCAACCCTATTCCGGCCAGAGGACCCTGCAAGTTCAGCAACCTCTGTGGGGCCAGGGACACTGTTCACCCCGGCCCCGTGGGTCGGGGAACCAGAAGTCGAGCCTATCCACGATCCCCTCCTCCACCGCAAAACCTTCTAGTCTGATTCCCCCAGGATCACTCTCAGCCAGTTGGTGGCAGAATACGCCATCATCACCACCACTGGTGTAACATTGCATCGGGCAGGTGGGTGTTGCAAATAGTCCAAAGGGGCTAATCCCTCCCCTTCGAGACTGCTCCTCCATTTATGCACCTGGTGTACGATCACCTTGCTTTGCTCTGCAAGGAAGTCAAGTCTCTCTTGGCCAAGGAAGCTATAGGGTTCCCAGGCCCGCAGTAGTCAGTGGTTGCTATTCCCGCTAGTTTCTGGTCCCGAAGAAGGATGGAGGCCTTCGTCCTATCCTAGACCTCAGAGCCCTCAATTACTTCCTCAAAAAAGTGAAATTCAAGATGCTCACCCTTGCTCAGGTCCTGTCAGCCTTGGACCAGGTAGACTGGATGGTAGCCCTGGACTTGCAGAATGCCTATTTTCATATTACCATCCTGCCTGCCCATCGTCGCTACCTGCGGTTCACGGTGGGTCACGAGCACCTTCAATTTGCGGTGCTCCCCTTTGGCCTCACCAGCGCCCCTTAGGTTTTAACAAAGGTGCTGGCGGTGGTCGCAGCCCATCTGCGGAGATCAGGGGTTCCAGTCTTCCCCTATCTCGACGACTGGTTGTTGAAGGCGGGCTCGCCCTAAGCTGTTGTCTCCCACCTCCAGGCTACTGCGAACCTCCTGCATTCGCTGGGGTTCACTATCAATGTGCCGAAGTCACACCTGACTCCCTCTCAGACGCTCCTTTTCATTGGAGCGTTTTTTGGACACAGTGCAGTTTTGGGCTTATCTTCCCGAACAGCGAGTCCAGGATATTCAGGCTGTGATGCCGATGTTTCAGCCTCTATCCTGGATTTCGGTGACAATTACTCTGAGGCTTTTGGGCCTTCTGGCCTCATGCATCCTGCTAGTGACCTATGCACCGTGGCACATGCGGGCTCTGCAGTGGGACCTGAAGTTCCAATGGGCACAGCATCGAGGAAATCTCACCGACCTGGTTCAGATTGCAGAGGGCACTGTGAGAGACCTGCAGTGGTGGATAACGGACCGCGATTGGTTCAAGGGCAGACCCCTCTCCGTTCCCCACCCAGATCTCAAGGTAGTGACGGGTGCGTCACTTCTGGGATGGGGTGGCCATCTGGGGGAGGTGGAGATCAGAGGACTCTGGTCTCCGGCGGAAGCCAAGCTCCATATCAATCTGTTGGAGCTTCGGGCGATCCGACTGGCACTGAAAGCTTTTTTTGCCGTCGATAAAGGGAAGGCTTGTACAGGTGTTCACGGGCAACACTACCGCCATGTGGTACTGTAACAAACAGGGCGGAGTGGGGTCGTAGACTGTTTGTCAAGAGGCCCTGCGTCTCTGGACTTGGCTGGAACAACAGGGCGTTTCCCTGGTGGTTCAACACCTGGCTGGTTCTCTGAACGCCAGGGCGGACAAGCTCAGCCGAAGGTGCCTTGCGGATCACGAATGGCGTCTCTATCCGGAGGTGGCTCAAGGTCTCTTTCAGTTGTGGAGAGAGCCTTGGTTTTAGATCTGTTTGCCTCCCAAGAGAACACGAAATGCCTGCAGTTTTGCGCGTTGGAGTTTCCAAGGCGGCTCTTGCTCGGCGATGCTTTTCGCCACAAGTGGAGCTCAGGCCTCATATACACCTTTCCGCCCCTACCACTCCTGCCCAGAGTGCTCAAGAAGATCATGAGCGACCGGGCACAAGTTATTCTTGTGGCTCTGAACTGGGCACGCAGAGTTTGGTATCCCGAGCTTCTAGACATGAGCATCGATCCTTCGGTCAGGCTGCCACCTTTGGGAGGATCTTCTGTCGCAGCAGCAGGGGAGTGTTCTCAACCTGAACCAGTCTACTCTCCCCCTCCTTGCGTGGAAATTAAGCGGCGACAGTTGACAGCCTTTGACCTCCCTCCCGAAGTCTGTGAGGTTATCTTGGCAGCCAGATGTCCCTCCACAAAATCAGTATACGCTTGCCGATGGAACAAATTTTGTAAATATTATACAGACAGGTCTATTGACCCATTATCTGCTCCCTTATCTGAAGTCCTTCTGTTTATACTTTCTTTGGCCCAGCAGGGCTCTGCTCTGGGCACATTAAAGGGCTACCTTTCTTCTTTTCTTCAGCTACCTGATCAGCCTTCTCTTTTCAAATCTCCTATGGTGCAGAGATTCTTGAAGGGGTTAACCAACTTGTTTCCCCCTTTCCCCTTTTATTATGCCACAGTGGGACCTTAATTTGGTTCTCATCTTTCTGATGTGTGCACCGTTTGAGCTGCTGCATAACTGCCTTCTGCGGTTGCTCACCATCAAGACAGCTTTTTTTGGTGGCAATAACTTCTGCCAGGAGGGTAAGTGAACTGCAGGCACTGTGTTTACAGCCTCCTTACCTGACTATCTTTCCGGGCAAACTGGTGCTTCGGACTAGGGCATCTTTTCTGCCTAAGGTGGTAACACCCTTCCATCTGGGACAGTCGGTTACCCTCCCTACCTTCTATGCACCCTCACACCCCTCCAAGGAAGAGGAGCGTCTCCATCGTCTGGATCCAAAAAGAGCGTTATCGTTCTACCTCGATCGAACCAAAGTGTTCCGGGTGGATGACCAACTCTTTATAGGGAATGTGGGTGCGAAGAAATGCCGTGCTGTCCAGAAAAAGACTATATCCCGATGGGTTATCCTCTGCATAAAAATCTGTTACTCCTTAGCGAAGAAGGATCGCCCTGAAGAGCTTAGGGCTCATTCCACCAGGGCAAAAGCAGCCAGCACGGCTCTTCAGCGTGATGTTCCCGTTTCTGATATCTGCCAAGCTGCCACGTGGGCATCTCTGCACACGTTCACCAGACACTACTGCCTGGATTCCCAGGTTCGCAGAGAAGGCCTGTTTGGTCGCTCTGTTTTGCAGGATTTTCTGGTTTAAGCCGTTCCGCAGTCCCTCCTCTTGGGATGGTGTTGCTTGGGTATCTGTTCAAAGGTAAGGAATCTGCGGCCAGATGTCTCCATCAGATGGACAAGTTACTTACCTTCAGTAACGCCTTATCTGGTAGAGACCTAATCTAGCCGCAGATTCCTTACAGACCCACCCATCCTCATCACACTGCGGACTTGGTTTTAAGTGTCAGGGATGTTCCCCATCAGGGCCCTAGCTGTTAATTTTTTAACACACCATGGTTAGTCACTCGTGGCTTCATGCTTCTGGTGTGGAAAGTCGTGAAAAGTACTGACGTCTGCGTGCCGGAGTGGCGGTTATATTGACGACGCGGACGTCACGCGGAGTCGACCGACGCTATCTACCGGCACGCAGGGGTACGCCTGGAAGTTCAAAGGTAAGGATTTTGCGGCTAGATCATGTCTCTACCAGATGAGGCATTACCGTAGGTAAGTAACTTGTCCATCGTATGCATAGTGGTGGAATTCAGTACCTGCTTTTGGAAAGACCTCACCTAATGGTTCGACATAAAGGTTGCATAGTAGAGATGCTAGTATGGATCCTTGTGATATAACAGATAGAAAAGTGGGAGTTACCTGTTTTAATGCATTAAGTTCTGTTGGACAGGTATGCTTTAAACCAGCGATGTACCATGCATTCGAAGTCCGTTTGCAGAAGTGTGGAAGATGATATTATGATTGATGGCATTGAAAATAGCAGATAGCTCAAGAAATACTATCAAGTGGTGTTTGCCCTCCTCAAAGAGCAGGAAGGCTTTCGCTGAGTCAATCAAGTTCCAGTACCTCTCTTTCTCAAACATACAACAGTAGCCCCTATGAAGGCATTTTATGTGTGCATGTAAAGATCATTCATTTGAAATGTGCTTGCTTGCTTGCAGGAGCAGCAGAGTACGTTCCCCCTGGAGAAGGTGCTAAAGGTGGCTAACATAGAGAGAGAGTTTGGAAATTATCTCTTTCGCCAGAATCGCTATGATGATGCCAAGGATCGATACAAGCGGGTAAGAGATTACAGAAGCTGGCAGAAGGGTACATGCTTAAATGGAAGATGTCTAACTTGTAGTCATCTAGCATCCGGTTGTTCAGTGCCTGTTTTTGAGCTTCGGTCTATTTTTTGGAGTTGTAAATAGGTGTTTCGAAATTTCCTGGCCTTTAAGTACATAAAGCATGTTTTCCTTGCCTCATCCGGTTTGATGCATCATAGGCTATGCGTTATGCCACCAGCATAATATCTTTATTTGAGGAGCTGAATGGTGCAATACTTGGGGCACTGAGAAGATGCAGGTTAATTTTACTGAAGAGCATATGTTGCACTTTGCTGTCTTACCAGTAGTTACTGATGCTGTGTACTCAAGAGTGTTGCGGGAAAGGATAACGTAGGAACCTGGAGACCTGGTAGGGTAAAATATAAATCTTACAATGCCTAACTCTGATTTTTTTTTTCTTAATCTGATCTCTCATGCCATTTTTTTTCTGCCCCTTACTTGATGCTAGGCTTCCTCGATCCTAGGTCGTAGTCCTGTTGGTGAGAGCGACCGGCATCTGATTGGGACTGCAAGGCTGCTGGTGTTTCTAAACCTATCACTGACGTACATGAAGCTGGAGCGCCCTGCCCGTGCCCTTGTGTATGGTGAAAGAGCCCTTGAAATTGACCGGAGCAACCCCAAAGCCCTCTTCAGATGTGGTCAGGTGAGTCACAACACAACTAGAATTTTGACAAGTAAGATGCTAAAGCTTGATGGATAGACACTCTATTATGAAAGCAGACTGGATCTTGTAAAACTAATAATTAGGAACCTGGTCAGTGTTTCAAAACTAGTTTAGGACCGGCATGACGCTAGTCAGAAATTAATCGCATGTGGCTTGGAATCCAACTGATCTGACCAGAGCCATCATACAAGACTCAATATAATAATTAGGAGTGCTGACGCAGTTCTAAATTTGGATAAATGGTTCATGGCTAGATTTGTGCAGGCTGGACACTAGTCATACACTACAAATCACATATAATACTACTCCTCCTTACTCTTTCTTCCTGCTGTACCAGCTTCTGGACTTGCTGGAGATTGATTATGCGACAGGCAGGACAGGAAAAAGGAATGCTGTCACTGTTAAAGTCTGACAAACTGCAGAGAAGAGATGCGCCGTCATTACTGGTCCTACACCCTACCTGTGTATCAACCACTATCCCAGGCCATTTATTTTTTTCTGTCTATAGCAAGAGTTTGAAATTGACTTCTTGCACCTTCCCCTTGTTATCAGTTCTTTGCTTTTGACTGAAGTCACTAGATGTCTTCTCAGGAGGCATGTTATGTTTGTTTCTCAATTTTGATTAGATAACAGAATATTTCTGCATGTACTGCACATGCCTTTAACAGTGGGCTTTATGGATTGCATTTTGTTCAGTGGCTTATTCTGGTGACTGACGTTTACAAGCTTTGAGTGGTGTGTGATGAACTTCTCCGAGTACTTGTTCGTTTTGTACCGGAGTTCATTTTAAGTTGCTGGAACTGTTCTCTGCTGTTAGAAGGGCCTAGTACCATTTTACTTAATCAAGGGACAGCAGCTTTAAAACTTTAGGTTCCAGACAGGTTCTCAAATCCGATGTCTGTCTGTACCAATGTCAGGGTTTACAACCCCCCTCCCCCAACACCCCTATTTCATTGACCTCGGTCACTCGTTTAGAATAGGTGGATTTAAGGTGTCTGCTCCCTCAAGTACATCATATAGGAAAAGCACTGAGTCTTAAGCCCTGTGGTTCATGATGTCACCAGAACCCCTCAATGACAATATTATCTGACTTTACATTAGCACCAGAATGCCAGGATCGATTCAATGAGGAAATCATGCTGAGGGGTCTTCACAGAATTGCAGTATGAAGCAAAAAATGGGATATGCAGGAACGTTTGGCAATTAGAGAGGAAAGCATATGCACATTGGAGGGAGAAAAACAACAAAAGTGCAGAAACCCGGGATGTTGAGCGATCTAAATGCCAGCAGGAGCCGTACATTCAAGAAGGTTGTGAAGCAACACAGCGCTACCACTGATGTTTCTTATGCTGACCCAGAGGTACCAGATTCCATGATCCTGAGAATCTCATAGACTGGTATTCCAGACCATCCAGCCTTCTCTCTTAAACCATCCTTACTGGGTTGTCTACTCTTCCCACGCACTGTAATCAACAACCTGTGGCTTGCTTTGATCTTATTACCCTTTTTTGCTGGATCCTGACAGCTAGTCACCCGTGGTGGGTTGGGCAAAGGTCTGTCCAACCCCCGCTGCATATGGCCAGAGGTTCTGCACAGCGCCGAATGGATGCATGATACATCATAAAAACCTATAGAAATTCACTAAAAACAGAGTTAAAGATTATTCTAGCACAGAACACCTCAGAATTTTGCCAGTTATGGTATGTAACTTACGCCATCATCCATGCTGCCCTCCGCGCTCTATAAACCACTTTGCCAATGGCACAAGATAAAAAAAAAAATAACTAAGAGCAAAATATGGCAGGTGGTCACAGTTGAAATGCAGTTACATTTTTGAATGAAAACTGTAAAACCACAGAATTTCTCTAGTTATGGATAGCGCTGCAATCTACAACTCCCAGAACAGCCATTGAAGCCATAACTGGCACTTCAAATGTAATGCTACGGCCTTAACAGTGACGAGAGATCCAATTCTAATAGTCGTAAATGATCTTACAAATGAGATTGCATATCATATTGCCATTAATTCTATTAAAGAGATCACTATGAAGGAAACGTTCCTCCTCTGCTTGAATATGTGTTATTTAATTCTGTTCTTTTAAGTATTAGTATAGCTATTGTGAGGGCATAAGCTTTCTTTGGTGTGCCGCCTTTGGTTGTGTATAGCAGGTGTTGGCTTGCTTCCAACCATGCTTCAGGATCTGTGAACTCTGCTAAATTGTACTTTTTTTGTACATTTTGACTGAAGGGAGCACTTTGGGACACTTCTCTCCCCCACCCACAACCACCCGAGCTAGGCGGTCAGGCAATGCTCCCCTGTATCCTTATGGTTCCGTAAATCTTATATTTCAGGACTCGGAGTCCAAGTCTCTGAGTCTCTTAATAGCTACAGTGACTGTTTTCACAAAGTTGCGACCAGCTAAACTGAGTGCTTGGGTCACTCATTGTACCCAAAATGGGCGACAATAGATTTTCTTCTTGAACAACTACTAGTGGACTGATGGTTCAGATATCGCTAACTTTTTAACCCTTTCAAGCCCACTCCAAAATGTTATTTAAATGCTAATTCCTAATGAATTCGTTTATGCCACACCACACAGTGGAACCTCCTTGAGTAACATTCTACTTTCATGGCAAGTTGGATGTAGTATCTTCACCATTTCTTTTGTCCGTTCGGAGAGCAAATATTCTCATGGGAGTTAAAATGAGACAAGACACTTTCTTGACAACTTTTGACGCACTCATTTGTTGCCATGGTATTTTTTCACATATATTTGTTTTAAGAAAGTTATTTACCCAAAACCAAGGTGCCAGGTGTCAGATTTGTGGGGTAAGGTATAATGACTATAAGGAAAGTTGTAATTATAACTTGCTGTCTGAAGCAGTAAACCATGTTTTTCTCTTGTAAGTTTTTCTCTACTGTAGTAATAAACTTGAAACAGACCTCTGCAATGACGTTGAAGGTTTGTTATGGTTCAGCAAATACAAAACTGAAAAATCCCAAGTGGTGCAAGTTATGGTTCAAGCAGTGATGTCAATGCGGAGGTTAAGGATGTAATGAATGTTGTCACTTAATATATCATCATTGTTGTCACTTGCAATGCAAAGGCAAGATTTTATTTATGGTTTATGCATTGAACTAGAATTGGGGAATGTCAATGGTTTGTTTTAGATATAACAGCTCAATGTACATCTAAAGAAGTTCACTTAAAGTTAATGTGCAGTTCCGGTTACTAATTCAAACCCGGAAAACACTAAGATTAGCAAGTTATTGTCTGGAGCCCAATGCATAACTCGCACAACCGCCATGCAAACCATAACTCTTACGTCAAATGCAATGCCTTCAACCATGCTCAGCGGGGCGCTGGCCGCAGGGCCGGCCCTTGCGGCCAGCAGCTGCTGCACACGGTTAAAGGCCATGTGCTGTGGGTGTTAAGTGAATGTGGGAAATTTGGTGCAGGACGTGTTTGGTGGCCAGGCGTGCATCATCCCCATGCTGACAGAAGTACTGGGAAGATATTTCTTTCCTCCAGAAAGAATCCTGGCCATCCAAATTTCTCGTTCAATATGCCAGTGTGTAGGAAGCTGCCTCTGTATATACTATTGTAAAGTATAGTGTGCACAGTCATGTGGATCCCCAGAGGCTTACAGAGGCTTAAGTAGATAATACTAAAATCTCTATTCGTGGTAGTGTGGTCGAGCAGTTAGGCTTATCAGAGGGCTGTGTTAAGCATTTGTTGTACACACTCAGGCAAGGAATGATTACACTCACTCAAAGACTGAATCCAAGACCAATTGTTTTGTATAAAAAGTTATTACTTTATTTTTTTTTAGAACCAAGAGGAATTCAGCTGCAGGTAAGTAACAGTTTTAAGAGTAGTAGTACTTTTCAAAATGCAGTAGGAATTGTTTTGCAAGGCAGTAAATATGCTTTACAGTAATAGGAATACTTTGCTACTGTCAATCAAAAACAGTAGCAAATTTAGCCGTTGAAAAGATGGACAGTAGAATGCAATAGGAGAAAATGCAATGCAATCCTATGGGAGAAAAACCGGTATATGCATTAACAGGTAAGTGTACGACATTCTCTTCTAGTCTTCGAGGGTTTCGGCCAACACTGCGCAAGGTTCAGAGTAAGGTAGGTACTGCATCACTAGCGGCACTGGGGCGGCTGGGTACAGAGGTCACATAGCCCAATTTTAGTCAGTAGCGACTGGGGGCACCTGAAGAGGTGCGGGATTCAGTATCTATGCGGCGTAGGTCGATACCGGCAATGATATTTACCCTTGTGGTCAGCTGAGATTAATGAAGATGGATAGGATTCAGTAGAACGCCAACACCGTTAGCGTCTCGGTCATCGTCTGCAAGTTACTGTAGATCGAATGAAGGCACTGCCATCCCAGCAGTCACGATCACGGGTATAGAGATGCGCAGGGTATGGAGGAGTTCTGCCGTCGTCGGACATTCACAGAGAGACAGCTTTCATGCAGGTGGTGCAGTAGGAGGCCGACAGGGCCACTTGCAGGAGGGTACGGGCTCTCGGGAACGGAGCTGTGGACAGCTTGGGTCGTTGGGCCTAGAGGATCCCTCTAGTTCGTGGAAGCCGTCCAGCTGCAGTGCTTTCTTCTGGCAGGTCAGAGTCGCGTTGATACTTGGGCAGTCCTCTACCACTGCGGTCTTTGGGTTCTTTTGCAGCAGTGAGTCGTGTTGAAACAAGGGCCGGTCCTCAACTGCTTCGGTTCTTGTACCGGCAGATGCTGGGGATTAGAGCCTCTAGCCCAAAGGGAGGTTTTTGGCAATTAGGTGAAGGCTGAAAGGTCTCTGGGGTTTCTTAGAGGCCTTGCAGGGTTTCTGGAAGGACAGCAGGTCCAGTTGTCGAACCGGTTACAGGTGGCGGGGTTCTTGCAGAGTTCTGTCTGAAGCGGTTCGGTTAAGTGGTTCGGCAGCGGTCCTCTTCCGTCTTCTTCTTCTTTGGTCCGTCAAATCTGAGGATCAAGGTTCGGGGGTTCCCCTAAATACTAAATTTAGGGGTGTTACAGGTACTAGTAGATGGCAGCCAGTAGTCTACTTGCCTTTAGCGTGACTACTCCCTTAGAATGTCCCCTCCCTTTAAGAAGGGGGCATCCCCCTATCCTGATTGGGTAAAATCCTTACATCCAAGATGGAGGATTTCTAACAGAGGGGGTTATTTCAGCTCTAGACACCTTAGGGGAGGTCTTGGCTGAGAGGGGATACACCTCTCCTGACTACAAATCTTCCCGACGACCTTGCCACAGTGGAGCTTGGTCAAGGGGGTCGGCATCCTTTCTAGCTGGAGAGGCCCTGGGTAGCTTATCAAAGGGCAAGGAAGCCTTTGATGCTCACCGCCCTGAATGCTGTTCCTGCTTGGGAGTAGGTGTGAAGCACCTCCACCCCAATCAGCCTTTGTCCCTGACCCACAAGAGCACCCACCTCAGAGGGTCAGACAAGGGGGTCTGTGTGGCAGGCTGGTGCAGACCAGTCAGCTGGATACAAGGGAGTTGGTCATTTTTCAGGGGGTGACTTACCTATGCCACAGGCAGCGGTTTTGTGGGCATGGCACACAGCGGATGTGTGCCATGTTGACTCTTAAATTTTGTCTGCACCAGCACACACATTCTGCAAGGGCATTGTGCATGTGCTTGGTGAGGGATCTCAGAGGGTGGCACAATGCATGCTGCAGCCCTTAGGGACCCTCTCTGGCCACAAGGCCTTTGGTACCTCTGGTACCTTTTATAAAGGACTTGTATGTGATCCAGAGGTGTGCCAATTGTAGAAACAAAGGTACAGTTTTGGGAAAGAACACAAGCACTGGGGACATGATTGGCAGGGACCCAGTGCACACTCAAAGTGCATCAGATATCAGGCAAAAAGTAGGGGATAACCATGCAAAAAGGGGCACTTTCCTACATAATGTGCCTGATGGTTTCTTATATTCCGACGGACTTTGCTTTCCTTTGGATGTGAACCACTGCACTATATCTGACCATTCTGAGTACACAGTGTTTCGATTTTGGGTCCATGAGGACTCCTCTCTACTTCAAGACTGTCTGTGAGACCTTTTGAAATGGAGCATGCTGTTCTGAGTTAATTTCAAATACCCAGGTGCAAATTTTTACAACATGACAAACCATTGGCGTGTGGCCCTTGACAGAGCTGGATTCTTTAAGGGTTCACTGTCCATGGTCCTAGTGAAATGAGCCTTTTGTGGTTACATTCTGTACTTGAAGGCCATTTTTCTGGAAATTGATTCTTTGTTTAGAAGGAAATAGAGTGTAGTTTTAGAAGGCAAAATTTCAGCGAGTAAGGGTTACCTTGCACAGGTTTATAAGCTAGTGGTTCGGATATGGTCCTGGGCTCTGTTCAAGGAAATAAGCGTGTAAGTGACTCAACAGGTTGGGATGAAGACTATACACCAATTGTTGAGCGGGCTTGCTGCCTCCACTCACGTGTAAGAACTGTGGTGACGAGTCTCCCATTATTCTCTGTAACTGAGCATTGATTGTTGGGCCTCCATGTGTAATGCAAATGGCCCCTACTCTTTATTATATATTGGTAGGGATTCAAGCTTGTCTAATATGATGCTCATGTCTTTCTTTCTCTCTTTTATACATCATCCCCCAGCTGTGCAAGAACAGAGGATGTGAAAAGTTTCTCGTGGGGCCAAATTTACACACTCTGTCTTGTGATCTGACCTCACTGCCTGTTCTACTTCCATCTCCCACTGCTGCCCAGACCTAGGGCATTGGTAGAGGAACAGTATTACACAGAAGGAGGCCAGGTATTATTAAAGTAAGAGCTAACCGAAAAGTAAATAATCAGCTGCTGTCTTGCTGTTGGACTCCAAGCTAATAAGCTAAACTAAACATGTGAACTTAAAGCATCTTGTCCTGTTTAGCAAGAGGCTGTATTTTATGGGTGACTGTAATAGCTCTGCAACCCTGGTATATTTACTGTGTTCAGAGCAGTACATATCAGCAAGTCAATCGGTCTTCTGGAATACTTTCAGATCATATTTATGATTGGAATTTATTTAAAAAAATCATTGGAGCCTGAGTGGGGAGTTAGTTGCTCCCCTTTAAGGGCACAATGATGCAGCCCACGTGTTTCTCTGTTCTGTGTAAAACTCTATGAGAAACAATAGATTTCTCTGATCTACCTGAGGTCGCCCTCCTTCCCCGATGGCAGGCCCAGAAAAAGCTTCTCCAACAGATGTGGCCATCTCCTTTTTATGTAGCACTCGGATGGACCCCTTTCTTGAGGTTCAGGGACAGTCGGTTATGGGTCAGTATCCTGCGTGGATACTGTAGTTCCACTGGATCCCCAGGTCCAGCTATACAATTGCACTTCAGTTTGATCGTCCTGTTACTCTCTTGGGGTACTTAACTCGGAGTACCAAAGTCGAGCATCAAGGCTTGCGCTAGGAGGTGGCAAGGAGTCGAAACGCCTTTACAGCCATTGTCTAGCTTTTATATGTCATGCAAGTACAAAAGAAAATCACATCAAAACCAAAGGTCTCCGCATGTTCTGTGCTGGGATGTGACTGCACACACTTGTAAAGTATTTATGCAATAGATTTTCTGTAACATTGGCCCTTTTGCATGTCTGATATGAATGATCTTTTTAGAGGTGCCTTAGATTGTTTCATGTTTTTAAATGGTTCTTTAATATGTTGGATCTGTTAATTACTTTGGGGCTGAGTTCAGTTATTACTCAGTCAGGGCAACTGAGTAAAATACTCCATCGCCTTGACTGAGTAACAGCATTCTAAATTCATAGATGTCTGCCGCCCCAGAAGACAACTCTTATATTGATAGGAATTGGCCTCATGCGTGTTCCTGTCAATGTATCAAAAGATTGACTGACGGCTCTGTCAACATGATGGTACCACCCATCAAACTTTTAACATGTTTTTTATTTTTAAAAACAATCACAAAGCAGGATTTCGTTTTTGAAAAACGAATGACCCCCACACCACGGGAGTTTTCTTCCATGGTGTGGGGGTCATTTTGCAGCTTTCACTGGCCCTTGCACTCTAAATCTGGTGGACGATCAAAGGGCCAAACCTCTCATGGCCGCACACCGTCGAAGAGGTATATATGGGGAGAGGATGTGGTCTGATGGCTAGACTGCTGACTTTGGTGCTGGAAACCAAGGTTCGAGCCTCTGGGTCGCGTCCACATCCTGTGATTCTGGACAAATCACTTAATCTCCCCATGCCTGCCCAAAAAAATGTGCCCTTGTGTACCGTAACCGGTGCTCATGTAAAGCGCTCCAATACCCTCGGGTCAAATTCGCGCTATATAAATCTGAAAAGAAAAAAAAAAATGCCAGAGGTAAGTCACCCTCGCTCTGATTCTGAAGGCCGCCTGACTGAGGTGGGCAGACCTTCAGTTTGGCGGGGAGGCACCTCCGTCGCAGTTGTGGCAGAGTACTTTCTTCGCCAAACTCTAAATCAGACAGTTTAATGACAGCGTAATTAATTTCAGTTTCCTCTTATTATTCTTTATTTAGCATAAATATTGAATTAACAGTTTCATTTGAGTGCAATATTTGTTTATTTTCATCTAACATTGGAAATACTGCCAGTACTGAGATTTTTTAAGGTCTGCGATGCTGACAGCTGTAGCAGTTTGTTGGCAGATTATTACAAATACATATCAATTACTTTGAATGGGCTTTAGGTCCGTCCCTTTCTAATGAAAGGATGGCTTGTTGTCTCTCTCACTTACCTGCCTCTGCTTTGAGGGCATTACTCCCTGTTCTGGTGTTTGTCCCACTCAAGAACATTGCAGTCTCACAATGTTCTGACTGGATGAGTTGTATCTTTTCGCTATTAACTTAATGTGGTATTTTTTTTAAAGCTTTTGATATTCTATGGTGTTGCGTCATTTGGTGCTTCCACAGCTGGGAGGGCTCAGCCCTGATCCAGCCTCGATGGCCCCTCTGGAGGGTTGGATGAGGTGGGTGATGCGAGGAATACTGGAAGATTTACGTATGGCTTCTGTGGGAGCAGTTCCCTCTGCTTGCCCCAGTGAATGCCACGCCCCATCCGCAGATGCTTGGCAGATGTTGAACTGGTTATTCTGATTAGAAGGTAGGAATTACCCTTTTGGGATCAGCAGCAGCGTTACAGACGCCAATGGCAATGTAAGCTGTATCCCTAGTGTCTGGTATATTGAATACTAAATGAGAGGACATAGTCCCGCTAGAATAGTATTCAATATTCCACCGACCACTGTTTAGTTTAAGATACTTTATTGTATTAATCATTTGATTACAATAAAAGAAAAATACAAACAGAGAGATAAAATAATTTCCATGATTAAACATCATAGAAAAGACCACTATCACCCCTTCAGTTCATTAAAAGCAAAGCTCTCGAGGGGTCATGAGCATTGCCTCCTGCCAGTGCTGCAGAGCGCGGACACTGGAGACTCCCTGTTCATCAAATAATCATCCATTGGTAACAGATGGTTTAGGTCTGTCCCTTGAAGGAGATTTAGCACTTTATCCAGACTGTTGTTTCCCCCCCCAAAAAAAAAATAGTTCATAATATACATATTAGGAGGAGTTCTTGGTCAGAGGGCTTTATTCATTAAACTGTTAAATTGTCATTCAATTTTTGTTTCCACCTACCCCAGCATCCGCCATGGGGCAGTGGGTCAGCACACTTTTACAAGTGGCTCCATTCGCTTTGAGTGACTGTACAAATCTGTGCACATTATTCACATCCGCCTAAAAATAGTTCCTTTCGCTTCAGTGACAAAGCTTCTTGAAAGTGTGCTGTTTTATTTTTATTTTGTATAGTAGCTCTAAATACAAACCGTTTATTTTACTTCCACTTTGGGTGCCCAGTTACAGTGATTTATTTTCCGACTCTTAAAGTTATGAAGTGTTTAACATTGTAGCTGCCTGAGATACGAGCGCTTGGTTGTATACTTATTTATTCTTGTCCCTTTCACAAATATTAATATTAATTATAATAAAATGCATAGCACAAATGAAAGATTCATTCAAAAAAATTACCAGTAAAAAATGAATGTATTTTAAATGTAAAGATGTTAATGCAAGCATGCGGCAGCCATGTCCGCGCTTTAATTTGTTTTCATTTTCTTTTGTGGGACATGCTTGGAAAACAAAATAACCGTTGGGCACCTTTCAAATACCAGCCCTAATAAAGGTTTTTTGTGTGAGATGTGTGTGTACATGTGTAAGACGGCAAATCAAAGAGTTAATGACATAGTTTCTAGAATAATTTGATAATCCTACTCTATAATCTTGACTTCACCATTTGACCACACTGTGTGATCCTGGACAATTCACTGTTTCATCCAGGATTTCTGATGGAGACTTCTAACCACAAAGTCTTTGCCTTTAGAATTTCCCCAGGTGCTGGACTGGATCTGGAAACTTTAACCTGAAATAGCTCCAGTGCTCAGAAAGGTGGTCTCTTCGGGCACTGTGGCGGCTGTGGCCCAGCTCTGGAAGTGAAACTGAGTCGCAGGCAACCACGCCTGTGCGCTAACATCTGTTCCTCTAATTGTGCCCTACAATAGGAATTTGAAGCTCCGCTCCCATCCTTTTTGGTGTCTTGTGGACTTCCAAATTATTTATCTCTAAACTGTGTATTAGGAAACTGTCCCCTCTGAAGATGATCAGTTTAAACCATGATGCACCAGCGGGAAGTTGATGTTGGTCACAGATCCCCTTGACATGTCTCTGTGGTGCTTGCATTCCAAGCACGACTTTTAAGTCCTGTGACAGGTGCTCCCTGATTCATCCAAAGTCCATCTGGGAATGTGAAGCTGTACATCGCTGAGCACAGTAATTGTGGTTGGTCCCGTTTAAAGTCCAGAGGATCACTCCTGATCCAGGTCCAGATTGCAATCTTTGGGTTTGTTCAAGATGAGGTCGAAAGGCAAGTCTCTGTGTAAATGCAAGAAATCTGGAATCTGTTCCTTCTTGTCGCTCTCGCTCTAGGGAGAAGTTGCATGCTCAGCATTCTAAAAACCTGACTCTGCCATTGTAGTCCCATTTGGACAACATTCTGAAATTGAAGCAGATTTGCCCCAAATTCCCAGTGCCATTGGTGGCTGAAGAACCCAAAATATGGGTGAAACCAGTCCTAGGTTGCTTGTATGCCATTTCAGCGAGGACCTGTCTTGGCAGTTCGGGCTGGATTGTTCTGATTGGAGCAGGGTCAAGACTGGCTTGCATATGGCTGGGTCTAAACTGAGGCATCTTGGTGGGTGACAAACAATTGATTGAGTTGCAGCCCTGAGCGATTGCCAGTGGCGGAGATAAATTCAAGCATTCCATCCATCACCGTGTTGTTGCAGTTTATGCCTTAAGTGGAATGGGTATGCCCAGCTGTGGGTCTCGTACTCACTGTGCCACTGGAATCGAGCTATACCTAGCTGAAGAGACCATAAGAGTGAAACTAGTCCTAGGTTGCTTGTATTCCTGTTTAGTGAAGACCTGGTCTGGTAGTTGGGGCTGGACTGTTCCGATTGGAGCAGGGTCAAGACTGATTTGCAAATGGCTGGCTCCAAATTGAGGTGGCATGGTGGGTGAAAAACAGTTGCTTGGGATGCAGCCCCAAGTGATTGCCAGTGGCTGAGTTTAATTCAAGCATTCTATCCATCATGTTGTTATTGCAAATTGTTGACTCTACAGCAGGTTGAAGTCAAGATATTCTGTACAATTCTGGGTCTCTTTGGTGCGCCTTCAGGCCCCACTGATCTGCAGACCTCCAGGTGGACTGCTGCCACCGGGGCCTTCCAGGAGTGGCTTGGCTTTTTCTGCCTTTGCCCAGTCTTATGTTGTTGCCAGGCTGTTTCTCGCCCTTTGCTGCTGTCCATGCTTGTTCCTTCTGGTTTGTTTCTGGTCATGGCTCAAGAGGTGCTGGTTCCGGATCAGATCCCAACATCAATGTCAGATTCAGAACTTTAGTCCTCTACATTTTGAAACTGTGCCCACTATGAGATTACATAGGCGCAACTTAAAGTTTGCTAAGGTTCTTCCATGGGCCTATTGCCTCAACGCCAGTTCTGTTGGAGTCTGGAAACACTATTTGGTTTGGACTCGGATGCTACCCAGGGTCTTGAACATGCCCCAACGAGGACGAGAAGGTGAATAATTGGCTCCCCCTTGTTTTACAGATAATGGCTTGTACATTGACCCTCAAAAGGCTAGAGGTCTGGACACGTCGTCTGATATGGAATTGGATGTCACTTGGGCTACCTACCAGGAGCGCACCTCTTTCACGGTGGTCATCTGCAGGGCTCTGGACGTTTTGCAGTTACTGTGAAAACTAAGGCAAATTTGCTCACTGAAATCTTTAAACTGGGCCCTTTCACCTCAGAGCCCTTGTCACCCTTCAACGAAGCCCTGACGCAGGCAATTGTAGCACCCTGTTGCTCACTGCCATAGGCTAGCCCACAAGGATATGGCCTTTGTGACACAACATCCAAGGAGAGCCTTGGAGTTCAGGTATATGTGAGTAAGGTGAATCCTACCACCTTTCATTTTGCTTCTCTGGACAGGGAATGTCCTTGGCAAGAGGGTATTTTCATTTGCCAGTTTTGGGGAGTTATGTATGCACAACCTCCCTGAGGAGTTTGAAAACCTATTTGCACAAATAGTGTATGATGGTCAGCCAAATTAATCTTGCAGATTGGTCTGAACTCTATAGATCGTGACATGGGTATCAATATTGTGGTTCTGCATCATGCCTGGATGTCAGCCACTGCTTTTTCTAGAGATGCTCAGGTATCATTGATGGACAAGCCTTTGAACGGGTCCAGGCTGTTTGAAAAGAAAGTGAACACTTAGGTTTTACGGATAGCCGAGCCACAGCCCAATATTTAGGTTTGCTCTTCTGTCTGACAATTCAACCAGAGTACTATAAGTTTTGAGGTTACTCTTGGGGACTTGTCTACCAGCAGAGGCAGCCTGCCCTGGGGGCCCCTTCTAACAACCTGCTAGCTTTTGGTGGCTCCAAAAGAAGGGTGATGGTGGAGGCCATGAGGACCAGCAGATGTAGAAGTCCTCTTCGTCTACCTTACCCACTACTGCTGCCTGGAACTGGTACCAGGCAGAATTTGGTTTGCCTACTCGTTTTGCCTACCCAGCTGGTCTGCGGTTTCATCGGACCAATTTGGTTACACCCTTCCATTTTTGCTAACAACTCCCTACATTCCTCAAGTTTGCTCCTTGGCTTTGACAAATCATGCCAGCACCCTGGCTGGAACGGTTCAGACACTGCATACCAAATGTTCAGTAGAGAAGGTTCACAAGGCTGAGAAGGGCACTGAGGTGCAATGACCAATACGTCTTGGTGTCCTAGAACAATGGGGACCTGAGGTTAATCTTAGACTTCATGTTTCTGAACACCTCCCCAGGAAAACAAGTTCAAAATGATGCCTTTGGCCCAGGTCTTGTCTGACTCGGACCCCGGAGACTGGATGGAATCCTTGTCCTGCAGGACGCACCCTGTCATTAGTGAGACCACAGGACTGGAAAATGCTTTATCCCGTTTGTTGTGTGGTCGGAACACTTTCAATTCACAGTTCTGCCCTTCGGCCTCACCTGGTGTCCTCAGGAATTAATGAAGATGATGTTGGTGGTCTCTGCCCATCTTCATAGATCGAGGATGCATTCCCCTACCTCTACAACTGGCTGCTGAAAGCGGATTTGCCTCAGTCAATCACGGAGCCCCTACAGGAAACTACATCCTTACTGTTCTTGGACTTTTCGAACACTGTGCCATAGTCCCAGCTCTAGGGTGAGCAGAAGATTCCCTTTAGAGGGACTGTCATGGACACACTAGGTTTGAGAGCGTTTCCACCTCCGCGACGGGTCGGGACACTTAGCATATGATCCTGATTTTTTGGCCTCATGCCGGTGTTCTCTACCGGATGATTTGGAGGCTCCTTGGTCTTCTGGCTTCCTGCATCCAGCTAGTGTACCTCATTCCCAGTGGTATCTACAGTGGAACCTCGGCCCTCAGTAAGCTTGAGTTTGGGTTGGGGGACATTGTTTGCCTTTTGGATGAAGAAACCGGGAATGTTCAATGATGGATGACTGATGCTAATCTTACGTGCAGAAAGCCATTCTCTCTACCCTAGCCAGACCTCATAGTGGTGTCACTCCTCTATGGGCTGGTGGTTAGAGTGGTGCCTTGACAAAGTAGAGATCAGTGGGCTTTAGCCTTATGTGGAGCAGAGACACCATCCTTCTTGAGCTGTGCTCCATCCGTCTGGTCTTCAAGGCCTTTGTCATCTATCAAGGGCATGTCTGTTCAATCCATGTGAAAAACACAACCACCATGTGACACTGTAACAAGTATGATGGTGCAGGGTCTCTTGCACTGTGCCTGGAGGCTCTGAGACTACAGCTGGACCATCACAGGATATCCGTGATGGTCAATCACCTGGAGAGTTTCCTCCGCATCACAGCAGATCTTGCTGACAAGCAATGGCCTCTGCACATAGCTGTAGTTCAAGGCATCTATACCGAACCTCCACAATCTACACCTACATGCGTGAAAATTTAGTGGAACCTTTGAATGGTTTTCATGTACCATCGGAGGTGGAGTGTTGGACTTGGCCCTTTTTGCAGGGTCATCCCTAAACTTTTTGCCTTTCCCCTAGCCTTTTCTCTGACATGGTGTTGGTGGTTTTAGGCCTCTGGGCACTTTAGCACTGCAGTCCAGTGTAAAGTGCGTGCGCTCTCTGTGTTATATATGGTAAGATTGGCCTGCCCTCCCATAGGAATGCATTGGGGATTCCCTGATAAGTGTGTCAGTGGCAATTCCGGATATGAGAGGAGCAGCGTGGTCAAGTTTGGTATGGTTGAAATAGTAATAATAAATGCTACGCAATGGTGTGCGCAGATTTATTATGACTATTGGAGAAATGCCACTTTTAGAAGTTGGCATTTCTGTGTGCTATGTGTCTGCCTGCCTGATGTGAATTGCATGTCTGGCTTTTGAGTGACAGGGGCTGGGAGGTGTGTGTGGCTCCAGGAGGGGCAGGGTGAGTCAGCACTAGGCTGAATGGGACATCTGCATGGGGAGTAGTGGGAGGAGTAATCCCCTGACTCTGAATAGGACTGTGCCCAGCCTGGACAATGATGGCTCCGCCCCCTGTGGTGTGTCTGATCACCTAACCCCCACCTGACAAAGGGAAAGAGGAGCTTGGAAAACAAAGTGCTCCAAATCCCCCCTGAACCAGTTGCATGTGGTTCCCCCAAACCCTACACGGCAGACAAAGGAGGGAAGTGGTATAAATGTAGGGGCTGTGACCCCATGTTTGGTGCTATGCTGGTGTGCTGTTCCTGACTTGCTGGGGCGTGCTGCTGCTGGGGCCCAGGACGAACCGCCATGAGGGCTTGCCTCCCTGGGCCCAGCATTGCCCCCTTGATCCCTAAGGACCTTTCGGGACCTCTTGCGCCCTGTGAGCGCTGTATTTTATTCTGCCAAAGAAAAGGAACACGAGGGCCCCGCAGCGCTGAGCTGCGATCTTTCCAGAGGGAATCCCGACGTGGGGATTCCCCCTTATTGAGAAGCGAGCGGGTGCCCACCCCGCATTTGGCCAAACCGAGCGGGAGCCTACCCCGCTTTATGCTTATTTAAGTTGCGGGTGCCCAGCCCACATTATGGTGAAATCACTGCTGCGGCCCGAGCCGCCGAAGAAATCCTCTCCGGGCCGCTATCAGCGCAACCCGGAAGCCAGGTGGCCTTGCCTGGTTGTGGGCGGGGCCTACGCCCCCTACGCATGTCTGGAGATCCGTGCGGAGCCTCGCAGGCTCCAAGTTGAAGTCCCGGGTGCCAGGAGGGGGCCCGGGTGAAGTGAGGAGAGGCCCGGATTGTCGGCGGGGCTCCCATGTCTGGCGAGAGCCCCGCATGCTGAGAGGGGAGACCGGGAGAAGTGGTGTCGGTCCCGCAGCGAGAGAAGAGCCTGCAGAGCATCGGAGAGCCCGGTGAGTAAGGGCTCGAGCTGGCACGTTGATAGTGCCTATTTTCATGAGTGGACCCGCCAGAGAGCGGGCTGCTCCTACAATGGGGGCCGTTTATTCCACCAAGTCCCAGAGTGGGGCTTAGATGCATTTCGAGGCACATTGTCGGTGCCTGAGCGGACCCGCCCGAGCGCGGGCCGCTCCAACGAGGGGGCATGTGTGTTGTTAGAGGGCCCAGAGGGGCCCGTGCTTTCCCCAATTTGGCTATGTGTTCACAGTTGCCCCGCTTGACAGTGGACAACTGCAACGATGGGGGCAATTTTATTTAGAGAGCCCCCGTGGGGCCCGGAGGGCACAGTCGCGCCAGGGCCCATTTACTTTGTCCTCCGCTGCGCCGCACCAGCAACGTTTTTGCATATTTGTTCAAAGGGCACAGTGAGTGCCCAGGCCCACGTTCTGCTTCACAGCCGCACGGCAATTAGCGGCAGCTGCAACGTTTAAGCCAACATTCCTGTGGGGGCATTTTTGAATGAGATAGGAGTGAGATACACTCCTCTGCCCCAGCGCAATTGCGCGCTTTTGGATTCTGCTGCATTGGCAGCCGCCCTGACATTATGGACATAGGGCATTTGAGCCCTCTGAGAAGGCCAGTTGGCCAGGGGGACTGTGAGGTTGATAGGGCGCCAGGCCCTAATGTGATTTATGTGGTGCGCAGGAAATGTGATTCATGTACTGTGATTTATGCACCGTGATTTATGCCTCTAATGATGTTTATGCCTATGAGGTTATTGCATACTGCGTGTATGCTGGTGAGGCCTAATGTCTAATGATGTTTATGCTTATGAGTTTATTGCATACTGCGTGTATGCTGGTGAGGCCTAATGCGTAATGTTTATGCTTATGAGGTTATTGCATACTGTGTGTATGCTGGTGAGGCCTAATGCGTAATGTGTTCATGCCTATGAGGTTATTGCATACTGCGTGTATGCTGGTTACGCCTAATGTGATGCTGAGTGCATAATATGATTTATGTTGCAGGATATAATGCGGAGTACAGTATTTCGCCAGTCATAACTGGTTGTGTTCTACACTTATTATTTGGGCTTGTGATGGTTCTGACAGGGGCCCAATTGGCCCTGTCATGTGTAAATGATCCCCTGTAAATATTGCCTAGTGCCAGTTGGCACAGTGTAAATGTGTGATTGTTTCTAATGTGTTTATGATAATACAAAGGCTATTTTTTTATATAACCTTGTGTGGAGTTCCTTTTTGTGGTGTGCCTAGTGGGTTGCTGCTGTGTGTGTGTGTGTGTGTGTGTTGCGCAAACGCTTTACACATTGCCTCTGGGATAAGCCTGACTGCTCGTGCCAAGCTACCAAGGGGGTGAGCAGGGGTTATCTTCAGCGTGCAACTCCCTTGCCCTGACTAGAGTAGTGGTTTCTGCCTGGCTTTGGCGCAAGCCTTAGCCAACCAGAAATCCCATTTCTAACATGGATGATATGATTTTTGCTGCTTGCCACCTGGTTATTATGTATTCTGGTCGTTGGACTACGTTTAAGGCCTGGTGTGGACACAGGCAGCTTGATCCTCTTCAGGCTAAGCTGTCTGATGTTCCTTTATTTATTCTGCCCTTAGACTGGCAAGGCTTTTCTGTGAGCACTGTTAAAAGTTACTAGTTGGCCCTTTATGCCTTTCTAAGTTTGCCTGATCAGCCCTCTTTAAGTCCCGTTTTATGATACATTTCTTGAAAGGGCTTGCATGTGCTTTCTCCTGCACCCTTTATTGTGCTGTCATGGGCTCTTAATTGGAGTCTTACTTTTTTGATGTGTACATCAATGAAAACCAAGCAGTTCAGAAGAGGGCCTTTTCGAGGTAGATTGTTCTGTATTTCAAGCTCTGCTGTGCTTTGGCCAAAGAGGAGCCTCTTGAGGGTCTCTATACTCATTACACCAGGATGAAGGCCTCTACTACGACTCTAGCTAGAGGCCTAGCTTCCACATAGGCACCCATCCATACCTTTTCCAGACACTACTTTGACAGTCTGGTCTGTAGGACGGAACATTTTTCCTGGTTGTTCTTGCAGGACTTCCTGGTGTAAAGTCCATTCCTCAGACCCACGTACATGGGGGGAGAGTACTGTAATTATGTAATTGACTTCTTCTTTAACAAAAGTAATGTCTTTTAGCAGATAGTAGGTTTGGCCAATACGATGGTACCGTGACATAAACGCCCGATACTGACATCTGCAGGACTCTAGTTTCTATCCTGCCATGGCCAACTAAGCCTTTCGTGCTTCTGAGGTTGATAACCTGACTTGCCTCTTACACAACTCAGAAGTAGCAGAAGCGTATTATTATGTGAACGTGAGTCTTAAGTAGACAGAGGGCTTTCTCTAATTTTTTAATTTCAATGCAATGCAAGATGTGCTTTAAAGACCACAGCTTTGTGTTCCATGAGTGGGCTTGTCTTGTCAATTGCCCCTTGAACACACACTACATATTCTGAAGCAATAACCCCATGTGTAGTAGGAGAATTTAGCAAGAAGCACTGATTTGTATTTCCCCCCTAAGCTGCTTTTTTCAAACACTTTCCCTTAAATAAATAAATCTCGGACAGTGAGCCTGTTGTGGAGCGGAAGTAGCAGGTAGTCCTGAGGAGCAATAGCAGGCAGCCTAGCTCTGGTTAAACTGCTGTCATAGGCAAAACCTCCCCTCTTCCTCTGCAAAAAAAACAATAAAATCAGCAAAGTGATTAGGACTGGTTTACAAAGTAAAGTGCAAGTCATACGTATTGGCTTTGCCAATTCTGTAATGATGGAAAGGCACTTCATCCCGAGGTCGTGTTTGAAATACAGTTTGTGTGATATTTTTGCTGCTTCATGCTTTCCTCCTGCCACTTCAGAGACCCCAAAATCACCTGAACAAAGCACCAAGTTTGTTCCAATAATGTATGGGCCAGGAGCCAGGGGTCCCCATGATGTATTCATCATTGGCCTGGCGGATCATGGGAACCTGTGGTGCTACAAAGCATCAGCGCACACATGCTCTGTGGAGTATTTTAAAAATTTTTTTTTTTTTTTTGAGTTGCCAGACTGAAAGCGCGTGGCCCACTCATCCTTCCTGCCTATGAAAAGACTAACACAGTGAGTTGCCAAAAGATAGGAGTGTTCAGTTCAGAGGTGGGTGGCGTGTGTGCCATCAGAGATGTGCATAGAACTACAGTACTTCTCAAAGAGTGCAGCCCTTCCTCAAGGCCAAGTCTTGCAGGCAGCCCCTCGTCTCAGCTGCCTCAGGCAGCTCCCACTGTGTGCTAGAAGGGGATGTGAATGCATACAAGGGCAATGACTCCGATGGTGCTTTGCATTTCAGAACATTGTTGATAGTCAATACTTATGCTTTTAATGCCAGGGCACAGTCACACACTTTATCAATCAACCAGCATTTGTAGAGCGCAACACTGTCACCCCTAGGGGTATCTGGGCGCTGTGTCTCCGTCGAAGAACCAGGTCTTGAGTCTCTTTCTGAAGTCTGCCAGTGAAGGGGCTGTACGGAGCTGGAGAAGCAGGCCGTTCCAGGTCTTGGCAGCGATGTAGAAGTAGCGGCTGCAGCTGTGACTGATGTGGGCGGTGTATGCGAGGGCGAGTGAAGAGGAGCGCAGGTGTCTATGGGGTTGGTGGAAGTTGAGTTGATGGTTGATGTAGGCAGGTGCTAGGTTGTGGAGGGTTTGTAGGCGTGTGTGAGGATCTTAAACTTGCATCTATTCTGGATTGGGAGCCAGTGGAGGTCTCTCAGGTAGAGGGGGAGGGGGGTGCGATGTGGGTTCGTTTGAGGAGGTCCAAGATGAGTCTGTCTACGGCGTTGTGAATAGTCTGGAGTCTTCTGAGGCGCAAGTGCACGTTAATGTGATCTACTAAGATACTGCGTCCTAAAGTACTGCATCCTGCTATAGCAAGCAGTTTTATCTTACTCAAAAGACCCTGAGTATCAGTTTGTTAATGATAGGTGAATGACAGTATTTCTTTAAAAACGTGAGAACTATTGACTCCTTTATTTTTATTTTACATAACCACTGGAGTATTTTTCGAAGTCTCTCTTCTGCTCTTCCTATTTTTATATATATATATATATATATATTTTTTTAACTGAACCACTAGCCTCATATGCGTACCTATAATTTTTGCTGGCTTTCGCCTGTTTTTTCCATGATATTTTTTTCCCTCCGATATGTTTGTTTACTCTGATATCTTTAGCATAGTGTACTTCAGGCACTCTCAAAAAATAGTTTGACAGAGGCTGAATGGCAGTTGCATGGGTCCTGTTCCATTGGTAAGTTATTTTTGTTATTGTGCATTTGGCACCAGACTTTAAAATAATTGCATGTGGATGGAGAGGCTGTAGAACATCTGTGGATGTTTAACATCTCTGTAGCCTTTTAAACATCCACAAGCTCAATGGCGTCATCTGGCAAATAAAGTCTCGATCTGATCCCCCAGTTGGTGTCTATAATATTGGTTATGCCATACAAGTATTGCCAAACCTTTCAGAGTTGTCAGACCTAATTGTTTTTGCTTTACAGCCTTTGAGCCTATGGCCTCTCTATTTTTACCAACCCAGTTAGGGTCCTATGTTGTCTTCTCTTCTCTATAGTATTCAGAATGTTCTCCAGCGCTGCATCTTTCAATCATGTACATGCTTGAATCATTCCCTGTTGTCAGACTGCGAGTCCCAGGTAATTTAATATGCTGCATAAATGGTCTTACCATGTCTTCAGTCAAACAATAGTGCTTACTTAGTACCACATTCACCTCATTACAACTGCCCAATTTCAGCTAATGAGGTAAGTCTGTTGAGTACGCCACCCCCAGATGCCAACATAGCTCAAGTTTCCACTGTGCATCATGAGTGAGTCCCTTTTCAGGACTTTAACTCTCAGGTGGGTGGCAAGCTGCCTGTTAATGTGTATGAAATCTCATATGCTAGCACCTACTCATCTCCAAGGTACTCCTAGGCTTAGAGTTTGCAGCTTAGAATGTTTTGAAAAAGTGCCTTAAAGTATGGCCCAACAGCGAATAATTTGACATTCAAGGTTATTTTAACAGACATGGTATCCTTGATGAAGTTGACTTCTCTCAAAGCGTTTGGCATTGAACCCATGGCAGCAGCCTCTGAGGAATCTGAGGCTGGCTCAGTGTACAACGAGAGTTGGAAAAAATAATTTCTCAGTTTCTTAGCAAGAGAGCAAGCTATGGACTTCTCTCTATTTCTCTTCTCAGCGAAAACTGTGTGCATTGTGTTTTACTCCTGACATACTTGAAGTCTGAGAAGAGAGAAGGCCCATTCTTGCTTGCTCATGCCTGCTTTACCTCCAGTCCTGCCAAGTACCTAGCATCAGGCGTTAGACTAACGCATTTCAGTGTGTTGCTCAGCATCAATGCACAGACATGCATTGTCGCGCATATGATGCATTCCGCATAGTGTCTCAACTGAAGCCCTGCCTAATTGTGGAGTATGTGGCAGCTAGTAGCATGTCGCCACCCATGGCCTGCGTGCGCTACTCCTGCAGGCTTGAGGTGCTCACCACTTACCTATGGGCTACTGGCAAGTTCACTGCTGCTACAATGCATCTTTCTCGTGAGATTCCTGCGGCGCCGCACGGTTCTGAGTCAGACAGCCTGCTGCCTGAAGTCACGAGGTAGTGCCCAGTGAGACAGCCGGGCCATGTTCAGTTGTAAGTGGCCGTGGCACCGTGGAGGGACGTCACGTCCTACTGCCAGAGAGGGAGTTAGTGAGCGGCTGGCTGCTGGTTTTCGGGCAGGCGCCGCCCGCAATCCTGGCGCTCGGCTCGCAGCGCTGCCTCAAGCTTGCACCGGCCCAGCCGAGCAGCCCGCGCTGACTGCCACAGGTGGAGTTTTCAGGTGAGTTCTAGAGGCCTCATCTGCAGGTAAGTTCTCATTTCTGGAGGCCTCACTTTATGTGTTGTGTTGTACTGTCTGGCCTAATTTGCGGATACTGAGGCTGGACATGGAGTATTGCGTCCTATAGGGATGCCTAACTTCTTATAAGGAAGTTTCTGAGCACATGGTGGCAATACCAGGAATTAGAGGGGAGTGCACGGGCTTTCAGTAGCACTACCTGGTATAGAATGCGAGTACCTCGTCGTATAAGAACAATACTTTGTGCATATGAGGGGGAGGGGGGTTACCTGGCCGCTGTTGGCTTGGTCTGTGCTGCACTGGACATTTATAATCCAATATGTAAAAAACGCACAGGGCAAAACTAGATGTAGTATAAACAATTTGCAACAGGTCGTTTAGAATTTGCAAAATGGAAGTGCATGCATTTTCTCACACATAGAGACATTTTCACCGCAAACGAGTTTCAAACATGCTGAATGAAACATCTAAACGCGGAAGTAGAAATACAAGTATATAAAAGGAGCTTTGATTCCAGGCGAGATTTTAGAAATGCATCATGTTTTGTGCTTTTTGAGGATGCGTCTGCAGCCCTCCTAAGCTAGAACCTGCTTCCCAGGCTTTCTCGGCACACGCAACGATCTCTTGAGCGCGCGCAGCTGGAAAGCCGATTAGTACAGTTTTTCTGGCTTTTCTGCATTAGGCAAATCCTCGGCTGTGTAGGTTTTCCGTGTTCTCTTAATTGAGCACTGATTAAGGCCCGTGGCGCGCAGCCGTCCCTGTAATTAAACATCCTGGTATTGCAATGCAGTGTGTGGCACTTGGGGGGCATCCTGCAGTCTGCACCTGCCAATCATGCAGCCTGGGGAGGAGGGGGCGCTAAATGGGGGCATGGATGTACCTGCTATAATGCCATTACAGGGTGCATGGATAGAGTGGTTAGTGCCCTTTTATTTCTGGTGCTTTTGCAGCAGTTGTATTTGCTTGGAGTTTCTTGTTGATCAAATGGGTGTAGTTTCTGAAATGTATATGTTTCTCTCGTCGTCTTCATTGCTTGATTTTACTCATGAGAAAGTGTCACTCGTATTCGTTGAAATGTCACTCATATTCGTTGAAATGTCACTCATATTCATTGAAATGTCACTCATATTCGTTGAAATGTCACTCATATTCGTTGAAATGTCACTCATAATTACACTGAAATAATGAAAAATGTCACACATAGCAATCTGAAACCTTGGCAGCTATGTACCTCTCCTTAATCAATTTTCATTTCTTCCCTCTCTCCTCCTCCAAGCTTCAATGTTTACAC
The DNA here is from genome assembly GCA_963921515.1 of Calotriton arnoldi. NCBI lineage: Eukaryota > Metazoa > Chordata > Amphibia > Caudata > Salamandridae > Calotriton > Calotriton arnoldi. The sequence continues at coordinate 2,364,993 of CAWUFW010001879.1, read as the reverse complement.
CCGTTTATCACGGTTTTCAGTTAGGCCAAATAGGCAGGATGCCCTATCCTCATTGGTTGCATTATTGAAAATGTAATGAAGTTAAAGCTGTACTTTAAAAAAAAAAAAAAGCCTGAATTTAGAGCATAAATTAGGACTCAAGTCTTTACTGCAGCAGGGTGTTCTGTCGTGGATGTGTACCTTTAGAAGAAGCAAGCGCTGAAGAACCTTTTGTTCTAGATAAGTAACATTAGCTGTCTTCTGCCCACCATTTTTAAATGTATTTCCGTTCTCTCTTTTCCAGGCCTGTTTAGCTTTGACAGAATACAAGCGAGCTCGGGATTTCTTAGTTGGAGCTCAACGACGGGAACCCTTCAACCAGGATATAAATAAGGAACTAAAAAAGTTAGACCGGTAGGGGTGTGATGTTTAACCTTATAACACTCTGCTGATCCAATTGCTCCAAATTTGACAGCACCCCAAATGCATGATGGTCAATATATAGACTTCTCTTAAATGGCATTATTACTTTCATTACTTTTTTGCACTGCAAGATCGCAGATAGCATGACCTCCTTCACTTTCATGGAACAAATAGTCTCTTTTTCAATGTTGTGGTTATGTTTTCTACTACTTTCCAACCATGGCTGAACCAGTTCGTGGCCACATTCGATATTGCCCACTTGTATGTCACTACAGTAGCCTGTCCATCCAGGCATTATGATGTCTTACACCGCAGGGCTGTCTTTGTCATGCACATGAAATACTTATCAAACTCTTTCACTCTACTCCTATTTACCTCCTTTTTTGACATGCCCCATTCTGTCCCACTACCCACTTTTCTGCCGTCTCACTTTCAGTTCTCTAAATCCCAACAGACTCTTTGGGTGGCACCCAAGTTTTCTTTGCCCTATACCAAGTAAATAAATTCAGACCAGCCTCTGGGTCTGTACGCACAGTGCCGGATTATCAAATAGGCAAAGTAGGCACCGGCCTATGGGCCCCACTCCTTTTAGGGGCCCACAACAACGGATCAAAATAATATTGATTTGATCTTGAAAGAAAATTACAATCAAGCTTTCTTAAATTGGTTCCAATTAATTTTTGTTTAACATTAATAATTGGGGGGGTGTGGGGATGGCCAAGACGGCCAACATGGCGGTCGCCTGAAGTGCTAGCTCTGCGCGCGAACCAGCTCGATCCACCAGATATCCGCAACGTTGGCAGCTGCATTTTCGCACATCTGTATGTGCCTAGACTGGGAGTGCTCCCGGTGACTCCTGAGGCATCCGGCGGCCGCCAAGCGACCAAACTACCTTGCTGCTATGGAGCTGAGGGGCAGGGCCTGCGACACAGTGGAGGGCCCGCCCTGAGGCAACTAGGCGCTGGCACCCGGGCCTGGGCTGCAGGGCCCTGAGAGTGTCTGGTGATGTCGACCTCCCCACGTGGACTTTGCTGGATGGGGGACCCCTTGCCTGCTAGCGTGACTGCACGGTCCCCCGGAGGGCCCACACCATGACGACTGGGCGGCCCCGGTCGCTCGGCCTGGCATGAAGGCCCGCCCGCTCAAGGCCTTCCACTCCCCTCTCGCCCTCCTACTGCGACCTGTGGTGTTCTGCCGGTGCCGCCTGGGCCGGACCACCGGCCCCACCGGGGGTGGTGGACGATGATGGAGTGGCCGGAAGTAGGGCGGCGGAAGCCCAGCTTTTCCCTGGAACGGAGGCACCGGAGGATGTAGACCGGCCTTGAGACCTACTGAAAACTGCTGCGGGTGCCCCCCTCCCTAGACGGCGCTGAACCCGACCTCGCTGCACGGATCAGTGCTGGATCGGTTCCTGGGGCTGCGTAGCGTCCCAGGGGGCCTAAACCATGGCGGCCGTGTGATCCTGGCCACCGGACCGACTCATCACCCTACCTGGTCCCACCTTCCTGACGTGGCCTGGAATGCCTCCCCGGGAGCCTGCGTAGCTGTGTGGTTGACCCATCGGGGTTGGAGGGCTGACACTGCATTGATGGGCTAGATATAGGAGAGACCCCACTCGACCTGGAGATGCGGGAGGCACGCTTGGAGGTCCAGGCGCCTCGGGCCCCGTCCAGAGGCTGCTGCTTTCGGCCTGCTGCATGAATCAGTGCAGGGTTGGTGCCTGGGGCTTTAGGCCACTCACCGGACTACTGTGCATGTGCCGCCGGGGGAGAGTTGATCTGGTTCCCCGGGGCTGAGGGACCCCCCTCGAACTGTACTTGCCTGACGGTTGGGAGACTCAGCTGGCGACGCCCCTGGAGCTAAAGGGGACCAGCTGGTGTAGACATACGGTGAGTCAATGGCTGCCCCACTCCCGTGCGCACTATGAGGCCACGACTGTACAGACGGAGTTCTTCTCAATCCGCCTGAATAAGTGTGCCTCGGCCTGGGGGGGCTGCAAAGCCCTGAGGCACGGGTCAGGCGTTGAGTGGGCAGGCCGCCCCTCTCCCCTCCCCTGGTAGCAAGTACCCCTCCTGGAGCCAGCCGCAGCGTCCTGTCCTCAGTCGGGGGCTCGGCCCCAGAAGCCTTGGAGGTGACGGAGGTCCACACCCTCACTGACCAGCGGCCCCTGGACCTGACTCTGGACTCGCCCAAAGGACTCGAGGCTACTTTGCTGCACGGCTCGGTGCAGAGCCCTCGTCTATAGGGGGCACCCGCCAGCTCTGCTCCTTCTCATGCTCCCAGGACAACCGCAGTGGGTGGAGGCGCGGCCAGCAGACGTAACTCCTGTTGTCCCCGGAAGTTCTTCAGCGTTTTTGCCCCCTTTCTTCCCAGGGCGGCGTCCCACCGAACTTCATGCCCGAGGCCTAGAATTGACCCGACAGGGGCTCAAAGATCAGCGCAGATGCAGATAGACCACTACACCACCCGGTCCAGTGGTCCCGCCTCGGGTCCCCTGGGCCCCACTGACTCAGACAAGGCTTGGGCCCTGCCCAATGACCTCTGTCATCCTGCAGGCAATCTAATCCTGCAGGCAATCCAAACCTTCCAGGCTGCGGTGGAGGCAAGAGTTTGGGAATTGAAACTGGACAGCACTTTGCTCCGGCAGGACCTCAGTAACTCCGTAGTCCGAATCGCAGAGATGGAGTCACGGATCTCCACAGTCTAGGACGATGTCTCATCCCTTAAATCCCAAATTTCATCTCTCCTGGCGCGCACGGCGGAGCTATATGTATGCGTGGAAATGCGGAAAAACGCTCACGGCGTAATAATGTCCGCATTGTGGGGGATCCTGAGTCCGGGGATACGGCCCTACAGCAAATGGCAGACCTCATCGAAAAGTTGCTCAAGTCCTGGATGCCAGAGGGGCGCTTGTCCCCCTGGTTTGCCGATCAAGAGGGCTCATTGCTTCCTGGCTCCGAGGCAACCTCCCAGTGCTTCACGACGATCATCACCCGCATCCTGAACTTCCGCGATTGCGACCCAGTCCATAGTAAGGCAGGCCCGAGCGGATCTCCAACACGGCGGCACTTAGGTCCTCATATTCCCGGACTACACCAGAAATGTGCATCAACGCAGGCGATCTTTCCAAGACGTCAAACAGAAGCTACGGAACATGGGTCTGCAGTATCGCCTCCTTTTCCCAGCCAGACTCCGGGTCATCTTCCAAAGCAAGTCCATCTCCTTCGATGCACCCGAGGCAGCCTGGCAATGGCTAACGGAGGAAAGGCCGCTGCAGGAGCACTCCTCCCCCTCTGCTGGCACCCGGGGCCAGATGATGGACCTTGCTGCACGCTCCCAACCCCGATCTAAGGGACGACGCCACCTCTTCCGGAGGTGAAGTGGTGGGACTCGCTCGGCCTCTCCGTTGGGCTTCCCCTCACCATCACTCCGTGCTGAAGGAGCCCCACCTATAGATCGATTGGCCGGCGAGAGGAACGACCCCGAGAATGACATGCATCCTCAGTCTTCCTCCTTGAAAATCTCCTTTGCCCCTCGGCCAGACTCGGACCTGTTCCGTAGTCCTATACTTAGCCCGGCCTCGGACCTGGAGCATGCTGCTTGATGTGGTCACCATGGATCCCTGGCGCTTACTGGGGCGCAACTGACCCCTTGACTTGCCGCCTCAATTGTAACTAAAATCGGCTCATCAGCAGCAGCTGGCATTCAAATATCCGGCCCATGCATTGGTTCACCCTAACCCTTTTTGTGGACTAGTCAAGGCAAAACGTATGTTAACTTTTATTTCATTTCCCTTGGGCGACAGATGCTTCTAAGGTAGAAGTATAGGGAGGGGTGGGAGTTGGGGGTTGGGGTTTTTGTTATGCATATTTGTTGAATGTTTGACGTTTTAACCCCTTAGGCACAGGCACACTCCGTAATCTCCCTGGCAACCGTGATCCCGCAGTCCGATGCATTCTCGAAGCCTCCCTGATGCTTGCTGCATCGGCGCACTGGTCCTCCTCGTGGCCCCCTGCTGGGCGCGCTACTTGCCCCATGTGCCAATTTGACCCACCCACCACATTTAAAGATACTATCATGGAATGTTAACTGTCTTCTAGACCGGAACAAACGCTCAGCGGTCTTTGCATTTGCCCATTGCCATCTACCAGAGGTCCTCCTCCTGCAGGAATCCCACCTTCAAGGCAAACGTTGCCCCTTCCTGTCCCGCAAAGGCTACAACAAGGTCTTCATGAGGGGTTCTCGCGGGGAACGAGGGAGGTCGCCATTCTCCTGCACTGTCGCTTCCCCCTGGTGCTCTCCTAAATTTCCAATGATTCCCAAGGGCGTTTCGTAGCACTAGAGGGCACTTTAGAGGGAAGGATGATGGTTTTGTTGTCCATCTATGCCCCCCTGGCCGCCCTGGGAGGCTGCCTGACAGACTTGTTGTCACTGCTCACCCGCCTCCCTCAAGGTCTCGCCGTATTGGGCGGTGACTTTAGCGTTGTCCCCAGGCCGACTCTCGACTGCACTGGGCCCACTACCTCCAGGCACACTAGAACCAAGCTTCTTACAGACTGGCTCTTCTCCTGGGACCTTTGCAATGCCTGGCGATCCTGACACCCAACACTCCAGCAGTACACGCACACTTCGGTCTCCCATCACTCGCACTCATGTATTGACCTGATCTTTCTGCCAGCTCTAGACTGCCAGTCGCTGAACCACATCGACATATTGCCCAAGTGGGTCTGAGACCACTCCCCCATACTCCTTGGTCTGGGACACGGCCCCACGGCATTGCGATCCATGTGGCGCATCAACGCGTGGTATTTCCAAGACCAAACCTTTGTCCAAACACTAAGAAAAGAGCTTCAAGCCTACTTCTTTCGCAACTCCGGATTGGTGGCCCGAGTGAGCATGCTCTGGTCCGCCAGCAAGGCTACCATTCGCAGATTCGCGAAACACTTGGTCAGGTCGCATGAACGCGAGCGTCTTTCCCTTATAACGCAGCTAGAAGCATAGGCCACCCACCTGGAGCAACGCCTTCTCTCTGACTCAGCGGAAGCCATTTCCCGCCAGTTACGTCTCGTCCAACGACGGCCAATATCTACGGCTGGGGTGATAAGAATGGAACAATGCGTGGGGCGTGGCCTGCATCGAAAGAAAATGGCCACACACTAGGCGAACTCAGTGAGCCCAATCCCTTACCTCCTATCATCCGTCACAAACCGGCAAAAAGGGTACGAACTTGCATCTACGGAAGTCCTCCAGCAGCACTCCAGCCCGCAGCAAAAATCGACTGCTCAAGTGGCAATGGGAGGCCTCGGCGTCTCGATGCCTCCGCTCCATGAGAGCCGGAACCCACAGTGCCGAATCTGCCGGAGGGAGAGCGCTGGGGGCGGAGCCCGGAACAAAGTAATCGGAGTCTCCTGCGGGTGCGAACCCTGATGGCAACTGCGGAGCGGTCCGAGACTTTCCAACATCGCCCAGAGGTTATAGATGTGCTAGCTGGCCTGGCGTGAGCGGCATAGTGTGACCTTCGGACCCGGTGACACGGAGGCGGCCCTACGCTGCTGATAAGCTGGCGGTATCACAAATCCGTTACAATACGGCAAGTAGTGGAGCGACCCGGCCTGCGCAAAAGGAAGCGCTGAGGAGCGTGTGAAGGCAGCCAGGCGAAAGAATTACCCTAATCCAATGGGGGGAGACAACTAACCAGTTGGTGAGTGGCAGGGTGGGCTGAATCCCCTCCCCCTCATCGCCACTACAGCAAGTTTGAGGTGGACTCCTCGCTCCGGGGAGTGCTTTGCCAGCAACTCCCCAGCACTCCCTCACATAAGGCAAAAGTTGACCCTTGACTGGGTAGATCATACCCTTTAAGTAGAGGCCTACCGAGACGACGCGTTTTCCAGCGCGACCCTTTATAAATCCTTGGACAACATCCTGACTCCACCACACCTACTGGTTCTCACTAACGCCTGCATTTCTGAGCACTGCCACGAAACTCAGGCGATAGCTAAGGAAAGGAGAACTACCCATCTGGGGGAAGTCCGACAGGCCGCATGGTAACCCCCTGGTCATGCGGCGATGAGTACCCAACGGACCAATCCTCAGCCTAAGCATCCCACAAGTTAATTAAATCATCAGACGCGCCATGTCGACCAGCAAAGGAGGGCGGGTCACACACCAAACTAAATTAGAAAAGTTCACACTACAAAAAGGGCAGGACGACAGTGCCAGCACGCAAGAGCCAGCAGTGGAGAAAGACGAACCAACCTTGAAAGACATCATGATTGCCATCACTAAAGTTCACCAATCACTAGAAAATCGTATAGACTTGATAGCTTCCGAAGTATTGCTGGTTAGGACGGATCTACGTAAGTTGAATGACAGAGTCTCGGGAGTGGAAGAAGCAACCCAAACACTGAAATCGGACTCCTCGACCCTCCAACAACAAGTGAAACTTCTGAGTAACACAACAAAAACTCTTGAGGCTAAACTGGACGAGTACCAAGGTAGATCTAGGCGAAAGAATGTGTGCATAACTGGCGTTCTTGAGCATGCTGAAGGTTCGGCCACCGATCTCTTCGTGGAAGACCTTATATTGAAACACTTACAGCCCTGGGGCTTGTCAAACTATTTTTCAGTTGAGAGAGCGCACAGAGTCCCAGGTGGAAGACAGAAATCAGGAGCCCCCTCCAAGACCTATCCTGGCTTGTATCTTCAACTTTCAAGATTGAGACGTTATACTGCAAAAGGTGTGCATGGCCCCGCCGGTCCATATCGACAACAGCGCCATTTCATTCTTTCCTCACTTCACTTTAAACGTGCAAAGACAGAGATGCAACTTCATTGAAATCAAAAGAACGCTCAGAGAAGGAAATCAAATACTCAGTTTCCTGCAAAATTGAGGGTGGAAGCTGAAGGGAAAACCTGGTTCTTCTCTAAACCTGAGGAAACCTGGGAGTGGCTGGAGGGATGGCGCACGGTGGGACACAGCCTGACTGTAAACCGAGCAAACCGCCAAGCAAAAACACAAGCAGGCTCCGAAACAAATACAGGCGGGAGTCCACGCATATCTAAGAATCCAGGCAAGGGTGACTAATAAGACTCTGCAACCATATGCCTCTCCACCAAATCCAAAGAGGTCGCCTAATACACTTGGGCAAGTAAAGCCCGTGGGAGCTGTCGGACACTACATGAAGTAATACAGCATATATACCCCGACACTTTGGCAATAGGAAGAAGGGTGGGTTTTCGGTATCTGGACTCCTAGTCCTCCCCAGTTAATTGTTTGAGGCGACGACAGGCCCTCTGCATGTTGGGGTGGCGGATAGTTCTTAAACTGTCAGGCAGGGTAGCGGGGGGGGGGATTTATTGTATGTACCAGAAAAGAATACTGTAACATATTTGATATTTGGGGATGGTTTTGCGTTATGTTTAGTTTAGTAGTGCAGAAATGCTTCATCCAGTCACACTCAGCCAACCTACATAGTGAACCACATACAGTCACAACAGATCCCGTGACTTCCACCACCGGCATCTACGACCTGCCCTGCGGGCCTCTCTTACATTGGGAAAACAATGCTTACACAAAACTTAGCGACATCTGATGCCTGTTCCCCCTCCCTAAGATTGCTGTCCTGGAACGTAAACAGTCTGGGGGATAAGCTGAAGAGAGGAATAGTCTTCCAATTGATCAGGCGACACACGTCAGACGCGGTATTCCTATAGGAGACCCATCTCGGGGAATAAATGCAAGGCGTTAAATAGATGGGGATACACTCTAGTTGCCCACGCTGGCTTCACCACTGGATCCAGAGGGACAGGGATCCTTGTACGCAAGAATCTTCCCTTTATTCCGGGAAGATCCCATCTAGACTCGTTGGGTCGAATCGCGGCCATCACAGGCATATGGGAGAGTAGACCACTTAATCTCTTGTCGGTTTGTATCCCACCAACACTGCAGAAGACTACCCTACCTGAATTAAGCAAATTAATACTAGATCTGCCTAAAGTAGACTTGATACTTGAGGGGGGGGTCTAAACATTGTGTTATGCAGTACACGAGATCGCAACCCCCGCGACACAAACCTGGTGGCAGTTCCACCCTAGCTGAATACCTGGTGACAATGGGTCTTGCAGATGTCTGGAGAACTCATAATCCAGACAGGTCACACTTTACATTTCATTCAGGTGCGCACAACAACCAGTCGCGAATTGACTATATCCTGGCTTGGCTTGACCAACTGCCCTCATTTGGTGACGTCAGACAATTGGCACGAGGAATATCGGACCATTCTCCCCTCTCGGCCTGCTTTACACGCGGCGCACCAGTCCACCATACTAAGATCACTCTGCATCCCAGATATCTTAAAATTCTGCACATACGCGATGATCTCACCCGCACAACCAAATACTATTTTGATGAAAACGAAGGCTCCATATATTCCCCGCAAACGCTATGGGAAGCTCACAAAACAGTCATTAAAGGGCAAGCACTATCCCTGACAGCCGGGTATAAAAAGGATAAGCAGGGAGTCCTCACACAATTAGAGAAACAGATCCATGAAAAAGAAACACATCAAACAGATCTTGACACAGAAGAGACTTCACACGCACTAGACCTTAAGCGACAAGAGTACAAAAACTTGGTGGCAGAGGAGGCAAAAAGTAGTCATCTAGCAACATACCACAGGCTATACGAGACAGGAGATAAAGCGGGGAAACTACTGGCATGGTTGGATCGGCAGGAAAAAGCAGACAGATGGGTGACTTGTCTCAGTACCGAGAATGAGATTGTAAAAGATCCACAAGAAATAGCTGAGCTATTTGCACAATATTGCTCTAGACTATATACTCCCTCATCCACCACAACCATTAATGGCTCTAAAGAGTTACTGTCAAACATGCATCTTATGTCTCTGTCCCTAGAAGAGGCCGACGCACTCGATAGCGACATCACTGACGACAAAATTATAGGTGCAATTAACGATATTCAGTCAGGGAAAGCAATGGGACCTAGTGGCCTTCCAATATAACTATTCAAACTCACAGCATCGACGATTGTTCCCTACCTACGTCAGATGTACCATGACAGTAAACAACAGGGGAGCCTCCCTAAGGATCAGAGATTAGCCACTATAGTAGTCATTCACAAACCAGGTAAAACGACCGAACTGTGCAGCTCGTATCGCCCCATATCACTACTCAACGTTGAGGTTAAGATATTGGCCAAAGAACTAGCTAACAGGCTATTACCACTCATCACGAAACTAGTTCATCCAGATCAGTCTGGCTTTATGCCGGGGCGTAACAATGCATTAAACCTCTCACGCGTGCACGCCGTTCTGGGCAGAAGTGGGTTTATAAGAGAAGAGGCGGTGATACTATTGCTGGATGCACAGATGACGTTTGACACCATTGAATGGCCCTACCTCTACGCGGTACTAGAACGATTAGGTTTCGGTCCAAAATATACCGTGTGGATCAAACTGCTTTACGACAACCCATTAGCACAGGTAGTAGTAAATGGGCACACCTCCCTCACCTTCCATCTCAAAAGAGGAACAGGACAGGGATGCCCCATGTCACCTCTGATCTTTGCACTAATGCTTGAGCCATTGGCTACCTGGATAAGGAGGGATCCCCTGATCCGTGGACTCAAATGGACCATGGAGTGGGAGGATAGAATCTTGTTTTATGCGGACGATATATTACTCTACATGGCAGCACCTAGCGCTTTCATTAGCAGGGTCCTCCAAATTTTCACTAATTTCCGTAATTATTCAGGATATACTATAAACTGGTCTAAATCAGTACTTTACATCCTTTATGGCCCCAAACCCAAGCTACCTCTTGGATGTAAAGTAACAATGGCAGAAGACGGCTTCCTCTACCTAGGAATCCGCGTCTCTCGAGATCCCGTTCTGTTTTACACCTTAAACTTGCTAGGCCCCCTGAGATGGCTACAGAAAAACACCCAACACTGGAGGACGCTGCCACTGTCTCTCTTTAAGATGATGGCATTACCAAGATTCCTATATGTTCTGCAAAACACTCCCTACCCGGTCCCCGACACCCACTTTGTCAAGAATGAAGCTGAAATCCGTACACTACTGTGGGACGGAAAACCCTCACGAATAGCTACTCACAAATTGGTCAGGAGGTGGTATGATGGCGGTATAGCTCTCCGCAAGTGTTACTGGGGCAGTCAGCTTGCAGTAATTAATCAGTGGATCTATGGCTCACAATCTGATCCTGCATACCAAATGGATAAAATGCTCATGGGCCCTAGAGGCACAACTAGGCGCTCTATTCGAACCCCCTGAAACAAACGCTCACTGGCCCTACACACCAAACGGTGACACTATGGCACAAAGTCACAAGGAAGCTAGGGTGGCAGAACAAAATGACTCAATCCATGCCACTATGGGATGCGGAATAGTCTTGGAGGTCTGATCCAATGGCCTGGGTTTGATAAATAGGATATAATCGGAGTCTCGAGGGTGGGTGATCTCTGGGTAAAGGGCAACGTGAAATCATTTGCCGAACTACAAAAGGACTTTGAGATGACTGACTCCGAGACATTCAGATATCTCCAGATCAGCCACGCTCTTCGATCAGCCATCCTGCAGGGTACAGATCTTCCAGAGGCAACACCATTAGAGGACAGACTCCTAAACAACTGCATATTATTATTATTATTATTATTTAGCTTGTAAAGCGCCTGGTTACTCCAACGGAGTGTCCCTGCACTAGAACATCATCAAAACCCCAGCGACTACCTTGAACTAACACCCTTCCTGCACGTATGACTATCAAACAGTAGAAGTCAAAAACATTACTTCCGTCCACCAAAAGGGTGTCGGAAGAGCCAGGTTTTTAGATTTTTACGGAACAGAGACTCCGACACGCAGATCTGCAGGCATGCCTTAGCTGCCAGGAAGCCAAACGATCTCCCTCCAGCTCGAACCTTCCGGACCCTGGGCACAATCATCCTAGCAGAGCCCAGCGATCTCAAATCCCGTGCGGGCCGATATACCGTGAGAAGGGGGAGCAAGAATCGTGGCCCCTTCTGACTAAGGATCCTATGACCAAAGCATAGGGCCTTAAAGGTAACTCTGGCCTGTATTGGGAGCCAATGAAGTTTCTTCAGAGCTTCCCCCACCGAGGCCCGCCTAGGGATATTCAGAATCAGCCGAGCTGCAGCATTTTGGACCTTCTGCAGGAGGTTCAAATTTCTGGTGGTCACCCCTAGGTACAATATGTTACAGTAATCAAGGCGAGATGTAACACGAGCCTGTACAATAGTTCTTTTGGCGTCAAGGGGGAGTAGGTCCATTATTTTACGTAGCATTTTAAGAATGCCAAAGCAGGCTCCGGCCACAGCGGTTATCTGCTCAGAGAAAGACAAATTTTCATCGAACCATACTCCCAAATTCTTAACCTTTGCTTTCTGTGACGGAGTAGGTCCCAGTTCCTCCGGCCACCATCGCTGAGACCAAAGAGAGGGCTGTTTTCCAACTACCATCACCTCTGTCTTCCCCGCATTCAGCTGGAGGCAGCTGTATTTCATCCAGTCCGCAAGCTCACCCAAGCAGACCTTAAAATCAGATGCCATTCCAGACTCCTTTTGCTCTAGAGTAACAATCAGCTGAGTGTCATCAGCATATGACACCAGCTTTATCCCATGCCTCAATACAATATCTGCCAGAGGGCGCATATAAATATTAAACAGGGTGGGGCTGAGAGCCGAACCCTGCGGCACCCCCTGCGACAGAGGACAGACTCTAGAATTAAATGGATGTTGTAGAACCTGGAAGGATCTGTTCTGCAAGAAGTTTTCATCCACTCCCATGTGCCACCGTCGACCCCGGCCTCCCGCAGCCTCTCCAGCAAAGGCCGTGGGAGACCGTGTCAACGCAGCACTCAAGTCTAGAAGAATCATAGCAGTTGTCCTTCCTTCATCGGCTGCGATTCTCAGGGCTTCCGCTGCCATGAGAAGGGCCGACTCCGTGCTATGAAGTGGCCTAAAGCCAGACTGGGTATCGTGTAGAACCCGTCTCTCTTCCAAGAACATAGACAGTTGGCCATTTAAATGTTTCTCCACAATTTTGCAATGTAGGGGAGCAGAGAGATCGGTCTCAGATTTTCGGGAGAGCGGGATCTAAAGGCGGTTTCTTCAGCAATGGAACCACCATAGCGTGTTTCCAATTGCTGGGAACCTACCCGTGCTAAAGGACATGTTGAGTAGTTTAGTGAGGACCGGAGCAATAACTTTCTTCCCTCGCTGCAAAATATTTGGGGGAACCGGGTCCAACGGCGACCCTGATTTAACAACCTCCATCAACTTTAGAACCTCACTTTCCATGGGAGGATAAAAGACCAACTTATCCTCGGTCCAGGGGGCCTCCACGACAGGAGCGGGGACAAAATTCCTGCTACTTTCCGGAAAGGCGGCATATATTTTATCTATCTTGCCCATAAAATAGTCTGTGACCTTATTGCAGTGATCCGTAGAAGCAGGAAGTGCAGCCGTCACACGTTCCAAAGAGGACAGTTGTTTCACAACCTGGAAGATGTTCTTTGTGGAATTTTTAGCTAGCTCAATTTGCTCTGTATAAAATTCCCTCTGCACTCTCCTGATCTGAAGGTGGTAAAACTTCAGAGCCCCTAGGTAACTCTGCCTGTATTCATCCAGGTAGCTCTTCCTCCACTGGCGTTCAAGGCGCTTACATCCCGTTTTCAATTGCGCCAATTCTTCTGAAAACCATTTCGCAGAAGCTGTCAGGCGAGTGCTTTTGCATGGTTTCAGCGGTATCAAGGAGTCCACAGCCTCCTTGATCCAGCGGGAAACTCGGTTCTCAGCTATCTGGGTTTCGACCCCTAAATCAGGGGTACTACCGGCCAGTTTCTCCTCAAAGGTGTCCTGGGTTAGCGAACCATCATGGGCTCAGACCGCTTTCCCTGCTTGCAGAGGGCCTTTCCAGGGTTCAAAATCCTGAAAGGGAGAATATAATGGTCGGACCAAACTACAGGGACAGGTAACACGGCATCCACCTGCGTACTGTTAGTAAAGATATTGTCCAACGTATGGCCCCTGTTGTGTGTGGGAGTATGGACCAATTGATTAAGACCCATTGCGTGAAGTCCTAGGGTCAGCTCCGCAGATTCTTTACTTTCTTAATCATCTAAATGAAGATTCAAATCACCCAAGAGAATAAAATTCGGGTAGCGGATAGCGTAGGGGGATAGTATTTCCAAAAGCTCATCAATAAAAGCTCTTGCCGGACCAGGGGGTCTGTAGATAAGAAGCCCTACAATCGATTTTGCACTAGTGATGGTTAAATTAAAAAAGGCTGCTTCGCAGCTATACATCGGCAGTTTAGACATTTTTAGCTGAAATTCTTTCCTGAATATCACGGCCAGGCCCCCCGTCACCCCCCCTCTGCCCGGACCTATCCACCCTAAGGATAGCATAGCCTTCAGGTAAAGCGTCCAGGATATCCGGGGCAGACATCGCATTAAGCCAGGTTTCGACTAGGAATAACCCAGCCGGTTTTTGGTCCATAAGTAGATCATGGATTTCTAAACTATGTGTGCTAAACGATCTGCAATTAAGGGAAAGACAGAGTAGGGGGGCACTAACTGCTCTCAATGCTTCCCCTCTACCCCTTTCTTCCCCGCCCGGTGTCAGCAGAAAGCCACTGTTCCTGCAACCCCTTCGCCCGCTGTCAGCCGCCATAGAATGAAGACAAACAATGTCTCCAGGACTTCTAAGGGCCAACAGTTCCTCAGAAGAGTATGCATCTCTGAACTTAGCGGAAGAACCAGGGGTCCTGGCCCCTGACGCCATCCAGGTGCGGACGGGCGCAGACGGGCTTGCCTTAGGCGCGCCTGCTGCGCGGCCGCATGAGCATGCGCCTAAGTAGTGTGTGCGCTGGGAGCACTAGACCGCTCCAGCAGCGCCACACTCTGCGCCGGAAGTGGGGATATCGAAAGTTATGCCGAGGGTACGTCGCAGCGCCCTCCGCTCAAACGGCACAAGCCGCGGCGGAACAGGGCGAGAGTACTCTCTGTAATCAAGGAGCCAACTAGCGGTAACAGTAACAGCCCCCCTCTCTTCCCCCACTGTAACAAGCAGCTATGAAGGCAGTAAAATGGTACTTATTAAAATGATATTTTTAAAATCAGGAATAAAACTGGTAACAAAGATAAAAATAGCGAGGTATCACAGCGCTAGCGAGGACAGCGCCAAGGACTGAAAGATAAGTCGATCTCCTTGGCGTACAAGAAACTACTCACTAACATGCCACACCCCCTTCAGACTTTACGTGAGAAATGGCAAAATAACATAGGAATACTGGAAGATGAGGACTGGCAGGAAGCGTTGGCATCCCCGAAGGAGGTGGCCATAACCGCACAACTAAGACTAATCCAACTGAAAATTCTCCACAGAGCATACTTCTCATGCATCACACTGACGAAAATTAAGACAAGTAGACCCCAGTTGTAACAGACAGTGAAGGCAAGAGGGAACATTCTATCACATAATATGGGAATGTCCCGTTATGGAGGAATACTAGCGAGCAGTGACAAGACAATTACAGGCGGTCTGCGGGAATGAACTCCAACACACACCACAGTTATGCCTTTTAAATATATGCAGACAAACAGACCTTAATATTAAGCAACAAATATGGGTGACGTTGAGCCTTGTTATTGCGAAACGAAATATTGCACAAAAATGGGGAATAAGGGATTCCCCCCACCCTTGCAGGATGGGAAAAGGACATGGATTGGTCAAGGATAGCTGAAAAGAACATCTATGAAAATAGAGGCTGCCCTCAAAAATGGACATAAATCTGGGTTAACTGGAATTGTCAGGCTCCTCCTTCCAGAATCCTCGGGGCTGTGCTAATGCTCAAGGGGGTCCACCTCTCGACTGCCCCAAGTCCGGAATATAAGTACGCGCGGACTAGTGGGATAGTCAAGCGGGGGAAGGAAAGGGTAGGAACAGCGTGGAGGGAGATCTGAGGATGACACAACAACACCAAGTAAGTCTTTTGGGTTAGCACACGGGTAACACAGCTCAGAGAAGCGTTGACACATGCATAACATTAAAGTCTGTAACACACTACCTGTAAAAGAAGAAGGTGAGGGAACGATGCCAGAAGAGAGAAGAGGGTGGTTGCAAGTTCCCAACACGTAATTACTAGGAAGAGAGAATAAACATCGGAAACAATTCCTATACCAACATAGCCTTAATACCCTGCGAACACGAGAGAAAATCCACCCCCACACCTACCAAAGGTCACCTGTGGAGTAGCTTGATATGCAAGGCAGAGTCCGTCTGCACACCCTCTCTGATCCCGCTCTCCTAGGAAATAGGAAGATAAAGAACAACCAAAATATGAAGAAGTAATAAAGGGGCCGAGACACAACCACTGTCTTGAACTCGCCCACTACTAAAGGTGCTCAGGTTTGTTAGGGATCACAATACCCTGAGCCAATCCCGTATTATTCAGTTCTCGGGATCAATGTCTAGACCTCTGTTCGATCCACTACCACAGTCGATATAAGCCTCCTGTGTATGGCTCTGTTCTCAGAGGACGTTTCCTGTTTGGCACCAGAAAAGATACCAACGTTCCACAAACAATGACTGTGATACTGTACACGCTGCGTCTGCCCCTCAAACAGAGTGCGAGATACCCAGGTAGATCCAAGAAGAGGGTTCCAAAGTACAGCCCTAGAGAGAAGAAGTAGCCACTCAGGGAAGAGCGGTTTAGGTACTCACGCTAGACTGCCAGGTTCGGTCGGATAGACCCCTTTGTCTCCTCCCCGCATGAGACCTCAGCAGCGGCCGGTCTTTCCAACAGGGAGATATCAGGCGAAAATGCCCCGGTGAGAAGCAAAGCGCTCCTCTGCAAGAGAGCGCCCGATAGCGACTCTCGGCCAACAGAGAAGGGAGAGAGGACGCTAGCGCGGTAAATACCACACCAGCCTCCACGAACACGAGACAGATGGTCTGGAACAGTTTGGGGTGCACTCTTACCGCCTGTGGTCCTAGAATCCTCGGAAACGCTGCTGTGAAATCCGCCAGGATAATCGGCAGCGTTTGGAGTCTCAGCTGCCCTATATCAGATATCCAGCGTCGCGCCTGGGTCACGTGGGGCGTGACTCGCGCATTGCTCGCCGGGAGTTGTAGTTTATAGTTAGTTCAGCACTCCCTGGTTCACGCGCAACGAGCAGACAGTGCGCAACCGGCGGCTAGTCCCTGACAGGAATACACACAGGGGTCAGATCTGTACACCGGCAATATCCAGACGTAAAACGTTTGACGGGGCTGGGGCTCCTGAGGAGAAGGGTGGGAGAATGGGGCAGAATGGAATAAGTTTCCATACTGCGGCTATGAGATACGTGTGGTGACTGTGTGTAAATTAATATAATGTAATGCTATTTTGTTTCCAATATTGCTGACAATTATACACTAATAAAAAGTTTAAAAAAATAAAAAAAAGAATGGAAAAATGCTATATTGGTTGGCCTCACACCAGCAGGCCAATAGAATAGTCCCAGAGATTAGAGACAAAGCTGGTCACACACATCAGGCCCTGACTGACATTGCCGGACCTTTGCCCTTTATATGAGGAGCTGTACTCCGTGCAGAGGGACAGGGAATGGGCGGCCAGTGATCGCCTCCTGGACGCGGGTGGCCTGCCGTCCCTCTCACGGGAAGAATCCCAACTGCTAGACGATCCCATCATGATGGAGGACGTCAGAGAGGCTCTCTCAGGGCTACACCCTGGGTCCAGACGGGTTCCCGATGAAATACCTGCTGAAAAACCGAGACTTACAATCCCTCATCTCCTCGTCCTTTTTGAAGAGGCATGTCGCCTGGGCTCTTTTCCCGAAGACCTGGACTCTGCCATTATAGTAGTGCTCCCCAATACACAACCCCCTCTACCTCTACCGACCCATTTCCTTACTCAACCTCGAAATAAAAGTATTTTCTACAATCCTGGCCAATAGGCTGAAAAGGGTGCTGCCGACGCTCGTACACCCAGACCAGTGTGGCTTCATGCGGCAAAGAAGCACACAACACTGCATTCGACGGCTCCATGTGACCCTAGCCCACCACCACTCCTTAACTCAAGACCTAGCCTTACTCCTCATCGATTTCGAGAAGGCGTTTGATACGGTGGACTACGAATACCTCCGCAAGGTGCTAGCCTGTACCGGCCTGAGCCTGCGTTTCTGAGACATGGTTGATGTGTTCTACTCCCATCCCTCGGCCAGAGTATGTGTAAATGGGGGTCCTTTCAGACCCCCTTCCCCCTATTAGGCGCGGTATGACGCAAGGTTGACCCTTGTCCCCCCTTCTCAATGCCTTAGCGATGGAGCCCCTAGCGCGGCTCATTCGCGACTACCCGAGGTGTAGGGGATGGAGGTGGGACACCAATCACAAGGACCACATTGCCCTATATGCAGATGACGTCCTTCTGTACTTGGCAGACCCAGCAAAGAGCGGCCCCCACTGCCTTCACCTGCTCGAGGCCTTTGGACGAGCCTCAGGCCTGAAGATAAATCCAGCCAAATCAGTCCTGGTTCCTCTTTCTCAGTCAAGGGACTGCTTTGAGTGGCAGTCAAACATCCCCCTCCGTAGACTAAGTTTCAAATACTTAGGCGTATGGGTGGCACTGCACCCAGTACTCACCTGGCCCCTGAACCTACAGCTGTTGGTCCAGAAAGCAAGGGCAGACCTGACCAAGTGGCAAAGCCTCCCCCTTAATGTGATGGCTGTATTGTCTTATATAAAATAATGATATTGCCCAGCTTCCTCTATATCGTCCTCAACCTCCCCCTCCAGATTCCAAGGTCTTGGTTCTGCAAACTAGAGGGCTACGCACGCACCTTTTTATGGGGGGGGGCAAGGCCGCGTCTCACACTCACCCACTACCAGCCAGGCCCATATGACGGTGGGCTGGGCATGTCCAACCTATATCTCTATTATCTTGCCTCTCAGCTCCTTGTCGCCCACGACTGGTACAACGGGGACGGTTAGACTCTGCCTATAAACTAGAACTCACACTGATCGGTTTCCCTGCTTTGCAGGCACTGCTGTACGGTGTCCAATCCCCTCCCACCTGCCCACGGTCACACGGGTAGTACCTTTAGCCTGGCGTATCGCCTTGCGTCATGTGCAGTTGGATGGCAAACACACACAACAAACATTTGTATGGCACGGCACCTGGCTGAAGGAAGTGTCAACGCTTACAGGCTTCAGAGTATGGGATACCATCGGGATATCTCAACTAGGGGACGTGTGGTCAGGAACACACATACGTTCCTTTGCCAACCTACAGGTATCATTTACCCTCGCCCGCTCCCAATTCTACAAATACCTCCAGGCACGCCATCCATGACCTCCAGGCACGCCCTCCATGCCCACAAACGCGACACAGAACCCCTCCTGGAGTTTAATCCCCTCGAAGCCAAAATCCTAATGGGTACCCTGGGGCGCGGAGGTGTCTCGCAAATCTACTGCACCCTCATCATAAATTCCCCTGGCTCTCCCCACCACCTGCAGACCCAATGGGAGAGACGGGTGGGCCCCCTAGATGAAGCAGGTTGGCACGATGACCTGATGGATTCCGGTGAGCTCACTATCTCCTCCAAGCTGAGGCTAATACAAACTTACTACCTTCATGTAGCATAACTGCCCCCCCTCGTGTCTACACAGAGCTGGTCTCGGCCTGAAGCCACCTGCCCAAGATGCGCAGCTGTCCCTGCAGACTTCTTCCACATAGTTTGGTCCTGTGCTCCAATACAAGCATACTGGGCTGCAGTAACAAGTGAGCTGGCAGAGGTGTTGGGGTGGACGGTACCCCTATCTCCCAACCTGATCCTTTTGGGAATAGCAGAGGGTGCGGGGGGCACCAGGGCTGAGAGGGCCTTCCTGGGTATTGCATTCCTGACCGCTAAACGTGACATCACAGCACAGTGGATGAACCCCGATCCCCCTACTGTCGCAAATCGGCGCCGTGGGGTTGACTGGTGTGCCCAGCAGGAGAGAGTAGTGTTTGAGGCGAGAGGTTGTCCCCAAAAATTAGGGCGAGTGTGGGGGAGGTGGTTGCACGTTTGACCTGCTGTCCCCATACTTCAACTCCGGGGAGGCTCAATTATCTAATTATGTATATGCCCTGGCTCGCTGGTTGTAACCTGTATATGTGATGCTGAATGCTTAACTTGTGCCGAATTCTTGTTAGCCACCTTGTAGCTGTTAAAACCCAATAAAATCGTTTATCAAAAAAAAAAAAATGTCAATGTTTAGTTTTGTGTAATAAAATTGGTTTGTTAAAATTATTGGCTGGTAAAATTAAAAATATATTGGGAGATAATTTGCGGGGGGCATTTCGACTGCCTAGGGGCCACCACAGGATTTAATCCGATATTTTGTACGTAAAAATAGCAAGCTTGCAGTACCGAGTTATTAGAGAAGTTTCTTGTTGTGCCCCTCTGGCCAAGGGAGTATTGCTTCTCTCTATGGCTGACAGTGATTCCTTTAGTTACTGGTGTCTGCAGGGGGATTTCCTGGCATGATGTGCTATTCTCCCTCCGACTTGCTTTGAAATTTGGCAGTCCTACTGGAACAATAAAACAATATGTGCAATACTGTTGCAAGATGACCGCCTGCTACTACATTTAATTGTATTCTTTTATTGCAAACCTATGCCTGTCCTGTCCAGCCGGGGTACGTTTTGTTTTTGTTACTGTTATTATTTTTATTTATCCTGCATATCCTTTTCCGGCATGTGGGGGTTTTATTTATGGATGGGTAAGTGGTTGCATGCAAGAATCAGACAGTGGGTAGCAGAATAGATCCATAAGTGCATGAATGATTGACTGAGTGCATGTATAAGAAGAGTTAATGGGTACCTGAATTCGCCAATCACTGAGGAGACATTTTCAATTACAGGTCTGACCTATTGCCATTGCCAATGTATTTGGCACAAGCAGCAGGCAATTCCCAAAAAATCACAATACA
The DNA here is from genome assembly GCA_963921515.1 of Calotriton arnoldi. Lineage (NCBI taxonomy): Eukaryota > Metazoa > Chordata > Amphibia > Caudata > Salamandridae > Calotriton > Calotriton arnoldi. Next base: position 2,344,562 of record CAWUFW010001879.1, on the reverse strand, counting down.
ATAAAATTGCCTAACCAGTTCAATAAAATATAGAAAACGTTAATGAGCTCAAAGACACCAAGATCATCAAAATGGGTTTAGGGGGACTTGAGTTATGAATTTTAGAAAAGTTTTTAGGGCAAAATGCGGCAAGATAAAGTAAAGCACCAATCAAAATTCGCTGTTTGTTGTAGACTGGAACCTACCCGTGATTTCAATCCAACTGTAATGGAAAATTTAGGTCAGATAACCAAGTGGGTCGTCCTGGTCAAAGTTTTTACTTTCTGACTTCTTATTTTTTCTTTTTATGGAAGTCAAGGTCCCTCAAAGTCTGATATGTTGTATGGTTTAGGTGCCAAAAGCTCTCCGTGGGGCAAACTTGGATTTCGTAACGGGCGAGGTCTTTGTAGGAGGAATTGAAATGATGATTGGTAAAGAAGGAAATTAAGAATCTGTTGGGACAGAAACGTCCCTTCCAATGGTGATGGACGCTGACCCCTGCCCTGAGTGCCCCAGCTGCAATGTTATCTGGTTCCTTGGTACTGATTTTTGGTCAAGTGTGAACACAAATCATGGACCTGTCTCACCGATCATGGTCTTGTTAGGATGCAAACGTTGGCTGGTTTCCCCCTGCTGCTTCGGATTCTGAGGCACTCCCTTCCTCCCAGTGGATCTCCAGGAGGGCATCTCTTGAGTGGATAATGGTTTTGTTCCTGTGGCCAGGGGTTTGTTTTCTTGGTGGAAATGGTCTCCCAGGTAGCTTGCTCAGTCTTCGTCTGAGATGTTGGATGAGATTTCCCTCATGTGTGGGACGAATGAGGTGGTTTATTGTTCCCCAAAATCTTACGCTGTCATTCTGTTTGTTTCTGGATCTATGGGCCTTCCCATTTTTGTCTCCTTAGCTGCACCGTTTGCTGTCGTAGCAGTGCTGAGTACACTTTGGCAGTTGGATTATATCGAAGGTGTCTCAGCGTGCGATTTTGACATGTGCTTCATAATGCTGTGGCTCAGTAGTGCCCTTGATTTGATCGGAACGGCATAGGATTCTGCCATTGTGGTAAAGTTCTCCCATTTCTCAATTCCACTTGATCCGACCCGTGACTCAAAGAGGAGTGTTGCGGTTTGCAATAGACTCCCACCTGCAGCATGTGTGAATTTGACTCTTCTGTAATTAATTGTAAGATTTGATCATTGGGGGATCCGAGACCGATCGAACATAGTCCTATTCGTTCGGAGCTTGATTTCTTGAGGGCGGTGGTCACTGTCAGCTTTGTTGTCCAGCTGGAATGAGGCGATTTGGTTGAATAGAGATACGGAAACAAAAGTATAGTCTAATATAGTGTTTACTGTTGAAGAATAGTAGGTAATTGCAGGAGGGTTATCACTGGCAGATCTGCCGTTGATTGCTCTGAGGTTGAGGTGTTCAAGGTCCTCAAGTAGGCACCTGCCGGTTTTGGTTAGGTGGCCCGATGGGCCTTTTCCCTGCGGTGGAATGTTATCGGTCCGAATTTTGAATGGACACTTCATCGGCTGTTGAGCAGCCCATTAGATTAAGGTTTAGGTCCCCAGTAAGAATGATGTCTGTTGTTGCCCCTTCGCTTATGCATGCCTCCAGGAAGTTGCTCAGATTCTTTGCTGCCTTAAATTTCCCTTTTGGGTGGATGTAAGAATTTATTATTATAATATTGGTGTTCTTTTTTTCTTGATGTTGTAGACGGGGGTTAGTAAATGTATTGCTATAGTTGCTGAGGAGGCTGCGCCGATTGCACGGGCTATGGATGTGCTTGTATTGGAGACATAGATTGCTAGACCGCTTTGGAGGTGACTGTATTTTGTCCCCCTGACAGCTGGAGTGAAGAAGCGCAGGTATCCTTGGAGGTGCGGAGGGTCTATCAGCCAGGTTTCCCGCAATGCTATGATGTCAAATGTCCTTTGGTAGATGGCAAAGTCTGGGTCTGACATCTTACTGGCCAGTCTGTTAATATTCCATGAACATATCCGTAGGGAGCTATTGGCTCTGGTATGTAGTGGTTGATGGCTGTGTTGTCAATTTTTTATTTGGTTATTGATTGTCCTTGAAAACCATCTCAGGTCCGCTTGCCGATTCGACGGCTTTGCAGATTCCAATTTACTTCTGTTTGTCTTGAAAATGAAAATGCTCTTTGTTAGTTGGAGAGTGCCCTACTGCTCCTCTGAGCACTGATATTGCGGTACTTTTTGGGTCCGCTTGTGGGGCTTGTTTAATCTCTGGGATTAGCGGGGCTGGGTAGCCGGGTTCGGTGTAAGGAATGATGCTTATCCCCCAGTTTTTGAAGATGCAGCTTTCTGAGAGTATTTTTTGTGCGGTGGATGGCGTTCTACATGTGGTCTTTGTGTCTTCGCCCTCCAGGGGGTCTTTGCGTTGAATACATTCTATTGAATCCAAGTCCGAAGTAGTTACGTCCGTCAGAGTTGATATATGAGACTTTAAGCGGAGTATGTTTCCTCGATTCAGGATGTCATGTGGGCCTTTTGATGTGTATTCAGGTATGAACCTGAGAGTATTGGCTTCCCTGCCTGAGTTTCCAGTTGGGGGTGGCCTTGTGTTTTTTGAGGGCGAGGTGCAAGTCTCATTACCTAATGCACTTGGTGGTGCCGGAGCCTGGTGCCTGCCTGCCTGCCTTCCTTCTCTGTGTTGAATATTTAAGTTGGGTTCGGTTTTGAGTGGTTGACCCATGTTTCCCAGCCGTGGGATTCCCGTGCTGTTCCGATCTTGCTTTAATTAGGCCGAGACTTCCATCCTCCCTTGGGTCCCTGGTTGTGTAATGTAAACAGTTGAGGTTTTGATTATAATTGTGGGGTAAGTTTTACTTGTCTTTGTGCGTTGGCTCCCTTGAATCTGGGTGTAGGGTAGTGTGGCTGTTCGGGCTTGCCGTATTTGCCTGGGGGGCCTTGTCAACTCGGTGGTTTGGAAGTGTTGTGGAGTAGCTAGGTGGCAGATGCGGTGGGTTTGTTTCAGCCAGTATACTGTTGGTGGTATTTCCTGCTGCGTCTTCACCTCATTGGAGGTTACTGATGTTACTGTTGAAGTGTAATAGTGTTATGTCTTCCTTCTCATCCTGCATAAGTAGCCGCAACATCCCTGGGCTGGGCGTTTCTTTGGTGTAGTTTTGGTTTTGGTTTGACTTTATTTCGGCGTCTGGGGGGGGTTTTGTTTTTCTCATCCGGTGTAGTTGTGGTTTGATGTATTGTCTGGTCCGACATCTGAGATGATATTGGCCTGAATAGGCACAAGAAACCTTCCTGGTTTAAGCCCGGTTTTATCATTTCTGCTTTTTCTCCGTTGGGCTCGTCTTTGCTTTGCATTTGTTTTGATATCCTGCGGGAGGCCCTGTAGGCTGGTTGAGTGTAGTTACTTTTTTGCGGCTGTCCTTTGTTTACTTTGTGTTTGGCTACAGTTTGGGTGGAGTGGGGCGTTTCTTTCTGGCTTGTTGCATGGTATGTTACCATGGTTTCTTGTGTCGCTGTGATGGATTGATCCTCTAGGGGGGGTGTGTTCGGGCACTGGGATGCCCTTTTGAGTTGTGTGCACAGATTGCTCAGCATGGAGGGGAGGGAAGCCAGTTTGTCAACAAATGGGCGGCATCCACAGCTTGATTCGTTGGCTTGTGGGTATTTAGAGCACCTAGCTTCCCATCAATAGCTACCACGAAAACTGCCTAAGTGTTCAGTGAGGTTAACTGTGTGTCCATTTTATCCGATTGATATTGGATTGCCTCCACCAAGAGTTGCACTGTTTTTAACAGGCTTGTCCAAGCGCTTTCAGGGTCTGTTTAATGCGCCTCCTCGGTTGGCCCTCCTTGCCCTGTGTCTGTTGTTGACTCATCCGCCTCCTGATTCCCTCCTGCTGCCTGGCGCCCCTGTACTTTAGGCTCTCCCAGGGAATCACTCTTGTATTTAGCTTGTGGGTCCTGAGTGTAGGTCGCCAGTAGGTCCTCCCATTCTTTCGTGCCGAGGTGCGAGAGTTGTTCTGAGTCCTCGGGCCCTGCCCACCCACTCTGTCCTGTTCATCTGACCCACTAGCTTTCTGTAGGTCATCCAACAGTAACACCTCTAGGGGGCGTTGAGTATTAGGGCCTTTCCCTGTCTTAAGCTTCCTAAGGGAACCAGGGCCCCGAGTTCCTGGAACATGAGGTCACTGTATCTAGAAGGCAGAGAGCCACTGGCTTCTCCTTTAGAAGACATTCTAGGTGTAGTGAGGTGTTGCACGTACCTAACCTAGTGGGAACTCAACTCTCTGAGGTTGGAGAAAGGGTTGTGCTAGACCCATAATTAACCCTTAACAACCCTAAGTTCAGTAGACCTTACTTATTCTAACCTTGTGTTATATGTGCCTAGTATTAGTTATGGTTTTTCAATTAATCCACACCAAGATTATCTGGTAAAACAATGCAGGCTTGAATCCCAACCACTGCACACCAATGTGAGAGGCTGGCTCAGTATATGATGAACACCTATTTAAGTGGACACCTTGCACTGATCCAGACAACCCTTATGGTGATTTAAGAGGTCTTAGACAACCTTAGAAAGCTCTAAGTGGTAGCTGTGGAGAGCAGCCTTCAGGCTTAGTCCAGAAGGAGTGTAAAGCAGCTTGTTTTACCAGAACGTAATCTTATAGGTATAGATTAAGTGAAAAAGAACCACACAGTGTAGTTATAAATATATGTATTTATTATAACGCACACAATACATTTCAATAGAAACAGGTAAGTAGCACAGAATACACAGTGGTCCCCAGGGCGAGACCAAACTATATACTAAAATAGTGGTATGCGAGCCACGACTCGAGTCAAGACAGTACACAGAGGACGTAGAAGTGCCGGGGACCCAAGGAACCACCCAAGGTGAGTATCTAGGAGCCCCACAGAGGTTGTGTGCAGTGTAGGAACCCGACCGCGTTCTCCGTACAAATCAATGTGTACGTCGCGGTTGCAATTTTAAACCAGTGGACCCTGAAGAAACCCCGTGGAAGACAAGCGGTTGGAGAGCCACCCCACCCGTGGATACCCTTGGAACCGGGTTACCTGCAACCAATGTTCCCTCTAATTTTTTTCCTCTGTGTGCAGCAGTGTAAGGTCTCTGTGCACTGCAGCCCAGGCTATGTGCGCCGGGAACCAGACCGCGCGTGTGGGTGCAGCGCCAAATATCACTCCAAAGTTTTGCTTAAAAAAGTGAAAGGACGGTGCATTTCCACACCTGTAGCACCACATGAAGGGTCTAAAGGCAGGTGTTCAATTTAGATGCACACGCCATGACATGAATTGGTTACACAGGCAAGTACACTTCGGGTTTAGAAAAGCATAGGACTCCAACGATGGTACCTTAAGATTTTACTAAAGATCCTCAACTCGAGCACTGTTCATAGGGTGGGAAAATGTTGGGAGCCTATACAAGATCACATATATACAATACACATGGAGATGGCACTAGATGAATCTGGCTGTGGGCGGCTTGGAGAAGCCTTTAAATACACAAAGTGCAAGCACTGGGTCTAGCCTCACAATGACCCCGGCGCCTTTTCTTATTTTCCGGCTCCTGAAACTACTGACGGAGTTGCATAAAACCGTGTTCCAATACTGCCCCGCGCATTGGCTTGCAATGCCAAATGAGTGTGTAGTAATTACAAGGAGACTGACCCAGCATCACCCAGCTTGTCAATGAGGTACCTTACACAGTGTTTGGTTAAAGTTAGAACACCCTATCAAGCAACAATACAGTAAATTACCTTTGACACCATTCTGTCCCGAGTCACTATCGGGAAAGTGTATTTGTTGTGCTTGATCCCATTAAAATGGAAAAGGTTGAAAGAGTGGCGGATTTCAGAAAGGAAAGAGTCTATTGTGATTTAATGTAGTTCTCTGCTCATATTAGTTTGTTTTGCTTAATTTTGATTCTTCTTGAATCTGTACATTTGTGAGCGATAAAAGGTTCACACCTTTTAATTGCTGCCTAGTACAAGTGATCACTCATGTTCAAGTGTTAGTAGTTGAACAGTGGTTATTGAAGGTAGATGTGAAGACGTCTTTTTCAAACAAAATCCAGCAACACCTTGTATTGCAAAGGAATTGGTCACTATTCGGTATGCTTGAAGTGTTATGTAGATGCCTTTTTAATTTCAGAACAATTTTATATGTAAAAAGGAAACATCATGAAATGCAATACAAGCTTTGTAAAGTATACAAAGGCAACACACACTAAAATCAGATCTGAAATCACAAGTTCTACAGTTTAAGGTGCAGTGCTAATGGGGATTAAAGACTATGTTAATTAATTCACTGTTATATTGGTTATGGATCAAAATGTTGGGAAGCAAAATATTGAGACGCATCAGACATAAGAATAGAAATGTCACACAAACACAAGGAAAATATGACAATGTCACATAAGGAAAATGAAACTTGCCAGCTATCTTTTGCCGGAAAGAAAGCGTCACTCATAGTTGTTGAAATGTCACTAATAATTTCACTGAAATCATGAAAAGGTCACACAGAGCAATGTGAAACCTTGACAGCTATGCATGTAATTTCTATATACGTTTCCCTCCTCTTTATGGCTTGATTTTGCTGGCGAGAAAACGTTACTCACAACCCTGCCAAGGACCACGCATCAGGTGTTAGACTAACTCATTTCAGTGTGGTGGTCCGCACTGAAATGCAAATTCACGCACAATAGGCATAGCACCTGCCTTGGCTGTCAAGCTATAACGCCGCTATGCTGAAACCGGAGTGGCAGCAGGCCTGTGCGAGAGCGCTGCTCCTGGTAGGCTTTGCGGGCTGCTGGCTACAATGTATTAGTTAAAATAGGAAGTAATCCTCATGGCTGCGTGCGGCATTACGCAGGACGTGGCAATGCCAGGGCAGTGCTTACACCGCAGCGCGGTAATTTAAGCATAATCGTGAATGATCCCTGCCACCGCCGAGACCCAATCCCACGGACCCGTGGCGGCCGCTGGAGTCCAGAGCACGCACTGTGCAGCTGCTGAGTCTGAATGCAGCCCGGGTGGCACGTTTGCCGAGGGAGTCATTCGTTGTGGCCAGGAGGACTCTGGTTTCTATGATTCGAGAGAGGGCAAAGCTCTGGTAAAATAGGCGCGTCGGTGCTTGTTGGTAAGTGTGCTCGCTTTTAAGATGCATGCTTTTAATAAATATGCATACTTAAGCTCATGGTATTTAGAGAAAAAACGTGCCTTGGAGTTGAAAACATTCCCGACTTCAGCCTAATCTATATCTAATCACGAGTGTATGATTTTTATTGATCCAGCTAGCTCTTTAGTGGGGCGATCAGTGCCCCACTTGTACGCCGGCGGAGCCAGAGGACAGGGCCGCCAGCCACTGACTCTGTGCCCCCTCCCGTGGAGAGCGAACAAAGACTTTAACATGCGAGGGGTGCTCCCTTTGACCTTTTGCAGTAACATTCCTATACCTGAAGCGGAGACAACATTTAACAGTATTTAACATTATTCCTGCACTGGTGAATATTGTATTGTCTTTCTATATCTCAAATCTTGCTCCCCACAGCCCACTTTCTCCACCAGTGGCGCCAGCAGAACCCCTCCAGGCACCCTCTCCTCTTAAGCTGCAGTCTGGCTGTTTTCGGCTGCCTCTAATGCCGCCTCATTGCAAACACGTCCCCCGGCTGCCAATTAGCAGAACCCCTCTGGGTGATCCAGGCAGGCCCCTGTGTTATGACCGATCGCCTGTCTTGACCGCAGCGCAGCCGGTTCTTGCCAGGGGCTCTTCAGCCCCCCAGGGCACCCCCGCAAAAAGACACCGCCTTCCACTGGGTCAGCCCTCCTTCACGCAGCCTCCACTTCGGAGTCTTCTCCTCAGGGGCCTCCGCACCAGTGCCTTGCTGCAGGCCTCACACAACTTTGTTTCTGCCGTTAGCCCCCTCTTTCGGCTCTCTGTCCTAACCCAGCTGGCTGGGACTGCAGGATTCAGCGTTGGATTAAAAAGTACAGTTTTGTGTCCAGGATGAAGCACTTCTTGTCGACATCTTGCCGGCCATGCCTCCCCATGTGTGGGCATTTCAATGCCAAAATGAGTGTTTCTACTCCGGGCCAGCTCTAGGGCGGTGCGATCGGTGCCATCGCACCGGGGCTGACTTGGGGTGGGGGCGCCATGTTTATTGTTTTAGAGGCAGTTGGTGCCGCGTTCTTAGTTCCAGCAATAAAAATGTCAAGATAACTCATCTGATTAATGTTCTTCCTGGAGAGAGACCGGAGCTTTGTCTAAGAAATGTTGACTTGTAGTGCAGAGGGTTATTATGTCTGCTGCAAATAACGTGTCCCATTCATATCACAAAGTGCATAAAATATAAATTGGTCAATGGGTTACCGCTTTTGTCAGAGAGATCCTGTTGTTACTTGTATAAGCTAAAATCCTAATATATTAACTGTCATCAAAGAGCTGCATGCAAACTGCAAGGAATGTGTTAAGAGCTATGTGTGTTTTTTGCCAGTCTTTTGTTATCCTAATATTGCAAAAAGGGTTCATTTATGTAGAAATCAATTCTTATTATTCTGGAAAACCCCCAACATTGGTGTAACATTTTTAAATTCTGAATTTGTATTTTTCAAGACCAAAGACTCAAACTATACTGCCTACCAGAATGGATGACATTTTACTCCTACACCTTGTAGGCCTTTGTCTTATGTAACATTTCCTATACACTCATTTACACATGTATGATTGTCTCTGTGCAATGTGTGTGTGATGTAAAGTGTTCTGACACCTTAAACTGGTATGAGTCGCGCTATAAAACGAAATTAATCTAAGCGACAGTGGTTATTGAGACTTGAGGAGCACTGTCAAATGGTGGTAGTGTGGGAATCTGTGGCGGAGGTGGTCATTGGGGGGGGCGCCACAAAACATTGTCGCACAGGGTGCCACCAGTGCTAAAGCCGGCCCTGTTTCTACTTATGCCTTGTGCACGCGAATGCATCAATAATGTCGCCTTGCACCTAATTTGTGTTTTGACTCCAAGGGGAAATGAAGGGGAACTTAGTCAAGACCTATGAATTAGTGATTTTGTAAATGTCATGAAAAATAGTCCACCTCACAGTTTCTAGTGGTCGATAGTTTTCACGAACCGTGCAACGTACTTAAAATAATACAGCGCCCTTGCTCACTCCGCTGCTGCCCGGGTATGTGTGCTCCTCAGCCTCTCTTGCACACCAATTAATGCCCCTTAGCTGTTGGCCGTGGCGGTTCTTAAACCGTGAATTTTAGTGTGTTGATTTTGCTTGTGAGAAAATGTCACTCATATTACACTGAAACATATGAAAATGTCACACATAGCAATCTGAAACCCTGGCAGCTATGTACCCATGATCCTTAAAATGTCACTCAGATTACACTGAAACATATGAAAATGTCCCACATGGCAATCTGAAACCTTGGCAGTTATGAAGCACACGTCCTGCTTTACATTTGCTACATTCCTTTTGCTAATAGTGTGCGGCTGCGGGGCTGAATGTGGGCCTTTGAGATAATAATCATGTTAATTGCAGCGCCCGTGTGCACTGCAATTAACAAGAATACTATCTCAAAGGCCCACATTCAGCCACGCACTTTTAACAAAAGAAATGCAGGGTCAAACACGACATGTGATTCTGAAAGCACAAGTTGTGTTTGACCCTGCATTCGTTTTGCTAATAGTGCGTGGCTGAATGTGGGCCTTTGAGATAGTATTCTTGTTAATTGCAGTGCACACAGGCGCGGCGCTGCAATTAACAAGAATACTATCTCAATGCCCCACATTAAGCCCCGCAGCTGCCCACTATTAGCTAAAGAACTGCAGGGTCAAATACGACGTGTGCTTTCAGATGATTCTGAAAGCACACGTTGTGTATGACTCTGCATTCCTTTTGCTGATAGTGCGGGGCGGAATGTGGGCCTTTGAGATAGTATTCTTGTTAATTGCAGCGCCCGTGTGCACTGCAATTAGCATGAAAACTATTTCAAAGGCCCACATTCAGCCCCGCAGATGCCCACTATTAGCAAAGGAATGCAGAGTCAAACACGACGTGTTCTTTCAGAATCATCTGAAAGAACACGTCGCGCTTTAGATTGCTACATTCCTTTTCCTAATAGTGCACGGCTGCGGGGCAGATTGTGGGCCTTTGTAAAAGTATTCTTGTTAATTGCAGCGCATGACGGCGCTGCAATTAACATGAATACTTTCACAAAGGCCCACAAACTGCCCCGCTGGCGTGCACTATTAAGAAAAAAATGTAGCAAGTGCAGGCGCCACTTGCTCGTAAACCAGAGCCCTCCCTAACCATAAAGGACATAAGGGAGACACTTTCCTGACGCTCGGCTGTGTCCTCTCCACCGTCTTCTCCAGCTCTGCCTCCTGCAAACAGGAAATTACCGTTTTTCGCGCCGCTCGCGTTTTAAAAGCGCCGGCGCGAACGCACTTACGGGCTGGGTTGTGTGTGTGCGCGCTATAATTGGGACACTGCGCGCTCGGGGTGACTTCAGTGCGCGCGCACCCGCGCACGTTCTAGGGAACAGTGCCTGCAACAGGGAATCCGGGTGCATGGGTGTGAAGTGGCGTCGGCAACCATCGTCTAGCTCAATGGGAGACTTCAGGAAGATGCCGCTGCTGGAGAAGGTGAAAGTGTCCGGTGGAACCCAAAGGTGGATTCAAGGTGAAGAATGCTTGCAAGCAGAGGGGACAGAGTCTAGGTCACTCGGGGGTGACGAGGTGGCACGGAAGACGAGTGCCCACCGATGTCGGGCGTTGCAGGGAAGATGACGGTGACCTTGGAGCTGCAGCTGTGAGGGCCAGGCAACACTGTGGAAGACCAGGAGCCGTTCACAAGCCGTCCCACGTCGGATGTCGAGAGTTGAGAGGTCGGTGTCCGTCAGGAGCACCAACAAGCCTTGGCAACTGCAACCAACATGGAAAGCACAAGGTACAGTGTCAGGACCCGCACGGTCCAGGAGACTCACCACAAGTAGGGGAGTCAGGGCAGGCCCGAGCAATCAGGGGAGCCCAAAGAATTTAAAGGTGACCCTCAACAGGACGCACAGGCCGGAGGCATTGGAGTCGCAAGAGGACCTCGAGCAGCTCACCAAAGAAGCAGGCCCACGGTGCAAGTAATGCGGTGTGGTCAAAGATTCTGGTCACTGGAGATGCTTGAGGTTGGAGCTACTTGGAGCCCCAAGATCTTGATGGAAGGAAGCCAACAAGCCTTTGCAAATGCAAGTCGACGCATTGCACAGGGGTTCGGTTCCTGCAGCTCCGATGAGGGATACTGGCCTCAAACTTGGTGAGAGGACAGGGTAGGCCTTGAGGGATGTGCAGAACCACCACCTGTGTTGCTGAGCCTTTCGGAGTCCATGGGAGCCCAGGATCAGCAGACCGGTCAGCTTAGTTGCGGTGCCTGCAGATGCAGGGAAGTGACTCCTTCACTTCAAGGACAATTCCTTCAGGTGTCTTGGATGCCCACAGGCCTTGGAAGGTTTCCTCTATGGAGTACAGGCACGGACGTTGCAGCAGATGAGCAGGGCAAAGAGATCAGGAGCAGGAGGAGTCTTCCCGGTTGCAGACTTGATACCCAGAGCGAAGTCCAGAGTGCCCGGATGGTCGAAGTTGAAGTGGTGTCTGAATTGAATCGTGTCCCATGATGAACCAGGGACCCACCCTCAGGTAAGCCCTTTAATACCCTAAGGATAGGGTTGGGACGATGCAGGGTTCCCTCCCAGGGGAGGGGTTGGATAGTGGGGAGGATACCCCCATTTTCTTTGTCCAGTTTCGCGCCAGAGCGGGAGCCAACGGCTCCCTGAGCTGGTTTGAACTGGACTATGCAAGAAGGGCACCAAATGTGCCCTTCAAGCAGACTGAGTTGCGCTGGCAAGCGCTCCCACCCGACGCCAATACACTAAACCCTATCTGGGAGGTGGTCACACCTCCCTGTGACAGGATACCTATTGTTCTGCCTTCCCCTGCTCGAGCTTGGCTCAGCATCAGGAGGGCAGAATCGTGTCTCTGGTCGGCAGCAGCCATGTTGTGCTGTCTGGGTCTAGAAGACTGGTACCGGGAGCATTGAGGGCCTAACGGAGGGCCATTACAGTGCTTGGAATCATACCTCCCACACAGTTTACGGTGTGGAGGTATGATTCCAACATGTTTGATACCAAACATGACAGGGTTTGTTACAGCCAGTTTTCGAGATGGTCATCGCGTAATGACGCGGTGCCCCTCTATATGTTATATGGCTGTCTCACAACCCAGGAGAATGGACTCCGAAGGCTGTAGGGGTGCCCTGCTCATGCAAGGGCACCCTCACACGTAGAACTGAGCACCCTCCCTTCAGGATTGGAAAGGCCTGCTGTAGGGGCGACTTATAGGTTTTAAGTGCAGTGAACCTAGATATAGGGAACCTATATCCGTCGTAAGTGGTGTTGGCACCAGCTTACACAGGCTGCAATGGCAGCCTGTAGTGACAGTTTGAATGGTCTCCCATAGGTGGCATAATGCATGCTTCAGCCTATGGGGGACCCCAGGGGTACCTATGTCCTGGGCACCTTAGTACCATATACTAGGGACTTATAAGGGTACTCCAGTATCCAATCTGGGATGTACCCAAGTACTTACCATAACAATTTAGGGGACAAAGCAGAGAGACTGGGGTCCTGATTAGCAGGATCTCAGTCAGACTAGTCAGAAACAGCATAGCACCAGGCAAAAAGTGGGGGTAACCATCAAAGCAGATCCTACTTTCCTACAATAACCAATAAAGTATTGGAGGAGGAAGAGTTGTGGTTGCGCTACACACACGCCCGCTGGGTCCCCTGGGACAAATCAGGAAACGGGGGTAAGGCACACAAGGACAATGGCCATAACAGCCAAAACCCACGTGCCTTTAAAAACGCTGAGCTCAGCCTATGCCATCACTTAAGTGCCCCCATACATCGGGAGTTGGGGAAAACGAGGCTGCCTGGTGCTATGTGGTGCACTCACTATGCTTAACGACCCCTTTAGCTGTCGAATACTTTTCCCAAAAACATAGCTGTAGTAAAGTGTGCTACGCATAAGGGGGGCAGAAACCCATTGCAAAAAAATTTCCCCGCCGACCGCATAGAGAAGAAGGCTGTGTATGGAACAGGTGGGCTGTCAAAAGTACCCCCACTCAGCGACCCACAGGGATGATCCCCAAACAGGAACAAGCCCATAGAGACACTGCTAAATTGGTCCAACACAAACTGAAAGCAGGATCAGGTAGTTGGACAAACATGGCAGCAACCATTGCAGACAGGGAACTCAGCCCAACTGGGACCAGGGCCACAACCCCGGCAGGGAGAGGGGTAACTGTCTGGGGAGGTAACACAATCACAGCACCAAAATGCACAGTAAAATAAAACTCCCCGGTGCAAGCAAGAATAATTACCACCCACTTCCCCCAAAAAACTGTACCAAATCAAAAGAAATACAAATTAGACAACAATGGGAATTCAGACTTTTACTTCCAGGGGTTCATAGCGACTAGTGCTGCTGTATGTGTTCTGTTGCCCGGGTATCCTCACTAAAGTTCAACCTCAAGGCACCTTCGGGAACCAAGGCCCCACTCTGCTAATGATCCCCCCAGGGTGGCGTTGGCTGGCCACACCCCAGGGGAGGGCAGTCTGATGAGGGGGCAAGGCGGCTGCCAGAGAAAGAATTTAAAAAGGAGACACCTAGATCCCCGCGTCCAAAGTCAATAGGGACGGGTTCCAATCACCAGATCGAAAAGCCCCCATTCTCGGGCATCCGTACCGGGCCCAATGTTTCCTTCATGGTGTGTATTGCCAACCGCGCCTCCAGATAGTTAGACGCCTCTGCCCAATGGAGGCCCCCTTTTCAGTTCTAAAACGAAGCTGTCCTCAGTAGCGGGAACCAGGATTCCTCTGTGCCTGGGACAGCAAAAAACCCTACAAACTCCACAGCTCACACACAAAAAGCAAAGAAAGCTGTAAGGCGTCCGCATGGTTGAGTCCAAGCCTTCGGTTGGGGGGTTCACCAGGGTGACAAGGCGTCCTGAATTGCGAGGGCAGATCCAGTTCATCATTACCGGCAGACTTTGGCAAAAGCTTTTGGCCAAAGCCCCAGGTTTTTCACTTTTTATGTTCCCAGCCTGTTTTTCTGAGGTCTGACCACCGTGCCATACCCCTCCAAAATAGCAACAAAGCTTACCAGTTCATTAGGATGTCCTAGTCGCAAACCATGGACATCAGATCCGAATGCACTGAAAGGAAGCAGGATGTGGTCCGGGGGGGTGGGGGAGGCCTGGGAGAGGGGAGATCCCCAATGTCCACTTCAGCTCCAGACAAAGGTAGGGCGCCGGATGCGCTCACCCTCTTATCAGGCTTAACAACTAACAGACACTCCAAGCCCGGCATGCATCATCTAGGAAAAGCAGTCGGCCGCGACCTCTGACACCACAACACGGTATAGGTAGGGGTAAATGGGGGCCACGGAGTTATCACTGTCCCACTCCGCCTCATGGCGAATGGTGCAGTAGGTCACATGAGACTTGGGGAAAACGCCCAAAACTAAAGAAAACAGTCCAGAGTTAGCCCAAAAAGAAGTCTCTAGAGAAAGGGCGGGGTCGAGATACCTGGTGCCACTAGAGAGGGTCACATTGCATGCCACATGCTGGGAACTGGGAGATACATGCACACGTGATCTCGGGGCACGTTGCAACCACCCACAACTTAATAGTGACACGCCCCCTCATCGCATATTCCCGCACATATGTAGTCTGAAAGGCACAACTCTGACCGACAGCACCTCCATGTGCACACCAGGCGAGACGCTCTTAGGAAGCTAATGGCGCCCATGCTAAAACATTATGCGATCCATTCCTATGCTCATGAGACCACCACACGAATATATTTTGCATTAATCTATGCCCCCAGTTAGGTATGTGGGGGGGTTGGGCTCGACGGCTCATAAAAAAGATCAATCTGTCCGGTAACCAATAATCAAGTCCCCAAAGCTATCAAAAGATACTCCAGCTAGGGCCACCTTTCGGTGCCTCACTAAAATCACGACTAGTGGAGTGTGACGAACACACCCCTAAGGTAAAATACAAGAACCCCGAAAACCATTGCTCACAGTGCATATGTAATGTTTCTAAATTAACACATGAACAGAGTTCTTATTCAAACCACAGAGCCTTCAAGTGCACCACCACCCACCTGCCATAGGAAACACCCCAGCACGGACAAGAAGTGTACAAGTCAAGACTTTGCACTAACATTGCAAACATTTTGGTTTGAACTAATAAGGGAAACCACAATCACAGTAGGACCACTGACTCCTCTTTGGAGACCCATATCAAGATCGGCAATGTCAAATGAGAAGTTACGTATGATTGCATTGTTATGTTCCCTCTGTTTCCTGTAGGTGATACCACACTTATTCACTGTTGAGGAACTGCCTAGTCAAAAGGAGTTTATTCAGAAATTATCACAGTGCTTGCATAGGGATCTCTCACAGGTCACCTACAATTACACTAAGCCAAACACTAGCATCCCACATGCACTACACAGCGCCCTTTTACACAACACATGGTATCGGCACATGATCGCAGTGGCCTCCCAAACATCAGTCAGGTCATGTTACGTCGGTTCATTGATTTCACATGCAGTAGGTGCAGACAAATTCTACTTATCCCAAGTGGTAGCCCCCGAAAAAGCAAAATGCCTTCTTCACCTTTATCTATGCATAATAAGGGCCAAGATCCAACCCAACAAGATAACACCCCACAGGGTAGTGGTAAGTTTGACCTTCTATGAAACCAACCCAACGGCTTTGTACTGATTCACTGAACCTAGTTATATCCAAACCGAGCTGGATAGGATGTGTAGAAAGGGACCATAGAGGAGGATACTATTTGGCCTCACTTACCAGAGAAGAGATTCTTGGAGGTAGCAAAAACCCCCAACTCAATGCACAAACACGTCCGCTCCTGCCTCCATTTGTGGCACAACGGTGATCCTTAGCTGATCTGGGGCAGACTTCTTTAACAACAAGTGGACCCTCGATATGGAGATCCTGTGTAGGGCTGTCCGGCTCGAGGATATAAAGGGGAATGAGGGAGGGTGAATGAGAGTATGACCATCCCATGTCAGGAAATCTGGGACACCAAGGTGGGTGGATACACTTGACTAGAAGGGAAGGGGCAACCACTAATTGTATGGAAACTTACATTTCATTCCTTGTGTTACAGAAGTAAAAGAACGCATCCCCTGGGCACGAATGCGAACTGAGGCATGATTATGCATATACTGGATACACAATGTCGCACCGCCAAGCTGATGGATTACTACTGGCACTGCAGCGAGTTTGCATATATATACTCAGCTTGTCCTCGAATGGTGCGGACTCTGTTCTCTGGTCACAAAACACACCCGATCCTGGTCATTTACGGAGATGAACTATCAGACTTGTACCAGCACCCGTTAAGGAAGAAGACAACTTTGTTGCATTAAGCTTGTGGAAAGAGAGCAGCAGAATATTTTGGCTAAGCTCAGTGGAAAGACATCCCAGAAGAATTCAGGCTGTTCACGGACACACAAGTATCAGCAGGCGGGTCTATACCCTTCTTTACCCTACAGACAAAAGCCAATGCCTGCTGGTTACAGATAACTAGGTGGGAGATGCTTAAGATGATGAACAGCACTGAGCTATGCCTTAATTCGATCAAGGAAGAACTGAGAGCAGTCCGCCTCATGGTGATGCAGCACCAATATTTGTTAGACTTAAAGACCGCAATGGAGGGAGGGGTGTGTGCCAAGATCGGTGCGTCCTGCTTCACGTTCATCTCAGGAAATGATATGGACTATGGGACATTAACTCTTGCCGTCCAAGCACTGCACCACTTATGTTATGTTATGGATAATTGTAGAGCGCATGGCTACCCGAAGGCATCCCAGCACTAACCGAGAGAGAGGCAGGTCACGACAGCTTAATAGGAGGGGTTTTGAAAAAAACAAGTTTTCAGATGTTTACGGAAGGGAAGGAGATTTGGTTCCGATCGGAGGTGGAGGGGGAGCGTGTTCCAGAGCTTAGCGGAGGTAAAGCGGAAGGAACGACCACCACTTCTCATCCTGTTGATTTTAGGGGCCGCAACTAGGTAGAGACTGGATGAACGAAGGAGTCTATTAGGGTGGTAAGGGGAGACGATAGCTTGAAGGATGGGGGAGGCCTTTCTTCCAGAATGATTTGTGGGCAATACATAGAGACTTGAATTTTATTCTGTCCGCAACCGGGAGCCAGTGCAGGGTTTTCAGAGCAGGCCTTGCGGAGTGGCTGTTGGGAATCATAAAAAGCATCCGTGCTGCACAATTCTGGATGACTTGCAGTTTGTTTGTGGTAGCCCTAGGAGCTCCTAAATACGGAGCATTTCCATAGTCAAGGCGAGAGAGGATTAAAGCCTGGACCATGAGTCTTCTTGCTGAAAAAGGGAGGAGCAGAAGAACTTTACGGAGCATCCGCAGGATGCCATAGCAGGATGCTGCCAGTTTAGTTGCCTGGTCTGGTCTAGCCACATGCCTAGGCTTTTGATCTGATTTTTGGGTGTGGGTGGGGAGCCGAGAGAGCTTGGCCAAGCTAGGCCGATGCCAGAAATGGGTGAGTTGCCAAGCATCATGAGCTCTGTTTTGTCTCAGTTTAGTTTGAGGAAGGAGAGTTCCATCCATTTGGCGACTCTCTCCAAGCAGGGGCCTAGACTGGACGAGGTGGATCCTGGGTGGTTTAGGGCCACCACTAACTGGGTGTCATCGGCGTACGTAACAATGTCTATCCCGAAGGGGAGGACAATCTGTGCCAGCGGGCTCATGTAGACGTTGAACAACATCGTGCTCAGGGATGAGCCCTGAGGGACGCCGCAGCCAAGTGGGATTTGATCTGATGAGTTATCCCCTTCAAATACTTGAAAGCTCCTGTCCTTGAGGAAGGACTGTAACCAGGTGATGACAATACCTGATAGACCAACATTCCTCAATCTGTGGATCAGGATGTCGTAGTTAACAGTGTCGAAGGCGGCACTGAGATCCAGGAGGATGATGGCCGTCGATCCTCCTTTGTCTAGGATCATCTTGGCCTTTTCGACCACTGCGAGTAATGCGGTTTCAGTCCCGTGTTGGGGGCGAAATCCAGTTTGAGACGGTGGGATCTAGAAGATGTCCTTTTTCATGAGTGGAGCTCGTAACATTTTGCTTTATCTGAAGAGCCAAAAGATTTTGGGTTAGTTCGGTCGCTACTTGGTCTGAGGGGTCATCGAAATGCAAATTGAGATCCGCCAGTATGGTAAAGTTAGAAAGGGAGCTTGCCAAGTTGGCGACAACTTCTGGCAGAGTTTTAAACAGTTGTCCATGGGGACCGGGGGGACGGTATATAAGGATACCTGAGACGGTATGAGTTGAAGAAAGTGAGATGGAGAAGGAGAAGTTCTCACAGTCGAGAAGGATATTGGGGATAATGCGGCATTTAAAACCTTCTTTTAGAATAATGGCAATGCCTCCTCCCCTCCCCTGTTCCCGATCTTTCCTCTGGATATAGTAACCTGGTAGGAGACATTGGACTAGGTCAGGTTCTGACTCCGCATTGAGCCAGGTTTCCGTGAGAAATAGCATGTCAGGGCATTCCTCTTGGAGCAAGATAGAAATTTGCGTGGCGTGTTTGGATAAGGATCTGCAGTTAATAGACAGCATTTTGTAGACTGAGGAGGAGGCAGGGACGCGGCGGGATTTAGGTGGAGGAGGTAAAGTATAGGAACATTGAGGACAAGTCAAAATGTCCATAAGTGGACGAATGGAGTGAAGGCAATTCTTACTGGGAGACATCCTCAATCGCATGAGTAACTCTGGGGAGTATATGTGGCGGTGAGGACTGAAACCGGCAGGGGGGGTGGCCCCTGGCCCTGTCCGGACACGGACTGGCGCAGACGGGCTTGCCTTTGGCGCACCGCCGCGCGCCCGCTGCGCGTCAGCGCCATCGGCTAAGTTTATACCCGGCAGCATGCGTGAAGAGGGAGGTGCCCCTGAGCAGGAGTGGTTCTCGAATTGGTTCTCCTAGCTCACCTGGTGGATCTCCAATCTGTGCATATCCTTGTTGCCAGTTTTCATTGTGTTCTTGTTTTGTGCGGGTCTGTGCAATTAGTGATTTCCTGCTGTAAAAACGCAGTCCTCAAACTGGGAAAAATGCAAGTAACTAGGAAGGTAGTAGCTGTCGAAAGCGTGCATAAAGAACAACAGGCCCCCAATAAAATAACTGTCAAAAAGTATGGGTTAGATAGTGTAGTTGAAAAATCAACTAGAGGGGGGAATGTTAATATGGAAAAAGTCAATGCTGATCTGAAAAACGATACATTCATTTATGTGAATGAAATCGCATCTTTATTAACAAATTTGCCTGTTGTGAACTCCACATCAACCCGACTCGCAAATACCTAGTCAGCAAGCACTTAGGCCTATGCGCAAGGTTATTGATTGATAGGTCACAGGTGGGGTGGCACGAAGCCGACAGACAAACGCACGGACTGGAAAACTTGGAGCAATACCACAGAAAGGTGCAGCGACGCTACAGTGGTCAAGGGAGATTGGCCCCAATAGAGCACACACGGCTAGAGGGGATACGCGTGCTTCTAAAACCATAAAGTCAGTTGACATATAAGTTAGGAACAAATATCCAATTGGAACACAACACACGTAGTGATCACGCCCTCTCCATGCCAGACATCTGGACACGTTACTCACTGGCTGCATTATGTCCACGCAAGATCAATCAATCACAGAATTTGTAAAGCGCACTACTTACCAGCGAGGGTCTCAAGGCGCTGGGGAAAAAAAGGGGGGGGGGTGCTGCTACTGGTCGAACAACCAGGTCTTGAGTAGCCTCCTGAAGGTCAGCAGGTCTTGGGTGTGTCGTAGGCTTAGTGGAAGGGTGTTCCAGGTCTTGGCGGCGAGGTGGGAGAAGGAGGAGAAGGATCTGCCGCCGGTGGTGGTTCTTCGAATGCGAGGGACGGTGGCGAGGGAGAGGTCGGCGGAGCGGAGTTGGCGGTTGGGGACGTAGAAGAGGAGTCGTCTGTTGAGGTAGGCTGGGCCAGTCTTGTGGAGTGCCTTGTGTGCGTGGATGAGGAGTTTGAAGGAGATTCTCCTGTCGACGGGGAGCCAGTGCAGGTTCCTCAGGTGGGGGGTGATGTGGCTGTGGCGTGGTACATCGAGGATCAGGCGTGCGGAGGCGTTTTGTATGCGTTGCAGTCGCTTGATGAGCTTGGCCGGGGCTCCCGCGTAGAGGGCGTTCCCATAGTCAAGTCTGCTGCTGACGAGGGCCTGGGTGACAGTTCTTCTTGTGTCTGTCGGGATCCACCTGTAGATCTTGCGAAGCATGCGGAGGGTGTTGAAGCAGGAGGATGAGACTGCGTTGACTTGCTTGGCCATGGAGAGCGTTGAGTCGAGGATGACTCCCAGGTTGCGTGCGTGGTCGGTGGGTGTCGGGGCTGCTCCCAGCGTCGTTGGCCACCAGGAGTCGTCCCAGGCTGAGGGGTTGGAGCCGAGGATGAGGACCTCTGTCTTCTCCGTGTTCAGTTTTAGTCGGCTGATCTTCATCCAATCGGCGACGGCCTTCATTCCTTCATGGAGGTTGGATTTGGCGGCGAGGGGTCCTTGGTGAGGGAGAGGATTAGTTGAGTGTCGTCGGCGTAGGAGATTATGTTGAGGTCGTGCTGTCTGGCGATGCGTGCGAGCGGGGCCATGTAGATGTTGAACAGTGTTGGTCTGAGGGACGATCCCTGGGGTACGCCGCAGATGATCTCGGAGGCTTCGGATCGGAATGGTGGGAGGCGGACTCTCTGGGTTCTGCCGGTGAGGAAGGAGGTGGCCCATTCCAGGGCCTTGTCTCGGATCCCTGCGTTGTGGAGGCGTGCGCGTAGAGTGCGGTGGCAGACAGTGTCGAAGGCGGCGGAGAGGTCCAGCAGGATGAGGGCTGCGGTCTCACCGTTGTCCAGCAGAATCCTGATGTCGTCGGTGGCGGCGATGAGGGCAGTCTCAGTGCTGTGGTTGCTGCGGAACCCAGATTGGGATGGGTCCAGGATGCTGTTTTCTTCGATGTATCGGGTTAGCTGTTTGTTGACGATCTTCTCGATGACCTTGGCTGGGAACGGAAGCAGGGAGATGGGCCGGAAGTTCTTGAGGTCTCTCGGGTCCGCCTTGGGTTTTTTGAGTAGGGCGTTGATCTCTGCGTGTTTCCAGCTCTCTGGGAAGGTCGCGGTCTCGAAGGAGAGATTGATGATGTTGCACAGGTGTGGGGTGCGATGGAGCTGCTGGCTTTGTTGAAAATGTGGTGCGGGAAAGGGTCTGACGGGGAGCCGGAGTGTATTGTGCTCATGGTCTTGATGGTGTCCTCGATGTTCACGCTGGCCCAGGCTGGCAGGGGGTCGTGGTCGATGGTGTACGGCGGGTCTGGTGCATCGATCTTAGTTGGGGCTGTCTGGGTGTTGAAGCTGTCGTGGATGTCGGCGATCTTGCGGTGGAAGAAGGTGGCGAGGGAATCGCACAGGGGTTGCGACGGCGGGATGTCGTTGGTGTTGGAGCTGGGGTTGGAGAGTTCCTTCACGATGTTGAAAAGCTCCTTGCTGTTGTGTGCGTTGTTGTCGAGGCGGTCTTTGAAGGAGATTCTCTTGGCGGACTTGATGAGGTGGTGGTGGTTACGGATGGCGTCTTTGTGGGCTGCGTGGCTGTCCGGTGTCTTATCACTGTGCCATTTCTTCTCTAGTTTCCGGCAGGTACGCTTGGAAGCTAGGAGTTCCGAGGTGAACCAGCTGGCTCACCTGTATTATCCATTAGATAATTGTGAGAAGTTGGCCTGGTATATGCTGTCCACTAGTTAAAGTGGGCACCCTGTACCAATCCAAACGACCCTTATGATGTATGAGGTCAAAGATAACCTTTAGAAAGCTATCCTAGTGGTAGCTGTGGAGAGCAGCCTTCAGGCTTAATCTTGAAGGAATTTAAAGCAGCTTGTTTTACCAGAATATCACCTCCTGAATGACTAAATGAAGGAGAACCACACAGTAGTTATATAAAAATATGTATTTATTAATATAACACCCTCTACTAACCTCTACACAAGGATAGAACACAAAGCACACAATACGAGATCAATAGAACAGTTGTAAGTAGCACAATACACCGTGGGCTCCAGGGGGGAGACCAAACCATATACTAAAATAGTGGTATAACAGTCACGAATGAGATCAAGACGAGGTCTGGAGCACGTAGAATCGCTGGGACCCCAAGGAACTACCCAAGGTGAGTAGACAGGGACCCCACGGAGGCCGGTTGCAGTGTGGGAACACGACCGCGGGCTCCGTACAATTCTATGGGAAAGTCGCGGTTACACTTTTAAAGTTAAAGACCCTCCTAGGAGGATTTCGAGCCAACCTGTTGGAACTTAAGAGTTTGAAGAGCCACCCCACCCGTGGATACCGAAGTACCCGAGATATCTATCCCAGAGGAGCCGGGTGCATAGGTCTGAAGTGGTGTCGGAAACTGCCGTTGTTCTCAATGGAGAGCTGCAAAGAAGTACTGCTGCCGTGAAGGTGAAAAGGGTCCGGTGGAATCCAAGCCTGGATTCTGGAAGGAAGGAACCTGAACGCAGAGGGGACAGAGTCTGGGTCACTCCAGAGTGACCAGGGGCTCAGTAGACGAATGCCCACCGATGTCGGGTGCTTCAGGTGCGTTGACGGGGAGCTTGACTCTTCAGCTGCAGGGACCAGGAGACGTCTAGGACGACCAGGAGCCGGATACGAGCTGTCCCACGAAGGATGTTGAGTGCTGAGGGGTCGGTGTCCGGCGGGAGCACCAACAAGCCTTGGCAGCGGCAACCCACGAAGATGGTCAAGTTCAGTTACGGTCTGGCCCAGCAAGGACCAGGGGACTCACCACAGCAAGGGGAGTCAGGGCAGGCCTGGAGCAACCAGGGGAGCCCAAGAAAAGCAGTGTTGACCCTCAAGTGGACCCACAGGCCGGAGGCACAGGAGTCGCGAGGGGACCTCAGGCAGTTTCACAGAACAACAGCTAGCAGGGCACAGAGTGCGAGGAGGCCGGAGTCCTTTGTAGAAAATGTGCGCTGGGGTCCGGGCTACAAATAGCCCAATGCACAGAATTGTTGCACGACAACAAGCATATGCAGCTGCAAATGAACGCAGTGCACAGAGGTATGGGTTATGCAGGCCCCACGAGGGATACTGGCCTCAAACTTGGTGAGAGGGCAGCTCGACCTCAGAGACCTTCGGAACCCACCTCCTGTGTTGCTGGAGCCTTCGGAATCCGCAGGAGCTCAGGATCAGCAGACCGGTCAGATGCGTTACGGTGCCTGCCTATGCAGGGGAGTGACTCCTTCACCCCAAGGGAGATTCTTCAGCTGCACGGAGCCTGTATGGAGCACGGACACAGACGAGGCTTTGGACAGAAAGGGAGACTAAGTCGAGCCCAATGGAGGTCCAGTGAAGTCTAGCGTGTCCAGACGGTCGAAGCGTAGTGGTTTCTTCTTGTAGAATCTTGTCCACGTAAAATCCAAAGTCTTACAGCCAGGTAAGCCCTTTTGTACCCACGGGAAAGGGTTGGACAGATTCGGGGGACCCTCCTAGGGGAGGGTCAGGACAGAGGGGTGGTTACACCCATGTCCTTTGTCCAGTTTCGCGCCAGAGCAGGAGCCAATGGCTCCCAGAACTAGTTTGAGCTGGACTATGCACAGGGACACCAAATGTGCCCCAGGTGCAGACTTTCAGGCACTCTGAGTGCACCCACCCAGCCCCAATACACTAAACCCTGTCTGGGAGGTGGTCACACCTCCCTGTGACAGGAGGCCTATTGTGCTACCTTCCTCTGCTCGAGCTTGGCTCAGCAGCAGGAGGGCAGAAATGTGTCTCTAGTCGGCAGCATCCATTTTGTGCTGTCCGGGTCGAGAAGGCTGGCATTGTTAGACCAGTGACCCCACGAAGCTCTCTTCTGAAGGGTGGAATCATACCTTCACACCAGTTACTGGTGTGGAGGTATGATTCCAAGGTGTTGGCTACCAAACACGATATGTTTCTATGCAGCTGTTTTCGAGATAGCATTTACCGCAAGGTTATAATGCACCTCTACCTATATGTCCGGCTGAGTCACAGACAACCCGGGAGAATGGTCTCCGAAGGCTGCAGAGAGGCTCTGCTCATGCAGGGGCACCCTCTCAGATAAAACCCAGCACCCTGCCTTCAGGATTGATAAGGCCTGCTATAGGGGTGACTTATAAGTTTTAAGTGTAGTGACCTATAGATATAGTGAACCTATATCTACAGTAAGTGGTGCAAGCACCATCTTACACAGGCTGCAGTAGCAGACCTGGGGTTCCATTTTGCATGGCCTCTCATGGGTGGCATAATACATGCTTCAGCCCATGGGAGGCCTCTGGGGTACCTATGCCCTGGGTACATGGGTACCATATACTAGGGACTTATAAGGGTACCCCAGTATCCAATCTGGAGTGTACCAAAGTACCTGTATGTCAATTTAAGGGAGAAAGCAGATAGACTGGGGTCCTGATTAGCAGGATCCCAGTCAGACTAGTCAAAAACAGTGAGACATCAAGCAAAAAGTGGGGGTAACCATAAGAAGCAGATCCTACTTTCCTACAATAATTAATTTCGGATTCCAAAGGCAGCAACTTACATTCCTCACCATACAAGGAGCACTGGAAAAATGTATTGATATGGTGAACTGTATATAAGAAAGTCTCAGATTTTAAATTGAGACAGTCCTGAGACCCTGTGCCTGTAGCTGTTCTCACTGCAGCTCTGTTTAAATATACTGTTTCTGTTTTGCCAAGCGCCTCTTGTCTCTTGTTTTTTCAAGGTATTTCAGTAACAAAAGGCAAAAAGACCTACTTGCAGATGGGAGAACAGGAGCTGAAACATACCAGAAATGTGGTACCTTTTGATTTTTCTCCTTCTGTTTACTGTTGCAAACCCTTTTTAAATTTCATATCCAAGTACAATTTCTGAAAACCAGTGTTTTATCCATATACTTGTTGGAGGCCTCACTTTCCTGACTTGCACTTGAAATCAAAAAGGATGAAGCCCTCCTATGAACACTCGTCCTTTATTTATGTTCTTTGCCAGGCATCCAGTCTCAAGGCTCCTTTTGTGCACATATTGCCAACAGCACTCCCATACCTGAGGACATTGAGTGTTGATCTGGGTAGTGGTTTGTTGTAGTTTATCAGAGGATGCTTGCTGTTGAGCATCCTCTGACCGGTTCCCAATGGCTCTGAACAGCATTTCTTTGGTCTGGTAGCTGTGTTTGTAAAGTGATAACCTAAAAGTTCATGGGGTACAGAGAAGAGCTCAAGCATGCCTTTGAGCACCGGTATGCAGGGTTCTGCACGCAGGATTCCACCACAAGTGTAACATTGATAATATGAGGAAGGCTATATCATGAAAGCTCGTGTTATCTAGAATGTTAATGATTCTGTTTTTTATTTAAACTTTTGTATTAGAAATGTGATGTTTAATGCAACATTTTGTTTCCAGCTGTTATCGGGATTACATGGAGAAGCAAAAACAAATGTGCTGCCGGATGTTTTCCCCCCTCAATCCAACGCTGGGACAGGATTGAGGTAAGGCATATGCAGAAAGTGTGGAGATGCAGCAGAGATTTCAGGCTTGGCGTGCGTGGTTTGCCCATTTGTGGCATTGATGAATGGTACTAAGGTTTAATAGAACTGCTTTCATCTTAAAATATTTCTGCTTAGATAGTGCATTGTTGAGCGCCACAGTGAAAATAATGCATCTCCTTGCCTTCAAAGTGTAATTTGTCTCTGTTGATCCTGGTAGCAGCAATAATAGATAGGTAGCATTTTAATGCATTTGGAGCTGTTTCTTAAATCTACTGCCACGCTCCAAGAGATGAGCAATATTTAAAGTTAAAAAAAGAAAGTAGTTGTGCGAGGAGCGCTTTGAAAATACCTAAAGGTCTCAATACTGCTTTGCAGTCTTCACATCCCTTATGTCTTCTCCTGCCCCCTCCTCACTCATAATGACTAAAAGAAGATGTCCCCTAGTTGCAAAGACCCTCTGTTTTGTGACCAGTAGCAGTTTCATTCCTTATGTTCACAGAACTCCAATATCCTTAGAATGTTGACTTAGACTTACTTCCACCATGTATCTTACTTCCTGCTGTGTGTTTTAGGGTGTCATGTCTGAAAAACACGCCGCCCTCTCATGAGTCCTTTTGTGCACTTCCCCAAAAAACATTTTTTCAATCCGTAAGTTAAAATCCCCACTGTGACAGTTTATCACAAATATTCAGCATCGCTCCATGTGATAAATCTTTTTATTGCCTAAATGTGGTTGCATTTAATCGGAGCATTTCTTAAAGATGTGGTGGTTTTTTGTATCTTCAGTGAAACATGATTTAACTCTGTCTGTGAATCGATAGTCCTGTTTCTATGTCCCAGTGCATTCCGGACCATAGGGGGTCCTTCGTCAGGGGGACATTTATCAGTATGCATCTATTACTCGAATATTTTTCTCTAAACGTCGAGGCTTAGATGCGTGGCAGCGTCGAGGTGGTTGGTTAAAACATTTATTCCAACCACATATGCAGCATATCCGATAGTCAAGTGCTTGTCAATGGAGCTGAGCAGTCTGGGTGCTTGGTCGGTGAGAATGGGTCTGGTGTGTTTTTCTAACTGGCGTGGAAACTAATATTGTACCAGTGCTTGTTCTGATAATTTTTGCTTCTATTAGTCAGCTTCCTGGTGGGAAACCTTACCTCAGGCAACATTTGGCTGAATAAAAATGTCTTCCTGAGAAGAAAGGCTGTTAGGCAGCAGGTTTTTGTTTTGCTTTCTATTAGCTGCCTGATCTGCTTTGTGTTTATTCCTCAGATGCAGAGACCGTTGCAGAGAGTTTCCATCACTTCACTGGCTGTTGAGAGCTCTCCAGTATAAAGTGGGTTTGTAAATCCCAGAGGGGTCTGCATCTGCTCATTTCTCATGTTCTAGATTGGTCAAGATATTGTCCAAGGACAATTTCAAGCACACTCCCCTCTCAACACCTCTTCATTCTCAAGACATTATTACTTCCAAAGATGGATCCTTCATTTGCAGGAGCAGTGATTTATGCAGAGTATACCTGCGCTTACATTTTGACTTGTAACGGGAAAAAAGGTTTGGAACCGCACATGGCGGTTGATATCTGCCACAAGCCTTCATATAACGGAAATGATTCTTGTTTGGAGACAGTTTAGTTAGAGTATTTTCAAACATACTAATTGTGTTTTTTTGTTGTGCTGCTGTTTGATACTGAATAAAAGTTGTGGCTGGGGAGATTCCTCGCAGCCAAGCATGTTCAGAAAGTCACTGGCGTGGAATGTTATTTAATAATTTCATTGAACACATATGTTTATCCATTGACTGAGAGTGCAATTCTCAATCATCAGCATATGGGGTACAACCATTGGTAAAAAAAAAAAAAATTCCTGAAGTTACCCACCAATTTGTTATCTTCCCCTTCAAAGAACTGCATGTGTTGCATCTTTATTTTAACCATATGTGCAGGATTAGCTGGGAGATTGCTATCAGTAAGTATATATATTATAAGTGTATGTTTAGTAAATGGGTAGTACATGTGCACAGTTAATGATGACACGTTAAGAAGTATATTCTTCCTATGTAGAGAACATTAGCCATATGAGAATACCTTTTAATGTAGGGCTAACAGATGCTAAGGGCCCTGCGCAGGCTGCTACCCACTTAGTCCGTAACCCATCTGACTGATAAATTATAAGCTACTCCTCTTATATTTGTAGGGAGCCAAGCAAAAAAGTTTTTATTTTTCTTCAGTCATCCTTCGTAAACCATTATTATTATTTTCATTATGTTCTCTTTATTGAAAATATGCCTAAAACATCTTAATTTCTTGTAAAGTTTATTTGACTGATGATGATATTCACAAGAACCGTATTTTCTATCATTAAAACCAATACATCGTATACAGTACAATCACAACCAATACATTTTGCAGCAAGCAGACCACTTCTTCAGGGCTGCAGAAAGAGGATATAATACAAAATAAAAACATGAGATTTATTGGTTACAGATATAATACACACTAATCCACTAACACTAATGTGTTAACTGAACACCTTTACTTAATGCAACATTTACAAAGTCTCAACATATCATACATAATGTTCAAACAATTATATATTAAACTAATCATATATTGCTTCTATATTCAATTCATATATACAGTCCCAAAGGAAAGAAATGGAAAAAAAGAGAAAACACTGGAGGAGTTTTCTACCCATCCGTCAATTCGGCCATCTTATCCACAGTGACTTACAAGGCTTTCTTTCCATTCTGACAATGCTCACTGGAACTCTTTACATTGGAGTGCTTATATTGAAAAACCAATAGGATATTGGCATGCATATTCCTAGCAGTATTTTTGGCAGCTCTATGGAATCCCAACAGGAAATAATTACACATTTTCTAGCAATCGTAACAGAAAGTTTCAATTCTATTGAGAACTCTGAGGCGAGGATTATGCTGCTGATCTTTCTTCACTTTTATTTCTCCAGCGGCCTTACACAATTAAGAAAAAAAATACTTTTCCATGAACATGTGCGAAAAGGTGAAACAGATGCCAACCAACTATAATCCATGTTATTCCCAAAAGGCCTCTATCTGCCGTTATGCTCCCTCTTTCTACGTGCACCAGGAATACACCCCGAAAGATCCTTCATTCTTGCTTGTCATCATTCCATGAGTAAACATAAGATTTATAAACATCCAAACAATCCATTCTTAACTAAATCATAAAGGACGAATTTGCAAGCTGTATATTTATGCAAGGACATGAAACACAAAATTGAATCTGAACCCAGGAGAAGTACCTACCCCAGCACAGAAATTTTTATCTTTACCTGTGGTTGTCACACTGTATCGCTGTGAGGGAAGAGTAGCTCTCAGCACTCTGGTGGGATAATCCTCGCCTCAGCATCCTTAATAGAATTGAGAATTATGATTGCTAGGACATTTTTCATTCTATGTGAGGTAGAGAGATGAGGATTATGCTGGTTCAAAGCCTCCGTACTATAAGGGAGGCCACGTCTGTGTCTGGTTTGAAATAAAACCTCTTAAAAGTAGCATTAGAGAAACACTCAACATCATTGGGAATATCCCCCAACCTGGCGGCAAAAGTAAAAGCCTTAGATGCAATGGTCCCTCTAGCCGAGTGGACCCCAAAAGATTTGGTGTCAGTGCCTGCCTACTGCATGACCCATCTGGCCATGGTGGGAGAAGACACAGCTTTATGAGGCTTCCTAAGTGCGATTAGCAACTGTCTTAGCAACTGTCTTTCCCAGGAGGTGCAGGTCCTCTGCCATTGTATTGTATTCCTTAATACATCTCACCACACAGGCTTGGAGCATCAGGAAAAGCAGGGTACGACACCACCCTAGTGTTAGTCTTTTGTCTGCCGTGAGATATTAAAAGTAACCCCTAAGGGGTAAAAAAAAAAACCTACGTGTAATATCCAGGTCTCACACACCTGAGACGCGTCTGCAAGAAATTAGGCATAACAGCATTGCTAGTTTCCCCAATAGTTCTGTACGGGAGAGATATCTGTAATTCCTCCATGCCATGAACAGGTTTAGGACCCTACTCAAGTCCCATAGAAAGGAATAACTGGGTTCCGGAGAAAGGTAGTGATGGATACCCCTCAAGAGTTTCTGTACCAAGGGGTGGTCCCACTTGGGGGGAGTTGGGGGGGTGGGGGGGATTGTCCTACGGAAATGGCAGACCAAAAGGTGTTTATGGATCTCTATGCTAGACCTTCCGCTGCTTTCAGGATATTGACAGTACTTGTCCCCAAGGGATCCAAATGCCTTTGCATGCACCAACTCATCCATCCTGACCAGGCCGATCTATAGCGTTTGACGGTGCCAGTTGCCTAGGCCTTAGAGAGGAGTTCTTCAGACTGTCGCAAAAGTCTGAGACCTTCTAGTGTTCCTGGAAATCTGCCACACCATGAGGCAGAGGGAATCTTGTTGGATCATCTTGTAAGGGTTCCCTGACGGATCTTGTAGAAGCGTCCGAATTAGAGGAAGAGGGATCGGAAAGTTCCATCAGAACTGGGTACCAAGCTGGAGATTTCCATTGCAAGGTCACCAGTTCTGCCTCCTTGCATGTGCAGGGAGACGAGTGATCATGGAGAATGGGGGGAAAGCATAACCCCGTCCCTTCGTCCAGCCTTGAAGAAACTCATCTGTCGCTACTGCTTTGGGGTCCGGCCTCCATATGAAAAAAAGTTCTAGTTGATGTTTCAGGCATGGCGCTAAAAGGTTTGCTGAGAGCGGGCCCCATCTGTGTAGGAGAGAGAGACAAACCATCTGGTCTAGCCTCCGGAGGCTGAGATGTGTCTGGAGTGCCAGTCCACCACTCGAGTGGATGAACCCGATAGGTATTCCGCTAAGAGCGCTTTCTGGTTCTCCAGGCAAAACTCCCAAGAGGATTACGCCAGGTTGAGAGCATCCTGGACCTCGTGCCTCCCAAGTGGTTGATGTATTGAACTGCAACCTGGTTGTCCAGGAGCACCCAGTATTGGGCCTTGTCCTTTGTCAAGCACTGGACAGCAAATGACCACGCCAGCAGTTCTAGGCAGTTGATATGTAACCACTGTTTTTGAGCAGACCACTCTCCTTTTGTGGAGAACCCCCCCCACCTAGTGCCCCTGCTGGCATCTGATTCTATGACGAAGTCTGGTTGAGAACCGAAAATCTCTCTCCTGTCCAGGCGTCCATGTGGGATAACCGCCACTCGATCTCCGAGTTACCTTCCTCAGAGAGCAGCACTACTTGAGAGTATGTGAACCCTCTGTGATGCTGAGACACCTTGAGGTGCTGCAACGCCCTGTAGTGGAGTGGGCCTGGAAAAATAGCCTGGATGGAAGATGAAAGCAGGCCCACTGGGCAAGCGGTCTGTCTCAAGGAGGATCTCTGTCTCTGGAGAGCCCTTCGTAGAGCGTGTCGGGTCATGGCCATTTTCCCTGGATGGCAGGCTTAGGCTTGTCGCTACTGAATCTATTACAAAATCTAGAAACGTAATCGGCTGAGAAAGGGTCCAGATATATTTCTTCATGTTGGCTACAAATCCTGGTGATTCCAAGAGGTCAATGAAGAGGTGCAGTTGCTCTGACAGTTTCAAAGGGCACTCCTCCATCAGGAAGATGTCATTCAGATAGATTATCAGATGGATCCCCCTGGACCCGAGGTGCTCCACAACAGTTTTCAGCACCTTGGCAAAGCACCATGGGCCTGACGTCCGGCTAAACTGGAGAATTGTGAACTTGTACCTCTGGGAGCACCATTGGAACGTAAGGAAACTCTGATGAGGGGCTAAATAGGTATTGTAGCGTAAGCATCCTTGAAATCCAGAGGAGCTGCCATTCTTTCGGCCTCAAGATGTCCCTGAGGAAGTGAATCCCCTCCATTTTGAAGTGGCAGAATACCAGCCTTTCGTTGAACTGCCTTAGGTTTATTATAGGGCGGTAATGTTCGTCCCTCTTTTTCACAAGGAAAACACTGCTGATAAAATCGTCAGGGTGCACCTGTGTTGTAATTACCACCCCTTTGGCGAGGAGTTCTGATAACTCTTCGTCCACCAGGGAGGCGGCCCAAGCCGACATGGCAATGGGCTGAGGACGGAAGGGTTGGACTGGTGAGCGGTAAATCTCGATGTGGAAACCTTACACTCTCTGTAGCACCCAGGCTTCCGAAGTCGAGTTTCCAATTGGGTAGAAAGTCTGCAAACCTGCCCCCTAATCTTAACTTGGAAGAAGGGCGAACACTTACTGGGTCCTGAAGGTGCTTCTTGACCCACTGTATCGGTTAGAGCCTCTGGAGAGAAACAAACAGCAGCATCTTTTGGGGTCTTGCCAGTGCCCATGTCGGGATGCATGCCCACTGGAGGAGGCTTGGAAGTGTAAGCACCCAGCCGAGCACCACCTGCCTCTGCCCGCCCTGGAGAAAACCTTATTGGTGAAGATCTTCCTCATGGATGCCTAGGATTTGTCCAAGGAGGATAAGGTAGCCACAAAACTACCCAGCTCTTTGATAAATGGCTCCCCGGAGAGGTGCCCTTGTGCAATTGGACCCACCCCAAATGTGGCCAGGTCCTCCAGCTGAGGGTCCACCTTGATCAAAAGTGATCTGCGCTTCTCAAGTAGAGATAGCACAGTTGGCATTGTTAAGAAAAATGACAGCCCTCCGTGCCCTGCCAGATAGTGTCTCCGGGAGAGAGGAGAGGACCCGACTCTTTGGCCATGTGTAGAATTTTGGTAAGGGGACCAACGAAGTCCAGAAGTTTATCCTGGAACGAGCGCCAGGACCGGTTAATGCCCTTCTTAGGGTCGCGCACGTATTTTGCCAGAAACTTGTCCATCCGTGCGTCTATCTTGAGTGTACATGCCACTTTGCTGTCCAGCGACGGACAGGGGCATTCAACCCGTAGGTGGTTGCGAATCCCCTGATCGAGATGCTTGCGAAGCCTGCCAGCCACATAGTCCCTGGGGACCCATTCAGAAGAGCGGGGGTATATAATGTCCTCCGGGGCATCTGACTCTGGGTCGTTGACTGATCCTGGTCAAGGAGAGACCGCAGGGGTACTTGAAGACGGGCGCCATGGCCTATGGTGACCCATATCCCCATGGGAATCATCCCTTCTCGGGTGAACCCGAGGTACAAGCACCTGTACTCTTAGGTTCAGCCTGAGTATCAGTAATCTGGTCCTGGGTAGGAGTGCAGGGGGAGGTCTCTTAGAGGTGAGGAGGATGGCTTTCTTCAGCCTATCCAAGGCATCTAAGTTAACTCCTGGCGTGTGATGCTGTTTTTCATGCACTGTGGGAGGTACTGAGCCAGACCGCCCCCAAGGTTGTAAGACCCCGAGGGTCCAAGTAGTTCTTTCCTCCAAGGGAGGAGTTCAAAGTCTTCTTGAGGGGGGGGAGCATCTGACACAACTTTGTGAATGGAGGCACCAACCTCCTCACAAAACACATCAAAGGGAAAATATGAGGTATATTCCTCCTCGATGTAGGTCCCGTTAGATTCATTTGTATGCTGCATCCTAGCGGAGGGCAGAGGACTAGGTATGGCTTGGTGGGGTGCCAAGTGAAGGATGGTATGAAGTCTATTAGACTTAATGGAGGGAATGCCCCGGACTCCAAAAATTATACAATGTGACAGTTTGGTCTTTTTATCTTTTTATCATTGGCTTTGTCAAAGGAAAGCAATGTGTGGCAGTGCATATAAATAAAGTGTCGCATGCAAAAATCAAGCCTACCGCTTTCAAAAATGACCGAATTGCCCTTAAAGGCCTTCAGAGTGACCCATAAAGGCCTTTAGAGTGGCCCACAAGTTGCCCAAAGAAAAATGTTGGTAGTTAGAAAGACCCAAAGCCTTTGTGATTAAAGTCAGGAAAGTCGAGATGAGACAAGGGACATATAGACCCAAGAGTAAACACTTGTTAATAAAAATCCCAATGTAGTGACCATATCCTGGCAGTATCAATGTAGTCAATATACCTAAGTGGTATCACTCTTTGAGCACAGTTTTATTGACCCAGCTTCCTCTTTATGACCTATCCTCCGTAGCTTCAGAGCTCTCTCCATCAGATAACCCCTGCTCTATGTGGCCACTTATTACCATCAAGGCAGTCTGGCTAAGCCTGTTAAGGCTGACCAATCAGCAGAGACTACTTGAAGGCTGGATTTTAGCTCACAGAAAAGAAAGTTCTACAACGTATTTTCTGTACCTGTTATGATAAATCCAATAGTGGTAAGTTGTTGGATTTATCAACAGTTATATAAAATATTGCAATGTTAGCGTATTGAGCGAAGTACCTACAATGGGGAAAAATAAAATGGGCAGTTTTTCCCTTACCAGGGCATATAAAACATGTTTTAAAAGGTCTCTGCTTATAGTTTCATGGCCACCCCACCCTTGGGACACCTAGGGAAGACCTTGGGGTGCCTAATATGTAAAAATAAGGATGGTTATCACTTTTAAAGTGCCCATATCACCAAAGTCGAAATTTGCATTCAATTTACTTTTAAAGGCGGTCTGCAAAGCAAGGCTGTCTTTCAAATGACAGCAGGCGCTCAGCAGAGCACACATGCAAGTGCAGGAAATCTGCTGGGCCTCTAAACGTCTGTGCCCTATTGTATATTAGGGACTTACAGGGTCTGTCAATACTAATTGTGAGAATTTACTTTTAAAGACAGGCTGCTAAGCAGGGCTGCCTTTAGAAGGACAGCAGTAAATAGATCTTCTCACGAATGTACTTCATCTTAAGGTATTTAACTTCTCTCATTTCACGTCCTTCTATTCTCATGAGGGGTTTGAAATATATCATTTCTAATTGCATATCCCAATTTTTAAAGCATACTTCTAACTATAGTCATGCACCGACTTTAAATTTCTTTCCTCGCAAAATTTTGTCAACCAATTGCATCAATTTTCTTAACATTTGCAGATCATACATTTTTATATCTATTTCTTTTTATCATCCTCATAAGAAGTTGCAAGCCTAAGAATACAAAGCCAACAAAGTTCTTCATCTTTCAAGTTCTGTCTACAGATGCGAGTTCTGTCGACAGAAACTAGTCGCCCATGCAACAGATTGGTAATTCTCTGACATTAATTTCACCCTATTCTTTTTTTCTACATCAAATTGGACTCTCACTACTTTCTTGTAGTTATATACTTCCCATTGCATTACCTCACAATTGCAGACATCATCCCATAACCTGCACTCTTCCTATGTAATTTCTAAGTCTTCAATGAACAGCGTTTAAAGGTGATCTCATTGGCTATACTGAACCATACTTTTCCCAAACATAATCAAACTTTTGTTACTCTTGTTTATAAAAAAATCCTGTCATTTAAACTCAAACATTAAAGCTTCTAGTTTGTACTGAGTGCATTTCCTATCATTGATTATAAATCACAAGATGTTTCCCATCAATATCCCCTCACAGTCTTATGTCCTTTAATAGGCAAAAGGGTAACTCTACATCTCCACCACCTTTATCTACTAACCACCCTGTATTTATGTGGCCAAAAGACCTCTAGCCACCTGAATGATGTATATAAGATCGAACATACTACATTAAAGCAATATTGCTATTAACAACTGATTAGTAGTTTGAATGCATTTGGGTGATGTGGAGTTGGAGATAGCTAAGTCTTAGAAAAGTCTGATTAGGTGTTTTATGGAACCGTAAATCAATGCATTGTCTGAATTAAATTTTTAAATATATTGGAATTCCAGGAAATGAGTTTGCACTGGATGTGGTAATAGGTGACTGGGTATAATCATGGTAATTCTGTGAATAAAAACTAATCTTACGAATAGCAAAAAGATTTACATTAGAGGACTATGAATTGGTAGTAATGGAGTATATAGAATTAATTTCAAGCTAGTGAGGGCAATGTGGTTGTTAGACTTGTAGGTACAAGAATGAAGAACGCCTGTTTGATGAAAAGAAATATGCCACATGAGAACAGTATTGCTGTTGGCGACAGACTAGCTCAATGCACTAACATGGATGCAGATATTGTCAAGGATCAGGTGTTCTAGAACAGAACGAGTACAAGGACAACCTGCCCTAAGTTGGACAAGTTCAAAAATGGTTATTAATGTTTGATAAATACTACTAAAGGTGTATTTAATATTTGCAATCCATTAGTGAAACGTAATATATTTGAGATACCTTAGGCTTTGGAAAATATGTATGAGTGTGGCAGATAGCACAGTCAGACAATAAATGTCTGCTCGATGGGAAGGAATAAGCCACATGAGGGCAATATTGCTGTTGGTACTGACTTGCACAATGCAGTAGTACAAATGATGCTGGTGTAGATACTGAAAAAGATTGGGAGTTCGCGAATGACATGAGTATAAAGATGGGGGGGGGCTGGATCAGGGTAGTGTACATGTGATGGGGACAGTTTTTAGGGATCAGGGCTGGGGTCGGGGTAGTTTTTAGGGCGTGAGGTCAATTTTTAGGGGGCAGGGGAAAAGGGACAGTTTTCAGGGCTGGGGGTAGGCGTGTTATCTTTACCACACGTCCCTTTACCAATCATGTCTTTACAACAAAATTGCGTGGTAAAGGCATAAGTGGTGAAGGCATGCGTGGTAAGGTTATGGTTGAGACGGCGTGGTTCAGGCATGCGTTGCACCATCATACAGCCCATGAGGGCAGTATTGCTGTTAGGAAGGGCTCGCTCAATGTAAAAGTACAGTTGATGCAGGTGTAGGGATTGAAAAGGATTGGCAGTTCACAAATGGACAACCTGACTGGATTTGGATAAAAAATATTGATTGCTCTTTATTTTTTAAATGATTCTTATAAAGATGTTAATATTTAAACTTCATCAGTGTAATTAATAAATTTGAGATTCTGTACACAGGCTTAGGAAAGTACTTATGAGCGTGACAAATGTACTGACAACCATCCTGTAAATCACGCAGACGCTGAACAACATGAAGAGAAACTATTGAAAGCCCAGGCCAGGTTTTACTTTTTGCCTATTTGGTCTAACTGGGAGTTTGGCACCATCAGAATAGCAAATGATGTAACACGCCAGTATGGGTAGTTGGTATGTAAAGGTGGGGGAGATGGAGAGTAACCCTTTTGCCTGTTCAAGGCCGGACGTCCGTCAGTCGATCTTGATGGCAAGCATCTTGTGATTTATAATCGGATGGAAAGAAAGGCTGATAAGTCACTGTGGATACGATGGCTGAATTGACTGATGTCATTTGGGTTGAAAACTCCTATGTTCTTTTTTTTCTTGCCTTTGGTACTGTATATATGAATTGAATAAGGAAGCTGTATATGAAAAGTATAATATATAATTGCTTTGAACGTTATGCATGATATGTTGAGAATTAGTAAACGTTGCATTAAGTAAAAGGAGAGTTCAGAGGACATGTATTAGTGTTGTTGGACATCCGTGTATTATATTTGTAAGTGTAGTTAATCTCCTGTTTTATATTTTATTATAACCTCTTTCTACAGTCTGAAGAAGGAGTCTGCTTATCGTGAAACATGTGTTGGCAGTGACTTTTGTGTGTGTTGGATTGGTTTGAATGATTGAAAACATACTGTTCTTATGAATGTTATCAGTTAAATGAACTGTACAAGAAAAATGTTTTTACATTTTTTTTCATTTTAGTAAATATGGTACAGTACAAACTCGACAATCTTTTATCACACGTTGATCATTAAATTCAATCCCGTTTACATACAGTGCTATATTCAAGCCTCAGCAGATTCCATTTTACAAGGTGTGACCCCCAACAAAAAACCCTTATCCAGAAGTAGTTGCCCTCTGGTCAGCCGTATGCGCAATGTCTACCCCTTCCATTCTGGACTCTGCAATCGTTCATTATTGTTCAGGTTGTGTCTGAGTCCAGTAGTTCAAGTAGGTATGTGCGTAACGGCTGCCATATGTCGTGTGGCCTATATGTTTTTGGCTGTAAATGTGCATAGAGTTAACTATTCATATTGCATTATATCAAGCTGGTTAGCTATGCCTTTTGCCCAGGTGAGTGTCTATTTCCCCAGTGTATGGCCACCTCCCTTTTAGCAAGCATGAGCGCTATGGCTATGAATCTGCACAATGTTTTTGGGACGTTGTGTACAAACCCAAGGAGTGCCAGCAGTGGATCAGGTGTGAGTGCGATTTCAGTCATGCGTGACAACTCTACAA
Organism: Calotriton arnoldi; assembly: GCA_963921515.1. Taxonomy (NCBI): domain Eukaryota; kingdom Metazoa; phylum Chordata; class Amphibia; order Caudata; family Salamandridae; genus Calotriton; species Calotriton arnoldi. Next base: position 2,306,730 of record CAWUFW010001879.1, on the reverse strand, counting down.
AGATGGCCCTCCAGTATTTAGCCAATGTCTCGCAGGTTCATGTCATATGAGCGAAATCGGCGGATGGAGCATGACATTTGGGACGTGTGGGGGCGGGAGGGGTTCATTCGGTGCACTTTAGTTGGTGTAATGTAAGCCCGCCATAAAAACTTTATGTAACAGTTTGTTGATGATTAAGGGATACCATGCATGTCTGCATTCAGCAGTGATGCCATTGAAAATCAGTAAGTGGGTAACCAAGGTCCTGCTCCCATGCGGCACAAACCCCTGTATCTCGAGCAGGGAGCAATGCTAGGAATGATTTGTACAGTTTGGATATTAAGTGTTCACCGCCCGTGTCTGTAATACGTAATGTCAAAGTTGGGAAATTGTCCAGTTCAGGGGCATAGCTGGGGATCTGGGCCCTGAGCGACCCCTGCATCCGTCTCAAAACAAATTGATCCATCATGGGTGCATTTCGGAAGCGGGCATCTGTCCGGGAGAATACTTGCCCATCAGGGAACAGGTCTCCAATGGTTTTCAGAGAGTACTTAGATAGGGTTCGTTTTACAAGGGTTTCCTGCGTGATGGGCAGCCAGGTATTTGCAGCTAAGGGGAGAGAAGATGAGTACAATAAGTTGCGTCCTGTTGCCTGAATCAGCCTCTTCCAGGCCCAACTAGTCGTGGAGTCATCCGGGTTGTTTGGTGTTCCGACCAGCAGCACCGCCGCCAGCGGAAGAGGATCCACGAGGTCCTCCTCTGGTTAGGCGTATAGTATCCTAGCATCTGGATGGTACCAATCTCGAACAAAACTGCAGTGGGCTACCAAGTAGTAGATGTGGAATTTGGGGACCCCAAGGCCCCCATGCTCGTACGGTAGGGTCGGAGTATCCCAGCTAATTCTTGGCTGCCACCCGCCCCATATAAATCGTAATAATAATGTGCAAAGTGTTGCGAAAAATGTGTTCGTGGGATTGGCATGTTGTGGAACAGGTACAAGAACTGAGGCAATACAACCAATTTGACGATAGCTATGCGGCCTGCCATCGTTAGAGGCAGTTTCAACCACCGCTTGATCTGAATAGACAAATTTTCCAACGTTGGCCCGTAATTGAGCCGTATTATTTGATCTGAGTCTTTATGAATGTGTATCCCCAGGTATTGGACCGAGTTACCTCTCTCAGCACTGGCCCAGGTTTTCATCTGGGTGTCTTACATAGAGAATAATGTCATTGGCATAGTGATTAGGAGCGGGTCAGTTTTAAATTCTGTGAAGATGTCGTTTCTGCAAGTGACGCACCGGTGGGTCCAGCGCTACTCCAAACAATAGGGGGGACAACGGGCATCCCTGCCATGTTCCCCGTGTGAGAATCCGAGGCAATGTCAGTTTCCCGTTAAAGCGAATGCGTGCTGTGGGCTCCATATATAACAGTTTGATAAGTGCAGTAAATCCTAGTGAGAGCTCCATTCTTCACAGTGTGGCCTGTAAAAACGGCTCCTCCAGTGAATCGAATGCTCTTTCTGCATCCAGCAGCAGCGCCGCTAGCGCCGGGATGGTGGGTGAGATTCTATGGAGTACTGCAAAGAGTGTACGCAGGTTCATGGCAGTGGACTTATGAGGGACAAACCCAGATTGAGCTGGTGATATAATTTTGTCTTATACGAGAGAGATTCTGTCGGCTAGCGTTTTGGCCAGGATTTTATTGTCGTAATTTAACAATGAAAGCGGGCAATAGGAGCCGCATTGCAACAGATCTTTACCCGGTTTGGGGAGCAGTATTATAACTGCTTCACAAAGAGTAGGTGGAAGGATACCTTTCTCCATCGCTTCCTGATATGTCTCTAAAATATGCGGGGCAAGTAGGTGCTTATATGCCTTGTAAAAGCAGCCTGAGAAACCAGCAAGGCTAGGTGTGCGTTCGTCCCATGCATGGTATCTATGGCCTGGATTATTTCATCTTCTGTAAAAGGTTCTTAAAGGAATTGATGATGTGCCAGAATCGAGCGACACCAATGCCACCTAATCTAAATAACAGTTACTGTTTGACGTGTCTGCGGTGACCCGTGTCGTGTACAAGTTAGTGTAGTAGGTATTTCGTTTTGAATGCTGATAGTATCAGAAATGTAGGTGCCATCTGGTCTTTTGAGAGCAGGAATGTAGGACTTGCCCCTTCGGGCTGCAGCAACTGCGCGACCCGGCCTCTCTTCTTCCCCGGAACTACGGGCCACTGTGTACTTTCCCAAGTAGTGTGCCTCGTGCTCTGCTGTCTCATGAAAGTCTGCCAAAATTGCAGTGTGATGCTTTAACCGAGTCACTTGGTCCTGAGATGCTGGGGCCTGGTCTGCCTCCAATAATTGTTTTTCTATTTGGAATAATGTACGATGTAGGTCTTTAAGTATTCCCGCGTGTTTAGATATACAGACTCCTCTTATGTAAGCTTTAAAGGCCTCCCACAGTGTATCCCAGGATGTTACTGTCCCTTTGTTAAACTCAAAGTACTCCACTATTGCCGTGTGCAGTTCTGATCGAAATAAGTCATCGCAGAGAGCCGTCTCTGGAAATCTCCAGTGCCGCTCCACCCCTCCCACCCTGGAGATATGGAGCTGCAGGATAACCGGCGAGTGATCGGACAGGGTGCTTGTCAAGTGTTGTTTGGAGTCAATCCATTGTGCCAAGTTAGGTGCAAGAAGCCAGTAATCCAGGCGAGTCCAGGTGTCATGTTGCACTAAATAGTGTATGTAAACTGTCTTTGTGGGGGTGCTGGTGGCGCCAAGCGTCCGTTAAGCGATATGCTTCCTTTAGTTCTGCCAGTGTGCGTCTAGACCTTAGTTTAGTGTCAGAGGGGCTCGCTGTACTATCATGTTTTGGGTCCAGCAGTAGGTTAAGGTCACCCCCAATGCAGACATGGTCTGTCTCCCTTCGGTCGATTTGGACTAGTAGGTCTAGTAAAACTCCGGCCTGTCAATATTTGTGGTGTAGATATTAACTAGTAGTATTGTGTACCCTAATAGGCAGCCTTTCACCAGCAAGTAGCGACACTCCGCGTCCGCCCGCACCGCCGTCATCTGGAAAGGGACACTCTTATGGACCAGTATGGAGACCCCTCTGGCGTACATACTATACCCCGCAAAGTACAGTTGGGGACTCCATGTCGCGGCAAAGGTAGTGGGTGATGTGGGGGGCAGATGTGTTTCTTTTTAAAAAGGCAATGTCTACTTGGTGCCTCAGTAGATAATACATTACTTGCTTGCCCTGACGCATGTTGTTTAGCCCGCGTATGTTCAAAGTCGCTAGTGTAAGATCTGCGTAGGGGTGGGTTCTGCTGTCTGCAATCATTGCTGCGCCAGGGAGTATGGGATGGTCAGTGATAACTGTGCGGCACCAACAACATTCTGATCAACAATTGAATGTAAATCAATCTCAAACTGCAAACCCTCCCAACCCCCTCCCCCACCCATCCCTGTTCCTGATACTACGGGAAATCCGATTCCCAACAATATATGCTATATTTTGAAACTTTAGAAACATAAGCTAACACTCTAACTATGAGGTGCGTACACAATTGGGGGGCAGTGACGCTCCGCCGGCTCCCAACTGCCTGTAAAGGAAAAACCATGTCAATGCACAGTATTACATGTCATGCACTAGGTTATTTAGGCTTCGCTGGTACAGGAGGGATCCTGCCGTTTCGTGATTCGGTGCGGTGCGTCACCATGGCGCGGCTTGTGAGCTGAGCAAAAGGAAATGATTAGCTTGCAGAAAAAATGTCTACTCTAGCACCAGAGTTTGAGTCCGGAAGCGATAGATCTGGGGATGTGGGCTGGTGTGACCCCTGTGTTACAGAAACTGTGACAAAACTCCTGCATTGCTGTTGGGATTTCATAGATTCGTGACTTGCCGTTAACTTCCACTCTCAGGCATGCTGGGTATAGCATCCCATATTTAAGGCCCAGGTTGCGGAGCTTAGCCTTAACTCCAATGTATTTGCGACTGGCATCCTGGACCATGGTTGTGAAGTCTGGGTAAAGAGAGATTGATGACCCTGGCCAACTGAGGGGGCCTTTTTCTCTCGCCAGGCGCAGTGCTGTGTCTTAGTTCCTGAAGTTTAGCAGCCGGGCGATGAGCAGGCGTGAAGGGCAGCCCAGGTTTGGGCGTGGCCCCAGGGTGAAATGAGCTCTCTCAACCACAGACGCATAAATCTGTCAGGAGTTGTTCCACGAATCCATCAAGATGTCCTGTGTTTGTGGACTCCTGAGTGCCCAAAATACAAATGCTATTGCGTCTGCTTCTGGCTTCCAAGTCTTCCATTTTCATTGCAACCGTCTTTAGGAGTTTTTCTATGAGCTCAAGCCGTTTGGTCGTCTGGGCTGAACTGTCCTCCAGATCAGAAGTCCTGCCCTCTGCTGTGTCAAGCCGTTCCCTCATGCTGGTCCAGGCGTGCTCCCATTGAATCTAAACGTCTGTCTAATGCATCAAAACGATTGTCCAGGGCTTTGAAGCCCGCTCTCAGCTCCACCAGAAGGGCCTCCGCCCCGGCCGGTGCCGCCACGTGGGCGTCAGACATGTTTCCTCCCTCTACCATTGTGGGTCCAGACCCCTCCCCAGCACATTTAGTCTTTTCAAAAGTCAGCATGTGCTGTTTTGGAACCCTACGGACCATTTCTGTCAATGAATAGGATAGTGGCTAATTTGTATTTGCCTGTGGCGGCAGCACCGGTAGGCCCAACAGTCTCCCCAGGCGCTCAGGGTTCAAGCGGCACTGCTGCTTCAGACGTGAGAGCCACAAGTAAAAGGGCATCTGCACGCTCCTTGATGTTGTGAGGATCGGCATGACCAGTGCTGCGGTCCACACAGATGCCCGCACATCCAGGGCAGAGCCGTGTCACTAGCAGACCAAAATAGGGCCTGAATTCAGTCCCCCAGGCTCACCCGCGGACCTTGTTGCTGCAGGGCCTCTGGGGCAGGGGGGGCAGCCTTACCTGGTGCGAGGTATCGTTGGCGCACAGTGTTGTCTCCGGCCTGCCAGGGTTCTTCCACACTGCTTTGGCCGCCGAAACACTTCGGTCCTGTCTTCCGGCAGCGTGCGTTGGTCGTGTAGTCTCCCAGCACTCGGTGTCGACTATCTACAGGCTCCGGTAGTTGCGACGGGTCTCTCTAGCGCCACCGGCCAGCCACCTCTCAATCCGGATGTATGGCCTCTCCTCTGCTAGTGCGCCACACGGCCTCTAAGGATCCTCACTCCAGGACCGTGCGGCCTCGCACCTGCTCTGGCACCAATGTTGGCTGCATCATTGCGCCCACTGTCCTCCCTTCCAGCTGGGTTACGCCATCACCCCAGCACACCACAACATCGGTTCTGCTGTGCGGATGCAGTTTGTGGCCCCCTGCATGGCTAGGATTGTGGGGAGAACTGCAGAGCTATGTGGCCATCTTGATCGGCAGCTTGGCCACGCCCCAACTGTACAAGCAAATGAGAAAATTAAAGTTTGACTTGTTAGACATCTTTTCAATAAAGAGAACTGATACTGATTGAAAATAGGAATAATTGTTTATGTATAATGATTGAAACTATATGAGAATACGTTAGGGGCAATATTTTGAGACTTAAACTATTATTCTATCTGTTAAGTCCAGCGTTCTACACAGAGCTACCAAATGTATCACAAGGAGTTTGTTTCTGTAAAAGGTCATGGTCTGAAAGAGCCATGTTTAGTTGCATAAAATTGTATTCCATTGAAGGAAATTGTTCTCAATGCAATGTTTTGACTATTTATTTTACTTACTTTGGGCATTCAGCAAAAGCTCACACTTGGCTATGAAATGGTTCACCTGGAGGAAGCTCATTCTCCTGGATATTTTTAGCACTCAAGATACTGGAGGAGCGTGGAAGGTCTCATAAGCCACTGTTGGAAAAACTCTTGCGCCTTGAATCTAGTAAAACAGAATGCACTACATAAGAAAGTACCAATTACTGGTTCCCTGTAACCATCGCTAGAGAAGTAAGCACTGCTGGCGTTCTATTAAGCAATGGAAACTCACTGGGAGCCTTATTGCACTTATATGCCTTGCCAGAGGAAGAATACCCCTCCCCGTAAACATAAATAGAATTAAAGAGATAAAAAATGATGAGTCTTTTTTCAACTTTAAAAGTGACTATTTTCCAATTCAAATATGCAGATTTTCATTTAAGTGGAGCATAAGGGATCTCAAAATGTGTGCACCATAGATTACATTCAGTCATTGTAATATATGCAGTATGTTTCACTAAAACATTGATAACCTGGTCGCCGACAAGATGGCAGAGTAGGACGTGTTTCTTGGAGCTCCGTCCCAACGCGGAAACATCTGGCAGAATCCTGTGGTACATTTGATGCACCGACCTCACCGTATATATCGGCCCGGCCGGGACCCTCGCCTGGCTTGGGAATTACTCTTTGGGGCGCAGTAAATTCGGCGTAAACAGTGTGGGGAGCGGAGTGTCCCCAGGACGGAGCCGCCATCTTGGACTGTCGCAGAGGCACCCATGGCGTGAATCGAAGGCAGAGGGCTAGTGACCGAACTCCTCAACGGTGCCCTGGGGAGCAGCGCCGTGACAGAGACGACAGCCCCGGACGGTCGCATGACAGGAAATCCACAGAAGGAGGTGCTGATCCATGTGGTCCCCTGAGAGAGGTGAGGCCGGCCGGGCGGTGACGCCGCAGCAGTCGGGACCTGCCCGCGCCATCAGGAGTACGGCGTCGGCGAGGCGGGCTCCCCAGCGGGAAGAATCGGCAGGTGAAGTGCTGGAGTCCACGTCCCAGATAGTGCTCAGACACGATTTCGCTCGTGCTGGAGGCCGTGGAGCGCACCGGGGCCCGTACCTGCAAAAGAAAATCCCCACTGTGCGGGAGTGTGTGGTGGTGGGGGGCCTGCCCTCGTAGTTGTTACCCGCTAGACAGACGCTGGTGAGGGCTGGAGGAGCTCTAGGAGACCAGAGTGGAGATGCTGCGGAGGTGACTACCCGGAATTGGGGGAAGACTGGGGCACCCCTTGCCCCACTGCCTGGTCCTGTGGGACTGTAGACGCTTGGCTGCCTGAAGGTGAGAGTGGACTGGCCCTGTCATGCCAACGGGCTTAGCGTGGCTGGCCCTGGGGGTGCACGGCACCTGGTGAAAGACCCGTGTGGAGACAATCAGACGAGAGAGGGCCGGGGGTCCCAGGCCTGAAGTACACCTGAGGCGTTAGGGGCAGAGGTTACCGCTGATAGAAAGCCGGAGCTTTGCTCGTGTTGGTTGGCCCTGGGACCTCGGGACGTCACTGTTCATCGTGGTTAAAGATAAAGGCACCAGAGCTCAATCCAATAAAATACTAAACTATGCGCAGCCCCTCCCTCATGGCCCCAATCAAAGGGACACGCGAGGAGAAGATGATGCCGAGGTGGCTCCGGCGGAAGAACAGCGGCACCCTTCCCTGAATGATATCCTGGTGGCCGTTCGGACTGCGAGATTCGAGATGGTGACCAGGATTGACGCAGTGGCGATTGATGTCAATCTCCTCCGATGTGACCTACGTAAGGTCCCCGATAGGGTCACCACGACAGAACAACACGTGGATGTACTCCTGACAGAGGTCAAGTCTCTCAGGAGACGGTCATGGAGCTTCAAAGGAAGACGATCAGATTGATGAACGCGCCGAGATTCAGGAAGGGCGCTCACAGAGGAATAACTTAAGATTTGTGGGCTTTCCGGAACGGGCGGAGGGACCCTCTGCGGAGTTGTTTTTGGAGGAATGGATCACGAAAGTTTTGTCACCAGGCAGAACATCTAAGTTCTTCAATATTGAGAGGGCACACAGGGCGCTGGTCCCTCTCCCACGCGCGGGAGCTCCGCCGAGAGCCATCATAGCCCGGTTCTTTAATTATCCGGACCGGGACATGATCCTGCAATCCACCTGTGCCAAGACGGATTTGCACTACGAGGGACACCATATTGCAATTTTCCCTGGCTACACGCAAAGGGTGCAGGATCAACGACGCACATTCTTGGCGGTGAAGAAACGCATGAGGGAGGCCGGGATGAAATACAACCTCCTCTACCCGGCCACGCGCCGGATTAAACACAAAGGCAGGGCTCTGTTTTTTGGGTCGGCGGAGGAGGCCTCAGACTGGATGGATAGTACAGGGGATCGTGAAGCCCGTCGGAAGTCGCAGCCTGATCCAAAGACACTCACGGACCCAGCGGTGAGACTGCGCCGATTATCCGGAGAGAAGCGACAAAAGGACACTAGTGAATCTGGAAGGGTCAGAGTGTGCGAGGATGGTACTTTACAGGTGGTGGAGGGATCGTCAAACTCTGACTTGACCTCATCGGAGGTTATCCCTGACACTAACGTATCCTGAGATCCAAGGGATGTGGGGAGAGCCGATTCGGGGTTCTGAACAATCAGATAAGTGGTCACAAGAAGACTCAATACAAATGTTTAATTTTTTCTGTTAATTGGTGAGGATTGGTACTGTATGCATATGCCTCGTATGGGAGGGAACACGCCCCTCAGTAGGGGCTGAGACCTGCCTGGGGAGCTGGAGGCTTTGTCCTCGCACCCCATCGAGAGCCCAGTCACTTGCATTGCACCTATTTAGAGGGCCCTGACCAATGCTCAATTATGAAGGTTCTAATCTGTGTAATACAACTGTGGATATTGCTGCAGGGCATTGATATACTGTTGAAGAATTTTGATGGGGGTGGTTTAGGGCGGGAGATGGGATTGTTCGCTCTCTACGATGTTGGGAGGGATAGGCCTGTTTCACTGCCCAGTGGGTGGGGGGGGATAAGGGGAGTCAATCTGTTTTGTTTGTTCTTTATTGTTCCAAGGGAAGTTCAGGGGATCCATGTCTGGGTTGAAATTCTCCGCAGTGTGCTCAGTCTAAAAATAGAAAGGCGGGATGGGAATGTAAAAGCGACGCCAATCATATGATCTCATGGCTCCCTCCCTGAGGAAGCTGCTTACCTGGGATATACATGGTATGGCAATGCTTGAAAAGTGTAGAAGGGTGTACTCCTATTTACGGCGGTATAAAGTTGGTATAGCTGGCCTGCAGGAAACACACGTATGGGGTGACACGTTGCCGTATATTCGTCGCAGATGGAGGGGACAGCTGTATGCCACTTCATTTTCGGAGTTTGCACGGGGGTGCTTATCTGGGTGGCCCCGGGGACTCCTTTTCAGCATATGCATCATGTGCTTGATCCTGAGGGGCGCTATGTGGTTTTATATGGTAGACTTGACGGACAAGCGATATGTCTCATTAACGTGTACGCCCCTAATTCAGATGCCCACAACTTTTTTTATGAAGTGATGGCTGCAGCGACCCCCTATCTGGGTGGGGACATAGTTATTTTTGGGGACGTCAACTGTGTGATGGATGGGACATTGGACCAGGAATCCCCCTGGGTAAATACCAAACCGGGTATGACTGAGGCTCTGGTGGACGCTATGAGGGAGCTGGGGCTAGTGGACGCATGGAGGATGAGACACCCGGATAGCAGGACCTTTTCCTGTCACACCCCCACGACAAATACGTTTAGCAGACTGGACCAATTCCTTATATCAGCGAATCTGATGTCCAGGGTTGAAGAGATAGTGTACCTTCCGAGACATATCTCGGATCATTCCCCCATGCTGCTATCCTTAGGCACGGGAAGGCCCAGATCTGTAATTCCCGCATGGAGGCTTCAAACCGAGGCGCTCACTGATCCACACTTTGTTAAAAAGTTAGAAGAAGAGATCTCTAGTTATTTTGTGACAAACTGGGGCTTGGCGTCCTCAAGGGGCATGGAATGGGAGGCAATGTAGGTAGTGGTCCGGGGGATCTTCCTTAGCACAACTTACGGGGTTCGACAGCAGCTCGAAAAAGACATTAAGGTACTAGAGATGAACCTAGCCGAGTTGGAAGCGTTGTTGCCGACGGCACCTAATCGTCTGAATGAGTGGCGGGAGGCACGAGAGGAGCTGTTAGCGGCACTATGTAGATTGGAAAAGTTTCATTATACCGTGCACCGACAATGATTACACACGGAGGGAGATAGTTTGGGGACTCTGCTTGCCAGACTGATTAGGAACGAGAAGCCAGTGTCCCCATAGTACAGATGCAATCCGCTGAGGGGTGCACAATATACAGTCAGCAAAAAATCTTGGAAACCTTGGCTGATCACTTAGCTGGGGTATATGCAGGGCGTCCTGTGCCGGATCTGAAGGAATGAAGGGGTTCATAGCCGTGCTGGACTTACCTTGTTTAGAAAGGGATACTAGCCGACTGCTGGACGACCCGATCTCTGGAGAGGAAATACTGGAGGGCATAAAGGCTCTGAAGACTGCTAGGAGTCCAGGGAGTGATTGCCTACTGGCTGAATTTTACCAAACATTTGCACACATTTTAGTAGACCGTCTCCTGGAGGCATATAATGAGGCGTTCCAGAATCGAAAACTACCATCTTCTATGAACGAAGCGTTGCCGGGATCGTATAGGCCAATATCCCTTCTGAACATAGATATAAAAGTCCTTAGCGGGGTCATGGCGGCTCGACTGCAACCGCATATGAAGCATCTAATTCACCCTGACCAAGTGGGATTTATCCCCAAATGCAGTACGGCCCATAATTTGCGGAGACTAGCCCATGTGTGGCACTCCCCTTTACTACACCAGGAGGAGTGTGCCTTGGTGTTATTGGATATAGAGCAAGCGTTTGACTTGGTTGGGTGGGTATGTCTTCGGGAGGTTCTACGTGTAATGTGTGTGGGGCTACAATTCCTTAAATGGGCGCAGTTACTTTACTCAGAACCCTATGCCAGAATCAGAATGGGGAGGTGGGTATCGCGGGCCTTTAGGTTGCAACGCGGCACCAGACAGGGATGTCTGCTGTCGCCACTTCTTTTTGCCATGGCAATGGAGCCCCTGGCGGCGGCCCTTAGAAGAAAAAATGGCGGCCTTCGGGATTCCGCTGAGAGAGACCAACCACGTGGTGTCCATGTATGCAGACGACACTCTTGTGTACCTCTGTCACCCTGTTCAAGCAATATCGATATTGCTGGACGCCCTTGGGCGGTTTGGGAACGTGTCGGGGATGCAGATTAACTCCGGGAAATCGAAATTCATTCCAATGGGAGGACTGGCTTCGCTCCCGGATGGGGGACTACCGGAGGTGGGGCTCCCCTGGGTGAGGACCGCACCTAGATACCTGGGGGGTCAGGTTGGCGGAGAAGGCTGAGCAGTACCTGATGCTTAATATTGGGAAAGTAATCACTGGATTACGGGGTTCGGTTCGCTTTTGGCAGGGATTGCCTCTGTCCCTTATGGGTAGGATCGCCATAACCAAAATGAGTCTACTACCCAGGTGTCATGCGAAACAGCATTCTTGCTTCAAGATCCCTCGGCAATTTTTTTGTAACTCTAGGCAGCCTTCTGACAGAATTATTATGGGCTGCTAAACGCAAAAGGGTTAGCCTGGCCACGCATCAGAGAACCTGGCAGAACGGGGGACTGAAAGTTTCCTGTCTGGAATTTTATTATATGGCTTCACAGCTGCAACACGCTGTACATTGGTTAGATGATGATGGAAATTAGGAGAAAACCCTGCTGGCGGGGTCCTTTGGAGACAGAACACTCCCTGAGCTGCTAATGCTGGGAGCACAGGTACCTCCGACATGCCCATACATTATTCGACATGTGGCGGAAATATGGGAACTCGTGGTCAGGAGGGTGCTACGAAGGGCTCCCTACGCCCCGGACATGCCCTTGTGGGTAGCTCGACCCTTCCATCAAATTTCTGAATCCATGTCTGTCTGTAAATGGCAGGAAGGGGGTTGCTTGACCATGGGGGACTTATATGATAACAAACAGTACATCACCCGAGAGCAGGCGACGGACGCATTTGGGCTAGGCCCAGGGCAGTTCCTACAGTACGGGAAATAGCTCAGGTGGCTAGGAAGCTGTGGCCCATGTTCCCTGAGGAGCCCCCTATTTCTAACGTGTTACAGAATATGATAGTTATGGCCAAGGGGCGAAGACTGATGTCGCACTTGTATCGGGCAATTCGGGAAGACAGGGCGGGCCAGGCACTCCCTGTCCAGATAAGATGGGAAACATTGACGGGGGACCCCATAACAGTTAAGGACTGGACTAAAATTCACGAAGGGGTTAAACTGGTGAGTTCGCACACCCGTTTTAAATTAATACAATTTAATTTTGTACACCAGACATATCTCACTCCCAGGATGTTACATAGGATCTACCCGGATCGGTCGGAGCGATGACCCAGATGTGGGAGGCGGATGCTGCCTTTATCCATATGGTCTGGTCCTGCTCAGAGTTACAACCTGGCTACGCTACAGGAGGCGAAGGGGTGGGTGATATTGCAGGAGATCCGTGTGGTGTTGCTCGATTTGTTGCCCCGACCTAAAAACAAGAATCTGAGCAAGAAATTTGTTCTTCTGGGGCTGGTGTTAGCGAAGCGCCGGATAGCTATCTCGTGGTTGAGCCACAGACCACATCGAGTGGCGCAATGGGTGCGAGACGCGAGTGAGTGGGCGACGGCTGAGGTGGTTGGAATGCAGCAGACCAGGTGTGATGAAAAGCTAGATGATGATTTACAGGCATGGAGGGCAATGCTGAGGGAGCTGCTGGGTGAGGTATACACGTACTGTACCCCAGGATGAGGACGCCGAGATTGAACAGGCAGGGAGTATGCCAGATGGTGATTAGGAGAAGGGGGAGGACACTCACCCTAGAAATACTAGACAGCGTGCTGATGCGGACAAGATGAAGGGAGAATGTTTTAAAGTAAAAGGGCGCACAACCAGACATGGTCGGGGGGTATGTTTAGTTAAGGGGGTGGGGGGGTTGGATGTTTGGTTTATCCATCATAGGATTGTCTTTGGACATTTTAGAGACAAGGAACGATGCCTCATGGGGGCAGGAGTTGGAAGGGGGAAATCAACAATGAGGGTATATGAATCTCAATCACTAACATAATGTATCTGTGTAGCCTGTACTTGCCCTCCTCTCTGCGTTCATGAGTATCTGATGTTCCCTAATGTACAATTCTGAGAATGTTCATTCCACACTTGTTGTTTTTGTTTCAAATGTCAATAAAGATATATTTTAAAAAATAAAAACATTGATGACCTGTAAAAGGCAATCTAAACATTTTTAATACATACACCAGTACACAAGTTAACTGTCTTTGGAAAACAATTCCTTTTTATTGTATCAGGTAATAATATTGATGTTTGGACTTTAGACTATCTGAGCCCACTGTATCATGCCCCCATCTAAAATGAGTACCTGAATACTATCCCCCTCACCACACCAAACACCCACAATGTTTGTAGAGCCATGGGTGAGTAGCACCTTCAATCTTTCTCAGTGCTGGAAATGAATACTGGGAGTTTTTCACATAGGGGACAGGAAAGGAGAGGGCAGGATGTACAAGTTCTCATATTTTAGTCTCACGTCAGGTATTTTCATGGAATCAGAATAAAAAGAGGACCATTCCTTCCTATGCCATTACGCTGGCCTCCTTTGCTCTGTGGGGAGTGCAGCCTTACAGAAGGACACATTATGTGACTGACATCAAGTGTCAATACGGTTCGTGATTCTCCATGATAAAGGCTCTAGGTGCTTGATACTACGTCAACAGTCAGGACCCTCAACCCCGTAGCAGCGACCTGTATGAGAAGGAGCAGTATCTGGAATCCTGGCTCCTCACTTCAAAGGTTAATAATATGTGCAAATGTTGTGCCAGCTCATTTGCCACCTTCATTATCCAGTCCCTTCTTGAGTCAGTTGTTTTGCTGAGAGTTTAAGTTGAGGTCGTCTACTAGTAGCCAAGGATTGCATTCTCAGCTAGCAAGATTAGCTGCCTCGCTTGCAACATTCTAAAAAAGTGGCCAATTTGCATTTGAAAGTGCAAGATGCCTGGAGTTTTTTTTTTAAATGTTAGAAACTGAACAGTGTGGGATTTTACTCCTGTCATATTATCCATAGGTTAAATATACCTGCATGTAGGGAATTCTTTCTTAATTAAATTTGTGTAGTGTGGTATCTAACATGTAAATGGAATGTGAAGGTAAAAATCCATCTGCATGTCAGATGAAATTGAGAGGCTGCAGATCGCCATCCCTGCAAGAATAAATGTGGTTCCTGATAAAAGTGATCTTCAGTGAGGTACTAAATATATTTGTGATGAGTACTGTGCATAGGGGACAGAAATCAAACTGTTCACCCTGGGAAAAATTCAGCACTGGAAAATTATTTTAAAAAACTGGAAGATTTTAAGTGATCCAAACAGGAGTAGATTATTTGAAATCTGCACAATCATAAGTGCATTATACAAAAACATGCTATGCACTAAATGTGGTACTTAAGTGCCTAATTTAATCCTTTGGAAGAATATAAAAAGAAATTAATCTGTGTACAAGTGTCAAACTAAAAGATGTTCAATCTTTATACTATCTGTAGTGCATATCAATACAAATACTGCAGGATTATTGGATTTATACTAGACAGAGTGGAGAACATACTCTCTGAACCTTGCGCCTGTGAGTTATGGTTTTTCAGGGACATTTTGAAAATAAACATTGAGTAAAAGCTGCCTCGTGCACTTGATCACCAGATGAATGGCAATGTACGTGTGAAAATCAACTTCAGAAGTGCTGATTACAGAGAGAGGCAAGATGGCGGCCGTGAGCACGGTCGTGCGAGCTTGAGCTCCCGGAGCTTCCCCCCCCTGCTCCGATCTGCTTACCATGCTATGGGCGCATCAATGACCGGGTTTCTCTGGTTCATGCTGTCCCCGAAGTGAAGTGCAGGTGGAGCGGTTATGCTGTGGAGTGCCTGTTACCTTCCCCGTTTGGCTGTTTGCCGGTTCCTGGTGTTGGCGAGGCGGACTTCCGGGTATGCGTACGCCGCCCGGTGTGGAGAGCGGATGGTGCCGGCAAAAGGAAGGCTTAACGCTGAACTGAACGCGGAACTGAACTCCGCTCCAATGCCCCCGAAGGCTGGCTGCGGCAGAGCGCGAAACATGGACACGCCAGACATCATGGAGGGCAAAAAGCTGATTCCAACTGTGGGGAAAAAGGACGCTGTTCGCGTGGATGGCGGTAAGAAATCTGTCCCCGCTCTATTTTTGACTGGGAAAATAAAGAAAAATGTGCCTACTACACCTGCTAATCTTGAACCGACGTTAAGTATAGGTGAAGATCTACAGGGGGAGGATTACTCTTTGAACCCTTTGGCGCACGAGGACGGGGCTACTGGCGGCACCCCCCAAGGCTCTTTAAAGGACGGGCAGAATGGTGGAAAAAAATCAGAAAGGGCTGGAGCAGGGGACATTTCTCGAGGGTCAGCCAAGAAGGCGCAGAGGGGAGAAAACAGCGCAGAGTTTGCCCCTGAAAAAGGGGATAAGGCAATTAGAAAGAAAATGGTTGAGCAGGATTTAAGGAAAGAGAATGACTCTGGCGACCCTTCCTTTTTCTCAATGTCTGATCCCTCGGATACCTCCGGGGATGATTCTGATCCAGATAAGCATAAGAGAATCAACAGTCCAAAAACTGTGCGCAAGCAGGGGAATATAGGTCTGGGCGCAGCTTATCATTCGGCTGAAAGCGTAGATTCCTTCCAATGGGATTATTCGTTTATGGCAGAGACTGAAATGGTCAGTGGGATGCAAACTAACTCTGAAACTGTTGAGAAACCTGAGGATATCTCCCTGGCGGTTATCTATCCGACCATTATGGCCCATAGGGAGGAGACCCGCACAGAGAGCCTGCGCACGCAAGGGGCTTGTCGCAAATTCCAGAATTCGGTACGGAGGATCGCGAAATCTTGTTTGGAGTTTGCTGTCTGGTTTAATGAGGCCGAGACCCGCATATCAAATCTGGAGGATGAGCTTGCGGCGCAGAAGGCAACAACAGAGGCCCTACGCTCCGCTAAGGATGACACCCTCTGGAAAATCACCGATTTGGAAAATCGTCTCCGGCGCAATAATCTTCGAGTGCTGGACATTCCCGAGGGGCAAGATGCACGATAATTTATCATCGAACTTTTCTCTGAAGCCTTTCCCGGGCTAACCCAATGGGATTGGAGCTGGGAGATCCAGAGGGCACACAGATTCCCATTTGTTCAGCGCAATAGACCGGGCCAGAACTCTTCCAAACCAAGGGCGATTTTAATATCAGTAAATAACTTTCTGGCAAGAGAAGCAGTATACGATTTGGCATGTCCATACAGAAAGAAAACCGGGAAGGGGATAGAGTTTTTTGTGCGCCCTGATTACTGCCCTCTAACTGTAGAAAAGAGATGGCAATTACGCCAACTCATTACACCATTTCATGACAAAGGGGCACAAGCCTTTTTGCTGAACCCAGCTAAGCTCAAAATCATCCACAAAGAGCATGTGCGGTTTTTTACAGCTGAATCAGCTGCTAAAGAGTATTTGCAATCCTTGTAAGGGCTGGGGAAAAAAAAAAAAAAGGGGAAGGATGTTACGTGGAGCCCCTTTGTCTATTCATCTATGGATTCTAATGTTGTTTTTTTTAGTTCTGTTTTTTTCTGTGATTATGTTGTATTGTGGTGGGCGGTGAATATTCTTGTGGTTTAAACACTGGGTGGGGTAGGGGGGTTCCGGGGCACAAAAAGCTCGATCCATCTCGGAGACTCTGTGTCTCCAAGCCTCCAGTTTGGGGTTGGGTGGGGGTGGGTCACGCCTCCGGCTGGAGCCGTGTAGGGGAGAGGTGGGGGGGCTGGGGGAAGTGGGTTGGGGGGGGGTATTAGTAAAAATAATCCATGATGGTTTTGTGGAGAGAAACAGGAAATTCAATGGTTCTAGGCACACAGTCTATAAGCATAAAGATACAGGGAAAACAGATGGGGGATAGTGGCATACTTGGAGGTATTCGGTTTTGCTCCCTGAATGTAAGTGGTTTGAATGATCATAATAAGAGGCGACGGGTCGCGAATGAGCTACGGGTGTTTCAGACTGACCTGGTATGCATACAGGAAACTCATATCTCATGGGTTAATAGAAAACTATTGGCGGAACTAGGTCTGACAGTATTAATCTGCACCGAGCAAACCACCACTACACGGGGAGTAGCAATTCTGGCTAAGAATCATATACAAGGGACATGTAGAGCATTGGCAGACAAACAAGGGAGGTGGGCCATTGTGGAATGTAGGATCAGCAGTCAGAAGTGTACTATATGTTCTATATATGGTTCGAATTTTGATGAGGCCCTAATAATTGAAGGGCTAAATGTGGAACTTGCACTATGGCCCACTCCTTTGATCGTGTGCGGTGACCTAAATATACACCTTGAGCATAATGCTCTACAGGATGATAGCAAACCCTACAAAGGGAGGAAACCGAGGGTATTTAAGGCGCTGCAGTCTTTGTTGGATGATCACGGACTGGAGGATGCGTGGGCTACTTTAAGGGGTGCGGATCCAGGCTATACCTTCTACTCATGTCCGCACCAGAAATTAGTAAGACTTGATTATTTTTTCTTATCGGGTCTTTTGCTTTCTGGAGCTAAAATACAGGTGTACCCACGGGTTTCCTCAGACCATGGACCCTTAGTGTTAAACCTTAGTATGCTCAGAACTGGAATCAAACCACGATCATTTTCTTTTGATAGGAAGTTATTATTAGACGAAAGCTACGTGGCTCATATGAAGGTATGGGTTGAGCAGTTTTTCCTCCTAAACCGGAATACCGCAGGGACTGGATATGTATGGGATGCTTTTAAAGCGGGTTTTAGGGGGGAGACCCTTCGCTTCGGTTTATATAAGCACAAACAAATGCGAGCAGTGCTACAGGAATCATATGTTGGTCTTACTGTAGCAGAAGAAAAACTTATGCAGGGCATACTTGCGGGTCAGGAGATTACTGCTCTGCAAACGGAAGTAGCCCGGGGCAAGGCCAAAATAAATCTCCACTGGAGCAAAGAGAGAGCCAAGAAATACTTTATTAATAGGAAACTAAACTATGAATATGGGGAGGCAACTGGGCGATGTTTGGCACAGAGGCTTAGATCCAAAGAGGCGGCTCAGAGGATCAGCTCAGTGGTAGATTCCAGGGGCAATCTTATAGAAACTGACGTTGGGATTTTAAATGTGTTTCACGATTTTTATGAGACACTCTATACTGGGGAGGGTTATGATGCACAGGCTGGGGAATCCCTGCTACAGAACCTCAATGGTAAAAACTTGGATACGCAAGATGCAGAGTTGCTAGAGGCCCCTATCACTATTGAGGAGTTGGAAGGAGTTATCAACAGCTTAGCCTCGGGCAAGGCAGCAGGCCCAATAAACTTCCACTGGAAGTATATAAAACCTTTTTCGGAGTATTAAAAATTGATATGCTTGCCACCTTTCAACAGGCCCAGGTTGGAGCTGCCCCCCTAACATGGGATGAGGCCAGCATTATTGTTTTTAAAAAAAGGATAAACCCGCTGAACAACCAGGCTCATACCGTCCCATTTTGCTTTTGAATTCAGATGGCAAAATTTATGCCAAAATCCTAGCGACCCGGCTCGCTGAAGTAATAACCCCGTTGCTATCAATCCGACAGCACGGGTTCATCCCCAAGAGGGGGACAACGAATCATATCAATAGGGTTGTAACTCTGTTAGACATAGCTAGTACCACGGGGAGTGAACTCGGTTTGATTTTATTAGACGCCGAAAAGGCGTTCGACCGGGTCGCTTGGGAATTTTCATGGGCTCTACTACGCTGTATAGGTTTTAAACAAAGCTTTATTACTGCCATACAAGTTTTATATCGCCGTCCAACAGCTAAAATTTGTATTATGGGCCTTGAATCTACCCCAGTACATATCACACGGGGAACAAGGCAGGGATGTCCCTGCTCTCCCTTGCTGTTCTCACTGTATATAGATCCGTTTTTAAAAATGTTAGAACAAAGTGCAGAGATAGAGTCGGTAACTTGGAGGCAAGAGCACTATCGTGTGTTTGCATATGCAGACGATGTGGCAGTGGTAACGCCGAATCCCATTACAGCTATGCCAGAAATAGAGCAATTGGCGTTAAAGTTTGGAGCCGCTTCAGGATACAAACTCAATGTGGCAAAGACACAAATTTTATGTTCTAACATTGCTGCATTTGACGACCAGCGAGTTTTGAGTGAGGTAACCTATTTGGGGGTCACGTTGAGAACTTGCTTAAAATCATTGGTGGAGGTTAATTGGCGTAATATTTTAAATGATGTGCGGAAGCAATTGGACCGGTGTGAATGCCTACATCTTTCACTCGTGGGACGATGCAATGTTCTCAAAATGTTGATACTACCTAAAATTTTATATTTTTTTAGATCTGTACCATTGGAAATCCCTCGTGCCCAACTTGTAGTATTACAGTCAATCTGTGCTAGATTTTTGTGGGCTCATGGCAAGCCCCGTAGAGCTATGCGCTATATGACCCTCCCTCGGGAGAAAGGAGGTTGGGCTGTGCCTGATTTTACTTTATATTACTTTGTATGTATTCTGCAGCATATGAATATACTTCTAACAGGGGCAGAACCAATTAGCACTGCCGAAGCCCCATCGATATATCAAATGCTGCTGGGCAGTGACGCCAAAAATCGGCTGTTTGTTAATTTAGAGCCAAGCTAGTACAAGAAAACTAGGTTTAAGGTCTTAAATACCGCCTATAAGGTGTGGAAAGCTGTGCGAAAGTTTTATAGATTAGAGAGGGTATCTCAGTATACCCCGCTTACAGCCACGACACTCCTTCCACTGATATTGTGGGACAGGATCATAGATAGATGGCGGACTAAAGGGATTCAACATATTGGTGATTTATATGCTAATGGGGGGCTGATGTCTTTTGAAATGCTAACTGATAAATATCACCTTTCCAGGTCTGAATTCTTTAAATATTTGCAAGTTCGCGATTATTTATGTAAACATCAATGGAATATTGAAGTAAACCCTGTTATTGAAGCCATGAGGAAAAACGCACGTATTGGTACATTGTATAATTTACTGTTGGACACTAAGGGCGGTGATTTAGAGATGCATAATACAAAATGGGACAATAGGCTAGGGTACTCAGGTAGAAGCCTCCATTGAATTGGCGGGGAGACTGTTAATATCTGCTAATCTCCGGGCACAACATTACAAGACCGTGTTTAACCTTTATTATACCCCAGCCAAACTGTCTAAATGGGGTGGGACAAATGATGAAAAATGTTTTCGTTGTGGAACAGAGGACGCCGACATTGTACACCTTTTTTTTTTACATGTAGGCACTTAATCAACTTTTTTGGGCATATAGAGGAATTTTTGGCAGAAATCTTGGTGGGGTCCAGTCAGATTGTCAGCTGCTCATGTACTGTTGGGGGTAGCTGAGAGAGAGGGATCTGATCAATTGGTTTATAAATATCGGTATCTGATGTTTTTAGCTACAGCTGTGGCCAGGTTATGTATTGCCTCAATGTGGCTCCAGAAGGATGTACCAACTTTTGAATTATGGAGGGCTAGATTTTTATCCATGTTTAACATAGAATATAGTTTATATGCAGTGAAAGGTATTCGGAAAAAGAAATTAGGCATGGAGATTTGGGGGCCGGTGCTGTCCTATATGGATGAATGAGGTGTGAGTGGGGATATATCTCTATGGTTCTATGCACTTGCACTTTAAGGAACTCTCATGTATTGAGATCAGCAATATAAATCTATGTATCGCAAACTGCTTTTTTTTTTTAATCTGTGTACTGTTTTTCTTTTCCTTTTTTTTTACCATTGAACAATCTTTGTCTTAATGCATTGTAATGTATTGGATCTATCATGGATTAAATAAAAATAAATTTTAAAAAAAATTAAAAAAAAGAATTGCTGATTACATGTAACGCTCGAGCAGGTAAACGAGCGCCGATCACACGGTGCGTTCAACCAGCTAAACGCATGATTGGAAATTGTGTTGCGCTTCAGCAAGTGAAATGCATGATCACAGGCTTAAGCTTCAAATCTTCTAGTTACCAAACTCTGCTCTGCTTAATCACCGTGTGCAATAATATCAATGTATAAATTAAAGACCTTAATAAAAGTTAGTGTTCCTTCCTTTGATGGCCCGTCTACACCACAAGTGCAATGCAATCAATAAAACAAAAGTACTATGAAAACTGAAAGTGAAGGAAGACTATACTGACAGAGAAAAAAGAGAAAGAACATAAAATGAAGTATCCAATCCAAAATAATTTTTTAATTTTGAATTAGTCACTTGTTTTAGTTCATTGTGTTAATTGATAGTTTTAGTAAATTATTTTAGTTTATTACTTTGTTTTAGTTGCACAAATGGCAGAAAAAAGTATGGCAGCACCACTGACAATTTTTAACCTACCTAGGGCGACAGAAGCAAAGAGAGCAGATGATGGACGGAATGCTGAACAATGCAAACATTCACTCCCCAATCAAAGATCTGGGTTTAATCCATCAATTTTTTGCCCACCACGCCACCCTAGTTTGGGCCCAGCCATAGTCAGTCAGTCATAATCACTTTATTCAGTTAATTAAAACCATAAAAGCATGTTACAAAAATTCATTTTTAAAACAATGATAAAACGTAAACATACATTGTCTTTACAACATGATAAAAAGTCTGATTCAAAAACTTTACATAATTACATTTTTCTTGAACATAGTAATCAACCAGAACAACATACAATTCATTATGATTTAAAACAAAAGTTAAAATATATCAAATCATGGAGTCCCTATCTTTTCCTTTCTCTAGCCGCCGCAACCAAGAAACTAGCGATATTAAACGTTTCCCAAAAAGTGTTCAACATCTGCAAATATGCTAGTGCGGGCCTCACCTGCATAAAGCCTTTGCCCTTTAAAATGGGTAAAATAAAACGTTTGTGAATGTGCAAATGATGCTCACAGAACATAACAAAGTGCCAAGTGTCTTGGGTAGGAAAATTATCGCAGGGACCCAAATCATCCACCTTTCTCCATCCCTGGGGTTCAGCCAATAAAAAGTGCAAATAGTTAAATCTAATTCTTATTAAAAGGAATCGATGATAGGGCTTAGTTACTACATCTAGATAGGGCTCTATTGCAAGGTTTGTTTTCAGTAGTTGGTGGGCTCGTATCGTAGGTTTCATCAGCTCTCTAGCCTCTCTTTCAGTATGTATCATGTATAGATAGGATTTCTTGGCCCGAGATAAATCTTCCTTTAATAACCTATCTGGTGAGTTATACAGCTCAGGACATCCTAATTGCGTTGCTAACCTTTTAACGTAGCTCAACCAGGGTATACTGCGTGCTCTATCGAAGGCTAGACAATCACGCACGATCTCACGATTAATTTCTAATTCAGGATTGATCCAAGTCGTTATCCTTTTAATTAAGGGGGCCATTCCAATCAAATCTGACACAAAACCAATGCCAGTTTCCTGGTGAATAATATAGGAAGGTGTTGATTGTGGAACTGATAGCAGATTTCTCAAAAATCTATTTTCCACTATTTGAAGATCCTTCACTTCCTTATATCCCCAGATTTCAGAGCCGTAGTTTGAGATAGCAATACATTTTGCTCTGTATATGTTTAGCATGTCTTGTACTGGCTTTGTTATGTTATGTTATGTTATTTTATTTTTATATAGCGCATATACACCGACAGGTCTCTTAGCGCTTTGGAAGAAGCGGGATAACGTCAAGGCGGGGAGGTCTTCATGGTGTTGAGAGATCATATGTTGTATCTAGTGCTTCCCTAAAGAGGATAGTTTTCAACTGCTTCCGAAAAGAAGCAGACCAGGTTCTTTCCGAAGGGTATCGGGCAGCTGGTTCCAGAGTTGTGGCAAGAGGACCGAAAAAGCTCGACCCCCTTTGGAGACCAGGTTACTCCGAGGGCAGACCAGTTGGACGGCTTCTGCTGATCGGAGGGCCCGTCCAGGTACGTATTTATTTAGGCGTTCCTTTATGTACCCTGGGGCATGTCCATATAGGGCTTT
This sequence comes from Calotriton arnoldi, assembly GCA_963921515.1. NCBI lineage: Eukaryota > Metazoa > Chordata > Amphibia > Caudata > Salamandridae > Calotriton > Calotriton arnoldi. Next base: position 2,283,742 of record CAWUFW010001879.1, on the reverse strand, counting down.
GTGGACAATACAAAGTCCCTTGAATTTCGCTCTCTGCTTAACTGGCAGCCAATGCAGTTTACGCAGCAGTGGGGTGGCATGAGTTCTTCTAGGCAACCTAAAGATCAGCCTAGCTGCGTCATTCTGTACCACCTGAAGTTTCTTCATGAGTTTCTCAGGAAGCCCGACATATAACGCATTGCCATAGTCGAGGCGTGAAACAATGGTTGCTGATATTATGGTTTTCATAGATGACACTGAAAGCAGAGGAACCAATTTCCTCAGCTGTCTTAGGAGGCCAGTGCATGTGCCCACCACTGAGTTGACTTGATGGATCATAGAAAGCTCAGAGTCGATCTTAATTCCCAGGCTTTTTACCACTGGCGATGGGCTAGGGGGGGCCCCTAACTCTCTAGGCCAAAACAGGCTGTTCCAGGGATTGTTTTTTACTGGAAAGGCTAGTACTTCGGTTTTGTCAGGATTGATTTTTAGGGAGTTTGAAGTCATCCAGTTGACTGTAAACCTGAGGATGTTCTGAACTGATATTTGAGCACAAGCCGAGTTATCAATCCTCAGGATGAGCTGGGTATCATCCGCGTAATTGAAAACCCGGCAGTCCATATTGGATAGTGCAGCTACCAGGGGCTGCAGGTATATATTGAAAAGGAGCGGGGACAGTGCAGAGCCTTGAGGTACACCGCAGAAAATATTACCCTTTTCCGATACCTGGGCACCAAGTTGGACCCTCTGTGAGCGACCTGATAGAAAAGATTCTAGCCAGTTATAGGCGTGCCCTCGGAAACCCAGGGCCGACAGCCGGGTTAATAGCGTAGTGTGGCTGACCGTGTCAAACGCCGCAGAGAGATCTAAAAGAATCAGGGCACTCGGGACTTTGTTATCGGCCTTCATCCTGAGATCATCAAGTACCGATAACATGACTAGCTCCGTGCTATGGTGGGCTCTGAACCCAGCCTGGCGAGGTTGGAGCAACTCATGTTCCTCCAGGAACGATGAGGTAGTCTTCAGGACATGTTGCTCCACAACCTTCGCCAGGAACGGGAGTTGGGAGATAGGTCTATAGTTTTTGAGCTCGGCTTTGCCCCTAGTCTACGTGCGAAATCAAGAACCGCTATTGTCGATCTTGCCATAGCATTTCTTTTGGCTTTCTTTTGCGGTGCCCGTGTACCCCTATCATCAAATAGAACACCTAAGTAGAAAAATGTAGTTACCCTAGATATTTTGTTTCCTTCACAATGATGCGTTTTAGATTTTCTAGATCTAGAGCCCATAATCATTGTGTGTGATTTAGAAAAATTTACATTTAAATCCAACGATCTCATAAAATCTGCAAAGGAGCTTAGGAGACACTGTAGCCCAACCGCTGTTCGTGCTAACAAGGCAGCATCGTCTGCATATAAAAGCGCTGGTATCAGCCGCTCTCCCACACATGGAATATCTTTGCTGGGTGCACCCAGAACTGAGTCTAAATTGTTAATATGTAGGGTGAACAATAGGGGAGCTAAAATGCATCCCTGTCTAACTCCTCTGATGATGCGTATTCCCTGCGTGTAGTTGCCCCTTTGATCAAATCTAACTGTGGCGGTAGGATCCCTATGCAGATCGGACAAAAAAAGTACGATATTCTTATCCATGCCCAGGTCAAGTAATAAAACCCATAGTTTGGATCTCTTTACTCGGTCAAAGGCCGAGGACAGATCCATAAAGGCCAGGTGTAGTGTCCCTTTCTTGGCAATGGTGTATTTCCCTACTAACAGATGCAGGTTGAGGCACTGGTCCATGGTCCCCCTACCTTTCCTAAAGCCGTATTGCAGGTTTGAGAGTACCTTGCACTCATTGAGCCAGTCTGTTAGTTTACTGAGGATCACTCTTCCTAACACTTTAACTGCTGAATCAATCAGCGATATTGGCCTGTAACATCGTGGGTCTCCTCTCTGCCCTTTTTAAAAAACTGGAACAATAATTGACAGGGACCAGGATCTCGGTAGACCGTACCGACAGGCCATGTTAAATACATGTGAAAGTATTTTTGACCATAATGTCACGTTAAGCTTGAAAAGGTCAGCCGGAACTCCGTCCGGTCCAGAAGCTTTGTTACTTGTCCTTTGTACAATAGCCTCGGCTATTTCCTTTTCCGTGAAAGCCAAACTGTAAGCCTCGACCGTGGGGGGTATGCCTAAAACTCCCTGATCATCCTGGTCACCGTATATATGTTTAAAATGGCTAAACCATTGCTCCTCCAGTATATTACAGTCCAATGTACTACCCCTAATACCAGAGAAGAATGGTTTATTAACAATTTCCAGGAACTTGGCACTGTTCTTAATGACATCCACGGACGATAAATCGTTCCAGGCATCATGTTTGATTTCTGTCTTACGTATACGTATGACCTGCTTATACGTTTTCCTAAGTGCAGCTATTAGAGTTTTATCTTGAGGTTTTTGCTTTAGTGCAGAGAGTAGCTTTTGGTGGGCAAGTGTACAGTTGTGATCAAACCACCTCTCCCCACAATTTAAGAATTCTCTGTTTGGATATGTGAGAGCTCTGGCCACCTGTCTGCAGATCCTATCATAGGCTGTAAGAATTTCTGCTTCCCTTTTTTGTGCCATCTTGGCAAAGATCAATCTCATTCCCAACAGTGTCTAATAGATCATTATTAAAATGGTCTGGGACTACCTTACACCATTTAAGTCTGCGGCCTTGATCCTTTGCCTTTAGGTGTGGTACAGAAACGATCCTCCCCATCTTGGGGGTGACCCTAATGCCCCCTGCTAATATGAGATGTATAGGATTGTGATCACTGAAGTGTGACCATTGTACAGCGTAGACTATTACCAGGGGTAGCAGAGCTGTATTAACAAAAATGTAATCGATTGTAGAGTTCACCCCCCCTTCCCTTAAACGAGGGGATACCAACCTCGTCACTCACGAGGTTAGAGTATGATAGACCAAATTCTGTTATGGTGACCTCTAAAATCCCACCTTGTTGTGTATGTTCGAAATGTGTCTCTGAATGATTACTGGGGCCAAGATTATCAGTGACATGGCAATTCTTTATACACAAGTGTATGTTAAAATCTCCTAATATAGTAACCGAATATGATGTAGTTTGCTTTTCCCTGTATGAGTCTAAAAAGCGATGCAGACTGCATAACTGTTCATTCACAGAGGATCTTTCGAATGAATTATTAAAATTATCAAGTACTTTAGGCGCATTAATAGGCATAATCTGAACCAAAGACAATTACCCAACCCAGATTCCAGTTTACAATGGTTACCTAGAACATTTAAGGAAATTAGGGTTGTTCAACCACCCTTTGATCTACCCGCTGTGGACGGCCGTGCGGCCTCAAAGTAAGTTGTATAGCCATCCATCCAAAGGGTATTCTCAATTTCCCAAGTCTCTTAGAGCCCAACCACGTCATACTCCCTTAATAAATCTAGCCACCTAGCGTCATCTATTTTGTTTCTTACACCCGCTACGTTCCAGCTGAGTACCTTGGAGTATTCATTTAATCCAACGTCCTCCCCCCTTCTAGGGCAAATAGTGGAAATACTAGAGTTGACCATGTGCTGTCCTTGCTTAGGGGAGCAATTTATTAGTCAGTCGTTAATATTTAGCTGACTCAATGTGGAGAATCGATTTGTTAGTTCAATTCTATTTTCTGCTGTCCTTACTCTGGCTGCTTCAGCTGAGTTTGGGTAACATATAGGTGGGTTGGAAGGGCCCAACAAGAGGGGAAAACCATCACTGTTCTTAAATCTAATACCTGACCCATTACTGACTAACCCTGAAGATTGTCCCAACAGAGCTTTGGGGTCTTTGGCCTGACTCTCCAATGCTGGGGGATAGAAGTAACCAAGAGTGAATGCTGTAATACCACCCGGGCCTTGATTACGACCTTCTTGGAATAGCCAACCAGCTACATTAATCTGGTCAAAATTGATAACGATACAATCACCCTCATCTGATTTAGAACGCCCACTGACCCATCCCACCTGTCTAGCCATGATGATGTGCGAAGATGCTCTGAACCCCCCATCCGACAGTTTTTTACACCAGAATTTTGCTTTATGGATGAGCTCTTCTGTGGTTTCAGTTGTGTTAACTTTAAGAGCGGTACCCCTATTAGTACTGCTACCAGAGGGGTGGCCTCAGATGGCAAATGAAGCCTACATCTATTACCAGACCAATATGGGGATGATTTACTGGGCTCTATCTGAGATGGGGTTTCTGACAGTGGGTGGAACCCCAGGTGATTTGAATTGGTAACCATCTGTCTAGTTTATGCATTTTTCCCTAAAGTATCCTTATCAGGCTTTGATGGCCCAGGGTATAGGGTATTATATCGTTCCCCCCTCGCGGACACCACCTTTTGTCTGTGTAGGGGATTTTGGGTACTATTAGGCACATTATATATAACATTTTTGTCCGTGGCCCTGGGGCTACAGTCCACCAATTCAACCAATTGAGACACTGTTCGTGACAGTTTCTTCATCATTCCTTCTAACACAGTCTTAACGTGTGTGACTAATTCCTCCATTTTCAAATCAGTCTTGACCCTGCTCCTCATGGGAACAGTCCAGCCTGAACTGCCAGGGCGGGTCTTCCCTATACCCCAAAACAAGCATCCTGGGACCGGTTTCGGGTATCAGCCATTCTAGCTTGAATCCAGTAACAGTGAGCACGAGACCCACGTATGGGCATATCCTTCCCATTTACGGTGACAAAAGCAAAAAGAACAGATGATGGACGGAATGCTGAACGATGCAAACATTCACCTCCCCCAGCCACAGATCTAGGTTTAATCCATCATTTTTTTGCCACCATGCCACCCTAGTTTTGATCCAGCCATATGCAAATCAGTCTTGACCCTGCTCCTCATGGGAACAGTCCAGCCCGAACTGCCAAATCAGGTCCTCTCTGGACCGGAAACCAGTATACTGGAACTGGTTTTGGGGTAGCGCCCCTCATCAGTCAGGATAGCTTAAATCCAGTGGCACAGTGCTTGCCATGCCACTGGATTCAAGCTATCCTGGCCGCTGAGGTTTGATACCCTGAAACCGGTCCAAGGATGCTTATTTCCGGTCTAGGGAGGATCTGGCTTGGCAGTTCGGCTGGACTGCTCCAATGGGGAGCAGGGTCGGGACTCGGGTGCATGTGGCTAGGTCCAGACTGGGGTGGCATGATGAGTAAAAAACGATGGATTTAGGCCCAGATCTCTGTACGCTCTAGGCTGGCAAGAGAAAAGACTCGTTTCAGTGGACATGGGCATCCCTTCTGTGTGCCAAGTTGTTTGCAGATAACATGTTTACGTGAGGAACTATGGTAAAATAGATCATGAGATCTTAACATTTTCGGGTGTTAATGGGGAAACGAAAAACACTATAGATAATGCACTGATGCGTATATCCCTCCAGTTAAGTTATTGTGAAGCAAAGTAATGAAACCTGCAAAATCACCTGCTTCCTGGTGAGTTTTACATACGAGAAAGGGGGCAGGCCTTTTTACTGGAACTATATACCTAGAGTGAATAAATGCCATGTTTCGCAAATCTTCTTGACTTACTCACTTACCACTGCACAATTTTTATGACAACAGTTTCCAAAAGGTCAAATAGGGATGCCATTTGTTGGGAGCTACTCGGGGGGGGGGGGGTTGGAAGAGGTATAACGGAGGGTAAGTGGAGGGGTGAGATGGCACCTGAGTTGATAAACTCCTTCCACCTTCCGGTCTGATCCCAGTTCAGGTGTGGAGGAGGCCCTGACACCCATGTAAAGAAACGGAGCTAAGAGAGAACAGGAAGAGTGGGCCACACCCCCATGAATGCAGCATAATTATAGCCTCTGGAGTCATGGGGGGACTTGTGCCCGAACCAGTTCTATTTATAATATTGCCTGGCCTTTTGCATCCAGAATTTGGAGGGGTCATAGAAATAAACCATTTAGGTGGATATTGCCAGCTTACAAGAAAGGGTGGAGGGATACGTTGAGGTTAAAAAAGAAAGTTGACATTTGCCAAAACTCAACTTTTATTTTTTAGCCCTGATGATGTTGAAAGGGCATCTTGAAATTGCTTCAGCCCAAGGTCCTGGAAATAGTCGTGAAAGTCTTATGATGCTGTGGGTCTCTTGGCTACTTCAGAGATGCAAGTCATGTCTCATTTTGCTGGGAGTGGTGCCCCTCTTCTTCTGTAACCATGGAAGAATCGTCTCTCTCATTCAATTTGTTGACTGGCTTGTTCATCTGGAGTGACACTGTTTTCATCTTTCTCCTTTACCCCCTTAGCGAGCACCATGAGGCTTTCCTGGGTGTTATGCAGCGCTATGCAACACCCACATACAAATAAATGCTACACGCCTTTCATGTTTCAGAATTATCATCACCCCTTAACTTCTGTCTGTGCCAGGAATCTGGGGTGAAATCCCCGTGATTAAGGATGCGGGAGCTGCCTGTTTTTTTTTTTATTGAGAATGGAACTTTGAATATTTGGCAATGTTATGTTTCCACTGCCTCTTTGAATGGGCCTTTTTTCTATTTTTCTCATTTTGTTAAAAGTAACAAGCACTTGCAATGAAAATCAGTTCAGCTGTTGTATTGTGAAAAGGTTTTACGAAGCTTCAGTATCACAGAACAGAGGTGCAGCAGAGAAAGCTCCCTAACACGAACGACGGGTACAGAATAAATGGCAGCCGTGCAAGCTTTCCTAACAAGCAATCACTGGCAAAGACAATGGGCGTGGGTTTATTGTGACAACGCTGCAAACAGTCATACCAAAAATATTTTTAGGCAGTAGCACATTGAAGACAGACCTACTGACTTTGCTTGATAGAAGAGGCACTTTAGAATAACATCTGCACTTTACCATATCTCTGAGCATCGTTTTTATGCTAGACCAGGTGATAACATGCCCGAATAGATCAAGATGCACCAATAGCTCTAAGGGTTAACCTAGTTTTACAGGTCCTTAATTGATCCTGCAGTTTTAATCGGGCCTGTAAGGGTTTAGTAACCAAAGCAATAATATAACGCACTGAAGCACTTTAGTCTCCCAGGAGTTTACTAAGAAAGAACATCTGACCTCCTGTGATAACCTCAGATAGCACAAATCCCTTTATAACCATAGAAACCTAGGCCATCCTTGAGCTGATCACGAAGCTTTAGCAGCTTCAAGGCCTAATCAAGGTTTTATAAGTTTATCATGGCTTGTAGTGGTTATAAATTAAATAACCAGGGCCACAGGCATAGCACTATTAGCTACTCAACGCACAAGTCACCACGAACACATCAGCATTCAATTATACCCTTAGTATTGCTCTTACCCAAGAGCTAGGTGATTCACACGACTGAACAGGAGTAAATAGCTTTAAGGGCTAAAACCGGACACATTGACTGAATAATTGACCAAGAAATATTAGAAGGCTCTGCAAGGGAGCAATAACCGAGTTATAATGCACTTTAGGCATTTCAAGAGATAAATAAAGGGCTGCCACTCAAGAATGTTTACCAAGCCAGGATGTCGGGTTCCTTGTGGCAATTTCAGACCGCAAAATGCACTTTAAAAGTACGCACCCTGGTTATCCTGGAGTTGAATACGTGGTACAGTCTGCTTCAAGGCCTAAGCATTGCTCTATAAGCCTTGTAAACAATCGTAAAATGTTCATTAGGTTCCGTATGAACAGAGAACTAACCACTAATTAGAAATATCTATACATCACATTAACGTACTTTCGTTTTTTATGACAATTACTGGGACTTCGGTGAACCTTGTTTGTTTATATGGACTATGTTACCCTTTGCACAATGATCATCAATCGCTATAGGGAGGCCTTTCCAGTGTGATAAATAAAAAGCAATTTGGAGGTGTGTGTATGAAACGTACACATTTTAATATGCAGGCACTTGGTCGAAACCTTGAATACACCACTAATACCACGTCCACTACCACCATAGTAATACCACAACCTATTATATATTAACCATATGCATCAGTGATGGTAGAGGTGCAAGCAGCAGTAGAATCCAAGTGTCAGCTCAAGTATGTCTATTAGTGGATACACCCAGAAGGGGACTGCTGCATCTACTGCCAAGAGGTTCGTAAAACACCTCTCTACTGGCAGGGCATAAGGAGGCTGATTCTTGAATGGGGTCCTTTGTTGCCTTATGTAGTTGTGATGTGGTCGATCGATTTGGGCTGTAAGACTCCATTTGGGGGTGAGGAATAGGGAGTGTTGGACTGATCTGTTTAATGTTGATTCTCTGTAAAGGCGCAGACAAGCGAAGGAATAATGCATTACCTTGAGGCTTTAATGCCAGTTCAGTGGATTTCATTCTAAGTCTGTTGTAGATATAAAAAGACTGGGGTTAGTAAATAGCATGATAGAACTTCAGGCTTGTTAGCTGCTTTTGTGCAAGAAATGTATGAAAGGTGGTGGGAAGCAGCTGCGCAAAACAGACGGGTGGATTCAGAGATGTAAAAAAACACGTCCCACATGGGCCCTGATTACGAGTTAGACGATACTCCATACCTGGAATCATCATTATGGGCCAGTATCTCTACATAGAGTCCTGCCTAATATGAGTCAGATGCTTTGGAATGGGGAATAACTTGCAGAAAAGGAATTACTGTGTGGTTTTCTACACAGTATTCCATATTGTGAGATATTTTCGGCTCCCATTTACCACCTGCTGCCAGGTAGGAGCAGGGGCTTCTCTGAAGGTGGGGATAAAGGGAAGGGGCTGGGAGGTAGGGGAAGTAAAGGGAAGAATTATTTTGGAGCATTGCATGACCCACCACCCCTTGATAAAGAGAAATCTTGGTATGGACCAGCGGACGAGGCTTGGCTGCTGTTACATCCAAAACCTCATGCGATTTTAGCGGCTGCAATTTCCAGATGGTGACATCAAGTCCAGTGTTTCCGCACCTGGGAAAACTCAGGACGAGAACCTCAGGCTATTTGTGATCAGACAAAGTGTATCTCACTTGGGGATACCGCTCCAGCTGACTGGTTATCAGGTGCACATGTTCAATGCTAAGGCAACACTGCCAACCACATGGTGTAGCATGTTACCCCTGTGGGCAAGTGCTTCACCTCCCCTCCTAGGGGTAGGAAGCGCTATACAACTGCTACGATACAATACAACAGACACAGGGAGGCACCATGTACTCGGGACAGAAATTGGTACCTGCCCAGCAACACCCAAATACTGGCAAATGATGAATAACTACAGAGTAAAGGACCATGGGAGGAGACAAAAAGAGGCAGACACAGAGGCCTGAAAGAATGCCACATGGATATTAGAGATCAGGTGCACATCCTCACATATTGTATCAAATAAACAGAAGCAATGTGATCATACTTCTGAGAACCTGCGGCATAAACTACAGGCTTCCAAAAATGAGAAAAATGATAAAACATTTGAAAAGCAATCTCCTGTGCAAAAAAAGAAAATGCAGAAGAAGATAAGGTGTTGGACAAACTATAGCTTCATAGGTTTGCCAGACCTTAAAGGCTTGATTCACTATAAAAGCCACATTCTTGGACATTGTATTGTAGCATCCGTATTGCACTAACTACCCCTGTGTGGGACGCTGAAGAGGTTGTGCACACAGATAGCGCACTGCACCGTGTGGGGTGTGTGGCTAAAAGTTGATTGTCTCTGTTTTGAGCCTTTGTGATAAGTTGTTATTCTGTGCGGTGCCCGATGACACCCCACTGGCGTATGACGGAGGTAACATAATAGGCATGTAAGCATTTTCTAAATGTCCAGTTTTTCCATTATACTTTGATTAACCTGACCTGATTTTGGGCATTCTCGGTTTTACCAGATTAGAAAACATAAGTAAAGGGAGATAGTGCATGTTGCCCAGGGTCAAACATCTTGGTAAGGACGCTGGGATATGACCTCAACTCTCCTTGTTAAACAGTCAGCTGCCTACCACATCCCCCTGCTCTGAAATCCCTATTATAATACAAGAACATGTGTAATTGTTTGCTTGTCGGGCAAATGTTGCATGATCTGTCCTAATCGTGACCAGGACATGTGTGTCACTGCCCTGCACTCCTCCGTTATTTAGGAGAGCTTGGCTCCAGGTGTGACGTCACTATATTTTGGAGGATGCGTGTGTCAGGAAACGAAAGTGATTTCTGAGGAGGGAAGTGGAGTTTTGTTTTCCATCTTCCCCTCCCTCCTCCCTTTTCTGAGCTCGTTTCATTCCCCATTCCACTGTTGTACGGTGTCCTATTTGAACCTTTCAGTCTTCGGTACAACCGTCTGAGTCACAGTGGAACTGAAAATGAAATTAGGATATGTCACGTCACACAAAGGGCAAACCTGCTCAACCGCGCTTATAGAGATTACTAACAATTTGTGTTGACGCTGTCCAGGCATCCACCGAAGAGCCTGTTTGGAACTGATTTGCTGCATTTATTGAACTTTAGGGGCAGCCAGGTTAGGGAGTGTTGGGTCAAACTCCTTTTATGACTTCAAAAGAAAGGAATGCCTCCCCAAAACAAACATTTTTCCGCTGGCTGTACATCCATTTCAAGTCATAAAAGGAGTTTGCCTTTGCCTCTGCTCTCAGTTGCAGTGAAAATAAATGAGGAAATGCAAGCCTGCCGCCCACTGGTTTATTGGCTGGATCGTGGAGCGCTGGTATCCACCGTGCGCGCTCAGATGATTTGTATAAACTGTCTCAGGCTAGAGAACCAGAAAGATAAAGGCACAAGTAGTGTGCGCGCCCCTGCTCGCTCCAGCGGCAATACTCCATGGGAGGGAACTTGGGCGATAAGGAGGAACATGCACCCACCAGTAGCCATTTGCAGGCTACCATTTTTAAGTGACACACAAAAGCCTATCCAAAGCGTGGGAGGAGTCAGACCCCCACAAAATACAGACAACAGATCACCTAACAGTGCAAGCGCTATATAGACTCCACCTAAAACGAAGTTTGGGTAGACCGAGAGAGAAAGAATTATAGATTTGCAAAAGACATGTGAAAGAACCTATGAGACAAGAAAAGGGTGTGAAAAATATAGGGTTGGAATGAGGTGATTGTGTGGGAGTAAAGAAGTCCAATTTTGTAAGGAAGGGAGAAAGCAGGTATTTCCGAACCCAGAGAATATGAAGTATAAAGACTCCTGTGGTAACTTAAGATGTCGGGGAACAATTGAATTTTGGAAGGGTTACAAATATTACATTGTGCATCCGTTTGATCCGCTGATGCATGTTTTTGTTCTAATTTTACCAGTTTTATCTGTTTTATTGCTGTGATAAAATATATAGGAGGGAGATGAGTGGGGAATTATAGAAATCGTGTGGTGTGGCATCTGTGTTGTAAATGGAATGGGAAGGTAAAATTCCATATGCACGTCAGTTGAAGTTGAGCAGCTCACCAACCCTTGAAGAATAAACTTGGGTCCTGATAAAAGCCAGTCAATCAAATTACTTTTTTCTGCCAAAGGCCATAGAAGTACACATAAAAAGAGACAAGCATATAAAATGCATTCCATTCTCATCGGCTTATACACAGCATTTGTGACTCTTCAATAAATTCTTTTACCATAATTTAAGCTTCTGCTGATTTACAAAAGTCAAGAAGGGGCAAGTGCAAAGGGCAAAAGACAAAGTGAAATCTGGGGCAGGGATCAAATGGACACCACCACAGAGCTAATCCCTTGATGGATCTTGGTTAACTAAACCAGCAATACAAAAAATACTTCTTTTTAGCCTCTCAACTAGTATAGTGTTAGGAAATACATAATCTTCAGTCGCTCTGTCTTTCAAAAAGAACTTTCGGGCATGAGCATAAAAAGTCATAGCGATAAAATACATCGTAAAAATACATCGTAATATACCAATTGCTTTAAAAATATTAATTAGAAATGTACAACTTATGTTAAAAACAGCATAAAAAGAAAATTTAAAAACAACGAAGTAAAAATCGTACAGTGCTCTAAAAGAAGAAAAAACTATTATTCTAAAAAGAATCCCCGAAATCAAGAGACTGATTAGTCGTAAATAACCTATAACTTGGAGGGCGCAGACAGAAGAATTTTTCTCCGTATTGGTCAGACACTCTCTTGGTTCTTGTCAATGGAAAAAACAATGGCCGTGGGTGTATCTGTTCTGCATAATCTCAGGGCTACCCATACTGTGTGACACCTAGAAGGCGGCATAGGGGAGCAATCCAGCGCATCTGCTGTTTGCGGTTGTTGGGACAGAAGAACAGAAGATGGTCGTCTGTTTCACCACTCCCTCTACACTCAGGACAGGATTTGCTGTCACCATCCCATTTGACAGTAAATGTGACAACTGGGAGGGTGCTCAGCCTAAACCTTATATAAAGTGTTTTAGTAAATGGGGGATCAATATTATCCGTATAATTCTCAATCTGCACAAGTGGCTTGAACTCTGACAAACGTTCTGTCAGGAATCCAACGCATTGTTGGTTGGTGAGTTTAACTTCTTCATGCGTCCAATATGTGTGTTTCAGTTTTCTTACCGCTGAAGGTGGGATTGTGCTTGGGTCTACCCAATACTCTTGTAAGCCCAGTGTAAAAAGGGACTGCCTCACATAGTCTAGCCATGGTAATTGCACCCCTCCCTGTGATCTTTCCAAAATGTCTCTTAAGCCCAACCTGTGGTATTTCAGTTCAGGAATTGGTTGACCAGATTCGCAACCAATATAAAATTGCCTTCAAACGGACTAGGGGGCCTATTGTCCAAATACCTAGCTCTTGCTTGAAATCTAAAGGGGTGCTTTGCAGAAGTTGGAGGGCTGCTCTCAAAAATCTGTTTTCAGCTACTTCTAAAGAGCTAGAGTTGCCATGACCCCATAGCTCTGTCCCATAGGTTGCCGTGGCAACAGCTTGGGCCCTCCAAACTTCAAGAAGGGGGGGGAAATAGGATGAAAAAAAGGTTTATTTGCAAATTTTATAATGGTGTCCGCTTTATAATTAAGAATTAACATGCTTTTTATAACCTGGTTTGTCCAGGAATAGTCAAAATCAAGCCAGCGTTCCAGCTTTTCCCCATCCAATACTACTACCCCTCTAAATTTTTTTATGGGGGTGAATGGCCATAAACTTTGTTTTACTCACATTAATAACTAGGCCATGATCCAAGCAGAATAGAATACATTTGTCCAGTAGGATCTCTAGGCCTTTGGGAGTTTTAGATACTAAAAGAGTATAGTCAGTGAATAGTAAAGCTGTTGTTTTAATTCCTCCAAGTACCGGGGAGTCTTCAAAGCCCATTAAGTAGCCAATGTACCCGTTGATGAATACCAGAAACAGCGTAGAGACAAGCACGCAGCCTTGCCTGACTCCCTTTTTAGGTCTCGCCTGAGCCAGCGCATGCGCTGCTCTGGCGAGACTTTTAGTAAGTGGGCTTCAAAAAGCCGACTACAGCTTTTTGTGTGGCATAGAGCGTGCGGTTACGCGCACAGTTACGAGCACAGGCGCCATCTGGCTTTCCTGTCTCGTCATGGCTCATTAAGTGCATCGCTCGCGGGCACCCTTACAGCATTGGCCGCGTCACTTTCACGGCCGCGCGGCCAATGCTTCTTTTTCAGGCCGTGGTTGTTATAAAACGTAGCCTCTGGGCCTGGAGTCACGATCTTTTTAGCGCGCGCACCACTCCCGGGCTTGTTCTGTACAGCTGTGAGGCTGCAGGTTATCTTTGTCACAAACCTTTGTCTTCCCTGAGTTGTACTGCTCATGTGTGGGTGGCGGCTGTAATTTACTGACAGTCTCGAAAACAGCTCTGGAAGCTCAGCTGTACACCCTGCAGGCAACGTGCTAAGATGATCTCCTTGTTCGAATTTTCAAATGAATTTGCGCAGCAGTGAAGACAAAGCACAGGTCTCGGCTTTGTTGAATCCATTCTGGGCGTTCTAGCCCTACAGTGAATCTGCTGTCCCCTAGCTTTAACCCTCTCTCTGTATGCTGGTTCCAGTGTTCTATCTGTATGTTTGTTACATGACATCGAGTGAGAAATATGAAATAACAAAAAAGGAATTAACAAAGGAGCACATTTGAATGAGCGGTTTCACACTTGCAATGTGTATTCAACCCCAGCAGAAGTTTAATTCCATTTCACAGTCAATAAATGAGAAATTAGTTATTTGAAAAGACGCTTGCTTCAGTTTTTGGCAAGCGTTTTCCGTGCAATTTTCTGCAATTGACCCAAAAGCATGATCCAGGCAGTTGTGTTAAGAGTAAAAAATATTTTTTAGCAGTGTTATTTTTTAACCTTCGCTTTCTCCCTCATTTCTTCTCCGCCCTCCACTCTCAATGCGTTTGCCTTCATCTGCCTCTGATGAGTCCTGTTATTCGTTCTCGCCCACTCACCGGCGTCGCCCCCTCCTCCTTGGACTCTCCCTTTACACCCCCGCCTCCAGCTCCCTGTGTTATTATTGTGTCCACCTGCACAGGTTGGGGGGAGGGCTCTCACTCTCGCATCCTCTCCAGCTTATGCTCGTTACCTCGCTTCACTCTGTCCTTTCACCCATCAATGACTCCTCTCTCCCTCCCACCTCTCTTTTCTCTGAGTCCACCCGCTCCTCTCTCACCCCCTTCCTTTTCTTTTCACACCCCGCTATTCAAATCTCTTCTCTTCCAAAGACACTTTCAGAACTAATACTTTCATTCTCAGGCCCCTCTAGGAAGTTCGCTCTTCATTGTAAATTTGTACTTTTTCCTGTACATTCCTCACCCATGCGTGCTGTGTTGGATTTTGTGTTTGTGTACCCTTCATTTTAAGTCTCCTGTTTATCTTGTAATGTTCTATTATGTAACACTTTTCTCTTGTAACGTAACTGGCTCTATTGTACAGCGCTCTGACACCTTCGGGTAATGTCCGCGCTTTATAAAAATGCACTAAATAAATAAATAAAAAATTCCTTGCCCCCTCACCCTCTCTCTCTGACCCCTCCCTTCTTCTCTCAAGCTTCCCATTTCCTCCCCTCGATTCTCTTCCCGTTTCACCCCTCCCCATTAATTTCTCCCCATAAGCCGCCCTCTTTCCCCCCTCCCCTTCTCATTGGCTCCAGTCGCTCACCCACTTCTGCCCTAGCCCCCACCACCCAATGAATGACACACGTGAGGTACACTCCCTCTATGTCCCCATCACCTCCCCCCTCTTAGGTTTGCCTCCCCCTCCGGCACCACCACCGAAAGCGAGGCGCACCCACTCCCCCAAACTTACATGGTCCCGTAACTGCTTGGAAAGTGCTTCGGGGCTACACGTCTGGCATGAAGCACTATACAAACTTACTCCTCCACGCTCTCTGTGCCCTCCATCCGCCCCGCGCCCTTGCTGGGAGGCACGAGTGGGGTTAACTCCTCAAAGGACGAGGCACACCCCAGGCACACCCCAGACATGACAGAGGGCATCTTCTGGGTCTACGCGAAGGCCTTGGTCGCAACAGAAGACGCCAAGACAAGGATGGGCAGGGAACAATGTGTCTGGTGGCGAGTAAAGCTGCCATTGAGAAATCGCTTTTGCCTGCTATGTCCCATTGTACGTAGCATTCAGCGCGAGAAAGGCCTCAAATTGATGATGTTGTCAACAGGTAAGAAATGCACAGATGCCACGGTTCTATGATCACTGTTCCTGCAGCTGCATACTTAATTCCTGAAGAAATATCAGTTTACCATTTAAACCCAGAGTTAGCTTTTGTGGCTGTTTCCTAGACCTCATGGCAATTGAGCTGTAGAAACTTTTGGATTTTATATGTATTTTTATTTTTTTAAGTTTTGCATAGCGCGAACTCGACCCTAAGGTATTGGAGCGCTTTACATGAGCATCAGCTATATTACACAAGTTGGGTTTTTGCACGGAAGGAATAATTGATTTGCCCAGAATTACAGGATGTTGAAATGACTGTCGAGACTCGAACCCAGTTCCCCAGTTCCAGAGTCAGGAGATCTGGCTGTAACGCCACAATCCTCTCCTACACGCATAATGGGATTTGATAATTTGCAATGATTTGGTGTTTCTGTAAGTTTAGTGCTCTGCAGTGGGTATGGGAAACTCCCAAATAAATTATGTAGTGTTTGGAAGCCAGGGGTGTGGCAGAGCTGAGGGAGTAAAATAGTGCTGGTATGGTAATGGGAAGTCTCTGAAGGTGGTAATCTAGGTGCTCACCCTCTTATGAGGTCTTGCTTAAATAGCAAAGCGCCACCACAGCATCACTGAGCTCCACCTCAGCATCATTCAGCACCACCAGAGCATCACTCAGCACCACAACAGCATCACTCAGCGCCACCACAGCATCACTCCGGGCTACCACAGCATCACTCAGCGCCACCACAGCATCACTCAGGGCTACCACAGCATCACTCAGGGCTACCACAGCATCACTCAACGCCACCACAGCATCACTCAACGCCACCACAGCATCACTCAGCGCCACCACAGCATCACTCAGGGGTACCACAGCATCACTCAGCGCCACAACAGCATCACTCAGCGCCACAACAGCATCACTCAGCGCCACAACAGCATCACTCAGGGCCACCACAGCATCACTGAGGGCTACCACAGCATCACTCAGCGCCACTACAGCATCACTCAGCGCCACCACAGCATCACTCAGCGCCACCACAGCATCACTCAGGGCTACCACAGCATCACTCAGGGCTACCACAGCATCACTCAGGGCTACCACAGCATCACTCAGGGCTACCACAGCATCACTCAGCGCCACCACAGCATCACTCAGGGCTACCACAGCATCACTCAGGGCTACCACAGCATCACTCAGGGCTACCACAGCATCACTCAGGGCTACCACAGCATCACTCAGGGCTACCACAGCATCACTCAGGGCTACCACAGCATCACTCAGCGCCACCACAGCATCACTCAGCGCCACCACAGCATCACTCAGCGCCACCACAGCATCACTCAGCGCCACCACAGCATCACTCAGCGCCACCACAGCATCACTCAGGGCTACCACAGCATCACTCAGCGCCACCACAGCATCACTCAGGGCCACCACAGCATCACTCAGGGCCACCACAGCATCACCTCTGCACCCCCTGAACACCAGTGCAGGACCACCACCTCGGCATAACTCAGCACCACATCAGTATCACTCAGCATCGCCTTTGCACTAGTACTTCACCACCTCAGCATCACTCAGCAACACCTGAGTATTATTCAGCATCACCTGAGCATCACCTCCGCACCAGTCACCACCACCACCTCAGCATCACTCAGCACCACCTTAGCCTGCTCTCGGAATTTGGCATCTGTTGATTCTCCCCTAGCGTTCGTCCGCTGCTAGTGTTATAATACAGGTACTAGTTCGAAACCTTCACCCTCCGATTGTTTATGCCCCCTCAAAAAAAGCTATAACAAACAACCATTGAAACAGGCAGAAACAAGTTGCCAGCATTGCAAGGAAAAAAGAAAACTGAGGACATTTTTATTGTAAATACTTTTTCTAATATGGTCATTCAGTTGTACATAAAGCCTTCTTGGTCATATATAAGGTAACAAAAATGCTTCTGACACTTTTTTATTATAACTTTTCAGCATGCTGCACAGCATCCACACTTCTCTACAGCACAGCTTAAAGACATTGGCAAAGTCAATAGCTCTGGCTAAACACTTATAAGTCCCCAAAGGCGAGACCTATTGGCTATGCCAATGCTTGTTGATCTTAGAGATCGGTAGGTTCTCCATTGACACCCCAACGTACTTGGGCAAAATTATCGCAGTAGAGCCGAATGATGATATCAAGAAGGGGGACTGGAGCCCTAGGTTTCTGGGGATGCACCATAGCTTGTTTCTAGGGACAAGCTGCTTTAAGATCAATGAAAGCGACATAAAGAACACCCCTATTTAAGTCAACCTATTTCCACCTAATTAACTGGAACCTAAAAACTTGGTCTACCGTACTGGTTTTGGAGCGGAATCCGGCAGAGAACTACATCAAATTCTCATTTTCATCTAGCCAAATGAGCAGTCAATCAAGATTAGCTAACAAAAGATTTTTTTGACCAGAATCAACTAAACTAACTGGCCAGTAGTTTGCTGGATCTGTTTTAGCGCCTTAAGTTTAGGTATCATTTCCGCTCCTTTTCTAGATATAGGTATATCTGCGCCTGCCATGATAGCATTAACAACACGAGTAAGGTAGGGGGCCCAGATATCTGGCTCTGACATCGAAAGGTCTGCCGGGATACGATCTAGTGCAGGCGCCTTCCCTGGCTTCTGGGCACAGATGGCTAGTTTAACTTCGGCCAGAGTAAAAAACCCTTCAATTTTTGGGGAATCTAAATTAGGGCAGTGCTGGCTATGTTCAATACAGCCCAACCAATCAGAATCCACAGAGGGGTGAAAAATGGTAGAACTACTGTATAAAGATTTAGAGTGATTCCCCCAGTCCTGTGGGAGGATAAAAGATTCAGGCTTCATCTTAGTAGTTCTGGCACCATGGGAAATTATGTGCCAGAAAGCTGACTGGTTCCCAGCGCGGACTGAGGTTAGGGTGTCATCCCAGATGGTAGTACCCCAGACAGATTTTGCATACTTTACTGCTTTCTTGTAGTTGACTCTGCTAACACCCTTCTTTTATGGCACTAAGCAATATACTCTTAGCTATTCTACAGTCCTTATTATACCGTGTCACCTCTACCTTAGGCGGGGTGGTCTTCCTAGAGGGGGGTTTAGTAAAGAAAAGAAAAATTCATTTCCTCAAAGCATTTGTTATGAGCGGCCATAATCCTATCGGGTGTTAGCTTGCGCTCAGCAATTGGTGCCAAAGTAGAAGCCAAGCCTTGGGCATACACATCCTTATTGCTTGCAACGTTCTCCCACTTTACCTTTCTCCGATTGTTACTGATCAGCAAAACGCCATGGGGCAGATGTTGGTCCCAATTTGCCCTTTCAAAGTTGCTACAAAAGGTGAGAAGAAGGGGGAAGTGGTCACTCTTGTAACTTGACAAAAACTCCAAATCAGCGACATGTTCCACTAGGAAGTAATCTATTCGATTCAAGTAGGAATTTCTCTTAAAGGAAGGGCGCCTCACTTCATCGGATACAGTCCTCCCATTACATGCTCTCAAATGGGAGCATTAACAAAGGTCCAACAATTATATGGCCAGCCTTGAGAGAGTCAATAGGCAGGGGCCTGAGATTTGGGGAATGCCCCAGTAAAGCTCTCCATCCCCAGATAATTCCCTTTGGAGTGCAGAGGGTTCGAAGCATACGTTAAAATATGCGGCTACAATCACAGTTCTGTCTAAAATAAGCTTTGTTGTAAAATAGTTGTTTAAAAGATGTAGGACATGGGAATTAGCATTCTTGGAGATGCTCCTATATAGATATTAAATAGGGCAAGTTTAACATTCTTTCCAAAGGAGATTTCTAGTCCCAACAAATCAGGAGAATCAATCGGTAACTGACTAATTTGACATCCTATGGAAATGTTATCCTGATGGACAAGCCGCCAGAGGGTATCCCAGATTTAGATCTGCATGCTGGCTTATGAAATGTCCTGAAGCCTTGCCTATGGGAGGGATCAATGTTCCCCGGTTTTCTGGAATTTAATTATAACAACTGTCTCAAAAAATGCCCCCCCCTCCCCCGTCCCCTTGAGTGTGCTTGCTCCCTAACCCTGCTATATTCCAAGAAACCAGAAGAGATTGTTAGTGGCAGGTTGTTTAAGCACATCTTGTGTACTAATAGGGGAATGGGGAAAATTCATTTGTGGGCAGCTCGATAACTTTCTGGGTGTCTTTCTAGAGGAATATATGCACACTTCATCACTAAAGGAGCAGAGTGTGTCAGAAGTTGCCATTGGGAGGGGAAATGATACAGAACAAAAAGAGTTGGCAGAGCATAGGGTAAGGGGAGACGTTTGTCAAGGGTTGTTAAACCGAGTATTGGTACCTAGGCTATTCGGAGGTAGTAACTGGGGCTCGTGTGTATTTCTTACTGGAGTGTGTGGTTTAGGTGGAGAAATAGTATTTGGAGCAGGCAAAAACCCAGGATACTTAAACTGAATTTTTGTGTGACTCGGAGGGCAGGACCTGATATCAAGAGTTACCCATGGTCTTGTCGCTAAAGATCCATTCAACCACATCATAGTTGAATTGGTTGCGGGCTTCCTCTTTGCGCTGAGGATGTCTGTGCGGATTACTGAGCGACAACCCCTGATGTGCCTGATCCAATGGGTCACTTTATTTTTAAGGGAAGTTTCCCTTTCGGGCCCAATATCGGGGATAATTTAGGAATGTTAAACAACATTATAGGGTTAGCAGAGTTGTGTTGCTTATTGGTGGGTGGCAAGGAGAACCTAGGCTTGTATCTTGGGTAAGCCTTCTGATTGAACGTGTGAGCTGTTGTAGTCTGAACAGAGTTAACATTAGGATTTATTAGGATTGCTTGTTAGATCTAGTATTAGCGAGAGGCCTTGGTTTTTGCCTGCACATAACGGAATCCCTAGAAGAGGGCGGCCCTAATTTATGGTGATACGGCTAGTAATCTGGTCTCAAAAGTCGGCTAGGAAGGGGATTGGATTGGATTGGCGTACTGCCAACAGATAAGAGAGGGATTGTTCAGTGGGTGTATTGGAATTGGACCTACTTAAAGTTACAAGTTGGTTCAGAGTGGCAGTCACGATCACTTCAGCTTGTCGCATGAGTAAACTTCAGACTCTCAGTGCAACCACCCTATACCACCTTTTTCTGAAGACACGCTGGTGTTGAGGACCAGGCCAGCTTTTTTGCAGAAAGCTGTGATGTCTTTTCACATTGGGCAGCCCATCACCCTCTATACGTTCTTTGCTCAGCCTCACTCCTTAAGAGGAGAGACCTCATCAGTTGGACCTCAAGAAAGACCTAAGCGTCTAGATAGTTTGCACCAAAAACCTTTGGGGAGACCATCAGCAGTTTGTGTGGTTCTCTGAGGCAAAGAAAGGTAAGGCGGTGCAGTAAAGGACTCTGTTACAGTGGATAGTCGTCTGCTTTAAGAACCTGCTATGCGCTGGTTAAGAAGCAGCCTCCAGAAGATCTTTGGCTCAAGGCTGCTACCTCTGCATAGGCACGCGGTATGCCTTTTGTGGACATCTGTCAGGCTGCGACATAGGCTTCAGTGCACACATTTACCAAGCACTACTGCCTTGACGATCACATCATATGGGAACGGCATTTTCAATATTGTAGGGCTTTCTTGTCTGAATCTACTCCACAGACCCTTCACCTTGGGGAGCTACTGCTTTGGTATCTATTCTAAAGGTGAGGAATCTGTAGTTAAAATTATCCATCAACAGAATAATTTACTTACCTTTGGTAAATCTCTTTCTGGTGGATACTCTATCTAACTGCAGATTCCTCTCTGCCCTCCATCCTTCCTGTTGTGTGGAGGAGCCTTTTTTTTAACATCTAAAAAGGTCCCAAATGAGAGATCTCCACACTGGTACCTTTGATTATTTTGCATCTGAGGGCGTGTGGAAAGAGCCAAGGAAGAAACTGACATTGCCACCCAGGGGTGACAGTCCTGTGCGGCTCCTGTCTGTCACTTCTAGGGTGGAACAAAGTCAACATGGACCCACCCAGCACTATCTACCAACACGCAGAAGCGCTGCTGTGAACATTTCCATATCCAGTCTGGCACCTGGGGAATATTCTTAAAGAGAGGAATATGTGGTTAGAGTATACACCAGAAAGAGCGTTACCAAAGGTAAATAACTTGTTCATTTCCATCTGACCACTTTGAAAGGTAGAGGCTAGGATGCCACCAGATCTGGCCATAGCACCACTGTCCAGGTGAATCTATCACTCCACAAAGAAAGAAATATTCATAGCAAAGAAGTTTAAATCCACTTCCTACAGGGGCTGAATGGAATGCACCTAAATAGTTCTGAGAACTAGAGGTGGATTCCAGGGCAAGCCATGTACAGACTTCGATTAACTGTGCACTGGAATTGCAAAGTAGAAATGTTCATTAAGAAACCCCATCACTGGGAAATGGTAGGACCACCTGAATGTCAAAGTGAATAGGAAAAACTTTCCTAACTTCACTTCATTTCTGGAACGTTGTCCTTCTTGAGTACGTTTTGCTAGATTATTGGATTGCTAAGCTTAGATCCTGGGGCATTTCTTGGTATAGAAACCCCACTATCACAATTTCCATGCCAACAACACTAAGCTCTATGGAGCCTTAATCCCCCAGGACCAAGAGCGATGAGAGGAGGGAGAACAGAGAAGCCTTTATGCAGGTTCTATGGCAAGTGTTTGCAACAGTGGGAGTCAAGATCTTCCAAGTCTAAAAGAGACCACCAATAAAAATGTTCTCCCAGAGACTGGTTAACAACTTGGGTGTGACTGTAAAGACCAAACAGCTGTTGTTGGGTCCACTGGCCATTGGGGCATGCACCACCATGCTGTTGAATCTGGAAGCTAGACGCAAAAGCATGGAAGAAGGGTTATTCTCAAGCGACTCAAAGAAGTCCAGGAATGCCACCTTGTACTTTCCGGTAAAAGATCTCAACACTTCAAACAAGCATTTGCAATGCAATAGGTCTCGCATTTACGCGAGTTTGAGCTATTGACATTGCAAATAACAATGCCTTTTATTTTTGTTTTCGTTTTTAAAACATAAATAAAAGGCATTGTCATTTACAATGCCAATAGCTTAAACTCGCGTAAATGCGAGACCTATTGCATTGCAAATGCTTGTTTTGGTAGGCACGGAGAGATTAAGTGATTTGCCCACAATCACAGGATGATGCGCCGACGCAGAGACTCGAACCGGGATCCCCAACTCTTAAGTCAGCCACATCTTACTGAACACTGAGGTCATCGGGGTGAAACTAGATTGAAACAGTCAGCTGGGAGAAGAGACCCACAAAGAAATTCGAAAAGTATTGCCAACTTCGGTTCCCACATTTTTACTCCTAGTAATAGGGTCAATAGAATAATTCAGCAGCGGATGGACAAATTATTAGGCATCACGTGCCAAATATGCTGTGTTAATATTTCAACATTTTCAAACAATGTTTTATATTTTTCAGCCTAAATTGTCACCTTTTTAAAAGCCCGATTATAGCAACCCATCGCTTAAAAATGACAGGTTAACGTTTGCGAAGTGCTCGGTGATGCCCCCCCCAGTTGCAGAAATGTAAACAACTTTTGCACCACTTGACCATGAAACGTTTTTTGTTCAATTCTGTAGGTGATAGGGATTCATATGTATGTGGAAACCGCCGCCATCTTAGTTTCCCCGGAGGCTATATATAGTATTAGTGGTCCAATGGTGTATGGGATTGCCGGAGGCCCTGGGGTGTGAATGTTCATTGCGGTTAGATCCAAGGCTGTTATAGGTTATGATTTTTTACGTTTTTTTAAAAATAAAAATGTACTGCACTGATTATTGGGTGATGTTTTCTCACGGGTGCCAGATTCTTCATAATGTGTTCTGTTATGCTATCTATTGTGCTTCACTTGTTTGTAATAAAGAGGACTTTCCCACCAATCACTGTGTGTTCTGCCAGTGCCTCGTTTGGATGGAGGAGGGGCGCGGGCCAGGCTGAGGTTATTCAGGTCCTAAAACACAAAGTACAGCGAACTATGCACAACGACCTCACAATCTTGGAATGTGATCATCCCCTCAGATTTTTTTTTTGTTGTTGCAGTTTTATATAGGGCCAACTCGACCCGAAGGTATTGAAGCGCTTTACATGAGCACCAGTTACATTAAACAAGGACACATTCATTTTTTGTACGCAAGGGGAGATGAAGTGTTTTGCCCAGAATCACAAGATGTTGAGCCGACGCCGAGACTCGAACCTGTCTCCCCAGCTCCAAAGTCGGCAGCTCTGGCCGTTACGTAATTAATGGAATTAAGTAATCCACAGCCTGATGACCTCACAATAATAAAATGTTGTGAACCACGGGTCCACAACACATTATTGTGATAACCATTCACTATATAAAATATATAATTTATGGCCATTGTTTGCACAATTATCTAACATAAACATCTGGCATGATGAGGCCCTCTGAGACCCACGTTGAACATCCTGCAGTAGGAAGACAGCGCTTAGAAACAGAATTGCAGCACAAGCGCTCTATTGTGGCCTATTTTTCACAAGATGTACACCGCCGAAACGGTCCGTTTCTCTCAGAATTTATAAAATAAATCTGAATTCGATATTATTGTCTGAAGCGGGCATGCGAGATTTAGGGTCATAAAAATGCACTCTGTGACGTTGTAACAGCACCATTTAGGCGTTTCTGGTCACACTTCACATCATTCTACCTTCCTTTTAAACCATGCCCCTCCCCCTCACCCCCGTCGCTTAACACTACAGTCAATAACTCCCCCACCTCACACACACAGTCTCCCAAACCCTGTAGAGCGTGCCCCCCACCCTGCACTCGCCCCATCTCAGTGCCACCTCCTCCCTCTCAATAAGTCCCTACTTTCCACCCCGGGTCACCAGGCCTCGCCCTCCGCTTGGAAAGCTGAAACCTACAGACACCATCTGGAAATGTTTAGACACCCGCCCTCCCCTCGCCCAGTGAAATTCCTCCAACTGCAAACAGCAAAGGGACGGGTTTATTATTTTGCTCTGGGTTTTGGTTCCCGGGGACCCAATGAATGCGTTTATGGCGGCCTCCCTGGCCCTGCAGACGCTTCCCATTAGCGAGAGGCGCTTCGAGTTTCACATCTCCTGTGCTATGTGTCGGACAAGCCACGTAATCCGGCCGCTGATCCTCGGTTCCCCTCACGGATCCTTGCTCGGAGCTCTCACTGACGCACAGTGCTGCCAAGTAGCCCCGAGCTAAAACTTCTACCATTAATGTGACACATTAGTGCTATCTGAAGCCCGGTGCCAGTTTTACTTGGCACCCTCAGCCGGTCTGGGCATTTTAGCCCACTTCCTGTGGTCGGACTTTTGTGTCTTTTAAGAGCAACTACAACTCCCATAATGCAATGCGCTGTTGGATAAAACAAAAACAGGATTAGCTAAAAGGTGTATTTTATGACGGACTTGACTCGCGCCCTCGCCCTGCCACGTGGACAGCAGACCCCTTGCCCCTCACTGGGCATAGCAGGGCACGTCCACACCCCTGGCCATGCCACAGGGCCAGGAGGCCCCTTGTCCCAGTTCACTACAATGTCGCCTGGTCCCCTCACAGACCTGGTAGGGCCCCAAACCCCGCTCCTTACCTTGACACGAAGTCAGCTGGGCCCTCACCCCTCCCAAGGGCACGGCTGAGCACTCTCCCGGCCACGGCCCACAGGGCCAGAAGGCCCCTTGCCCGCACTCACCAAGTGGCCAGCAGGGCCTTTACGTCACCAATTTAACAGCGGACACTTGCCCCAGACCCTCGCCCTGCCAAGGGGCCGAGAGCACCCTCTCTGTGTGTGCTACTAAAAAGTAGTCTGTGGTACGGCCTAAGTGTAACCATGGGAGCCATTATACGCGTTTGTGGCTGCGGCTCAGATTACAAAGCGAGCCCGTGTGCGTAAAATGAACAGGTAAGTAAAGTAAGCCAACAATCAAAGAACGAATCAGCCGAGTAAACATCAAAGGGAAAAGTAAATCAACCCTGAGAAAAATATACCAAGCTGTCGCCATTGCGCGAATGAATGAAAAAAAAAAAGTGCTTTACAGACTAATTGAAGGAGACAGTCTAACGCCGCAAGTAAAAGATCGAGTCCGGATGGGCCGTCCGAGAAGGAGACAGGGCGGTAACAAAGAAGCCTCATTTACAATCAAGAGCCAGCGTTTAGCATGAATGATGACGCCAGCCAATGAAAATCATGGGCGGGGCTTTAACTCCACTTCAGAAATCTTATCGATTACTATACGACTCGCAGAGCGAGTAGCGCATGCGCGCTACAACGCTAGGCGAGACCTAAAAATAAGGGCA
The DNA here is from genome assembly GCA_963921515.1 of Calotriton arnoldi. Lineage (NCBI taxonomy): Eukaryota > Metazoa > Chordata > Amphibia > Caudata > Salamandridae > Calotriton > Calotriton arnoldi. Next base: position 2,257,838 of record CAWUFW010001879.1, on the reverse strand, counting down.
TCACCTTGGTAACACCCTGCTGAGCTGAACTGACAGGGTGTTGCCCAGACCCCTAGTGAAAGCTTTAGACATGATTATAAGATGTGATTCTGCATCGGTTCCCCCACCGAAATAACAGAGGGTTCGGGGACCGGCATTGAATGCCACCCTACCAGTTGATGAATGTGTTGTACTATTCTCCGTCAAGACCAGAATATTCTTCCCTGGGAGCCATGGTCACAAATACCTGAGGCCACCAATTGTGCCAAATCTATTCCAACAGAGTGGCTTACCTTATTCACTTTCTCTGGAGAGGCATCCTAAAACATTCCAAATATGGGTAAATTGACCATCCCGGTTATTATAATTATTTTGCTGTGTGAAAGGTAATGATTTGTACAGCTCTCCTGTACAAATGTAAGAATTTGAATAACTTTATTGAACTGATGGATTTGCAGTGCCACTATCACACATTTGCAGCTGTTCTCCATGATATACAATGTTAGTAAAAGTACAGGGTTATCATCTTTTGATGTTGCTCTTTTGCCTACTATCATTGAAAAATGAAAATATATATATTTTTTATAGATATTCCAATCCCATCGGTGCTGGGGGGTAAGCAGGAGGGTAAGCTATTGGATACATGAGAGAGAAACTTGAACCCGATCAGAGAACCTTGAACTAAGAATTCATGTTCGCGGTGGTAAAAAAACGGGTGATGTGATATGGAGGTAGGCGACAAGAAAAAGTATCTTTAGAATGGTTTCCCAGAAGAAAACAAGAGGACTGATTCGTCATAACGTTGCTATGTTGAAGGTCGTCATACGAGTTTAAAATTCTTGTTCTTTAGATTGATTTTTTACAACACGACACAATGAGGAAGATGCAGTATGTCCCTTTCTTTGTTCTGCCCAAGAAACTAGACAGATCATATCCTTCATTTACAATTTCTGACCATGGTGTTGTGACTGTCCCATAAATCAGCAGATGGGTGGAGAATTTGATGGTCTATCCCTACTGAAGAACTATGATGACTGAGACACCTGAAGCACATGCCACCCCAGCTAGTAGGAACTGCTGGAATCTCCCTCTAACTGGCCTTGAAGTGGCCTTGATGACACAGTTAGAAACATTATGCCTTGCGTGTCTAGGGTGGACACTTTAAGCTAGTTTGCATTTACTGGTTGTTTCTGTTTCCCGCTATGAAGCTGGGAAGACTGATGCCTTCAAGATGACTCCTATGAGGAAGGCTTTCTTTGTGAAAGAGAAGAGTATTTATGCTTCTTAGAGCTATTGTTAACTCAGTCTTCGCATTCCTTACCAAACAGCCTGTAACCTACAAATGGTATACTCTGAGCTGTAGCTCAGCGATGTGGGTGCGAGGAACCACTAAATGTGTATACCCCAAATGTTTTTCCTCAACAGCACGCCCATGGGTGGATGAATCAGAGATGGTATTAAACCTAATTTTTCATGAGACAATATGTCTCTAAGATAAGGCATCTTACATCATGTCGAAATAACAGTAAAGATAGACTTAAGAGCAGTAATAGAAATTGTAAAGATTTCAAAAATTCAAAAAGTGTGGTACAGAAATTATAAGGTGTTGATGTATATAGAGTCAATGCCTTTAAAGCTTTCAGTAAATAGGACAATTCCGAAATATGTGAAAATCAGAAAAAATGTACGTGCCTAATGAGCAGCAAAATCAATAGGAAAACTGACAGATTTCCTGGTAGCATAAGTAAGTTTTCTGGCTCACAAAGGAGGGTTTATATTCAGTTTTCTTGCATAAGAAATCATTAATTTCTGCAAAATCATCATGGTGTGAGCAAAATAATTATACTCTGAGCAAATCAAAGCATGGTTCTATGAAACATCATATTGCCTTAGCATCTAAGCCCTATCCCACTACATGAAAATTGATTTTGCTCACTCTATCATAATGTCATCTGGAGATGGGTGGACAACCTACTTGCAAGAACAACAGCAAACTATTGTGAATGAATGCAGTACAGTGAGGTAATGGAAAGACCTTGAAAAATGCAACATTATTGTGTCCGTGTTGGAAAATTTTCTTCCAGAACAGCAAGAGCAATGTCAATGGAAATGGAAATAAACAAACATGACTCTGCTTGAGTGTGTGCTGCAGAAATAATGAACTGTGAACATGCAGGAGGAGTCATCCATTTTTAGCAAGATGGTGTTGAGGCCTAGTTTACAGAAGCAAGAAACCACTCTTTAACAAGACATAGCAAATTCTTTTCAAATGCATTAACACCATGTCAGTATATAGATGTAACTGCAAGAGTAAATCCACTTTCTGCATGTTAATGCACCAAAATATAAAATGCACAACAGCTCTGACGAACGTCAATATGACAATCTCTGAGATGATAGTTATGTGTTTTGATGGGCTACATTGAAGTCGTCCCATCATCTAATTCCCCCTCATTGCTAAGGAAGCAACACTCATGCCTTCCTGGGACATGTCTGAGTGGTACTGTACTTGACATTCCAAACACTTCCAACATGGATGAGTATTGGCTGCAAAGCAGTGCTTAAAGTTCTTTACATTTCCTGTGTAGAGATTAGAATGTATAGGAGTTATATATTGCAGCTCTCAAGGCCAGGTGAGTACCTAATACTGTCCTAAATGCTAAGTCAATCCATTAGTATCAATTGTATTCGATTCTTAAACATTTTAAATAATAAAAGTGCAGTTTTACATAATAATCAAATTCATTAATCATTTTAAATAGCAACAGTTACTATATCCATAAATTGAATGACGTCATAAAACAAAGGCACATTTAAAACCGCATGTCACCAATTGATACTAGCCATCCAATTTTATGCTAAAATACATGCTCCGTTTGTAAATTATGTAAAAAAATAGTCTGTGCCGCCCTGCAGCGTCTTAGGAAATGTTTCTTTAGCACCGGTTTGATGAAAGTGAGTCTAGGCAAAGAAGTGACAAAAGTAAAATGAAAATTCAAAGTTTATTTAGACCATTGTGTATTAAACCTAATGACACAATAGCATATATAATAAATATCCTTAACAGTTATACATAGCAGTATCATGATGCAAAGAAAAACTTCAGAGTCACCAGAGCAGTAACAATGGATTAAAAGCAAGTCAAAAATTTGTGATACAAAATCGCCGTTCTTCTTCGCCTTCTTTTTAAGCTACTTAAAGCTGATAAAACCTTAGCTACTGCGTTCACTCCATCTAAAAAGTGCATATTGTATACAAGTCCCTTTACAGCAGATCAGTCTAGATGAGGTTATATTGGCTATTAATAAAATGAAATGTGGTAAGGCCCCGGGACCTGACGGGGTTCCGACAGATGCATACAAAGGATGCACAATGTTATGGGCACCTATATTAACACAGGTCTGCAACACCACCACTCAAGGCTGCGTCCCAAATACATGGATGGATAGCATAGTTGTCCCAATATTTAAAAAAGGCCATAGGGGGGACGTGAGATGCTACCGCACCATATCCCTTCTGGACTCCTCTGTTAAGATAATGGGGAGAATAGTACTTGAGAGACTGGAGGTATGGGCCACTGACAATAACATCTTGACAGACTCCCAATATGGTTTCAGTGGGAATATGGGGACGGCGGAACAATGTATTATTTTGAATTCACTTATTGGCAAGTATACGTTAGCCAAGGAAGAACACATCCATCTCTGCTTTGCTGACCTAAGTTGCACTTTCGATTGTGTAAATCACGCTAAACTATGAAAAACAATGACCAAAATGGGCTCCCCGGATGCCATTGTATCACTCTTGTCACAACTATACACAACACTGACTACAAGAGTAAGGTATGGTAGGGAAGGTGAGTGTACCCCAGCTTTTTATGGTTTCTAGGGGCATTAGACAAGGCTGTGTCCTTGCACCCTTCCTTTTCTCCTTGTATATTAATGGGATAGTTAAAACCGTCCTAGACCTGAACTTCGATGCCCCGAAAATAGGCCCCATCCAACCCCTTTGCTCCTGTATGCAGATGATGCAGTCTTAATATCTAGAACTTCTAATGGCTTACAACAGCTGATTGATGCTTTTGTCTCATACATGGGGCAAAGGGATTTAAAACTAAATTTGACCAAGACGTTTGACTGGGGAGGGCCAAGAAAAAGAGACACTACGTGAGGGATTTTAAGTTGGCTGAAATCCAAAGATTCTTTTATCTAGGTATACTGTTTTCTTACAACAGCAATTGGAGCCCGCATATAGAGCAGACAAGACTTACATTATTTTGAACCGTGGATGCTATTTTTAGATCTTCTAATAAGATAGGCAGCAGACCCATACGTGATATGCTCAAACTATACAGCAGTAAGTGCATACCAGTAGCAACCTATGGTGCTATAGTGTGGGGCAATGCCAATGCACTCGCATTACAAACCTGTGAAAATGCATTTCTTTGCTGCTTATTGGCAGTAACTAGGTTTACTTCTGTGTATATTTTACACAAGGAATTGGACGCACCATGTGTTGCTGATATAATACAAGTGAGAGCTTTATGTTCCTGGTATATCATCTGGTGCAAGAAGGGAACAAAGTTTACCAGGGACAAAATTGAGGATTGTTTAGACTTGAAACACTATAATAATATCCCAAGGTTAGCCTACATGGATAAGTTACTCAAAGACGTTGATAAAGATCTGTCAGTTATAAAAACCTGTGAGAATATTGCAATATGGAAAAAAAGAAGTTAAAACAATTTATTTGGAGAAACAGTTCCAAGGCAGAGATAGCAGAGAAGGGAAAAAAATAAGTGTCAAGATATGTGTTTAGTATAACCTTCTCAAGGCTACCTGAATACCTAATCAAAATAACAAATGTGCAAGATAGATTTTTTTTACTAGTATGCGGCTGGGCATAATCCACAATCTGGTGGCATTTCCAAGACATGAATAATGGAAAAAAGCAATTCACAGGTGTCCATGCGATGGGAAAACTACCCAGTCTACGATGCACTTTATGCTCTTTTGTAGGTTTTATCAAGATATTAGACGGACATTTCTACGATCAATTTTTGTAACTAAGAAACTTTTCTTTTATAAGGATGCAATGAATTTTAAATGTACTCTTGAAAATGAAATAGCGTGCTGAGCTGTTGCAGGTTATATTACTCGGGCTGTAAAAAGAAGGCAATCCCTGGTACATTTGGATAAATTGGTCTATGAAGAAGTTTGAAAGATGGTTTCAGAATGATAAGCCTATTTAACTTTGGGATAGTAGGAGAATTTGTAACGATGGACTTTATTACTTATTTTATTGAATGAGTTTTTAAATTATAATGTATGGAACTATGTTTAACATTTTATCGTATGATGCTCTTTTATGTACTTTTATGTATCCACAAAAAGATTTAAAATAAAGTTGAGTATACAAATGTTTAAAATTAATCTTATAAACTGACACCTTATTCCAATAAAATATAAACAATCAATTAAAATGTGCAGACACGAAGCTATCACGTTTATTCCACAACTACAATTACTTTGTTTCATCAGGCACTTTCCCATAACTACTGTAGCTCTGAAAGATATGGGAAATATGTAAATTCCAGCCATGAATTTCTTAAGAACTGTATGGAGCTCTCTGGGTTCAGATAACTCTGTGACCGACTTTTCCCTTAGCTCCCTTTTTGTATATTTTATAGGAGCATCACTTTTAAAATCTAAATTAAGTAAAAGGGACAATTAAGATGACCCCTTACATCTCTTACCCACCCCAACTCGATCTGGCAGATTTCTTCTATACAGAACTTTAACACATTTACTTTCGGATATACTTGCATTCTATGCCAAAAGCATAAAGTTATATTTGCTGCTGTGCAATTCCAGGAACTTAGACCAATTTCTATGCGATTTGCTTATACCATGGCCGATGGGGGAAGACCTAAAGGTTTTTTAGACAATAACCCTCCTTTTTCTTCCACTCGTGTCTTGGACCCAGACTTATAATCTCTGCATCATATAACATTTGAGGTAGGAGCATAGCGTTATTGACAGTGATCACTGGTGTTATTGATGACTCGCAAAAATCCCCAAATCCCTCTTAAATTTCTTTAAGCCTCCCACAGATGTAAGTGCTGTAGTTGTTAAGGTGTCGAAGTTCATTTTCCACTGCAATTGTTTGCCAAACACCATACCAAGATACTTGGATTTCTTCAGTGGACATGTTCCTGATAGACCACATGAAAGATTTCGTTTTTCCCCCATAACCAATGTTTGTTTTATCCCTATTTATTATTAGGTCATTTGTCTTGCAGCAATTATTGAAAGCTTGCAGTTTTCTTTGTAAGACTACCTGAAATGTAGAATAACAATGTCATCAGCATGCAATAAACACTGTATGTGATGGCCTCCCACCTTTGGAGAAAAAGAGTGTGTATTATTTAAAATAACTGCCAGATCGACCAGATACAGGGCAAATAATGCAGGCACAAGAACATATCCATTTCTCAGGACATTGTATATTGGGACTTTCCTTGACACACCATTATTTGTGTTTAGTTCCACCCTGGCCCAGTTATCACGATGTAGCTCTTTCATTACAGGCAAAAGTGCTTTCGGAATGTTCATCGTCTGCAGTTTTCTCCCATAATTTTCTCATATTAACTAGATCAAATGGCGATTATAAGTCGATGAAACAACAGAAAAGGTTCCCTCATGTTTCTATCGCTTTCCGACCCAGTTTCAAGAGGCTAAAGCGGTGATCTAGAGTGGAATGTTTTTCTTTAAAACCCCCTTGCTCAATAGGTATTATCTCCTCAGTATTGAACCGATCTTTCTAATAAAGGAGAATTTGCTTTGAGAATATTTTACACCCCACATCAATTAAACTAATTTGCCTATAATTTTTTGTGTCAGAAGGATCATGTTTTTTTTTTTTTGATAATCAAGTTTATTGAATTTTGAAACAACAATACGTTGGTAGCATGTCAGTCACATTATTTAAATACATTATAGACGATAGAGGCGACAAAGGTTTGTAAGGCAATGATGGTGTGAATTCAGCACATATTTACAAGCAGTCACGTACCCAGCCCATCTAACCCCTCAAACGGGCAGTGAGTTGAACCATTTGCCCCACATTTTACCAAAAAGTTCAGGGCATCCTCGGGCCTCAAAGAAGGGCTCCTCTTGGGCTCCACACCAGTCCACTCCCCGTCTCCATTTCCGCATAGTAGGCGGCTTGGCTTGGGACCAGAGCGCTGCAATATCGCGCTTTGCCACCGCTAATGCCGTTCCCAGGAAGCGCTTGTCAGACCGGGATCCATCAAGGCCATCAAACACCCCCAAGAGCAGGCGCAGCGGGTCATGGGGGACCTCCCAACCTAGGGTCTGTGGGAGTTCTCCTTCCACCCCCCGTCCAGAACGGTGCAAGGGCGGGACATTGCCACACCATGTGGTAGAAGTCCGCCGGGGCATGGTTGCATCGCGCACATGATGGGGAGGGCCGCATACGGGCGCTGTACAGGCGTGCTGGGGTGAGGTACGCCGTGTGGAGGTAATAGAGTTGGACTAGACGTAGTCTGGAGGAGGTCGTCAGAGTCTTGGGGGCCATAAGGCCATCTCTCCAGTCTGCGTCGTCTAGGGAACCCACCCAACCCTCCCAGCGGGTACGAAGCAGGTCCAGGGATGCAGGGCCATTGTTCACCAAAGAGCGGTAAATCCGCGATACTCCCCCTCTGCCCAGGTTCCCCATCATCACCTGGGCCTCCAGGGGGCTGAATTCGGGGAGGGAGGTGGGGGATGTAATGTGGGTGTGAAGGGCATGTCTGAGTTGTAGGTATTTGTAAAACTGGGAGGAGTGAAGGGAGTAGTGGTGTTGTAGGTCTGCAAATGATCTGATATGGTCCCCGGTCCAGACATCCCCCAGCAGCGAGATCCCGATGTGGTCCCACCGACGGAAGTCCTGGAGAGCCGAGACCACCCCCAGCCAAGCCCCACACCACAGAGGCGTCTGCCTGGTGAGTTTACGATCCCACTTTACGTGGCGCAAGGCAGTCCGCCAGGCCATAAGCACGGCTCTAGTGACAGGGGGATGGGCCTGTGGCACGGGGCATCCATACATGTAAGCCTGGATTTGAGTGAAGTCCATTGACCTGGTTTCTACCCGATACGCCGGGTCGGACCAGCCGCCCGCGAACCAGTCGTGGATCACGATTAGCCTCGTGGCCAGGTAGTAAAGGTTAGTTACCCCCAGGCCACCGTCGTAGGGGGGTATGCGGCAATGTGCTAGGGACAGTCGTGATCTCCTTCCTCCCCACAAAAAGCGGGAGAGTACCCCGTCCAGTTCCCGAAACCAGCTGCCCGGGAGGGGAATGGTAATGTTTTGTAAGGTGTACAAAAAGCGGGGAAGGACCATCATTTTAAAAAGGGCACTTCTGCCAAGGTGGTTAAGGGGAGAGATTGCCATTTCCTGAGGTCCGCCTTGGCCCTGGTGACCAGGGGTGTGATGTTCAGGGCCCATTCGAGGTCGGGGAGAAGGGCTACCCATATCCCCAAGTACTTAACTGACTGCCTGCGCAGGGAGATGGTCGTCTGCCAGTCGAAGCAAGCCCGTGTCGGGTGCAGGGGAACCAGTGTGGATTTTGCCGGGTTGAGTCTGAGGCCGGAAACCCGCTCAAAGGCCGAGAGGACGTCCAAGCATCGCGGGCCGGAGCTCTCTGGATCCGCCAAATAAAGGAGGACATCATCGGCATACAGGGCGATCTTATCGACCTGATTCGGATCCCAGGCCCAACCCTGGATGAGGGGATCTTGACGGATGAGGGGGGCCAGGGGTTCCATTGCTAATGCAAATAGAAGCGGTGAGAGCGGGCATCCCTGGCGGGTGCCCCTCTGGTTAGGGAACGCTTCGGACAGCACGCCATTAATGAGGACCCTTGCCTTGGGAGCCGAATAGAGGACCCGGAGAAAGCGTCGAAAGGGGGGCCCGAAACCCATCCTCTCCAACACCTCCTCAAGGTAGCTCCAGTCCACCGTATCGAAAGCCTTTTCGAAGTCTATGAATAGCAATGCCAGATATGGGGTGAGGCGGTGGCGGTGGGCGAGGGCGAGATGGAGGCGGCGTATGCATTGCCGGGTACCGCGGGCAGGCATGAAGCCGTTTTGATCCGGGTGCACCATCTCATGTAAATGGGGTCGGAGTCGTTGGGCCATCACCGTGGCGAAGATCTTGACCTCCGTGTTGATAAGGGAGATGGGGCGGTAGTACGCACATGCAAGGCAGGGTGGCTGTGTCTTTGGGATGACTACGATAGTGGCCATATCAGTCTCAGGCGGGAAGGACCCCCTATCCACTACGTGTTTAAACAGTTCCGTCAGGTGCGGGACCAGTGTGTCCCGGTAGGCCGCATAGTACTCCTGGGGGTAGCCGTCGGGCCCGGGTGTTTTGCCGGCGTGCAATAATGAAATCGCCCCATGTATCTCCTCCGGGGTAAAGGGAGTATCCAGGGCCGCGGAGTCTGCTTGGGAAAGGCAGGGCAATCGAGTTCCGGTCTCAGCCAACAACTTCGCCAGAGAGGTCCGAAGGGGCCGGGCCGTGTAGAGGCCCGCATAGTAGTCTGCAAACGTGTGTGCGATGGCTGGGGAAGTGGCGTGACAGACCCCATTCCCGTCCCGAATCTCGGGGATTATGCGATTGGCTCTGGGATAGGATATCAGGTTGTGGAGAAGTTTGCCATTTTTATCACCCCAGCCATATACGTGTGCCACAGAGGAGCGCCAAAGCATTTTAGCGGACTCCAGCGAGAGCCGGCAGATCTCCTCTCGGATCAACGTGAGTTGGCGAGCGGAGTCGTTGTTGTCAGTGGTGTCCTGGGCACCTTCCAGCTGCGCCGCCTGGGCCTCCAGCTGTACAAGTCGGGTGGATTGTTTCTTGCGTTTTGCTTGGACCAGGCCTCTAGCCACCCCTCGCACCACAGCTTTCCCGGCCTCCCACAGGGTCCCTGGGGAGGAGACCGAACCCGTATTAGTAGAGAAGTAGCTCTTCAGTTCCTGCCCAAGGGATTCCACAAAACCTGCATCCTGTAGGAACCAGGCATTCATCCGCCACATCGTACGGACGCCGCCAGGAGAATGCCCGAGACGAGGGACACGGGGGAGTGATCTGAAATGCCCCTGGGCAAGATGGTGGCCTCGGCCATCAATTGACAGTCTATGGCAGGCAACAAGAACAAGTCTATACGAGAGTGGGTGCGGTGGGCTGCCGAAGTGTGGGTGTATTTTTCTTTGCGGGGGTTCCACACCCTCCAGGCATCACAGAGACCCAGGGCGGAGGACCAGTCAGTGAGGCGTTTTGCGGAGGCAAGGTGGGAGGCCGATGGGGTGCCTGACGCGTCACGTGAGGGCTGCAGGACAGCGTTAAAATCCCCCCGACAATCGTCCGGCCCTGCGGAAAGGAGGAGAGTGCAAGCGTGAGGCGACGGAGGGCAGGAGCCATGTTGGCGGGAGGAATGTATGTAGACAGGAGGTTGAGGGGGTATCCCTCAATCATACCCATCAGGGCCACATAGCGGCCTTGTGTGTCCGTTTCAGCCCGTGTCAAGGTGAAGGGGAGCCCTCGTCGAAGTAGTATGGCCACCCCCCGGGATCCCCGTGTAAAACCAGAGTGCCAGACCTTATCAAACCAGTACCGGGCGAGGAAACTACATTGTGAGCCCAGAAGGTGTGTTTCCTGCAGGAACAGGATGTCTGGTGCGTGTCGTTGGGCGCTGCGCAGCACGGCGGTGCATTTTATATGATCTAATAGGCCATTAACGTTCCAGGAGAGGATGTGGAGGGCCCTATGGAAGGGGGACATCATCGAGGTGGGTATCATGTGTGAGGAGGAACGCAAGCGCGAGGAGGCCTGGGTCCCAAGGGACGTAATGCTCCATGGCCGAGGCCATTGGGCAGAAGGTGTGCACTCTGTTGGGCCTCATGTCATCGTCTAAGGCAGATCTGCGTGGAAAGCTACCAACCAAAACAAAAATCCGCTGCCCGTGGGCGGCAAAGAACAACAACAAATTTCCGGAAGACAACGGTCTTCCCCCCCTCCCTCTCCTCCCAACTCCCCCCACCGTACACTTCTGAAAAGGAAGCATCTGTCGCCCTGAAAAAGAAAGCACAAAAGCAAACAAACAATTCAGTTCAGTTCAAAACAACAACCCCACAGTGGGCTGAACGCTAATCTAAAACGGTTAGAGGGACCTGAGGATGGCGGAGATGGACTCCCCTCCATAGAGTCGGATAAGGTTCGTCAATCGCTGCAATTTCGGTTAGAACACAGTTGTATCTAGGAGAACAGATAAACGAGGGAGTGAAGTGTGGAGTAGTGCACATGTCCAGTGGCTGCAGTAGGGTTGGAACACCCTCTTTCGTGGGAGTCCCAAGAGCAGTCTGTTGTCAGGGGCCGCCGGGGAATATGCTAGAGAGATCTTGTCATGCGGCTCCGTTCAGGTGACTTCGACTTCGTCGGATCGGTGGAGCGCAGGGCTCCTGGACAGGTCAGAGTCGGATTTGGCGTGTTGTAGAGCGGCAGAAGGCTCTGGAATACCGCTCAAGTTGCTCAAGGAGGTAGTCGGGCTGGGAGAAGCGGACCTTCGATTTGAAGCATGGGAGGGCGGGCGCTGGGATGTCCCATCCGGCGATCGGGATGTCCCCCCCCGGTGGTCGTTTTTCTTGCGGGACCTAGTCCGGCGCCTCTGGGGCTTGGGGAGGGCATGACGCGACTGTGGGGGGGCCCGCCTGGTGGGGGAAGGGGCCGGTTGGCGCAAGAGCGGCCGTTCCTCTGTGAGCCAGGTCCATGCCGCCTGTGGGTTATCGAAGAAGAGAGACCTGTCCTGAAAGATAACCTTGAGCCGGGCCGGGAAGAGGAGACCGTATCGGAGGCCCATGCTACGAAGTTTCTGTTTTACCTCGTCGAAGGTGCAGCGTTGGTCCTGCACCTCCCTGGTGTAATCGGGGAAGACCATGATCCGGCTGTTTTGGAACTGTAAAGGGCCCTGCGCCCTGGCCGCCCCGAGAATGGCATCTCTGTCCCGGAAGTTAAGGACCCTCAGGATTATGGGTCGGGCTGGGGCGCCAGGCGGAGGCTTGGGGGCCAGGGAGCGGTGGGCTCGTTCGACAGCGAACCAAAGGGATAGGGCCTCCTTGGGCATCCAGGAGCGCACCCAAGTCTCCACGAACGTGTCGGCGTGGCCTTGCTCCACCCCCTCGGGAAATCCTACGAGGCGTAAGTTATTTCTCCGTGACCTGTTTTCGGCGTCCTCAGCCCTTCGATGAAGCTCCGAGGTCCGGGTTTGAAGGTGGGCCACCTGGGTCTTAAGCTGGTCAATGGCATCCTCTGTTGTGGAGATGCGGGATTCCGCCTCTGTGATGCGCGCCGTGGCATTGGGTAAATCTTGGAGGATGAGACCCACATCTACCCTCGCCAATTTTGTTTTCGACGGAGGTCTGAGATGCGGTGATCGCCTGAAGGATAGTGGAGAGATCACCACCACTGGCACCAGCTGCACCAGGTGTCCCACCTCCTGGGTCCCACTCCGACGTGGTGAACTGATCCATTTTGGTTTGGGTTGGGGGGGCAGGAGTCTGCAGGATACGGTTTCTGCCCATCGCCGCCGGGATTCGAGTTCCGTTCCACACCAGCCGGGGGGCGGGTGAAGGCCTGCAGAGGGAGGGGGAGCAGATTCAGACACCCAGGCTGTCGATACTCAGGTCCGGGTGTCCCGCTCCGCCCCAGAGGCCCGCATCAGAGGCCAGGTTCAGTCGGCGCCACGGGCCACCCCCGGAGCCGGGCGGAGCGCTTCAGTGGAGGGCGATCCGTCTAGGCCAACCACCCGCCTCCACGTCTGGCCCCCAACGCGCCCCCCGGTCCGGCCACAATGGGTTCGTTCCTGGGGGAGCAGTCCAATGCAAGTGGAGGGGTTAAGGAGGAGACAGGGGTTGTGATGGGTCCCGCCTCAGTCCCGGGCCACTCCGAGTCACCAAGTCGTCCACCACTTCTCCACCGACCCCAGGAGGCCCCCTCCAACCGGGGGCGGAGTGTGGAAGGGAGCAGACCAGTCGCAGCCAGAAGAAGGAAAAGAAAGGGGGGGGGCGGAGGCGCCGAGGGAGACTTTCGCGCTGCCACCCGGTATGATGGCCGGTCCCCGCCCCGGGCCTCGCACACCAGAGCCGCCACCGGGGTCGACACGGGAGTCGGTACGGCCTCGAGCCCAAGCGTCCCGGTAGCAGCAGGCGAGCCACCACTCCCACACGGGCTGTATCAGGGTGAGGAGTGAGGAGTCCGGTCCGGGAGGGCCCGGGCGTCCGGGCCAGGGGAGGCCCCACACAAGTCCCCGGCCGCCCCGGAGTCGGGCCAGAGGCCAGTGAGGACCAGGAGAAGCGGGCCCAGCCACCCCAGGGGGGGCGGAAGGGCTCAGGGGGAACGCTGAGGGAAAGGGGGGCGGGGGGACCAGGGCACTCCTCTGCCTCGCCACCCGATGTGGTGGCCGATCCCCACCCCCGAGCCCCACTCACCGGCACCCGAACGGTCAGGGGGGGATACCCCACACTCTTGTCCTCAGCAGCGGTCCTTCTCCTCTCGCCGCAGGCAGGCCCCACACTCCACCACCCGATCTGGCAGCCGGGATCAGCACGCCCCGTCAGGTGCAGGCGTTAGGTAGGGAGAAGCTAGGCCTAGGCCCAGGCAGGCATCTCCTCTCAGGCACTCCCGCCCCAGGTGGTGCAGAGGTCGCCTCGGTCCGCACCGCTGCAGGAGTCCGGGAGCAGGCCACCCAGGGCCGCGCCGGTGGGTCTGTGCAGAGGGGGGGGCCGATGTGCATCAGCGATGAACTGCTGCCCGATTATGGCGGTCTCCTCAGGCGCCGCGGGGCTCCCGCCACGCGACCAGCGGGGACCGAGCCCGCAGGGAGCAGGGACACACTCAGTTTCGGGACGCAGAGCCCGTGTCCTCGTCCGAGCACCTCCGCAGCGCCGCCCCCCCGCGGGGCACGCGACCGGAGCACAGGCCGCACCGGGAGAGGCACTCACCGCCGGGAGGAAGCCCCGGGAGCTCAGGAGGATCTTCGGGTCTCCGGCCGTCCGGAGCCTCAACAGGGCGCCGCCATCTTGGCTGAGCCGGGCCTGGAGGTAAAGAGGCCGCAGCGCGTCACCGGGGGCCCCGAGCAGCCCGAGAGCGGGGTCGGAACTCCGCCAGGGGGTCGCAGAGTCGCCACTAACTTGGAGAGAGCTGAAGGAAAGCAGGTAACGGACGGATGGAGGCGGATGACGGAGGGGGGTCAGGAGCACTCTTAGAGTGCGACCGCCATCTTGACGCCTCAGCAAGGATCATGTTTTTAAGAATGGTTGTATTATAGCTCCTTTCCAATTCTCCGGAAAATTTCTTGTTTTCAGAATGCAAGAAAGCTTAATGAAGGAACCTGGCTCACCAGTCGGGACTGGTTTTGACTATAACCGCGGTTACATTTTCTGGGCCCGCCGCTCTTGTGGGATTAATACCAGCTATAGTCAGTTTAATTGCTCCTATAGAGGTGTAATATACAAGATCTTCGTCAGGGCCTATCCAGTCCCTAAAAGTAACAGATAAAAAGCAAACCGAAGCTTCTTCTGAGATCTTAAAGCTTGGAGCCCCCCTGTTCTTATTTGTATCTTCCTTGGCCAGTTTCCAGAATGTCTTTGCATCCTTTGAAGCTATAGCTAGTAACATCTTGTCCCAATTTGCTCTACATTGCTATTTTCCTTTCTCTGCTTTATTTGGCATGTATAATTGTGGTTTTACGGATGAGCTCTTCTCTTCTATCATTTAATACTGCACCCTTTTGTTTCCTAAGTTTCCTCAGCTTCCTTTTTAGATCTTGACCTTGTGAGATAAAGCAACCTGGTAGAAAAGATTCATGTTTGAATATTTATGGCAGATATAAGTTTTTCTTAAATGAAGCATCCCTTGAGTAAAGGTTTTACTACGTGAGCATTTCTGTCGCGCTTTCCACCAGTCATGTTGGCATGGGAAGGTCACGATCCGACACACCAGGTTTAATCATATTAGCAGATATCGTTGCTGACTATCATCATCATCAAAAGTCTTTATTCTGTATATACAAAACCATAAAAACAAAAGCAGATGGAGAATAAAATACAGGCAGTAGCCGAAGATAAAATCGTTAAAATGCACACCGTTAAAAAGATTTAAAAAAAGAAAAGCGAATAATTTTTTTTTTTTTAAAAGGCTCAATGCACACAACGACAATCAGTTCAGATTTGTTCATTCTCTAGTTGCATGTGTCCTATAACAGTCAAAAGGTGAATATTACCCATAAATAGCTAAAAGCACAGGCTATAAAACAATTCATTACCCCACCCTTTTCCTTTGATTATCATGATTTCCTGAATTCTGTAGTTAATGTGGCAAACAGCATCAGATTGTAAGAGCTGCAAGTACTCCATCCCCTCCTTGCATTTCTGAATCTGCAATGTTCTTAAAAATGGTTTTAAGGGCACAGAACCAATTCTTTGCTTGTATGGGCGTTTGGGGAATAAGACACCAAATAATGGGCCATTCCAAGCCGTAATCTAGTTAAGGAAAACCTTTGCCTAAGCGGTGCCCTTAGTAGATATGGCTCAATGAAGGGGGTAGTGCGCAGAGGAAAATATAATTGAACAGATTTCTTCCTCATGTCAATCTGGGAATTGGTTAACTGTTAGCATCGAATAGGTTGGTATGGAATCTTTCGGAGATATGAAGGACCAAAGCTGTGTGCTTCGAGCACAAATTCATGTGCTGCCTGATCGCGGCTACAGGCTGCAACCATAAAGACCAATGCACCAAAGCTGGACCGCAAGTGTTGTCTCTGTTGGCAGATAAATTCTATTACAGGACCGGAGGCTGGGATTATTGCTTCTTTTACTGCAAATTTTCAGCAGCCAATGAAAAACGTTTAAACATAAAATAAACTAAATTTCGCATGATGCTTATGCACTTCAACCACCAATCACAGTCTGTCCTTTGGTATAAGAGCACTCCTTAACATATCATGAGCCTCTTTCTTTGCTGCTCGCAGGCGAGTTAAGCGCTCTACTACCGTTCTTACTTGCTTCATTTATGTTAATGTATCTAATGCGGCATAGTTAGCTGAACACGCCGCTTGCGCCCCAATCCAGCGATTAGTTCTATTATTGTTGTATACTGTATCTGAGCATTTGTCATCCGTTTTGCTGTCATTGTTGGTGCGCTCCACCGTGCTGTTCAATGAGCGCTAACCGCGCCGTGCGTGGCGCGGGCCAGTGGTCCGGTGTGCCGAGCACAGTGCATTTCTTTATTTGCCTGCCCTGACACACGCTTAGTCCAGCGGCTGTGGCTGCTCCCCTGATACCACCACAGAGCCTTCCCTCATCAGGCCCACGAGCACTGATCTTTATTTATAGAGCCGGATGCGCGTATCCTAATTGGGCTCTATTTGAGCTCCTTCTGGGCTACGCAACATCCTAATTCTATTTCTACCTCCTCGTTCGGCAATAGTCATTCTTCCAACGCCGAACTCCACTCTGCGTTTAGCCCGCAGCGTGGTGTTAAGCCGTACTCTGGCTGAAAGAATAGAGTTGGTCCTGAGCTGAGTGCAGGCTCTTAAATATTATTGGCTCCTGACACCCTATTTTTGGTCTGTAATAATATTTCTACAGCTTTGCTGAGGAGTTATTTTTGACCTATTCTTTGTGCACTGTGGGTTGTCTCTCCCGAGACTGATTCCTTTGGAATAGACTCGGCTCACTGGAGGATATTACTATTATAAATTACCTCAGGATGGAGGAATGGGCCACTTTTGAGGAGGATGAGTATGACTACTATGAGGAGCAACAGGGACCTTTTTTAGAGGACAAGTTAGTGGATGCCCTCGATGCCTAGGTACAACAATCTGCTAACAGGGCCATTGAGACAGCCGTCCCCAATACCGTGAACTAAGCATTTGCGGCCGCTCTTAATCCAATTACTGCACAGCTGGAGAGCTTCGCCAAGCGCCATGGTTTCCCATCTCCAGAGGCTCCAGGGTCCTTACCAGGCTCCTCTGAGGGGGCGACTAAAACAAAGGCCAAGTCGTCTACATGGCCTCACTCACAGGCCCTAGCTAACCTACCTCAAGCTCCTGCAGGGGACCACAAATATTCTGCCCCTTCAGCTTCATCTAGTGCGCCATCAAAGTGCCCAGAGACACTGTTAGTAATACCGACTCTTTGGACCATAATTCTCCCCCTAAGAAGAAGAAATCCAAAAAGTTGTCCGCTGTCACATCCTCTAGCAATATTTTGCAAATATCTTCCCCATTTGATTTCAACCCCCAAGACATCGTCCACCCTCAGTCCTCGGACTAGGGCTCCTGCCCCTGAGGTCAAAGACTATCTTCATGAGAATCTGCATAAAAGTTTTGACAAGGAACTTCTAATGAGAAATTATATGTTGTTCAATGTCTAAAGAAGTATGAAAAATGCACCCATTTGGTAAGACCTGAGGGTTGTTCAAGAGTATTGATTGCTTTGCAAAAGCCTTTTAAACCTGTCACATCAGCCACAATTGCTAGATGTCCGAGATATGTCATGGCAGAATCTGGTATTGATAAGCATGTGTTTGGTGCTCATTCTGTTAGAGGCACAATGGCGTCTAAGTCATATATGTTGGGTTCCAATATTCAGGATATTATGAAATCAGCTGATTGGTCTTCTGAATCTACTTTTAAGCAGTTCAATTATAAACCTGTGGGTGATATTACTTCTGTGGTTTTTGATATTATTAAGGACACGAGGCAAGGATTATCCCGCCCATTATGTCATTATTATGACTCTTATGTGTTACCCGCCCATATATATTGGGTGTGTTTCCACAGATATTACCAGTTCCTTTTCTTTTCAGGTTCGGAACAAAAGGAAGAGTGATCCTGTTCCAGGTTGCTGGTCAAGTTTGGCAATTCGAGTTCTGGTACAAGTTTCAGCTGTTACTGGTGTCAAGGAGGACCACTCAAGGGCTGTAGACGCTGAGGAGTTATCGTTATAGGTGTTGATGATCGTCTCAAGGCAAAGAAAGAGGCTCGTGATATGTTAATGAGTGCTCTTATACCAAAGGACATTCTGTGATTGGTGGTTAAGCAAGTGCATAAGCATCATGGGAAATGTAATTTATTATTTAAAAAAAAAAAATCTTTTTATTGATGACAAAAGAAAACAGTCATATATCTCTACATCGTACTTGTTACCCTTTAGACAACACGTACATGTATAACTATCCATTGCATTGACTAGTTGTTCCCCGTTCGGATGACGTGTAGCAATTAGCGGTGGAGTACATATGTGCCCTCTATACGAATTCCACCCACCCCACACCTGCTCCCACTTCCTAGGGCAACCCCGGCTTTCGTATATCGTTTTTTCAGCCAACATACACCAATCCATATCATTTTGCCAAGCCAGCATCAGAGGCACCTCTGGGATCCCCCATGCCCGGCTATATTACACTTGGCTATTGACATTCCAAGTGTTGCCCATGTCTTTTCTTTACTCTTTAAGTCTATTTCCCCCCATATATTCAAAAGGCACCACTTTGCGTCTCAAACTGGGGTTCAAACTTTTTCCCCAGTACCTCCCCCAAGCAATCCACAACCCCCTCCCAGTATTTTTTTAATGTAGACACATCCCCATATTGTGTGAAAAAACGTGCCTTCCCGGTTGCACACCTTCCTACTTTTTGGATTTTCCCTAAGGTTCATTTTGGCCAGCATTAAACTTTCATACTGAGCGCGGTGCTTGCTTCAGGGACACCACGCTCTGTTTCTTTTTTTTAACTTTAACACTGAGCGCGGCGCCCGCTTCAAGGACACCGCGCTCTGTTTCTTTGTTTTTTTACTTTAATAGTGAGCGCGGCGCCCGCTTAACGGACACTGCGCTCTGAAATAGGTATCGCTTTTGCAAAAGTTTAAATATTGGTATTGTAAGTAACAATGCCTTTTAATATTATAAAAGGCATTGCCATTTACAATGCCAATAGCTCAAAATCAAGCAATTGCGAGACCTTTTGCATTGCAAATGCTTGTTCGTTTAGTAAACGAGTTCGCCGTTTCCATGTGATAGACCACAAGATATTTTTTTCATAAATCAGTAGATAAGCAACAACTGACTTTGCTGTATTCCCCGAAATTGCCGTAGGAATGGTGAGGGTGGATTCCTTTGGGGAGTGTGGCATAGTAGACGCCCTGCGTGCCTTGGGGATACAGTGTATGGGTGATTTCTTTGATGGAAAGGTGCTTCGCAGCTGGGAACAGGTCACAACACAGGCCGAAACGCCAACCTTGTTAATGCAATTTTATTATTATTGTACCCGCCATGCGTGGCGACCATTATTGGATAGCGAACTGTCTGAGCCCCTGGAAAGTTCTACTCTTACTTATTTGTTGAAAACAGACACATAGGTGTGCAATATCGGTGCTGTATGCGCTTGCGCAGGAGGTTAACTGTCCCATGACCTCTAAGGCTTGTTCTGAATGGCAGGCCGACCCGCCAATGGAAATTACTGAGAGGCAGTGGGACTATTACTGCTCGGTGATCTGTACTGCTTCCCTGAATGGTCTCCATCCATTAATACATTTAAAAATGTCTTAATCGTGTATATTATACTCCGATTCAACTGTATGAATATCGCGCGAGAGCGGATTCTATAGGGGATATTCTCAAGAACGTGCGATAAACATCGCCAAAATAGGTTAATGCAAGTTACCATATCGCCGTCTATCGCGGGAAAATAACTCCGGTTTAACGTCGTATTCTCAACACGGCGGTAACCTGCGATAGTCTCCCGATAACGCCTCAAATGTCTGCGATAACACTACCAGGACGGCGATGAAAATCCGAACGCGAAAAAAGTTGCGATGGGCCCAACCGCGATAAAAAATCCAGCGAGAAGCAGCGCCAGGCCTGCAAGTCCCACAAGTCAGGCTGCAAAAAGCACAATAAAAGCGGCAACACAAAACACAAAACACAAACTGCGAAGCACCATGGAGGTAGCCGGAGCAAGCACAGAGGACAACCAGAACCCCACAAGCCCCACGGAGGACCAGCCTGGGACCTCACGGTCAGGGAAGGGCAAGGAGAAGAAGAAGAGGAAGACGCGGTTCAGTCCGCAGGAAAACAGGATCCTGATCACGGAGGTGATAGAACACCATCAACAACTGTACGTCACCTCCACTGTGTCATTGGCAACAAAAAATACAATATGGCAGTCCATCCTGGACAAGGCGAATGCAGTCGGAGCGCTAAGGAGGACAATGGACGAGCTCAAGAGGCGCTGGAATGATGTGAAGCGCAAGATCAAGCAGAAACTCGCAGACAACCAGAAGGCAGCAATGCAGACTTGAGGTGGGAGACCAGCGCCACAGTAGGAGCTGGATGAGATGGAGGAAATGGTGACCACAGTCATCAGTGTGTAGACGGTGGCAGGAGTTGGGGGACCGGACACTGCTCAACATGACCTGACACAACAGAGCAACAGGGTGAGTTACCACCAGGGACTGGGGGGACGGGGGAGATGGGCACAAAGGCACACATGCACAATTAAGTAGAGCACATCTGCGGACAAACCATGCCCAAGAGTCACAACACCAACCAAGAGCCCAATTCACCCAAGTCTGCAACATCACAGCACTGCATAAGCACAGAAGTGAAAGCCCCACCGCCTGAAAGGGATAAGGGCCAGCAAATTCAGAGCTGAAGGGGCAACTAACCTACAATGCAGCACACACACACAAGATCCAGAGCACCTCAACATTTACAACAATGTTGAACAAACAGCAACACCAGCACAATAGAACAGAGGACACAACTGCTGCCGCTCGTGTGCGGAAAATGGCCATTCGCATGTGGCACAACAGGATACTCTGAGATGATAATGTACTAGTACAACCCCACATCCCTGATGATGCAGTAATGCATGTATGGCCGTGACCCAGATAGGCAGTGAGACACACATTGACATGCAAATCAACACTCATCACAGTTGAATACAAGTGAAGGTGCGTAGACTTTATGAGCATATGCGTGTCAGTACGGCCAAGATAAGTGCCACAACATGCAGACCAATGCAGCAGTATGTCAGAATGTGGAACGTTGCCAATCGCTGCTGTCCACTCCGGGGGAGTGCCTCACCTTTCACAGGTGTGTGTTAACCCACGTTGTTGTCCGCTCATGTATTCGGAGTCCAGGCGAATGCAGACATGTCCACTGTCGCTGTGGGAGATGTGACCAGAACCCCAAGTTCCAACAAGTTGTCGGGACATGTGCAATGTGTTCCAAACTGTTGTGTCTGCAGGTACGTAGTTACACGTCCATGAAAGCTAGTGCAGCGTCGTAGGCAATCATTTCCAACATGAGGTAGTCGTCTACTTCATCGAACAGCACGGTGAGGCTAACCATTAGCAGGTCCGGACAGATGTGCTGCGTCCACCCCCTTTCACCAATTAGCACCACAGCCCAATAGGGGAGCGGCTCAATTTGCTCACTGCACACGAGGAGTTCTGCAATCTCCCAGGTCCAGCTGCCAGCATGTATGGCAAGTATCCAGGCATCCCATAGACAGGTGTCACGGTGGCACTCATGGTCGTGGGCCAATAGGGGGCGCACACACATGTCGAAATCCAGTTCGGCTACCATCCTGTTGGATAGGCAGACAACCATGGGCCACTCGAATATGCACGAGCGACAATGCAACACAGGCTGCACGCAGGTGACGTTGGCAAGGCGGAAGCTCAGCCAGTAACTCATCCGCAGCACTACCAATGGCAGTGCCCCCAGTAAATGCAGCATACGTGCACAGTATAGTTCCACCTGTCAGGGGTTGTGCAAGTGTCCGTGATGGTCTGCCATTGCGTTAGTGGCTCTGGTTGAAGCGGCACTGTTCTGACCTGCGCCAGTTCTGTGGATGAAATGCCACAGCTCGGATCAATGAGTTGTTTCAGTGTGCAACGGTTGTACGCCTGGGTTAATGTGGGAGTAAGTGTGAAGGCCATTCCATGCAAGATAACTTCAAGCAAGGACTTCTGTGTGTGGGGTGTGTATACGTTGGTCTCTCGTCAGGCTGTGCGTAGTGTGGGAGTCGTTATCAGCTGCTATAGTATCTGTCAGGGGGGTGCCGGGCACATGTAATTCCGAAGTTGGAGGTGCAGATGTGCTTCCGCCTGATAGCACAGACAAAGGAGCATTCATCCCTAATGTTAGTTTCTCATCTGCTTGCATTCAGGTACTGTGAAGTGGCTTTTTGGGGGTGGGGTGTGGTGGGATGTGTGCGACTTTGAGATTCATGTTCGACATGTCTTGCATGTGGCAAATGAGCGGCATCACTGTGTGTAACGTTGCCTCACAGCTGCTCCTCCCTCCCCCCGAGCCTAATTACTTGTGTGCGCTGCGCGGTTGCATCACTGGCACTCCTACAGCACACAATTGTCATGCCTGTCTGCGCATGTCCACAAGCCTGACAACGACACTGTGATGTTGGCCGTTGGAGGTGGGCGGCCACGTGAGTGTAGGCCTGTGGGAAGGATAGGGCGGACACAGACATGGAGTTCATGCCTGGCTGAACTCGCGCTGCGGTTAAGGCTAGGCATTTGGCTCATGCTGCGGCAATACAGATACACACAACACTTGGCATGTATGAGCCAAAACCCCGAGCGGTCTTCGCTCCTTCATTTCCCCGTTCGTGCGAGCCCGCCCTCCGGGTGCATGCTACATTGCAACATTGTCGATTGCGGACTGGGTGGCGCCGACACTACAACAGAGACACACGCATTAGTTACTTCCTTGTCCAGGCCAGAACTAAACCACGCCCAGAGCCCCGGGCAAATCCTTCACACCCCTACGCTGGCTTGGCGTACGCCGGCCCAGCCCACTCCGCTTACAGGGGGGGACGACAAAGCTACGTGTCCAAGGTCGTACCCACTGCCTGAGGTGACATGGTTGCGTCCGCTGTCCACAGCACAATGTAATGTGCCCATCATGCATACATAATGACCACACGGACACACTTAGTTAGATAGTTGAACTGGCTACGGGCACGTGTGCCCGGCCACCTTTTATTACCAGGGTCACATGTCCAGTGACGCCTGTGCTGGATGGGTGTGGGGTGGGTGTAAGCCAGCCCTCAGGGAGTGGTTGGTGCTGGCAACAACTAGAACAGTCATCATCGGATCACACACACAGATTCAATCATAAAGGGTCCATGACTTGCAGTGCACTGAGGTAGGGGCACCAGAGCTGAGCGTGCTCATGTGAAGGAATTGTTAATGATTTGGTCCCTTCGGGATATTCCTGCTGCAGCTGCAGTGGGGTGTGGTACACCTGCCTCATCTTCATCATCATCCTCCCAGGTCTTCCCCACTGCCTGAGGTGACATTGTTGCGTCCGCTGTCCACAGCACAAAACTCAATCATGAAGGGTCCATGTGTTGTGGTGCACTGAGTTAGTGGCACCTGAAGAGCTGAGCAGGGGATCAAGCCGATGATGGCATCCAAGACAGGTGTGAGCAACTTAGATGGGCTGGCTGTGACACTCCTCCGACTCTGGCAGTTGTTGGTTGGAGGTGGTCCTGGCGGTGGTGGCGGGTGTGCAGCCAGCGATGATGGCGTGTCCTTGCATGTCAGGATTGGATTTGGTTTGCGAGCCCTGCTGACCGCAGTGTAGGCCGGAGGCAGAGGTCAGAAAGGGCACACAGCCACGTGACGATGACTTGTGGTGCACTGAGTTAGTGGCACCTGGAGCGCTCGGCGGGTGTGCAGCCGACGATGATGCGTCATCTGGGCAGGCCGCACTGGGGGCAATGTTTGTTGACTGGTGGTTTCCTCCATTAACAGAAATGTGGCACGATTTGAATTGTGGGACCTGCTGACCGCAGTGTAGGACTAAGGCAGTGTCCGGCACACACATGACTCTGTGTTGCTGTGCCGCTGGTTGCGCTGGGAGCCTGTGTCGCGGAGTTTGGAGGTCACGGCGGCGGACTCGTGGCAGGGTGAGGTGCGCCGCCCTGGCAGACGCGTTGCCCATCACAGAAGAGAACCACGCCCAGGCCTTTTTATCAGCACTCCTACGCTGGAGTGGCGTACGCCGGCCCAGCCCACTGCGCTTACGCTTACAGGGGGGGACGGCACAGCTACATGTCCAGGGTCTTCCCCACTGCCTGAGGGGGCATGATTGCGTCCACTGTCCACAAAACTACACACACCAGCAGTATATGTCCACATGGACATGTATGTGCTCTGCATTCTGTGGTCTGTCCAGCACATCACCGCCACACTTGGCATTGTGTACATTCTTTTTTATGGGTGAGTTGCCTCCTTCACACATACTTGGTTCCCACCTCTCCCCACATTCTGCAATTGTGTGGCTGAGGGGCCATGCCGTTTTCGGACGGTCCACTGTCTTGTCCTACGCTGCCTCGGTGGTAGTACGGGGGGGGGGTCCTGGGGGTGGTGTTGTGGGTCTCCGGGCTGCATGTTCATTGTCTCCATGGCATCTGTGGGTCTTCAGATGTGGCTCTGGGCTGGGCTCCCTTTCATACTGCAGGTAGTCGTCCTGCTTAGCACCAGCAGAAGGCAGGTGTTAATTCCCTGCTGCTAACGCGCCTTATCGCCTGTTCTTGGTTCGCATCGCAGATCTGGCTGGTCGTTGAGAATATCGCGAAGTGGTGTTTTCGTGTGTTTTTGCACGGGAACGCCTACTCTGCATATCATTAGCGTTAGTTGTCTCTCTCATCCGTGGCGATGTTTTTTGCGGCAGCTATCGCTGGTAAACTGGCGATATGGGCAGTTTGCACCAGCTTGTGAATAGGGCGAAAAGTCTATCGCCACTTTTGCGGCGCTAATGTGCCGATAAATCGGCGAAAAGTCCTTGAGAATATGCCCCTATATGTCTTCTTTGTGGCTTGGAAAATGCCGGATTTGCTCAAATGGCATGGTATTGTGCAGGTGTGCACCACTTTTGGGATGCGATATTTAAAGTTCTGGGATATCACAGGTGAGGTCCTGGCTTGTTTTCCTTTGCTGGCGCTCGCTAGGCTATGACTGTGATGTTTTGAAGTCCCATCGAAAATGAGTGCAACTCTGTCTATTGTTAGCGCGGCGCAGAGTTGCAATGCGCTTAATGAAGGGGCCTTTACCAAAAGCAACCGAGTGGCTCACCGATGTGGCATCCTGCAACACACACTCTGATGATTATCATGCACTTATGCTCCCTCGTAGTCGCCCAAGAGCTCTATGGGCCCGTTTCAGACATATTTGCTCAGTGTGGGTTCTTATACTGTAGGGGAGGGGAATCAGGAAGATGCCATATGACTTTATTGCGTTTGTTGTAACTCAAATTTCCTCCTCCTGTAGTGTATTGGAGATATGAAAGATATTTATTAATCATATATGTTGTTTGACAGTCTGTTCATAATGTCGCCTTCATTTTTCTTTTTTCTGTTCATTATGCAACACGTCTTCCGGCCAATACGAATTGTACATTTTCTTTTCCACACTCAGTATCTATTTGAAATGATGTTATGTATGTCTTATGCATTTCCCTGTATTTCCCGTGAATATTTATGCGATGCAGCTTTTTTAATGTGCGTAAAAGGAAAATAAAGTTTAAAAAAAATGGGAGTAATGGTTCTGTGGGGGGCAACTTCTGGATGAAGCACCTCCGTCAAGACGCTTGTCTGGACTGCCACTGAGGGTAGCGTAATGCCCTGGACCTCAGTCGCCCTCCGCACCAACATTGCTACGGTAGGGGGAGAGCCCAGGCCAGTGTCTGGGGAGGTGTCCAGTCTACTGGCCTCCAACAGATCCTCATATCAGGTGCCCTCAGGATCTTCTGTAACCATAAGGGTTCATGTACCCTTCCTACTCATTACCCAATCCAGGGCTTTCATAGTAATAAGTCATTGGCTCCGATATGGGGGATTCTGCCCCTGGTCAACGCTTATCCATCTCCGTATGCAAGTTGGTAATGATGATTGGGGGTAGCGCCGCCTCTGGGCATCGGTGGTGCTGGGGGGCATCGGCATAGGGGAAGGATGAGGTCATTCAACCAGCGCCACTCCGGATCTGTCAATGGATCCCTGGGAACCGACTCGTGCAGAGGGCAAACCCGCCAGCTAAAGATCTGTAGGGCCCTCTCGTGCCCCTTGGGGGGAGCGGGGGCTCGAGAGGGGTCAGGCCACCGAAAGATGAGGTGCAGAGTCTCTAGAACTCTAAGTTATGCGGGAGTCACTCCGGCTCCACCACAGAGCTAGGCCTAGAGTGCTGATGGCCCAGTGACTCGTTCGAAGACTTGTGCGGAAAAGTCAAAGACCTCTTCGACTTCTTTTTGTGGGACTTCTGACAACTTGGAATGGGATGACAATCACCAGTTACGACTTCGCGAACGATCTCGGGACCTTCCTCACACCAGAGATCTGGAGTGTTGCGGAGACTGGCCAGTACAAACACTAGATCCTCCCAGTGACCCTCCACCTGGGACTATTGAACAGTGAAGCACGCTTGCAGGGCGTGCACACGAAGCCTTGTGTGGGAGACAGTTTTGATACTGGAGGCCATTATTCCTAGAAAGAGCATTACTGCTTTTATTGTGAACTGATGATCGGGCTGAAAAAGAGGTAACAGCTGCTGAAAAGAGGCGAATTAGCTGGTTTGCGTAAGCTTTTCCTGAAACTGCCTTCAACATGGAATTTAGGAACAGCTGGATCTGCAGAGGCTGTAGGTGGAACTAGAGGCTTTTATGGAAAACCCCAGACTGTGGAGTAAGGACACCACTGCCTGCGATTTTTCTAGGCACCATAGCCTGTTGCCCCTATTGATCAGCCAATCATCGAGGTGAGTAACGACATCTATGCCCTTCATTTGCAAATCTGCAGCCGCACTGCTAGTCACTATGTAAACACTGAGCAGTGGTAACCCTGGCAGAAATGATATTGAACTGGTCGCATTGTCCACTTACAACAGGCACCAGTGATGGGCAGGGTGGATAGGTATGTGGAAATGGGGTCCTAGAGATCGATCGCCATCATAATCCCCCTGTTGGAGGGGAATAACATCCTGCAAAATTGTCATGTGAAAATGTTCCAATAGGATGTAGCAATTGAGAGGCCTCAGTTTGAGGGTAGGCCTGACAGCCGTCCTTTTTGGGAATGAGTAGACACCGTTCGCTGCCTCGATGTTGCAGGAGCACCCTTTCTTCTGTACTCTTTTGTATAAGGGTGTGCACTTCTTACTGAAGAGGGAAGGGGTTTTCTTCACTGAGATCGTGCATATGGGGTGGAATGTTGGGTGGGAGTGTGCGTAGTTCGAGGCAATAGCAGCGTTGGACCACCGCAAGAACCCACTGGTTGGATTCATTTCCTCTTAAGAAATAGTGTACCTTCCCCCGGACAGGTGACATGTGGTCTGGAGGAGGTAAAGGGGACGGCAGGGCAAGTCACTGGAAGACACAGCTCCTTTGCTAGAGCCACCTCTCCCACTATCCCATGTAGAAGCCCCTCTTGTGGACCTCCCAGCTTGCTTTTGGATGGCCTGCTGCGAGCTCCTGGTAACAGTGCAATTTTTCAGGCGAGGTGGTTTTTAGCCCCCCTTGTTGTTATGTCTTATAAACTCGAATGCCACTAGGCGTTTTGGCGCCAGCTGATCAGGAGAAAGGATGTCCAAAGAAAAACGAATTAACGGAAAACAGCCATATTTTCAAGATTTTCTAAAAGCCAGAAGATTTGGCAAAGGTTTAATGTGCAAGGGAAGATTATTCAAGGCTTTGGCAGCTCCCAGCACAAAGCCTCTGCCACCCCAGGTTGCTCGCTTAAAGCTGGGTACAGACACCATTTTAGCAGGGCAGATCGCAAGGATTTTGCTGGAACATATCAGGAGAAACTCTTCTTTAAAAAGAAAAAAAAAGAAATCAGGGCCTTGATCATGCAGTGCTTTGGATGCATTGCAGAACGTTTTAAAAAGAATCTCCTGACTCACAGGGAACCAGAGGAGCTTTCTATTAGATTTGGAGACAGATTGGTATTTCGGGACATTCAAAAGCACACAGGCTACCGCATTTTGTAAAGTTTGTAATTTATTAAGCGCATGCTGATGGGCATTCAGATAGAGCCCGTTAGTATAATAGATCTTAGACAGCACCAGAGAAGCGACTATCGTTTTCTGTAGACTAGCTGGAATTAACGGTAGAATCTTCTTGATCAGCCTGAGAGTATAATAAGCAATTGAAGATGCTGCATTCACCTGGTCGACGTAAGACAAGCTGTCCTTAATAAGCACTCCTAAATTTTTTCTTTTCTCACAGGTGTGGGAAGTGGGCCTAAGTCAGACGGCCACCAGGAAGGAGACCAGAAAGATGGCTGAGGGCCAAAATTCAAGATCTCGGTCTTTCCTGAATTTAATTTCAGACAGTTCATGGACATCCATGAACTGACTGCATACACTCGCAGAACCTTGCCCCTATGTAGGTAGCATCACTAGCCTCTCTTACCTTAACGTTCCCCTACTTTGTTCCCCCTTCCATTGCTGTGAAGTGCTCCGATACCCTTCGGGGTCTTGTTCACGCTATACAAAACTTTTTAAATAAAAAAATAAATGGGACGACTATTTGTGTGTCGTCCGCGTAAGATGTCAGGGCGAAGCCATAAGATCGTATCAACTACGCCAATGGAGTGACATAAATGTTAATCAGTGTCAGGCTGATCGAGGACCCCTTGGGGACACAGCAAGGCAGAGTAAGTATGAGAAACAAACTCACCTAATCAGACAGACTTGCCATGACCACTGAGAAAGGAGTTCAACAACTCCCATGCAGTACCCGTCACTCTAATCCTACCCAGCCGCTCCATCAGCAGCCCATGATTCACCGTATCAAAGGCTGCTGATAGTGTAGGAAGCTGGCTCTGTATATACTATACAAAAGTAAGGTATAGTGTGCACAGAGTCCAGTGGTTCCCCAAAGGCTTACAGAGGTTAAAGTAGATAATACCTTACTCTCTATTTGCGGTAGTGTGGGCGATCAATAAGGCTTTATCAGAGGGTAGTGTTAAGCATTTATTGTACACACTCAGGCAAGAAATGATGTCACACACTCAAAGACTGAACTCAGACCAATTGTTTGTATCAAAAATATTTCTTTGTTGTATTTTTATTTATAGAACCAAGCAGGGCTTGACGCTGGTAAATGAGATTGTACTTTTCAAGACAGATTGTTAAAAAGCAAGCTGGATGAATAGAACTTTTGGATTACTTTTTCAGGATTGCTTTTTCTACTCAGTGTGATATGCCTAGATATCACACTGAGACACTTCCTGGATAAAAGGTAAGTAAGTCAGTTTTTGTCAAAACAGTTTCTTAGGTTTTTATACAATTTTCGGCCCACACTTAGAACTTTTTCCACAGAATAAACAGTCTATGCAGACCTACGGGAGAAAATCAGGTTATCGGTTTAAAGGGGAGTAATCAGTCTTGGGAGTTGAGTTTCTGGGGTTAGAACCAGGGCTCCCCCAGGGTCGAGGATGCACACTCAGAGCACCCTCAGCGGCACTAGGGCAGCCGGGTGCTGAGGCCCAATGTTATCCAATGGGGGATAGGGGGCCTCCGGTTGATGGCTGCTCACTGGCACGCCACTTGGATGTGGGAGCAAAGCCCCTAGGGTTTAGCTCAGGGCAAAGGGGGATCCGAGTTAGCACACAAGGTGAACCCACAACGGCACAGGGGCGGCCGGGTGCAGAGTGCTGATTTGGTGTCGGGTGCCCTGTTTTCAATGGAAGTTGCCGGTTTTGGATTTTGCCTGCAGGCTCAGTCCAGGAAGTCTTCCGGGAGGACCCAACAGCTGGGCACGTAAGTTGGAGGGCTCGGGGACGTAGGTACACCTCAGGTCCTCTTCTCCAGGGCGGCCAGATGCAGGGGTGCCTTTTGAGGTCAGATTTCAACTTACCAGGTCACTTGCGGGAGGAGTGGAGGGTTAGGAAGGGGGGGGGGGGGGGGAGTCTCCGTGCAGAGGCTGCAGGAGACATCGGGGAGTCCTGGAGGGGTCAACCCACCGTGGATTCGGATACTGGAGCGCTGGGACCGGTGGGCAACTCAGACTCTGGCCTTAGGCGTCAGGTGCAGTGGGGCTCCAGGAGTCGGGTTTCTTTTCCTCAGCAGGCTCGGAGCCTTTCTTTGGTGATTCTTTTGAACAGAGCTGCTGTTCACAGGCGATTCGGTCTTTGTTGAAGGTAGTCAGTCCTCCCAGGAGTTTTGGAGGTCGCTGGCTGCAGGACAAGGCGATTTTTGGCGCAGGATCTCTGGAGGCTGCAGACGGGGCAGTAGGGCTGGGGCCAAGTCAGTTCTTCTCTGCAGTCTCCTCTGCTGGGCGTCGTCCTTCTTCCTAGGTTGCGGGAATGTGTCTTCTTGGTTCAGGGCTGCCCCCTAAATACTGTATTTAGAGGGCATTTTAGGGATCTCGAGGTCAGTAGCCAAAGGGCTACTGACCTTAGAGTGACACCACCCTTGGTGTGCTCACCCCATGTGGGGGGAGTGGGCACAATCCCTAACCCCGATAGGAGAGTGCCTGCCATCTGCAAGATGGCAGGCACTGAAGAGTGGGCTTCACCTCGCCTCCCCCACCTTAGGGGTGGGGTTGGCAGAGGTGGGTACACCTTCTGGGCTGTTCTAATTTTTCCCGCCTGTCTTCCAGCCGAAAAGGAGAGGAGACAGGAAGGGGGCCTGCTCCTGATAGCAGGAGAGGCTGAGGGTCTTGTTACACAGGCGGCAAGGTCTTTGAAGCTCCCCTGCCACAGATGGCTTTTCCTGACCTGGGGGAAGGTGCGACCACCTCCGCCCAGGAAAGGCATTGTTTCTGGGCCCAGGGAGCAAAGGCTCCCACCTAGGGGTCCAGAAACCTGTTTCGTGGTGGCAGGCTGGTGTTTACCAGTCCGGGAACCCACCAGAGGCTGGCTGTTTTTCAGGGAGCATCTCTAAGATGCCCTGTGAGTGCATGGTATAATAAATCCCACACTGGCATCAGTGTGGGTTTATTATGCTGAAAGGTTTGCTACCAAACTTCCCAGAATTCAGTAAAGCCATTATGGTGCTGTGGAGTTCGTAATGACAAACTCCCAGACCATATACTCTTTATGGCTTTACTGCACTTACAATGTCTAAGAATGGACTTAGATACTGTAGGGGTACAGTGCTCATGCAACTGCACCCTCACCAGTGGTATAGTGCACCCAACTAGAGGAGTGTCTTACCTATACCATAGGCAGTGGGTTGCAGGAGTCTACTCTTCACTTTTCTTTGCACCAAAACATGCAGCCTGCAATGGCAGTGTGTGCGTTAAGGTACAGGACCTCTAAGGGTGGCACAATATGTACTGCAGCCCTTAGAGGCTTTCCCTGGTCACAGTGCCCTTGGTACCTTTTAGAAGGGACTTACATGTGGTCAGAGAGGTGCCAATTGGGGTTACAAAGGTACAGTTTTGTGAAAGGATGCAGGCCCTAGGAACCTGATTGGCAGGGACCCAGGGCACATCAAGTCAAAGTGCATCATAAATCTGGCAAAAAGTGTGTGTGTGGGGGTGAGGGGTTTACTGCAACAGAAACCCACTTTCCTACAGATAGGTCAAGCAAGAGAAGGGCAGCCCTACCGCCTCCATCCAGAGATAACCTAATTTCCTCTGCTGCTTTAATGAGTGCAGTCTCAGTGCTGTGACCAGCACGGAAGCCAAACTGAATGGCATCCTGGAAATTGTTAACCTGAACATGGCTGACAAGTTGATTATTCATGATTTTTTCCATCAGCTTTGCCGGTAAAGGTAAACATGAAATCTGACAATAACTATTTGGGTCTAATGGGTGCAGCAGAGGTTTTTTAATTCAAGGCAAGGGTGAAGGAAATGAGCCAGAGCAACACTAGATGAAAAAGATCGGTCAGTTTAAAGGCAATACTCTCTGCTACTAAGGTAGCAATCTTTGGTGGACTATGGTCACATGGAGAGCCGGATTTCGAGGACTTAAGCAATTCAGTGACCTCTTCTCTAGAAGGTGGAATGAACCAGCTGAGAGTGCTGTCAGCCAAACATACAGAGGCATGTAGGTTCAGAGAAGGGACAGGCGCCAAGGTAGAGAATTTATTATAAACATCCTTAACTTTACAATGAAAAGCATCCACCACAGTATCACAGAGAGACGGACTGAAGTCGGTACATAAGTTAGCGGTATCAGTGGTCAGTTTACGAATCATGGAAAAAAGTTATTTTGAGCAACTAATAGCTCCTTCGATCTTACTTGTAAATTAAGCAGTTTTTTTTCCTGAATGATCAAGATTTTAGTATCAGCTAGGCACATTTTGTACTTGGCTTTCTCTGATTCAGAGTAATCGGCGCTCCATTTTTTCTCCTGTCTTCGACAGCACTGCTTAAAAGCTCTCAGTTTGTCAGAGAACCAGGGAGCAGATATTTTATGTCTCTTTTTTGGTCCTTTTCACAGGTGCTAATGAGTGGGCAGCAGTGTCCAACACAGTGCGTGCACTGTGAGACCGCTAAATCAACATCGTCTGACTGTCCGAGAAAACAAATTCTGTAGCACTTGAGCAAACATGTGCTTGAATTTTGTGCGAAGCACGAGAGGAAGTCCAAGTTGGACAGGCTGCCAATAATTGGCCAACTTGGCTGCATTTTATAGCAAAGAAAATTGCCCGTGGTCTGACCACAGTGAAGGCAGCGTGGTATTATTCATTAAAGATAGATGGTATCTTCACAAATAATCCAAGCTGTGGCACGCATGATGTGTGGGACCTACTACCCGTTGAGACAGGACAAGACCTGACATTGTTTGAAGCAAGGCGACTGACTCCGTCAGACAGCCCTGGGCTGCTATTTATGAAAGAAGCCCCTTCATGGAGTGATTTGGAGCACCCCGTGGACTTTGCTGTCTCCATAACTTACATTTTTTCCCATCATCTCATCGAAACGAAAAGGTACTCATTGTCAAACAGGAAGTTGTGAGGTTGTAAAACTTTGGGCATGAACCTGTAGATATGGAGTAAGGAGTAGTGCCTCAGGATTACGCTAGTATTGATGCTCCTAGAGGCTGTCTCTCCGGCATATAAACAAAGCAAATGTTGGCTTTAGAGAGGACTTTGCCCTCAGTTCTCACCTTGTATAATGTACTCCTCTGGGGGGATACAGCTCCTCCTTCCTTGGGTCCTATCGTTCTGCGACAGGAGTGGCACACAAAGTTGGCTATATGCCAATGGATTGCTGACCCGACTGCTACCCTTCTGTTTGCTGCATTGATCTGTTTGCCTGGAGGAGCAGCATCACCAGTGGCTTGGGCAAAAGTGCGCTTGCGGGCAGTGTGGACCATAGAGTCAGGAGGAACCTGGCCCTTTATGTATACTTGGTCACAATTGGAGGGTTTGAATTTCTTTTCAACACTTGGGGTCCCTACCTTGGCCTTGACAGGCTCCCTAAAGCTATCTGGAGCAGATTTTGATACCCTCCAACATCAGTAAAAATTGTCCTGTGCACTCGGTCTTTGAGAGCATCTCCATAGGATCTCGTCGTCCTCTTGGGCAACATGCACAACCTCTTTGTGAAAGGTTGTGGTCCTCTGGAAATGAAAGGGGAAATGGAGTTTATAGGAAAGTTGGTAGAAGAGGTGGACTTTCTGGCAGAGGAAGGGAAATGGTGGCTCGGTCTCCTTTTTTTGGTGCTGACTTAGAGGCTTGGGCGAAGGTTGCCTCTCGAAGGAAACCCTACTCTTTTGAGAAAGGGCTTCCAGTGGTGGAGGAGTCCTCACTGAGATTTTGCCCATTACAGGGTGAAGTGGCAGTGGGCTTCTGCCTGGCACAGTTCCTGTTGAAGAGTCAAGGATCAGAGCCTTGACATCCTCAGCTGTGTGTGTAGACAGAGTCCTTGAATTCAGCTTTGCTTTTGGTGCCAATGTGATCTCGTGCCCAGGTGTTGCTGGAGTCTAGTGAGCGAAGGGGGTGCACGAAGGTGGATGCAGCCCAGGCTCAGCTAATTGCGTGGTGGGGTGTTTAAGGCCCAGCACCCTTGGTCAGTTTTTGCACAGCTGCTCGGGTTTGGACTGGAGTCCGAAGACTGAGATGGTCCTTGGCTTGGCTTTTCCTTGCATCTGTGGTTGGCGCATAGTGGCAAACTCCAGCAGGAGCGGTGCTCTGCCTCACCATGGGACTTCTTTTGGGGCCCTGGCTTGGTGGTGTGAGCCTCAGGGGGCTGAGACCATACACAAGACTGTAGGCGTGGTCTTGGTGTGTGGGCCGGCTCAATTTCCTTAATGATAGGCTCGCTATAAGACAGCCTCTGGGCTGGAGACCAGAGGTGCTGGCCTCTTGCTCTTCGGCACAGAGGAAGATCTACTCCAAAGATGTCCAGGGTCTCAACAGAGTGCTCCTGGTACATCCTACCCAGCACTGCTCCCTTTGGTATCAGAGCACCCTCTTCGATCTGAAAGCGAGTCACAGGAGTAGTCATCATGGTGCAGCCAGATTACACACTTTGTAGTGGGCTGCACACTGGTATTTTGAATTACAGCACAAGCAATTTTGAACAGGTTTCTTTTCATCACCCACTCCACTGGCATTCTGAAGTGACTGGAGGCAGCACTCCACCGAGGGGTGCTGGGCTCCTTGAAGTCCAGGTCGACGACAATCTTTGGGGTTTCACTCATCAGAGAGGTGAATGGAAGCACTCAAATCTGATGGAATCGATAAGGAACCACACAATGTCAACATAACATGTTAAGAACACAAACTCAGCCCACTCTGTATATGCTTGAACCTGATGACGAAAAAACACTAACAGATTCGGTATGCATTTACAATCTACACCAAAAGTATGAGAGACACTACATCATGTGGGTCTGGAAACTTCATCAAAGAAAAAAATTGAAAACAACTGAGCCCAACATTATAGGCAGGAGTATTCTAAGCATGCTACGTACATTATATATTTTGTTGCGGTAGAACGGATGAGAATGTGTAATGTTGTGGGGCTCAGACTGTAGATTGTAAACATTCTGGAAAACAGCAGGTAATGGCGCAAAAAAAAAAGTTCTGCTAATTGCAATAGCTGCCGGTGTGCCTTTCCCTAAGGATATTGTGAATGAACCTGCAAGACAATTCCTTGTGTGATTCTCTGCCTACAAAGCTAACAAGCATTGGCATAGCCAGTAGGTCTCACTTTTGGGACCTTATAAGTGTTTAGCCATGCAACAGTTGATGTTGTTGCACCAAGGATATTGTGCTGCATAACTAAATACTTATAAGGTCCCAAAAGCGAGACCTATTGACTTTACCAATGTGTTTAAGCTGTGCTGTAGAGAAGTGTGGCTGCTGTGCAGCATGTTGAAAAGTTGTAATAAAAAAGTGCCAGAAGCATTTTTGTTACCTTATACATGACCAAAAAGGCATTATGTCCAACAGAACGACCATATTAAAAAATGTATGTACAATAAAAAAAATTCTCATTTTTCTTTTGTTATTGCAATGCTGGCAACTTGTTTTTGCCTATTCCAATGGTTGTTTGTTAAAGTTTTTTTTGAGGGGGCATAAACAATTTCGAGGTTGAAGGTTGTGAACTAGTACCTGTATTATAACACTAGCAGCGGCCAGACGCTAGGGGAGAATCAACAGATGGCAGATTCCGAGAGCAGGCTGAGGTGGTGTTGAGAGATGTTGAGGTGGTAGTGGTGGTGGTGACTGGTGCTGAGATGATGCTGAGGTGATGCTGAATGATACTTAGGTCTTGCTGAGTGATGATGATGTGGTGGTGTACTAGTGCAAAGGCGATGCTGAGTGATACTGATGTGGCGCTGAGCGATGCTGTGGTGGCGCTGAGCGATGCTGTGGTGGCGCTGAGCGATGCTGTGGTGGCGCTGAGCGATGCTGTGGTGGCGCTGAGCGATGCTGTGGTGGCACTGAGCGATGCTGCAGTGACAGTGTTTTTGCTAGTTACAGTGGGTAGAAGAGGGGTAGAAGGGTAGTAGAGGAGTAGAAGAGGGGTAGAGTAGAGGTAGAGGGGTAGAGTAGAGGTAGAGGGGTAGAAGAGAGGTAGAGGGGTAGAAGAGAGGTAGAGGGGTAGAAGAGAGGTAGAGGGGTAGTGTAGAGGGGTAGAAGAGAGGTAGAGGGGTAGTAGAGGGGTAGTAGAGGAGTAGAAGAGGGGTAGTAGAGGAGTAGAAGAGGGGTAGAAGAGGGGGGTAGAAGGGTAGAAGGGTAGAGGGGTGGTAGAGGGGTAGAAGAGAGGTAGAGTAGAGGTAGAGGGGTAGAAGAGAGGTAGGGATATATAGGCAAATGAAAAGGAAGCTATCGACTTCAGGAATGTGAAAGAAAGCTCTCGTATCTTGAAAGCTGATTACAAGCATCTCCTGAGAAACGCGGCGAAACTTTCAAACCACAGAAACAATGTCAGTCGTTTGAAAGTTTCGCCGCGTTTCTCAGGAGATGCTTGCTAAACACGAATAACCTGATTCATTTAATTTAACAGTTGGCTCCGCCCAGGATTGCTTAGTAACGCAAATGAAAAGGAAGCTATCGACTTCAGGAATGTGAAAGAAAGCTCTCGTATCTTGAAAGCTGATGACCCATGACGAGAGGGGAAAGCCAGATGGCGGCTGTGCACGCGCGCGTAACAGCAAGCCTTAGGGCAAAAGCTTGTGGTCGCATTTCTAAAGCCCCCACTCACTAAATGTCTTGCCAGACCAGCGCATGCGCTGGCTCAGGCAAGACCTAAAAAGTGTGCTGAAGAGCACACTATGATGGAAGGCCTGTCAAAAATACAGAAAGGGGTGTAATTCTTGTGGATTAACTTTAAGATCCAGCTATCTGTTGTAATAGTCTTTCATTGGTGGAGAGGGGAGAAATTAACAGGCGGAGTGGGGACAGAGGTTTTGAACCAGCAGTACCATTGGAAGATAACAGACTGAACTTGTGGTGACTGTTGGCGAGGCCACCCTTTAGGCCCACCCCTGCACCGAAAAGGGGCAGTACATACATCGAGTCATTTAGATTAGGTAGAAAAGTTGGACTGTTATGCGCCCGAAGTAGCCTCAAAGTTTCCTGTCCTATTGGGGAACATGTTTTGCTAGGAATTGTTGCAACTAGGTTGGTAGTAATGGTTCCCAATAAATGAGAAAGAACCGCACAATCAAGAAATAGACCAAAAGTATCCACTTCTTTTTTACGCGATACAGCGAGGCAAGCGAGGTAGAGGACGCATCCTTGCGGTCTTTGTGACAGTGGAACTTATCAGGGTTACCACTCGTATTTTAACCAGCACTGACTCCAAACATAGGGAGTCTCTTTCGGATCATCCTTATCTTGGTTTGTGGATGCATGTGTACAGACCAATAGGCGTCAACTATGATTGGAATTAAAATCGCACAATGACAGTTTCGCGCCAACTGCCTTGAAAAAGTCTATGGGTAGACGAAACAAGTGTTGGCACATTGGCAGACTTCATGCTGGATGTAATAAGCACAAGAATAAAATCGTCAAATTGAAGAAACTCTGATTTTTGTGGACTTTGTATGCTGTTTTATCGCTTCGATTAACACTATTTGCTTGAGAAATTGTATATGTGACATGAGATATATGGAATCTGTTTACTGATCCAGTACCCTAGTGGATTGTTATTATCAAAGGGTGTGCTCATTGATGCTCCATGGTTTTATGTTTTGCTAGGAAGGCCACACCCAGCAAGCCTGCCATGGCTGTGCTGTTTTTGCAAAGCTCCAAGACAGTGTGCCTTCTTGCAAAATAGCTACTCACCATTGACTGGCGTCTCATTGAGTGTTGCAAGGAGATCTTAGAAGCCAGTAGATCCCATACAATCATGGAGATTCAATGCGACTGCTGTGCTCAGAGTGAGCCACAGTATCTTCAAAATCTAAGCCACATTTAAGGGTTTGGTTGAAAGTATCAAAACCATCCTGGACCAAATTGAGAAAGGCTTCTTCTTAGGACCATGGAGGTTGCAGACAGCCAGTTTTGCCCATCCCCACAAAGCATGTAGGCATCCTAAGGACAAGACTACCAAAGGCAAAGACTTTTAGCCCCCAGAACTTGGACTGGAAGCGTTGCGACAAATTCATTTGGGTTTTACTTAGCAGAGAAGGACTAGATCCCTAGACACTCTGGCGAGGGGTGTGACAACATTTACATCCAAGGCAGGCCTGTTATGTCAAGATATTTGTTTGTTGACCACGACCCAAGAATGGTTTTAATAAGGCAGCCAGTATGGGTTCCAAAAGTGCCCTTTTAAAGGCCTGCAGAGGCTCTGAAACAGCAGAGGAACATTTGTTAAATGAGTGAAGGCTAATGCTAACTCGAACACTTTTGCTGTTTTTTTTTGCATCACCAAAGTGGACAAAAGGACTTCTTTTGAAGCATGGCCAGCAGCAAAGGCATATTACCTTCTGATGAAGTATCAAAGACACTTTCATTGTGTAAGTTCAAGTAATGGCCTGCATCAATGTAAGAAATGAAGAGGTGGTCTGCATCTAAATCTTCATCTGTATAGCAATAATCTAAGTTATGACTAGATCAGTAAGACCCCCACAAGTTCCTCATATTGGCCAATCTCTGGGCCCTAGGGAGGGGTTGCAGCAAAGCTTGGTCATCCAAATGGGCTCAAATTTGTCTTCTAGGACTCCAATGAGGCCACCCGACTTGGGGATTCAAGTACCTCATTTGAATGGCTCCAAGTGCACTGTGATAGCTTCAGGGCATCCCATTATCCCCAAAGGATTCAGAATGCAACTGAGAAAAGTCACGAGTACTTTTGCAGAAAAAGCATTTTTTGTGCAGGCCGTACCAGACTTTTTGCATTCTTCACACTGAATTCAGAAGCCTTGTGGCATGATGCGGCCTCCAGATGGGCCTCAATACTGAAAAGATCTCAAAACAGTTGGGGGTGGGGAGGAGGAACTGTAAACTCAGAGCTCCAGATCCTGCGTTTGTAGGCTTTGTTTTAATTATAATAAAAAAATCATGTCAGGTGCCACCGTAGCTGTATAGGTTTCCCCAAGATTACGTGTAATAAAGTCACAAGTTCCCAGACAACAGCAAACAGCACCACCTGCGCTGACAGACTGAGACAAAACAAGTTTCCAGATCCTGTTGGTAGCCTGGAAAAAGGTTCATAGGGTCATATAAGGAACATGCATAGTGAAATTGGATTCTTCCAATCTCTTCTTGCCTCACCCCCCCAACTATCTCACCTTTCACTTTTCACCTTTGCACTCTACCAGTCGGGTATACTTTATTCCCACTTGCATGTCTCTATTTTATTTTTAGTGACAACCGTTCTAGCAGCACAATGAATGGAACACATGCTAAAAGTTGCCTGCTAACTTTTAGGCAGACACGGTTCTGCTAGAGTCACTTAAAGACTAACGTCAGCCCTAAACAGGTCATTTATACAGATAGTTAGTGGGTGGGTGTGCAGTTGCTCTTTGTGATCACCTTGATGCACTCCGTGCCTAGAAACTTTCCCAACTGTAAAGATCCTGTATGTATAATATTAATCAGAATCGTAGAGTGCACCATCACCCAGGGGGGGATATCCTGGCAGTGAGCAGGTGTGAGCCTAGCCAAAAACTAAGGCCTAATGGACTACTTGAAAAGCCAGGTCTTAAGCTTCTTGAGGAATTCAAGTGAGGCTCTTATGTATTGGAGCAGGTCTTTTCCTACATCGCTCCTAATGCGTGGAAAGGCTCAACTGCTGGATCTGGTTTTCTGTATACAAGGGATGTGTGCGAGTAGGAATGCAACTTTACAGCTCTATCTGCACCCGTTCTTTGCATGTTGGCTGCAGTGTACCTACCATAACAATATATCAATACAAAAATGGATTTGTTCATTCTGGTTTCTGACTGCAGCCTCTTGAGGTTACAAGGTTAGCGAGATATACTCCCTCCTGGAATCGTGAACTTGCGTTTGTATTCCAAGGGCTTTTGCATCAGAACCACTATCTTCCAATAAGGACAAAATTACTTACTCAGTAAGCATCCTTTTGTTCGTTTAGTGCTGTAGATTCAAATGCTTACCATAAGTCAGCCATTTAGTGTTGGGCTCGGAAGTGTGCAAGTTGTTTTTGGTGTTGTGACTTCTCCTGCTTGCAACGCGCATGGCCCTCAACTCCATTGTTAGATTGTTTTCCACTTGGCAGGTGAGGATGGAGTGTGTAGAATGATGTATCCCAGTGAGATGACCATGCAAAGAGTAATACTATGCTTTTGGTAACTGCAACCAACACAGGTGTCCAGGGAGGACGGTGAGCACATGCGACTCTACATACCACAACAGATGCTTACTGGGTAAGTAACATTTTCCGTTTCATGGCATGTGTGGCTGTAGATACACATGCTTGGCATAGACTGTAAAGCCGCTTGCCTCCCAAAGCGGTGGGTAATCTGTGCGGGTTGCATTTGTTTGAAATAATGTGTGAAGAACCAGTTGGCCCATATTAGCTTGTTGACGGGCCACGACATCTCCAAAATGTTTAGTAAATGTATGCGGTGTAGTCCATGTAGCCACCTTACTTATATCAGCTATGTGAATGTTGCCTTTAAAGGCCATAGAAGCTCCCTTTTGCGAGTTGAATGTGCTCTTGGAGGGAT
The DNA here is from genome assembly GCA_963921515.1 of Calotriton arnoldi. NCBI lineage: Eukaryota > Metazoa > Chordata > Amphibia > Caudata > Salamandridae > Calotriton > Calotriton arnoldi. The sequence continues at coordinate 2,217,170 of CAWUFW010001879.1, read as the reverse complement.
GGGTAGGGTTTGTTTAGAGTTAGCAAGTTTGTATACATTTTACAATCCCACGTAAAATGCTTGCTTTAGAAATGGCCCTTACTTTATGTGGCTTTAAAAAACGCAATAAACAGTTAATGCGGTTTTCTGAAGGAGTCTTATCAATATAGTACATTAGTGCTCTTAACATCTAGTGTGTGTAGAGCTCTTTCCGCAACAGAATCCGGTTGTAGAAAGAATACTGGCAACTCAACGGATTGGTTTATGTGAAACTATGAGATCACTTTTGGAAGGGATTTAGGGTTGGTAGGCAGTACGACTCTATGGAGCTGGAAGAAAGGCTCTTCTAGAGTCAATGCTTGTAGCACACCAACATGTCTGCGTGAAGTGACTGCAATGAAAATTTTTAATTTCCAGGATAGAAACTGGAGTGGGCATGAGTACAGAGGCTCGAATGAGGGACCCATTAATCTTTTTAACATCACATTGAGGTTCCAATTGGGTGTTAATGGCGCTCTAGCTAGGATAGCTCTAGAGTCCCTCCAGAAAAGCTTTGATAACAGGAACTCTAAATTAAGAAATATGTTCTGTGTTGGAGATATGCTGCTAATGCTGTGAGGTGCAATTTAATGGAAGTGAAGGCTAACTCGGATGTTTGTAAATGTAAAAGGTAACAAACAATATCTTGCTGTTAGGCTAATATTTTTAGAATGGCAATAGTTAAAGCGTTTTCACTGACGCATAGCAGGATCTAGTAGTCGGTCTTCTTCCCTCTAAGAATATCCATGCATTGTGGAGGTAGATTGAAGAACCCGAATTCTAACACCTCAGGAGCCAGATTGCGAGATGGAGAGATCTGGTGTTTGGATGCCCAACTACTCCCTTGTTTTGAGTTAGAAGATCCTGCCAGTTAGGAAGTACTTGGTTTGGGACTACTGACAGTTCTAGTAGTGTGATGAACCATGGCTGTCTGGCCCATGTAGGAGCTACTAGGATAAGCATTAGCGAGGTCTGCCGAATTTTGCGAATGACAAACGGAAGCAGTGGGACAGTTGGAAAAGCGTGAGCAAATATCCCTGACCAACTCATCCACAGTGTGTTGCCCTTGGACTGTGGGAACCTGGAGGCGAAGTTTGGGCATTTTGCGTTTTCTACTGTGGCGTACAGGTCTATGTCCGGGTGACACCGTTGTTGGAAGAATGGGTGGAGGACTTGTGGGTTGAGTTCCCACTCCTGTATTAATTGTTGTCTCCTGCTGAGGAGAGCTGCAAAGTTGTTTTCCACTCTTGGTAGATACTCTAACAGGTGAAGATTGTTTCGGAGGAGCATACCTCCAGATAAGTCTGTGCTATAGGACATAGTTGAGGTGACCTTGTTCCCCCCCGTTTTTGTAGATAATACATGGTAGTCATGTCTGTTTTTATGACAATCACTTTGGCAGTTTAATGCGTTCAGCGCTCGGTGATTGATACGGAGACGTGTTTGGTTGGGTGTCCATTGAACCTGCACAGTTAAGTCCTTCGAGTGCATTCCCCACCCTGTGAGTGATGCGTCTTATGGTTCTCTGCGGAACTAGGTCCAGAAAAAGCTGGCCATTTAGCAGTTTTTTGAATTGCACCATTTGAGAGTGGAACGCTTGACGGCTGATCAACAGTAGATCCTATAGCTGACTCTCCGCTTGAGTCCATTGATTTGCTAAGCATTCCTGTAACGGGCGCATTGAGTTTGGCATGATGTACTATGGTTATGCATGATGCCATAGTGCCTAGAAGTCACATGACTGTACTCAGTTATTTGCATTTGAGGGGCAAAACTGTGGAATTAGTGTTGCAAAGGATTGGATACTTGCAGGGGTTGGATAAGCTATCGTTCTCTAAGAGTGGAGGATGGCTCCTAGATACGGTTGTAACTGAAGTGGCTGCAGGTGAGATTTGTCTGTAATGACCATGAAACCCAGTTGGTGAAGTAGGTGTATGGTTGCTTGAGTGCGTCGAAAACACTTCTGTCGAGTAGTGCCCTTGATGAGCCAATCGTCTAAGTACAGGAAAACATGAATGTTTCGTCTGCGTAAGTGAGCTGCTACTAGGCATTTGGTAAACACTCTTGGGTCTGTAGTGACCACGAATAAAAGCCCTTTGACTTGAAAATGTCCATTTAGCACAAATCTGAGAAATTGATGATGTGCTGGATGAACTGGGATGTGGAAGTAGGCATCCTTTAGGTAGAGTGCAGCCATGAATCTGCCTTGCTGTAGTAGCAGAATGACATCTTAAAATGTGACCATGTGGAAGCGTTCACATAGAATGTATCCGTTTAATGGTCGGAGGTCAAAGATTGGTCTTGGAGACCCATCCTTCTTGGGTATAAAGTAAAGAGAATCGACTCCTGTACCTCATTGCAGTGACAGAACAAGTTCTATTGCTCCTTTTTGTAATAGAGCTTCAACTTCCTCTTTGAGCAGCTGTTGATGGTCTGTAGGTGCAAGGTGTAATGTTTGGAGGAGCTGATGTGAGCTCCTGGTAATCATGTTGGATAATATCCAAGAACCACTGGTCGGATGTGATATTTTGCGATGCTCAAAAGAACTGTTGTAGTATTTCCCCAACAGGTATAGTGTGATTGAGGGGTGATAGTGGGGAAGTCGAGGTTTGGTGTTAAAAGGTGGTAGGTTTGGTAAAACCTCCTCTACCTCATGAATTGTGTCCCCGATAAGACCCTCGATAATATCCTCTTGGGGAGGATGTGTTTGTTCGATTTTTATAGTAAGAGGCGGATGCCTCAGGGGAGGTGTTTTTGGACCCTCCACGATAAAATGAGTGGCGAAAGGAGCCACGTTGTGATGGTGTTTGTAACACGCCCATGGCTTTTGTGGTCTCGTTGTCCTTTTATTTTTTCTACGAGTGTATCTATCTGTGGCCCCAATAGATTTTCCCCATCAAAAAGGAAGTTGTAACAGCTTTTGTTGTACCTCAGGTTTGAAACCGGATACCCTTAGCCAGGCAGGTTTCTTGAGGAGGCTTGAATTGATCCCTCTGGCTCCTGTGTCAAGCGCACAGCGAATGTTAGTTTGCTAAAAGTTTGCCCTCTGCAGCAACCTGGTATGACCTGTATTTGTCTAGGAGATGCTGGAGAATGCTCTCCGTTTCATCCCTATGGGCTCTGTCCTATCAAGATAGGAGGTCAATGGAGTTTGCAATCCTCCAATGGTTGGCAGATTATGCTGCTCCTCTTACCTGCTGCATCTATTAGTTTACTCTCCTTGTCTGGTGGTGGAGCCTCTCCAGATGTATGGGTGTCCTCGTTTTCTTGCTGTTGCCACCACCAGCGAGTCTGGTATAAGCTGTCTTTTAATATATGTAGGGTCGACTGGGGAAGGTTTATATTTTTGTCGACCCTGGGAGTAAAAATCGTACTGGGTCATATCTTGTTTGTGCCTGAGCATCCCTTTAAGCACAGGGAGGTATTGTGTTGACCCGAGTAAACAAGGTTTCAAACAGGTAGTAGTCAGAGTGAAGGGGTACCTTGTGAAATATGGCTGCCCTACTTATTAACCTGTTGTACATAGTGGGATCATCTGGAGGGGAAGGTTTTGCTGGGTAGCGATCCAGGTAAGTGGTATCTTGTGGATATGTATCATATGTGTCCCAGTCATCTTGTGGTGGTATAGAAAAATTACCACCCCCTGCCCCCGCAAAGGGTTGAAGTGAATCCTCTGGCATTTTGGTGTCATGAACGGGTGACATCTGTGGTGAGGTAGTGCGCACTGTAGGCAGTGGTGGTGGACTGGTGTGCAAAAGACTAGTAGCTTTATCTTCTCTCATCTTTTTCTTTGGGGGAACTGGGATATCAAGCGCTTCCTCGAAAGAGCTGTCTTAGCAAGCTGTGCTCCAGAATGTGGAGGCCTGGTGAGCAGTGGCGGCTGGTGACATTTGAAAGTGGTGAGGCGTAAACTTTCTGTCAGAGTGCACCGTGGCGAGCGCAAGTAGTGCGCGAGGCCGAACACCTTAAAGGGGGTTCGTGGGGTTCTCCCGCGAGAAAATTTTGAAAAAAGAGTGGGTAAATGGTGCATTTTCATGCAAATTTGAGACGCACAGAGACTAGAGCTGCAAACACACATAGATCCCGCTGCAGCACTGTGACTAAGACTGGTGCCACACACAGAGCCAGCTGCAGCACAGAGACTAGACAAGTAGATAAGTGGGAGAATGAGATCTGAAACTAAAATGCATTAACATTCTAATCTCAGTTTCCCCACTTAACAAAGAGTGATCCCCAGAAAATTAGTTCCCCATCCTGTTTCTTCATTACATTTTCAGACAAAATTAGGAACATTCACAGACATTTTAGGTCTCACCTACAGGCAGCTTTTAACTGTCTGCTGTTCTAGACCTATTGTGAGGACAACTGAATGCTTAAAGTGCTCTTTGGGACAGCTTGGTACTCTCCGTTGGTTAGCTTTCTTGTCACTCATTTACTTGCCTTTTATTCAATGGTTTTCTTCCCAGTTTTTGTGTTTGTCCCTCCCCTCGAGCATAACTTCTTCACCATACTTCTGAATGAATGACTTGCACCCTTCCACTTCTCACATTCAGGGAACTACCTTTTTCTTCTGCATTTAGCACTCCATAGCAGTGTGTTTTCTTGCTCTGCTGTCTCCCTTGTGTGCTGCTTCCTGCCTTAAATCCCGATCCCCTGTGCTCTGTTTTGCTAAACTCCTCCCCTCAAGTCACCCATTGCCTCCACCACCCTTCCCAGCTTGTTATTTTTTAATGTATTTTTCAACCCCACCCGCACACCCAAGTTTCGCTGTTGCTTCCCCAACCCTCTCTGACCTGCATGACTTTTTTTCCATTTCTGCCATTTTAAACCCCCATTTCTCTCTCCCTTGCTGTTGCCACTGCGCAGCATTTCCATTTCCCCCACCTGCTCTACCTTTGTCCCTCCTGCCCTCGCTTCCTTTTTTTGAATATTTCTATAAGGGCTTGTATGTTCCAATTTGCTGCTGGGGCCCTCCTTTTGTAAAACAAACTTTCACACACATTTTATTCAATTCTATTTACCTCCAAGATAAAAAAAAGCTCAACACTGCCATGTCACGCTGTATGTGCATGCATGTGTGTTGATGTACATGTGACATGTACATATATGTCATCAAGCTGACCGCCGTATCATAACAGATATGCACGCCTGCATGCATACTTATCATTGCACTTTTTTTCATTTTCCCCCCCAATATAGCTTAGCATAGGCAAAAAAAAGGTTTTTTTCTTTTTGCTGATGTGGAACAACATTGGCAAGAAGCATTGGCAAAGCCATAAGGTGTGTCCTGTTGGTTTGCTAATGCATGTTTATCCTCTTGCCTTCTCATTCTCCTTTCTCCTCAGTGCTTTTAAGTGGCCCAAGAAAGGTGTGGTACACAAACCATAAACATTACATGAAACTGATCAGTGGACACAACCAGCCTGCTGCTTTCTCTGGCTACTGTGTAATGGCAAAGATTACACTTAATCTTCAGGTCCATCTGCAGTCTAGCACTGTGATCATAATATATATGTAACATAGATATTTAACTGACTAGCGAAAACAATCCACATAGGCTGGACTATGGACAACCAACCCAAATCTCAACATAGTACTGTCAACCTTACACATAGCCTATAAAAATATTTATTGAAAGCGACCTATTTCTTCTTTCACTTAAGTCTACCACCACAAACCACTTAGTATATTAAACAAACCTGTAATACTCTTATGCAACCAGAAAACAATACACAGCCTATCCATGGAAATCCCAAAACGATGCCTAAATTCAGAGTGTTTGTATGACACACTAATGATAAAATGATAGAAAGTGCCAGGCAAATGCTGATAACATAAGGGAGCATAACTTTACTCCGAAGCTTCTACAAAGAGGACACATGATGCTTTCATGACCTCTTCAGTTGTCCTCCTTGCCGAACCTTCTTGAAATCCAGTGTATGTCTTCTTTGACATTGTTAATAAGGTCAGTGGTTGGGCACCCTGGGGCATCACTCTCTTCACACTGTCCAACTATTGTTCATAGTCTAAAATCAGAGCTGTGTCTTCATCAGCTGCCTCAGGGGTCACCTTCTAATAACTGACTCTACTCATTCCCTCCTCCCCCTCCCTCCGCCTGGCGTGCAGAAGGTGCTATGTAGGCCAGCAGACAGCCGGTCCCAGGTTAGTTGCAGCTCGGGTGTTTGCTGCCTGCATTTATACTTTTGAGTGCCCGATTCCCCGCGGGTTGAGACCAACTTCCATTTATCTTCATTATTAGTATACTTTAAAGCACACGAATTGCGTGTATCTTTATTTTACAAGCTAGAGATTTATTGATTTCCCTTTTTTGGCTTGATGTGAATTTATGTATATGGTAGCGCTTAGAAGCTCGCATTTTCACCAGACTACATAGTTCGTGCCTGTTTGGGGCTCCCGTTATTCATGTCACACCATTATAACTTGGGCGAGTGTACGTCACTGCTCTTCATCAGTGTCATTCTGCTTCTACATGTAACGAGTACACAACAGTAACACAAATTGCCAGAATTTTTGCAGCCCCATCTTACTTCCGGTCATCGTTCTTGAGTTCAAGTGACACAAAAACGCTCTTGTGCGGGCTGAGAGGTCCTGTATTCAGAGGGCAAACAGGTGGAGACGGCCCCTGCCCAGCCTCTCTTGTGCACCCACAAGCCAAGCTAGTCAGGCATACCCCCGGCTCTGCTGTTACCAGCACAGTAACTGGTTCAGTGATGCACATTTTGACTGGGTGGCGCCCGACCAGTTTCCAGCAGCTTTATTGCTGTTGGATAATCCACTTCTCTACTGCTCAATTTCCAGAGAAAATCCCCCGCGTAAGTCTCGCGAGCCGCTGACTCGCTAAAGCCCATAAGTGGCTTTGAACCCGGAACGGCGGGACTCCTTCAGCGAATGACTGATACAATCTGTACCCTCTAATTAACCACGTTCTCCCCGAAGCCTCTCTGTTAATGACCTCCAGCCTTAGCACGAGCATAATGAATATCAAAACAAGCCTGCAGCTGGCCAGACTGAGTCACATAATTTGCGTGCAGCCAGGTACACCGCATGTGGGCATCGCATGAAGTGTGTAATCAGTGCACATCACACGCCCTGTACAACAGTCGCGGCTCGCGCTCCAATACTCGTGGGGGGGGGCGGGAAGTGTTAGGGGTCACGCGCGGCGCAGGGGAGATTAAAATAATTATAAAGCAATTACTTACCGGATCCGCGCCGCCTCTGCGAGTCCTCCTGGTACAGGGTCCGACTCCCGCGTTGGCGCCTTGGCAAGTACCGCCTGCTCTCAGCCAATCCAGACGCTGATCCAGCAGCAGCGCCAGGATTGGCTTGAGCAGTAATGCGCATGTTCTGTTTAGGGCTTAACATTTTTTGCGATCAGCCCGAACATGCGCACTAGGTTGCTCATTAGAAGAGCGGCATGGAACAACCCTCGCTCTTCTAATGAGCAGCCTAGTGTGCGCATGTTCAGGGCTGGTCACAAAATGTTTAAGCCCTAAACAGAACATGCGCACTCTTGCTGTGCGCTCCGCCGGCCGACCACCTGTGATACGTGTTATGGTGGATGATGTCAGACACTGACTTGCAGCTGAACTGTAGTGCTGCCCCGCCCCCTTCTAAGCTGACTGCCTCCGGCTCTGGCGGCCTGGGAATCGGAGGGATTGCATTGTGTGACTCGTGAGACAGTTAGAGAGTGACGACAACGCTCAGTGGGGCAACGCCCAAGCGCCCTAATGGACGCACCGCCCCTGCTGGTGAGGATACATGCTGTATCAGGATGAATCATTTAATGTTTTTGTGGAGTCTAATTCGTGATGGAGTCTCTAGTACAGGTTGTATAGTATCTGGAGAATGGCTTGAAGGTTTCTTTGCTTCAGACGCTGGTTTTGGCACTGGAATTTTTGTTGCTGAGCTCTGTGGCTCGGAGGCAGATTTTCTTGGTGCCGTAGTATGTTTCTGCTCCGAGGTTTACGGCGCAGACAGCTTTTTTGATTCTGTAGTAGAGTGCTTTGGTGCGCCGATAGTCTGCTCTAATCCAATGTGCTGAGCTTCGGATCGATGACCTGCTGCAGAGGCTGTTTTTTTAGGCGCCAAGCCTGGATGCTTCTGTAACAGCCGGTCGGTGCAGACCATGGCCCGCAGGCAGCGGTGGCCCAACGACAGTCTTTGCCTTATGAGGCAATTGTGGTTTAGCCAGTTCCGGCTGTGGTCGGAGTGGAGGGGGCACAGAACTCACGAGTTATCCTGGAGTGATATCTTCCTGCTCCATCTCCGGCCAGGAGCTGTGATCTGGAGTGATTCTGCCCTTCTCTACTGCCAATGAATGTGCCTCTACCTCTTCCAAACCTAAGAGGTCCAGTGTGTCGTGGACATTTGAAGTCTTCATGCTCATCGTTCTCGTAAGGTCTTTTTGGATCAAAAAGACCTGTAGACCTCACAGGATGCCTCCTGCTGTTCTAGAGACAAGCACAAGTTACACACCTGGTGTAAATTGGTGCATGGGAACTTAGCATGACAAGATGGGTGGAAATGGAAGGGAGTCAATTTCATCGCCAATTGGACGTCCGTTGGAAAGAATGTCGATGAGAATTGACGCGTCAAATCAAATTTCCCCGGACAAATTCGATGTTGATAAATAGAGGGAAGTAGATTTCCAACTGCATTCGAAAACAATACCGACGGGATTCACCTAGTAGCCCCATGACAATGACCACACGGAGCAGAAGTACACATCCTAACCCGGTGGTGGTGGGGAGGGGGGGGGGGGGGAAGAGTGCTGGGGGCAAAACAATCCAACAATGGAGTTTAGTATCATGCACATTGCAAGTAATAGGAGTCCCTACACCTTGTGACTCGAAAGATTTGTCTCCATATGTTGTGCAGAGGTTCTCAATCCCACCCTGATCAAGAGACCGGAAACAGATAAGAAAGTAATCTATATAAATAAGACCAGGAAAGACATTCAGATTATTTGTTTTTATTTAAAATCAGTTTAAAGACATTAAAAGCAAGACCAAAATAAGTTTCATTCACACTAAAGGTTTTGAGACTCAACAGGAATGATAAAGCTTCATTTAATCAATAACAAAACAACAAACCTCAGAGAAATGGGGCCCACTCCATTCAGCAGTTCATACATGCACATATATACGGTACCCAAAAAAAGGGCCAGAGGAGGCTGAGAATATATGATTCTTAGACTATCCCACCATCTAAAAGATAATCTGTACAGGGGACTACATTCCCAAGCCAGAACTAAGTGCCTTGACAGACTACAGTAACCACAATACAGAGGATTCTAAAACCAGGAGTGGATGCAGTCAGCCACTCCTAACCCACTTAGCTCAAGGGCTACAGAAGAGTCTCTCCAGTTTTCAGGGTCTGGATGCAAAGTAAGCAATTGGTGATCAATATCGGAAGCTGCTAAGAAGGCAATCTTCATCAGCAGATGTTTCTTCTAAGGGGGCCTTCTTGACCCCCCCATAGGCTACTTTCTCTGCAGTGTAAATTTAGTTAGGGAAAGCCTAAGCAACACTAACCACCAGTTTGTGCACAGAGCAAGTAATTACCTTGAATCCTCGTCAAATATACTAATAGAACTTTCACTGTATTCCAATAAAGGGGCCCTTTCACCCTTGAGCTCTTAAACCTCCTATGCTATAAACTACTCCTCAAAATCAACAAGGGATACATCTGCAACAATGCTATACTTCTTACTGGATACAACCAATTAACCATGCACTCTCTCAATCGCATTCAATCTTTGACCTACAACAGGGTTCTCCAAAGTCAGTCTTGGAGGGCTGGACAATGCCAGATTTTTAAGATTACATTTATCTAAATGGGGATATGCTAAAAATCTGGCATGGATCTGGCCCTTCAGGACACAATTTGGAAAACTCAGACCTACAATTTAAGACCATTCACACCAAATGCAAGTGTCATGGTATCCCTAAATAATGCTCTCAAAGCACCAAGAGATGTCTATCTCCCACAACATCAGAACAGACCTCCCGTTGCCTCTTGTGAATGGCCATCCAAGGAGTCCCTACATGACCAATTCCTCATTCCGATTAACCACCTCTGGGAAACCTGCTTTAAAAGAAAAGAAAAAATGAAGAAAAAAAAAAAAAGAGAAAAAGCCGGTAGTTTGTCTTTTTCTCCTACATTCCTAAGCCCCAAAGGCATCACACTCGGGGCCCCTTCCTTCCTGTGCCTCAAATTCAACCACATCATATCGCACATTCAGACCAACAGGCAGAGCATCCTCTTGAGAGGTAGCAGACTGTTAAAAAACACATTATATACACAACATTCTGATTAAGATACTCCACTCTGGGGAGAAAACCCTGGAACTACGTCAGGTAATTCATGGTCAAATGCGGGCAGTATTGTGCCCATCCCATGAAACATTCTGCAGCCTATGTCTCTGGCCACTCTAAGCTAACTTTTTGCAGACCGCTGCTAAAACTAATAGCCAAATAGAACACAATGCTTCCACGCAGTCTAGTTTCAGGTTTTCTCCTCACAGAAAGCGAGCTCATAAGACATCCTATCATTATAATCCCTGAACCTCCCTGGACCAAGCTTGAAGGAATTTAAATACAAAAATAAATTTTCTTTTTAGAAAAATGCTTAAATATTTTTTTTTTCATTTGTTTGAAATTTAGATTTAGCCAAACACACAGCCTCATTCACACTTGAGATTGCACTGCACATGGCAATTTGGGCAGGCAGCAAGGTACCCAAATCACTACATCACACTACCATTTACTGGCAAAGGCTTACAAATTCAAATCTTCATTTAAGCTCTCTCTCCTCACACTACAGCCATCTTTCTCAATCAAAACACTTAGAAATACAGACTTCAAGCAGGACTTAAACTTGAGGCGCTATTCATCCCCCAGCAGCAAAGCCACAGAGAGGCATAAATCCGGCACTACCAATATGCCGCCAAACATACTTTATATATTCCTCCAAACTTGATTCAAAGAGCGGGTCCTTATTTATATACATTATTATAAAAAATCTGAAAGAACAAATACTCAGCATTGGGTCAGTCTAGTTAAGACTGTAGACAAACTAACAGTGAATAAGATGAGGGAGGGGTACTTTATTAGCGGTGATATGGGCAAGGACAGCAGTGTATAGGGAATTAAGTGGAGAACAATAGCAATCCTTTCCCACCTTATAGGAATTTGTGTTTGGAAGGGGTGTGTTCAGAATTCACATTCATCTGTGTCTAGAAAGTGTGGTTCACAGTTAGGACATGGTGGGATAAAACGATGTTGATCAAGGAGGATAAATAAGAATTGTGGTGGTTATTTTCTCCAGATTAGAGTTAAAGGTTTGCTTTGGCACTTTCATTATCCTTCTTACACTTGCATGTTCTATGTGTAGGCTTTTAGGATTTTTCAACTGATCTACAAAATGTTTTTCCTGTAGACCCATAGTGCTTGTAGAAGTGAAAAAGTGGGTGGCTGTCACAAAAAGGTGTTTGCATGCAATATATATTAAATGGCTTCAAGTGCTCATTTTTGCTTCCTAAGCAGCAGTTAGCTTTAGTTTCCTGCATACTACAATTTTTGTAAAGGTAATCCAGAATCACTCACACTCTATCTCATTAGTGTAAGCTAATACAGAATAATGGAGAATGCAGGATAACTAGGCAATTATGCTAACCCTCACAAAATAGAATTTTGAAGAGAGATACAGTAAGCTACAATGATTCACTTGGACCAAATTAGTGCATCTATTTCGTGAAGTTGGCTAATGCAGAACTGCTAAACACTGCACAGAACTATAAATGAGAAGTCCGCTTTTTGTAAGCACATCCATTTTGGATATCTGGCCCAGAAGCTCTACAACATTCCAACCAATAGGACTTTCTCAGACCGACCTCCAGTACATCAGGGCAGACATGTGACATTTTCTTCCATATCATGTGATTATGTTCGGTACCCACATGTGAGGATTCTTTTCTCCTTGTCAAAATCAGCCAACATAATCCAGACTCCTGCAGGCCCAGGTATACATCATCCCACTAATAGTTTGGCAGAGGGGAGTTGCAAAGTGTACACCATATAAATTCTCAGTTGCTGGAAATTCTGCTCCACCCCCTGCCAAACATCTTCATTGGGGTATCAATGAGGTGGAACACGGTGATAACTGAAACCAATAAGACTTCTATAGTTTAACTCAGTAATTCATGGGCTGAAGGAAAGTGAGTGTTAAGGGAGCTATACGAGGATCACTGTATGCAAAGACTGAATAGCCACATATAGAACAGATATGTGGGATAGCTATCCAGAAAATTATTATGAAACATTCATTTTGAGGGCTGCTCCTTGAAGCAGAGCGGCTCAAAACCACCTTGATGGGGACTAAGGTAGGTTGCATCCAAACGGTTATGGTAGCGGACCAACGAAAAGCCAAAAACACAGACTAAGGAGAAAAGCAAATACACAACCCTGCCATGGGTAATGCCAGGAGCGGAAGTATATTTGATAGTGGAAATGGCATTAGTCACTGGGGGCAAGAACAGTAGATTAAAGTCTCATCAACAGAACAGTTCAAGTAAACAGGCATGTTTGGGGTATATGAGAGGCAGTACACCAGTTTGAGGGAATTATCCAAGACCTAGTGCTGGTGTTACATAATAGCAAATGTCTAAATTAGATGTTTTCTCCACCGATCTGCTAGAAACCAAAACGGCGTTTCACTATTAGACAAATACTACTGCACCATCTCTGTTCCAAATGGGCACTAGCCCAAAGAGGACACCATCTCAGACACCACTTGTATACGCAGACTTCAAACGTGCATCTGCTATTTCTTTCGTGTGTGTTGCCTCCGTGCCTGCAACCGCTGCCGTGCCCCAGAGGGTTTACTACCAGCTCCGATAGAGAAGGCAGGAGCAGGGGATCCTAGGGAGAGAAAAAATAATCATTCAGAAAAGTATATGCGTGTCAAGGATGGGGTATATTGCATTGTGACAAATACATAAAAATGTGCAAAATTGACAGACATGAAGCACATGTTTAGCCATCTCTATGCATTTCCAAGTAGCAGATGTTTCGTTATGTTGGCAAGCTTAAAAAGTGCACAACCTTATCCTACTCACGTGATTTAGACCTTAGCGAAAATGCTGCAAGAACAGAAATAAGGTAATTTCTGTTTACGAGGGCTAGGTTTAAATTACTGCATCTGTGATTTGATCTCAATTAGATAACATGAATGAAATGGCCGTATAGTTTCATGTGGTTTTAATATCCCTGGTACCTGGGATAACAATCAAGGGAACTTGAGGGAGACGGGTGGACCCAAATGGATCAGACATGAGCTGGACCTGTAAAGATCACATTTGTTTGCTTTGTTTTCTAGGAAACAGAAAAGCATTTAGGTAAAGAAGTCATGTGACTGAGGTCTTTGGATAAACTCTGTGCTCATACTCTGACCTTTATGCAGTTCATGATACTACACACAAGTAGGCAAAAACACCGGCTGCATTTGAAGGGGCTGTTCAAAAATACATCCTTTTTTAAATAGAGAACTGGTTCATATGGGGTCTATGTCATTCTCATCAAATGCTTGACATGCGGAGTGGAGTATCAGTGGCCACCTTTATACTGCTTGCTATTTAATATACAATTGAAAATTAACACAGAACCTTGAAAAGCAACCGGTGAACCTTCAAATATACTCCGACTGCTTTGTTCATTTTCAACAGGAAAACAAGTCAATGAACCAACAAAACCGGTTAGAATCACGTTTTCCACTCAAGCAAGATCTTTCTGTATCTGAATGGCACAACCAAAGGTCTTAATGCAGAACAGAATTCAGCTAAATTTCTTCAGCTTGGCCCTTAGGTTTGGTGCACCACCATGTTTTTAGAGGAAATGTTTTGTACTTTGGTGTCATTTGAAGTCAGAGATAACTTCAAACTATGCCCTCAACTGTGTCTCCAAGAACATGGAGTAAGATTGCAGGGAGTCCAGGGCGCCGAGCTTTGGAAAGCACTAAACCCAAGAGCAGAGCCAAATTACCGGTTTTTGAAAAACTTCTCCCTTTGCACCTTAGTTACAGGATGGGGGATGTTGAGGCAGCCCAGTTAAGCGACCGGAAAACACTTGTGTAGAGAATGTCACAGTAGATCTACGGGAGAAAGGGCAATAGACACCATAGTAAACAGAATAAAGAAAGGGCCTTCGACCCCCGAGTCAACGAGCTCACCTGGGATGCACTCATATGCTTGTGGAGTGGTACTGTGACCGGTGAAGACTTGGGCAGCATTTCAGCAACCCCTCTCGGCCTCTCTACTACTACTACTACTACTGCTACTGCTACTGCTACTGATGAAGGGCTAAACCAAGAAACAAGTCTAGAGATAATAGCACTACCTGCACCAACTTTGGTGAAAAACTACAGGTTTGAAGTAAGAGTACAGAATTTACCAGAATGCAATGAGGTGAACTGTGCTGGAATGAGAGGCAGTGTGCTCCCTTCCTGCTAGTGTTTAAAAGGCTCCCTTAAGCCAACGAGCTCACCTGGGATGCACCTGTAAACTGGTACTGTGACCCACTGAAGACTTAGGCAGCATTTCAAGATGACCTTTCTCTGCTCTCGGATGAAGGGCAGAGGCGTAAATACGTCTCTAGAGATAACAGTACTACCTGCTCCAACTTTGGTGAAAAACTACAGCAAATTTGAAGTAAGCGTACTGCATTCATCCCAAATGTGTCCAGCCTCATGGATTCCCTATTTGGGGAAGCGGCAAGGAACACGCCAGGGAAGTCGAGGCTTGAACTACCAAGCTCTCAGGGGTGCGGTGTTGGCTGAGGAAACTTGGATCACCTGTATCAGGGCAATGTCGGCGTTCTATTGTACTGTTCACAGGAGCCCCTGTGCTAGGCTTGGACCAAGTGCCTAGAAGGGCATCCATAAGTGGATCATTGAAGGGCAAAAGGGGTTCAGATGAGGAAGCCCCAAGTTGAAGCACTTCAGTCAAGAGGTTAGTCTTGACCGGCACGGAGGGCAGCTCCAGGTCAAGGAACTCTGCTACACTCTACACCACCATAGCATAAGATGTCCCCTCCTAGTGAGCCACAGTAGGCGGACAGAGCATACCAGCATCTGGAGAGGTGTCCAGTATACTGGCCTCTGCAAGCTTCTCATACCAATCCAAATCCTCACAAGGAGCGTCCAACTGGTTTTCTAAATGGTCCATAGACTCCTCCCATACCTGAAACTTCTTCAAAATGAACAGGCAACAATGCAGACCCTCTGGGCTCTGTCGGCGCCAGAGTTGACAGCGACAGACGTCGATCCAACTCAATCGTCGGATATCAGAATGGGGCTGGTGCCGCCGGTGGAAGCATAGAATTCAGGACCAGCACTGGGGAAGGTCACGTTGGAAAGACCGGCGCAGATCCGAATTCAGATCAATGAGACCCCACCGGCGCCTGCCGAGGCCAGAGCAGAACCTGAGGGTACCACCTCAGACCCCGCGGAGCCCAGAGGGGTCGGCCTACTCAAATACTCATTGCATCGTCTCATAAAATTCTTTAACCTGAGCGGGAGCCACTCCGGCTCCCTGAAAGGGGGGGAGGGGGAGGCGTGGAGTCGGACCTGGCAACGATTCTGTGGAACTGTGCCTGGAGTATAGATGCTCTCCAGCAGTCTGGCCGACTGACTAGGCGAAGTCAGTTTGGGCTCCTTCTCCTTAAACACCCCACCCCCCTCCCCAAGGACCTCGAGTGCGACGTAGAGGACTTGGGGCTCCAGGAGCCTTTAGCGCCATGGTGCGGCAGTCCGAGCACGACTACAAATCATGGTCACGCGCGAGACATCATAAGCAAACAAGGTAGGGGTTAGTGACCGACATGGCACGGTGACATGCGCCGCACGGTTTAAAACCTACCCGTCTACAGGTCATCCCTCAACACAAAGAAAAATTACTCAACAAATCAATGAAAAAAAGTATGTAAAAAAAACCCAGAGGGGTACCTCTTCTCCGGATCAGGGCTAACTGGCACAGAAAGAAAAGAACTGAGGTTTGCGTGCCTGTGTGGGGCCTATGTACGTGACCGCGACGTCACATCCTGTGCCAACGAAGCTGACAATGCTGCGCAGAGCTGAAATGAGCCACCCAACAGCATGCAGCGGTACTGCTCAAGCAAAAGTATCCAGATCCAGTCTAATGCATGTGGAAGTCAAAGGTAAGGAAGCGGCAGCTAGAAGTCTCAGATCAGAAGTTCAATGGATTGTGGTGTAACTGTAAGACCACCTTAGGGAGAAATCTGGGGTCAGTGCGAAAGACAAATCTATCCCTGTGCATCTGGAAAAAAGGTTCTTTTAAGGTTAGTGCCTGAAGCTCACTGACACCCTGGAGTGAAGTGATTGGGACCAGAAATGCTATCTTTCAAGAGAGAAACTGGAGGGGCTGGAGTGGAGTGGTTCGAACAGAGGGCCCATGAGTCTTGTCAATACAATGATGAGGACCCATGTCGTGCTGGTGGGACCAGAGGAGGAATGACTCCTGCAAGACCCTCCATAAAGGATTTAATGACCGGAAATCCGAAGAGGGAATATGTTGCCTGTTCTGAAGGTAGGCAGCTAGGTGTAGTCGTATGGATGTGAAAGCTAAACCACAAGTTTGCAAGTGAAGTAGGTATAGGACAATATCCTGCACTTTGACTGCTAAAGGGTCAATGTGTTTTGAATGACA
Source organism: Calotriton arnoldi (assembly GCA_963921515.1). Classification (NCBI taxonomy): domain Eukaryota; kingdom Metazoa; phylum Chordata; class Amphibia; order Caudata; family Salamandridae; genus Calotriton; species Calotriton arnoldi. Next base: position 2,200,411 of record CAWUFW010001879.1, on the reverse strand, counting down.
ATAGGAGATGAAACTCTTCCATTTGGCAGCATAACAGGCATGAGTAGTAGGTATGTACGCTTCTTTAAGAATGCTCATGCATTCAGGTGGAAGATTGAGGTACCCAAATTCTAGGACGCCAGAGCGCAAGATTGGGAGACCTGGGGTCTGGCTGCCTAATTGCTCCATGGTTCTGCGTGAGAAGGTAGGGCCTGTTAGGGAGGTTCTCGTGGGGAACCACAGAGTTCAAGGAGTGGTGATCAATGGTTGGCATGCCCAGGTGGGAGCCACCAGGAGGAGGGTGAGAGACATCTGCAGAAGCCTCAAGACCACAAACAGAATTAGTGGGAGAGGAGGAAAAGTGTAGGCAAATATGCCTGAACCACTAATCCACAGTGCATTGCCCCTGGGGTGTGAGAAGCTGGAGGTGAAACTTGGCAATTTGCAGTTTTCTGCTGTGGCAAAGAGGTCAACCCCGGAAGTACTCTAGTAGGACTTGCAGGCTTAGATCCCACTCATGGACTTGTTGCCGCATCCTGCTGAGGAGGTCAGCAAAGTAATTGTCCACTCCCGGAAGGTACTCAACTAGCAGATGGATCTTGTGTCTGAGAACTCACCACCAAATGCTCTGGGATAGGTGAGAGCTAGGGAGATCCTGTGCCCCTTGCTTTTGAAGATGATACATGGCTGTCATGTTGCCAATCAAGTGGGGAAGTAATGCTGTCAATGCAAGGTGAACAGCTAGTAGTTCCAGGTAACTGTCCAAGTCAAGTGGGAATCCAGGATCTCCCATCAGTCAGATCCTGTAAACGCACATCTCATCCTGTAAGGGCGCCATCCGCTGTAATGGTCATCTGTGGAACTGGGTCAAGAAAAGGCAGCTCCTGCAACAGGTTGTAGGTGTTCAGTCAAGACAGAGAGCGACAAGTGCATTACTGGAAGGCTCTACTACCATAGCAGCAGTGCCAGAAATGCAATCAAGTTTGGTGCAAGTGAAAGGAATTTTGCTTTGGAACCTCCGGACTTATCATGGATTAAAGGGGCAAAGATCAGATTACCAGCCAGTGTTTTACTTTGAACATAAGAGTACTTTAACATGTATGTAAAAAGAAGTTACAGTTATGATGCACACAATCTAGAAGCTGATCACATCCCCTCCATGGGTCTAGGTAAGGCTGCAAGCGCCTTTACAGTTCCATAGCACCATCTTTCCTATGACCTCGCCATTTGGACCAAATTTAACATATGGAGTTTTCTTCAGATAGAGAATTTGCTAGAGTTTGGTTTCTAAAGTTCAGAAGTAATGATAGACTGCATACTGTAAAGAAAGCTTTACTTTGATGTTTCAACATGTATCTGAAAGGAAGCATATTGAATTGTAGCCTTAAAACAACTTCCCCCAAAATCCCACAATCCAATAGATTAAACGACCTTACAAAGGTAAAGTGCCTCAGTCAAGTCCAGCTACAGTTCCCACTGGTCCGTTTGCTCTTAATTTGGGGACACAGGATAAAGCGGTCCACCTTCTATTCCATACCCCCAAAATAAACGTTAGCAAGAAATTCACCAGTCAAGATTTTCTACTGGACAAGAATCAGTTAGGACGAGGCCATTCTTTCCAGGTCAGGGAGACCATAGCCACTGGTCAGTGGAGTCAGCCAGTGACATCTTAAGAACTAGAAGGACTAGAACAATAATTTTAACTGTTCTGGAATTAGAACTCCCTCCATCAACCCAACAGAACCTCAACACTAGGGGTGTGACGACAGTCTCATAGTCCTCTGTACTAGGCAGTGGCACCTTAAATACATAGGATGATTCAGGTATGAAGGCTCACTCTCCTCAATCCTTGAAGACGACAGAGCTGCTTAGGCCTAGATATCCTAGTTTCTCTCCAGAGTATCTGATCTGGGGTGACCTTATGGCTCCTGACCAGTCTCAATCCATTAGACTGACCTTGTGTCATTTCAGTCACCTGGATCTTTTGTACGTCTTCCCAAACACCAACAAGCAAGTGAGAGCTTTCACTTCCCAGGTGACAGTAGCAAGTCAGTTCCACAGGCTTTCCAAGCCTTAGGACCTGCAATGAGTAAGAATAGTAATATGGCAGAGATTCTTTGCTAGCATAAAGGGTTCTCCCCTGCACTGGTGTAAAGGCCTATTCTGTTTTGAGCTAACTGCAGTGAACAAAGTATTGCCGATATGTTACTTATACGCGTCTGGCTGGTTTATTGGGGCTGCCAGACTCAACCAGTTTTGAAGATGCACGCAATCCTAGTTGAACAGCCAAGTGGTGTTGAATACCAGATTTTGCTGACTTCCTTCCCAGTGGCCACACTAAGAACAACCAGTTTTGATTAGATCAGGTGTGAAGTACATTACCTTCTATATGGAGGCTTGCTCATCTCCAGTTTGCAGAGCAATATTGCTACAACACAGGAAAGGGGAAGGGGTGTTTGAAGTTAATCTAGGCAGAGGCAACCTATACTTGAGACAAAAGGAATGGACTTGATACCTCCTCCACCCATCAGGTTAACAGGCTAAGCAGCACGGACAACTGATATACATATATCTGGGGTGTCTGTGTTGGACATAAATAGGCTTTCCTGTTTTCAGTTTCTATTTTTGGTAAATTCTGGTGGTGTTTTTTCAGTGTTTTCCAGTGATTTCCATACCTCAAAAAAACAGTGCTTTTCAGTGTTTACTCATTTTCGCGCCATAAAAAACAACTGAAATAGTGTTTTGCCGGTGTTTATGGAACGCTTTGCTTCTATGATTGCTTTTTCCATTTTTCTTCAGAAATTGTATACTGCTCTACATTTCAGATGCTTAATACAGTCATGAAATACTTTCCATTGTCCTTTGATTCTGCAGCTCAGATTTAACAAGTATTTGCAATGCAATAGGTCTCGCATTTATGCGAGTTTAAGCTATTGGCATTGTAAATGACAAAGCCTTTTATTTATGTTTTAAAAACGAAAACAAAAATAAAAGGCATGGTTATTTGCAATGTCAATAGCTCAGACTCACGTAATGCGAGACCTATTGCATTGTAAATGCTTGTTTTAAATGAAAGCGTGAATTGGTCACTCAGCAAGTGTTTGTCAATAAATATACGTAGAGAAATTTTTTAAATGCTATTATGAAATTGCAGTGTGGCCGAAGGGGCATATGCAAGTCAAAAAAATGGGGTTAAGAAAAAGACTTCCTCTAGCAAAAAAAAATAATAAGTATTTGGAGCTTTGTTGTTGCACTTGATTTTTTTTGTCCAACAGTGATGGTAGCTTTTGCTCTTTTGACTGCTCTCCAACAGGATTGTGTAGCAAGTACTGAAATGCAATAAGGTACTGTTAGGTGCACCATGTGCTGGGCGGCGTGCGTTGTGGACTCCAGCAACATGTGGACGGCTTGGGAAGGGATCAGTATGCTGGGGAGGCAGTGTATTACCATATTTGTTTACAGTTAATGCAGAGATGCATGGAGAACATGTAGATGTTTGTAGGATTATAAAGAGACTTTTGAACTGTGTATAATTCCTCATAGATCGTTAATTCTACAGCAATACAATGAAAGCGGCTGGATTTGCACAATTCTGCTGCGCATTTGTACACCCTCACCACTCCATCACTTTTGTCTACCTCCGCACACCTCTTTGCCCTTAAGACGCGAAAAACTTGTTTTAGAGGGTAAGCACACTGAAATCATGGAGGATGGACTCATTTATGTAATGTGCGGAAGGTTACCAGGTCAGGTGAGGTCAATGAAATGGATGGGCAGCATTTTGCTCGTTTTGGACGGTGAAGATGAATCCAAGAAGGGGGATTCCCTCCAAAAGAGGGTGGGAGTTGCGAAGTATTTTCTACAGTTCAGCATAGAAGTGTAATTCCCACAGAAATGATGCATCGCAGACTCTTAAAAGCTGCACAACCACTACACAAAGAAAATAACACTTATTTAAGACCATACACCCTAAAAACGGTCAAAGGTAAAACCAATTTTCTCCAAAGAAGCTCCTTTTCACATGCATTCTGCTATAACAATATTAACAAAAAAGGACTATATGTGTGCGCACAAAACACACTGCATTGTCTTCTTGCCCTTTATAAATAACATTACTCGACACAATAGTTAGGTTGACCCTGCAGCAATTCACACCTTGTCACCACGGTTCTCTGGAAGCGGCGCTCAACCTGCTGAGGTGCTCAAGAACGCACCTGTTGATCCTGTGATCTGGTATCAATAGTAAAGCTCTGGACGCTGACCCCGCGAGGTATCTCCCCATTCGTTTTGAAGGAAAGGCGCTACAGCCTAGTCCTCTATAACTGGCCTAAGGCTGTGCTCCCCTCGCCTTGTGCTTTCTGTCCACGGTACACGCCACACTCCCCCTGCCCACAGGTCACTGTTTACACAGGGTTCGAGTGTGGCTCGTGGGCTATCTGTATTTTTCAGGGGTTTGAGTAAATGTGTATGCCGGGAATGTGCAGGGCGATGTCAGATAGCTGTGTTTTTAAACTCACCAAGCTGAACAGCCCAGGTATTGTTTCAACCACCGAGCTAGAAACGTGAATATTTATAGTGTTCACATAATTTACACAAACACGGCCAAGAGCGCGCAAGGAAACGGTTTTATGACTCGAGGTCAGCCTGTCAATGGATGCATTAAAAGTCAGTTTGCACTTGTCAACATTTCAGATAGACTCTTGCCAAGGTATATTTTTTTTTTAGACATTTAACTTGGTAGTTGTCAGCGAGGCCGGAGATGAAGCAGCCGATCTTGTTGGGGGGGAGGGGGGTGAAGTGGTGGGGGAGGGGGCGTCAGTCGAATCCGAGCATTGTACATTCGGTGTCTCTTTAAATAGTATTTTAACTCCATGGTAATGAGGCTACTGTTGTTTTACAACTACTACACTCCTTCTCCAGTCTCCATTATTTGTAGGCAGAATATGTCATGGAAGCTCGTAATTTGGAGATAATAGCAAATATACAGCACATTTAAAAAACAAGCAAGAAACTTGAGCGTGCCGCCTCTTTCTCCGGTGCCCGTCCCCCGTCGCCCACTCCTTTATTAACACCAAAAAAGCCTTGTTAAGTAAATGGTCTTTTTAAAGACCTGTGAAGTACTCGGGTGCGGCCGGCCACAGTAAGACAGAAGGCAGACCACAACAGCTCCTCTCCCCCCACGTGATCCAGGCAGGGGGCCTGGTGTTGCTCTGGCCCTTGGGCCATTCACACCTCGCTCCCCATGTGCAGAAGCAGTGTTTTCCCCGGACACCTCCGCGCCAGGCCACTACGGGCAGGCCAATGTTTGTAATGCTTTGGCTCCATCAAGTGGCCAAGTGGCGCAACAACTATGAAAATCAGTGACTCGGTTTAAACCGGGTCAGCTGATTTTCATCCGGTAGGGTACTGTCGGGTACAGTCGGTTTTAACCGATTTCCGGACAGCCTAGACATAAACTAGCCCAAAGAGGATAACATTTTTTTTTTTAACACACGACAATGGCCCATAGCACTCAAAAGACCATTCGTAAACTACATCCTCCCAACATGACCCAGTTGTGAAAATAAAGGAACTGATTTATAGTGACTGTCTACTGGCCCTACCTTGTAAAGGTATGGTCAGTCTTCCCACAGAGAAAATATGAACAAAAAGAATTCCTAGCACAGGTAGTCCGTACACTACCTGGGCTACGATTGTGATACACGGTCAGAATCAAGGTGCACTTTGGTGGTTTCACCGACCTCAGAGTACAACTCTGTTGCCCAAAAAAATATTACAGGGATTCCTTCAAGTGGGCTGGCATGACTGCTGAGGAGAAAGAGAAAACCCAAAGTTGCCAGAAAGTGTAGATGGCCACGGTGGCAGAGCTTAATAGTCCTACGTAAGGTTATCATTTCTGCAGCAGTTGTCAATCCACTCTATAGCACTGTCAAACAAGACCAACAACCAGATATCCTCCTAGAACCTCAAAAATTGTTTGCCACTGGCGTAACGGAATTTGTAAGGGATTACCCAAGAAGGAAGCTTAAAAGTTCATGGATTCTTTCAGAGTTCCCTTTTCACCTGCGGCAAGTTCTTAGGTACCTACAATTAAAATATAAGTTCACTGCAACAGTATTAAAAAAAAAAAATTGAAACGGGGGATGGGAGCAGACAATATCTTCATAATCTGCATTAGCAGACAATGTTCAACTGAAACAGCATAAAGTAAATTAAAATGGACAGGTTAGCAGTGACGTTTAACACTGCAGTTGTATATTAATACCCGTTCTCAATATAATAAACTACAAAACCCTGAACACAAAATTGCCCAACTCCTCTAACAGCAAAAGGATTATGTTACACACCCTGCAAGCATCTGTTCTTAGCATGTAGAGCTGTAGATTCACATGTTTTGCATACTCCTGCCATCTAGTGTCGAGTCCGGATGTTTGCAAGTTGTTTTTTCTTCGAAGAAGTCTTTCCCAGTCACAAGGCAAGGTGACTCCTCCTTTCGGTGATAGTGCGCATGGGCATCGACTCCATTGTTAGATTGTTTTCCCACAAGAGGGTGAGAATGGAGTAAGTAAGTGTAGTACAGAGATGTCCATGCATATGTAAGGTGAATAATACGAACTGCAACAACCATAGGTGTACGGGGAGGAGGGAGGGTGCATGTGAATCTACAACTCTACATGCCAAGAAATGATGTTTACAGGGTAAGAAACAATCCGCTCGTGGCATGTGTGCTGTAGATGCACATGCTTTGCATAGATTGTATAGCAGTATTCTCCCAAAGCGGTGGCTAACCAGTGGGTGTTGCAGTGGTTTGAAAAAGTGTTTGTAGCACTGCTTGTCCTACATTAGCGTGTTGACGTGCTAATGCATCCAAACAATAATGTTTGGTAAATGTGTGTGGTATAGACCATGTAGCTGCCGTACATATGTCAGCTAAGGTAATGTTACCTAAAAAGGCTATAGATGCTCCTATTTTACGAGTAGAATGTGCTCTAGGAGGTATAGTTAAAGTTCTTTTAGCTTTAACATAGCAAGTTTGAATACAATTAACAATCCATCTAGAAATACCGGATTTAGAGATAGGATTTCCTTTAGGAGAGTGGAGCAAACGCAACAAAAAGTTGTTTGGCGAAAATCTTTTGTTCTATCAATATAGTATAATAGTGCTCTTTTTACATCAAGTGTGTGTAGAACCCTTTCCGTTACTGAATCAGGTTGAGGGAAGAGTACAGGTAACTCAACTGATTGGTTAATATGAAAAGCAGAAAAAACTTTTGAGTTTGTACGAAGTACCACTCTATCTTTATGAAGTTGAAAGAAAGGTTCTTCTGAGGTTAATGCCTGGAGCTCACCAACACGCCTTAATGAAGCGATATAGCAATTAGAAAGGCAACCTTCCATGAAAGAAATTGTAATGAAAAATTGTGTAATGGCTCAAAATGTGGACCCACAAGTCTTGTGAGAACAATGTTAAGATTCCAGACAAGTGCAGGTGGTACCTTGGGTGGCATTCTTTTAAAGCCTTCAATAAGAGCTTTAATTACTAGAACTTTAAATAAGGATAAATGTTGTCTATTTTGCAGATATGCAGCTACTGCCGCAAGGGGTAGTTGAATAGATGTGTAGGCAAAGCCAACTCGCTGTAGATGCAAAAGATAAATATTTTGTATAGATGCATCTAGTGGATCAATTGTTTTATTACAATATATAACAAACCTTTTCCACTTTGCTGCATAACATGCTCTAGTAGTAGGTTTTCTTGCTTCTTTAAGAAATGCCATTCAATCTGGTGATAGATTTAGGCATCCGAACTATGACTTCAGGGGCCAGATCGCTAGGTTGAGCTCCTTGGGGTTTGGGTATTTGATTTCTCCATGGTTCTGTGTGAGAAGGGTAGAAGTGTGGTGCAGCTTTTGGTGTGGAACCACTGACAGTTCTAGAAGTGTGGTGAACCATGGTTGACTAGCTCATGTGGGAGTCACTAGAATCAGTGGGAGTGATGTCTGCCTGAGTTTCGGAACCAGAAATGGAAGGAGAGGGAGAGGCGGAAAAGCATAAGCAAATAGCCCTGACCAGTTCATCCATAGGGCATTGCCTTTGGATAGATGGTGTGGGAATCTGAGGCGAAGTTTGAGCATTTTGAGTTCTCTGCTGTGGCAAAGAGGTCTATCTGTGGAAATCCCCATTTTTGGAAGTATGGAAGGAGAACCTGGGGATGAAGTTCCCATTTGTGTACTTGTTGCCGCATCCTGCTAAGGAGGTCGGCAAATTGGTTGTGCATGCCTGGAAGGTGTTCTGCTAGAAGATGACTTTTGTGATGTATTGCCCAACGCCAAATGGTCTGAAAGAGGTGCGACAACTGTAGTGTCCCCTCCCCCTGTTTTTGTACATAGTACATAGCTGTCATATTGTTTGTCCGGACTAGGACAACTTTCCCTATGAGGTGAGGCTGAAAAGCTTTTTGTGGTAGATAAACAGCTAGAAGCTCCTAGTAATTGATGTGGAGACTACAGTGTTTGGTGTCCCATAAACATTGAATTATTAGTGATTCCACTGACGTGCTAAGCATTCCTGTAAAGGACGCATGTGTAATCTTGCGTGAGGCACTATTGCAATGCATGATGCCATCATTCCTAATGATTGCATGAAAGTTCTGACTGTTAGGTATTGGTGGTTTTGAAACTGTAGTAATAAAGTTTGAAAGTATTGCATTCTGACTGCATTGGCCGAGGCTAGAGCTATGTGAGTGTTTAGCGTTGCTCCCAGATATGGTTGCAGTTGTGAGGGTTGAAGATGGGACTTTTGAGCATGGACTGTAAATCCCAATTGATAGAGAAGGTTTATGGTAGCTTGAGTGTGTTGTAAACACTTTTGCTGTGTGTTGGCTTTGATGAGCCAATCATCCAGATATGGGAAGACATGAATTTGCTGTCTTCTTAGATGAGCTGCTACTACTACTGCTAGACATATTGTGAATACTCTAGGTGCAGTAGTCACTCCGAATGGGAGTACTTTGAATTGATAATGATTTCCTGCTATCACAAATCTGAGATATTTGAGATGTGCTGGGTGGACAGGAATATGGAAGTATGAGTCCTTAAAGTCTAGTGTGGACAAAGTCGCCTTGTTGTAGAAGTGGAAGCGCTTGTTGAAGGGTAACCATATGGAAGTGTTCTGAAAGTATGTATAGGTTTAACGGTCTGAGATTGGTCGTAGAGACCCATCCTTTTAGGGGATTAGCAAGTAAAGTGTGTAAACTCCTGATCCTTGGTGTTGTCATGGAACTGGTTCTATAGCTCCTTTTGTTAGAAGAGCTTGTACTTGTTGTTTTAGCAAGAGTTTGTGATTGCGAGGTGGAATATTAGGAGGATTGCTGCTCCAAGCAAGAACCATGTTGGATAATGTCTAATACCCATTTGTCTGATGTTACGGATTGCCAAATGGGAAAGAATTGTTGCAGTCTTTCCCCCGACAGGTGTAAAATGGTCGGGGGAATTGTAAGCAAGTCACTGTTTGTTGGGAGATGGAGAGGTAGGTGTACCTTTACCTCTGCCTTTGAAATGGTTTCCTCTATACCCACCTTTATAGAAACCTCTTGAAGGTGAGGGTGGCGTGTTTGACCTGTATGAGGATACATTGAGATCTGAGGAATTACCTTTGGATCCTCCTCTATAAAATGAGCGGCAAAAGGAGCCTCTATTGGATGGTGACTGAAGGGCTCCCATTGATTTCGCCACTTGTGTTCTTTTTCATTTTCTCAAGTGACTCATCTACTTGAGGTCCAAAAAGATTCTGTTTGTCAAAGGGGGCATTAAGAATAGTTTGCTTAACCTCCAGTTTAAACCTGGAGAGTCTCAGCCATGCATGTCTTCTACGAAAAATGCTGGTGTTAATGCCCCTTGCTGCAGTATGAGCAACATCTATCTAGCGCACATCTGATAGTGGAATTAGAAATCAATTTCCCCTCCTGCACCAATTTTTGTCCTTTTTTCTTGTGTTCTTCTAGGAGATATTGGAGTAACTGCTCCATTTCATCCCAGTGGGCCCGGTCATATCTTCCAAACAGGCCTTGTGTGTTGGCTATACACCAGTGGTTGGCGGATTGTGCAGCCACCTGTTTCCCCGATGCATCTATCAATTTAGACTCTGTCTGGAGGCAGTGCATCAGCTGAAGTTTGGGAATTTGCCCTTTTCCGAGCATTGGAGACAACTAAGGAATTTAAAGGCAAATGTCCTCTAATAAAAATTCAGTTCGAGAAGGTTTGTATTTATCAACCCTGGGTGTTAAAATAAGAGCCCGTACAGGCTCTTTAAAAATATTATCAGCATGTCGAATCATGCCTTTTAACATGGGTAAAGATTGTGCCGTCCTATGAGATGTTCCTAAAGTTTCAAATAAAAATACTCCAAGGATTCCTTATGTAGTGTGACCCCATGGTATAATACTGCTTTGGAAATGAACTACTGGTATGCAGTGCTGTCATCAAGAGGTGATGGCTTTGTAGGGTATAGATCAGGATCATTATCTATTGGAGGATCAATGTTGTAATCATTCCATGGATCCATTGGTGGTGGACTATCATCACCATCAATATCGGGATGTGTGAGTGGAGAACCCTGTGGTGTATTGTCTAAAGGGTTTGGGCCTTGTGGTGGTAAAGATGGTGGAGGGATTTGAGGAACAGGGTGGAAAGGGCTTGTATTCATGTCCTTTTTCTTCTTTAGAGGAATTTTGTAACTTATATCCTCTGAAGGAATGTTCCTTTTAGGTGTGACATGTTTAGCTATGTGTCAAGTGTCTGGATCCTAAGCAGAAGAAAATCTACATTAATCCAGTTTTTCCAGCCTAATCTCCAGCATGCGTTCCGGAGGCTTTTGAGGAACACTGTTTTCGGTGCCTAAATTTCCTGGGCCGAAATGGTCCGGTCCCTTTTATCCTTTGGAGCCGAAGGTTCCGATGCCGAAAGTAGTTTTTCTTAGACTCGGTCCCGAACCAGAAGGCTTGACTTCTTCGGTGCAGAGCCCAAGGGCGGGGCGTTAGAAGCAGTGTCTCGGTGCCAACCATGGCCAGAAGGCAGTGGTGGCCCAGAAGCCTTTTGTCTGGTGGAAGAAAGTTTGAGGGGCAAAGGGGCTTTGTTACTCACGGCACCCTGTCTCGTTGGAACGTCTTTGGATTCTAACTCTATTTCCGGTACCAAATACGATTCTTGGATAGAGAAGACGTCCTCCTCTTCCTCCAAGGCCTCCATTTCTTTGCGCTCGGTATCTTCTCTGAAGATATCCGGGGGGTGTTCAATGTTCTGCCGCTGCATGTCCCTTCGTCGAGCCAGAAGATCCCCCAAAGTCTTCTTCGATAGGAACGATTGACAAGCGTCGCAATCTTCTTCCTTGGGCTAAGGTGAAAGGCACAAGTTGCAGACTTTATGCAGGTCGGTGCGTGGATACTTGGAGAGGCACAGAGGGCAGAATTGAAACGGAGTCTGTTCCATAGGCAGAAGACTGGCTAATACGGAACGAAGTAGAAGTCTACCGACGCAGCTGCCCGAAGGCCACCAACGAGGTCTTCTCTACCGAAGACAGAGAGATTTCCTATTTCGCGACACGCAGAGAATGATGAAGCGCGTACGAAAACAATACTAACGAGGGTACAGAGGATTGCGCACCGAGGGGATCCCGAAGAACAGTTTTGAACCGAAGCGTCACAAACCACGTCCAAACCAGATGTCGGAAAGAAGACAATCTAAAAATGGAGTCGATGCTCATGCGCACTATCACCGAAAAGAGTCGTCATCTTGCCTTGCGACTGGGAAAGACTTCTTCGTAGAAAAACAACTTGCAACATCCGGACCCAACACTAGATGGCAGGAGTAGGCACAGCATGTGTATCTACAGACACATGCCTCGAACACTATTTTACCTGACAGTGGTGACCAAAATGTGATTACAGAGGTGCACAGCGTTCAGATAGGTAATTAGACCAGCTGTAATAGCAATCAAGACTTACCAAAGGAAGGGCCGGGAGTGGAGAAACCCATGGCAGGTGTGCCAGGGGTGCCAAAAGACAGATTGTTGCTAGCTGCTGTGGAGCTCTGACCAAACGTTGGTGTAGAGGAACCTTAAAAAAAGAAAAACAAAAAAGCAGACTTTGATTACTCATTTTCCAGGACGCCACTAGACCGCCTGATCCATTCCTGCCCATATACACTTTGTGAAATGTAATCAAACAAGGTTACTATCTGTTCTAAAAAGACAACCTTAAGCCACGGGCCATTTGACAAAATCCAACAGACTATAAATTATTTGTGCTGGCTTCCTAGTCCTACTTAATGATACTGATTACTGGATACTTCCATATACCAGCTAATCCTCACCTTCAGACTGATCCAAGTGATTTCTCCAGCTTATAATCGAAGTAAAGACTCAGAATTTTCCCTTCCTCAGTCTCAGCACTACTGTTTTAATTTAGCTGACTTTCTGGGCTAATAATGCCTGGTGCTGCCTTTAAAAACCCTAATTCAATAATTGAAACATCCTCATAACTATACAAAAACACAGCAGGTCTAGTGTTTCAATTGTTGTATTACCTAGTGATGATGTTGTTCAAAAGACGTACTCTTATTTGTATTAGTAGTGTTTATTTTACGGTTTTCTTCAGTGTATATATTTAATAAACATTTTAACACAAAAAAGGTACCAACACCATTGACAACAGAAAAGGGTAACCAATACAAAAAGCTGCACTATTTCCTCCTACATCTACTGCTTAAACCAGTGATGTAATCTATCCATGCAAAAAGAAAAACCCACACCAGTCAGTTATCCAGGATCAAAATTCACTATAGTCAGCCTTGTGCCGGTATTTGTAAAGAAGCAAAGGCAGTTACCTTCATCTCCCAGTACTTCCTCGAACCCTCAAAATAAATAAATGAATAAAAATAAACACCACGTACACCAAAAAATGCTGAGGTGCTTTCCTTTGAAGGGTTTAATTTGATGCCCATTATAAACAGAAAAGCTTTACTGTCTTCTGCCAATAATGTGCTTTATACAATAGGTTACCTTCACTTCACAGGGTCTACATCAAGCGGTATTACATCACAGAAAATATATTTGTCTTTACATTGCAGGTAAGTTTTCAGTCTACTTCACAGGTAAGTGACTGTTTTAAGTGACCCAACCTTAACAGTAAGCGTGGCACAATAGAAGGACTCACCTATACACACTGTTATAGCACAAGAAACACTTCCCATGGGGTCTTTATGCGCCTCACATGCCCTGTGCAGGTTTTGTAATCAGGTGAGCACTCCAAGTGGGGGTTGGATAATTACTATGGCTGACAGACTCATTACAACGCCACCATCTTGCATCACTGCTCTGTGGCGCCCCGTTATTTCTAGTTCAGATAAATTTTGAATAGTTCATGGAGACTAAATCAGCCATCATCCCGCACTTGTACCAAACAGAGTGGACATGCACTGGAGGCACTTTAGGGAAGTCAGGTGGGGCAGAAAGGAACAAAATACCCCCTCCTAGTGGTGGCCCTAATGACTGATGCGTCATTCAACCACTGATATGTGACTGGGGGTGAGTGTCTGAAGAGCTTCAGCGCTCCGTCCATCATCTCCTAGTATTTGCTTTGTTTGCCCTAAGTTGGCAGGGTATGCCCAGACGTGGGTCCCTTGCTCACTTTGCCACTGGATTCAAGCTAGCCTGGCTGATGAGGGGTGTTACTCCAAAACCGGTCCCAGGATGCTGGTTTCCGGTCCAGGGAAGACCTGGCTTGGCAGTTCGGGCTGGACTGTTCCCATGAGGCACAGGGTCGAGACCGATTTGCATATAGCTGGGTCTGAACTGGGGTGGCGAAGTGAGCTAAAGAACGATGATGGATTCAACCCAGAACTGTGACTGGGGGGAGGGGGGTGTGTGTGTGAGTGTCTACAAGTTTCAGCGCTACGTCCATCATCTCCTTGTGTTTGCATTATTCAACCACTGCCCTATTGCTATATATTAAAAAATAAATAAAAGCTGGGTCCAAAAGTTTTTTTTTTTTTTTTAGCAATCCTTCAAATGCTACAGTGTGCATGGGTTAACAAATAGTATGGCTGATCAGTCTTGATTCAACTTTACCACCATATGCTTTTTATTTCCATCATATACACTTCCTGTCTCTCTCACTACTACAGGCTCTTTCATCTCAGTTTTGTTCCTTAATCGCCGTTTTTTTCTTTTACTCTCCCACCCTTTTTCTCCATTTTCAAGAGGTTGGTGATCTGAACTGGCTGCGCTATATTCTAATGGGTCGGCCTAGCTCGCCTAGAGCCGGGAGCCAGCAGCTCAGGAGGTTTGTCTCCGTGCTTGACCCATTTGAATGCTTGCTGGGGTTTCTGGTTGGTTTGCAGCAGGTAGACAGTCACAGGGGTAACGCAGTGCGCATCACACAGTTTTGGTATTTATTCGGTGTGCGTAGGTAGTTTTTAGTCCCGGGCAAAATATAAATTACACTAACGCAATTTTCTTATGTTCACAATCCCCTTATTGCATGACATTCCTGATATACTATGAACAAGTAAGAATAACCAGAACGCATGTGGCTGCTGTTTGCAGCACTCGTTTTTCAGGGTGCTTTTACCACAATAAATGTATGCAAAAGTGTATTTTACGTTAAAATAGACCACTAAATGACACGTTTCCATTTCAAGTAATTACTCATCGTTTAGCATAATTTCCCCGAAATTTCACATAATTCCTCAAAAGCAAATTACGTGAATTTTGCACAACCCCAGCAATGGTTTTAGCAGTCCACCTATTCAGAGACACAGAGGGCCAAGTGACTGTACTAGTTTCCACCGCTCAATGAGCTTGCAGAACATGCATATGTACATCACACTGCATTGCTCATGTCTGGATGTTCAAATGCCGCTAGTGCAAGACCCTGCCCGAGTCAAATACTCTTTCTAAGTGGAGTACCATGGCTGTTTCTCTCTCATATTGAGCCACTGCCTGCTCTCATTCATCCAATAATCGAAAAAGTCCTCCAGCTATTAGGCAGTGTTTGGCCGACAGAAACCTCAGCCTAACAGGAGTGCTGGGGCGAGAAAAAAAAATATATATTCACTTTAAAGAACCACTGGAAAGGTAGTACTAAATAAGCTAAAAGGTAAAACTAGACAGCCTGCAGGGCTTGCGTGTAACAAATGAACAGTAACATGTGCAGAACCCATGGACCTGGCAGTCCAGGTTCTGGGATGTACACAGGGCAACAGCAGTACTGAATTAGGTAGGGTAACACTGAAGTCCGTGCACTGCCTGTATGCGAAGAGTATGCAGAACATATGGGCCAGATAGTCTTTACGCTGGGGTTTACACCAAAGCGCACTAGCATGAAACATGCAACAGTAAAGGTGGAGATTATGCAAGGTCTACGCATCACATGTAAGCAAGGACACACTGATGGCAGCCGAGGCTCTGGGCATACTCCGTGATAGTATAAGGATAGGGCAATACTGGAGATCATGAAGGGTCTGTGTTATGGCTTTGCAGTTGTAGGCCATTTCTTTCTACTCTGCACTGCAACTGCTGTGGTGGCCATAGGCACAGCTGGCACTCTTTCCACCCTCTCTGGTGTCTCTGCAGCAGAATAAAAACTCATGTGAGAATTTAGTTTATCAAGGCTGGCAGTAGTGAGCCCCAGCCAAAGTCCTCTCTCTGGGCTTTGCATGGATACGTCCCAGATGCAGAGCAGGGGAGGCCCATGCAAATAGGTCCACAGATGCAAGCACAGGCGGACAGTGTAAATAGGTCTACAGGTGCAGAGCAGGATGGACAGTGAGTATATGTCCACAAATGCAGGGCTGGACCATGTAAACGTCCAGATACGAAAAATACAGGATATAATTAATGTAAGAAAGGATTTCATAATGTCTTAAAAACAAGTGTGATTTAAGAATACACATTTAATTGAATAGCATAAATAATACATTTGAAGAGAAATAGCGAAATAAGAAAAAATAAAAAGGCAAGAAAGATTACCAAGGTTCTTAACCCTGAATCTGTGGTAATTTATGGTGCTACCCAGTGTTAATGAAGCATCGGAATCAATTGGGTACCACTAAATGTCCGAGCAACCCCAGGTTCCGGACCTTGGTAGTGATCTGTAAAGGTGCAGAGTAGGAAGAGTTCAAGACTTGGCAAAACTGCAGAAGGAAATCGTTCAGGTTCTCTTGGCTTAGGTTTTGGAGGTGGACCATTTGAAAAGCAAAACAAGCAATGACAAAGCAAATAACTCTGGATTTAATGTGCTAATATGCAAAATAACCACATTAGAGACATGTGAGGGAGCCAGCAGTAGCAGACAGAGGACAACAGATGTAAAATAGTACCTCCTACCGGTCAGTGGAAGCAATTGAATGGAGGCAGAATGATCTACTGAAACAGCCATTGCATTGGGTGATAGATGAATATTCCACTGGGCTGAGCCTAGTTGCAATTGACGAAGTCTCAAGCCAAAGGCTGAAAGAGGTTGGGCATAGAAAGCAAGTGATTGAAAGAGGGGACCCTAAATACCCACTCAATGCAGATCATAAGGAAAAGGTAATTTTGGCAGCTGTGATGTTAAAACCCAGATCTGAAAATAAATGATTTCTTGATGCATTCCCATCATATTTATGTTTTATTTCCTGGGGTGTCTTTGGACCCTTGGCACATTCATTATTTTGAGTCAAAGGTTTATAATCTTGAAAGCAGCCTGTCCCACTTGGGTTTTCAGGTGACCTTTAGGTGGCTTCAGCATCTGGTACCTCAGTTAGCATTATGGCTACAGGAGAACCTTCTTAGTTGAACATCTTCAAATGTACTGCTCTACAGTAATGGTACACTGGTATAGGTATTTTTCTTTTTTCATATAAATGCATGGTTTCTGTAGTCTAGGGTCTCAAGCTGGATGGGGTTTGATGCTCAAGAAACAAAGATTTAATAGAGTTACTCATTGTTTGGAGGTACATGGGCTAATGACTGACGGTCCTGAAAGTCATGCCTGGTAGATCAAAGTCAACTGCTCAATACCATGCTGCTCGGTGCCATGCTAGGCAGAGTTATAGTGCTCCAGTAGTTGGTACAGATAGAGGGAGCACAAATTTGTTGGCGCAATGAAAGTATGTACACCAGGCTGGGTTCTTAGGCACTTTATATGCAGGTACAGGCAAACTTTCCAGTTTGGCCCAAACAATGAACATCATTCAACTCCATACAAAAAGCATTCTTTAGATTGATGCAGGTCTCCAGGTATTACCTAGTCAAAGTGCCCAACAAAAAATGAATGTGTCTTTGTGTAACGCAACTGGTGCACATGTAAAGCACTCTGATACCAGATACCTTCGGGTCAAGTTCACTCTATACAAGACCTATGGGGGGAAAAAAAAGTCTTTGTTTGCAGAGGTCCACAGGATGGTACTTGATGCAGGCACCAAGTCAGCGAGTCAACATTTTTTTATTTTAATTTAATCTTATTTCATTGTTTTAAACAGACAACCTTATAAAGATACTTGCATATCACACTGATCATAATAAAATGTAACCATTTTAATTAATCGAATCAATTGTTTATTCATACAGGCACCAAGTGTGAGTTTTCCCAAAGTTTCATCAACATTGGCTGCGCTAAAACTAGCGCTGCCTTAATGGTGCAACATAGTAATCATCCTCTTGGGCAAAGGTCAAACAACACAGCTTCCTTTTCAATCGTCTGATACAAAGGCATACTCCCACACCTGCACAGGTTTGCAGCTTAGGTGTTCTGATTGAGGAGGACCTCTTATACCTACCACAAAAACAAATAGAAATAGACGTTGCCATCTATGGCAAACACCTATTTCTACAAACATTTCACAAGGCTGCCCTGATCATCACAGTGATAAAGGTCCTCATGGATTACTACTTCCACATCGGACATCCAGCCAGGACACAAACTCCTGTAGGTCCAAAATCACCCAGCCCAACTCATATGGCTGTCACTACTATGACAACATTGCATCAACACTGAAAACCATCCACTTTTTGCAGATAAAAAAAAAAAACACTATTGAAAACTATGCTTAGCGCACTTGTCATTGCAGGGCTGCAGACCAAGCAACAAATCCATGGTCTTCCAACCTGCCAATAACCTGTGCCCTGCACCCTCTCTGTGCAACCAACCAGAAACAAACATTTCAGTGGAAGGCCATGGCATTCCCAATGCCAAACCACCTGGACCCTTGGCCTGACTCAAAGGAGACATCCTGCGATTCCACGAAGGTAGCAAGACTCACTACTTCCAAACTGGCCCTTTGCTCACTGTAGGCAACTTGCCTGTGGCGCGAATGGCCCTTGCCTGCATAAGCATCCAAAAGCCTATCAGATACAAGACTATCCCTTATTAACAATGGGTTGCACAAGACACGTACTCAGAATGCAGAAGACCATGTCTACCTCCTGGACAAGACTTTACCAACACTAACATCTGTACACAACAGGAAGGTGAAGACCAAACAGTCAAGCTTCTAACCAGCATGGCAGACTTCTGCCCTGAACATGCCCCTATTTTGCTTCCAAAGCAACCTACTGATCTCTGAAGCACATTAAAGACAGCATAAAGCACTTGACTGAAAACCAAAAGATACATATATAAAATGGAAGGTTTCTAGGATGGTAAATGGTCTCTGCCAAAGTTGCATGCACTTCAGGGTTTGTCGAGATGGTTTTGTGAATGATCTCAATTGTGGATCCACTCTGGTGGTTGGTTTCGAAGTTTGGAAACAGTCTTTATTGAATGTGGATCTTCTGCTGGATATTGGGTGTAATGTTAAGAATGGACAAAATGATCATGTCTTGAATAATGGAAAATCTGCTCCAGTGGTTGATTGGGAGGTTCTTGTGTTTGGAAGCAGTCAATTTTTATAGTTTGTCTGGACCTTGGGTGGGAGATTTCTGGGTTGGAGGACATACTCTGGATGATTAATTCTGTTCAGGAGAAGAATGAGAGGTTCCGGCTTTGGGAAATATTTCTGATAATGATCGGTCACTCCGGGTGAGATGGGATCTGTCTACATCCAAAGTGATGCTCTTCAGGAAGAGTGGCTACTTGATAGGTAGGAATATTCATTAATGGTGTATCCTCTTCAGGAATTGTGTTGGGGCAGGAGGTCCTTAGGCCTGGGAATGATACCCATCAATGGAGGGATCCTCTTCGGAGACTGGGTGGGATTTTCCCTAGTTTGGGAGTATTAATGAATGGTGGATCCTCTTCAGGAGTTGGTATAGGTTCCTTGGACTCTGAATATTTATCAGAGGTGTATTCTCTTCAGGAGCGGGGTTGTAGGTTCTTTGGTTTGAGAAGGATAGTCAAAGCTGAATCTTTTAAGGAGTTGGGGGGGGGGTTAGAAACTCTTCATGATTGGGGGGGGAGAAGGAGGGAATGATTATTAGCAATTGTGGATCATTTTTAGATGTATTGGTGGGTCCTAGGTCTGGGAATTATATAGGCCTGTGCGGAGTTCTGCTACGTAGAACTCCGCGAAGTGACAACAAAAAACCACCACGCTACATGGAGTTCCGCAAGCGGCAGAGTGCGTTAGGTCGAGACGTTTTTTTGCGCTGGGTGTTTGTCCCGCGCTGGAAAATCAGCGTGATCGCCACCATGTGCAGCGCAAGAGGGCGCTGCTTCTTTCTGCTGCTAGAGTAAATGTTCTTCTCGAGTGGCAGCTTCCTCAACAAGAACGGAAGGTTTTTCAACGCGAGCGGTCGCGGCCATGCGTGACCGCCCGCGTTGAGAAATCTTGCCGTGAGGTGGTCTGGAGTCAGATTTTCCTCACTCGCCAACTGAACGTTGGAAGCAAGGAAAAACACTTTTCAGAGTTATGCAGAGTGGGAAAACCTCCACAAACTGAGCAGAATTTCACACCTAGGCCAAGAGTTATATTTCTCAAGCGTGGAGCTTGTGGTAGGTTCCCTGATTTGGGAAGGATAGTCATCAATGGTGGATTTTGTTTAGGAACAGAGTAAGAAATTCCTAGGCTTGGTAAGAACAGCTATCAAAAGGTGAACCCTCTTCTTGAGTAGTGTGAGGGTTAAGAGGTTTAGGCATTCTATTAATCAAAAGTAAGCCTTCCGGAGTTGGGCGCGATACGATATTCATAATTGATGGATATAATTCAGGAACTGGTATGTAAAAGATTACATTCTTCAGGAGTGGGAATCAAGGTGCATGTTTTGCAGAAGTCTTTATTAATGGTGTATGTGGTCATTTAGTTAGAACACCCACACAAACCTAAGCCTTTCACTGCACTCTGAATCATTCAGAACATTTCAGACTATATTGACTCCCTAACTGTTCTCTATATCCAGTACACCCAACTAACAGGTCCACCATGCGCAACAACATCACATCTTCCGTTTCCTAATTCACTTTAAAAAATATATCCCTATTCAAAATACTAGAGTAAATGCATGAGATCCGCAGCACATTCTTAACTAATCCTACAAGGAAAAGGAAGCACTTATTAATCGACAACCTACTTACCACTAATCTGGAGTTCTGGAGTAACACAAATGCTCTTCAATGCCTTATTAGGAGTAGTAATGATTAAATAATATTGAACGCTTTACTTTATTATTGTGTAATTTGAACTAATGCCGGCTGGCATTTAATTACGTATTTTTTCGAACTGTTAGACTGGGACCACTCCCTTTCTGTACTGTATTCTACCCAGGTCCCAGGACTCATCTGGGTTTACCCTTTTGTGTAACCTTATTAGGAGTAGTAAGCACTATATAA
Source organism: Calotriton arnoldi (assembly GCA_963921515.1). Lineage (NCBI taxonomy): Eukaryota > Metazoa > Chordata > Amphibia > Caudata > Salamandridae > Calotriton > Calotriton arnoldi. Next base: position 2,179,629 of record CAWUFW010001879.1, on the reverse strand, counting down.
ATACTAATTCTAAACACATACGTATTTGTATACACAGATACATATACATCAAGGTTGTTTCTTTACATTGTAATCTTTTTAATTGAAATTTACATAATTATGATAATTTTAAATAAGTAAATGTAATTTATAAAGCAAAATGAATTTGAAATACGATTAATACATAAAAACGTGAATTTAAATGTTTTTATAAATTATGGCTTTTAGTTTTATACGTTTTGGGGTATGCTGCACAGTATAAATGGGCGGCCTCCTGGAGGGACTGTCACTAGAATGGAGTACCTACCGGGATGCAATTTGTCCCTACATGTTCTACTCTGCTGGCATTACTGATCAATGAAATAATACCACACAAAGGGCCTAAAGGGGAGCATCTACCCTACCAACAACATACTGTTCCCAAGTTGATACAATCTCACACACTATTGTACATCTGGTAATACGAGTAAGACAACGGACCACCTTGTATGCTGGTTGAAGACCAGAAAAGGAGCACTTTGCTGTTAGGAAGAGAACCCTCACTCACCCAAAGGGGACCTGCTTTATCATTGGGTTCGCTCCTCACACAAGGACCGCAAGGTACCACCTTGTGTGGGCTACAACTCCCATGCATCAGGATGGGAGGAGCGGAGGCGTTTTGATGAGCAAAATTAGGTTCTTGAGTGAGGGGCAAAGGGAATCTAAAGTGTCACTAGAACTATCTCCTGGTGGGCGAAAATACTTTTATTATGGTGCCCCCATTGGATAAGGTTAAAAGGTGCGAGAACAGGGGGAAAAGTACTACCCTACCTCAATCGGTCAACATGTTTCTGCCCTTAAATGAGACTATAAAGTTTGCGGGCATTTGTCAGGACCAGAAAAGACTGTCACTATTTATAAATCAAAACTAAATATCAGTCATACATTCGGCTAGGTAGTTAACAGGGTGGGCCACTACTGGCATCAGGGTCCACCTATGACGTCAGAGTGTATGTGTACATTCCACCCTCAAGCATCAAACCCCATCTATGTAATAGAGCGGCTGTGATTCTGATAGTCGGGTTGTAAATGGGGCTGGCAAACTGATTGACCCACATACCCAATCAAGGGAACGCGCTACTGGGCTCCTGCGCGATACTCTTCAATTTACATGGGCCGGTGCCCTGCAACGCAGGCAGATGAGGGTCCCCTACACGAAAGACCTCTCTCTATAGTCTATTGCAGCTTCCCCATGAGGGCAATTGGTCTGGCTTGCGTGACTGGGAACGGAGAGGCATGGCAGTGCCTGAGGATTGTTACGCAAATGGGCAGCTACTGGATTTTACAGATTTGGTCAATGAGTGTGGGGAGCACACACACCATTACCATGGAGCTATGTGGCAAGCCTGGGGGAGAGGGAGGGGGGCCAGGAGACCTGGAACATGGCTGTCTGTAGCCATCTACACTACAAACGATCAAACATGCAAAAACCCTCAATTACAGAACCCTCTTAACCCAAACTAAGTGTACACTGACTGAGCTGCATGACAGATGGGCTCTGGGCATGCAGGGAGGAGGGTGGGCACATGTGGATCTACAGCATTACATGCCACGAACAAATGCTTACAGGGCAAGTAAAATATTCAGCTCGAGGCATGTGTGACTGTAGATACAGATTCTCTGTATGGACTGTAAAGCAGTCCTCAGAAGCGGTAGCAAACCTGTGGATGTTGCAGTTTAGAAAAGTGTATGCAGCACTGCCTGTCCCACATTAGTTTATGGATGTGCTAGAACATCCACACAGCAGTGTTTAGTGAAAGTGTGTGGTGTAGACCATGTAGCTGCTTTACATACGTCAGCTATTGGAATGTTTTCTAGGAAGGACATAGAAGCTCCTTTCGAGTAGAGTGTGTTCTAGGAGGGGTAGGTAGAGTTCTTTTGGCTTTAGCATACCATGTTTGAATGCACTTAGCTATTCATCTGGCAATGCCGGATTTGGATATGGGCTTTCCTTTGTGAGGTGGTGAGCAAGCAACAAAAAGTTGTCGAGTCATTCTAAAAGTCTTTGTCCCAGCAATGTAGTACATAAGGGCTCTTTTGACATCTAATGTATGTAGAGATCTTTCCGCAACAGTCTTATTGTGGGAAACAAACTGGTGACTCAACTGACTGAGGTGGAAATGAGAGGCCACCTTTAGAAGGAATTTGGGGGTTGGTGCAGAGGACAACCCTGTCTCTGGAGTTGGAAGGGTTCTTCTAACGTTAATGCCTGAAGCTCAACAACACGTCTGATGGAGGTAATCGCAATTGAAAATGCCACCTTCTAAGGGCAGGAATGAAGGGGCTCAAATGGAGGGCCCATGAGTCGTGTAAGGACAATGTTAAGATTCCATGAGGGTGCAGGCGGAAACCCATGGTGGAATTACTCTTTTTAAACCTTCCATGAAGGCCTTTTTTTACTGAGATTTTGAATAATGAAACTGGTTGTCCATTTTGAAGATGGGCAGCCATTGCGGACATATGTAACTGTATGGAGGCGAAAGCTTGGCCAGAGATCTGAAAATGCAGCAAGTAACAGAATGTTTTGTATTGTTGCATTAAAAGGATCAATTTGTTTGGAGTGACAATAGGCTACAAATCTTTTCAATTTGGCCGCGTAGCATGCTTTAGTGGTAGGTCTACTGGCTTCCTTGAGAATGGTCATGCACTCAGGTGGGAGATTGAGGTATCTGAATTCTATGACCTCAGGAGCTAGATCGTTAGGTTGAGAGATTTGGTATTTGGATGCCAGATTTCCCCAAGGCTCTGAGTGAGAAGGTTCAGCCTATTGGGGAACTACAGAGAGGTCCAGTAAAGTTGTGAACCAGAGCTGGCAAACCCATTTGGGAGCTACTAGTATTCGTGTTAGAGACGTTTACCGGAGCATCCGAACCAGAAATGGAAGGAGAGGAGGAAAAGCGTTGGCAAATTTCCATGACCAATTTATCCATAGTGCATTGTCGTTGGATTGTGGGTGTGGGAACCTGGAGGCAGAGTCTGGGCATTTGACGTTGCCCCGGTTGCGAACAAATCTATTTCAGGTAACCTCCATTTGTAGAAGTATTGGAGGAAGACTTGCAGGTGGAGTTCCCACTCGTGGACTTGCTGCTGCATCTTGCTGAAGAGGTCAGCAAAGTAGTTAGCGGAGTACCTTCCAGGAATGGATAACAGGTGGATGCTGTGACGGACAGCCTAGCGCCAAATGGTCGGAGATAGGCGAGACAGTTGTTGAGAACAAGTCCTCCACCTACTCCCCCCACTATTTAATTCTGTAGGTAGAACATACTCTCATTGGCAAAGCTGTTCTAGTTCGAACAGACAATCGGGTGAGGTAGGAACGCTTTTAGTGCTAGGTTAACAGCTAGAAGCTCTAGGTAGTTGGACTGAGATCCTTTAAGTGTGCACCCCACCCCGTGAGTGATGCGTCCATTGTGACAGTGATGTGGAGAACCGGGTTGAGTAAAGGCTGTGCCTGTAATAGGTTGTTGGTGTTCTACCACTGCAGAGACTGAGTAGTGCGGCAGCCTGTCAACACTAGTACTTTCCAATGACCCTGTGTCTGAGACCACTGTTGAGCCAAACACTCCTGCAACGGACGCATGTGTAGTATGGCAATATAGGAAGCTATCATGCGTAAGAGACGCAGGACTATCCGGACTGTAAACTGGTGATTTGGTTGAAACAGAGGTATTAACACCTGGGAATACTGGATTCTTGCAATACTGAGATAGGCTAGGCCTATTTGCGTGTTTAAGTTAGCCCCTAGGTAAGCTTGTACCTGTAGGGGTTGAAGGTGGGACTTGGTGGAATTGATGGTGAACCCTAAGAGATGGAGCAGATCTATTGTGACCAGACTCAGTATTTGACACTGTTGGAGAGTGCTGGCTTTTGCAAGCAGAATTCTACCCAATTTAGGAAGAAACTAAAAACCTTCCTTTTTCAATGATCTGGTTTTGGTGTTATCGGCTCTTATTTTTTTCCCTTTCCCTCTGCTGTCTCTTGGGCACGCGCCGGGACACTCTTGAGTAGCTGTGCGCGTTACAAAACCTTAAACATAAGGCAATCGTCCAGATATGGGAATACGCTGACTGTCTGCATAAGTGTACGGCTACCACTGCAAGTCACATGGTGAATACCTTAGGTGCAGTAGTCATCCAGAAAGGGAAGACTTAGTTTTGTGGTGGGTGGAAAACACTATCAATTCAGAGATATCGGCAATGTGCTGGGTGTATTGTATCTGAATTCATGGATGCACTAGAGCTAAAGGACGCCTATTTCCACCCTGCTGGAGACCTGTAGAGTCACCATGTGAAAGTGCCCTGACAGGATGTATTCGTTTAGGAGTCTGAGGTCTAGAATTGGCCATAAGGTGCCGTCCTTTTCGGGTATTAGGAAGTTTAGCAAGTACACTCCTGTACCTTAGTGATGTAGAGGGATGGACTCTTAGCTCCTTTGAGAAGGAGAGCTTAGACCTCCTGTTTGAGTAGTGTTTAATGATCCAGGGATAGCCTGTATTTGCAAGGTGGAATGTTGGGAGGTGCGGTAATGAGCTCCAGACCAAAGCCATCTGATGATGTCCAACACCTACTGGTCTGATGTGACGGTTTGCCATGATGGCAGAAAGTTTAGTAACCGTCCTCCGACTGGTGTTATATGGTTGAGAGGTAATAGAGGGAAGTCAATTTTTGGTGGTAGGTGTAGCTCCTTTTAGGGAAAACTACTCTTGCCTCTACCTCTTAAATTTTTACCTCTATAGAATCCGCTGAAGTAACCCATGGGGGAGATAGTTGTCCCTGGATGCGTTTGTAAGAAGTGAATGTATCAGAAGAGGTTGCTTTGGAACCTCCATGGTAGGTGGGGCAGCGAAAAGAGCCACTGGAAGCCGGTGTTTGTAGAGGAGCCTCCCCCCCACTGCTTTTGCTGTCAGTGTCCTTTTTTTTTAATCTTATCCAATGTTTGGTCCACTTGGGAGCCAAAGAGGTTCCGGTCAAATAGCATGCTCAACGCATTCTGCTGAACCTCTGGTTTAAAACCAGAAATACAGATCTATGCATGCCTACGTAAGAGAATGCTGGTATTTATTCCCCTGGCTCAGCTGAGTCGAAGGCACAGCGCATTTAAGTGTTTGAAATCAATTTGCCTTCAGAGGAAAGTTCCTGACCCTGTTTTTTCTGATCCTCTGGGAGGTATTAGAGAAGGTTCTCCATCCCGTCCCAATGGGCACAATCGTACCCCACAAGAAGGTCTATACAGTTGGCAATACGCCAATGGTTGGCCGATTGTGCCACAACCCTTTTGCCGCCGCATCAATTCTTTTACTTTCTTTATCGGGTGGCAGGGCTGCTCCGATGGCCTGGGAGTTTGCTCGCTTTGGGGCAGTAGTTCCGACTAAGGAGGCTGGTGGAAGTTAACCCCAGACGTAGATGGGGTCAGATGGGGAGGCCTCATACTTCTTGTCCACCCTGGGTGTGGTGACTAGCCTGAATAGGGTCTTTAAAAAGGTCTTCAGTACGCATAAGCATGCCCTTGAACATTGGGAGGTATTGTGTGGGCCTGTGAGTGGAAGAGAGGGTTTTGAACAGGAAATCTTAGGGCTCCTTATGAAGCTCAACTTGATGGAAAGAGGCAGCTCTTTGTATAAGCTCCTGGTATGAAGTGGAGTCATCAGGAGGTGAAGATCGAGCAGGATAGAGATCAGGGTCTGTGCCCCTGGAAGGTCTATATTATAGGTATCCCAGGGGTCGTTAAGTGGAGGAGTGCAAAAAGAGCCCTGTCCCCCACCATGTCCTGCTGTGAGGGATTGTGGAGACCCGAGGTGAAATGTCAAGTGGTTCCCCTGTAGAATGAGGTGGGGAGGGTGAAGTTGGGATAGGTGGTGGTGCAGCAAGAGGTAAAGGAATGGTGGCCTTGTCTGCTTTCTTGCGAATTTTAACAGGAACTGGAGTGTACAGAGCCTCTTAAAAAAACTACTGTCTTTTGGTTGGTGGATGAGCCAGTGCCCAAGGGCGAGCCAGGATTAGACAGGTACGAACGAGGCTGGCTAACAATTTGTTTTTGCCTGGAGTCCAGTCGTCTGGTTTAAAAACGTTCGAATCTGAAAGTGATTTCAGCACCGAAGCTCTGCTCTTTGAAGCAGAGAAAGTAGATGCTGGATTTCGGCTCAGCACAGAAGGTTGAGTGGGCAGTCCGAGACATAGGTGGTCGATGCCGAAAGGTTCAGCTTAGCTTGCTTTTTCGGCGCAGAGCTGGAAGGTGGGCCGTTCAAAGCAGTTGCTTGGTGCAGACCATGGCCGGAAGGCAGTGTTGGACTGAGAGCCTCTAAATGGTGTTTGACGGGCCGAATTACTTTTAGCCATAGCCTGATTGTAAAGGTGGGGAGGGGATACTGCACTCACGGACTGTTGAACAGGTGTTATGTTCTCCATTTCCAGGTCGACCTCAAGGTCGTACCTGGAGCTGCCCTCGATGGAAAAAGCCTCTTCCTCTGCAGTCCATGGTTGAGGGTGTTCTTCTCCCTCAACATCACCATGACCGAAAAGGTCTGAAGTGCCTTCTATGCTTCTTCATGACATCTCGAGCAGACGTGGGCAAGGGTCTCAAAGAGTTTTCATGGAGCAGCAGACGTTGCTGTGTTCCAGTAACAGACAAATACTGCAGATCTGATGTAAGTCGGTCCGAGGGTACTTCACGTGGCAGCGAGGACAATAATGAAACCACGCCCATTCCACCACCAGCAAGGAATTCTTGAGAGACGCGACAGACTGAAGGAGGCCCCAAAGGGAGAGGCCCTGAATGGGCTGCAGTCGAGACTAACTCAGAACGATCAAAATAGGGATACGACGATACACAAGAGAAATTGGAAATGAGATCGAAGACAAAACAGATGAAGGGGAAGGTAGTGAGCAAATCGAAAAGAGCACTGTGATGGTGTCAAACCAGAGTGCAGGCATACACGTCCGAACCAGAAGGCGGAAAGAAAATCTAAAAATGGAGTTGATGCCCATGCGCATTATCATCAAGAGGAGTTACTTTACCTCATGATTTGAAAGACTTCTTTGAAGACAAACATCTTACACATATCCGGACCAAACACTAGATAGGAGTATGCAAAGCGAATTATCTACAGACAAGCCTCGAACTATGAGTAAGACCATGGCAGTCTGTCTGTTCGGGATGCTGCCTAAACCTAAAGCCAACTCGACCACTACTAGATTCGCATATCTGGCCCTTATTCTTGCCCAACGGCAGATATCACAGTTCTGGAAATCTCTCCCTAAACTCAAGGGGTGGAGAGGAGAGTTGACTAGATGGTCTGAATGCGAGGGAGTTTTACTGAATGGGAAGCGCAGCGAGGAAGACGTAGCCCAGACCATGCACAGGCATGGTAATTGATCCTGCTCTCTTCGGAGGAAATTTACCAGCACACTCTGGGTCACAGACACTCAAAATATCAAGACAAGATCAGCTCTAGGACAATACTAAAGAGGAGGACTAGCAAGCCATGCGCCCCAAACCACTTCACTGGACAAAATTTCATGTGCTGCTCGATTGAATCATCACCTCAGTGACAGTTTGTAGATGTTTCCCCATCCCTGTTGGCTGGCATCGTTCTTCCTCCTTCCCTCATGACAATACCCAGCTATCTCCCATGATGTGCTACCTTGCTTTGTTATTGCATGCCCATGTTTCAGTTCAGTATTCTTGAATACAGACTGTTCTCCTGCATGTAAGCATATTGTGTACAGTTATGCACTGGGCTGTTCAGTAGGAGCTGTCAAAACTGCTACGGACCTACACACTTGGTACATTACTCCTGTAATATTGATGTACGCTATGCCATAAACCTTAATAAAAGTGGGTTCTAAAAAAAAGGGTATTTATAGTAGTAGTAGTATGGAGTTTAGGACTACGGGATTGTAAGCTTATATTAAATAAGAGAAAAAATTATTTTAAGTAGTGTTTTATTATGAAAATGTAATACTTACATTGTGAAAAATTTGATTACTTTTTAAAATGTAAATATACTTGGGGCATGTCCACGAAATGCAGCAGAGTAGGGCAGAGTTCCCCATGCTCTGCTCTGACCTCCAACCCACATAGGATAACCCACATCCACCAAGCTCCATTTCACACTGACTTTAACAAACTGCTGTCCTGGGTCACATCAGCTTCCCAGGTATAGCTGCTATAAGCTGCATGCCAGAGAATAAATATGACGTGGAGGAGCGGTGGCTCGCCACGCCACAGTAAAGGAGGTGGCATCAATATTGAGACTAACTTGACTGGGCTAGAGTATGAACAGAGTTGTGGTGCAAGCGTTCAAGGGAAGACTTTGGAGCACAGAGAAAATAGCGGGCTCACCAGCAAGACTAGACTCGCCTGGTCTGAAAAGATTTGGTGGGATGCCAGAGCCCAAGATAGGCGCTGTGGTGTGACGGACTAAGGTGAGCCCAAGGGAGATGGCTGTTACTGGCCTTTTTGTTGTCCAAGTTTAAACATGCAGTGAAGTGGTGCTAAAATAGGTCTACGTAAACAGGACCAAATTTCCCCATGGGCTGCTCCTTGCTTGCATGGGTCTGATATTACTGCTGTAGCCTTTTAGTCTGCACCCCTCAGCAAACAGCAGCAGCAAACAGCAGTAAAAGTGGCCCCTAGACCACACTGCACTGACCCCCGAGCTGAAGTACAGCTGCTATAGGCGCTACCAAGTGTGAAGAGCCTATCAAGGATGGAGAACTCCCTAAATTTAACATATGTCAAGACACTAGACTTCTTACCTGTTCCTGGGATGCTCGTGTTGCCCTGCTGGGAAGAATCTTCAAAAGCAAACCAAGGGTAGTCAGAGACTTATGGTGAATTGCAGGCTTGGTCTTGTGAGCAAGGAGGCTTCCATTTGATCAACACCAAATGCTGGATAAAGCTGGAGAGCTGGGCTACTACAGGTTGCTCTGAACAAAGTTGACTATTGCAGTTAGTGTGCAGACCCCTGAATACAGCTTCCCGAGCACCAGACACCCTTAAAGAGGTGCACTTTTTCCCCACCAAAAAATAAGAAATGATATCTGCAAGACAAACAAGAACTATTGGATACGAAGGGCACTATCAAGCTAATCCGAGATTACTCCCCTAAGGCAACAGAAGAGACAATTTTTCCCAGTTTCAGATTGTATGCAAAATACTTGCATCACCTTCAGGTTGGGCCATCTGTTTCGCCTAATCTTTGAATGGCAGAATCACTTACTATAGATGTAGCAGGTGTAAGAGCGTCACAAAAAGTGAAAGGCTGCTGAAAACACAGATTAGCCACCATCGAGAAAGAAAGCACATTGCTGAATAAACTATGCCTCCACTTCACTGCCAAACATCGCAACCACATCAGAAGGGAAGACTAAAGTTGCCTCCACTTGAACTAAAAGTACTATTTGGCAAGACGTACTATGAAGATCCCCACCTATAGCGACACTTTCAGAAAAAACAAGCATGCCCCTAAAGGTTAATATAGTAGGACTAAAGGCCAGTTTGAATCCCTGGAGGGAAAAGGTGCACCTTTAAGTCACTTCAAACAAAACAGTCCCCAGAATACTGGGATTCTAGTTCCTGTGGCAGTGCAATTTATATAGCTGGGTCGGTGGTGGCAGAAAGGGAGGTTTGGTTACACTTCGTGAAAGGTACAATGTGGGCCTCCCCTAAAATGTCTGAAAGGATCATTCAATGTCTGGGTACACCAAAATGCCCAAAGTTCAATTCATAAGTTGTAGGAGTAGTTTGAGGTTTCAGGAATTCTTACGGGATGGTGGGTCAGACAGACTGCTTTTATAGGAATCTAGCTAGCTCAGAACATACGTGTTTCAACATGGTGCAAATTGTTTGCATGAACGTCACTGGTTTATACTCTGCGAACAGGCAGCTGGCCATCTTAAACCAAATGTACTTCTTAAAAAGGGAGAAATGTCTTCTGCAGGCAACATTTCAACAAGGATAGTCACAGACTGAAATTCCATTAGTTTCCTAGACAGTAAATTGTTCGGGCCCCAACTTTTTTTTTTTATTATAGGGAGGGGATAGTTCTCCTGAACATGGAATTTGAGGGAGAAATGGTCAAAGTGCAGTAGAGCTGAAGGAAGACTAGCTCTTGCAATTAGAAAGGTGCAGTATATTTCCACCAGAGTCTCCCAATACACATTCAAGAAGCCAATACATTTCTGAGTAAAGCTACAGATGATATAATTCAACACCACTAAAGACAGTTACTAAATATTGTGATGGACAGCGTAAGACAGATCACTAAGGGAGGGCCAGATAGGAACATATTAATCTCAGACAAAAGTGTCTACAACACCAAAGCCATATCAATTCCTAGCAAGAACACCCCTTTAACACTGGCAAAGGTAAAGGCATTCAATACTAATAAAGCAGAACACTGGGTTCTGGGGAAAAAAACTATCTTTATGACAGCAACAATAGAGATGGGAAAATACAAGCCTGTAAATTTAAAGCCAAAACAGATTGTGAGAGTATCCCAGGCATCTGAAACAAAGCTGGGCAGGTTATAAATCAATATAGTCTATCAGTTGTATTAAACCCTGTATGCTAGTGAGGAAGTCTCTACTGAACAGATAACAAAATAGGTACTTAACAGTAGGGGTAAGTTTGCAACTTGAAGACTTTCTGGAATTACATGATGTGCGTTTTCCATCATCTACTTCTAATGGTTGGGTCTAGAATGGCCACTTTTCTCTTTCTTTGGGTTGGGCATTGACCATTTGGTGATTTGTCTTATGACGTCAGACGTACGGCCAGGAAGCTCCCTTGCATGATAGCCATATTTAGATTCTCTTCTCCGGCATGCTTGGGTGTATAGCTTCATTTCATTAAAAAAAAAAAAAAAAATTGGCCTGTCCTCCTAATTGCAAACTACCACTACCGTTTTGTGGCAGAGGTGGGAGGGTCACATGCCAATCAATCAGGGGCTTGTAGAGCGCAGCTACTCACCCGTGAGGTTCTCAAGGTGCATGTGAATCCAGAAAGTCTCCAAGCTGCAAAACTACTCCAACATGTAACTAACCAGGGTGAATCTTTGTGGACTCACACACCATGCATTCATTATGTAGCGGCAGTACCTTGCTCTGCGGGAGGATGCGTAGAGAAAGAGTAAGTCTTTGCAAACATGTGGTTAAATACTTTGTTCCACCTGCTCTTCCTCGTTTGCTTGGATGTCCACTCAGTAATATTGCCTGAAGGTGTGTATGGATTGCCATGTAGCTGCCATGCAGATTGTGTTGATTGGCTAAGAAGGAGAGGGCTTTGGGCCATTCTTACTCGTAGAGTACACCCTTGGCCTTTCCTCAAGTGTCACTCCTGCTGTTGTGAGGTATCTTTGTATTGCCTGGACTAGCCATTTTTCTCTAGTTCCTTTTTAGGCCTCGCCTAGGCAGCGCGCATGCGCTGTCTCTCCGAGACATCTAGTAATCCGTATAGCGAGTAATCCCGCCTGCTGCTTGCAATTGGCTTATTTACGATTTCCGGCCTCCCTATTGGTTGCTGGTCCGATGCATCACTTCCATTTTTATCGGAAGCAGCACCTACCAACTACAGTTTCATTGCGCTGCAGCTGTTGGTATGTCATGTTTAGGGACTTCTTGTTTAAACAATTGTAGGCTTTATTTATCAGAGCGGCGGGTCGCGCTTTTCCCCCTGCTCGACTTATTTATCTACATATGAAAGTAACCCTTTACAGGCGCTCACCCTCTTGCTTCCACATGCTTAGCCGCTCTCCGCATGCCAAAAGACCCCAAGCGCCTGCGGCAGGACAACGTCATGCACAGCCGTATCGGCACTCATGGTTTAAAAGAAAATAAAAAGTGTGCACGCGTTTGAAATACATACCGCATCAAAAGTGTGCACGTTTAAAATACACACTGCAACGTAGTAGAGCAACTGCGTTTTTCTTTTTGATGCTCTGCTTCGTTGAAGTGTGCATTTTAAATGTGCACACTTTTGATGCGGCTTTCACTTTTGCGTGCACAGGGACGAGTTCTCTTCACATCCACCCCCTACAAGTGGTGCCTCCCGCTCACGTGCTGCTTGCTGGGTGGCTCTTGTTTACCCCACACTACACAACCCCACCATCTTCGGCGCCCTGTTATGGTTTTTGCTGCTCACAATCTGGTCACCCTAATTTAAACCTCTGCCCTTCAGGCCACACGCAGATCTCGGATAGCTCCACCCACCGAGCTATGGTGTCCGCAACAAAGGACCTTTCAAGAAATTTAGGGTATTTATAATAAACACAGGTAGGGTGTCATTGTCAGAATGGTATGGGGTCTAGAGTTAGTAACTAAGGCCAGAGGCTTCATACATTCTCTGTAGTGATCTCTGGGTAACATGCACATGACAGCGTGCGTTCCCGAACAGCTCAGGCGGTTAACGTACCTGCAGCAAAAATTGGTTTATAAGCAGCAAAGCCCTCACAGAAAGAGTGCTCGGGGAGAGTATGAGCTTGCTGCAGAAATCTGTATATGCTGGAGTACATACATTCTAACACAGGGAAAATAGTTCAGGGGGCAAATGCGCCTGCTACGAGGATCGGTGTGTAAACTGCATGTCTCTGGTTCCAGTTCAACCAGGGCCTGCTGTCGTCCTTTCAAAGAAGCGGAAAGAGAACAGTTGAAAGCCTTTCCCTTTTTTAAAAGACATTTTAATTGATTTCCATTCTTCCTACCCGCCCTTCTTAGACTGATACTCCACTGTTGAACCCTGTAAGGAGCATTGACACCATACACATTTATCGCTGGTGTAATTGTTAATTCTGATGCTGTCGTAAAGCGCTCTAATTCCTCCCGCAATGCCCACGCTATACAAACCCCTCCCGCAATGCCCACGCTATACCAACCTCATGGATACGTGAATAATACGATAAATAAATGCATACATAATGAGTAGTACCTGTTTCTAGAACACCAAGATATTACTCAGGTAGGTGTGGAAAACATGACATGGTTATCGCGGTTATATTCTAACCATTAGCCGTGCCAACTGAGACACTTCCAGCAATCTTCTAAGCAACCCCCCAGCCTCCACCGCTGCAAAACATCTGGAGGAGGCACCCCAGCAACACCCCCCATGCCCCTGTAATGGGATTTATTTCACAGGACTTCCTGGTTCTACCCCACTGGCTTCATTTTGATCTTAGAACATTTGTTGTAAGGACAGCAAGAGTGGCCCCTCCCAGAAGACCCCCTGAGGCCTGTAAGATTAACGCGAGCTTTGACAGTGGGGATTACCCTAATCACTTCCTGTGCAGCCGGGAGGGCCTGTGTGTGACTTCCAAACAGAGGACGGGGTGGGCACACACCTACTGCCCCTCAGCCCCCCCCCCAAGCAGATGCAAGGGGGTCATCCTGAAAAAGCATTAGCGGGGCAGCTAGCAGCAACCCCCACCCACCGGACCCCACCCCTAACTGGGATTGGTGGGCTGGCTGCATGAAATACTCTGTCTCTCTCGTGTCACATCAACAGTTGGAGATACAGACGGGACGGGAGGCCTCAGCTGTTCACCCGAGGCCAGGCATTCTGAACTCTGACTTGCAGGAGCAGGTCGGCAAAGAGCCATAGATAGGAGCAGCCCCAGAGAAAACAAGCATTTGCAATGCAATAGGTCTCGCATTTATGCGAGTTTAAGCTATTGGCATTGTAAATGACAATGCCTTTTATTTAGGTTTTAAAAACCAAAATATAAAAGGCAGTGTCATTTACAATGCCAATAGCTCAAACTCGCGTAAATGCGAGACCTATTGCATTGCAATTGCTTGTTTCACTAGTAGCCCCTTGGTTGCTGGGGTGAAAGAGTAGGTACTGGTAGGTATTTAAGACTGTTTTGGTTTCCTGTATGTAATACATCCCCATTCTGACATCCAGCATGTGTAGGATGCATTTTGCCTGAGATATTGGATGCTGGAAGATTAAGTAGCTGTATTGTTTGGTAAACATGGAAGTGTGATACAATCTTGGGCAGGAATTTCAGGTTAGTTCTCACCACTATTTTGTCCTTGAGAATTTGGACGTATGAATCCTTCACAGTTAGTGCCTGTGGCATGCTCAGCTTGTGTAGTGATGTTACAGCAGATAGGAAATGCAAAAAGAACAATTGATGACAGAACGCTGCACAATGTCAAACATTCACCCCAGTAGAGATCTGGGCATAAATCCATCATTTTTTTTGTTCCCCATGCCTTTCCAGTTCAGACCCAGCTATATGCAAATCAGTCTTGACCCTGTTCCCCATGGGAACAGTCCAGCTGAACTGCCAGGCCAGGTCCTCCCTGGACTGGAAACAAGCCTCTTGGGACCAGTTTCGGGGCATCACCCTTCATCAAAAGAACGATTGATTTAACCCAGATCTCTTGACTGGGGGTGAATGTCGGTTTTGATTTGTTCTGCATTCCGTCCATCACTGTCTCTTTTGCTTTCTCGCCCTAAGTGCACCAGATATGCCCAGACGTGGGTCCCGGACTCACTGTGCCACTAGATTCAAGCTAGCCTGGCTGATGGGGGGTGAAACCCCGAAACCGGTCCTAGGATGCTTGATTTCGATCCAGGGAGGACCCAGCTTGGCAGTTTAGGCTTGACTGTTCCCATGAGGAACTTGGGCAAGACTAATTTACATATGGCTGGGTCTAAACTGGGGTGGCATGGTGAGCAAAAGAACAATGGATTTAACCCAGATCTCTTGACTGGGGGGTGAATGTTTTGATTTGTTCTGCATTCCGTCCATCACTTGTGTGTCTTTTGCTTTCTCGCCCACAGCAGAAGGGAAGGCTGCCTTTCAAATTAAGAAATGCAATCCAGAGAGGTGAATCAGTTGTGCATCAAAGGGTGGCCTCACCGGGTGTGCAAGTATTACATTAAGGTTCTATGTGGTGGTGGGAGGGGCAGCGCTATCCTTTCTGCCCCTTCCAGAAATCTTTTGACCACTGGTGTTTGGAAATAACTCCTTCCCTTTACTCCCCTGGTGTATGCAATGATAGCCGCTAAGTGTACCTTAAGCGTTGTATGAGGGAGTCCGAAGTCCAGCAGAAGCGAAACATTTCAGTAGAGAGGTGTAGTTTGCACCATCTCGATCATGGCGCACCTTCTAAACCCCTTACAATTCTTGGAGTAACACTATTGTTTTGTCAGTCTTCTAGCTTCTTTGAGCACTTCCACTGTTCTTTTGAACAGTTCTAAGAGACCAAATTCAATTTCCTCAGGAGCCATGACGCCAAGCTGAATGTCCTCGTTTCTGGGTGGAATACCCTGCCCATCCATATGGGTAGGATGTCCGGTCATGTTGATAGGAGCATAATATTTCTGTGTGGTAGCTCCACCACAGCAGAGAACCATGGCTGTATGGCACATTGTGGTGCTGAGGACGACTGTCACGTTTGCTCGCTTGAACCGCTTTATCATAAGGGGAATTATGGGGAAATCTGTGCAAAAGAGTATGCAAATTTTCCTGACTATTTTATTGATTGAGCATTCCCCGGTAACCGGCAATTGGGTACCTGGACGCAAAGTCTTGGCATTTTGCATTCTTCTGTCTCATGAACAGGTCCACTTGTTGTGTTCCCGACCTGTTAAAGATTCAATGTAGTACCCGTTGGTTTAGCTCTCACTCAAGGAACGTACTGTTCGGTCTGCGTTGTCAGTTTCGGTTTTCTCCACCCCCTGGCAGATGGATTGCTAATAGCGTTATGATCCTCCTACGCCCATATCAAGAGGGAGCTACCGGGGCGTTTGCCTGACATTAGGAGGAGAGGGGAGGGTGGGGGGGAGAGGGGTAAGAAGAAAGGGCGAAGAGGGGGCTCTGGGGAAGATCATCAAATGGTAGACGAAGCACACTCAAAAGAGGGGATTTCGGACCCAACCACTAGATGGTGGAATAATGCACTGCATGAGAATCCAGAAAGATTCATGCTGCTACACTGAATAGCAGGAAAAAGGCTTCGATCGCCAAGCTTTCGAAGAAGACCAGTGCTCGACGGGAGGAATCAATCCACAGTAGTGAGGATTTTGCAACAATCAGCACACTGAACTCAAGTAAGACCTTGGGACTAGATGGGTATACACCTGTTCTTTCAGACTTCTACCAAACAGGTAACGCTGTGGTCTCAGATATATAAAAACACCTTCACATACACAAACTATAGTGTCACAGGTGTTGATTCGCATCAACGAAACTCAGGAGGGATACACTCACATTGACTATCCAAGTTGAATATAGCTGTATTAATTTTGTTTTTTGGTTTTTTAAACCCGCACACAAATGCATGCTACTGAAAATCATGCCAGGCCAAATTAAGATAGATAAGGCAGGATTCACCTCAGGATATAGGACCAGCAATAACACCGAAATATGAACAGGTCCTGTGGCCGTTCTTGAAAGGAAAACAGAAAGCAATAGGTCTGCGACCTCGCTTTAGAGGGTGGATAGCTGCTAAATAAAGTCCTGTGGCTAGTGTTCTGGCTAATGGACGCACCTCAAAACAATTTGCTGTGGGCAGAGGAATGAGACGGGGTGCCCTATTTCCCCATTCTGATTAAAGGGAACTCTGGAACCTCCAACCAACAGATTTAGGGATAATCAAAACATCTGCAGGATTAGCATGGGCTAGGGCACTCAGAAGCTAATTATGTATGCTGATATTATGGTAACAGCAGCTCAGCCAGATTCTACTATACTCACTCTAGGGGCAGAGGCCTACGATAAAGTATTAGTGTCAATATTTGTAAACCTCAAGCTTTAAGCCTCACACTTCGTGAAGATCCGGTATATAGGCATGAATAGTTATTTAATTCTACTGATCTGTAGACAACTGGGTTATGCCCCTGTGCTGGCCAGTTCAATTACTGACAGTACAGGGAAGCCATTAAACGGTATGTACTGGGCACTGGTCAAAGTGAGTTTCCCAGCTACATAATGGCTTCACTTAAACCTATGGTGTTTGGTATCAAACACCTTGTATTAATAAACCCCCAATGATTCCAGTGATGGATTTATTAATACATGCACCCAGAGGGTACCTTAGAGGTACCCCCTGAAAACCTAAAGATCTGTAGAGCGTTGGCAGACTAGTCCTGTCCAGCCTGCCACCACGGATGCATTTCTGACCCCCTGGAGGTGAGAGCCCACGCTCTGAGATCAGAAACAATGCCTTATCTGGCAGGTGTTGTAGTCGCCTCCTCTAAGCAGGAGGACTGGTGATCTGCATAATCCTTGGTACCTAGGGCATAGGTCCTAAAGTGGGTCTCCAAGTGCTGCAGCATATATTGTGCCACTCTAAGGGACCCAGCACCAAACCTAAGCAGACTGCCATTGCAGGCTGCATGACTAGGTGCTCTAAAAAGTGCAAACACGACATGGCACACAAGACTGCATGTAATATTTGTAAGTCACCCCTACAGCAGGCCTTACAGCCCTAAGGCAGGGTGCATTTTTTTTTTTTTACATGCGAGGACATCTGCATGAGCGGATATGCCCCTGCACTGGCCAGTTCAATTACTGACAGTACAAGTGAACAGGGAAGCCATCTTAAGGTATGTACTGGACACTGGTAAAAACGAGTTTACCAGCTGCATAATTGCTTCACTGAAACCTATGGTGTTTGGTATCAAACACCTTATATTAATAAACCCACACTGATTATAGTGGTAGATTTATTATTACATTCAACCAGAGGGTACGTTAAAGGTACCCCCTGAAACCTACCAGTCCTCAATTCTAGCTGACTGGTGCTGTCCAGCCTGCCACCACAGATGAATTTCTGAACCCCAGGGGTGAGAGCCCGCGCTCTCAGGAAGTCAGGAACAATGCCTGCTATAGAGAGGCGTTATCAACTCCTCCTCCAGGATGCTTGGTAAATCAGCATATCAAGGCAAGAGGCTTCAAAGGCCTCTGCTTCCTTTTTATATACGACCTCAGGCTTCCCTAGACAGGGGAGATGCCACCCCCTGCCCTGGGCCCATCTGGCACCATGACAGGCTGGAAAATTAACTATGCAGGAGGCGTGTTGCACTGCCAGGCTGGAAGTGGTCATCTAGGTGGGAGTAGTGACCCCCAGGGTTAAGTTGCTCTTTGGCTACCACCCCTCACTTCCCTAAAACGCCCCAAAATTGAGTATTTAGGGAGCCCTTGATACCAGGACTTGAGATTGAAGGACACAAAAGAAGGAGTGAACAAAGGAGACTGCTGACCAGAGATCGAAGGAGCAGGACTGACTTGGGCGCCAACCCCGTCAGTCTGCCTGCTGCACCCGACACTCGTGGAGCAACCGCATTGTCCTGCCACTGTGCAGACTCCAAGAAACCCGAAAGGCTGCTAGAGCTACGCAAATTGCCGAAGAAACTCCCCTGGGGTAGAGCAGCTACTCTCCTGCAGCCTCAGGTACCAGAAGAGGCTAGACCCGGTTCACCAACCTGCCACTCACCGGGACTGACGCAGCAGCCGCCACAGAAGAGGTAGCAGTGCTCCTACAGGTAAGATTTGTCCTCCCTCAAAGTGGGGGGGTGCCAGGACCAACCGGAGTCGCACAGTACCAATACCTGGGGTACTGGACCCCACTCTTGCAGCAGCCAAGACTTTTTGTGACAAGTCCGGACACCAACACCAAGAAAGACCTACCCGGATGTCGAGGGACTTCAGGGATTGTGAAACCCACAGAGAGTGGCCCACCTGTCCTATTTGGCCTTCAGCATGAGAAAGAGACAAACCGCGAGTTTGCGACCACCGCCACCTGACGCCTCAAAGTAACTCTACACCCGCGCACCACAGAGCCCGAGTCAAAGGGAGGTGACTGTGCCAACAGGGTCCCCAGACCTACAAGAGCCAAACCCATCCTTGGGTCCGGCAAGACTTGACTTCCAGTCGCTGCCTCCAGCCTCTTTCTGCAGGCCCCCCTCCAACTGCAAATGACTCCAGCACCATATCCGACACCAAAAGACAACTGCACTCTAGCCCCACTGCCCCCGAGAAATAGACCAATGGTGTCCTTGCCCCTTATTCACCTCAAGTCCAGGAGAAGAGTCTCGCAAGTCTCTGATAAGTGCCCGAATGCAGGACAGGCTTTTCCCTCTTAGGACAACATTACCACTCCAGAAATTGCACAGTGTGAACTTTTGAAAACTGTCAAAATTCGTAACTCGAAAAGTACTTACCTAATTCTGATGATCTTGCTATCTGAATTCATATAAAAGTACATGTTATTTTTATACATTGGTGTTGCATTTCAGTGTCTCACTCACCTGAATTTAAATAAAAATAAAAAAACACACTACTCCACCCCAAGTCACAAGATGAGTGACCATTGAGGTGTGGGATAAAGAAGCAGAGAAAGGTAAGATCAACATTCAAGACTCATGTCACCAATTGTAGGAAAGTGCCCCTTTTTGCATGGTTGCCCCCCACTTTTTAGGTCTCGCTCTGAAAGCCAGCGCTTCAGCGCTGGCTCTGAGCGAGACATTTTGTAGTGTGGTTGCAGAAATGCAACCACTCTTTTTGGCTGGCATCGAGTGTGCGGTTACGCGCACAAGGACGAGCGGAGGTGCCATATGGCTTTCCTCTCTCGTCATGGTGCGCGCACATCGCACACCATTTGCCAGCCTGCTTCGCAATCTCTCCTCCCTTCTCCCCCTCCCTTTTCGGCTTTGATGAAGCTCCTCTGCTGCTGGCATTCCCCCCTCCCTTCTCGCCCAGCCCTTCTTGTCTAACTTTCTCTCTCGCCTGCCTCTGCTGCTGGCATTCCCCCCTCCCTTCTCGTGTCTAATGTAAAGTGCCCGGCTTCTCCTTCAAATTAGGTGTGTGCAGTATCAAATGCCCGAAATGAATAAAGCATAACCGGATACGCACTGTGAACGAACGTGGGCATTTCAGGATGAGATGAAAGCACACATCTGACATGGGACTTAACAGCGGTTTGTTGGAAACAGTTCCAGCCTCTGACTGCCTAAAAGTATGTCACTTGCTGCAAAAAAAAAAACTACAATAAATGCTTGTTTATTGCTCATTCTCCTGCCAAACTCTCTGCGAATTAACCTCTCTCTCTACCTCTCCCTCTCTACCTCACTGCCACTCTATCTCTGCCTCTACCCCCTCTATCTCTCTCTCTACCTCTCCCTCTTTCCACCTCTCTAACTCTCTCTCTCCACCTCTGTACCTCTCTATACCTCTCTGTACCTCTCTCTCTACCTCTCCCTCTCCCCACCTCCCTCTCTACCTCTCTCTCTACCTCACTACCATCTCCTTCTACCTCTCTAACTATCTCTCTCTCTACCTATCTCTCTACCCCTCTCTACCCCTCTCTCTACCTCTCTCTCTACCTCTCTCTCTACCTCTCTCTACCTCACTACCATCTCCTTCTACCTCTCTACCTATCTCGCTCTACCTCTCTATCTCGCTCTACCTCTCCCTCTCTCTCTACCTCTCTCCCGCTCTACCTCTCTCTCTCTCTACCTCTCTATACCTCTCTCTCTCTCTCTCTCTACCTCTCTCCCTCTCTCTACCACTCTACCTATCTCTCTCTACCTCTCCCTCTCCCTCTCTACCTCACTGCCACTCTGCCTCTACCCCTGTATCTTTCTACCTCTCTCTCTCTCTCTACCTCTCTCTCTCTCTCTACCACTCTCTACATCTTTCTCTACCTCTACCACTCTCTACATCTTTCTCTACCTCTACCACTCTCTACATCTTTCTCTACCTCTACCACTCTCTACATCTTTCTCTACCTCTACCACTCTCTACATCTTTCTCTACCTCTACCTCTCTCTACCTCTCTCTCTACCTCTCCTCTTTCTCTCTACCTCTGTCCACCCCTCTACCTCTGTCCACCTCTGTCCACCCCTCTACCTCTGTCCACCTCTGTCCCTCTCTACCTCTGTCCACCTCTCTACATCTCTACATCTGTCTAGCTCTCTCTCTACCTCTATACACCTCTCTATACTTCTCTACACCTCTCTCGCCCTCTCTCTATCTCTACCTGTCTCTGTCCACCTCTGTCCACCTCTCTACCTCTGTCCACCTCTCCACCTCTCTACCTCTGTCCACCTCTCTACCTCTGTCCACCTCTCTACCTCTGTCCACCTCTCTACCTCTGTCCACCTCTCTACCTCTGTCCACCTCTCTACCTCTGTCCACCTCTCTACCTCTGTCCACCTCTCTACCTCTGTCCACCTCTCTACCTCTGTCCACCTCTCTACCTCTGTCCACCTCTCTACCTCTGTCCACCTCTCTACCTCTGTCCACCTCTCTACCTCTGTCCACCTCTCTACCTCTGTCCACCTCTCTACCCCTGTCCACCTCTCTCTACATCTGTCTAGCTCTCTCTCTACCTCTATACACCTCTCTACCTCGCTACCTCTCTATACTTCTCTACCTCTCTCCCTACCTCTCTCTATACCTCTCTCTAACTACCTCTCTCTAACTACCTCTCTCTAACTACCTCTCTCTAACTACCTCTCTCTATACCTCTCTCTACCTCGCTCTCTCTCTACCTCGCTCTCTCTCTACCTCGCTCTCCCTCGCTCTCCCTCTACCTCGCTCTCTCTACCTCGCTCTCTCTACCTCGCTCTCTCCCTCGCTCTCTCTACCACTCTACCCATCTCTCTCTACCACTCTACCCATCTCTCTCTACCTCTCCCTCTCTTTCTACCTCTCCCTCTCTACCTCACTGCCACTCTACCTGACTCTACCCCTGTATCTCTCTACCTCTCTCTCTCTCTACCTCACTACCTCTCTCTACCACCCTCTACCTCTCTACCTCTCTCTACCTTTCTACCTCTGTCCACCTCTCTACCTCTGTCCACCTCTCTACCTCTGTCCACCTCTCTACCTCTGTCCACCTCTCTACCTCTGTCCACCTCTCTACCTCTGTCCACCTCTCTACCTCTGTCCACCTCTCTACCTCTGTCCACCTCTGTCCACCTCTCTACCTCTGTCCACCTCTCTACCCGTCCACCTCTGTCCACCCGTCCACCTCTGTCTACCCGTCCACCTCTGTCTACCCGTCCACCTCTGTCTACCCGTCCACCTCTGTCTACCCGTCCACCTCTGTCTACCCGTCCACCTCTGTCTACCCGTCCACCTCTGTCTACCCGTCCACCTCTGTCTACCCGTCCACCTCTGTCTACCCGTCCACCTCTGTCTACCCGTCCACCTCTGTCTACCCGTCCACCTCTGTCCACCTCTCTCTACATCTCTACATCTGTCTAGCTCTCTCTCTACCTCTATACACCTCTACCTCTCTCCCTACCTCTCCCTCTCTCTATACCTCTCCCTCTCTCTCTACCTCTCTCTTTATACCTCTCTCTACCATCCTCTACCTCTCTCTACCATCCTCTACCTCTCTACATCTTTCTCTACCTCTACCTCTGTCCACCTCTCTACCTCTGTCCACCTCTCTCCCTCTGTCCACCTCTCTCCACCTCTGTCCACCTCTGTCCACCTCTCTCTACCTCTGTCCACCTCTCTCCCTCTGTCCACCTCTCTCCCTCTGTCCACCTCTCTCCCTCTGTCCACCTCTCTCTACCTCTGTCCACCTCTCTCTACCTCTGTCCACCTCTCTCTACCTCTGTCCACCTCTCTCTACCTCTGTCCACCTCTCTCTACCTCTGTCCACCTCTCTCTACCTCTGTCCACCTCTCTCTACCTCTGTCCACCTCTCTACCTCTGTCCACCTCTCTCTACCTCTGTCCACCTCTCTCTACCTCTGTCCACCTCTCTCTACCTCTGTCCACCTCTCTCTACCTCTGTCCACCTCTCTCTACCTCTGTCCACCTCTCTCTACCTCTGTCCACCTCTCTCTACCTCTGTCCACCTCTCTCTACCTCTGTCCACCTCTCTCTACCTCTGTCCACCTCTCTCTACCTCTGTCCACCTCTCTCTACCTCTGTCCACCTCTCTCTACCTCTGTCCACCTCTCTCTACCTCTGTCCACCTCTCTCTACCTGTCCACCTCTCTCTACCTGTCCACCTCTCTCTACCTGTCCACCTCTCTCTACCTCTGTCCACCTCTCTCTACCTCTGTCCACCTCTCTCTACCTCTGTCCACCTCTCTCTACCTCTGTCCACCTCTCTCTACCTCTGTCCACCTCTCTCTACCTCTGTCCACCTCTCTCTACCTCTGTCCACCTCTCTCTACCTCTGTCCACCTCTGTCCACCTCTGTCCACCTCTCTCTACCTCTGTCCACCTCTCTCCACCTCTCTCCACCTCTCTCCACCTCTCTCTACCTCTGTCCACCTCTCTCTACCTCTGTCCACCTCTCTCTACCTCTGTCCACCTCTCTCTACCTCTGTCCACCTCTCTCTACCTCTGTCCACCCCTCTCTACCTCTGTCCACCCCTCTCTACCTCTGTCCACCCCTCTACCTCTGTCCACCCCTCTCTACCTCTGTCCACCTCTCTCTACCTCTGTCCACCTCTCTCTACCTCTGTCCACCTCTCTCTACCTCTGTCCACCTCTCTCTACCTCTGTCCACCTCGGTCCACCTCTCTCTACCTCTGTCCACCTCTCTCTACCTCTGTCCACCTCTCTCTACCTCTGTCCACCTCTCTCTACCTCTGTCCACCTCTCTCTACCTCTGTCCACCTCTCTCTACCTCTGTCCACCTCTCTCTACCTCTGTCCACCTCTCTCTACCTCTGTCCACCTCTCTACATCTGTCTAGCTCTCTCTCTACCTCTCTCTACCTCGCTACCTTTCTCTACCCCTCTCTCTACCTCTCTCAAATATAGCTACATCTACGTATAATACGGTACGCTAAGTGGCAGCCGCAGCCTAAAATCACTTCTTGTCCTTAAAAAAAAAAAAAACAATCATTACCATATCCAATATATCTCCCCTTTATGACCTTATAAGTATTTACTTCTGCAGCACAATATCCTTTCGTCAACAACATCAAATGTTGCACAGCTAAACACTTATAAGGTCCCAAAGGCGAGACCTATTGGCTATGCCAATGCTTGTTTCCTAATGTTGATGTACTTTGAGTGTGCCCTGGGTTCCTGCCAACCAGGTACCCGTGGCCAATGTTCTCTCTCAAACTGTACAGTTGCAAAACCAAATTGGCAACTATCTGGCCATGTGCAAGTCCCTTGAAAAAGGTACCAGAGGTACCAAGGGCACTGCGACCAGGGAAGGTCTCTAAGGGCTGCAGCACTGATTGTGCCACCCTTAGAGGCCCTGTACCTTTACACCGACACACTGCCAGTGCAAGATGCGTGTTTTGGTGAAGAACAAAGTGAAGAGTCGACAAGGCCCAGACCCGTGTGCCATGCCTACAATCCACTGCCCTGGCATATGTAAGCCACCCCTCTAGCTGGGTGCACCATACCAGTGGTGAGGATACACGTGCATGAGCCCTGTACACCTACAGTGTCCAAGTCAATTCTTAGACAAGTGCAGTAAAGCCATAAAGAGTATATGGTCGGGGGGGGGGGGGGGTCATTACGTACTCCACAGCACCATAATGGCTTTACTGAAATCTGGGAAGTTTGATATCAAACTAATCAGCCCATTAAACCCACACTGATGCAAGTGTGGGATTTAATAATAAAAAATACACTCAGAGGGCTTCTTAGAGAAGCCCCCTGAAAAACGACCTAACTCTAGTGTCCTGGCTGAGTGACTGCTCGCCAGCTGCCACCACCAGAGATGTTTCTGACTCCTGGGTCGAGAGCCTGCCGTTCTCGGGGTCCTGAAACAAAGCACATCCTGGGACGAGGTGCCAAGCCTCCTCTCCCAGGAAGGGCTGGGTCCACAAAGGGGAAGCTTCGAAGGCCTGCCACCTTTGTGAGCTACCCCAGTCATTTGCTGCTCCCAGCAACTGGCCCCCACCAGTTCTGACCCCCACTTTGGGCGAGAGAATCAAGTTAGGAGGGGAGGTGTGCCCACCTTTGCCAACCCCACCTCTCAGATGGGTGAGGTGAAGCACAACTCTGTTCCCGCAATCTTGCAGATGGGAGGCCCAGCCAGTGAGGCTTATGCCCCCCTCCCACTGGAGTACCCACCCCAAGGAAGGGACCCATTGGTCCTAACCTGTAATGCCCCTAAATTTATTTAGGTGAAACCCTGAACCCTGCCTCCTCAAACAAGAAGGACCGAAGAGCCATGCTCAAGAAGGACCGAAGAGCCATGCTGAAGAAGGACCCCGACCAACTGACTTGGCCCCAGCCCTACTGGCCTGTCCCAACCTCAACCAATTACAGCAAAATCCCAGTATGGCCGGCAGCCAACAGCCCCCAAGAACCTGCCCTGCCTTCTCCAACCAAAGACTTTGCCACCCGTGAGCACTGGACTTGCTCTCTAGACCAACCGACTATAACCCCAGACGACTCAGTGAGTCCCCCACCAGACAGCACCCTGCGCTCTGAGGCCAAATTAGAGTGGCCCAACACTCTAAGGAGGTTCCCCCCCCCCCCGGCGAATCTAGCCTGGGTTGCAGTAACCCCTGACCCCCCCCACAAGCTTCTAACCCGAGCCGGCAGACCTTCTCTGGGAGATCCCTCTAACTGTGACCGAAGGAGACACCCAGACCGTGTCTCTGACTGAAGCAGTCTGAAGAGCCCAACCGCGACCACCCTACCCAGTCTGTGAACACTTGCGGTCACAAGGTTGCAAAAGATCCCATTCGCCTCCCCGGTTGCTGACCGCCTCTCAGAAATCCGCCCGACTCTGCCGCTTGGACCAAGACCAACAGTATCCACTGAGAAATCCTGGGATTTCCGTCGACTGCATCCTACTTTAGCAAGATCCCCCAGCACACGCAGGTTCAATCAATACAAAATATGTAATATTAATGTAGACAGTCTTTGTTTTCTTATTTTTCTTCTTTTAATTTGTCTTTTGTTCAGTTGTTAGGTTCCTTAGCCAACACGTGTTTCGTCGCGATATGGGTACAATAACCTGCGACTTCTTCAGGGCTAAGAGAATTGTACAAAAAAATAAACACTATAGCGAGCGCTTAAAATTTAAATCACAATGAATTGCCTCAAAGGTACTTTTGTGGTAACTTTTACTGCCTTATATTTAATTACAGTGAAATCATGTAGTGAAAACCCATGCGCATGGTTTCGGTATTGTAATTCTTAGTTGTCAAACAACCTTAAGAGTCCAGCTTTAACTCAAAAGTAATCAACAAAACTTTTGGTGTGCTTGTGCACTGACATTCTAAAAAACGTAATTAAGTGAAGAAAAAACATAAGTGTCCCTTATATAGTCCCAATATTTGTGCAAAGAGTACAATCACTGTGCCTATATGATAGCAGCTAGGGCCCCTTAACATGAGAAGGGGGAAAGAAACGTACATATATCTTCTTGGTGTGAAACCTGGTAGTAGAAGGATAATATGAGCTAGCTTGAAAAACTCACCTAGGAACAAAATTCATTCTGAGTAGGATAACCATGTTATTTAGTATTAAAAGCACATACCTTCCACTCGGTTGCAATTCCGCCCCGAAAGGAGTAGTAATCCAGATCTAGTTCTATTGTGTCCTTAAGCTATTTCTAGGAAATGAGTGCCCTATATAAAAGTGGGGAAGATTACCTCAAATAACAAGTGTACCTGTGTAAAGATACACACATAACCAAATCAAAATCATTCTAAATCATATCCAAATGGTAGTAAGTAAAATTTAGCAAAATCACCATCTGCTGCTTACCGGAACAGTTGTCCCATAAAGCAAAAGTATGTCCATGTTATGACATGGCGCTTTTTCACTTCTCCTCCACAGGATCGGCATTACACATGTATCATTTACGCACTCGGAACATAGGGCATTACTTCTAAATTTAAGGACGGCCGAATCTGTTCAGGACATACTTTTGCTTTAGGGGGCAACAGTTCCGGTAAGCAGCAGATGGTGATTTTGCAGATTGTTACTTACTACCATTTGGATATGATTTAGAATGATTTGATTATGTATCTTTACACAGGTACACTTGTTATTTGGGGCCATCTTCCCCACTTTGTTATATGGGGCACTCCTTTCCTAGAAATAGCATAAGGACACAATAGAACTAGATCTGGATTACTACTACTTTCGGGACCGAATTACAACCGAACGGAAGGTATGTGCTTTTAATACTAAATTACAGTTATCCTCCTCAGAAAGAAATTTGTCCCAAGGCGAGTTTTCCAAACTAACTCATATTATCCTTCTACTACCAGGTTTTACACCAAGAAGATCTAGGTACGCTTCTTTCCCCCTTCTCATGTTAAGGGGCCCTAGCTACTATCATATAGGCAGTGTTGATTGTACTCTTTGCACAAATATTGGGACTATATAAGCGTCACTTATGTTTGCTTTTCACTTAATTACGTTTTTTAGAATGACAGTGCACAAGCACACCAAAAGTTTTGTTGTGATTACTTTTAAGTTAAAGCTGGACTCTAAGGCTGTTTGACAACTAAGAATTACAAAACCGAAACCATGCGCATGGGTTTCCACTACACGATTTCACTATAATTAAATATAAGGCAGTAAAAGTATCACAAAAATCACTATGAGGCAATTCATTGTGATTTGAATTTTAAGCACTCGCTATAGTGGTTTTTTGTACAATTCTTAGCCCTGAAGAAGTCGCGGGTTATTGTACCCATATCGCGACGAAACGTGTTGGCTAAGGAACCTAACTACTGAAGAAAAGACAAAAATTAAAAGAAAAATAAGAAAACAAAGACTGTCTACATTGATATAACATACTTTGTATTGATTGTACTTGCATGTGCTGGGGGAACTTGCCAAATTTGTTTGAGAGAAGGGTGGTTTTCTCTACCTCTGCAGCACTGCTGTCAGACTTAGACACATTATATTGTGAACTCGCCTGTGAGGCGCCATTCCCCCCACAAAACTTACCGCCCATTCCCTTTTTACTGGACTGCATCCAACACCTGGCCGCCTCGTGCCGCTGACTGTGTAGTGTCTGTACTGGCCATTGGGCCCTTCAGTGCTACCCTCGACCCAGGAGCTTTTTGTTCTTTCAACCAGGTGGCCTGCCCGTCGGCAGTCCCCAATCCTACAGCCGTGCTTAGCTCTTCGGCTAACATGTGGCCCCTGCACTCAGCCACCTCAGAGCCGCTGGCAGTGCGAACCAGGTGCCTACCTAACCGAATCCTACTAACGGACCGTATACTCACTTTTGTTTTTTCCTGACCAAGAGGGTCTCGTGAGTAACCTTGCAAAACTGTACACTGTATGATAAAACGCATTAACTTCCTTGCCTTAGGAAATGTACCAGTGTGGTATCTAGAGCTACCTCACTGAGTAAGAAAAATAATAAAGTAATTTCGACTGCTTATTGCCAATGTACACATTACTGTAACATAAGCCAATTCAATATCAAATGCCAATTTGTGATACCTTTCCTTTGAGAGTACCATATTGGATATAATTTGGTTCTAGTAATAAAACACTAAATATTTTTATACTAACCAATTAGTCTGAGTTCAGTCTGAGTGTGTGACACCGTTTCTTGCCTGAATGTGTACAATAAATGCTTAGCACTACCCTCTGATAAAGCCTTACTGCTCGCCCACACTACCACAAATAGAGAGCAAGGTATTATCTACTTTTACTTCTGCCTACCTTTGGGGTTCCACTGGAGTCTGTGCACACTATACCGTACTTTGGTATAGTATATACAGAGCCAGCTTCCTACACCAACCTTATGAAATTTAAATGTTGGTCCGGTTAGCAAGGCAGGAGCTTTGAAGTCTGAATAGAAGAAGGTTACAGAAGTTTGGGAGACAGGTCTGAATGCCTCAAAAATCAGATTTACAAGCATTATGTGCAGTTATACCTGCTAGATACACCCTGAGCAGACACTGGGCCCTGAACCCCAATATCTAACCACTGTCTTGTAGGACCCTTACCATATTAGAACAATCACTGTTGCAGGAAAAATAATAAGTAGATTGAATCTAAAATTTACAAACTGTTCTTACAGGGTGCGGAGATGTTTAAAGCACCAGGGCAAAAACAATGGCAAAGAGTTGGGCAGGAAGCAGTCTTGTCAAGAATTGAAGAGTATATATTGGGTCAAGTAATACTATAAGACCACAAGAGGCTCTATACAACCACTACCTAATCTAGAATCTAAAGCATAGAAATCAAAAAGTTTGCATGATCCTAGATTGGCAAGCGGTATGGAGTGAGGATGGGTTAAAAGTCCTCCTGAGAAAATTGCACCTTGCCGGCCGTTGATTGTAGGCAAGCATGAGTATTGCATTTGCAGACTTTAAAACATTTGAACCTAACTCACTAATGTATGGGCTAGAACGAATACTTAACTGGTAGTAAAGGCATGTCAGATGTACTTACTGTGATGTAATGACTCCAGATGTAACAAAATGCAAAGTAACTACTGATATTCACTGCATACGGCTTAAAGACAACCCATTTGCTCTCCCTATTTTTACCTCCAAACGTTAGCCTGTTTTCATTGGTATTGGTGGATCCAAATGCAAATGTTGCGTTGTGGTTTGGGGTGCTCATCACATTTGAAGACATGGGAGCAGATCCAAAAGCAGAAGTGTTTGTCGGTACTGCACTTTGTCCAGATCCAAAGTTGAACCCACTCATTGCAGGAGTTGTACTGGTGCTCTGTGTCCCCAGTCCAAAGGCAGAGGTCGTGTTGCAAGGCTGACTCGATGCAGTAAATCCAAACTGAGTTTGAGTGGCACTTCCAAACACGGAGCCACTTGTTGTCTGAGGCATTCCAGAACCAAACCCAGGGGCTGGAGTGCTGGTGGATGGTCCCAAGGATAATACAGGCTTAGCACTACCAAATGACAACTGGGTGTTCCCAGCTGTACCAAAGGAGGTCTGTGAACCAGCCCCAAAAGCAGGTTGATTTGTACCTGCAAATGTTGGCTGAGCTGGCTGTTGAGCAGATGACCCAAAATTGAAAGGAGTGGGAGTAATACCAAAAGTCATACTAGCTGGCTTTGTTGTTGACGGCTGGGCTGTTTGGCTAGAGGTGTAAGGAGGATTTGGGTTCATAGTGAAGGAAGATGATCCACTACTGAAGAAAGAGGCAGATGAACCAAATGGGATGGCAGGCTGGCTAATGTTTGCAGTGGTGGATGTAGTGGCAGGACCACTACCAAAGACAAAGCCACTTGCCACTGGCGCACTAACAGAAGGGGCTTGGCCAAAGGTGGTCACCACTGGTTGCGCAGATGCTGCAGAGACTGTAACAGTGGAGGAAGTTGGCTTGCTGAACTGAAATGTGGAGTTTGCCCCAAAAGCACCTGGTGCAGTGGTGGTGGTGGTGGTGGTGGTGGTGTTTGAAGCAGCAACAGTGAACTGGAATGGCTGCACTGCAGTGGTAGCGATAGTGCTGCTGGGCACATTAGCAGCTGCTTGAAGTCCAAAAGCAAATGATGGTTTAGGAGCAGAGTCAGCAAAGGAACCAGCTGTGGAGGAAGCAGTTATGGTAGGGGCAGTTTTAGCAAGCTCTGTGAATATGGAGCTGGAAGCTGTGGGAATTGCAGTCTGAGCTGAAGTGGCTGCAGTACCAATATTTTGTCCGAAGGAGAAAGGAGCACCAGAACTAGCCGACACAGGGGCTGGAGTTGTTAGATTCCCGAAGATTGGTTTGAAAGTAGCAGTACTTGGAGCCACAGTGCATGCAGATGAAGATAAGGCGCTATCAGCTTTTGGCAGTGTCCCAAATACTGGTTTGAAACTGTGCGTTTTAGTGCTGCCCATGGGTTGTGGAGCACTGGCAGACTCTTCACTTGGCTTCTCCAGCAAGAGGCTCATCAGAGGAGAAGGTTTGGGTAGTTCTGTACTCCTAGAGGGACTGCCGACAGCTGGGATACCAACAGAGACAGTGGTTTGAGAGGTAGCAGTAGACTGTGCCCTAGAGGATAACTCTCCAAAATTAGAAGAAACACTCCAAGTAGCCAAAGGTTTGAATTCAGACTGAGTTTTGGGGAAGGAACTGGAAACCACAGACACAATGGAAGCAGATGGAGATTTTGAAGGTGCTGAGATTGCAGCAATAGCAGGTTCTGTAACAAGAACAAAGGATAATGAGCAACAGACACACATTAGCCCCAGAAGCATTACCACCAAAGAATTTACAAACCAAACGTAAAACTCAACCCAAAATACCCTGAACAAATTAGAAGGTGGGGGTGGAATAAAAATGGCAAATAGAAAAATCTAACTGCAGGGAGGGAGGGAAAAAAAACAAATACACTTGCTGGTTGTGTTTGTTCCACATCCCTTTAAATGATCAAGATGCAGAGTTGAGCACCCCTTTGTTTCCACCCCTTAAAATGTATCCCTTTGAAAACCTCAGACACCAAAGGATCACACTGCATCTTTGGAACATCAAATTGATAAATAAAAGCTCCCTCACAACCTAGTTAATAAAAAATAAAAAATTTAAAAAAGAAACTTATTACTACAACATTGTATTTGACAACTTAAGGGACACACAAGAAACAGCTGCATAAAAACAAACAAACCTTTAAATAACCCCTCTAGTGCGAAGGAAACTAGTTCACTTCCGCTACACTATTGCTGCAGTGTGTGGGTAGGCATGGGGTTGAGTAGTCAAGATCCCAGTGTAGGGAAGGGGGTATGTGTGATCAGCCCCCAAAGGAAGGGAATAAGCGGCAGAATTTTTTTTTTTTTTTTTAAACTTGCAGGTGCCCAGAGTTTTTTTCAGCCACACCCTGCCTGGCAGCAATACAGGTCAGCCCACTGATCAGTTATTTAGCCATTCACATTTTGCTATGTCCACAACATTTAGGAGGCCGTGGTGGGTGGTAGCAAAATGTGAATGGCAAAGTAACTGATCAGTGGCTGAAATTCGCTCACCCACTGTCCCATGATGTAGGAGATGGTGGGAGAAGTAAAATGTGAATGGCACAATAACTGATCAATGGCTCAACTGGGCACATACATCGCCCCATGCTGTGTTGGGCAGAAGCAAAATGTGAATGGCTGAATAACGAATCAGTGGCTGAAGTGGGCGAATACATCGCTCTACGCTGTAGTGGGCAGAAGCAGAGGGGCATGTGGTGCACATTTTTAACTGGATTGAGTGTCTCGCATTCTGTTCCTTTGCAAGGAGCAGGTTTCACAAAGAAGTTCCTCTTGGCATCAGGAATGACTATGGTAATATGTGCTTTTGCCTTACTGTGTCGCGCTGTGAAGTAATTTTTTGTCTTCTTTTCTGTAGCTTCTTTGGAGAAGTTATTCACATTACAGCATGGAAACACTATTACACTCAGAATTTTGCATTCTTTCAGTTCACAGTGCATTAATTTCTATGAGTTTCCCCAGTCGCTAAATCAAATAATGGAGGACAGCTCTTGGCAGGATCTAAAACCGAGAAAGCATCTGAAGGGGAGGTTAAGAGAGCAGACTGTGTACGTGATTTTTGCAGTAGAGTTTTCAGTTGAGGATTTATCTTCCAGTGACTCCGAGAAACAGGTCCATGGTAGTGTTTATGTACATTCACAAGTACAATCTGTGCCGCTGAGAGCAAGTGACAGGGTAGCCCAATCCAGAGTGCAGGCAGGTACCTCACCAAGCACAGGCAGTGCGCTCACTTGGCAGCCTCAATTTAATTCAGCCACAAATTTCCCCATTCATTGCAGATTCTGAATGTAAGGTATATACTGCAACTTTTCTCAATATTGACCATTTCCCAGTTTTTCGGGATTAAAATTTCCTTGAGAAAATTGTGCACCATCACAATTTCTGAGGAAGCATGGAGGTAATATAGGGCCTCTAGGGCACACCTATATCCTACCCACTTCACTTGGGGATTTATATATTTTTTTAAAAGCCACACAGAGCCCAATGCTAAACATGGGAGTAGTGCACAAATCAACCATACAGTCCTACTGGACTACTGGTACGGTTTGGGCAATACCCACCTTTGCACCAATAATGAGCAGTCCGGTTTTTTATTTTGAAGCGTATGCTACATTTTAATGATAATTCTGCTGCATTGCCCCAGGAACCCCTAGATCATGACAGGTTGTTTAAAATTCAGCCTGTCATGGAAAATGTATGCCAAGTTTCCAGACATTTATACTCCTGGAAAGAATGTAAAGGTTGAAGAGTCCTTGATCTTGTAAAGTGGGTGAATGATGTTCAGGCAAACATACCAAGCAAAAGAGCTGGTTACAAATGCAAAAGAAACAAATGGACGGAATGTTGAACAATGCAAACATTCACCCCCAGTCACAAGGATCTGGGTTTAATCCATCGTTCTTTTGCTCACACCACCCACGTTGGACCCAGCCATATGCAAATCAGTCTTAACCCTGTCCCTCATGGGAACAGTCCAGCCCGAACTGCCAAGACAGGTCCTCCCCGGACCAGAAACAAGCATCCTGGGACCGGTTTTGGGGCATCACCCCATATCAGCCAGGCTAGCTTGAATCCAGTGACGCAGCGAGCACGGGACCAACGTCTGGGCATACCCTTCCCACTTAGGGCAACAAATGCAAAAGAAACAAATAGACAGAATGTTGAACAATGCAAACATTTACCCCCCCGTCACAAGGATCTGGGTTTAATCAATTATTCTTTTTGCATTTGTCACCCCGAGAGGGACGGGTATGCCCAGACGTGGGTCCCGTGCTCTCCATGCCACTTGAGTCAAGCTAGCCTGGCAGATGAGGGGTGAAACCCCAAAACGGGTACCAGGATGCTCGTTTCCAGTCCAGGGAAGACCTGGCCTGGCAGTTCGGGCTGGACTGTTCCCATGGGAAACAGGGTCAAGACTGATTTGCATATGGCTGGATTTGAACTGGAATGGTATTTAGAGCAACAAAAAAAAACTATGGATTTAGGCCCAGATCTCTGTACGGGGGTGAATGTTTGACATTGTTCATCATTTTGTCCATCAATTGTTCTTTTTGCAAAGAGCTGGTTATGGCATCAAAATGTACATGTGTGGCAGCTCCATTACTTGTGTACAGCTTGAGTGCATATACAGGGCCGGACTCCACATTAAAACCTGCAGGTTGGCCTTACACGTTAGGGAGACGATTGTTTGGTAGCTTGTGCAACTACTCCTTCATAAAGGTTATAACCTTTATATGAACAACTTCTATAAAAGTAGTCCAGCTGTTTTGTGAGCAACACAAAGTTGACACTGGTTTGCAGTAAAATCCAAAAAAGGTACTCCTAAGATTACCGGAGCTTGTTTGTAAGAAGCTCCAGAGCACTTAGTGTTCCAACAAACTGCTCGCAGTCAAATTCTTAGCTAGGCAGGAAGTATTTGTGCTCACAATCCATGAGGAGACCATTTCTATGGTTATATGTGGGTCAGGTATTAGAGGTGCACAAGCCCAACTACATAACTGATTACAAGTATATGGGCAGAGTAATGTCTTTCAACTGTCCATAAATGACAGTCCTCCAGCTGTAGAAGCAGTAGCATCTACTTCACTTACTAAGGAGGACGTTGCAAAGCTGCAAGATGGGCACTTCACTGACTGTTCCTGCAATAGAGAAAAAATGTTAACCATACTGTTGATGCACAGTTTACTCCAGGCAAAGAAAGAGCAAGGGCAGGCAGTATTATTGCCCCCAATGCTCATTTAGCTAGGTGTGTATTCCTACTTGCTTCACTCAGTACCACACAAAAGTGAAGTTATTTTATAGGACTTAAGAGGAGTACACAGATTAAGAGTTTGTATCTCCTCCAAATCGCAAATCATTGATAAGTGGCCCATTACATTAGCAGCTGCAAAGCTTTTGACATTCTTCAATCGAACTTGGAAAGGACTGTAATCCAAGACTTTTTCCGCCATATTAGAATTGGGCCACTAGATTTTTACTGGCTCCATTTGAACGAAACACATTGGTCTTGCTTTTGGTTGGTTGCCACCTTCATAGTGCGTCAAAACATGGTAGTTCTGTGCCACTTTACCAATGCATTTTAGTCCATACATTGCACATAACTGTGGACAGGACATGCGCCACGTTTTGACAGAGTACCCTGTCCAAGTGCGTTTGCATTCAAGCTGGTCGATTACATGACTGCTATTTCAGTCCTCTGGGCATAGGAGTGTGATAGGCCCTTGAATGGCAGAGGTTTGTTGATACAAGTGCTCTGTGGCTGACAGTGTGAATGGCTTTGTTCAGCACATGTGAAGTGTGTGAATGGACCTTAAAGTGATTGGTGCCGTGGCTTTACAGCTCACTATCAGTTAAGTGATAGGTACAATAGTCTGACAAGGCTATTTGTTATTACTCTTTGACCACATTACTACCGCAAAAACCAACCAGTACAAGTATATTTAGGTAAAGTGCCCCCTTTTCACATGGTCACCCCCACTTTTTGCCTGGTAATTAACGCAATTTTGACAGAAGTGCACTGAGTTCCTGCTATCCAGGTCCCCAGTGCCCAATCTCTCTCTAAAACTGTACAATTGATCCCCGAATTGGTAATACCTTAAGCAACCCCTGGAAGTTCCTATTAAATGGTACCCCTGGTATCTAGGGCAAGGAGGCTAAGAGTCCCTAAGGGCTGCAGCGCTTATTGTGCCATTTTAAGGGACCCTTCAGCACACTCGTGCACACTGCCAATGTAGGCTGAGTGACATGGTGCAGAAAAAGGTGAAGAAACGACATGGCACACCTCCTGTGTGCCATACCTGCAGACACTGCATGCAGCATAGATAGGTCACACCTACAGCAGGCCTTACAGATGGTAGGGTGCACTATACTATGTGTGGACATACCTGCATGAGCAGATATGACCCTGTGATATCCAAGTCGATTCTTACAAGTGAACGGGGAAGCCATTTTAAGTACATGCGCTGGACATTGATAATTAAGAGTTCCCCAGCTACATGATGGCATCACTGAAACTAGAGATGTATGTTATCAAACATCTTGCATTAATAAACCCATACTGATTCCA
This sequence comes from Calotriton arnoldi, assembly GCA_963921515.1. Taxonomy (NCBI): domain Eukaryota; kingdom Metazoa; phylum Chordata; class Amphibia; order Caudata; family Salamandridae; genus Calotriton; species Calotriton arnoldi. The sequence goes on along the minus strand of CAWUFW010001879.1, from coordinate 2,143,699 downwards.
GTGATGGATTAATATTTGCACCCAGAGGGCACTTCAGATGTTCCCCCTGAAAACCTGCAGACTAACTAGTGTACTGGTTGACTGGTGTAAATCAGCCTGCCACAAGAGACAGGCTTCTGACCACAGGTGAGAGCCCACGCTCTGAGGGCAGAAACATGGTCTGCTCCAGCCAGCGGTGCTGTGACCACCACAAAGGATGGCTAAGTAATCTGCATATGAAGGCGGGTAGCTTCATAGGTCTCTGCCGCCTTTGATATACAACCCAACCCCAGACAGGGGAAATGCTACCCCCTGCCCTGGGCCATTTGGCACCAAGACAGGCAGGAAAATTAGCTAGTCAGGAGGCATGTTCCCCATCAGGTTAGTTTCATCCCTAAGGTGGGCTACCTGATGTGAACACAACTTAGAATTCCACCATCTTGGTTTTGATCGAATTGGGCTCACAGAGTCAGGAAATGGTCAGATAGGGGATGTAGTCGCCCTAAAGGTAAGTAGCCCATTGGCTACTGCCTGTCACTCCTCTGAACGCCCCTAAATCGAGGATTTGAGGCACCCCTGATGCCAGGTACTTCAATTCGACAGATCCAGAAGAGGACAAAGAAGAGCCACGAGACAACAAGAACTGTAGACTACTGTGGACTTTTGCCACCAAACCCTGCCTGCACCAGTCGCGACAACTGACTACGCGACTCATCCTGCAGCTGAGCAACTACCAAAAACCCAGGTAGACTGCCAGCCCTTTGCAAATTGCCAACAATCTCCCTTGGAGTAGAGGAGCTACTCCCTGCAGTCCGCAGGCACTGAAAAAGCAGAATCCGGTTTACCGTGATGCCGCTCCCGAGCCAGACGCAGCAGTCCCCCTCACAACCCAAGGAAGAGGTACCTGTGCTCCTGAAGGTCAGATCTGTCCTCCAACTGAGTGAAGAGACACCAGGACCGACCGGAGCCGCACAGGACCAATACCCAGGGTACCCTACCTCTTGCAGCTGCCAATGCCCGATTAAATCAAGGCAGGACTCTAACAGCACAAAGACCGAGCAGCTGTCGAGGGAAGTCAGCACTGCAAAGACCCATTCTAGAGTGGCCCAGATGTCCTAATTTCTGCACCATCAACTGGCGAGACTTACAACCGCAAGGACCCAGGATGCGCCTAGCCGACCTAGCCACTTGGCATCAGAGCGCCCCAGCCCAGGTACCGACAAATGTGCAAACTTTGAGCTGTGCAGTGCATTGTGGGCAAGAAAATGTAATGGGATCAATTCAGGGCACATCACCATTGTCTTCCACATGTGTAGTTTTAAAAAAGGTCAGGGTTTCGTAGGTTTTGTGTGGCAGCTGAGCTCAGACACAAATATTGCAGCTAAAATCTCCCATGACCAGAACTGCAGTACAGGAGCTAGACCGAGCCACACAAATGTGGTACCATTTTTATTGGGAGAGGTCTGGGAAACACAAAACAGAGTACATTTGTTATTTTGAATTTAATTTCTCTCCATTACAGACTTCCAAATGAAAGCCAGTGTGCAAGAAAGAGCACATTGTGCAAATTGCCTTCTGAATCACTATAGTAAAGGTAACCCCAAATTTAGGTGTACAAATATTCATTATTTCTAAACTCAGTTGCCTGTACACATTCTTCTTAGAATGTCACTGTATGAATGGCTGCATAGTCTGGACACAATGGAAAATAACAATCTGCAGCTCAGTTCCTGGCTCAGGGCAACGCGTGTTTTTTGGAAAACAAATTCTAGATCTCTGCAACCCGAAGGGTCTTACGGAAATAGCCCTGTTACTTTTATCAGTTTTAGATATAAAATAGCACTTGACTTTCCACTTACTTGCTTTCATAATTGTTTTGAAGCAATATACACACCCAAATGACTCCCCTTCTGAATTTGGTTGTTATTAGGGGGGAGAAGAGAGGGAGAAGTTTGGAGAGTACACGTTCTTACACAGCATTTTCCCATTTTTTCCCCTCCCAAACAAAAAGCTAAATTTTGTAATATTCTGTCACTTTTTGTGGGGAAATCCCATTATGAAGGCCCAAGAACTAAGTGCCCTGAACTAGGGCTCGGCCCGGGGGGGGGGGGGTTGGGTTTATGTTGCATAAAGAAAGAATATTCTAATGGTATCTGAACTAAAAATTATTTAGTAAGCACTGGTCAGGAAGAGGCAAATTAGTATGCCTCCATTCTTAAAGTCATAACTGTAGGAAGCTGGCTCTGTATTCGATATTGCCACTAGGTGGTTATACTGTGCATAGAGTCGAGGGGTTCCCCAAAAGTGTACCGGGCTCAATGTAAAACCCAAAGTGCTCCATTAGCAGTAGTGGGGGTGAGCAGCCTTAGGCCTAACAGAGGAGTTTAACACATTTATTGCACAACAATGATAAACAATGGACACACGACACAAGGAGATGATCCAGACCAATTTTAGAAAATTATACTTTGTATGTGTTTTATTTTAAGACCAAGATCTGCAGAATAAGGCAAGTATGTTGTTAATTAAAACACTTTTCACTTTGAAAAATTGACACTTAAAAACTTTAACAGTCCAAGGTTATCCTATAGGGAAACCAATATTGTGGTTAAACAGGTAACTACTGCACTTGGAAATCCATTCTTCTAAGCCAAAAGTCGGCACAGGCCAGGGGTCAGGCGAGTACCAAACCTGCACCACCAGCGGGACAGGAGCAGCCAGTGCAGAGGTCAAAAATCGGAGTTCAGCCCAAAGCTTTCCAATGGAGACAGTGGTTACCTGGAGGCACACTGCTTGCAGGTAAGTAGATCAGTTGCAGGGGCCAAGCTCTGAAGATTAGGTTAAGCACGGGGGCACAAAGCAGCACCAAACACACACCATCGGCGGCACTGGGGTGGGCGGGTGTAATTTAGACTTGGGGCGCCCAATGCTTTTCAATGGGGATTCTTCTTTCGGCAAAGACGCTGCAGGAGTGGCACCGGGGGAAGACTAACGACAGCAGAGGAAGTTGAGATGTAGGGGCACTGTTGGTTCAGCTCAGCAAGGCCCAGGGGCTTCAGGTGCAGGGGTGCCTTTTGATGGAGTCTTCCTACCGGATTCGGTCGAGGTGAGCCTCTGGATTCAAACTGCAGGAGCCTTCGTGGAGGTCCGGAGCGGTCAGCAAACAATTGACACTAGGTCAGGATTGCTGGGGAGACTTCACTACACAGGTGAGCCACTCGGACTCGGGTTGTGGGCATCGGGTGGAGAGTGGGCAGGAGACGTGGACCCGCCTGAACCCAGAGTCTTTGGAGTAGGTTTCTTTTGGACAGGGCCGCTGTCCATGGGAGATTGGAGTCTTTTTTTAAAGCAGCAGTACTTCCAAGGTTTCAGGTCGCTGGCTGCAAGACAGGTCGCAGGACGCAAGAAGCTAGAGTCAGGCCTGTAGGGCTGGAGACAAGACAAGCGCAGTCTTCTCTGCAGGGTTGCCTTCTTGCTTCTTAGGTTGTCACAGATCTACTTTCAAGGTCGGGGGGAGCCACCTAAAAACTAGATTTAGGAGTGCTTAAGGAGAGTAGCAGGTAGGGCACCTGTAGGAAGCTGGCTTTGTGTTGCAGTAACCCCCCCACTTTTTGCCAGATTTCTGATGCACTTTGACTTGATGTGCCCTGGGTCCCTGCCAATCAGGTTCCCAGGGCCTGTGTTCTTTCCCAAAACTGTACCTTTGTATCCCTAATTGGCACCTCTCTGGCCACATGCAAGTCTTTGTAAAAGGTACCATGGTTACCAAGAGCACTGTGACCAGGGAAGGCCTCTAAGGGCTGCTGCACACATTGTGCCAACCTTAGAGGTCCTGAACACACACTGCAGGCTGCGTGTTTTGGTGCAGAGAAAAGTGACGAGTCGACATGGCAGACGTGCCATGCCTGCAACCCACTGCCTATGGCATAGGTCAGCCACCCCTCTAGCTGGGTGCACTATGCCACTGGTGAGGGTACAGGTGCATGAGCCCTGTGCCCCTAGAGCGTCTAAGTCCATTCTTAGACATTATAAGTGCAGTAAAGCCATTAAAAGTATAAGGACTGGGAGTTTGTCATTACGAACTCCACAGCACCATAATGGCCTTACTGAATTCTAGGAAATTTGGTAGCAAACCTCAGCATAATAACCCACATGGATGCCAGTGTGGGATTTATTATATAATGCACTCAGAGGGCATCTTTGATATGCCTCCTAAAAAACGACCAGCCTCTGATGGGTTCCCTGATTGGTAAACACCAGCCTGCCACCACGAGACCCGTTTCTGAACCCCTGGGGTGGGAGCCATCGCTCCCTGAGCCCAGAAACAAAGCCCTTTCTGGATGGAGGTGGTCACACCTCCCCCAGGTCAGGAAGCGCCATCTGTGGCAGGGGAGCTTCAAAGGCCTTGCCGCCCTTGCAACGCGACCCCCAGCCTCTCCTGCTATCAGGAGCCCTTCCTGCGGGAAAAAAAAAAAATAACAGCCCAGAAGGTGTGCCCACCTCTGCCAACTCCACCCCTCAGGTGGGGGACTCTTCAGTGCTCTCCATCTTGCAGACCGCAGGCACGCTCTAACCAGGATTAGGGATTGTGCCCACTCCCCCACGTGGGGTGAGCACACCAAGGGTGTAGTCACTGTAAGGTCAGTAGCCCATTGGCTACTGGCGTCAAGACCCCTAAAACGCCCTCTAAATACAGTATTTAGAGGGCAGCCCTGAACCAAGAAGACAGATTCTTGAAACCTACGAAGAAGGACGAAAGAAGACGCCCAGCAGAGGAGACTGCAGAGAAGAACTGACTTGGACCCAGCCCTACTGGGCCAGTCTGCAGTATCCAGAGATCCTGCACCAAAAGTCGCCTTGTACTGCAGCCAGCGACCTCCAGAACCCCTGGGAGGACTGACTGCCTTCAAAATAGACCGGATCTCCTGTTCAAAAGAAAATCACAAGACAAACTGAGCCTGCTGAGGACAAAGAAACCAGACGCCTCGAACCACCACTGCACCAGACGCCTACGGCTCAAATCCAGGTGGCCCACCGGTCCCAGTGAGGTCCCCCAGCGCTCCAGTGTCTGAGTCCACCGTAGGATGACCCCCCCCAGGACTCCCCAACGTCACCTGCAGCCTCTGCATGGAGACCCCCTACCGAGAGTGGCCTGGTAAGGAAAAATCCGACCCAAAGACACCCCTGCATCCAGCCACCCTGCTCCCTGGAGAAGAGAACCTAAGGTGCACCTACGTCCCCGAGCCCTCCACCTTACCTGCCCAGCTGTTGGTTCCTCCCGGAAGTCTTCCTGGACCAAGCCTGTAGCCAAAATCCAAAACAAGCAACTTCCATTGAAAACAGGGCACCTGACTCCAAAACAGCACCCTGATCCCAGCCGCCCCTGCACCTTGTGTGCTAACTCGGATCCCCTTTGCCCTGAGCCCAACACCAGGAGCTTTGCTCCCACAACCTTGTGGCCTGCTCATGAACAGCCACCAACCGGAGGGCCCCCTATCCCCCCCTTGGATAACATTGGGCCTCAGCACTCTGCACCTGGCCGCTCTAGTGCCGCTGAGGGTGTTCTGAGATTGCATCCTCGACCCTGGGGGAACCCTGGTTTTAACCCCAGAATACCAACTCCCACAAATAAGTACTTACCTGCAAACCATTAACTTCCTTCCATAGGATTGCATTGACTGCTTTTCCTTGAAAATGCTTTTAAGTGTGGAGTTGGTTTGTATGGAACATTGAAAAACTGCAAAGGTACTAAAAGTGAATTAATTACGTTTTGTCTAGGAAATGTTTCAGTGTGATATCTTGCTAATCTAAAAAGTAATGTGCACAGTAATCTGTAAAGTAACTAAAAAGTAATTTCGAACAGTTGACTTGCCTGTAATTCAACCAACTGCATTTCAAACTGCATTCAACTGTAAACCACTGCATAGGATTGTGCAAATTATTATTTCACTTACCTGCACCAGGCTTGGCTCTAGAAATGAAATAAAATAACTAAATAATATTTTTGATAAAAACAAATTGGTCTGAATTTAGTCTGAGTGTGTGACATTTTTTGCCTCAATGTGTACAACAAATGCTTAACACTACCCTCTGATAATGCCTTACTGCTCGCCCACAAATAGAGTGTATGGTGCTATCTACGTTTATCTCTGGGGTTCCACTGGACTGTGCACAATAGACCTCATTTTGGTATAGTATATACAGAGCCAGCTTCCTCCAGCACCTTACCTGGGGGGACAATCAATTATGCCAGACTCCTGTGGGAGGAGGGCATAGAACTAGCCCTGAAAGATGGTGGGGACTGTAAAGTGTGCTTCACCTCGCTTCCTCACCTTAGGAGTGGGAACACCTCCTATTCTTAGTTTTTCCCCACCGTTTTTCCCGCCAAAAGTGAAGGTGTAAACCAGGGCCTGCCATCTGCTGCTAGCAGCAGAGGCAAGGAGGGGGGCGTGTCACATTACAAACGCAGCAGTTGAAGATCCATTCATCGAGCACTGGCCCATCCTGGGGGAGGAGGCATGACACCTCTGCCCATGATGTGCATTGTTTCTGGTCCCAGAGAGAAGGGGGGTCTTTACCCAGGAGTACAGAAACAGGTCTGGTGGTGGCTAACGGTCTACAGCCAGTCACATCCCACTCCAGGGTTGGCAGGGTTTCAGGGGGCACCTCTGAGGTTTCCTCTGGGTCCATGGTAGAATACATCCCACACTGCCATCAGTATGGATTTATTGACAGGAGTAGTTTGGTACCAAACATTCCTGTGTTCAGTGAAGCCATCATGGTGCTTTGGAACTAGTTGTTGAGTTTTCAGTCCATGTACTCTTTATGGCTTAACTGGCACTTACAATATTAGGAAATGGACCCCAATAGTTATGGGGCATATCTGCTCATGCCTGTGGTATAGTGCACCCTGCCTTAGAGCGGTGAGGCCTGCTAGAGGAGTGACTTACCTATGCCTTCAGGCAGTGCTAGTTGGCATGGCATCCAGGCAGGGTGCCATGTCAACTGTCGTTTTCTCCCTCACATGGGCATGTAAGCTGCAAGGGCAGTGGCATGGTTCCAGCAAGGGGGTTCCCAGGGGACCCTCTTCAGCTCTCAGACCGCAGTGGTGTTTTTTTACTTATACTCTGCAACATGCATTTGTGACTAGAATTTATATATGTACAATTCATGTCAGACAACCTCGATTCTTACAATACACCATTGATCATACAACCCCCTTAAAAGCAAATTACATCAAGTCCTTTCATGTGTCAATGCCAACACAAAAACCTCAATCCTAGTTCTGTGCAAGCTTCCAGAAACTTAAGATGCTTGGAGGCACGGAACGGACTTAAAGTTCAAGAAAATTAACACTACACAAATGTTTACAATCAATTTTCTTAATTATCACACACTTCCTTAGCCGAATACATTTAATAACGTCAAAAACATGCAATTCGCAGTGCAACTACGTACCAAGTCCATTGCAATCACACTACTAAGCAAGATCAACCAATGTTAAATCATACAAATCCTTTTCAGGTTGTCCGTTAAGGCAAAACAGATCCAAAAGAAGTAGCGCTAGAGGCTGGTGTCCTTTTCAGTTAAGTAAAAGGAAATTAAACTGTACTCATTTTCCCAATTCCTGTGGGGCACTATCACACCAGAATGTATTGGAGTCTCTTAATCAGCAGTAGACTACAGAAATATTAAAATCAAACCTCAATAGATGATTGCAAATGCATTGGCAGAGTTTGTGTGGCCATCTAATACTCTGCATTCCCATTAACATTGTGGCTACCCAAAAGAGCATTTCACCCCTGCCATTTATCACCTGTAGTAGTGGTTGATTTCTGCATTTCTTTCGGAATCTCCAGTGATGCATTTGTTCCAATTGATGGTGCAGAAATCACACTAGTTTCAACTGTAAAGGCAAGAGATAGCCTGCTTGCCATCGTTTCTGTGGTAGTGCTGGAAGAAGGGGCTGCAGAAGAGACTGTAATAAGTAAACAATGAGATTATACTATTAAAACACAAAACTACCAGTCAAGAGAAAGGTTACATCACTCCATATTTCTTTTTAATTCTATGCTACCTACAGCTTTTCAAAGCACAAACCAAGCAGACATGTATTTGAATATGCAGTTTTAGATCCACTACAGTCCAAAAAGGCAGCACGTATTGTGTTTGGTACCACTCTACATGAACATTAATCCTACTACAAGCAGTGGGATGGCAGAAGCAGAAAATACACTTCTGTGTTAAAGCCCGAGCCTTGAAAATCCCACATGCTGGTCTAAAGGCACAAGTTAGAAATACAAAAATAGTACGTAGTTACCACTTGGTTTGTCCTCCAAGGCTTTATTAATGTATTGCAGTGCTGCTTTTTTCTCAGCATCAAGGTCTTCCGCAGTCACGCTGTAACCCAGCTGTGGAGGGGGTGGCTAGCAAAAAAAAAAAAAAAACAAACACGTATAACCTTTCTTCCCTTTTATCCCTCCGCTATCCTTCTCACTCCAAATAACTGACTAATATCCACCACTGAAACTACTTTCATATTTTCACCATATTAATTCACCACTAATCCTTGATGGGCTTCCAGAGTAGCATGCTTCAACACCCAATCAGGGGTAACCAGCGCTATATAAATACAAACCTTTTTTTCCTCCTCTATCCTTCTGCTATCATTCCAAATCCAAATAACTGCCTAACCTATCCATCACTTAAAATGTACTTGCATGTTTCACTATACTAATTCAACACTAATCCTCTATGGGTCCCGGAGTAGCGTGCTACTCGCCGAAAAAGCGCTTCGACGCCTCGTCAGGGGTAGTAAGCGCTATATAAATGCAATTACAATACAATACAATATATACTGAATTAGTCAGCCATTGTACAAGAAACTTTACAGCCTACGCCACCTTTGTTCAGTTAAATTTTAATAAGAGAAACTAAGTTTTCAAGAACATCATTAACAGACAATGCATTATTTTAGCACACATTTAAATGAAGACAAATGTTGAACAGGAAGGCGGTGAAGACGCCTCTGGCGGAATTCCAACCCCTAAAGTTTTCAGGTAGCATCTTTAACCAAAAATGCATCCAACCGGAAAAAATAGGACAAAGCCAAAACAAGATCTAATGGCCTCTACAGATAAAATACTTATATTGAGATTAAGTGAGTTTTCCTCCAAAATATAAGCTTGTAAACTGCACCAGGCAATCTCAAGCAGTTCTAATATGCAGAGATAATGCAACACATGGGCTAGTCCGTTCTTTCTGCCAAAAAGGTCTGGGAAGATCTTCTGTCAACCTGGAGCGTTCGTCTCCGGTTGCGGGTAAAGCTCGGCGCGGAGGACGCTGTAGGATTCATTTCCCCGAGCAGTGGAATACGCGGGAAGGAATGCATATTTCCAGAGGACCGTAGGAGATTTCCTTTACCCGCAACCGGAGACGTACGCTCCAGGTTGACAGAAGATCTTCCCAGACCTTTTAGGCAGCAACCTGCAGTTGAATCAGTCGTTACGATTTAAGTGCATAGTAAGATTACGGGCAACAGGAGGAAGGTTTCACCACCTCGTTTGAACCCAGTTTTCCTCGTGCATACCAAATGGGTATTATTTTCTCTGCCGCAACTGTCCTGATGAGGCCTAATTGATTAAGGCCGAAACGCGTCGACCCCAAGATACAGAGGAGTCCGCCAAATGTGGATTTACATTAAATAATTGTGTACATGTTCTTGATAAGGAAGTGAGGGTGAAAAATTCCCCTCGAATGTGTACAGGACTTCCTCGTTTTGGATTTATTTTAGTGACGGATGGAATAAGGCTGTTGATACATCCGCACGTGAAAATAATTGGCAGGAAAGAGCTTGTATTTGTTTGTATATATATTTGTATATGTGATTTATTTGCGTTTGTTGTTTGTGATAAATGTGATGCATATAAATAATTTTACAACCACTCCTGGAGTAAGCATTGGTGGTAATGTAAATAAGAAAACAATAGAGATATGGTACTCTATGATAGGGATCAATTCAGTTCTCCCTAGGATAAATTAACTGACATATTGGTTCCTCTGCATCACAGTCTTGTTTTGAGATTGCAAAAGACAAAAGCAGTCAGTCAAAGGATGATGGTCCTCCCATGACACCAGATGAACTACTTTATTGAACTTATGGTATTGAAATTAGCCAATTGCAACTACTGCAAAAGTATGCATGGGGCCCAAAGACTCGGTCCACAACACCTTCAGCTTAGTAACCTTTGATTGTCACTTTAGAAGCATGCAGATATCGAAATAGTGTAGTATGTGGAAAGGCTGTACCATGATCAGTGGATCCCTGCGTCTCAAAGCCAGGAGCTGCATTTTGCGCTTCCGTTTCCCATCACTGCTAGGAGAGGTCAATAAACTCAAAGAATTCGGCTTCTGCACAAGGACTGGCAGGTCTGCAACAATAGGAAAATAAAATTCTTATAATTGTACACAGCAAAGCTAGTCAACAAAATGAGAAGGGGGAGCTGCAAATGGATTACAATTCAAATACCCAATACATTTTTCCTAGTAAAAAGTGACATCATCTCACAGCACTAAACATGGTTTATCACACTGCAAGTCTTACACGATGACACAAAAGCATGGGTAGTGCAACCCCACTAAACACAAAATCATTTATAGCTGGCAATCACAAGCGAGTACATTTTTAATCAAAGATCACCAATTACTAAGTGGCAACCATCCAGTGACCACTGCATTTCCCACCACCCATCTCAGAGCACTTCATTGATGGGCTCACCTTTTCCAGTCGGCTTCTCCTTTCCATCTGATTTTGGAGTACTAGAATTTGACTGCTGCAATGCATCTTCCCTGCGGGAGAACATAATCCATAAAAAAATTGACAGATCCAAAACTACACTGTAGCCAGTCACATTTCTACAGTTTCTGCCTTTGTGACTGCCACTCAAGATCTTAAATCTCCTGTAACCAACGAGACACCCACAAATTTATGTTTAAGAGATATGTTGGTAAGGCACCAGGACAGTCCTCAGTGCACTATTAGCGATCACATCAAGTTACATTCCTTGGTTGAAACACCAAATAACAGGGTATGTGTGAATGCAGAGAGAAAATAAAAAAAGATGTACAGCTGGGGTCACTAGGCTTCACCTGGTTTTCTTGGCAGGCCTCTCTGGTGTCTGTGACCGAGACGATGAAGGACTGGACAACGGTGATGTCCCACTTCTTGAAGCCTTTATTTAAAAAGAAAACCAAAAACACGTCAGATTTCATTTTGTGCCAATTTCTAACTGTCCATAGTCCTCCATTATCACAATACCCCCATTCACAGATTAAGCACCTGCATAACTTCAAACATACAATAGTCACACACAACATGAACAAGGAAAGATTCTGAAATTTTGTCTCTACAGGCCCAATCACAGGTCTCACACTACAAACACTTAGAATCTGTGAAAACCTAGCAACTATCACCTAGAAAAACCATACAAAATTAGTTTCTTCACCTGGGGATAAGGGATAGCATTCTCATCTATTATCGTCAACCCAAAAGCAGACTACATTATTAATGGATTAAATCCTAGATCCACCTCATATCGGATACTTGCTCTTGGACCTCGCCAAGAGACAAACCGTCAGCTATTCAGCAATGATTGCAATTGGCAGGGTCTTGATGAGAAAAGTAAGACCATGCGCCCTTTGGAACTTTCCCATATCCATTCACCTGGCCCAAAGTATAACAAGGTGGCATGGAACTGAACATTAATTGAAAGAGACCTCTCCATCAATATTTAACTCAATGCTACCACATGAAAACTTTTCTTTACCGCTGCTAGTTCAATGGATTACCATCTGTACCACAGAATTGAATCGATGCCTGCAGTTGTGATTTCCATAGGGGATAATTGCAACTTAATTTGCGGTCCCCTGATCTGAAAATACCCACATACATCCCTGTGATAAGAAAATGCATGGTCCCCTCCATCATGACTTCATCATCGGATTACTTTTTGTTGAAGGGTAACAAGAGGTAGCTAGCAACCAAGCAAGCACACCTGGGCCTCTCAGAAGAAACCCAACTCACTAATAGCACTTTAGTGCTCCAGTAGTACTTCATTCACGTTCCAAAGGCACATCTTTCAAGACAAGCCTTCCAACATTGCTGTTGTGATCTGTATCCCCATGCAATTGCTCAATCCCCAGCTCCTACTAAAATTAAGTCCTGAAACTGCAGAAAGAAAGAAAAACAAGCATTGGCATAGCCAATAGGTCTCGCCTTTGGGACCTTATAAGTGTTTAGTTATGCAGCACAATATCCTTGGTGCAACAACAACTGTTGCATGGCTAAACACTTCTTAGGGCCCAAAGGCGAGACCTATTGGCTATGCCAATGCTTGTTTTACTATGTCTTTGCTACATTACCTTCAATTTTTTTTCCACGTTTGCTACAATGTTCCCTGGTGAGATTTAATGCTTCGGACATATACCGTTCCCCTTCGGTCTGCCTCTAAATGGCGGGTCCTAAAATTGTGCTATGTGTGTGCACATAAGACTGGATTCAATATAGCGCTTCCCAGTAAACCGGTCCCCTCACGGTGTTGACGCGATTTTCACGGCATCACTGAGGCCAGTTTCTCACTGCAGGTCTCTCGCCGCCAGACTGGTAGGGGGTAGCGGTGGTGAAGATTGGCGGGGGGAGGGGAGGAGCGAGAAAAGAGAGGGGGGGAGAGAAACACTCGCAGAGCTCGTGCGGCAGAGGTTCAAAGAGAGAGGTGGAAGAGAACACGCGGGCAATGACGGTGCCGTGAAATGAAAGGAGAGACGGGGTAGAAAGATGGAGAGAAAGGCATACCCTTCTGAGAGGGGCGGGGAAATGAGGGAGGAAGAAGGGGAGAGGAGGCAGGGGAAGATTAGGAATGAAAGACTAAGGGAGAGACGTCTGATTGAGGAGTGATGGGAGAAAAAGAGGCATTCAAATATAGAGGCAGGGCAGACTTCCCCGAAAGGGATTACAACGGCGCACGGAAGCATCATTGCAAGAGGACCTTTCGTGCACGTCGGAGCAGGGCTCCTCTCGTTCGTGATAACCCAAGCACGGGGGCCTTAAGGAAATGAGGCGCACGGGTTCTAGATAGATGACCCCAATAACCCGTGCCCAGCACCAGAGTGTGAAGCCGCTCTTTATATTTGTGTTGCCCTGTTAAATCCTGGCGTGCCCACTATCGCCACGACTGAGACGGATTCGCGCCATAGAAAAGGTAAAGAGATTTTAGAGCGCCCCAATGCATTGATTGATACTGACAGTGCATTTTTTTGCAGATTTATATAGCACGAACACAACCCGAAGGTATTGGAGCGCTTTACATGAGCAGCAGCTACGTTACACAAGGACACATTCATTTTTTATTTATTTTTGGTAGACACGGGGAGATTAAGGGATATGCCCAGAATCGCAGGATACTGAGCCGACGAGGTTCCCCAGCTCCAAAGTCGGCAGCTCGAAAGGCCACTTGCGTTAGAGGTGCACGCACAGCGGTGCCAGGAGGGAATGGTGGCCGTTCCTGCAGCTGGCAGCCTGGCCCGCCCGTGCTTTCAGCCTAACGAGGGGGGACAACCCGCATCCCACTAGCAGCTCACATGATGGGCCAGATGTCTGTCTACGTGCTACCAGAAGATTATATCTGGGGGCTTGGGGCGGAAAATTAGGTTTGAAACCTATTGAACCATCACAAATTACATTACCAGCCTGTGTAAAGCGCCTTGTACTACTAGTATGGTGGTATTTCCATCCGTCATGTGTGCTTGTTTTTGTTTAGGAGAGACTAGCTAGACGTTTAGTAAATGTTTGTATTTTTTTAATGTTATAGTAAAATTAGTTTAATGTGATATGGATATTGGTAATGTGTTTGCTGTGTGAAAGGGTGTGCAGAAGGACTTAGGCCATCATAGGTGGTCTAATGCCGGTCTCTGCAGATTATCTTGTGATCAGCATTGCCAGCTGCCTGCGTTGCTGGTTGGAATTGGTCGTTGACCTGTAATGGGGTCTATTTCTTTCAGCTGATTTTTTTTTAACCAGAAATAAATGTTGATTCTATTTTAAACTGCATGCAGGCAGCCGGGTTCAGTATAAACTGTGCAACTGGTCAGCCGGACTCTGTACTGGCCGGAGGCTGTACCCCGCCCCCGTCACCAGGCCTCCGAGGTCGCCGACTCGAAGCCCACCCTGCCGCGGAGCTCGGCTCTGCCGATTAGGCCACGAGTTCCCCGGGAGGTTTCAGCTTCCCACGCACATGAGGCAGCCAGCCCTGCAGTTTCAGCTTTCAAACCGTCAGCGTCTCCCTCTTCTGCTTTTAAAGGAATTTTTTTTTTTTAAACTCAGTGAGAACAGCGAGACGGAAGCAGCGGCCTCACTTCAGCCCAGCCAAGAGAAGTCCTCTTCGCTGCCTGCGGGGCAGCGAGCCATGTCTCCTTTCTCTGTTGTGGTTTCGGTCCAGAGGAAACACGGGGTATGCGGTGCATGTATGGTGGCGGGTTGTTAGCCTTTCTATGGCCAGAGACTGCCACTGCTCTTTAGAGCTGGCTGGTGCCACATGGAATAAATAGGGTGTAGGTGGAAGTGTCGGTGTGTAGATGCAGGGTTTTGTGCTCTTGAGGGTTCCAGCTGTGTGCTATTGTGGCACTGTGGTCATGTGGTATAAAAAGCTTGGGGGATGGTACGGGCGGCTGGTGGCACGCTGCCAGTCGGCAGTGGTGGCTGCAGTTAGTGGGCTGGCGGGGACTGGTTGGTGGCAGGGTGTGCAGCGAGCTCTGATAAAGGATAGGGCACAGAGGAGCGTGTGCTGGCAAAGGATGCGGGTCAGATTTCACCCATCGATCACTGCTGCGTATCACCTCAAAAGATGCTAAAACACGGAGCAACGAGATGCGCGGGGGCTTCTGGGAGGGGGGCGTTAAAGAGGCACTAGAGATGCGATGGAAGAAAGGTCGATAATACACAAATCTACCCTCGACTGAGACCTCCGTGTGTTGTTACAAAAGGAGCTCAGAGATGCTGGCAACACCCCAGAGTTCAGCACTGATCACACACCATGGAAACTGTCATGAACAGGCTCCACTCATAGTGAGACAGCTCAGGAAGGTGTAAATGCTGCAGTGATCCGAATGGAACCTGCAGATCATTTGTTCCAGTGCTAGTGAGATAGCTCGCGTGCATGCGTTATAAGCAAGTATGCCCACGTTTGTTTATTACATGTTGGGTATTTATATAGACCGTCCCTCCAAAGAGCACCAGAACACTTCATAGAACGATTTTTTAAAGTCAAAATAGGAATCCAACACTTAAGCAGCTGTATATAGAGCAGTGCTGTGAATATGTGGTCAGGTTCAAACTAGACTATGAAAACAAAGTCATGAGATGGTGTTGGATGGAAACATTGCCTGGAGATTGCAAGACAACAGACGCCAAGTTTTTACACCACACGCATTCATTTACATTACACTTGTTCACAACTGGAAGCAGGGTGATACAAAGTAATGTGCCTCAAGTGGTGTCAGAACCCTGGTGTGCAGTTCCAACCTCCAAATGAGGACATCTGAGTATGGTAAGAGTAAAAGCAGTTTGTGAATTTGGAGGCAGTGCCTAG
Organism: Calotriton arnoldi; assembly: GCA_963921515.1. Classification (NCBI taxonomy): domain Eukaryota; kingdom Metazoa; phylum Chordata; class Amphibia; order Caudata; family Salamandridae; genus Calotriton; species Calotriton arnoldi. Next base: position 2,128,079 of record CAWUFW010001879.1, on the reverse strand, counting down.
AAGCCTATGCACAATAACATGCTGCCTCTTCCACCGCCTGGGTCTCCACATATAGAACAAGCAATGGCCGCGCGGCCGTGAAACTGACACGGCCGCGAAAGTAATCGCGAGGGAAGCCAGATGGCGAGGGAAGCCATATGGCGAGGGAAGCCATATGGCGCCTGATCGCACGTGCACGCTCGCGTGAACGCAAGCTGGTCGCCAGCAAACTGCTGTTTGCACTTCCAAAACCCGCTTACTAAAACTCTCGCCAGAGCAGCGCATGCGCTGGCTCAGGCGAGACCTAAAAAAATAAAATAAAAGGAGGCATATACTGCATGCAAACAAAGTACATGTTCAGAGCACGTATGGAACACGCTTCAGTAGTCTTGCGTTGCAAAGACCAAGATAACATTTAGCCAACAGAAATTCTGGTATCTATAAGATCATCAGACTTTGTGTAGGATGTCCATCTACAATTCCCTAGTAAAGATCAGTAGTAGTGTTCTCCTATAAAAAATGCAATTAAAGCCAGAATAAACTGTAGTATTAAGCCAACCATTACCTTTACAAGGCCACGCGTAGAGCTATAAGAGCTGGCGATTGCATTCCGCACAGATGAGGGTATCCCAGCAGTGCAAGTGTTGTTCATAGAGCTGACCGACGAAGTGCGGGACCTCTTACTGTGGTTATCATCAGTGCTCTGAGAGTTCAGGGTCCTTTTCAGTATACCTGGTCTAAAGATAAAAAGGAGAGGATGACAGGAAACCAACCACCATCCTTTCAGACCCCAGGCCAATGCAGCCAGCCATGCCCCAGAACTTGCCATACACCACGTGCGCATATTTCAAGCAAGTGTTCTGTTGACAGTGTCTCATTTATCTAATCTCACATCATTGACAGCATCATCACCTATTCCAAGTAGGACTTGAGAGTTCACCTCATATGAACAATGGTTTTGAAATTAGTACACCTGGATAATCCTACATTCCCTTCATGCTTTAAGAAAATATGTACACATTAGCAAGAATATGAGCTTTAATTGTCACAAAATATTCTTTAAGTTAGTCTTCTTAGTAAGCCATTGTATGATCTATGGATTCTAGGAAAACACAGCTAATCTGAATAAAATGCGCTTAGGACTCCACGCTATCAAATAAACATAGTACCTTCACCACAATGAGATTTACTTGTGGATGCTTTCCTGCTGCACTCATTGATACCAATTCAATTGCTATAAGTGTACATTCCTTTCACTCACCTTAACTTTCACTAACTAAGGCACACTGTACCCCTTGTGATGGTATCAGCTTCAAATCCTTCATCATGCTTCTCCTCTTAATGAGTCTATTGAAGGCTACAACACACTCATTTAGGTTTTTCATCCGGAGCGTTTTCACGCATAACTCATGGTATGACTCGGTCCTCTTATTTCGTTTGCCATTGCTAGGCGGCGGGTGCTACTTGCAGCAGCAAATAAAAAAAATGCATTTAAAGGTTTGATAGCGCTTTGCAAAAATGGAACAGCCTGGAAGTAAATGAAGCTGCTGGTCCCTTAAAGGAAAAAAATAAATACAAAATACATTCCAAGAAGGACTGCTACAAGAGGTGAGCGAATAGCAGTCACACTCAAGGCCAATGGGGGTTGTTGAAGTGAGAGTGGGGGTCTCAAATTAAAAATAAAAAGTCAGGGAATGGAAAGCAAATGGACAAAGATAGGGGTGGGGGAAGCAACACAGACTGCATACAAGTCACCCTTAAAGGCCTATGTGTTTTAGCATACGCTTTTCAAAATTAATAAGTCCGGTGTAGTGCTGGTGTAACGTTTCACAGAGACGGGCCTCGGGAAATCTACTCGCCCACTCGCTTTGGTAAGATTTTATCAGAGCGGGCTATTTTTATGGCCTACTGGCCAGTCCTGGCAAGCTGACATAGAACAGGTGTTCTGTTATGCCTCTACATCTTGTGACAATTGTTTTGTGTGTAGAGAGAGGTTGAATGTCAACTTACGTCTTCTTACAATTTGCTGCTTCTTTTATCCTGGAGGGTGGGGTTTACTTTTATTTCTCGGACTGCAAAAGTAGAGGATTTTGTAAAGTGAACTAACTGACAATCGTGCTGTACAAAAAGTGTGAAATGAAAGGCTGTGGGAAGTCAGGTTTTTTTCCAACACGCATTTAAAAAGCTTGTAATCACCTGAACAAACACTTCGAAAAACACTTCAGTGGTTATAAAAGCACTTTTTTGTAAATGTGTGATAAATAAAGATTAATAGGACAAAAACAAATCAGAACACTACTTGGTGATGTGCAAATGACAAATTTTTGCTGAAACAATTTCCAGATGGTTTATACCGGTATAGTTTTATCAGTAAAACTGCATGTTAGTGGGAAAGTTTTGTGCCCATTTCAATAGAAAATATGCTCTTGGTAAATGACAGTACGCTACCACACCAAGCTTTACCAATATATTCAACACGCACTGAGAAACATTCCTCCCCTCCCCCTGACGAAAATGCTATTAGTGAACCAAGCGGCAAGTCAGAAGGCATGTGTGCCATATATGTGGGCTAGATTTCTATAATACATGGAGCAAAAATGTGGTCTATTAAAATCAAACAAAACAGTTTTTTTGTACAGCAGAAATTCTGAACTAGCATATTTGAAGGTGCTCTTATATGTGATAATGAAGAAAAAAAGCAGTTCTGTAAAATAAAATATTTGCACAAGATCACACAATTTGAGACCAGTTTACGGGTCAAGTACATTAGTTAGGTCACTAGATTAATCCTGTCACTAGACCTGCAGGTCTGGTAAAAATGTTATGATTTTGAGGCTTGAGAGATGGTAAGCACCATCCCTGCCTACTACTGTAATCTGAGATTCCATTTAACAAAGTACCAGTCTAAAGATTTTGACACTGTACAATAACAATTTACACGTAGATGCCTTCTGGCTTTAACATATCTTTTCCACAATAAATACTTCAAGCATAATGCATTTTTCATAACTTTTCAATAACTTTCAATAAGCAGATTAGACCTATGGCCATTACATGACTTTCTAATAAAATCAATCAGGTTAATAACTTTCCTCATTGCCTCATCACCATAATCAACTCATACCTACATTATTACACTTAATCTTTCCTTCAAAGGAAAACAGGCAGTCATAAAATGTAAACTATGTAAAAAGTTAGAGCTAGCAAAACAATAGAAAAGCACGCCCAAGAAGGGTTAACAAGGATTGTAGAAGTGCAGGTCACATACCCAAGGTTTGTCAGTGGTGGTGTCAACACCAAAACCATTGTCTACTACACTAAATTTGAGCAATTCCATCCAACAATACCAGTCTAAAGATCTTAACAGTGTAATAAGAATCAATCCTTAAATGCTTACTAGTTTTAACATATGCTTTACACAATAAATATATCAAAACCTACAGCCTTTATAAATGGCTTTTCAACAACTAACTCCGTCCGCTGGGTTGAGCGTAAGCGTTTGACAAGAAAACTGAAATATACGGTCAAGGGAAGCAAACTTCTGTTCAATTAAATGCTGTACTGAAGGGAATAAACATGTGGGTAAAATTTTAAAGCTAAAGCTCGGGTCTTGCGATTGCTTCAACAGCAAAAAAATAGAAAAGCTTTTTTTTGTCCATTTCTTTACTTTTGAAACAATCGCGGCACCCGCGCTTTAGCTTAAGATGTTTAAAGCTAAAGCACGGGTGCCGCCACTGTAAGTAAAGGACAAACAGAAAAATTAAACTATGCCCACCATTACTGGACACTTGTTAAATTAATACATTTTTAAAAAATTTTTTTTTAAATGTTTACAGCATTATAGCCACGAGCACTATTTTCTTATATGGTTTTCTCCTGCCCGCTTTAAGAAAATAGTGCTCTAGGCTGTAATTAACACATCTAGAGTAACAATACATGTAACAGGGGGTGTCCTCATGGGAGGTTACAAGAGAAAAAGCAGTACTAAGGAGGGACTACTAAGCCTATTGACTAACAAAAAGCCACCATTTACAAAGGACAGCGACAGGAGCCAATTTTAAAAAATGGGCAGAGCTTCATGCCCAGATCATGAATACAGAAGGTCTCGAAGAGACAGCGCAAGCGATGCCCAGGCGAGACCTGAAGAAACAAGCATTTGCAATGCAATAGGTCTTGCATTTACGAGAGTTTGAGCTATTGGCATTGTAAAGGACAATGCCTGTTTATTTATGTGATGTTTTTAAAACGGATAAAAAGGAGGCGGTCTAGCTGTTGTGTTCAGGCAAACATTACATATCACTAAAGATGACGACTTCCCCATAATAAAATTGTGAGGATCTTTTCACCAGATGCAATCCTACACCGTCTTCCTCCTGTAACTTCCTACTCCTTTACAGACCTCCACCTAGCAATGCGACATTCCCAGACACGCTTCTAAACACGGTTTTAAACCTGATAAACACTACACGCCAACCTATCCGTTCTGGGTGACCTCAACATTTGATTTGACAAACCCAATATGCCCCGTACTAAAACAATCGCTGGCCTAGACGCACTGAACCTGCATCAGATCGTCCACAAATCCACACAACGCTGGACACATCCTAGATGTCATTTTTACTAATACCGAACTAGTTACCTTTCAAACTATAACTCGGGTCACATGGTCAGACCACCATTTGCTTGCGTTGCAACATAAAACACTAAGCGACACACCTAAAACCACCTTACAGGCATCCACCTATCGACCGTGGAACAAACTCAATTTGGAACACTTAGAAACACAACTAACATCCAGTACAGATCTAGAAACAATAAATTCTGTTCAAAAACTATACGAGTGACTACAAGAAGCTTTTGATATCTGATACCACTAAAAAAAACACAACAGAACAAGAAAATAAGCTCCTTGGAGAAAGAGATAAAAGACCTAAAACAACAAATTAGAAAGCTGCAAAGTGCCTGGCTGAAAACAACGCCAATCAAGACAAACTTCGCCTACAAAAAAAATTAACAAATTATTCAAGTCAGCTATCAAAAAAGCAAAGAGAAGATACTATTCAGACAGAATTCAAAATGTGCAAATAAAGAGTTCTATAAAATACTCAATGAAATTTCGTAAACCAAATTGCCTAGAAGGAGCTCATCCCGTTACTCAAGACAAACTGGCAAATCACTACACGGCCAAAGCAGACACGTTGGACTCATACTTCAAGACAAAGCACATTCGCGGACCCTTTCAGAAAACAATCCAAGAATACTCTAACCCAGCCTCTCCGTTCCTTCCCAACACATTTCACACAATGAATTTATGGACCTGGTCAAAGCAAGCCGGCCCGCCGGCAGCCCTTCTGACCAGTGTCCACCGCAAACCTTCAAGACAATTCTAACAACCTCTGCTGCCACTCTCGTAAGAAGAATCATCAACTCCTTAACTACCGGAATATTTCCAGAACTTAAAAAGTCATACATACGCCCATTACTGAAGAAAACAAAAACTTGGGCCCACTGAACCCTGACAACTAGAGACCGGTTACAAATGGACCTTTCCTGAGCAAACTGATAGAGCAGCATTCGCCCAGATGTCACAATTCATTGAAGAGAATGCCATACTTTCAGACGTTCAAACGGGATTCTGTCAGGAAGAGGCACAGAATCTGCCATCCGGGATGACCTGAAGAACACAGTTGACCGCAACGGGGTTGCTGTGCTACTTCTCTTGTACCTCTCGGCTCCCTTTAACAGTTGACCAGGACACTCCCATACAAAGACTCTACGAAGCTGGCATCGAGCGGACAGCTCTAGACTTGATCGCATCCTACCTTCGCAACAGAACTAATGTCATTCATACCCCACCTTTCTCGCCCAAACCGTACTCCACAAAAGCAGGGATCCCTCAAGGCGATCATCTCGCCCATGCTTTTCAACATCTAAATGAAGTCATTACCAGCACTGATCAATCAATTTCACCTCACATGCTATAACTATGCAGATGACGTGCAAATACCCATTCAACTGGAATGCCCCAAAGACATTGAAAATTGGCTAGTTTCCAGTTGTCGCAGAGCAATCTCAAATTGAATGCTTCCAAAACGGAAATATTCAGGCCTTTCTAAACCCTTCCCTCGGACTTCCCCCTACACATCTCTTTTACTCAAACCAAGCCTCCTCCTACTGCTATGACCTCCAAAACAAACAAAAGAAAGAAAAAAAAAAGTCTTAATCCTTCCCTCCCTCCACTATCCTTTCAATCCAAATAACAGACTAACATGTCCACCTTTCAAATTAATTTCATATTTCACTATACTAATTCACCACTATTCCTTTATGGGTTCCAAACTAGCGCGCTACTCACCGAAAAAACGATTAAACGCCTTGTATGGGGTAGTAAGCGCGATATAAAATGCAATTACAATACAAAACAATTTACAATGCAAATAGCTTAAACTCTCGTAAATGTGAGATCTACTGCATTGCAAATGCTTTTGAAAAAGCGCCCCGGGCCGCGCCTTCACTTTAATGGCGGCTGCACCCCTTTCTTTAGACGCGGCTTGTCTAAAGAAAGGGGCGCAATCGCCATTAAAGTGAAAGCGTGGTATAGGGAGCTTGTTTTGGTAAAATGCACCCATTGCCGCGCTTTCACTTCAATAGCAGCCGCGCACCTTTCTTTAGACGTGGCTCATCTAAAGAAAGGGGCGCAGGCGCTATTAATGTGAAAGCGCGGCAATGGGGCGCTTGTAAAACAAAAACGTGAACAAATGGTAAGAAAAATAAACATGCAGCAGCATTCGGCACGGCAAACAAAAGGCACAGCCACCACTGTATTTAATGGCAGCCGCTGTGCGGCTGGCGCGGCAAAGGCAAACCAGTCTGCACACGTCCGCGACCAGCGCCAGGAACCCCGGACCTCCAACCACCCACCGCTACGACTCAGAGGCCCTCCTCGCACTCAACCCAGGAAGAAACAACTGCCAGCTGTCCACGCTGAGCACCACCCACAGCCAGTTCTCCTGCCGTCACTGCCGCCAGACCTTCACCACCGTCCGCAACGCCACGGCCACCGCCCCCACGACGAACACCAACAAAGCGCTGAAGTGCATCCTCCTCAATGTGCGCTCCCTAATCTGGGACCTCCACAACACCCTCTCGCCAGACGTCGCCTTCTTCACGGAAACCTGGACCAACATCTCCCCCGCCCCAGACATCGCCACCGCCATTCCCGACTGCTACAAGATCCAGAGGAAGGACTGCCCCGGAGGAGGACTCGCCATCGCACACAAGAGCTCCCTCCGACTCTCCACCTCGAGTGACTCCTCCGCCACCACCTAACACCTTCACTTCCAGATCTGCCCCAGAACAACTCTCTGCAGCACCCTCACCTACAGACCCCCCCCCCGGACCCTGCACTTCGTTCGCCACTACCATTGCTGACCTAGTCGCACCCCAAGCCATCGCCTCCTTGGACTACGTACTCAACGGAGACCTGAACTTCCACCTCGACGACCAGCGACCCAAACTCCACCACCCTACTGGGCAACCTCGCCAACATCGGACTGAAACAGCTTATCACCACCCCTACCCACAAGGCAGGACACACCCTCGACCCGATCTTCGCAGGTGGGAACAACATCCGCTTCAGCCACACCACACAGCCCCTCTGGACAGACCACCACTGCGTACACTTCTCTTTCAACACCGCCACCGCTCTCAAACCCACTCCTCACCCGCCGCAAAGGAACTGGAGCAAGGTCACAGAGGAGCACCTCAACTCCACCCTCAGCCGTGACGCCCGCCTCGACCGACGCCAACGCTGCAGCTAAGGAACTACACTACTGGATCACCAACTGCGCAGACGAGCGCGCCCCCCCCCCGCACCACTGACAAACAACGCCCCCTGAAGGCCTCCTGGTTCACCACCGACCTCCAAGAAGCCAGACGCTCCTGCAGACGTCTAGAAAAACGATAGAACAGCAAAACCACCTTAGAATCCAGCACTTTCCCAGACAACTGGAAACACGCAGAAGTCAAGAGCCTCCTCAAGAAGCCCTCTGCAGACCAGACGGACCTTAACTACCAACCCATCTCGCTCCTTCCCTTCGCAGCCAATGTCAGAGAAGATAGTCAACGCCCAGCTGACAAACTTCATTGATGAGAACTCCATCCTGGACCCCTTCCAATCCAGATTGCAAAGCAACCACAGCACCGGGACCGCCCTCCGCGCCGCCACAGACGACATCCGCATGCTCCTCGACCAAGGCCACACCGCAGCCCTCTACACCGTCTCCCACCGCACCCTCACAGCCAGACTCCACGACGCAGGAATACAGGGAACCGCCCTTGACTGGCTCCGCCCCTTCCTCGCCGGCAGAACCCAAAGGATCAGACTCCCGCCCTTCCTCTCCACACCCACAGAGATAAACTGCGGAGTACCACAAGGATCATCGCTCAGTCCCACGCTCTTCAACAGCTACATGGGCCCCCCCCTCACCGCCATCGTCAGACAGCATGGACTCGGCATTGTATACTACGCCGATGACACCCAGCTCATCCTCTCCCTCACGAAGGACCCCGAAACCAGACTCAGCTTCCAAGAAGGAATGAAAGACGTCGCAGCTTGGAGGAGCAGCAGCTGTCCGAAACTCAACTCTGAGAAGACAGAAGTCCTAGTCCTCGGATCCTCCCCCTCGGCGTGGGACAACTCCTGGTGTCCCCCCGCCCTCGGCGGCCCCCCCACGGACCACGCCCGGAACCTCGGCATCATACTCTACTCCTCCCTCACCGTGACCCGACAGATCAACCCCTTCGCCTACACCCGCTTCAACACCCTCCGCAAGACCTCCAAGTGGATCCCCCCCAAAGCCAGAAAGACCGTCACCCACGCACTCATAACAAGCAGACTGGACTACGGAAACGCCCTCTACGCTGGAATCAACAAATCCCTGCTACACAAACTCCAGACCATCCAGAACATCGCGGCCAGACTCATCCTCGGCATCCCACGACACGAGCACATCACCCAACACCTGCAAGAGCTCCACTGGCTCCCTGTCGAGAAGAGAGTAACCTTCAAGCTACTCACCGACGCCTACAAATCCCTCCACAACACCGGACCAAAATACCTCAACAAAAGAGTCTCCTTCCACGTACCCAAAAGGAACCACCGCTCCGCCGACCTCGCCCTGGCAGAAACCCCACACATCCGCAGAACCAGAACGGGCAGAAGAGCCTTCTCCTACATCACGGCCAAAGCCTGGAAAGGATCTCCCAGTCAACATCAGACACTCCTACTCTGCACACCTTCAGGAAGAACCTCAAGACCTGCCTCTTCGGAGCTGCTCCCCCCCAGCGCATTGAGACCCTCACGGGTGAGTAGCGCGCTTTAAACCCCGATTGATTGTATCAGCATGCGGTGCTATGAAAAAAATAATACAGTGTTGCGGGAGAGAGTGTCCAGCCTGCAAGAGCAAGCAGGAGAAAAACATTTAACTAAATAGTGCTCTGAAGATGAGCTTAAAGCCTACCGAGTAACACATGTAACAGGGGGTGTCATCATGGGAGGTTACAAAATGAGACAAGGCGGTACTAAGGAGGGACTACTAAGCCCATTGACCAATGAAAAGCCACAGTTTACAAAGGACAATGACAAGCCAATGAAAAATGTGGGCGGAGCTTAAAGTCCATACCCGAAAACTGCACACCTCTCATAGTAGCGCTTGCGCTGACCAGGCAGGACCTAAAGAAAGACTGGTTCTTGGAAGGCCCGAAATTCAGAAAGCAGAAAAATCTTGTTTTTCCCATTAAACTATGGGATTCTAAATATCCAGATGACATTGGATAATTAACCGAAACAGCACCACTTCCCAATCGAAACGCCGCTTTCCTGATTCAAATCTGTATTACTCTGAGACAACTTAAGTTTAACAAAAGAAGCCAGAGCTTTTCATCAACAATTCCTACTCCTGAAGGAGCCTTTCCATCTACTGCAATATTGCTAAATTAAGGCAAAGCTGGTAACCATCTCTGGTGGAAAGAGCGCTCCATAGAAAAATTGTGCTCTGCTTGCACTCCGCGATTTAAGAAGTTCATCAGCGAAGATTTAGAACAGCACCCCTACAGATATACATGCCTCATATTTCTTATCACAAAAGTCTGAAAGAGTACCTACTTGTATGGATTCGACCCATCATTTAAAATCCCATACCTCACCGATCCCTCAAGAATCGGTCCCTCTCTAGAATGTTCTGAACCTCTCTACCTAGTCCCATCTGCCATGCCACAGATAACTCACCCATCTTTGAAATTATCTTCTCTTAACTTAAACTGCGAGCCCCAGCTTACTATGTGCTGAACATTATGAACTAAGGGAATTGGTTGATAACCTTGTGTATTACTTGTTACTTTACTGTGCTCTAGCTTGTAATGTACTACATCAGTTATTTAAAAAGCACTTAAAACAATCTTATCTACATCTATAAAGGAAATCTATCATGCCTCAGAACAAAGGGCACCACCAACAAAAAAAGAAAGGAAAGGGGAATACTTAGAAGTCAGCTTAAAGAAGGTTGCTGCAATACTATGAAAAAGGAAAATTCCAGAAGAATCAGTTTGTCTCTAGACTAGATATGCTCGCGCCTTAAACTAAAACAGCAACAACGACCAACAATCCAAACAAGCATCCACTAATATTCCAAATGCAACCCCCCATCCCTATATGAAACAGTTTATCCATGTAACTTTTCCCTTCTTACTTACTTTGGTATCAGGGAAGCAGGTGAGCCGTTTGCCACTAGGGATTCAAATGCAGACTGTCCACTGCCACTGCTGTCATGCCGCCTGTAGAAGATTGACAGAGCATAAGCAAATAAAATAGGAGCCAACAGAAGAACAAGATTCCATTTCAGAAACAATCACAACTATTCTAGAGACACTATCCATTTCATCAAATAGAAATAAAAGCACTTTAAGCGCACCACGGTCATGGTAGAATACAGTCCATATGGGCCGTGGGAGAACACAATCCCTAGAGCAAAGCCAGTAACCATCTACTGTAAGGAAACCCACATTAAAAGACGAGCTGAATGCAACATGCTTCATCACTGATCACTTCTGCGTTTGTTAAATTACAACACGACAGGTAGGACTAGAAAGGCTTGCATTTAAAAAAAATGGAAGGGTCATGGCAGCAAGAGGGACTTCGCTCAGCGGTTAAATGAAAACTGAATAAAAGTTGGAAAGGCTTCTGAAAAAATGGTTATCGTAACCAGGATCCCCATCGCCCTTAAGGTAATACCCATTTACCTCCGTTTGTTTTCCTGGCCATCTAAACGTGTTATGTCTTCTTCCACAACCCTCTTTCGACTTGCTTTCAGGGCATTAAGCACAGTCTCTCTCGCACATGGGTCTGGTATGACGTTTGTCGCAGATTTTAATACTGGAGACGTCAACTGGTCAAAGCTGCAAACAAGAATTCAGTGAGACGACTAACTTTACATTTCTGGCAGTGACGATATTCCTTGCTCCCAACTATATAACAAAATCCACTTTTAGAACATCAACAAATGGAAAACATGTTATAAGAAGAAATTGAAAAAACATGCAGCAAGTTAACTCAATTCAGACTTAAGCAAGCTTTGAGTTGCACAACAGCTTTAAACAAAATGCACAACGCTCCAACAAAAGATAACCATCGGTACCACCAACTGTTTGATTTAAAGTTAAAGTCTACAAGCCATCATCAGGAGCAAGCACAGCTAAAACTATGCCTCCTTATTGCAATGCAGGATGCATGCAGGAAGCCAAATATGTAGACAATTGAACAAGTGTTGAATAAGTCACTTTAATCAAAACTTTCACATTCAACGCAAGGATATCTGCATATTTCAGCTACTAATTATTAATGCTTATTGAAAATTTCCAGCTGTCTGCACAAAAATAGCAAATAGACGCTATACCCTTACATGGGAGAGCGGGCAATCTTGCTATCTGGTGGAGCAATCTTCACTGTAACTGGACTGTGGACCACTGTGGAGTTTTTAGCAGTTAACACGTTCTTGCGTTGGTAGCCATCCCAGCGCACCGTAGGCATTGCCCCCGTCAAGGCATACTGTGTCTGTTGAATAGGATACCGCCGTCGAGGTGTCAGAGCAAAGCGGTTCATGCTTGGGGGCTCTCTGAAAAGAAAAGAATGAAATACTGGGCAACCAAGCAAGGCTATTCAAGCACGTGAACTGTCAGATGCGGTAGAAAGCAGCAGCAAACTCCGAGACTCGCCAAGCATTCTAGTTAATACAATCGTTTGTCGAACAGACAAAATGAAATGTATTTAGACGTTAAAGATAAACTGTGACAATTTTACGAGTTCAGGCAACGTGACGTGCCAAGTGACAATCTCCAGCTCTGCGCTTCTTGAAGAAATATATACCACTCATTAGAAATTTACTTTGCAAACTTGAATATCTGTAATCCAAAGAACTAGCTGGGAGCTCCTAACCTGGCAGATGTTGAAAGGAGTGCTTCGAGTTCAGCCTGGCATGCTGATCCGCATACTGTCTACCCCACCCGCCCCACAAATGCGTTCTTCATTCGAAGAAATATATTGCTAGGTCAGTAGGATGTGATGCAGTGCTTGGATTGTGACGTCACAAAAACAGTGCGCAAAAGATCGAAAACATGCGCCATATTGTCCACTCGCCACTCAAGACGTGTATATTTATTCACGACTGAGCCCTCCTCTTACCCGCAGGTGAACTTTATACAACTTTTGACAGCACCGTCATTCGGGGACACCTATCAAGAATCAAGCATACAATCACAGCAGAGAGAGACGTTTTCTACTCAGAGCGGATGTCTCCTGTAGGCCTTTCAGTAGCAAATAGGTACTCTGGAACAGTGAATGCCTTCTCTTTTTATTTCCATTTAACGCATCGCCTGTAACCCAACAGACTTGCCAGTAAATACTGTTCGCCTACTCATTATGAAAACAGTATCATAACGGCTCACCTGGCGATTAGAATGGGGTCCCAAGAAACATCTACGAATCGAGTGCTCACTCAACCAACATCTTATATGCCTCTAAATATTCTCAAACTGCCTGTGCTCGCGTTGATCCCAACATCAACTAAACCACAGGTGCGCTCTCCCATGCATACCACTACAACGCCTTTCAACGCACACCACCCCCCCCCCCACACCAAACAAGCAAAATGCCTCCCATGCACTACTAGATCGCCAGCCCTGTAAACCGTGTTCACCTTCATTTACTTCAATGGCAACACCCTCCAAAACCACTTGCCCCCATCTTGATTGTAAACTCATGGGTTTAAGAGGGAGCTCTTACGAATGCTCTTTACAAGTTTACTGCTACACAAACTCCTTCCCATTTTATTATGGACACTGAAACACTAAAAGCACCCATTGCTCTGGGCTTTAGAGAGTCATATTGCACAAACACACACTATGAATTAAAGATCCGCACTCTCAAGTGCCATCGCCCTTACCCGTAACTAAGCCTCCGCTGAGGGCTTGGTACGGCGGGGTTCGGCCTGTGTACTGCCTCTCGCAAACGCTGCTGCTGACCCCGGGCCCCCTCGACGCCTGCCTCAGGGTGGCCGAGATAGCTGCCCATAAGCATGACGCGAGGAGAGGGAGAAAGGCCGCCGTTTGCACAGGTTTTGGGCGGGGGCTCCGGCAGCAGACACAGCCCCGGAGGCCCAGTGTGTAGGCACCAAGCGCCACCCACAAGCAGCAGAAGTGACACCACTGCCCAGGTGGGTAGCAATAGGCCAACGCCGAGCAACAAAAGCGCTGCCCAGACAGCCCCCCCGCGCGCGGTGCCGCACGAGCACCAAGGTCGCGCTCAGGCGCCCGGCTGCAGGAACCATCACTGGCCGCGCGCGGGACACCTTAAATATCCCGACCTGCCCCGCGCTAGGGAGCACGGCCCTGCGTGCCGCGTCACCGCAGCTTAGCAACACTTCGAAGCCTCATGCATGGAGAGTGATGCGCAATTTACCCGAACACAGAAGAAGGACCAGAGTTACAGATGTTCACGAATTGACGTATTTAGGCTAGCAAATGATTGACAGCGTAGAAAGACTACAGCAGCGTAGTCCCCCTAAAGGAAAACATAATTTAAAAGAAAAAGACAACCTTTTGAATAATACAAAAAAATCTAGCTGGCCCGTTAAGAATTTTCAATTTCTATGGCAGGACCGGAGGCTCAGATTATGCTACTCATTTCTTTACTGCAAACCCACAGCCACCAATAAATAAACAGTAAAACAAAAACTACATTTCCCATAAGCATGAGAATGAGTCATCACAGTTTCCACCAATCACGAGGCTATGCTCCCTTCAAATAGGGCTGACGCCATCTTCTAGCGGCCGGCAGTCAGCTTGTCGCCTAGTTGAGTGAGCGGTTTTGTGTAATTGGAACTGCATTTATATAGCACGTACTATCCCTGACGAGTGTGTTTACTGGTGATTCATTGCTCTGTTTATTGTGCTTGATTATACTTTTAGGCTGAGTTGTTGAGCACTTGTAGCATACATGCCAACGTTTTAGAAGAGCAAAGTGGGAGATTAAAGAAAACAAGCATTGGCATAGCCAATAGGTCTCGCCTTTGGGACCTTATAACTGTTTAGCCAGAGCTATTGGCTTTTCCAATGTCTTTAAGCTTTCATAGATCAGCGTGGCTGCTGTGCAGCATGTTGAAAAGTTATAACAAAAAAGTGTTATAAGCATTTTTGTTACCTTATATATAACCAAGAAGACATTATGTACAGCTGAATGACTAATAAAAAAAAGAATGAACATAAAAATCATTTCTTCAATTTTTTTTGTCCTTGCAAAGCTGACAACTTCTTTCTGCCTGTTCCAATGATTGTTTGTTATACCTTTTTTTTGTTATGGGGGGGGGGGGGCAAAGCCAATAGGTCTCGCCTCTGCGAGAGCTTTTAATTTAATTAATTTTAGCTGTGTAGAATAGCACTGTGGTTGTATAGTATGTTCAAAGGTCTTTTTCCAAAATTGCTATGAGACAGCCATTATTCTTTTGTTATTTATTAATGTGTGAGAGATGGTATGCGCTTTGAATTAAAATGTGAAATGGTAGGGAGGTAGCAACACAAAGTACTTCCTGAAAGTATTAGGATATTGTGAATACTGCACTTTTTTATATGGGGGTTTGGGCGTGCTTAATGTAGAGAATGGGATGGGTAGTGATAGGTAATAAGTAAGGTGGATAATGGGTAGTGCTATTGTAAATACGCATCATGTTTAGTGGAAAGGACTGTTTAATTTAAATTTATGAAATAATTTAATTGAAATCGATGGTAATGATTGGGATTATGGTACAAATGGAAAAAGATGAATGAAATTTCCCCCGTAACATTGCAAGTAAAGAGAGGTAGGAAGCAAATTTTCTTTTCTCAAGGGAAATAGAATGGACAGAGTGTGTATGTGTATAACAGGCCAGCAGTTCCCCAAATTTGATAACGTGTGCTGAGCTAGGAATGAATACTGTTTATTTTTAAAAACACATTAAAAGGGTGTCCTGGAAGCTCGTTTTTTGGCACAGTAATGTTGAAAATAAAACGTAGGTTGTGGGTGAGGTGCAGTCGCAAATATTGTTTAAAGCTGCTGATTTAACAAATGAAAGGCAGCATTGCTCAAGATGGAATAAAGGTACATTTAAAGCTAAATGTAAATGCTGCCCTCATGGAACGGTAACATTTTAACGTGTACCTTGCACACAGCCTGTGCTATTGTTTAAAGCTATCTAACCAAAGAATTGTAAGGCAGCATTGTTCGAGGGGACGAAAACTTGGGTTGTGGTTGAGGTGCAGTCACAAATATTGTTTAAAGCTGTCCAACATAACAAATAAAAGGCAGCATTGTCCGAGGTGGAATAAAGGGAAATTTAAAGTTGAATGTAAATGTTGCCCTCTTTGTCGCTTTTTGGACATCCATAAGCTAAAATAAGTGAAGGGTAACATTTTCCAGTGTACCTTGCACACATCCTGTGGTTTTGCAGTCCCAACTATTGTTTAAAGCGGTCTATTATAAGAATTGAAAGGCAGCATTGTTCGAGGTGGAATAAAGGTAAATGAACAAGCCCTCACATGCAAGGAACATTTTGTTTTAGATAAGAAAATGTGCTTCCATACTGCTTTCACTTGCAATGTTAAGGGCAGGCCTGAATTAATATTTTTTTTACATGTCCACATTAACTAATTTGTACCACAATCACAAAAAGTTGTGGCACAGCTGGGGCTTGAATGTTTTCCCCCAGCTTCAGAGGCCACAGCTCTGCACATAACGAAACACATAGCAAAGCAGGTCTCCTTAACTCAGTGGTTCCCAAACTGTGCGCCGTGGCACCCCGGTGCGCCGTTAGTAGCAGCCAGGGGCGCCGCGCACATCTTTGGAATGTGCAAATCATGTAGTGAGCAATTTTAAAATGATGGGTCTTTTGACGCCCTATTGGTCAGCCAGCGTCAGGAATCGTGGTATGGCCCAGTGTTGTATTATTATCAGACTCATGCATAGGTCTCCCCTTTTTGTCTTTTCTGCTGAGCTCGTAATGAATCGAAGATAATTGCATTTTTTTTATTTATACCGGCAGCCTTGGCTTTGTCATTAGCCTTTCAGCAAGTGCGCCTCATTTAAATACACTCAGCTGCAGCACAACATACTGGGGAGTTACAAGCGCCACCTGTAAAGTCCGGAATCATGGTTTGGCCCAAGAGCGCACGGCCGCCTTCCGCGTGTACGTGTTCACGTAGCCTCCGCATACGCAGGATGACTGTCGAGCATTATTGCTGCCTGTGTTTTGCAGCGCCTCTGGGGACCCTGTTCACAAGTTTCATCAAGTAGGTTGCTAGAATAACTGCAAAGACAAACTTGTGACCATTAAGCCCGTGTATTTTTAAAAGTTACATCAAGTAGCTTGCTAGAATAACTGCAAAAACAAACCACCAAGACCACCAAGCCCGTGTATTTTTAAAGAGGCAATCATCTTTACCGCTTTCCTGGGGAGAGAAATTAAAAATGAAAATGTGACTGGATATTTTTGCAGTTAACCGATTTACCCCAACTGTTGAGCATATAATAAGAAACTTATATTTCTCTACATTTGTTGTTAAGAAGTACTCGATACTGGGGCAAAAAGGCAGCGCAGAGTTTTGTCTGGTTTACCTGGTAAAAATAAACATAACACGGCCAGTCTTACCATGTCCTGGTATGTTAAATTCTGCTAAAAGCCGAGCGGGCCCATAAGATCAAGTGTGCCATATGCCTATTTTGTTTGAATGTTTCACATACAAGTGATATATAAAACGAGGAGGGCAAGGATGCTGATGCAGTAATTCCGCTCCCAAATAAAATTATGATTGTTGCAAATAATTATCTGTAATTTTTGGAAATACTGTTATTGTGACATTGACCTTGAAAAATGGTGATTTACTTCAGGAATTGCTATTACCGCGGCGCACACATTTGTGTGGCAATTTTCCATTTTCATCCGATTTCTCACCCAGACATTTCACCATTTTTAGCTCGTCAAAATGCTGGGGGATGGGTAAACGCCAACAGGAGATTATTCTGTGGAAATTGTAATCCCCATTCAGCTGGTAACTTGTGATGGCCGAATCCGGATTACCAAAGCAGAGAAAAACAGGATGGTCTTTTACCCCACCATGCACTGACATGAAGACAGGCACAGCAGCCCGAGCTCTGCAGCACTCCGAGCCCTCACCCACCCAGCACCTCTCTGGCTTTGCAGCACTTCATGGCCTCACCCATCCAGCTTCTGTCTGGGCCTCTGGTGCTGCAGCACTCCGAGCCCTCGACCCGGGGCAGCACTGGTCTGACTAACGCTATGGCACCCCTAGCTCTCACCCCGGCCGTCATCTCTCTACCACTGGAGCAACCTAACCAGACCTAAAACCGGACCCTCAACATCTCTAGTGTTGCATTACCCCTGATAAACACCCACCCAGTCAGGCAACTCTCGCACTGCAACATCCTGACCTGAACTCTCAACAGGGCCAGCACTTCTCTAGCGCTGCAGCCCCTAGAAATCATCTTGTGCGGCACCTTCCTGGCGCTGCAGCACCCTGAACTTTCACCCAATCCAGCACCTCCCTATATCACTTTAGGAACCCTAATCATCACCTTATCCGGGTCCTCTCTAGCGCTGCAGAACCCCAAACCCTCACCCAGGTCGGCACTTCTCAGGCACTGCAGCACCCAAAACCCTCACCTAAGCCTGCACTGCTCTACACAGCCTCAGCACTCTGAGGTCCCACCTAATGCAGCACAGCAGAATCTCTCATCTCTAGGATTGCAGCAGCCATGGCCACCATCAAGGGTGGCACCTCTCTGGCATGGCAGTTTCTTGAGCTCTCACAATCTAGCACCCCCTCTAGTGCCCCAGCACCTCTGGCTACTGCTGCCCTTCAGGCAGAAAACGAAGTACTCCCGAGGTCGGGCATACATCCCCCCCCCTCCCCCACCGGTAAAATAAAAGTGACATGATGGGGAGCCACAGCCAAGTGGCAATTATGTCAAGGGAGCCACTGGTCAAAAAAGTTTGGGAACCACTGCCTTAACTGCAGATGAGTGGCCTTTGATGCTGGGGAGCCCATAGAAGTCCAGATTCAGTGCTGGAAGCACATTTTCTTATGTCAAAGGAAACGGAAAGCGACAGAGTGTGTGTATATAACAGGCAACCAGTTTCCCAAACGTGATAACGTGTTCTTGAGCTAAGAATAAACAAACACTCAAGTGCAAAGTCCCCTTGGCAGTCACTTATTAAACACAAACTCAGGCAGTAAGGATGTGGCCAAGATGCAATTAAAAACAGTGGAGAAAGCCAAATAAACAAGAGAACACAAACAAAGAGAGGGTGCAGACGACGACAGAGCCATCTACAAAAGATGCACTCTGTAGAGTGGCTCAACAAAAAGAAACAAGCTCCGAGAAAATGAGGCCTTTCTTGTGCATGGCGGAAAACTTCGTTCCAATTCAATTTGAATTTTGTCTAAGGAATGGGGGCTGTGAGAGGGAGCGTCTGGTTAAAGAAATGTTTTTCTGGTCAAGAGAATGAAGGAGACACAGACCGTGACGTGGGGTCATGTGTTTCCGTGTGGCCCTTCGCAAAGTTTGACTGGTCATCTGCCAGTTGCTTGTTACTGTACCTGGCTGTTAATCTTTACACTGTCTGGGCAAAGATTTCGCTTCATGAGTTCAAAGCCATTGGAGGCGACTGGCTTCTAAGGAACCACAAATCGCCAAACGAGAACACCAGAAAGACTATTAAAAGGGGAAAGGGAGCGCCCGAAAGAAAAAAAATCATTTTTCCTGGGGTTCTGAAATCATTGCATGATATGCAAGAAACAAAAAAATGAAATAATCAATAGAGAGCCCTGGTCAGCTTTCCAATTGACCACTTAGGTACCATTAGACCCCATAAATACATAGAACAGCTGCTGTGTCCACTAACCAACAGTTATATTGCATGTAACTGCTCAATTTGAATTTAGTCCAATGAAAGGGGCTGTGAGAAGGAGCGGCGTGTCTGGTTAAAGACACTTTTTTGTCAACAGAATGAAGGAGAGACGGACCATGAAATGGTGAGCGCAGTTAGAGTTACTAAAAAAGTAGGGTCATGTGTTCCTGTGTGGCCCTCCGCAAAGATTGACTGGTAATTTGCCAGTTGCTTATTACCGTCCTTGGCTGTTAATCTGGCACTAATGAGGTGACATCTTTGCCCAGATAGTGTAAAGCCATTAAAGGCAACTGGTTTCTGGAGAAACCACAAATGCCCAAAAAAGAACACCAAAAAGACTTTATTACAAGGGGAAAGAGAGCGCCCTCAAGAGGATATATACTTTTTCCTGGGGTTCTAAAATCATTGCATGATATGGAATGCAAAAAAAAAAAAGAGTCCTGGGCAGGCTTCCAATTGACCATTAAATACCATTAGACACCCATAAACAGCTGTGTCCACTAACCAACAGCTATATTGCATGTAACTGCTCAATTTGAATTTTGTCCAAGGAAAGGGGCTGTAAGAAGGAGCGGCGTGTCTGGTTAAAGACAAGTTTTGTCTGGTCAAGAGAATGAAGGAAACAGATCATGAGATGGTGAGCGCAGCTAGAGTGGGCGTGGAAATGCAACAAATGGGGAATGTATCATGGAGGCGGTAAAGGAGGACAAACTTTAACCGCCTGAATGTGGAAGCAAAGAAAGTGTCCATGCGATGTGGGTAAACTTTCTCTCTCCTGTGCCAGGGAGCACTGCTGCCGTCCTGCGGGCAGTACTGCTGGGAAGAGATCAGAAAACCGAGGTGCACAAAAGGGCTGCCTGTGGAGCTAGATCAGACCTGGCCACATCAAAGGCTTCAGTCAGACAGCCTGGGGCAAGAAAACACAGGAAAAACAAACGGCAGAGAAAGGCAATCAAAAAGTGAAAACAAAACAAGAAGGAACAGATGGGGGAGAAGAAACCGACATGAGGGCCGGTGAAGGGAAATGGGACGGGGGGCGGATGAGAGATAAGGGGAGAGAAGTAACGGAGGGGGTGGGGGTAAGGGGTTGGGAGGAAAATTAGGCCACATGAACAGGGATATATATGGGAGTGCTTGAAAACACAAGCACTCATATGGAGTGCTTGAAAACTGAACAATTCAGACCCAAAGGACGTGGCTTCCGTATTTAAGTCACTGCTTAAGCTGCATGTTGATCCTTTTAAATAAAGTAATAACCCATAACTTAAAGAAAAAAGAAAAACACACACACCAAATATCTAAGTGGTTGTAATAAAGTTAAATAGAAAGACCTGTAATAGCTTCCAGTATACCTACTCACTCTTAATGATTCCTCTTCCTGACTGAGTAAAAGTGCAATTTACCCCTAAACCATGCTATTTGAAACGTAGGTACTCTTTGTTAATGAAAGCTTTTGCACATTTAAAAGAAAAATTAACAAATACAATGCATTATGTTTTAGAGCTTGACAAAAGCAATACACGGTGCCCTGCAGACAAAATGCAAACAAATAATGCATGATGTTTAAAAGCTTATAAAACATAACACGCTCACTGACTGAATAAACAAAAGTAACTTAATTATAATGCAAAATGCTTTTACGTTTTAAAAAGCCTACACACGGTGGTGCCAGAGAAAAAACAAACAAATAGCTATAAAAAGGCAACACACTGTGCCTCTATAAACAAACAGCGAATGAAAATTCATTAATTAAAATGCAAGAAAGGCGACACGGTGCCAGACAAAAACCAAACAAATAGGTTTCACACGAACAAAGGTAACAACAATGCTTCCTCAAACACTGGCAGAAAGCAAAGAAAAAAATATAGTGAAGGAGTAGCAAAGATCCAAGCGCAGTTGGCATATTCAATATAAAAATGGAAAATACTGAATGGTGACGTGCAGGAAACCATTTTTTAAAAAAAAAAGGACGGACACTGAAGCTGAACACACAAGGCACCTAAGACACGAGCAGGGCGCTTACGTGCACCAGGCATCCCATTTGCTGCTGTTATCTCATGAATGCAGGCAGCTGCGCGCTGAGTGCAGGCAAGAAACAAGACCTGCGGCCGCGAGACACGCTCTGTGGTGGGGGAGGGGCATTGAAGCGAGGCGCGCGCGCTTGGGTGAGCGAGAGGAAAGCCAGATGGCGCCTCTGCTCATGCCTGTGCGCGTAACCGCACACTGTATGCCACACAAAGCTGTGGTCGGACTTTTAAAAGCCCACTCACTAAATGTCTCACCAGACAGCGCATGCGCTGGCTCAGGCGAGACCTAAAAAATTGGGAGAATGGGGCCTTGAATCGGGTTACTGTCATGTATGGGCTTTGCAAGTGTGCTGCTGCAGGATCGGACATTTGAAATGCAAATGCACGTTTTTAGGTCTTGCATGCGCTGCATAGGAGGGCCTTTAGCCGTCGCTCTGCTCATTTTCAAGCACACACTCGTGCTTGTGGCGGCATCTACCTTGCGGGAGCGAGCAAGGGCGCGCCACAAGCCCAAGTGCAGTGCTTGAAAATGAGCAGACTGCTCTCCCAAGCGCGCGCCTCTCTCCTCGCCCACACGTCCCGGCCACTCACTCGCTCCGCCTTCTCCGTCTTCTTTTTGCTCGCGCTTCTTGTCTTTCCCTCTCTCCGTTCAGTCTAAATTAAATGGCATAATAGGGCATATTCCTGGGCAATCTTATTTTTCTGCTTGTCATTTTAACTCATTAATACTGTCCGAGCAAAACTTTCTCTTCTTTAGTTGGCGCTTTAAACCTGAATAGAGGACATTATTAAACCTTGGAAAAATGCCTGCCAATGCGCGACACACTCCACCTTTTCTTTGTAACTTTTGACCCATTTGACGAGCAACAACTAGTCTTCGTTCGCGTCTGCAAGTTATGCAGAAAATTGTGATTTATGATTCAATCAAGTGCAATAAGTCCGTGTTTAGGACGAAAACTTTGCGGGCACAGCACTGCATAATTCTTGTGTCCTTGATCATGAGGTATGAAAAGGGTGGTTGCCAGTATGAGGGACTCGTGACCACTGCAGACGTTGCATGCAAACCTTTCACATGCTCATTACTTTGTTCAGGCCGTCTTCATATTTTATTAAGCCTAGTGGCGCTTATAAATTGTATGTTTCAGGAGAAGAGTGTTTTGTGCACAAGACAGTGACGCCAGGATGGAGGCTGCGATCCATTAGAAAAAAAAACATTTTTAACATCGCGTCAATAATAAAATAAACCAAATGACAGACTTGGAGAAAATCATTTTTATTCACAAATAAAATACATCATATTGTGCTGAGCACATAGTTCTCTTTTGTTCAAATTAATATATTGATCATTTAAAAGCTTCCTAGCTAAAGCAAATTTGGGTTGGCATCACCACGAGCTTTTATTTCCTAGCTTTCTCATATTTCCAATCTGTGGGTACTCTGCCACCTAGTGGCCGAGCTTGAAACTGCTCCTTGGAGTTTTTACACACCAAAATCGTGATGTGGGTGGTTTCAGACCTCCGTGGGCGTTTGTGACACACACATTGCAGCCTCTTCCATTATAAAGGTAGGCACCTTTGCTAAATCTCTTCTTTTTTCAGCTATGCGTGTATCCTGGGGGAAAAAGGGGAAGGTTTGTTCCAAGAAGGACGGGTTTCATGATGTCTTCGCTCTGAAAGAATCACACACGAACTGTTAGTATTGTTTTTAGATCTCGCGCCTAGCGTTGCAGTGCGCAACCCTGCTCACGCAGCGCGAGACCTTTTGTACGGGCTTTAGAAAGCTAACCACACGCTCGTGAGTGTGGTTAGCTTTCTGAAGCCTGCAATTGGCTGTAGCGTGCGTTTAAAAAAAAAAAAAACGGCACGCAATTGGGCAAAGGCGGGCGCATGTCCCGCCTTTGCTCCGCCCATTCCCGTCCGTGTCTAGGACGCGCATCAGCGCGCGGCACAGACGACAGGCTCCCTCGCCCCCCCGCTCCTCTGTGGTGCGCGCGCACCACGAGTTTCGATTCCCGTTCGGCTCCTCTGTGGTGCGCGCGCACCACAGGTTTCGATTCCGTGCTTTTTTTTTTTGCCTCCTGGGAGTGAAATATAACCGCAGTTCCGGGAAATTGGATACAAATATTCGGTGAAGGGGATTCAGAATGAAAAGGGGAATTTAACCGGGAGAGGAAATACAAATCGTATACGGAGCACGGGCCAAAGCAGAGAGGAGCCTGGCGCACGTGAAACAACCTGGGGCGTGAGTGTGCAAAGCACTGAGTGTGCAAGGCAGAGCTTGATTGTGCGAGGCATAGGGGTGCGTTGAGCAAAGTGTCACTGTGTTAAGCAGAATGTGAGAGTTCACTGCAGAGCTTGACATACTACGCGCGTGTGGAGAGTGGAGTGCTGGTTTGTAAAGCATAGTGTGAGAAGTAGAGCGGAGAAAGTGAGTGGGCAAGTCCGCGTTTGAGGGGTAAGGTAGGGAGTGTGCAATACATAGTGCGCAGTAGGGAGTGTTCAAGCAAACTCGGTGTTTCTGGCAACGCTTGAGTGCAAGGTAAATAGAGAGCGTGGGCGCAAGGGAGTGTTTGTGGGAAGCAGCGTCCGTCCTTGTTGGCATCAGAGTGCACGTGTCCTACTTTTGAACTGGCTAGAGGTAGCGCAGTGCAACGATCAACATTGTGAGCTGACCCTTTTGTAGGAAGTAAACATCGTGAGCGTGCAAAGTGTGCGTGTGTACCGAAGGGGACCGGCCGGAGGCACAGGGTGAACATGGGAGGGCTTGTGTGCAGGTGAGTGTAAGGGTCTGTGCAGTTCATGGGTAAAGTGTGGAAGCACAAGGATTTATGTACAGGTGAGTGTAGGCCTTTGAAAGTTGTTTGCGGGTGGAGTGCACGTGGTGTCGTGTATAGGTGGCATTTTGCGTGTAAGTTGTAGTGTGTACATGGGAACAGGCGTTGACAGGGCTGTGTGAAGGTATAGCGCGGTAGGAAGCAAATGAGTGCAACTTAGTGTGCGAATTGTTGTGCAAGGGAGAGTTTGCAGGAGTTGGTGTGAAGAGGGGTACCAGTGAGTGGCTAGGTACGTGCAGGGGAGATACAGGCCACTGCTGTGTAGTTCGTAGTGTGCAGGTTAGGTGGTGTTAGTGTGTTTCCTAGCTCGAGGCTGGGTGTAGGTGTATATTGGCTGGTGCATAGCCAAGACGCGGGGTGTTTGTGTTTATGTGACAGGCGTGGTGTCAGTGTGTGTGGATAGTGGCGTGCCTGTGACTGGCTGCACATGTGCAGGCGATAGGCAGTGCGCTTTGCGTGTGTGCAGGCTAGAGACGGATGTCTGTGTGTGGCTAGCGGTGAGCAGGTAGGTGTGCCTCCCCCACCCTCCAAGGAACACACATCTGACACATCTAGGCTACTGCTGCTGGAGAGGGAGGAGAGACCATGGGACCGCCCGCCTTGCACCTTTCCATACACTCGGCTCCTGGGCACCCTACGGCCACATCACAGGCGGAGGTCTAGGGTGGAAGGAAAGGCAGACACGACCAGCAGAGGAAGCCCCGCCGCCTCACGAGGAGCAGCTGCAGCGGTGCAGTCTTTCCTGGAGCAATGATGGGGGACACTTCCGGCCTGTCCTGAGTGCCCAGAGCCAGGTAAGACTGACTCTGCCTGCGTGTGTGTGAGGGGGGGGGAGGTGCTGAAGGGAAGATGTTCTCAGGTGAGTTCCAGCAGTTTTTCATGTCACATGTTGTGTTTGAGTTCTGATGCGCAGGAAGCGTTAGCTTTGAGAGGGGGTTCTGCTCTGTTATTGTAACAAGGATCTCAACCCCCTTGCTGCAATTATTCCTACTCATGTGTGGACACAAAAACTGCTGCCCCCCCCCCTTATAACCCGTGGACAGGGGGTGCTATATCCTGCCTGGTTTACTTACCCCACCTCGCTGATATGGGGGCGGGGCACTTGTTTCTAGCCATTCTCCAATGACAAAGGAGGGGCACTGGTCAGCCGCTGCGCCGTGCCAGGTACAGGAATGTGTGCCCAGAGATTGCCCAGCTTTCAGACCCTCCTGGAATTTGCACCCACCTCTCATCTCGCCCAGTGACGTGTTCCAGTTGATGTTAAAATGGAGCATTCTCGTGTATCCTTCTGGTAATAGATGGAAAAGATCCAGAGGCACGAGTAGACTTAAGCGCCAACGCGCGTTTCGGTGTAACGCCCTCAACGGGGCTACACCTTCATCAGGGCGAAGATGGATAAATAGTGTGGGACACACAACCACACCTAAAATCACAAAAGATGTATAAGCCATTTGTACATTTATATGCTTCAATGGATAAACTGTACATATTTCTTTATGTCAAAGATCTATAAAACCATTCGTATAGCACAAATCAGCCCAAAGGTGAGACTCAGTTCAGAATTCATTCTTTAAAAAGTACAGAAATTAAAAACGGAATAGTGTGTACCAAGAAACAAGTTTTAGCACGCCAATAAAGAAACATAAAGAAACACCAGTGATTCACACCATTATGCGCACTAAAGAGATTGTGCAAAATACCAGATCACACCGAACGTGAAAAGAAAGTTAAATTAAATAAGAGTGCATGAAGGAAGATCTAACATATGATGTGCTCAAAATAATAAATCATCAAACCAAAAATACCTTAGACAATAAAAGTATTCACTAGGGTTCTTTTTATATAGGGTCGTTGATAAGACCTGACCTCCAAGGACAACAATATCTGAAATGGAAACCCGGGCATAAGTATATAGCAATTAGTCAAGTATATCGTAAAAAACATGAAAGATCATGCGCAAGAAAATGCATACCGAGGATCCAAGATGTTTCATAAATCTCTCATGGAACTAATCCAAAAGGCCATTGGACCTGCTAGTAACCCCACATAGGGGAACCGGTAATGTCTGTTCAAAGGGCCAATCGTAAAACATCAATTAGGGGCTTGATACGCTTCCAACTGAGAAAAGAAGGAAAAGAAATAGGGGAGAGGAGATATTCAGTTTCAGAGAACAATAAAGAACCGTCAACCAGTCAGTACAAATCAACGCGTATAGAACACTCACAGTTTTTGGCACGCATATTATTGAATCAATAGACACAGCAAGCCAAAAAGAGATATTTCGTGGCGGTTTCAGGTTTATACAGAGAATAGGTGATAAAATAAGCCTGAACCTAAACAATACATCAATTAATCTCTTCGTACTCGAAGAAGATATGACACAAAAGTATAATCCCGGGGGGGAAAATAACAGAGAGACCCTACCCATACCCAGGCTATGGTAGAAAGCCCTAAGGATTCACGAAGGGCCAGGATGTACAAGGCCATTTCTGCCTTAACGGCAAGGACGGTTAGTGCAAAGAGCGCGGTAACTTCGAACACTACAAAAACTCAGCTATAGAGAGATAGAATACCGCCGCAAAGAGATGTGCGCTTACCAAAAAACGGGATGATAATATTCTTAAACGGGGTTCCTCGAGTTGTCAGCTGGGCAGAATCCCTACAGCCAAGGCAAATGGAGGGAAACGGCGCAGTTTAAATACCTCCCGGCGTCGTACATACGCCAACGGAGGATAGACAATAACATAGAGGTAGAAAGCGGACAGAGATCAGCTACATATCTCAAGGAGGCACAGGGGCCATCTTTGAAGAATCGTCAAGTTCATACATGAAATACCAATCCAGAGATCTTTTCTCAAGGGAATCAACCAGATAGTAAAATTAAATAAGATAAAATCAAATCAAACCACGACGCAGCGCAATCATCGCTAAGAAGAAGAGTTCGAGGACGGGAAAAATCATCCTGTCAATTCCTGGGAAGATGGATGAAACAAATTATAACACTGAAGACCGTGCAGATAATAAAGATAGAAAAAATAATAAGTATACTAACAAAGAAGGTATAATAAGGATAAAGAGAATAATACATATACTAACAATAAATGAATAATAAAACATAAATAATCAAAAGATCAGAAATGTTCTAGATAAAGAACTAAAACACTCAAGATCAAAATGCATATAGAACAACAATAATACTCAAATAACAGCATTTTCCCAAGGACAGTGTTCATTTAAACCTTTACTGACAGAATTTAGAAAATAGATCCAGAATACCTCTCCTTTCTTCCTGATCGCAATCGGATCCTTGCCAGGAATGACTCGAATTTTCTCTAGGATTGACCACTTAAGGTCATTTTCAGTTGGAAGCGTATCAAGCCCCTAATTGATGTTTTACGATTGGCCCTTTGAACAGACATTACCGGTTCCCCTATGTGGGGTTACTAGCAGGTCCAATGGCCTTTTGGATTAGTTCCATGAGAGATTTATGAAACATCTTGGATCCTCGGTATGCATTTTCTTGCGCATGATCTTTCATGTTTTTTACGATATACTTGACTAATTGCTATATACTTATGCCCAGGTTTCCATTTCAGATATTGTTGTCCTTGGAGGTCAGGTCTTATCAACGACCCTATATAAAAAGAACCCTAGTGAATAATTTCATTGTCTAAGGTATTTTTGGTTTGATGATTTATTATTTTGAGCACATCATATGTGAGATCTTCCTTCATGCACTCTTATGATCCCTTGCTCACTTTGCCACTGGATTCAAGATAGCCTGGCTGATGACGGCTGTAAGCCAGAAACCGGTCCCAGGATGCTTGTTTCCGGTCCAGGGAAGACATGGCTTGGCAGTTTGGGCTGGACTGTTCCCATGAGGCACAGGGTCAGACTGATTTGCATATGGCCATGTCTGAACTGGGGTGGCGGAGTGAGCTAAAGAATGATGATGGATTAAACCCAGATCAGTTGACTGGGGGTGAATGCTTGCAATGTTCAACACTCCGTCCATCATCCCCTTTGGTTTTGCTAATGTGTCTATACTACATGCAAGGTTACCAGTAATTACTGGTTGTGTTTACTTTCATTGCTTATGTGTCCTAATGGTGATGACAGTGGCCCGATTGGCCCTGTAAGCGTCTATAATCCCCTTTAAAGTAATACCTAAGTGCCAGTTGGCACAGTGTATATTTGTGAATATGCTCTAATGTGTTTATGAGTAATACAAAGGCTATTTTTTATATAACCTTGTGTGGAGTTTCTTTTGTGGTGTGCCTAGTGCGTCTCTGCTGTGAGTGTGTTGCGCAAACGCTTTACATATTGCCTCTGGGATAAGCCTGACTGCTCGTGCCAAGCTACCAAGGGGGTGAGCAGGGGTTATCTTCAGCGTGTAACTCCCTTGCCCTGACTAGAGTGGTGGTTTCTGCCTGGCTTAGGCGCTTGCCCTAGCCAACCAGAAATCCCATTTCTAACAGTAACACAGTGATAACACCACAAATGGACACCACACGGTTTAGAAAAATAAAGAATCTTTATCTAAACTTAACAAGACCAAAACGACAAAAATCCAACATACAAGTATTAAGAAAAATGACTTTCAAAAGGTTTTAGCAACTGAGTCCATAGAAAACTATGGATGCGTGATTTCTTGCAAAGTACCTGTTGTTGCGACAAAATTCACCAAGCCAAACAGCCGCAGCGATGAGAAGCGTCGAAAAACAAAGAGATGCGTCGTTCCTGAGACCTTCGTGGATGCGATGCGACAGTTCCGCTATACACAGGGGAGCGATGCGTTGGGTCTGGTCTGTAGGGGGAAGCGATGCATCGATTCTGAGACAACTCCGATCCGCAGGCGCATCGGGGGAAAACTCGCCGCACAGGGACAATGCGTGGAAATCTGGGATGCGTCGGCCAGCGATGCAGCTGCGGCAAGCTTCGCTGCGTCGACCTTTTCAGCCGAGATCCCTTGATGTGTCGATTCTTGCCGCGGTGACAGGCGCTGCGTCGGTTTCAGCAGCGGCGCTGCAGGGAGATTCTTCTCGCACCACGGCGTTGCGTCAGAAAAACTGTCGCAAGAAGAGCGATGCGTAGATTTTCTTGTTGTTGCGTTGCTTTCCAGCTCCCAACAGCAGAAACAATCTCCAGAGGCCCAAGGCAGTCACAGGCACCTCTTGGCAGGTCAGAACTCCCAGCAAGGAAGTTCAGGGGAGCTTGGGGTGAAGTCTTTGTGTTCCTGAGACTTCAGAACAGGAGGCAAGCCCTACTCAAGCCCTTGGAGACTTTCCTCAAGCAGGGGACACAGCACACAGCAAAGTCCTTCTCCTTTCCTTGGCAGAAAACAGCAACTGCAGGCCAACTCCAGACACACAGCAAGGGCAGTACTTCTCCTCAGTTTCTCCAGCTCTTCTCCTTGGCAAAGGTTCCTCTTGATTCCAGAAGTAGTCTGAAGTTCAGGGGTTTTAGGTCTAATACTTATACCCCAAAATGTCTTTGTTCTCTTTGTGCAAGGGTCTCTGAGCCCAGTCCAAACCAGTTCTGTCCTCTCTGGTGCAGCTGCCCGGCAGGAGGTGGAGACAGCATTGTGTAAGGCAGACAGGCCCTATTCAGGTGCTAGTGAGAACTCCCCCCCTTCCTCTGAATGCAGCCCAGGTCTATTCAGCCCAGCCCTGACTCATTCAGGAAAGGCAGGACACACATCAACCCCCAGGTGGCTGTCTGAGAGAATGCACCTCCTCAGCCCCTATCACTCCAAAACCAGACAGTCAATACACAAACAGGCAGAAGCACACAGAATGGTTAAACAAGAAAATGCCTACTTTCTAAAAGTGGCATTTTCAAACACACAATTTAAAAACCATCTATAGTAAAAGATGTGTTATTAAATTCTGAGTTCAGAGAGCCTAAACTTTATTTTTCAATCTTATCCCTATGGGAAGATATGCTTGTAAAATGTTACAAAGCATTCCCCATTCTGTCCTATGGGGCAAGATAGCCTTTCAATAGTGAAAAATGAAGTTGGCAGTATTTCACTATCAGGACATGTTACACACACCAGTACATGTCCTACCTTTCACATACACTGCACCCTGCCCAGTGGGGTACCTTGGGCCTACCATAGGGGTGTCCTATATGTAAGAAAAGGGAAGGTTAGGGCCTGGCAAGTGGGTGCACTTGCCAAGTCGACATGGCAGTTAACAAACTGTGCACAGGCACCGCGGTGGCATGCCTGAGACATCTTTTCAGGGCTACTCATGTGGGTGGCACAATCAGTGCTGCAGGCCCACTAGCATTTGATTTACCAGCCCTGGCACACTCAGTGCACTTTACTAAGGACCTACTGGTAAAACAAATATGCCAATCAGGGAGAACCAATCACAATACCAATTTATACAGAGAGCATATGCACTTTAGCACTGATCAGCAGTGGTAAAGTGCCCAGAGTCCTATAGCCAACAAACACATGTCAGGAAAAAATAGGAGGAAGAAGCAAAAAGATTAGGGATAACCCAGCAAAAAGGGCCATTTCCAACACAACCCCCTTCCAGCCTAAAGCCAGGGTAGACTAATCCATACCTCGATGGGCTTCCCTGCTTGGGACGATAGAACATGGAACCTGGCCTGCAACAGCAGGTGTCTATTCCTGTTCTACACCTTTCTGAACCTAGTTGGATCTCTCTATCCATACTCTCAGGGCCCACTAAGCTAACCAATGGGGAACCATTCTCAGCTGTAGACCCCATCTGTGCAGCGCCTAAACTTACTTTGCACACAGATGTGTCCCAAAAGGCAGACAGTACCCACATGGCCAAAACAGTGATGTGGCCCAGTCCACCCCCAGGGTATGACTCCTGTCCCCCTCCCAGGGGCAACTCTGTCCACCAGGACAGCAAGCCACAGTGGCCACTGACAACTGTCAGTGATGAGAGCCAGGCCTCATGCCTTTCAGGCCTCTGTAACCTCTGTGGTGTCAAAAAATGGGGGGCGGTAGCCCCAGGTGCTTGGCACCTTTTGTCCACTCTCCCTCCTGCCAAGTCAGGTATGGTATCCTGACACTGGCCCACCAGCCCAGGGTCTGTACCCTGCAACTGGACAGGAGAGAGGGGTGAGCTCTCCCACACCCTGTTTCCCTCCCCGGGGCTCTGCATCCCCCCACCGGGAGCAGTCCCCCTCAATTCCAGAATTGTGAGGGCCTCTGTGGCAGGTGTTATGCACAATTCTCCCACCAGTTCAGGGGTGCTATCCTGCAACTGGTACACCAGCCCAGGGTCTGTACCCTGCGGCTGGACAGAGGACTGGGGTGAGCTCTCCCACACCCAGTGCTTCTCCCTGGGGCTCTGCACCCTCCCACCTGGAGCAGTACCCCCAGAAGACAAACTAATAGGGGCACTGTTAGCAGTCGCCCCTTCCTCCAGGTTAGGGGGGACACCCTGAACCTGGTCCTCCAACCCAGGGTCTGTACCCTTTGGCTGGACCTGTGCCTGGCAACCCAGGACTTCCATGGGAGTACACCGACCCCTCCCCCCCAAGGGAAACACACTCCTCATGAGTTGTGCGAGAGTCCGCCTGGCGCAGGTCTCCAGCCTCCTGTCCATCTGACAGAGCATGAAGACCCCCCAGGCCAGAAGTGGCCTCACCAGGGTCAGTCCTGTGGTGCTCTGACCTCAGAGCTGGCAACCCCTGACCCACTGGTCCTTTCACTGGGGACTTCATCCCCCCCTCACCCTTTTCTCTGGACTCATGCACCCTCCCCACTGGAGCGGTGCTGCCAGACACCAGAACTGGTGGGATGCTTGTTACAGCAGTCCCCCCCAGTTCACCTGACACTTTGAGATCCCCCTCAGGGGATGGCCTCTCGGCACAGACTAGGCCCCCCTTCTGGTGTGCATGCAATGAACCAACCAGGCCCTGGGACTGGGTTTCAGGCACCTTGGGACACAGCCCACTCCCACTCCTTCTCCTCTGAGACAAGACGTAGGAGCCTACACCCCTCCCACTACACTGGGACCTATCTGGGCTACCACCAACCTCCCCTACCTCACTTTGTTGGGGAAAATCTGAGCCACCCCCCTCAGGATCACTCCCAAAAGCTTCTGCAGACCCTCTGGAATCCACCAAAAGGTCTACCTCCAGTGCAAGATCCCTGGGGTCAGAGAACTTGCACTCCACCGGCTGTTGGTATAGCTCTGGAAAACAGGGACTTAAAATATGCCCTCCAACAATTGAATCACACAGCCCCACACAAGTGTTGACCAAGCTACTCTTTGCCTCACCATCCAGTGCCTCACACAAGTACCTCACATCACCCTCCTGAGACTGGCAAAACAGTGTCTGACTGTTTCTGTCACTCAACCCACACTCTTCTGGGCGGTCTCCATACTCACATACCAAGGCTTCTACCATGGGGGTACACCTCTCCCTGCACCTCTCATCTAGAGTCAGTAAAGTGTCCCACTAGGAATATGAACCATTGTGCCAGTTCCCCAATCCACCTTAGGGACACTGTGCACCACAGGAGCTACCTCATAACCCTGAACCTCTAGGTGTATGTCAACCCCTTCCTTCAAGTCAGGCGCCACACCTCTGGGTGTGTGTACTACTCTCTCAGCACTAGACACTACATTTTTGCTGCCACCATCTGAGCTGGACTCCACCTCCAACCCAGCCAAGCTCACTTCATGAGCTAAACACTTTGCCTTTTTCCTGGCTAAGTCACTCATGGCCTCGAGCCTCTCGAGCTCCATATCAAGCTCTCTCATTCTTAATTCATGTGCCAAAAGCAACTTCCTTTCTTCCAAGGAACGAGCGTTCTTGCTCTCCTCTGCCTTTAGTCTCATGACCTCCAATTCATGATCCCTGGCCCTTGCCTTTCCTCCAAATCCTCTGGAGAAAAATTCCTGGAAGAATGATTGCTGTCAGCCCTAGAGGGTGCTCTCCCAACAGGCCAATACTGGGATCTGAAACAGCCTTCTGGCACACCCCCATCCACATCTGCCACATCTGTCTCCCCAGCTTCTCTGCCTCCCACCAGGCCCCTAAGGCCTTCTGTAGCTCCTCTTTCCTAGAGTTGCTCCTCATGGGACATCCAAAGCTCCTGCAGAACTGCTTGAGTTGCTCTACTTTGTAACTACTTAACATTTCAATGTCAAACTCCAATTCTGCAGCCTCACTTGCTGGTTTACTACTCAGAGACATGGTGCAAGAATACTCATGGGTCAGATCAAAAATAGAACCAAAAATAAAACGCAGTATGTGGTTGCGTAGTGGTCTGCACTAAACTAGTGATGTACACCAATCACTGTGGGTCAAGTACAAATACAAGTTCAAATCCTCACCGCTGACCACCAATGTTAGAAATGGGGGTCTCTAGTTGGCAGAGGTAGGTACCTTTGTCCAAATAGGGACCCTTGCTTCTAGTCAGGCTAAGGGGGATACACACTTTAGATGACCCCTGCTCAACCCCTTGGTAGTTTGGCACGAGCAGACAGGTTTATCCCAAAGGCAATGTGTAAAGTATTTGTACCAACACTCACAGTAACACAGTGATAACACCACAAATGGACACCACACCGGTTTAGAAAAATAAAGTATTCTTTATCTAAACTTAACAAGACCAAAACGACAATAATCCAACATACAAGTATTAAGAAAAATTACTTTCAAAAGGTTTTAGCAACTGAGTCCATAGAAAACTATGGATGCGTGATTTCTTGCAAAGTACCTGTTGTTGTGACAAAATTCACCAAGCCAAACAGCCGCAGCGATGAGAAGCGTAGAAAAACAAAGAGATGCGTCGTTCCTGAGACCTTCGTGGATGCGATGCGACAGTTCCGCTGTACACAGGGGAGCAATGTGCCGGGTCCGGTCTGTAGGGGGAAGCGATGCGTCGATTCTGAGACAACTCCGATCCACGGGTGATGCGTCGGGGGGGGGGTGGGGAAACTCGCTGCACAGGGACGATGCGTGGAAATCCGGGATGCGTCGGCAAACGATGCGGCGGCTGCGAGCGGTGCTGCGCCGACCTTTTCAGCCGCGATCCCTTGATGCGTCGATTCTTGCTGCGGCGACAGGTGCTGCATCGGTTTCAGCAGCGGCGCTGCGGGGAGATTCTTCTTGCACCACGGCGTTGCGTCGGAAAAACTGTCGCAAGAAGAGCAATGCCTCGATTTTCTTGTTTTTGCGTTGCTTTCCAGCTTCCAACAGCAGAAACAACCTCCAGAGGCCCAAGGCAGTCACAGGTACCTCTTGGCAGGTCAGAACTCCCAGCAAGGAAGTTCAGGGAAGCTGGGGGTGAAGTCTTTGTGGTCCTGAGACTTCTGAACAGGAGGCAAGCTCTACTCAAGCCCTTGGAGACTTTCCTCAAACAGGGGACACAGCACACAGCAAAGTACTTCTCCTTTCCTTGGCAGAAAACAGCAGCTGCAGGCCAACCCCAGACACACAGCAAGGGCAGTACTTCTCCTCAGTTTCTCCAGCTCTTCTCCTTGCCAAAGGTTCCTCTTGATTCTAGAAGTAGTCTAAAGTTCAGGGGTTTTAGGTCTAATACTTATGCCCCAAAATGTCTTTGTTCTCTTTGTGCAAGGGTCTCTGAGCCCAGTCCAAACCAGTTCTGTCCTCTCTGGTGCAGCTGCCCGGCAGGAGGTGGCGACAGCATAGTGTAAGGCAGACAGGCCCTATTCAGGTGCTAGTGAGAACTCCTCCCCCCTCCTCTGAATGCAGCCCAGGTCTATTCAGCCCAGCCCTGACTCATTCAGGAAAGGCAGGACACACATCAACCCCCCCCAGGTGGCTGTCTGAGAGAATGCACCTCCCCAGCCCCTGTCACTCCAAAACCAGACAGTTAATACACAAACAGGCAGAGGCACACAGAATGGTTAACCCCTTCGCTGCTAGGCCTTTTCCCCCCGTGTGCTAAGCCTTTTTTTTTGCTATTTGGGGTAGTTCGCGCTTAGGCTCCTGTACCTTTTTGACCACATAAGGTATCCACGCCAAATTTGCGTCCTTTTTTTCCAACATCATGGGGATTCTAAAGGTACCCAGGGTTTGTGGATTCCCCTGGAGGGGACCCAGAAATTAGCCAAAATACAGCTAAATTTTGTTTTTATTTTGGAAAAATGGGAAAAAAGGGCTCCAGATGAAAGCGTCTGTTTTTTCCCCTGCAAATGGTATCAAAAAAGGGGTTGTGGTGCTGAAATCACCATCTTCCCAGCTTTCAGGGACAAGCAGACTTTTGTCAGAAAACCAAAATTTTTTACACAGTTTTGGCATTTTTCTGGGACATAGCCTATTTTTGCTATTTTTTGTGCTTTCAACCTCCTTCCAGTTAATGGTAGAAATGGGTATGAAAGCAATAATGGATCCTGGAAAGCTATACATTTTAGAAAAGTAGACAAAATTCTGAATTCAGCAAGGGGTCATTTGTGTAGATCCTTCAAGGTTTCTTCATAGAAACTAACAGTTAAATATAGGACAAATTGAAAATGAGTTGAAAAAAACAGCCATTTGTGTCAACGTTTTCACCTGTAACTTCTTCTAATTATGACAGCTGTTTGAAAGCAATATACCGTTACATTTGCTGGACCTTTCTGGTTGTGGGGATATATAGGACTTGTAGGTTCACCAAGAATCCGACGAACTCAGAGCGAATAACTGAGCAGCGTCTTGCAATGGTTTTTTATTATGTACCGGGTATATAGCAATTATTTTGGGAAAATGTATACATGGAAAAATTGGTATGAAAGACACCTATGTATTTCTGAAATGGGAACAAAATATAGAATTTAGAAACAGTAGATACTTGCACATTTCCGAAATTGGGAGTACCCATACTAGCATGAGAATTATAGGTCATTTTTCAAAATGACTTCTTTTTTACACATTGTCTTTCATTTGGAAGGCAGAAATGCATCAAAAGTCAATAGGTAATAACAGTTGCTCTACAATTCTGTGTTACCCTAAGTCTCCCGATAAAAATGGTACCTCACTTGTGTGGGTAGGCCTTGTGCCCACGTCAGGAAACGCTCAAAACGCAACGTGGACACACCACATTTTCACAATGAAAAATGACCCTTTTTTTGTAAAGTGCCTAGCTGTAGTTTTTTAACCCTAGCTCTGCCTGCACCTAGGGAAACCTAGCAAACCTATACATTTTTGAAAACTAGCCACCCAGGGGAATCCAGGATGGGGTGACTTGACTGGCTCTCACCAGTTTCTGTTACCCAGAATCCCTTGCAAACCTAAAACATTGTCCAAAAAAACCACATTTTCCTCACATTTTTGTGGTGGAAAGTTCTGAAATCTGCGTGGATCCACAAAATTCCACCCACCCCGCGTTTCCCAAAGTCTTCCGAGAAAAATGGTACCTCACTTGTGTGGGTAGGCCTACTGCCCGCGACAGGAAACGGCCCAAAACGCAAGGTGGACACACCACATTTTCACAGTGAAAAATTACCCTTTTTTTGCAAAGTGCCTAGCTGTAGTTTTTGAACCCTAGCTCTGCCGGCACCTAGGGAAACCTAGCAAACCTATACATTTTTGAAAACTAGACACCCAGGGAAATCCAGGATGGGGTGACTTGACTGGCTCTCACCAGGTTCTGTTACCCAGAATACCTTGCAAACGTAAAAAATTATCAAAAAAAACACATATTCCTCACATTTCCGTGGTGGAAAGTTCTGGAATCTGTGTGGATCCACAAAATTCCACCCACCCCGCGTTCCCCAAAGTCTCCCAAGAAAAATGGTACCTCACTTGTGTGGGTAGGCCTAGTGCCCGCAACAGGAAACGGCCCAAAACGCAAGGTGGACACACCACATTTTCACAGTGAAAAATGACCCTTTTTTTGCAAAGTGCCTAGCTGTAGTTTTTGAACCCTAGCTCTGCCGGCACCTCTGGAAACCTAGCAAACCTATACATTTTTGAAAACTAGACACCCAGGGGAATCCAGGTTGGGGTGACTTGACTGGCTCTCACCAGGTTCTGTTACCCAGAATCCCTTGCAAACATAAACAATTGTCAAAAAAAACACATTTTCCTCACATTTCCGTGGTGGAAAGTTCTGGAATCTGCGTGGATCCACAAAATTCTACCCACCCCGCATTCCCCAAAGTCTTCCGAGAAAAATGGTACCTCACTTGTGTGGATAGGCCTAGTGCCCGCGACAGGAAATGGCCCAAAACGCAAGGTGGACACACCACATTTTCACAGTGAAAAATTACCCTTTTTTTGCAAAGTGCCTAGCTGTAGTTTTTTAACCCTAGCTCTGCCGGCACCTAGGGAAACCTAGCAAACCTATACATTTTTGAAAACTAGACACCCGGGGATGCTAGGGAGGTATGGCTTGCATGGATCCCCTAACGTTTTCTTACCCAGAATCCCCTGTAAACCTCAAATTTAGCTGAAAAAATCACTTTTTTCACACATTTTTGTGTGGGAAAGTTGTGGCATCACCGGGCTGACACACATTTCCTACCACCCAGCGTTCCCCCGGGTCTCCCGATAAAAATGGTGCCTCACTCGTGTGGGAGGCCCAAGTACCCGCGACAGGCAAGGGCCCAAAACGTATTGAGGCGACATCAAAATTGCCTATCACAAAACGACCTGGTTTTGCAAGGGGGGGTCACCTGGGTTTTTGGCCCGTGCTCGGCGGCCATCTAGGGAAACCTACCAAACCCACACATTTATGAAAACTAGACACCCAGGGGATTCCAGGGAGGTATGGCTTGCGTGGATCCCCCAACTTTTTCTTACCCAGAATCCCCTGCAAACCTCAAATTTAGCTGAAAAAATCACTTTTTCCACACATTTTTGTGTGGGAAAGTTGTGGCATCACCGGGCTGACACAAATTTCCTACCACCCAGCGTCCCCTCTCCCACACGAGTGAGGCACCATTTTTATCGGGAGAGCTGGGGGAACACTGGGTGGTAGGAAATTTGTGTCAGCCCAGTGATGCCACAACTTTCCCACACAAAAATGTGTGGAAAAAGTGATTTTTTCAGCTAAATTTGAGGTTTGCAGGGGATTCTGGGTAAGAAAACGTTGGGGGATCCACGCAAGCCATACCTCCCTGGAATTCCCCGGGTGTCTAGTTTTCAGAAATGTGTGCGTTTGGTAGGTTTCCCTAGATGGCCGCCTAGCATGGGGCCAAAAACCCAGGTGACCCGCCTTGCAAAACCAGGTCGTTTTGTGATAGGCAATTTTGATGTCGCCTCAATACGTTTTGGGCCCTTGCCTGTCGCGGGTACTTGGGCCTCCCACACAAGTGAGGCACCATTTTTATCGGGAGACCCGAGGGAACGCTGGGTGGTAGGAAATTTGTGTCAGCCCGGTGATGCCACAACTTTCCCACACAAAAATGTGTGGAAAAAGTGATTTTTTCAGCTAAATTTGAGGTTTGCAGGGGATTCTGGGTAAGAAAACGTTGGGGGATCCACGCAAGCCATACCTCCCTGGAATCCCCCGGGTGTCTAGTTTTACAGAAATGTGTGGGTTTGGTAGGTTTCCCTAGATGGCCGCCGAGCACGGGGCCAAAAACCCAGGTGACCCCCCTTGCAAAACCAGGTCGTTTTGTGATAGGCAATTTTGATGTCGCCTCAGTAGGTTTTGGGCCCTTGCCTGTCACGGGTCCTTGACCCACCCACGCGAGTGAGGTACCATTTCTATTGGGATACTTGGAGAAAGGCGGGGGGTAGGAAATTTGATGTTTCTTTCTGCAGCGTGAAAATTTTGGCACAATAATGCAAGGAAAATGTGACAGACACATTTTGAGGTTTGCAGGACATTGTGGGTAAGATAACTTGTTGGGATCCACAAGAGAGACATCACCATATACTCCCATGGGTGTTTAGTTTACGACAATATCTACAATTGGTAGGTTATTCTTAGATGGAATGCACACCTTGGCAGAGAGACTAAAAAGACAAAGATTACTGCACAGCCATCTATTCCTCAAGCACACACACATACTGGTTGGATTTGGCACGAGGGCGAGTGATGGTTCAGTATATAAAATTTTATTAACAAGAGATTTCACAAAAATGAAATGCACTGTCAATAATTGAAAGGAAAAAAACTGAACCAGTGACTCGCAGCTCGTGAGCTGTAAAGCCACGTCAAGGCCCCAACCGCTTTACAGGCCATTCACACACCTTTCATACGTGATACACACAAGACCATTCACACCACCAGGCACGAAACCAACACATTACAACATTCACAAAATGGGACAAGGTACCCCATGCTTGAGAAAGACAGAAAAGACAAATATTTCTGCACAACCACCTATTCTTCAAGCACACAGATATACTGGTTGGATTTGGCACGAGGGTGAGTGATGGTTCAGTATATACAGTTGTATTAACCAGAGATTTCACAAAAATCAAATGCACTGTTAATAATTGAAAGGACGAGAAACTGAACCATTGACTCACAGCTCGTGAGCTGTAAAGCCACGACAAGGCACCAACCGCTTTACAGGCCATTCATACACCTTTCATACGTGTGACACATACAAAACCATTCACACCACCAGCCGCGGGCCCAGCACATTACAACACTCACACCAGCAGACAGCGCCATTCAAGGGCCCATCACTTTCACACGCCCACATTCCTGACACAGCAACCACACCAGCTCACGGATTGCGTGGAGTGGCGTTTAGCTAGCAGTGTGTGTAGTGACCAGCAGCAAGTCACTACTCACACACCGCCAGCCAAGCGCCAGTCCACGCACACCGCCAGCCAAGCGCCAATCCACGCACACCGCCAGCCAAGCGCCAGTCCACTCACCGCCAGCCAAGCGCCAGTCCACGCACACCGCCAGCCAAGCGCCAGTCCATGCACACCGCCAGCCGAGCGCCAATCCACGCACACCGCCAGCCAAGCGCCAATCCACGCACACTACCAGCCAAGTGCCAGTCCACTCACCGCCAGCCAAGCGCCAGTCCACGCACACCGTCATAATTTTTTTTTAAACAAGAAAGAAAACACAAACCAATTGCAACTAAATACAAAACTATAACTACATAAACAACAGCAGTAACTAAAGACATCATTCTATTGCCAAACGTTAAACTGAACAACTATATAAAACCATACAGACCAGGCAGTACACTATTAGACTCACGGTTGCTCCCAAAAACTCTTTTGAGTGTGATACAATCTGAAACATGTGGGCACAGACAGCCCAGGATTAGAAGGACAATCGGCACAGTGCATACGACTCTCCTTCCGCACACCTCTTCGCAAGCAGACTCTACATCTCTTACAGGGATTGTTTTTTTGGGGCGTGGGAGGAATTAAATCAGGAAAGTGGCGATCTTTGAATCTAGCCACATCCTCCACCACTCCAACTCTAGGAACACTTGACTGTTCCACAACAATAGGGCTGCCTATCACAGACTCCTGAAACTGAACAAAAGTCAACTTTGACGCAGGAGAACACTCCTTGTACACAACAAAAGCATTGAAGGTTGCTAAATTGAAGAGATGGATGGCCAACTTCTTATACCAAATGTAAGCCTTACGAATAGCAGTGTAAGGTTCCAACCTCTGATCTACTCTATCAACACCACCCATGTGCTTATTGTAGTCTAAAATGCACACAGGTTTGCGCACTTCAGCAATCTGACCCCAAACAGCCACAGGTGAAGTACTCTCATCATGGATGGTAGTCAGCATGTACACATCCTTCCTGTCCACAAATTTCACAGCTAGTAGTTCATCACTACGCAAGGAATTGCACTGTCCCCTCTGAAGCTTTTTGCAAACAAGCTCTTTTGGATAACCTTTACGGTTAGAGTGGATTGTGCCACAAGCAAAAGTGTCCACTTTGAACAATTCCTTAAACAATTGCAGAGCAGTGTAGAAGTTATCAAGGTACAAATGGTGGCCTCTGTTAAACAGTCCTCTAGCAAGATCCCACACAATTTTCTCTGAAACTCCAAAAGTGGACGGACAACCAGGGGGTCAATAGTGGAATCCCTACAAGTGTACACCCGGAAATTAAAGACATATCCTGTCCTACTCTCAGACAACATATACAGCTTAATTCCATAACGTGCCCTCTTTCTAGGAATGTACTGTCTAAAAACCAAACGACCCTTGAACAGGACCAAAGACTCATCAATAGCTATTTCTTTCCCTGGAGTATAGATCTCTGAAAATCGATCTACAAAGTGATCAAGAACACGCCGAAACTTAAAAAGACGGTCACAGTCAGGGTTATCTCGTGGCAACGCCAAAGCATTATCAACAAAATGCAGCATCCGAAGCAAAAGTAAATACCGATCACGACTCATAATTGCAGGAAATATGGCCGTTGCCATCAAGGGACTGGTAGACCAATATGAAGCCATGGACGGCTTCCTTATCAAGCCCATCAAAAAAGTCAAACCCAAAAACTTCTTCATCTCATCCAGATTTGTGGGAGTCCACCGAGTAACTCTAGAGTAGGTCCTAAGTCTGGCACCGTTGTCCCTCAAAAACTGTTCAGCATACAAATTAGTCTGCTCAACAATCTCACCCAAAAATACATCATCCATGAACAACTGAAAAAACTGTATAGGCAAAAAAAATTCACAATCCACTCTACACCCTGCATCACCACTAAAGGCAGGCAACACCAGCTGCACCATGTTTGGATCAACCCAGAGTCCAGCACTTCCAATGGGAAGCCTTAAAGCCCCAGGCTGCAATCCAGATGCCTCTTGCACCATCGGCACATCAGTGTCCTCCTCTAAAACAGGCACTTCATCCGCACTGAGAGTAGCTTCATCCGCACTGAGAGTAGCTTCCTCATCCGATGATTCCATGTGGAGAGAAAACTCACTGCCTGAATCTTCCCCTCCCTCCTCTCCCTCAGACGCACTGTCAGTCTCATAATCCTGCTCAGAGGAAGATTCAAGAAGCATACCAACCACCTGCTGAGCAGTAATTCTACGGCTAGCCATAATGCTTACTAATAAAGGTAACTTGTCAAACAAGTCAACAACAACAAACCCTTTGTAAAAAAAGAAATAAACAAAATGTAGCTTTAGCACAAAGACCTATATACTCCAACACTATACCACTCACTTGCCAGAAGCAGCTAGACTCACCACCACCTACTCTGCACAGACACAGTAAGGACCAACAGTATCCCACTAAAAAAGAAAAAAAAAAAGAAAATTACACATAAGACAACGCAAAACACATCGCAAAGAGTTTCATGCACAAAAAACTAACTAAATATGCTGCTATTATGACACCACTTACAAAAAATTCATTCATGCATGACATTAATACTCAATTTGAGTAAACACAACGAAAATGTTTTTCTTACCAAAAAAATGCAACTACGCAAAACTGCAGATCAACCAATACCGAAACCGCAAACAAGAATCAAAAGCTTTCCACTAGAAAAAAAAGGAGAAGAAAACACATTGCAATCACATATGCAAATAATGCACTAGTCCACACACTATCCACCAGCCAAGCAAATGTAGTAGGTAGGCCTAAAAGCATGAGGCCGATCTGCCCCCACAGGGAGCAGAAACAGCCAAAAAATTCACCCTCATAAAGGGGGAGCGACCCTTGCACAAGGGGTCACTACCCAACACCAACATTTAAAAAGCCCTGGTGTCTAGTGGCTTCTGCCCCCCTAGGGGACAGATGGGCCTAAAAACATATGGCCGATCTGCCCCAAAGGGGGCAGAAACGACCACAATAAATACCCCATAAAGGGGAGCGACCCTTGCCCAACTCAAACAATACCTGGTGTCTAATGGCTTCTGCCCCCCTTGGGGGCAGATGGGCCTAGAACAACAAGGCCGATCTGCCCCCAAGGGGGGCAGAAATGGCCAAAATAAATGATCCCCCAAGGGGAGCGACCCTTGCCCAAGGGGCCGCTCCCCAACAACACA
Organism: Calotriton arnoldi; assembly: GCA_963921515.1. Lineage (NCBI taxonomy): Eukaryota > Metazoa > Chordata > Amphibia > Caudata > Salamandridae > Calotriton > Calotriton arnoldi. Next base: position 2,084,830 of record CAWUFW010001879.1, on the reverse strand, counting down.
AACAAACAATCCCTGGTGTCTAATGGCTTCTCCCCCCTTGGGGGCAGATGGGCCAAGAATAACAAGGCTGATCTGCCCCATGGCCACAATAAATGATTCCCAAAGGGGAGCAGCCCTTGCCTAAGGGGCCGCTCCCCAAAAACATATTTTTAAAAAAAAACAGCGACTTTTTTATTGATTCAATCTGCCCCCACAAGGGGGGCAGACCACTACTAAAAAAAATATCCCCCAAGGGGAGCGACCCTTGCCCAAGGGGCCGCTCCCCGACACAAAGGCACTTTTTAAAATTAAAAAAAAAATTCCCTGGTGGCCTAGTGGTCACATAATGCCTTTTTTTAAAATTAATTTATAGATCTGCCCCCCCCAAAGGGGGGCAGACCCATCCACAAAATTTTCACGCCCAAGGGGAGCGACCCTTGCCCAAGAGGCCGCTCCCCGACACAAAAGGCCCTTTAAAAAAACAAAAAAAAAAGCATTGCTGCTGCACGATCGCGCCCCATGCGCGATCGTGTAGCAGGAATGCTTGAAAAAAGACATCGGAGGAAAGGAAAACACTTTCCTTTGCTCCGATGCCTTTTTAAAATGTCCACCCACCCTCCCCGAGGCCAAACTCGCCTCTTACCTGCTGGACGCGCTGGAAGCAAATGGCTTCCAGCGCGTCCGGTATCATGTAATGATGTCAGCGCGCGAGGCGCGCTGACGTCATTACATGATGTGGTGGGGTGGCGGGGGGGTGAAGCGGAAGGGCTTCCCCTTCCATTGCGGGTGGGGGCAGGATGATGGGCGGCCCACGGGGAGAGCGCCAGCGCTTCCCCCGTGGGTGGGTGCCAGGACGGCCGGGAGCCGTTGTGAGCACACGCCCACCGTGTCTCTTAGGGCGAACAAAGCGATACCAAAGGGGATGATGGACGGAGCGTTTGAGCAAATCAAACACTCACCCCCATTCAACTGATCTGGGTTTAATGTCCCAGGATGCTTGTTTCCGGTCCAGGGAAGACATGGCTTGGCAGTTCGGGCTGGACTGTTCCCATGAGGCACAGGGTCAGACTGATTTGCATATGGCCATGTCTGAACTGGGGTGGTGGAGTGAGCTAAAGAATGATGATGGATTAAACCCAGATCAGTTGACTGGGGGTGAGTGTTTGATTTGCTCTAGCGCTCCGTCCATCATCCCCTTTGGTATTGCTTTGTACTACAGCGAGGCACCAGACAGGGATGTCCGATGTCGCCGCTCGTATTTGCAACGGCAATGGAACCGCTAGCAGCGGCCCTGAGGAGGAAGCTGAGTGCATGGGGAATCTCCTTGGGAGACACTAATCATGTGGTCTCGATGTACGCGGACGATACGCTGGTGTACATCCGACAACCTGCTCAATCGATTCCTATACTCCTAGATAGGCTGCAGGGATTCAGCAATATCTCTGGATTAAAAACAAATTTGGCCAAATCGAAACTACTTCTGATTGGAGGCTGGCCTTGGAGCCGTGAGAGATGCTTCAGAGGGTGGGAATCCCATGGGTGGAGACCGAGCCCCAGATATTTGGGAATTAGACTGGTGGCTACGCCTGAGAGGTACCTGAACCTTAACATAGGGAAGGTAATAGAAGGAATACGAGGTTCGGTGCGCTTCTGGCAGGAATTGCCTCTGTCTCTTATGGGAAGGATTGCTATAACAACAAGCATTTGCAATGCAATAGGTCTCACATTTGCGAGAGTTTAAGCTATTGGCATTGTAAATGACAATGCCTTTTATTTATGTGTTGGGTTTTAAAACATAAATAAAAGGCATTGTCATTTACAATGCAAATAGCTTAAACTCTCGCAAATGCGAGACCTATTGCATTGCAAATGCTTGTTTAATTAAGTGCTGCAGCTGATTGGCTTCCGCAGTTTCTCAGGAAGTGAGAGTCATATCTGTTAATCTATGAGCTTAGTCTTGGCGCCACATTTGTAGGGTACAGCTAGCATTTTGTATCATCTGAGATGTCGACACAGATGTTGAAAGAGATTTTTTTTTTAAAGGGAAAAAAATGTGACAATTGCTAAACAGCAACTCAAAATATCTCTACTTGCTTAATCTCACATTGCTAATTGTGCACGATACTGCAAATCAAATATCACCTTCAACTATATCAGCATCTTACACAGTATACATGTGTGTGCTCTGTTCTGTCACCGGAGGGAACTATCTCAGCATCTGATAAAGGCTAAATACTTCGTGCAATCGTCCTATCATCCGGGGTCTGTGATGTGAGGGTGTTCTCCTTTAAAATGCCTGGGCTACGTAAGGTAGAGGGAGTCCACGGGTCTCTGGCTGCCAGAGGCTGCTAGTTCAACACAAGATCAACTAAGTTCGCCTTCTCAGGATACAGCTCATTTGAAACATTATGCAGGGAAAGGCAGTTCCAAAGATTCTTCACTTTCCTCTTCATTAATTCCACTTGCACGAAGGTGGTTGTTCTGAAGCGCCTGCAGAGGCAGCACAGCCGGAACCTCCAACAGGCTGGGGGGAGCATGAATGGCAAAAATTCTTCCGCAATCAACGCAGGTGTGCTGTTTAGAGAAAGGATATAAAATTGGCTAGCATTCGCGGCAAGAATTTTCAATTCTATTAAGGACACGGAGGCGAGGATTATGCTTCTCTTTCTATTTATTGCCACACACAGCAGCCAATGAAAAACTTTGTTATGAAAAAATAAACTACATTTCCCATGATGCTCATGGTACACATCATATCCTGTATAGCCCCATAAGAGCCACCATCACCGGAACTCGTCCTCTTTCTTTGCTTCGAACAATAAAGTCCAACATAATAACTTAAGTCCAACAATCCTCCAACGTGGAAGAACCAGTCCAACTGGGAAATATGTCCTCATTAACCAGGAGTACAGTTAATCCGTTTTCTTCTCAGATCCTGAAAAAATGAGAGATAAAACAACCCGTAACTTCTGTAAATTCAGAATACATACACAACGGGTGGGTATTAATTACAACGCTGTAATATAATCGGGTGGGATAATCCTCGCCTCCGTGTCCTTAATAGAATTGAAAATTCTTGGCGCGAATGCTAGCCAATTTTATATTCTATTACAGGACCGGAGGCTTCATGATTATGCTAGTTTAACGCTGATTAAAAACCACAGAGGATATATCACCCACCGGCTTATAATAAAACTGTTTAAATGTTGATTCAGAGGACCAATCTGCAGAATGCATGATATCTTGTACAGTAGAACCCAACATGAACGTTTTAGAGGCCATGGCGCCTCGAACAGAATGTGCCCCAAATACTTGAGTATTAATACCCGCTTCTTGCATAACAGATTTTAACCATCTGGCAATAGTAGCCGCAGTGACAGGTTTGAAGGGTTTCTGTAAGGCAATTAATAATTGCACCACACCATCAGGCCTAAGAGACCTGGTACATTCCTCGTACGTTTTAAGACATTGGACAACACAAAGCTTGGCATTGCTAGGAAAAGCATGATATTCCACATTACGTGACATTGTCTTTGTTCTGGAAGTAATGTTAAAAGAAACTCCTTCTGGAGTAAATACTCTACCTGTAAGATCCAGAGCTTTGATATCTGATGAGCGTCGACACGCTGCCAGACATAATAACATGGCCAATTTGGAGGAGAGTTGTTTCCTTGTCAGCATGTCATTGCTGGGCCATGTATTAAACAAGGAAAGAACTAACGATACATCCCACAAAGAGGAATACTTTGGTCTGGGCGGATTAGTCACTCTAATACCCTTCAAGAGTTTGCAAACTAATGGATGCATCCCTACTGGTTTGCCTTCCAGTTGAGCATGACCCGCGGAAATAGCTGAACGGAAATTATTGATGGAACGATAAGCCAAACCATCAGAAGCTTTTTTGGACAAAAAATTTACAACATAGGATAATTCTGCCCCCACGGGATCCACGTGTTGTTCCACGCACCAACGAACCCAGCCCTTCCAGGCTGAAGAGTATCGTTTTCTGGTGGAAGGGGCCCAAGCCTGATTGATGAAGTCTGAAGCTTGTTCCGAAAATCCTGGCATGTGCCAACGTTGCCGGAAAGTCTCCAGGCCATCAGGGACAACTGCTGCGATGTTATCATCGGGTGCAATTCTCCGTGAGGGCCCTGGAGCAATGTTGAAGACCACGGAATACTCCTGGGAAAGTCGCAACTCGACTCCAATAGTAGTGGGAACCAGGGTTGCGACTTCCACAGAGGAGTGACCAATATCACCTCTGCCTTCTGGCGCATTATCTGTGTGAACACTCGGGGAATTAGGATGAAAGGAGGGAAGGCATAACTCAGAGTCTGTGCCCAATCCTGTGAAAAGGCATCCGTCGCCGGAGCCAACGGATCCGGCCTCCAGCTGAAAAACTTCATCATTTGACGATTCAGTCTGGAGGCAAATAGATCTATCTCGCAATGTCCCCATATTGCCTGTAGCCATTGCACCATCTGTGGGTGTAATTGCCAATCGCTGTAATCCTTGAGGTGTCTGGAGTTCCAGTCCGCTACCACATTGGATTTGCCCGGAATGTATTCGGCTATGACCGAGATCTGATGATTGAGGCAAAAATGCCAAAAGTCCTTCGCTATTTCTACTAACAGGGACGACCGTGTGCCCCCCAACTTGTTGATGTACTGAACCGCCGATATGTTGTCCATCCGCAAGAGGATGCAACACGATACCTGTTTGGGCGACAGCGTCCGGATCGCGAACGATCCCGCCAGCAGTTCTAGACAATTTATGTGGAGATCTAATTCCTCTAAGGACCAACGCCCCCCTGTGGAAATATTTCCGCAGCTCGCACCCCAGCCCCAACGGCTGGCATCGGACTCTATGACGACCTCTGGCAGGGAACCGAAAATGGCCCTGCCGTTCCATGCCTCTACGTGGGCAAGCCACCACTGAATCTCCTCCCGAACATCCCGGGAAAGGGGAACTAGATCGGTGTAGGAGAGACCCCTCTGAAGATGTTGAATCTTGAGCCTCTGAAGTGCCCGATAATGCAGGGGTCCTGGGAAAATTGCTTGAATGGACGACGCTAGAAGGCCCACTATCCTGGCTAGTAGCCTGATTGAGACCATTCGTTTGGATAACAGGGAGCAAAGCTCCTTTTTGATATCTCGAAGTTTGGAACGCGGCAGACTCAATTGAGCCTCCTGAGAGTTTATGACGAAGCCCAGGAAATCTATTGTCTGGGTAGGAGACAGAACTGACTTTGGTTCGTTGATTACGAAACCCAGGTTTTGCAAAGTAGCAATGGTCAAGCGTAAATGTTGAGCTGCCAGAGTAGGAGATTGCGCCATGATAAGAATGTCGTCTAGATAGACTATCATGCGAATTCCTTGTTCCCTGAGATAAGCTACCACTGGTTTCAGTGTCTTGGTGAAGCACCAAGGAGCCGAGGAAAGTCCGAAAGGAAGGACCAAATAATGATACCATCTGTTCCTCCATTGAAATTTGAGGAATCGTCGATGGGGAGAAAAAATGGGAATAGAGAGATAGGCGTCCTTCAGGTCCAAACGGACCAGCCAGTCCCCTTGTTTTAGGAGATCCGCCAAAAGATGGATGCTCTCCATCTTGAAGTGTTTGTAAGTCAAGAAGTGATTGAAGTCCTTTAAATTCAGTACCAACCTGTAACCTCCGCCTTTCTTCTGGACCAGAAAAATATTGCTGCAGAAGCCGTGAGGGCCCTCGTTGCAATATGCTATTGCGTGTTTCTGCAGCAATCCTTCGATTTCGGAATCTATAAAATCGCACTCTAGTTGGGAAAAAGAAAGCTGTCTGGGTAGTTTGACCTGGACAGGGGTCTGAAAGAAATCTAGATGGAAACCTTGAACTGTCTGCAATATCCAAGCATCTTGAGACAGTTGAGCCCAATTGTGATAAAAGAACTGAATACGTCCTCCTAGAGGTAACAGAAATAGGTCTGGAGCACTCACCTGAAGATTCGGTATTCTGGAAGTTTCCCCGGTAGTATCCTCTATTGAAACGCCGTTTGTTAAAGCGCTGCCTGGTGGGGTAGAAAGTGCCTCCACGGGTGGAATCCCATTCTCCCCTGCCACGACCGAAATCACCTCTCTGAGGACCTTGGGAGAATTGTCGGCCAAACGAGCGTCCTCGGCCTCGTCCGGCCCTGTTGAAAACACCAGCCTGAAACACTCTTTTTATGCCTGACTGTGCTTTATCCAGAGTGGTGAAGGTTCCCAAGTATTTGGCCACATCCTTGACGAAGCGGTCGCCGAACAGGTTCCCGTCCGCTAAAGGACCAGGTTCCGCCGCCGCCAACTCCGTGAGATTGGAGTCCATACGCATCAGGATAGACTTGCGCCGTTCTGTAGAAATGGCACAGTTGGCGTTGCCTAAGAGGCAAATAGCCCGCTGGGTCCAGCCGGCTAGGACATGGGGGTCAACTGCAGTCCCGGATTCTTGCGCCTGTAACGCCATCTCCAACACCTTGGCTAAAGGGCCTACCACATCTAACAGTTTATCTTGGCACCCACGCCAGGCGTGATCAATACCCTTTTTGGGGTCTTTGGTGAACTTTTTTTAAAAACGTCAGGAGACTAGAATCAATATCCGGGGTCTCTGCTACCTTATCGGAAATATCCGGTCTAGGGCATTCTGACCGCAGACGGTTGCGCACCTCTTTGTCAAAACTTTTACGCAGGTTGTCGTGCAAGTATGCAGCAACCTCGGGAGCAGGCAACCAGTCAGATGATCTGGGGTGAACTATTTCTGCTGGATTAAAAGTAAAAGGAGTAGCTATGGGTACCTCCGTATTCTTTGATTTCTTCATTCTTTTCTTGGGAGGAGAGGTGTCCGGGGTGTCTGAGCCTGTAGTATCCGGGTCTGTGTCAGTGTCCCTAGCTTTAGCCTTGTCCGCGTCAGGGTGAGGAAGTGAGGAATATGAGGCGGAATGAGGCCAGGACGTAGGTTGCGGAGCGTCAGTGGGGTTGCTTGTGGGCGCAGTAAACCCATGACGTTTAGCAAACTGTTCAAGTTGTTTAGTTATAGGCTTCAAGGCAGTAGCTAGAGTCTGTTGTACAGTCACAGGAACTGCCTTCTCCAGGGCCTTGTTGACTGACTCCTGGACAGAAGCGTCCAGTGCCTCAACAATGTTTTCCTCTAGGGAAGGATTGGTAACTTCCTCTTCATAAAATACATCATCCTCGTTATACTGCACCCAATCTTCCATGGTGGGGTCAAGCTTAATGTTATAAATTGCACCAAAGGCACAAGACCAGCGAGGACTACAGGGGGGACCAACCCACAGCACAAAATTAAATTTGGTACCTAGTCCCTCAGCAAAGCTGTAAAATGGTTGTTGCAGCCCACAGGGCGTAAGCAGGAGCCAAGAGCAGGATATATTTAAGGAGGTGTGCTGCCTCCGGGCCCAGAACCCAAATTGCAGCCAGTCAAGCGTCAGCAGTACTGCTCGGGGAAGAAAGCAGGGGAAATAACCCAAAAAACGGATCGTAGCGATGTGCGTAGCCCAATCCTACTAGAAGTAGCCCAATTGGGCTACGCACATGGAAACGCTGAAAGAAATGTAAAGTGGGGGCTCCTAGCACACTCGAGCTTACGAGGGGAGCCTCTGTGCCTGAAAGAACATATGTTTTACACCGCCGTAGGCGGAGCGGTACCGAACGGCGATCTAGAAGGTTAAAACTACCCTCGTTTGATCGCGCTAAGTGCCGCTGCAAGGCGGGAAATTCAAAGATGCTTTTTACCACTTTCGTTACACAGCGCGCACCTCCGCTGCCAGTGGGGCGCCACCAGCCGTCAGGAGAGCGCGGAAAGGAAATAAACGCTCAAAACACAACGCGGTAAACGCGTATACCATCGCCAAGCTTACACAAGCCTTTAAAGTCCCAAAACACATGTAAAATTCAATATGCAACGCTCAACAAGAAGAGAGTTGGTAATGCACTTAACTGACTGCGTGAGCAGCAAAGAAAGAGGACGAGTTCCGGTGATGGTGGCTCTTATGGGGCTATACAGGATATGATGTGTACCATGAGCATCATGGGAAATGTAGTTTATTTTTTCATAACAAAGTTTTTCATTGGCTGCTGTGTGTGGCAATAAATAGAAAGAGAAGCATAATACGAAGCCTCCGGTCCTGTAATAGAATTACAAATATAAAGGTTATAAAAGTCTGGTATTACATTACTCCTCATATATCTGAAAAACAGCACCCATAGATAGTTAGGACAAGAGACAAACAGTGATTCGATCATCCTAAACAATGCCCATTTATTTCTAATTCGGTGTGGTGGTATTTTACAAACACTTCAAAATAATTGATAACAAATTGTAGACAGAACTCCAAGTAACAAATGATTAAAATAAAAAAATAAAAAGAGTTCGTAGATAGATCTCCAAGTGAAAAAATGGATACTGTTTTAAAGATAAGACAGTTAACCTGTGCTCTCGCCCCTCTGGGTGTACTGTGTGCTGCCTGGCGTGGTGTCCAGCCGTGCTGTTTTGCGCCACGGTGTAAGAACACCTCAACCCTGGGGATGAACCATGGTCAGATTGATCTGGGTACACAGTTGGGTGAAAACAATTGATGTAACTAATGAGCACACACATTGTACACCCGGGGCAGTTTGATCCATTAACTGGTGATTTAAAAATAAATAAAAAACAGAACCGCCGTTAATACAAGCTGGTTTTAGTTCAGCACTGGGGAAAAAAAACAAGCATGGAGGGGGTGGGGGGGACTTTGCAACACCTGTTGGGTTTGCGTCTGCACATTATCATAGTACTCATGTTTACATTCAGTATTAGGAAAATAAGAAGAAAATAGAGCTTTATAAAAAGGGTACTTGAAGAATGAGTCCCGTAGCCAGTAGCATGAATTAATAACAAGCATTTGCAATGAAAATTGGTCTCGCATTTGAGAGAGTTAGAGGTATTGGCGATGTAAATGACAATGTCTTTTACCTATGTGATTTGGATTGGAGTGTAGTGGATGTATGTGGTGTGGAGTGGAATTACATGGGTTGGATTGGAATTATTAGTTGTGGAATTGTGTGGAGTGGATTTCTGAAGTGAAATTATGTGGCATGAAGTGTAGTGGAAATATGTGGATAGTAATTATGCGGTAATGAGTGTACTGGAAGTATGTGGAGTGGGATTGTGTGTTATAGAGTGGAATGGCATTTTGTGTTGTGGAGTGGTATGTTGTGGAGTTTAGTTATGTGGTGTGCTGTTGAATTTTGTGGCATGATGTGGAATTCTGTAGTGTGGATTGAATGTATGTGGTGTGTTGTGTAATTGTGTTGTTGAGTTGAAATATGTGGTTTGTAGTCGAACTATGTGGTGTGGAACGGAAATGTATAGAGTTGAATTCTGTGCCTTGGAAGTGTGTAGCGTTCAGTTAAATTATGCTGACTGAAACTATGTAAGCGTGCCCAAAGTGAGGTAGCATAGTGGGAAAAAGAGCAAGAGGTTGAAATACTATCCCGAGCAATTGGCATTGGTTAGATTTATTGCAAGCAGACCTCCTATCACATTTTGTGTGTTTGAAATCTTTTCTGTGGCCCATGTTTACATTTGCCTGCAGTCAGTGGAACCTTTGCAATGAAACATGATATGTAACTTCCACTATGCAGCCTCGAAATTACTTTGTTAGTATTGAAGCATATAGCATATTACAGTAGTAGTGTATAATGCATGCCATGCAAAGCGAGCAGCGCATTCGCGCTGCCGCTATAGGCTCGACCTAATGAATGAAAAAAGAAAAACAGTCACAAAACACACGCACACTAACATACACAGACACACACCCAGAAAATAGACATTTATACAGTTTAGAGCACACACACATGCGGCCTCACAAGGGCATACTCAGCACGCAGGTACACAGCACGCAGGTACACAATCATCACAACGCACACAGATATAGACACACAGGCATCTCCTGGGGGACATTTCAGTTGACAAGTTACAGATCTCTTTTCTCGGGTTCACCTGCTGCTCTGTGGGCTGTTTGGCACCCACTGAGCTGCTCAGGAGGGCGTTCCCTTTAATTCCCCTACATCCGGGGGCTGCTCATTGATGTGTTGGGGTGTCTGGCGGTTTCTGTTGACATTTGTGTCCCACCAGTAGTTCTTTTGCCTTTTCAGCCGGACAAAGTGCAGTGTCAAAAAAAACCTAATGGCGCAACTGACCCAGGAGAGACCATTTGTAACTGGTCCAGTGGAGAGGTTAATAACAAATGGAAAAGACACACAATTGATGGACGGAATCAAAACATTCACCCCCAGTCAAGAGATCTGGGTTAAATCCATCGTGGTTTTGCTCACCATGCCACCCCAGTTTAGACCTGGCCATATGCAAATCAGTCTTGACCCTGTGCCTCATGGGAACAGTCTAGCCCGAACTGCCAAGCCAGGTCCTCCCTGGACCGGAAACAAGCATCCTAGGACCGGTTTCAGGGTTTCACCCCTCTTCAGCCAGGATAGCTTTATTCCAGTGGCACAGTGAGCCCAGGATCCACGTCTGGGCATACCTGGCCCACTTAGGGCGAGAAAGCAAAAGACACACAATTGATGGACGGAATGCAGAACAAATCAAAACATTCACCCCCAGTCAAGAGATCTGGGTTAAATCCATCATTCTTTTGCTCACCATGCCACACCAGTTTAGACCTGGCCATAAGCAAATCAGTCTTGACCCTGTGCCTCATGGGAACAGTCCAGCCTGAACTGCCAAGCCAGGTCCTCCCTGGACCGGAAACAAGCATCCTAGGACCGGTTTCGGGGTTTCACCCCTCTTCAGCCATGATAGCTTTATTCCAGTGGCACAGTGAGCCCAGGACCCACGTCTGGGCATACCTGGCGCACTTAAGGCGAGAAATCAAAAGACACACAATTGATGGACGGAATGCAGAACAAATCAAAACATTCACCCCCAGTCAAGAGATCTGGGTTAAATCCATCATTCTTTTGCTCACCATGCCACCCCAGTTTAGACCTGGCCATATGCAAATCAGTCTTGACCCTGTGCCTCATGGGAACAGCCCAGCCCGAACTAACAAATGTAAACATGCAGACAAACGCATCAATAAAGGTAGAATCCACAGACGGGTGTGTGCCCATAGACACACGCGCCCCTCAGCGTGGGCCCCACCGCGCCGCTAAACCACAAACACGCTGCGTTTATGGTTTCTTAGCAGAGAAACTTCAAACCCGTTGCCATCGTGACCCGTCGTCTCCGAAAGGGGATTGTGGCAAGGATTCATCCCATGTGGTGCTTGGCAGCCAGTCAGAGTAGGGCACACATCCTCCTCCCACCCACCCATCACCCCATGTGAGGCTCTTTTAAGGCTTGTAAAGGAATGGGTGCCATTACTCACACTTCGCCCCCCCATCTCTACAGAACCCCCTCTTATCCTTCCACCCTCTCGAAGCTTCACTCCGTAGTGTATACTGCATGCCTCGCAAAGCGAGCAGCGCATGCGCGCTGCCGCTATAGGCTCGACCTAAAAATGGGTGAGAGAGATAGACTCAGTTGTTATTAATAGGGGGTCAAAAGTGGTGAAAGTGGAAAACAGAGATCTCTGGACCCCAGAGTTGAGATACCGAACAGAGAAACAGGAATGCAGAATGAGTAAAAGAGGATGCGGAAGAACTACAGTGAAATGATGAGAAGCCAAGAGACAGATCATGAGAAGCCAAGAGACAGTAAAGAGGGCAGCTGAGCCAAAAGGATGGAGATGGCTGCCGATAAGTGCAGTTAGGGGCAGAGGTATAAACATTTTCAAAATGGATGAGAATGGGTGTATTATTGTTGGACTGATGTGCAGGTGAAGCCAGGGAGCCTGCTGGAGCTCCCCATAGCTACTCCACCCTACAACCACCCACCCTCAGATCACCAGTTTACTCCATGTTACTCAGGAAGCAGCACTACCACACTGGAATATCCTTTAGCAAAGTATTTTAATCTAGTAGCTTAGTCCAATTTGTTTCATTGCTGGGATCAAGACTGCTACCACCACAAACCATCTGGTTATTAGAATGAATATCAGGAGTGGAGTACTGCATCCTCGTGACACTGAATAACCTGGCAATCTTTATAAACCCTGCAATATCAAAACTAAATAAAAAGGTCACTGCAACCAAATGTAAACTAAATATACAACATAATGCAAGAAATGCAAAGTTTGCTATACGGCTTGTTAGCATGCGAAGCTTCAGTTCTTTTTTGAGGTAGAGCAGGCGTCCATTAGGGAAACAAAACTTGTTTTAATGCTAGGAGAATACTTTAGACAACAGTATTTCCCTTCTACTCCCTACCACTTTAGACCTTCATTAAAGCAGAAGGAGCTCACCATTTGTGCTGCAGTGCTTAATTTGTAAAAAAAAAAAACATAAGCGCTGGGGACCAACATTTCTCTGAGGAGGACGCGGCCAACTGCCATTGCAGTAGTGTCCAGGCACCTTCCACTACTGACACAGCCCACTGAGCTGTTGCATCGCCAGCACCAGATCTACATATAAGCACTGATGACTCGAATAGGACAGCATGCCAGCCTGACTATTTTTTAAGTGTAGGAGGGTTGGGATGCCAGGTTGCACCATGACCTGCTAAAAGGGGCTTGTTTTGTTCCAATAGGAGAACAGCATTTTGACAGAGAAGAGTTGGTACTGTTCATTAGTACTGTAACAGCCCTTCTGACATGCGCAAGTACGAAGCTTTACTTACATAACTGTACTAAAATGAGTTGATAATTTAATTAAATCTAAGAGGCACTCAAATTATCAATCCAAGATGCAGTTATTTTTGATCACATGTATGTATTTCTCATAATGTCTTATGGTACAATATGTCCATTACTTGGTTGTAAAATTACTCTTATACAATATTTAACCATACATTGTGGAGAATACCATATAGTTGGGCTTTATCCTTGAAAACCATCTAGACCTAGAGAGGCAAATCTCAGCGACGGCCAAAAGCGCGTGACACCTCTAAGACTTATCTGGGGCCTTCGGCAGCTCATTCCTGAGCACGACGTTCAAGCTGTGGTCCAGGCAGTAGTTCTTTCCAGACTAGAGTGAGATAACTCCCTCCTCTCTGGGATCCTTGACGCTCATCCAGCTCCTCTGAGAGCAGGCTGCATGCTGCTGCTGCTTGTGACAGGCCACAGGAAATCCAACCACAACTTCCCTACCCCGCTCCCTGCACTGACTCCCCGCTGAGAAAAGCGCCCAACCGAGGAGTGCATGCACTGCTGTAAATCTCCTCACAGCTCCACTCTCTCCTTCCTGGCTGGAATATTAAAGTCTCCGGAGCTCAACCAGGATCGGGAAGGTCTGACTCTTTCCTGTTCGAACTTCCGACTTTCAAGGAAGAACGCAACAAGGCTTTGGAACTCCCTCCTCAGCCCTTGCACAACCTCACATTCAACAGGGAACTCAAAATGTTCCCATTTGAAAGAAACTTTGGCAAAAGTAAAGATCGTTGCTCATCTCCAATGTTGACTTGGCCTGCCTTTTCTGTTACAAATAATTGTTCTCTCTGCTCTCGTGATAACTCACTGCTGACTTACTATGATTGTTCCCCAGCTACTTCTGATCCTGTAATGTCCGGATGGTATGGGCTGCTTGTTCCTTGTTTCCCTGGTGCTAATAGGTTGTTTGTTAACCAGAACTTACTTCCTGCTCTCTTGTAAAGCGCTGTAACGCCTTTGGGCCAAGCATGCGCTATATAAAAACCGCAATAAATAAAAATAAAAATGATGGGTAGTTTGTTTCACATCATTTGAGATAAAACAACTCATGTTAATTCATAACATATAATTTTACATATTAGAAATGACACTATTTCTGGAGATGTTTTACTTTCTTACTTCCAGGCGTTTATTGCACAGTGTATGGCAACGGCACGGAAATATTCTGGGCACTTTCAGACTGCACAGAGATCTTTGTAGTAAGTCAGGTGGTTGTATAGAGCATTGTTTTTATCCGAAATATTGCACCTTTTTGTACAAATTATCCTTTGTTTTGACGGTGACTGCGGTTTACATAAGAATGTGGAGAGGATGTGGCGATACGGCCAGACCTGCCACCTGCCGACTATAGAACTGGGGAACTAGGTTTGAGTCTCGGCGTGGGCTCAACATCCTGTGATTCTGGGCAAATCACCTGATCTTCCCGTGCCTAAAACAAATGAATGTGTCCTTCCTTGTGTAACATAATTAGTGCTCATGTAAAAGCGGTCCAATACCTTTAGGTGGAGTTCGCGGAATATAAACGTGCCCAAAAAAAAAAGAAAATGACAACTTTTCCTGGCCAGTAACTAATTCCATTTGCATACGGTTAAGACTCGATGCATCAATCAACTGAGCCATGTCACAGTGCTTTGTTAAATGTTTCCAAGTGCTTGGTGTTGTAAGGATGGCCATTCGGTATTGGGATCCCACACAAAGCACCTCCTTCCCAACCTGCAATGTCCAGCAAGCACCCTTGCCACTCCAGTGTTATCATGCGACACAGAGCTGTCACCCAGGGCACTGTAGCACGGACACACAGGGATCCATGAATCCTGCTATCCCAGGGCTGTGTTCCGCACATAGCTCCTCCAATGGAACTCGAGCCTAGCCTGCAGCATTCCCACCATACCAAAGCTGGGCTCACTGTAGTATAATCCCGGCAACACACCTCAATTCTAACCACTGACACCACTGATAATGGAACATACGTATGGATATCTTATTCCCAGACTGTTGTCTAAATTGCTACATGCTGATCGAGGGCTTCAGCTCGTCCCCACGTGCTTCGATGATGAGGTCGACGGGCGCATGCATCCCCGCTAAAGAAGTGTTGCAACTTTTCCAAGTTTCCGCTGAAGAGCGCATTCTGCAGCAGTGAGCACCTGATGGGCCCAGGAGCCGCCTTGTTTCTAACGCCACAGCCTGGCTGCAGCTGCCCACCTTGCTGCTCGAGTGCAAGGGAAGGTTTAGACGCCGCTTCCAGCCGAAGAGATGCCCCAGGCCCTTTAACCCCCCATCGCCTCCCCCTCCCCCCTCCCGTCCCTTTAAACACAGACTTCCCCTGGGAGCGGCTTTAGTTCATGGCATGGACGGCATACAAATGATGTAGGCCCAAGGTAGCAGGGCCACCCGAAGCCAGACTGGGGTTCATCTGGTAAACGCTGCCGGATACAAGATTATGGATTCGACCTAGGGCTGGGCGGCAGCGGCGACGGAAAACCCCCAGATGTGTGGAGGAAGGAAGAGGACGCGGAGGCCAAGGGCGGCGGAGAGGGGAAACCCGAGAGCGTGGAGAGTTCTGGGGAGCCGCCCGCAGAGGAGAAGGGTAGCCCCACGGACGGAAGCCGCGCAGAGACCAGAAAGATGAAGGGGACGCAGCCGCAGAGCCCGGGCAGCAAGAAACCATCGCCTCCCCCGACAAGGGCAGACTGCGTTTCCAGGTGAGGAGCTCCATAATATAAATAGTGCTACTTAAAACGTACCGTGTAACAAGAAAAGTAAAGGGGCCAATAGCTATGGGAGGTGACAAATGACGACTTAACCGTCATAAGGAGGGACTAACAAGCCTCAAAATGAATCAGAAGACCGCATTTATAGGAGGACAAAGACACAAACCAATGGGCGGAGAGTGGGCGGAGCTTCCACGGAGCTTCACTCCGTAGTATATACTGCATGCCTCGCAAAGCGAGCAGTGCATGCGCGCTGCCGCTATAGGCTCGACCTAAAAAGTGCTTTTGTCTTCTTTATCTATTGCTTGACCATTAAGCAGCCACGAGCATGTCTGCTGCATGTTTTTCCAGGGCGAGCATACAATATTCTGTCAGGCCCTGTGAGCGGCACCGTCTGAACCTATGTCCCCACCCTTTGCATACACGTGGTTCGTTTGTGTGCCAAATAAACATGGAGGGGGTGGGGGTATGCAAATTCCCAAAGAAGCATAACTTAGATGAACTGTCATTCTTTCTCCAAGTAGCATATTTGAATGGGTCAAGAGTGGCTGATGGAAAACTGCAGAAATCGCCCTTTTAATTATGACCTTACTGCATCGGTTTATATGAAACAAAGTTACGTCCAAGCACACAGGGGGAGGGGTAGAGATGGTGGCGAGTAACTAGCGCGTAACCTGTCACTTGCAGCACGGAGCACTACACGCGGCCTGTGCGAATGGCTAGGTGGTTCCCACTTTCCCCAGAGATGCAAAAAGAAAAAAGAAAAAGAAGCTGCAGTGCACACTGCCTGTGCGCGCACCATTGCACCACCACATCTACCAAGAAAGCACGGAGGGGATGTGGCATAAGTAACTGTTAGAGCTGCTGACTTTGGAGCTGGGGAACCAGGTTCGAGCCTCGGCTCAACATCCTGTGATTCTGGGCAAATCACTTAATCTCCCCGTGCCCACCATGAATGAATGTGGCCTTGTGTAACACAACATGTGCTCATATAAAGCACTCCAATACCTCCGGGTCGAGTTCGCACTATATAAATAAGCACAAAAAAAAAGCAGACACAGTTAGTGTGTTCAATGGGCAAGGCTGCTAGTTTTTGAAAGTACTTGAAGATTAAGAGTAGAATAATACTGTGGCTGCCCGCCGCCCCCAAAGGGGGCCCCCTAAAAGGGCGGCCCTTTAGTGCCATTGCGGCACAGGCCTACCCCTCGCTCTATCAGCAGAGGGCTTCTGCCTGGAGCCCGCTGTTCAGGGGGTGTGGGCGTCACTTCCGGTACGCCCGGGGGGGAGGGAGGGTATGTATACCCCTTTGACCCTCCCAGCGGCCTCTTTTCCGCCAGCCACGCCGTCTCCCTGGTGTCGTGCGGAGCAGCTTGCGGTGGATTACTTCTCCGAGTTTCGGAGGTCATACGGACGGCGAGTTGAGGTGAGCCCCAACACCTCTAATGGCACCCCCCCCCCCGGGTCTCACCATGCTGCCATGAGCAGTGTGGGACCCACGTCCCGGGCTTTGGTCCCGCTGGGGGGGGTGCTGTAGTCGGCATACCCGGCGTTCAGAAGACAGTGGCACTTGGCTGCCACTTTCGGTTTCCCCCGTACAAGGGGCACTCTGTGGGCTTTACTCGTCGAGCCACCGTTGAACGGCCCCTTCCAGGATTAACCCCCGAGAGGGTTTCATAGTGGGGATGCAGTGCAGCCAGGGGCAGTAGTCACCACAGCGAGTCTGAAAGCGTAGGAAAAAGCCGCCCCTGGGGCTCGGCCTCAGCTGATATGCTGAGAGTTTGGTGTAGCTTGATTCGAGGGGCTTGTGCTCTCTGCACGCCGGTGACACCGACCTCTGTCCCTTGTCATCGCCAGACAGTAACAACGCGCCAGCCACGCCGTCTCTCTCCCGCTGCCCTGACGGCATGCATCCCTTTGCTGCCTTACCTTCACGCCGTTTAGACGTGACTTGGGACCCCCGGAGCTGAGAATCGGTGAGTGCATTCACCCCCCCATTAGGTTCATGGCGGCGGAGTCTAGACTTCTATGCCCGGCTACTGCCGAGGCTACTGTCTGCCAGGGGGGGTTGGTCAGCTCCCAGGGGCACAGGGCGGCAGCCGTCCCCCCAGGTTAGGGCAAGCGCTCAGTCACGCCGCGTGGTGTTGGCTAGGTCCTGGACCGTCTGGGGGGGAGCCAACGAGGCTACCGTTCCTCACTGCGACCCTAGGAAGCGGAGTCAGTCCCATAGGTCCGGCGTGAGCAGGACTTGCGCGGTGGGGGACGAGAGCAACGAGCTCAGCAGCGCTCACCCCATCTGGCCTGCGGCCCGCGTGGGCATGTTCTTGCGCGGTGGAACAGGCGGGGGGGGCAGTGAGCCTCGTTCGTGGACCCCCTCCGTTACTCAAATAATCGGCAGCACTGCGTCAGGGTCCCGACGGTGGATTGGGCAGGGCAGCGAGCGGCTCCTGGCACCCCCTCTCGCGGCATCACTATTCAGCGCCCCGGCCCGTGGGTGCAGCGAGTCTCGTTGCCCCTACGCTGCCCTTTGCTCGGCTGAGCAAGTGCCGAGGCGGGGTCCGCAGGGCCAGATGTTGCATGTGGAGAGGGAGCGAGCGTCGAGGGCTCCCCCTCACCCCGTGGCGGGTGAAGTCCGGTGGTGCCGGTTTCTGGGCCTCAACCCGTGGGCACAGGATTTAGATGAGGTTACAGATTTGGGCAGAGGCGAGCATCAGGGCAGCAACAGTGCGTCGGCACCGACGGTCATCCGCTCCAAATTCAAGGAATGTAAAATGACTTTGGCTTTGTCTTAACATGACATCTGATGTAGTGCTAAAAAATGCTGCTAACAAGAACTCATTTCTGGTTATTCGTGCGCAAATGCTAAAATGTTGCTGTAGACGCAAGCGATATTGCGCCACATGGTGGGATGCCATAATCTAACACTAGGCAAAGTCGTATAAGGTTACCGTGTTATATTGAATCTCACCAGGGCCTTGTTCTTATCCTTACTTGATAAGAGTACGTTATAACTTGCGGGTGACAATCTGTCTTGGGTTAAAGGTCGTATGGAAAAACAAGGCTTCTAATCCACGTTTCCTCACATCTGGTGCTACTGGGTAAATTACTCCCCGTTTCTCCACATTGTGTGATCCTGGGGACATTACTTTGTCCTGATTGAAGTTGCCCTCGGGCGCCTGTGCTGCTCTTCAGCAGTCAGAAGCACAGCTGATGCTGACGGAGCATTCCAACAATGCTCCCTCGAGAGCTGCAATGGCAAATCGGTCTTACTCCCATTCTCCTGCATCTTTTGCTGCAATTAGAAAGGTCACGTGATTCACAGGCCGGGTTAGAAACCCGTTTGGCGGCACCTTGACAACCTCTGTGACAATCTAAAAGAACTCTTCACAGATGATTAGGTGAAGCACAAGCCAATGAACAAAAAGGAAGCGGTTAATTAAAACACTGCCCTCCTTTTCACTGCCTCATTTATGTAAGTTGTTCATAAGGTGATTGAGTGCTGACCTTTAACACAACCTATTAAAATGTTTGCATTATATTTCTCGGCAACCTTGTACAGTTTCAAAGCGTTGCTCTTTAAAATGGACACTTTTCTGTCTTACAGCGGTCGTAGGGGTGTATGTGTCTTTGAAACCTTTTCTCCGCGGCAAATGGGTCCGAGCGACGACGGGAAGGAGGTTGTTCAACGTCCTAGAAAATGCCAGACCGTGGCCTTTTATGCCCAACTTGTACAAACTAGAATAGAAATAGTAATACGTACCTGGATGCAATGACAGAAGCAGCAAAGTGTCGGGCGGCACACTACGCTAAGCACAGATTTTAGCATACGTAATATTAAGCAGTTTATCAGAATAAGCGTTATTGTATTGTCTGCGATTACATGCAATCTGAGTTCGGAATCGGAAACGAAATTTGAAGCATTTTTCAAGAGGGCATTTACCAATGCAGTGTTTAGTCTAGAGAGCACCTTCCTGAGTAACTGAAAGCAGCTTATATTAAGTTGGGAGAAAACAAAGACATAGTTGTGTCTGTTAGAATGCAATATCAAATCTGTATAAGATAAACTTCCAGTAGTACTTCATCGTTGCTTTATTCATTTATATGCAGGGATGCCTAATTGTTCCTTTACGTTGTGCAGAATGTAAGCCGCATTTTTGAATGTGCCCTTCGATAGTTCAGTTGATAGAGCGGAGTACTGAAGTGGGTGAAGCTGACATCCTTAGGTCGCTGGTTCAAATTCGGCTCGAAGGAATTTGGCCTGCATGGGCCAGGGCTCACGGGGCCAACTGGTCTTAAGCGGATTGCCAAGGTTATGACGATGGGCGGGGCTTCAGGCGTTCTTCAACGATGGGGGCTATGCCGCCGGGCCTGATCTTTGCATTTTGCAGCGGGCGGGCACTGCTAGATCGCATTCCGCCAATAACGCAGGCTGGGTAGGTATGACATTGCCTGGTTTTACCATTTGCCTTGATAGGAATATAAAATCAATGATTGCTCCCTTAAAATGTAGGTTAAATATACCCGGGGAAGCAAAGTCGGGCCTGCTCTGTGTAGGATAGTTGCAGACTGCACGGACCATTAATTTGGGTGCCACCCCAGAGATAGTTGCATGTTCTTTCCTCCCCAGTAATCCTGTGAGTTTTCAGTCGCACCCAATCTGCCAGGACCCACTCGCGCCGCCAGGCAGCGTAAACCTCGGTACAAGCAGTAAGTAGGGCAGTGCTGTCCATGCCCAAGGGCCAAAGTGTCCAGTTTGGGACGGAACACCAAGTGTTGGTCCCCCTGGTGCAGACAGCTTGGCACGCCTTACAAGGGGCAAAAAGGGTCGGAGGACTTGGCAAGGAAACCATGTTCCATGGTGCGGGCCCGATTCATTAGACATGTATTGGACTTGTATCTCTTGTGAATAATGCAGAGGTAATGTGTGAGCAAACAGCATTGTCGTTTCATACATAGATTTCCTATAACATCTCTGGATCGATCTACGCGAGGGGGGCCTGTGCACATCACTGTGCAAGGAAAACGGCTCTGTCATGGCATCTTTAGAATTATTGACTAGTAATTGTGCAGCACCAAGGGTGGGTTCCCGGGTGCAGTCAGATCGGTAACCCTTACAGGGGGGCAATAAGGGTAGTAGGACTGGGCGAGTAGACCTTGGTCCGTGATGCGGGCCTGAATAATTGTGTGGCGGTACTAAGCACCTTTAAGCGGTCAGGTGGCACATTAGGATAGTTGTGCTGAATATGTAATGTAACTGGCGCTCATGTATAGCGTTTCAATCCCTTGGCATTTACATACACGTTACATTTTTTAAATTAATATGTAATTATCAATGCGCGTTAGATTAACGCTATGAATGGCGGACCGGATCTGCCTTCAGCTGGCGTCGCAGTGTCTGCCTTGGCGGCAACCGGATAGGGTGCCCTGGGTGGGGCAAAACAGTATATCAGTTTGGGGTTGATTATTGGTGCGTTAAACCAATTTATACTGCCAGGGTGCCACAAAGTGGGAAGGCCACTCGGGGGCAGGGTTCCCCACTTTGGTGTACATGAATGAATAATGCCTTCATTCGCTATACCGATAATGGGCATTGCTCCATCCTTCTCAGCAAAGTAGGATCTCATGACCCATCAATATTTCTTTGACGATCTGGTGACTCGCATTTTGGGGATGTCCATGGTTCTTTGCGTGGCTAATTAATGTTTCCAGTACACAAAGACACCCGTTGCTTAAGGCCTCATGCTCCTATTGCTTCAGCCTTGGTTTGGTCATACCATATTGGGGGGCCAGTCACTTACACGTATAAACCGTTGGTTGGCTACGTTAGAAAGACTTTTCTCACACCTGAGATGATCTGGAGCCCCTATAGCTGAGAAATTCGGAGGAGAGTTGGAAAGACCACTGCCTCCAGGGGGGTGGCTGCCCACTGTAGCAACAGGTGGCTTGGGCATGGGTGCATGTGGCACATTTGTTAATGGTGCGGATAATTATTGTTTTACTCTAGGAAACTGGGATCTCATGACCAGGTTCTGTCTTTTTGGCCGTCGATTACCAGCCCAATGGTGGGAGAATACAATTTTACATTTACTCGGTGCTGTGTTATGCTAAGTACAGTTCCTACCAGCAACTACGGGGTTGTGCTAACGGAGTTGTAGGACGGCGGCCCGATTGACCTAGTGAGTTATGTAATCCCTGTGATGTCATGATGAGGTTTGGTAGCACAGGGTAATGGGGGCAGATGGTACTAAGTCTCTCTTGGGTGAGCTGGCTGTGGGTCAGGAAGCGCCAAGGCATCAGTAGCACTGAGCGGCTTACAGCCAGAGGCGGTATCCGATGCACAGGGCATTTGTTAAATTAGAGCCCTACCCAGAGGTACCGCCTTAAGTGCCTGGAGGTCTGTTGGCACCGCCTCTCAATGGAAGCCATTGGCGGGTGGGCTGCTCTGAGCAGAGCATTTGCGGGCGTAAGTAACAGTTTGCGCTACCAGTTCAAATGTGCATCTTTCACTAAGTTACTCAGATAACTGGGACAGGAAGTAAGGTGGGCTGGATACCTCTTGCTTCTACCTGCATTGGCACATCTTGTCAGGAGTGATTGTCAAAGGGATTGCACTTCAGCCAGGTATTGTTAGCACCCATCCACACCAAGCCGAGTGTTTAAGGTCACCCTGGGTCCCATTTACACAGCCCAGTATTAGGCCCTTGTGGGTCAGTGCCATGAATTACTAAATCGAACGAAACAGGAGGCTTGCGTGCGGGTTATACCAGCAAAAGTTTGGGGAGAGCTAGACTCCGCCCATGGTCAAGGGGTAGGTTTAAGTAGTTGGAGTGGCACTCTTAATTGACCAGGGGTTCAATGCGACACTAGGGCATTGTATGGTTCCCAGGGGGCAGCAAGTGTAAGCAAGGTGCTTTCCAAACCTGGCACCAGAATACAAGGTAGTCAGGGCCAACTTGCCTGTTGGGTGACTTGTGTAGGCACCTGGGTAGTTGTCACTCCAATGGACAGTAGGTACTGTGCATCTGTGATCCGACGGCAGTTATGCAAGCGGGGTGCGCTGCGTAAGTTGTAATTGCACGAAAGGGTGAGGTGTCTCCAATAGTGGGCACAAGACAGGTATTGTTTCAACCCAGCTTTGATACCATTAAGGTGTTCACAGGGGTCTAGCAATCAAAGGGGTTTGTGCAACCGTCTGGTCAACGGGGGAAGTAAGTGCTCCCAGAACCTAGGGTAGGTGACAAGTTCCTGCAGTAAGCGATGCCCGCCCAGTTAGCTATGGTAGCCTCGCTGGGTGGTGACGCTGCCAGCCAACATAGTGTGCTGCCGTCCAAAGAAATCGGGAATATTCTAGGATGGGGGTTAGGTAGGACTTAGACAATCCTTAATGTTAGGCACCATATCGCTCAGTGCGCACTGTATCGAATCAGACAGATTCTCTTAGCTGGTATGCCTAGGGGGTTTCACCTCAGCGGGAGCTGAGCTGGCGGAATTCCCATAAGGAATAAAGGATGCATGGCATGGGCAGGTGGGCCCCCCTTGCTCATTGTCACGTACTACTAGTTATGACATTCCTGTGCGTCATGATTTAGAAAGCAAAGGGACTGCAAGGTCAAGCATAATCCTCGCCCGAATAGCCAAGGCAGGCAGGCGGGAGTGGGAGCGGTTACATAACAAGGGGGCTGCTGTCCCATAGATGGGGGACACAGGGGTTCAGGCACACACAGTGCTAGAAGGACGGCAGCTAGGTGAGATCAGCAAATAGATGGGGCAATGTGAGCCTTGGTGTTGGAAACCGTCCCGCCCAGAGTGGCACGGGGCTAGGTCAGGTGAGGCAGAGGAACTTTCCCGCAGGAGGGTGAATAGTTCCTGGCACAGGTTCACAGGACAGAAGAGTCTTTGGTTTCTTCAGACACTAGCTGACCCAGGCGAAAGTCAAGGGCTTTGTGATAGAGATGGGGTTCATCTATCACCAGTAGGGAGTGAGCTCTCCCCTTAGATTTGCAGGAGGCCTGGAAATGAGCGGTCGCATGTTGTAATGCGCTGTTTGGTGAGTTCAGCAACTACATGGGGCAACGTGAAGCTCTGATGGGCGGAGATGATCCCCCGCAGAGGTGGCACGGTGCTAAGTCTGACGAGGCCGTGAACATCCCTGTAGGAGGGAACTGTTCAGGGCGTAAGCTCGCAGACCAGAGGGGTCTAGGTTTCATCAGACACGAGCTGATTCAGGCTAATGTTAAAGGCTACTTTGCTATAGATGGGGACCAGTGCCATCCAGGCGTACGCCTAAGGTGAAGTTGACAAACATGGGGTGCATCTGTCACAGGCGGGCTGTGACACGTTCCACTGGGCATGCAGGAGGCCCTAGAAAGCAGGTTGCTTTGAGGAGGACGGGGTCCACCTGTCCCCGGTGGGGATGGACTTGTTTCTCCTGGATGTAAAGGAATGTTTGGAAAGGTCAGGTTGCAGGTAATAGGAGGTGCAGTGGTGGGGGGCCCTGGCTGCGACGGTGGCCGCCTCCAGGGCTGTGGCGGAGTTACAGGGTGATCTGGAAGCAGTCTGGTACAGTAAGGGTACCTCTGCGGCAGACTGGTACAGTAAGGGTACCTCTGCGCGGCACAATAGGGGTGCCAGAGCCAAAGACCAGGATCCTCAGGGCAGGGTCCTGGAGAACCGCGACGGTGCCCCGTTAGTCCTTCGGGCGGTTGGGGGCCTGACCAACCGGGGGTTTGCCCTGCTACGCTCCGCCCTGAAAGGGGCGTGAGTAGGATGGTAACAAGGGCCACGTGATCCAGTGGTAGATCAACAAAGGTGTAGCGCTGATCGGGCATACATCCCACAGTGCTGGCTCATCAGGCGGGCAGGGGCAGCATAGGTTGGACGGCTGCCTGCCCATGGATCGCCCGTAAGATAACCCACCTTATTGCATACTCTTGTATGGAATAAACCTGCGACAAGTTTTTCCCATAAACAAAGTGTCTTGTGTGTTATTTATGCACGTTCGCCTATGGGAAGGTGGGGGATGTTGCCGGTATTGGGACTATGTGGCTGCCCGCCGCCCCCAAAGGGGGCCCCCTAAAAGGGCGGCCCTTTAGTGCCATTGCGGCACAAGCCTACCCCTCGCTCTAGCAGCAGAGGGCTTCCGCCTGGAGCCCGCTGTTCAGGGGGTGTGGGCGTCACTTCCGGTACGCCCAGGGGGGAGGGAGGGTATGTATACCCCTCTGACCCTTCCAGCGGCCTCTTTTCCGCCAGCCACGCCGTCTCCCTCCCTTCCTCTTACCCTGCGGCTGGGCTGGTGGGCAAGGTGTAATGAATGTTTTAATGTTTTCTTTTGCGTTGCAGGCGGAGTTACAGGGCGATCTGGAAGCAGTCTGGTACAGTAAGGGTACCTCTGCGGCAGACTGGTAGAGTAAGGGTACCTCTGCGCGGCACAATAGGGGTGCCCGAGCCAAAGACCAGGATCCTCAGGGCAGGGTCCTGGAGAACCGCGACGGCGCCCCGTTAGTCCTTCGGGCGGTTGGGGGCCTGACCAACCGGGGGTTTGCCCTGCTACGCTCCGCCCTGAAAGGGGCGTGAGTAGGATGGTAACAAGGGCCACGTGATCCAGTGGTGGATCAACAAAGGTGTAGCGCTGATCGGGCATACATCCCACAGTGCTGGCTCATCAGGCGGGCAGGGGCAGCATAGGTTGGACGGCTGCCTGCCCATGGATCGCCCGTAACATAACCCACCTTATTGCATACTCTTGTATGGAATAAACCTGCGACAAGTTTTTCCCATAAACAAAGTGTCTTGTGTGTTATTTATGCATGTTCGCCTATGGGAAGGTGGGGGATGTTGCCGGTATTGGGACTATGAATGAAGCACACGTTTCACAAGCGGCCTGCGTCGTGCAGAACAAAAGAAAGGCACGGCTGCCATATTTCAAGATAACGCTTGGCATGCCACTCTGCAACGTTTGGAAAAAAGAGTTCTGTGAAACAACATATGAACATAAGAAGCGGAATGAAACTGAACTTGGGCGGTGCTCTACTGCAAAAAACAGAAAGTGGCATTTCACTGCCTACACCAGTTTGGAAGCAGCAACGAAGAGGGACACCGCACTACACCAATGGGAAGGCAGCAGACAGGAGCAAAGAAAGTCCTTTATGGACAACAGCAGGTCGACCTAAAAATGATCATCCTACCCCGATGCCTATACACGAGGCAGCACTCCCTTCATAAAATCCAGCAGCACCTTTTAAAAATATTGGATAACCTGCTAATAGAACTGTTATGGGGCATTAAACGTAAGAGGGTTAGCCTGACCACTCTATAGAGAACATGGCAGACCGGGGGATTAGTGGTGCCGTGTTTCGAATTCTATTATTTGGCCTCTCAATTACAGCATGCAATTAATTGGCTAGATGAAGCAGAGAATTGGGAGAAGAGACTGTTAGCGGGAACCTTCTCGGGAGGCTCACTTCCTGAGCTCTTGATGTTAGGGAAGAGGGTGCTCCCTGCCTGCCCCTACATAATACAGCATGTTGCAGAGGTATGGGAACATAAGGTTAGGAAGGTGCTGGGTCATGCACCATATGCCCCAGATATATCACTTTGGGTGATACAACCCTTCTCTAAAATTGCAGCTTCTATGTCTGTCCATAGATGAAAGGAAGGCAAATGCCAAACAATGAGGGACCTCTTTGAAAATAAACAATGCATCACGCGAGAAAGTGCAGAGACTACTTTTGACCTGGGGAAAGGACAGTTTCTGCAATACAGGAAGATATCCCAAGTAGCCCGGGAACTATGGCCTTCGTTCCCGGAAGAACCCCCTGTCACAAATGTACTGCAAGTAATACTATACATGGCCCAGGGACGTCGTCTGAATTCGCACCTATACCGGGCAATTCGGGAGGATAGGATGATCCAGGTACTCCCTGTTCAGACAAAATGGGCAACAGTAGTGGAAGCTCCTTTAATAGAAAAAGACTGGATTAAAATACACAAGTGGGTTAAACGTGTGAGTTCGAATACACGGTTTAAACTGATCCAATACAACTTTGTGCATCAAACCTACCTTACCCCCAAAACGCAAATTAGAATTTACCCAGATAAGTCAGCGCAATGTCTCCGCTGTGGTGAAAGGGACGCAGAGTTTATACATATGACATGGGCTTGCTCAACTTTAGTCCCTTATTGGACCGAAATTTTAGTCAAACTAAAGGAAGCCACCGGATGGGTGGTCCCTAGGGAGATCCATACGGTCCTGTTGGGGTTACTTCCTCATCCTAAGCACAAAAACCTTAGTAGGAAATTCGTGATGCTAGGGCTTGTACTTGCAAAGCGCCGAGTAGCCATATCCTGGATGAGTCACGCCAGGAGTAGCGATGTAGGTGAAGGATGTTTATGAATGGGCAACAGCAGAGGCAGTCCGATTGAAACAAATAAGACATGATGAGAAAGTGGAAGATGATGTACGGGCATGGGAGGCAATGATAAGAGAAATAGGGGAAACGCAACTACCCGGAGTTCCTTTGCATCCTGATACTAGGAACACCCCATAGATAATAGAGTAGTGACTAACAACAGCCTGATGAACAATGAGTAGGACACGAGATGAGCCACAAACAGGAGTCAAGACGAGAGTATGGTAGACATTCAGACGCGGAGGGAGGGAAGGGGGGCATATAGAGGAGTTAAGAGATTCTGTTGACAAAGAAGGTATTTTCCAAGAATGTTATATTATATACGCTGAGGGAATAGGCTAAAAGGATAGCTTATTGTCTGATGATCCTCCAAATAGAGACTAGAATTGTATACTTACTGTTCATATGTTTCAATATATGTATTGAGAATACCCTCTGCATGTTCAAATGCCAATAAAAACATAAAAAAATAATTAATTGGGTCCACAAGGGATCTTTGTGTATAATACTATAGAAAAGAAACCACATCTTAGTAGTCAGTTTGATGTATTTCAAAATTCTTTGTAGGATTTAGATAAATATTATTCAACATCAGTGTAGGAGAGTAGGATCTGCCTCTTATGTTGCCCCCACTTTTTTTTCTGATGTTTACACTGGTTTCTGGCTATAGTCTGGCTGGGTCCCTGCTAATCAGGGCCCCAGCCTCTCTGTTCTCTCTAAACGACTTGGAGTGCACTCTAGGTGCACTAGTGATTGGATGCTGTGGTTCCTTATGAGTCCCTAGTATATGGTACCTTAGGTGCTAAGGGCATAGGTACTTCACAGGCCTACCAGGGGCTGCAGCATGTATTATGCCACCCCTGGGAAGCAGACTAAATCTGACACCACAGGCCTGCTACTGCAGCCTGGGTGAGGAAGTGCTAGCACCCCTCACTGAGATATAGGTCCCCTATATCTCTCCTACACACACATATAAACCTATCAGTCACCCCTAAGGCAGGCCCTATCAATCCTGAGGGCAGGGTGCTTGGCTTCTATGTGAGGGGGTGCCTCTGCCTGAGCATGGCCCCTCTGCAGCTCTCAGAGTCCATTCTCTGGTGCTGTTTGTGGATGCGGTTAAACCATATACTTTTAAGTGCATTATATCCTCGCGGTAAAATGCTAACTTTGGAATGGCTGCATCGAAACATGTCGTGTTTGGTGTCAAACATCTTTGAATACTACCCCCCCGCCAGTCCTGGTGGCGGGGGTAGCATTCCACCCTTCTAGAGGGATAGACATGTACCTACTGTGGAAACGCAGTAGAATCCTGCAGAGCCCTGGCATCACAAAATGGATGCCACAGACACTGGGCTGCCCTCCTGCTGATGACCAACACTCGCAGTGGAGGAAGCCCAACAATAGATATCCTGTCCCAAGGGGGTGTGACCACCTTCCAGACAGGGTTTAGTGTATTGGGGCTGGGTGGGTGCACTCTTAGAGTGCTTGGAAGTCCTGCACTGGGGGAGCAGAAGGCTCCTCTGTGCATACCCCAGTTCAAACCGGCTCAGGGGCTACTTGCCCCTGCTCTGGCGCGAAACTGGACAAAGGGAAGTGGGTGTAGCCGCCCACTCCCCTGACCCTCCCATAGGTAGGTCATAGAGCTAGTCCCTCCCTTTCTTTTAGTATAAGAGGGGGAACCTGTGCATTGCACCCTAGATTTTCCCTGGACGACGCTCTGAAGAAGAATCCCGGACCTTCGACGTTCCACTACCTTTGGAAGGCTGAAGAATCTCCCTTGGAGTCAAGGAGTGACTCCCCTGCTTGGCAGGCACCAAAAACTACAAACGACGGTCGCAAACTACGCTGCTCCCGCCGGAGTCCGAAGTCCCTGCAGCCCAAGAAGTGGATTTCCTGACTTCTCAAAGGCCATCGTGAGTCCCCAGTGAAGCTGAGGCCAGTGGACCCCAAGAGTGACGAGGAACCGCGACCCCTGGGTACCGTGCACTATTGTCAAGTGCAACCCCTTCACAACGTTCCACAAACTTGTGCTTTGGACCACGTGTGGTCCTAGCCTCCAGCAGGAATCCCTCCGAAGACCAGAGGCCTACCACGTCCCGAGGGACCGTGGGCCCCTGTTGAGCGAATCCTCCCGAGGCGTCTTCGCGATCCCTTGCCAGCCGGCTTGTGGGTCCCCAGAAGACTTTCTAAAGAAACCAAAGGGCTCCCCTGGTTGCTCCAGGCCTGCCCTGACTTACCCTCACTGGGTGAGTCCCCCAGACCTTGCTGGTCTGCGCCATTGCCTCTTCACACTTTCCCCGAGACTTGCTGTTACCAAGGCTTGTTGGCTCCAATCGAGTCGCCGACACCGCAGTAAGCCGCAGACATTGTGGGACACACCGAATCCAGCTCCTGGTCATCGTCAACACCTCCTGGACCTCGTGGCTGAAGAGTCAAGGCACCCGCGAACGACCTGAATCTTGCGATGATGGTGGGCATCCATCTTCCTTGCCCCGAGTCACTGCCAAGTGACTTTGAACACTGTCCCCTCTGCTTTCAGGTCTTCCATCTTCTGAATCCAGGCTTGGATTCCTCCCGACACTTCTCCTGTCGCCGCAAGCAGCAAGTCTTCACTGGCTCCCATTGAAAACGACGCCGCGACCCGACACCAAAGAACACCTATGCACCCGGCTCCCCTGGGTGAGGTAACTTCAGCACTACGGTGC
Organism: Calotriton arnoldi; assembly: GCA_963921515.1. Taxonomy (NCBI): domain Eukaryota; kingdom Metazoa; phylum Chordata; class Amphibia; order Caudata; family Salamandridae; genus Calotriton; species Calotriton arnoldi. The sequence goes on along the minus strand of CAWUFW010001879.1, from coordinate 2,055,255 downwards.
TCCTGTGGGTGTGGGCCCTAGAACTACTTACCCTGTAAGTGACTTGCTTGTAGCTTCCCTAGAAGTGTCCTAAAATTCCTATTTTCTAAGTGCGACAATTGTGCTGACTCGTACAGGGCTCGCGTCTGTGTTAGACACACCGCATCCATCTCCTTTGTAACACTATCTAGAACTGTGTCCTTCAACTCGTACTGAGTCCGATCGGTGTTCGCCTCGAACACAAGGGGCCTGTAACATTGAGATCTCCATTGCACTGACTCGCACAAGGTTCGCGTCTGTGTTAGACACAGCGCGTCCATCTCCCTTGCAACTCTACCTGTAACCGCGTCCTTCGACTCGTACAAGGACCGATCGGTGTGTTCGCCTCGAACACGCAAGGGACCTTTACCATTTAAATCTCAATCGCGTCTGAGCGCATAGACTCGCACAGGACTCGCACCGGTGCCAGGACACCGCGTCCGTCCCCTATGGGTCTCCTACAACTACCTGGGGTGGTTCTTGGGGGTCCCTCGATTCTAGATGCTCTAGACCTAGGTCTAGCCAAATTAAGATTGTGATATTCGATTGTGCTAAACTTATTTTGATAACATTTGACTTGTACATATGTTCCTGGCTTCTAATCTCATAAAGAGATTAGTAGAGAGTGTTTATTAATAAATACATATATATTTGATATATATACCTGTGTGTTGTCTTTTTATTTGGTGATTCAAGAGATTGTGTGGTAAAACAATCTGCTTTACATTCCTTCAAGACTTAGCCTGAAGGCTGCTCTCCACAGCTACCACTAGGATAGCTTTCTATAAAGGTTGTCTTAAACCTATCTACCATAAGAGTCGAATTGTTCTGGTGCAAGGTGTCCACTTTAATTAGTGAACAGCATATACCAGGCCAACATCTCACAATCAGTATGTATTGCTATTGACAGGCACAATTTCTTCAATCGGAAGCAAGGTAAAGTTGAACCAATTGAAGAATATGTGTCTGCTTTGAAGAGATTCGCTATAACTTGTAGGTTTGGATCTTTACATGATGAGTTGATCAGAGATCAGATCATCATGCCTGTCAATAATGATCATATCTAGGAACGTTTATGGATTTACAGCGAGGCTTCACTTGCTGATGTGGTTTCTGTTGTAAAGAAAGCTGAGATTTCCAACAAATGTGCCAAAGCAAAGCAAGTAATTTCTAAAGAAAAAGGGAAGGAAATGGTATGTAAGGTTAGATTAAAAAAAAGAAGGAAACTTGTTTTAAGGATGACATTAAGAAAGGTACCGTTCAGCAACCATCTAAACCATTTGAAAAAAAATGCTACTAGCAGGACTCTAGGAAGGGCTCTAAGGAATGTAAACTAAAAAGGAAATTTGGTAAGGGCCAGATTTACCTTTAGAGTTTGCAAAGGACAAAGGAAATTCTCCAAGCCAGTTTGTATAGAAGAGATCTTCACTAATTCTGCAAGATTGAGTGATGGCAAGGTGTGGCATAAGAGTAGGCTTGCCAAATGTCTTAAGAATGGTGCAGGGTGTGGCGAGGAAAGGAAGTTGTGGTTGGGGTTTGAGGAGTCCGCTTTTGATAAGGAGAATGGCCTGTGTGAAGATCCTTTTGGTAGTGGGGTGGTCAATGCTGGTGGTAGTAGGTTAATAATACTGCAGGTGAGACTATGGAAGACATTCAACAATTAAATTGTAATTCAAATGACAAACCTCAAGATGTACAGCTTAACAGCAGGTCAGGTAGAGAAATAAAGCGCCCTATGTACTTGCAAGATCATGTACCATAATCCTATCCCTGCTGTTTACATATGCTTTTATTAATTGTTCGCCTATGTTTTTCTTTGACCTTTTGTTCCTGTATTTTTATAGGGGGAAGATGTGTTGTGTTCATACTTATGTTAGCTGGGGCTCGTGGTAACTCACGAGGGTTTGTGATTAGAATGTACTTTGTTCTTGAGAACTGTGTTGACGTTCTCTTGTGGTCATTTGGTTTGCTGTTCCGCCCTACAGGACGTGTTGGCTCCTGCCTCCTACCAACTTAATTAAGAAGTGTATTACTATTGCCTCGGCGTGAACTTAACAGTGGATTGGTACTACGCTCACTCATGCAAGCATGATACAAGGTACAGCAAATTACAGTTATAATAATTACGTTTAGATATTTGCATCGGTAGCTGCGACCAGGACAAATGCAGCTGTTGCACAAGGGACATACCCGGTTCAAGCATCGATTAAGATGGTGGGGACACACAGTGAAGGTAGTTCGTCTCCTGGATAGAGTACTTGGGTATGGTTGAGGGTGATTAACCCAGATGTCTGTCAAATAGGAGGAGCTTGAGGTCATTTTATGAAAGTTGCAATACAGGTTGTTAGGCAAAGGGAGGGAGGGAGGTAAGGCGGTCCAGATTCTTGTGGCACTACCAGAGAATGACTGGCTTATGTAGCGTTCTCGATTGAAGGTGGGGGTGTTCCAGGAGCAGGGATTGGGTATTTCAGGAACCCCTATTTGCTCCAGTTTTTCACTTGGATAGGAGGGTGAAGAGGAGTGCAGCGCTCTGTGGGTAATGCAGGTGGTTTTAAATTAGGCCCGAGCTTCAATGGGAAGCCATTGGAGGGTTAGCAGGGCGGGTGAAATGTAGTCAAATTTTCTGAGACTCAACACAAAACGTGCTGCTGCATGTAGTGTTGCTCTCAGTGGGCCTAGATGAACTTTGGGAATGCCTGTGAGAAGGGCAATTCCGTGATCTAGTCTGGAGAAGATGAGAGACTGCATCACTGTTTTGAGGTCTTGCTGATGCCCCACATCTGCCTGAGTTGATTTCGTGCGCTTTTGGTCATGGCTGTGATGTGGCTTTGGAGGTTTAGATGATTGTTAAGGGGGATACCAAGGGATCTAGCACTCTGGGCAATGGTAGGGCAGCCATCCAGGGCGGGAATGTTGGCTATCCATTCCTGTACTGGGGTTTTTGCTTTCGGGGGTGAGATCTGTTTTAGTTGGGTTGAGTTTTAGATGATGGTTAGACATCCAGTTTTGAATCTTTAGGAGCGTGATTGAAAGGAGGGCAAGGTCTTCAGGGGAGGAGATTTTCATGTATATTTGAGTGTCGTCACCGTAGAAGTGGAAGAGAATCCCAGCATTTGAGAATCACACATAGTGGTTCTAGGTACATGTTAAAGAGGGTTGGGGGGAGGATTGAGCCTTGAGGGACCCCTTGATGAACATTGACTGGTCTTGAGAATGAGCTGCCCATTTTCACAATTTGGGAGCGGTTGGTTAAGTAAGAGGAGAACCAATTGAGGATTGTGCCTCCACAGCCCATGTGTTGTTCAAGAGTGTGAAGGAGGTCCATATGGTTGACAGTGTCGAATACAGCGGACAAATCCAGGAGGCGAGTTCCCGTAGTCGAGGATTCTAAGGGGGTTGTCGACTATTTGTAGAATCGCAGTTTCTGTACTGTGGCCCTGGCGCAAACCTGATTGGAGAGAGTCTTGGAGGTTGGTTGTTTGAATGTGTGAAATGAGCTGGGAAGCAACACAACTTTTGATGAAGTGTGGAGACTGGGCGGTAGTTGCTCATGTTCTCTGGGTCGAGAGATTGTTTTTTCAAGAGAGGACAGACTTGACCCACTTTTAGTTGTTCTGGATATAGGCCCTGTTGAAGAGAAGCATTGACCACGTTGGTCCATAGGGGGAGTAGGTGTGTGGCAAGAGATTTGCTGATAGACCCTGGAATGCCATCCCAAAGGTGGTTCAAGGGTTTCACTTTGGAAATTGTTTGCTGTAGGTATAGTTAGGAAAGGGAGAAAGAGGACCACGAATGAAGCACCTTGCAAGGTAGAATCTCACTTTCCGGAGGTTCACTGGTGTGTAGCGAGATATGGATGTCTCTGACTTTTCTATCAAAGAAATCCACAAAGTTGTTGCAGCGGGCCACTGATGGCTCAAGAGCTGAAGTGGTGGAGGGGTTTGTAGTTTGTGCGAGAACCTCAAACAGGCGATTTGGTCTGTTCTTAGCAGAATTCACCAGTGCTCTGTAGTGAGAGGATTCGGCTCTAAGGATTCAGTCTTTGTATTGTTTTCACGCTATGCGAAGCTTATTTAAACTCGGGTGATAAGGTGCTAATATACATTCTTTCTCACACTTTCTGATAAGCTTTCTTTCTTCATAAAGTTCTTTTGAGAACCAAGGATTGGGGGGTTTTGGTCTAGATAATTTGCACTTCAGGGCTGGAAATTTGTCGATAAGGGATTCCATGCAGGAGTTGTATTTGTCGGTGGCCTCATTAATATCAAGGTGGGGTGTAATCAAGATTAGGGTAACAAGGGCCATGATGACCATGGCTTCTGTGTCAAGGTTGGATGCGTCCCTGAACCATATTATCTCTTTCTTGGGTTGACCGGACGTTTTGGTATAAGAGCCGGAGAGGGAGAATGGGATTTGCATGTGGTCAGCCCAGTCAACTGGAGTGGGGTCGTAGGACTTTAGATTGGGGGAATTGGAGATTATCAGGTCAAGGATGGCGCCTTTGTGGTGTGTTTGTTTAAGGCAGTGTTGTTGGAGATCATTGTCTTTGAGAAAGTCTGTAAAGGTGTCCTCGAGGCTGTCACCCTCGATTCCCCAGTGGATGTTTAAGTCTCCAAGGAAGATTGTCTTGTCTGAGCTGATCAGTTGAGAGGTGAAGAGATCCATACATTCCTCAATGAAGGTATTGCTATGACCTGGTGGATGGTAAATCACATTCAGTCCGATATTGGAGGTATTGGATGTGGGCATTTCCACCGACATGCATTTGAAAGACTAAAACTGAGTTGTTTGGAGGATCTTGCATCTCAGTGAGTTACTGTGAATGGGTGCAAGATCTCCGCCTACTTTATCTTCTTGGTCTCTACGTAAGATGGAGTAATTGGGAGGAAGTAGAAGATCTAGAGTGTGGTTAGATGAGTCTTTGAGCCACGTTTTAGTGAGGATCAGGATATCAAGATTATGGTCCAGGATCGAGGCCGATAATTCTAGACAGTGTTTGACTACAGACCGACAATTGTGTAGCATGCAGTTCAGGGAGAAGCTGTTGACTTTGTGACTAGGCTGTTTAGGGAAGGAGGTTGGGATTTGTATCCCGTTAAGAGGGGGTGAACGTACACCGCGATGGTGTGTGTTAGTTTGAGATGATGGTGGAGATCGGGTAGACCACTGCGGGAATAGAGGGTGGAACTAGAAGCTGCGTAACTCTCTAGGAGATAGAATAGTTCTGAGATGTCTATGGGATATTCTGTCCGTTTGTGTGTGGGTAGACAGCTGTCTCTCAGTATGTAGGATGGTATAGGTTCGAGGGTCGGTGCGGGGTGAAGTGAGGCGCAGCAACGAGAGGCTAGAGAGACGCTTAAATGGGAAAGAGCTGATGAGAGGATGTCGATTCTTTGAGAGAGGTGCGAGACGAGGAATGAAGCTTGTTTAGCAGAGGCCAGTTATGTTCATCAGCTATGATTGGGGGAGATGTGGGTTGTTGGTATCTGGTGTTGGGAGAAGTTAGGGCAATGGGCGATGAAGGAGGGGAGGGGTGGAGATGCATATGTGTCGACTGTGGGGTGGAGAAGATGGTGGGAGGGCTACCGGAGGGAGAGATACTGGTGTGTGGGAGGTTGAAGATGGGCAGTGAGGGGATGGTCTGTGGAGGGGGAAGTTCACGTTCAGGTGGTAGCTGTGAGCAATGAGTTGAGGAGTGCATATTTATTTATTTATTTATTTAAGGAGTTTTATATAGCGCTAGCTGGACCCGAGGGCATCAGAGCGCTTCACAGCAGGTAGCTTATGAGCAAATAGGCAATACAGAGAATAAGGAGGAACATAGGGGATCGTGCCGGATAAGGGTCAAACAAAGGAGTGATCGGGCAGAAGGAGCATGTAGGGGTGCAGGTCAAACTAGCATTGCATGTACAAATAAACCACAAATGTTACAAGAATATATAAGCAACAAATACAATAGATAGATCATTAAAAATGATCCTATAACGTCATAGCATGTTACAGTTCTGTCAGATTGCACAGGGAAATTATATGCAGAGTGACCTGGAAAGTGACTTGGTTATGAAAATAATAATCCACAATCCTTAAGTCGAGTAGCCAAAAGGTTTTCTAGATCCAGCAATGCGAGTATCCAAAAGTTTTCTTGATCAGAGTCAGTGGTGTCAACAGTCACATAGTTGAAGTTAGGTGGAATGCCGGCTAAGGTACTTCCTTGGCTCCTAACGGTTTGCTCGAGAGCGGTCAAGGAGGAGGACTTTGAGCAGGTTTTTGAATTTTGGAAACGAGGGGATCGTTCTGATGTGGGGTGGGATAGAATTCCAGATTTTGGGGGCGTTTCCAGCAAACGATTTGGCCGCAGTTTTTAGTTTGCGAGTTTTCAGCGGGATGAGTAGCAGAGTGCTGGAGCTCCTGAGGTTCCTGGACTGGCCGGCCCTTTTGAGTTTGTCGGCTAGGTATTCCGGTTTGCCTGTGTGCAGGGCTTTGTGCGTGAGGCAAGCTGTTCTGAAGCTGGCTCGCAGCTCAATTGAGAGCCATTTAAGTTCTCTGAGTGCAGGGGAGATGTGTTCGAATTTCTTAGTCCCGGTGACCATTCTGGCTGCTGCATTAAAGGTTGTTTTCAGGGGTGCGAGGTGGGATTTTGCTGTACCGGTCAGGGCTGCGATCCCATAATCGATTCTGGAGAGCACCAGTGCTTGGGTGGCTTGTATCAGGTCCTTGGGCGGAAGGAAGGGTTTAATTTTGTATAGTAATTTCAAGTTGAGAAAGGAACTTCTAGCGGATCTTGTGATGTGTTTTTTCATGTCCAGTTTCGGGTCTAGGGTGATGCCTAGAGATTTTACCGAATCTGCCAGGATGAGGTTACCCTTGAGGGCGTCAATGGCTTTGAGCCATTCTGCAATTTGGGGGTTTTCGTCTTTGTTGGAAATGAGGAGTATTTCCGTTTTCTCTTGATTGAGTTTCAGGTGGTTACTTGAGAGCCAATGTTGAACCTCTCTAAGCGTGGCGTTGAGTCTCTGGATGTCTTCAATGGAGGAGGTTTCCAGATATAGCTGAGTGTCATCGGCATATAAGTGGAAAGGGATGTTGGATTTCCTGAGTAGAGTGGTAAGGGGTTCTATGTAAATGTTGAAAAGCTGAGGGGAGAGCACTGACCCTTGTGGAACACCCCTGTTAACGGGGTGGATGTCAGACTCAAAATTTTTAATTTTTATTCTTTGTGAGCGGTTGTGGAGAAAGGAAGAGAACCATTGGAGGACCGTCTCTTCTAGACCAGCCCTTTCTTGTAGAACCTTGATGAGAAGCTTGTGATCGACTGTATCGAATGCAGCCGATAAGTCCAGGAGGATGAGAAGGCAGCATTGGTCCGAGTCGAGTGATTTGTGTAGGTCGTCTATGACATTGAGGATTGCGGTTTCAGTGCTGCAGCTTTTTCTGAAGCCCGATTGATGGGGATCTAGAAAGTTGGTGTTGTCCAAGTGTTGGGTCAATTGAGGAAGTACACATCTTTCCAGGATTTTGGACAGAAGCGGTAAGTTCGAGACAGGTCTAAAGTTGTTCAGATCCTCAGTGTCAAGTCCTGGCTTTTTCAGTAGTGGTGTGACTTGACCAATTTTGAGGCAGTCTGGTACGACTCCTGATCTCAGTGAGCTGTTAATGATCTTGCACCATAGCGGGGCTAGGGCGAGCTTCAAGTCCTTGGTCAGTTGAGGGGGTAGCTGATCAAGGGCGTGTGATGAGGGTTTAGCGTTGGAGATTAGTTTGACTATTTCTACTTCCTGAATGGGAATGAAGGAGGACCAGTGATTTGGGGTGTTCAAGGAGTCGCTATCGTTGTTTTCCGACGCCTGGATCTCGGTGGAGGGGATGAGATTGGAGCCGAGTGAGAGATCGATTTTGGCGATTTTGTCGTTGAAAAAGGTGGCGAAGTTGTCACATCGTTCTTTAGATGCCTGCGTTGAGGAGGTCGCTGGCTTAGAGGTTTGTTTCCTGATGATATTGAAGAGCTCTTTGGGTCTGTTTTTTGCGTTGTTTAGCGCAGAGCAAAAGAAAGAAGTCTTTTGTTCTTAATGTGCTTTTTGTAGTTCCTGCGGGCTGCTTGGAGTTGATCACGATGGAGGGCGGTGGGATTGTTCCTCCAGATTCTTTCTGAGGCTCTTAGATGTCTTCTTTCTTCGTTGGTGTCAGTGGTGAACCATGATCTGGATGGAATGTTTCTGGGTTTTTTTAGTTTCAGAGGGGCAAGTTGGTCCAGGGTGAGCGTCATGTTCGAGTTGTAGAGAGAGGTGAGTTCGATAGTTGAGAGGTGATCAGTGATGTTGGGGAGGAGCGCGCTTATTCTTTCTTCTAGATCCGCTCGAGGGATCTGAGCTGTGTTCCTGATCCATTTGGGGGGTCCTGCAAGGGGGTTGAGTAAGGACCGTTAGGTTGATGTGAAAAAGGATGATGTGATGGTCGGACCAGTCTACGGGAAGGATGTGGTCGATCGTGATTGCATTGCTTTCGGCAATAATTGCGTCGAGGGTTGCTCCTCTGTGGTGTGTTTCTTCTGAGCAGTGTTGGGTCAGGTTGTTTTCTAGTAGGAGGTTGTTTAGGGATTGAATAAGCGGGTTTTTTGTTTCATTCCATCTTAGATTAAGGTCGCCAAGAATTATGTTATTTGAGTTTCCGAGTGAGGAATGGGCAATCAGGTCAGAGAGGTGTTCCCGAATTCGGAGGAGTTGCCTGGAGGGTGATATAGGAGGTGGCAGAGGGATGGCCTGATATCGCTTGTCTTGATGTTGACTGAGAGACATTCAAAGGAGCTATATAGGCAGGAGGCAGTTTCCGTGATGGAAACGCTGTTCTTGTGAATGATTGCTATGCCCCCTCCTCTTTGCACTTTCCTGTCTTTGTTGATCATTGTGAATCCAGGAGGCACCAGCATGTCCATGGTGGGGTATGAGAGATTGTTGAGCCGGGTCTCCGTGATGAATGCTATGTCTATATCATGGGAGAGGATGGCTTCTGCAAGTTCGGTTGCATGTTTAGAGGCCGATCTGCAGTTTAGGAGCATGCAGTTAATGGGGGCCTTCCATTGCTTGGATTCTTAGTAGATGGGGCCCTAGGTAGAGAAGTTAGGTGAGGTGGGGGTCTAGGGTCTCTCGATGGAAGGTGTTCTCTTCCGACTCCCGTAATTACTTGGATCATGGATTTAGGGGGGATTCGAGGGAGAGTCGTAGGTTGAGGCTAGGTATGCCGCTTCCCGGGAGGAAAGTGCGGCTTTTGCTCTTCTGGGTCTCTCAGAGCGATTCTCAATACCCATTCTGTTGATCGATGGCCAGGACCTGGGGGGACGGGGGGCCCGTTGGGGGCGGTGTCGTGGCACATTCGGGTTGGGTGAGATTTGGCAGTGGGGTGGGGGGCTGAGTGGGCTTACGGATCGTGACCAGGTTGGATAAAGTTTCATTCAGGCCTCGGATCAGGATTTCAAGCTGGGTTTCTAGGAGGGTGAGGCGATGCGTCATGTTATCCAAGGTGGGAGGGGGATGCCTGGGGCAGTATTGCCCGAGGGGAGGGTGGTGGGTCCCAGTCATAATAGCTGTTGGGGGAGGAGCTGCCTGATTTGTCTCTGGGAGGGATCGTGGGCAGGGGGAGTGTTGGCTCATAACGAGGGTTCGGCCTCGTGTGGCCTGAGGGCGGGGTGGGGCTGTGGGGAGACTGAGCTTGGGAGTAATGCTCGTTCCTGGTTGGCTGGTTGGGATGAGAGAGGAGGTAGGGGTGGGAGGCTCGTCTGCCTGGGGGGATGGGATCGTTCTTAGGAGGAGCATAGTTGCAGGAGGTGATTCGAGGGGGAGGGGAGGAGGTTTTCGAGGAGGACGCGAGAGGGGTCTGGCACCTCACCTGACGTGAAGGGTTCACTGGGGGGAAGAGAGGGGTCAGGCCGGGTCGGGTAGTGTGCAAGGGTGCCTTTTTTAGCGAGGGGAAGAGGGAGTCGAAAACCTCAAGGTTATCGTTCTTAGCCTGTATCAGGACTGTGCCATTCGAGTAGATGGTTATGGAGATGTTGCCGCTCAGCGTTTGGTGGTTCGGGAGAGAGGTCGTCAGTTTGCGGCTATGGGATGTGATGGTGGTTTTGGAGATGTGTATTGAGGATGGTGATCCACTTGTCGGGTCTTTCCGTGTGGAAGAGGAAATCCATTTTTATCTGCCCTTTGGAGGAGCAGTGGAAGGTGTCCACGATTAGTGTTTCAGGGTGCTGTCTGATGAGTCTATGTTTGAAGTGTCTCTTCGCTTTACTTGTGAGGTTGGAGGGGAAAGTAATCGCGAAGGAGTTCGGCCCGTCATATTGGACTGCTAGGGAGTCCAGGGAGAGAGGGGTTGTCTGGGTGGACCATAAAGGGTGGGAATTGGCTGAGGGGTGTTAGGGGCGAATGGAGAGGAGGAGCATGGACGATCGTTAGAGGGCTTGAGGGTAGGATAAATATGGTTAACTGTGAACAGGATTGTGTCGTTGGCTTGGAACATGATTTTCCTGTAGTTGTAGATGGAGATAGCAAGGTTCCCCGAGAGGCCAAAGGGAGAAAAGCATTTGGGTTTGCGACCAAAGGGTGAGTTAGACAGAGAGAGAGGAGGATGGGAGAAAATTGCATAGGGACCTGATCCATAGGTCAGTGTTGCATGTGAAGAGGAGGAAGTCTGTTTTGAGTGCACCCATGCATTGGCAATAGTATTGGTCTGCGAAGAGGGTTTCCGGGTGGTCTCTCAGGGTTCTATGTTTCAGGTTTTTCTTAGCGTATTTGGAAAGATTCAGGGGGGGTATTTGATCTTGAAAATATTGGTGCTGAATATGGACAGGCGCAATGGTGGGGAGCTGGTGCCAACGGGTGTCTCCGTCATTTTAAAGTGAGGTACGAGATAGAAGGTAATAGGTATGGTTTAGATAAACATTGCTAAAATAAAGATCGGCGTTGTGCAATTGTCCGCAGCCTTGTGAGACGCACTATGTTCTTGGAGGTAGAGGGACACAATCTCGATGTCATCTGTAAGTTGATCAGATGGGATTGTACATATATTCAGAAATTGGCTAGGCTGGTTATGTTGGGTCAGAGGGACTGGACATTAAAGGACAAACATGTCCAGATGGTCCCTGTAATTTATAGCTCTCCAGAGGATGAGATCAAATCCAATTCAAGATGGCTGCCGTTTAGTGGAGAAATGAAGTCCTCCTCCTATTACAGTGAACTTCAGAAGAGGAGTTACTGGGGACGGAAGGTTCAGAAGGAAGCCGTCCAACCTCGACATAAATCAGGTCAGTCGGAGGGCATACTCAAGTAATATTAATTTATTGTAGGGCTTTTGAAGCTTAAAGGCCTCAGGATCGGCGGTTATCACAGTGGCGAGTGCAGTGTCTTTTTGGTCGCCATGTTAGGGTCAGGCAAAATGGCATCAAGTACAATGTTTGTGTATATATATATATGTATGTGTGTATATATATATATATATATATATCCAAGTAAACGTGAAACTCCCGCAACCTCCAAACGGCGAAGAAGGAGAGACGGACCAACTCGGAATCTTCAGGCAAGTTCTTTATTCGACCATTTTTCACATGAAATGACGCGTTTCGGGCTCGAGAGCCCTTGATCACATACGGAAATGAGTCTAAACCTTCATTTTTAAATGCTACTTCCCAGTGAAACCCCGCCTTCCTGTGTTCCGTGTCACATGATCATGTGCATGGAAAAAAGACTATATAGTATGCATTATCAATGTCTCAAAATTTGCATGTACAACAAAGCGTTTCGTATTGGTGCCTTATTAGTTATTTAAACAATCATATGGAATAATCTTGACAATTTATTATAAATATTTCTGTTTAAATACACATGCTCCATATAAATATATAAACCAGTAAATAGCAAGAATGAAAGAATTTTGTCTGTATAAATACACCCTACACTTTGAAATTGATTCTGCAATATTACCGGATAAATCCTGAATAGTTTATGAGACAATTTAAATATTTGCTTTTTAGTAATATAGTACATCCACAGAAAAGACCCATTAAAGTGCAAAAAATACATAGCAGCAAAGGCTGATCGTGCAATTCAGTGCAAATTGTGCAAAATACAATAATCTAATAAAATTGCAATAGAGAGATAATAAATTACATGTATATATATTAATAACAACATAAAATCTTAGTTCGATAAATATTGTTAAAATCATATAAATACTAACAGCAAAATTCATCATATTACAAGAATAGTGTAAATTTTAAAATTTGTGCAAAGTGCGGTTTTCAAGGTATCAATGAATATTTTATAACTAACTTATTTAGCTATAATGTTAAACAATTTTCATCTATTATACTTAGGAACCCTAATAAAACATTAAGTAGCCACTGGACTTCATAAAGAAACTGTCTAAGGAATATTATTCCCAGTTATTTATTAAAGATTATAGAAAATTATGCATATCCTCTGTATTATTTAATCCGTTAGGCCATTTGCTGTCGAATTCGAGGATCATTTTAGTTTCCATTTGTCTAAGTTTGCGTTCCCTGTTGCCACCACGTCTTGATTTAGCTACTGCTCCTATTACATAATATGTAAGGCAAGTTACATCATTATTATGAACTCTTTTGAAATGACGGGCTACAGGATATGTAGGATCACTATGCATAATTGCTCGCAAGTGTTGTAAAATTCTCACATGCACTTGAAGCTTCGTACTACCAATGTAGTGAAGACCGCAAGTGCACGTTAAAACATAAACTGCGAATTCGGTCTTGCAATTAAAACTTCCTTTAATAGCTATGTCATTGTCATTAAAAGCAGTGTGATAACAAGTCGTATTTACACCAAACTTACATGCTCTGCAGCTTGAACATTTTCTAAACCCTGGAGCTGGTTTTAGCCAACTACTTGTCTGTTTGTTTTCAGGGCTGCTTGTATCTAGAATGGCACCCATGTTTCTTGCTCTTCTAAAAGTAATAAGTGGCGTGACAGGCAATCTACTATTGAGTACTGGATCAGTCAGCACGATAGGCCAATTCTTTTTGACAATTGACCTGATTTTCCTTTCATCTCTGCTATAAGTAGTAATTAATCTAGGACCATCATTATTGGCTGCCTTAATAGGAGTGGCAGAATCCATTAATATAGCAGGCTCAGTCATAAGGTTATCCTTAAATAGACTTATTCTAGAGCGTGTATTAGCTTTTTTCATAGCTTCATTTAGTGTGGATTCCGAATATCCACGTGCTCTCATTCTCATCATGGCTTCCTTAAGGCAAATTTCAAAATCACTCTCTACACTGCAGATTCTTTTTAGTCTCAAAATTTCGCCATAAGGGATGCTAGCAATTAAATGCTTTGGATGGGCACTGCTGGCATGAAGAGTAACATTGCCAGCTGTTGGTTTCCTAAACAAAGTAGTTTCTAGTTTGTTATCTTTAATATAGATTTTAACATCTAAAAATTCAATACAATCTTTATTGATGTGTGACGTGAAGGTAAGATTCATGGAATTTAAGGAATTATATATATATATTCACTGAAAAATAGTTAGAAATTAGCATTTAAAAAACCTTAGAAATTCACTGAAAAAACCACAGGTTTCAGGGACGTTCTAGTTAGTTGGACATTTCACTCGTACAAAACCAGAGAAATTCGCCCGTTATAGTTAGTTGAGCTAACTATAACTCGCGCCCCGCAATGCACTGCTGATGACGTCACATATTACATCATTCATGACATGGTCAGTGACAGTGACGCCACGCCCCCTTTCTCCACCACTATGCAAACGCGCCTCTTGGCGCGTTCTAAGTTGGGGGATTAAGTCCCCTTGAATACTGAGGGTCCATGGGGGCCAACTAGCCCATCGGTACCTCCAGTAAGCCCCACACAGCTGGATTGCTGAGAGTGGTACGAGGCCACGCCCCCTTTTTACACCACTCTGCAAACGTGCCTCCTGACGCACTGCTGCTTGGGGGATGAAGTCCACTTCAGTCCTGAGGTCCTCAGGACACAAGGGGACTTCATCACCCCACCAGCAGTGCGCCAAGAGGAGCGTTTGCAGAGTGGTGTAAAAAGGGGCGTGGCCTCGTACCACCTCTCCGCAATCCCACTGTGTGGGGCTTACTGGAGGTTCCTGGTGGCCTAGTTGGCCCCAGGGACCCGCACTAGCAACGGGGAATTAATCCCCCAACGCAGAGCGCTCCAGGAGGCGCGTTTGCAGAGTCATGCATGGAGGGGGCGGGGCCTCCGGCGAGTTGCCGGTCTCTTTTTAAAATTTGTTATCTTATGGGAGGAGGGCCGCGTGGCTCCCCTTCCCTGGGCCACTTCTGCCCCGGGGACCCCATCCCCCGGGGTCTGGCCAGCCTTTACTTTAAAAAAAAAAAAATGTTTTGGAGGGGGGCAGCGTCGCCCCCCTCCTGAGGCCAATTATGGCCCTGGGGACCCCATCCCAGAGGCCTGGCCAGCCTTGTTAGGTCGAGCCTAGCGCAGCGCGCATGCGCTGCTCTAGGAGATGACCTTTTGGAATCGGTCTGCACTTTTCTAACACTCGTGCGTGTGGCGGCATCCACCTTGCGGGAGCGAGCAGCGGCGCGCAGGGGCCATCTGTTTCTAATTAGCGTGGCTGCGCGCGCTTGTTTACATTTGCCTGTCTCGTGGTTGCTTTCACTTTCGTGCCCTGTAGTCTATGTGCCTAAACTGTCGCAGTACATGTCCCTACTCCTGAAAGTGTGTATTCTTACGAGCCCATATGCCCAAGCGCCTCATCCTAAGACTCAGCATGTTACCGATCCTATGTTGATGAGATGCTGACCATTTCTGATGTACATGCAGTTGCTAACATTTAACTTAATTTTAGTTTGTTGTCTTTCCCTTTCCACTCCCACTCGGCCGTGCTTTTTCTCCCCACCACTCCACTCCAACCATGTTACTTCTTCCCCTCTTAACCCTCACCCTCCGTTTGTTCGTATTAGCCATTCCCATATGAAAAAAGCGATATGAGATGCCCAGCGCTGGCCGCATCACAGCGTTTTCCGCTGTCCTGTTGCTTTTTTCCCTCCCACCCTCCCTCTCGTGTCCTTTTGTTAAAACTGCACACACTAAGTGATTTATTGCAGGATGTGCAGAGGAACAGTTTACAAGAACCTCTAAAAGGGCACCATAGACGCTGCTTCGAAAAGGCTTACTCCTTCTAGGCATTTAAGTGACAAGATTCCCAAGTCTGTGCATGCTTTTGTGAGCCCACAGTGCTCAAGCATTGTTTAGCAGTGCCTGGAACTGCTGTAGAGAGATGCATCTTGCCGTTGTGTGGGCTCTTACTATGTCAATGCATTGGCACAGCAAAGATTGCAGATTGGAGATTACACGTCGTGCAAGAACACCCACAACAGGAGGCTGGTACACATGGATTGAAAGGAAAGCCTCAGCAGGGCGCGCCAAGTAAACATACAAGACTAGCATTGGCATAGCCCATAGGTCTCGCTTTTGGGACCTTATAAGTATTTAGTTATGCAGCACAATATCCTTGGTGCAACAACATCAACTGTTGCATGGCTAAACACTTATAAGGTCCCAAAGGCGAGACCTATTGGCTATGCCAATGCTTGGTTTTTTTTGGGAGGGGGGCCGCGTGGGCCCCCTCCAGAGGCCAATTATGGTGCAGTGGGCCCCATCCCCTGGGGCCCGGCCTTATTTATAAAAAAAATAAATTAATTAGAAAAGGGAGGGGGGCCGCGTGGCCCCCCCTCCCCATGGCCACTTCTGGCCCTGGGGACCCCATCCCCCGGGGCCGGCCTTACCGTTGGGGACCGCGGGGGGAGCCCCAATGCCCCGCGGTCCCAGCCGGCTCCCCGCCTTCTGCGGGAGCCGGCATTGCTTTTGGACAAGGGGAGCTGCTAACATGCAGCTCCCTTTGTCCAAAAGCAATTCTGCTTCGCTTCATGGAAGCGAGAGCAGGTTTTCTGCTCTCGCTTCCATGAAGTGAAGCAGAGTTTGCAATGACAGGGCGGGAGCTGTGCTCCCGCCCTGCCATTGCAAACGGCATTGTCCCTGGGGTGGGCACCCCGGGACATTGCAGGTGCCGGCCCTGGGGGGCAGGCGGTCCCCAGGGCCATGAAGAGCTCCAGGAGGGTGGCCGCGCGGCCCCCCTCCCAACGTATACATAGACCCGGGGAGGTGGTGGTCCCCAGGGCCGGGGGTCCGCAACGGACCCCCGTATTTAAATAAAGTTTGCCCCAGGGAGGTGGCGGTCCCCAGGGCTTGGGGGGGCCTGTGAGGCCCCCCAGCACATAATTACCAATGCCCCGGGGAGGTGGCGATCCCCAGGGCTTGGGGGGGCCCGCTAGGCCCCCCTGTTAATATTGGGAGGCCCTTCTGTCCGTATATTTTTGCATTCGCGACACCATCTTGCAATCTGGACGCCATTTTGTATGGTAATCGAAACTGCTGCTTAGTTATTTTCGAGAAACGGTCCTTGGTAAGTTTAGTTTCCCAAGGTTGAGCTTTTTCTTCTATAATTGCAAGTATCCTCGTTAGTATATACCTTTCTTGTTAGATGGAGCCTTTCTCCCACCCGTCTGGTAGGGAGGATAGGCCAGACGGCCTAGGGCAGTAGATAGCCTGTGCCCAGCTGCAGAATCGAAACTTATGCTCTGTACCTCCATTGTATTACGACACCTGCTAGTGTTTTTCCATAGTAGGCGTGCCTTTGTGGACTTTGCAAACGTACATAATGTAATTGTATGCTTACGGGCTTCAGTCCCTCGACAGTCATCCCAAGAGGCTGGTCAGACTGGGCTCCACTGCAGTGTAATCTCAATAAATATCTGGTTTGTATTCTCTACTGTCTGACCGACTCTTCATTTGTAGGAAGGCAGAGGAGGTGGTCGTGAGTGACCCGGGTGGCCCTTTTCGGGTCACTTCCTTCAGTTGGCGCCCGAACAGGGACCCCACCAGGTGACCCATCTCGCCCGTAATCGGGTTGTGGAGGTCGGGGTTGTGTCCGGTTGGATGGGCGGATCGGGGATCCCCACACGACCGAGCTTGGTTCTCGCGCCTGCCCCGCCTGTCTGATTGGGCGGCTCCTTGTCTAGTGGTCATATCGGCTGGGGTCCTGAACAGCAATACCCTTGGATTTGACCGTTTGGTCCAAAGAGTCGGCAGTGGAGAATAACTTTGTTTGACCTGTGTGCACCAGGTGAGTTTGTCTTTATTCTTGGTAAATATGGCGCCATCTTAGCTGTTTGAACTTGGTGTGTCTGCAGACCGTTCAGAGATACAGGGTGTCTGTGGATACCCTGCCAGGCAACTCAGTGAATTTGGCTTACTTTTGAAAATGTCTGGGGCTTGAGCCTGTCTCTCTTTGGTGCAGTCTGCAGACTGTTTTTGGAACAAGCGCTTGAATTTGTTTGGGTTCTTTGTGAACATGGTGCACCGTTTGTTTGACTTTGGTACGATCTGAGGATCGTTTTGGAATAAGCGCTTAGAATATTTGAACTTTTGTATTTGGTACCAATACTTTGTTGGAAGGGGTCTGTTGACCTGCTTTGGAAGAGCTGTTTGTGAGGTTTGGTTTAGCGCGCTGTGTGTGTGTGTGTGTGTGTGTGTGTGTGTGTGTGTGTGTGTGTGTGTGTGTGTGTGTGTGTGTGTGTGTGTATGTGTAAGAATGCCTTGTTTTAGCAAATTGTGCTGTGTGGGATGTCGTTGTTGTTCTGCTGATGCTCGATTGGAAGAGAAGCAACCTGCGCCCGCAGAGGGCACACCGAATTATGATAGGTATATTAAGTACGGCCTTGGCCCTATTATATTTAGTACATTATGGCACAAATATACACTAAATTGCAATGGCCGTCAACAGGCACCTTTGATGAACAGAAATTGAATTATTTGGAGGAAAAATTGTTTGCTAAACGTAGTAGGCAGTCGATGTTTAATTACCTTCAGGTGTGGCGGAAGGAAGCTAAACAGAGAAGGCTGAGGGCGGAAAGGGAGGCACGGAGGGAGAAAACGCAGACATTGACTCAGAAAGCATGGCACATGATAAGGAAAAAGTGGAGAAGGGTATAGAATGTGCAGATAGGAGGTTTCGATTGCAATGTGATAAGTCTTATGTTACTAGAGAGGAAACAGACACTTTTATGGAAGAGCTATTGGAAGACAGACCTCCTCCCCCTTATGCCCCGAATAGAAAATACCCTGTTGTTCCACAGGCGTTGTCATCTGCCTCTGTCCCCCCCTGTTTCCGTTTTATCTGGTATTGATCGAAGTGCTTTGGTTCCGGCATCACCAGTTTCTTCTATGGCTCCGTCCCCCACAGCCACTGCGACTGCCGGTCATCCTGCTACCCCTGTTGTTACGATGTCACTTTCTTCTGCACAGACACCTACTACTCAGCTGATGTTGACCTTGATGCCCCCCTCTTCGACCAGGAGGTTGGCCCCTGTTTTTACTCCTACCCCCTTATTAGATGCCGAGACACCGGTGCGTGATCAGGTCATAGGAGCTGTGGCAGTTGCAAAGGAGCGATTAGGACTGGTGTTGATTCGGTCTGATGTGGGAGATGTGGAGAAGAATCTGGTGGCAAATCAGGCTACCCAGTGGGCCCGTAGTCCTATTTATGGTGTTGAGGATGTTTGGAGTGTGTTAAAGGATTATGAGCCATTTGTTCAGCAACATGCACTTAAACATATGTCGGCCACTTTGATTGGACTATGGGAACAGTGTTTTAAAGGTGTTGCACCACAGGCTGTTTACGATATTAGGGACCAAGTATATGCTGCGGGCATGGCTCCCAATGAGGTTTTTGCTAGTGTTACTACACTGATTGGATATCGCGGTAGATTGCATCAGAAATCCCCGACGGTAATATCTCAGTTCCCAATGAAGGAAGTTCATCCCGTTTTTCACCCAGAGATACCAGAGTTACGTGATCAACATAATCAAGTGACTAGACAACGAGTAGAGGCCCGTTTTCAAGAGCAATGGGTTTATACTCCACGGAAGAGTGAAGTCCTCGCAATTGGCTCAGTTGCACGACCCCAGGAAAAATCCTACTACTTACTATAAGGAATTGACAGAGGCTGCTGCATCGACGATAATGACGGTAGATATTGAAATGTTTTTTGGCTTATTGGTACTAGTGGATGTCTGGCGACAGGTGCACACTCAGAACCATGCCCTAGAATTGGGTGGTACATGGGATGAGATTAAGGCATGGGATAAGGAGAGGAAGCCCGGTGATAAACCCAAGGCTGAGATTCTGGCTTTGCCAGATCGCATCATTACTTATATGCACTCTCTTATTCCACCCCGGAAGGTGGATTGGGATAAGCTAGCCGCATCTCGTCAGAAGAAAGATGAGAGTGTGTCTGAGTTTTTTACTCGGTTTGAAGGTGTGTTTTGGGATTTTAGTGGCCAGGATTTGTCCTTGGAAGGGGGTATCCAATTGTTTAACAGGTTTGTGACGAATTTGCTCCCAGAGATTGCGACCCGGTTGCAGGCTGCTGAGAGCATGTGGACTACTTCTACCCCTTCCGTAATATTGAGTATGGCTCAGTATTATGAGCATAGAGAAAATGAGGAGAAGGAGAAGGTTGAAAAGAAAACAAAGGAGTTGAAGACTAAGGTACTGATGCAGCAGGCATCTAGGGGGCAGGGACGGGGTCAAGGCATTGGACCGGCCAGGCAGCTTCCTCGTACGAGTCGGAGTGCTGTGCCTGTGGGCCTCAATCAGTGTGTGTATTGTAAAGAGGAAGGGCACTGGCGTAGCGAGTGCCCGGTTTTGCTGAAAAAGGTTGCGGCTCCTAGGGGACGGGGAGAGAGAGGGCGAGGACGGGGAGTGGCCAGTCAGGATGGGAACCAGGCTACCGGAACGTCATCGGGCCGTACCGATCAGAATTATTACGATGACGTTCGGGGCCGACAGTATTATCATGATGATTATGATTTGGAGGATGTGACTGGGTTGTCTTACAGCTAGGACAGCCAAGGGCAGGGTAAGGGACCAGTTCCGATACCTGTAGATCAGCATGGACCTTATATTAGTGTGGATTTGCAGGGCTCGGAGAAGAAATTTTTAGTGGATACAGGAGCAATGAATAGTTCTGTTGCGAGGTCACTGGTCCCTGGGGCAGCTCTGTCTGGCCATAACAATGTTTCGGTTGGTTTTTCCAGTATGCCGGTAGTAAGCCCCATCTCTAAACCCCTTGCCTTGACTATAGGTCCCTTTACCGTTGATTCGCCGTTTTTACAAACATCAAATTGTGGAGAGAATCTGTTGGGATTAGATCGGTTGAAGAAGCTACATGCTACTATTTACTGTTCCCCTGACGGTGTCCATCTGACAATGGGTCCGAGTGTGGTTAGTACTAGACAATGCTTGTCTAATGATGCACCCCTCCCAGTTGAGTTTAAAGATGTTCAATCTACGCTGTGGGCTACAAGTGATACAGATGTGGGACTTTTGCAAATACCTCCAATTTCTATTCAGGTTAAAGAAAATGCGATATTGCCTCGTATTCCTCAGTATAAGATTTCACATGCAGGAGAACAGGCATTGTTACATATACAAGATTTGATTCAGTCAGAAGTTGTTGAAGAGACAGCGGCTAATGTGTGCAATAGCCCCATCCTTCCTGTCCTCAAGAGGCCACCTCCGGGTTCTCCTGACAATGTTGCTGATGTCTATCGTTTTGTGATTGATTTGCGCGAAGTTAATAAGATAGTAGTCCCTCAGTTCCCTGTGGTCCCTGACATTACTGCTCTTCTGACCAGGATTCCTTCTTCTGCCAAATTCTTTTCTGTCATTGATCTGAAAAACGCTTTCTTTAGCATCCCTGTTCATCCCAATAGCAGGCACCTGTTCGGGTTCTCCCTGGCAGGTTGTAGTTTTAGATTTTGTCGGGTTCCTCAGGGCTACACTGAGAGTCCTAGTATATATAGCCAAGCTCTGAAGGGTCAATTGGACTCCCTTACCCTTCCTCCAGGTAATGTATTGCTGCAGTATGTGGACGATCTTTTGATTGCGTCCGATACTGAAGAAGGATGTAAAGCAGCTACAGTCAAATTGTTGCTGCATTTGGCTCAACATGGACATAAAGTGTCCCTTTCCAAATTCCAATATTGTCAACAGGAGGTCACCTATTTAGGTCACCCACTGTCGAAGGAGGGTCGGAAACTAACTCCTGAGCGTATTAACGCTATACTTAACATGCCTGTTCCAAGGACCCAAAGGGATGTGCAAGCCTTTATTGGTATCACTTCCTATTGTCGTCATTAGATACCCAATTTTGCTTTACTAACAAAGCCTCTGTTATTTTTAACAACTAAAGATGTGCATGAACCTTTGCCTTGGACGCTTGAATGTCAACAAGCTTTTGAGCAATTGAAGGTTGCGCTTTGCTCGGCTCCTGTGCTTGGCACACCTGATTCTAACAAGCCGTTCGTGTTGTATGTACACGAGTCGGCCGGTTGTGCGCTTTCTGTCTTAACACAGGCTTTTGGAGGTAAGCAGAGGCCGTGTGCGTATTTTTCTGCTGTGCTTGATCCCATTGCGAAAGCCCTCCTGAGCTGTTTAAGAGCGACTGCGGCAGTGGCCGTCTCTATTCGACAATCGGCAGGGCTTGTTCTAGATACTGATCTCACAGTTATGGTACCCCATGCTGTGGATACGCTTTTGAACAGAACAAAGACACAGCACCTTACCAGTGCACGTCTGACTGGCTATGAGCTAACTCTTTTTGCACCACATATTACGATCAAACGCTGTGCCACTCTAAATCCTGCCACGTTACTACCCCTCCCTTCGGAGAGTGAGGAGATAGACATACATGATTGTATGTTTCGCACTGAGGAGGAGACGAAGGGAAGGGTAGACTTGACTGATGTTCCCTTATCTGACCCCCAAGGGGAACTATATGTCGATGGCTCTTGTTTTAAATTACCAGATGGCACCACAACTGCTGCTTATGCGATCACAACACTACGCACGATAGTTGAGACATCCTGAGTCCCCTATCATTCGGCCCAAGCTGCAGAGCTGGCAGCTCTAATTCGGGCATGTGAGTTGAGTCAGGGACTAGTGGTTAATATTTACACTGACAGTCAGTATGCTTTTGGAGTCGCTCATAATTTTGGGCGGCTCTGGAAAGAGAGGGGATTCCATACCTCCCACGGTTCAAAGATTCAACACGGCCCTTTGTTAAATAGACTTTTGTCGGCGTTGACCCTGCCCAAGAAACTGGCAATAGTGAAGTGTAGTGCTCACAAAGCAATTACTGATGATGTGGGGAGGGGAAATGCTTTTGCGGATCAAACAGCTAAAGAGACGGCCCGATCTAAGATGAAAAAGATGTTTGTAGCAGGTCCTGCTAAATGGGTGCCGGAAGTCACGATGTTTGAGGACACACTAGATAGTGTGAAAGAAATCCAGAGCGAAGCAACAGTTGAGGAATTAGCAATATGGCAAGAGAGTACAGCACAATTGGATGATGATGGGTGTTGGATAGATAAATCAGGGAAACAGAGATGGATGTTGCCAGATGCATATGTTCTCCCCATAGTTACTATGGCTCATGGACCAGCTCACATTAGTGCTAGGGGTATCTGCAAGTTGCTCTATCCGGTGTGGCAGAATGATAATATTCCAAAGACGGCTGCCCATTTAGTGAAATATTACATGGTGTGCATGTTGTCAACCCAGGGAAGGGGACCCCTACACCTCCGGGAAATTTTGCACCTCCTTCTTTCCCTTTCAAAGTCCTGCAAATGGACTTCATTGAGATGGAACGGGTGAACAATCTGAAGTATGTGTTGGTGGTGGTTTGCGCATTCAGTAAATGGGTTGAGGCTTATCCTACCAAGGAAAATACAGCCCTAGCGACGGCGAAAGCTCTTTTAAAAGAGTTTTTCCCTTGCTTCGGTTTGCCCCGTTTGATTTGGAGTGACAATGGCAGTCATTTTAATTCTAAGGTCATCCAGTTAGTGTGAGATGGCTTGCACATTAAGAAACAATTTCATGCCGCGAATCACCCCCAGTCAGCAGGTTTAGTTGAGAAGTACAATGGTACTCTCAAACTAAAGATGGCCAAAATTCAGGAGAGTACAGGATTGAAGTGGCCAGATGCTTTACCATTGGGTTTGTTGTGAACGAGAGTTACAACCCATACAAGAACAGGGTTGTCCCCCTATGAGATTGTCTTTGGTAGGCCCGCTAATGTCTGGGGAGTACCAAGAACCCGCCATTTTTCTGAGATAGAGTACCCCTTGTTGATAGACTATTTGTATGAGTTAACTAAAAATTTGCGTTCTATTCATCAGCAGATTCAAGAGGTCTTGCCATCCGCTACAGAGGGACCCGGCCATGACCTTTGGCCTGGCGACTATATTCTTATAAAACACTTTCAGCGAAAAGGCAGCGTGGAGACCCGTTAGAAGGGGCCTTATCAGATCCTCCTCGCCACTCGCACTGCCGTCAAGGTGTACTGCCGGAAAAATTGGATACACATACCAAGAAGGTGCCACTTCCCCTGCCGTATGACCAGTGGAGGATCGACGGTATAGGGGACTCTGAGACGGAAAAGGTTCCTCGTTTCATTCCTTTCTCCGATGCCAGAATAACGTGGGCACCTTCTGAGGAGGAGAGTGATGCAGTCCTAAATGTAGCAGTGCCACTTGAGATTAAGGCCAGCCAAGAGCTCCAGTCAGCTGGCCCTTCTGTGTTTGAATCCAAATCAGTCCAAACCGCTGAAAGTGAATGTTTGTTTCTTGATCCCTCTGTTTCTGAAGTTTTTAAGTACAATTTGAGTCCTCGACGAAGGAACAGTGCACCAAAGGAAAAGTCAGACTAGTAGGGATGGACTTCATGGATGAAGAATAGGGACAATAGAGCAGGGGCAGAGAGATTGGTGCATTGATCGAGACACTGGACAGGATAAGTTTGGGGTGTTTTCCTAGGAGGGAGAATACCCTAACCTGAAAGAAGTGGATTTTTCTCAGCAAGGGCTGCAATTGTGTAGCTCCAACAAGAAGTGCTGGATAGCACCACTGTGGATGAACGATAGAAGCCTGCCAGCGAGGCTCACAGGAGAAGACAAACGGACGCTGGAAAGAAGATTGTTTGTTTAGTTTAATTACGGATAGATTAATAGTACCTTTTCATTACGCTATCATGCATCTTTTTGGCAGGCCAATGATTGATGAAGAACAGCCATTAGGTTTTGTTGTTTTGCCCCGATCATCATGGGTGAAGCAGCGGAGAGTGCTATTCCTTCTTTTTGCTATTCTGCTGATGATCATTCTTTGTGGAGGTCTTTGGGCGTTAGAAAATGCAAGTAATTCGCCTACTTCTGACAATGATATCTCTTCCACACCGAGACGAAAAAGAATGCTTTCTAACAATGTTTTTCTAGATACTCATAAGAGATTTTTTGGTAATGGTGTTGCTTGTTATCCTACTGAATCTGTAACTAGTCTATGGACTGCTTACCCTCTGTCTTTGATAAATTATACATATTCTAAGCCGACAAATTTTGTTGAGGTAAAAGGGAGTTTGGTTTTGGCTACCCAGGACCATGCTTGTATCATCGTCAACCCACTGGAACAGGGTACCCCGGTTGTGACAGTAATACGTACTGTGATAACTTTTATTTTGAAGAGCAAAATATTACGTTGGTGGGTTGGCATTATAAAGAAGTGTTATAGGGTTTCTGCACATACAGAGCTATGCACAGGATAATAGGACCTCGGAATATAGTGGTGAGCCAACCATAGACCTTAGCACCCAAAACCCCAACCCAACTAGCCTTAGCGTCCCATTAGCACTGATGTACCAATGATTAGACAACCCAGAACACGGTTTCTCTCTCTCTCAGGACTCGCAGAGGCAAGAACACTCTTTCGTCACTCACTCGTACCTGTCCACAACATGCGTAAGAAGAGACACTGTATAGGTTAAAATGTTTATTTCAACTTACGTGCTCTAAGATACAGTACACGTGTCAGTACTAATAGCATAATACATATGAATAATATAATCAGCATAGTTACTACTCCATAGAATACGAACGGGGAAAGCATCTCATAAAGCAGTGGATATATGTCTAACTAACATTACCACCCTCCCCGTGCTGGTAGCCAGTGTATTATGGAAATAGAAGACCTTTGGGCTTTGACTAGCGAACCCCCATACCTCAGTCTCTTAGATGCAAAGCTACATCAGCAGACAATCACAGCTCTTCTCTCTGGAAAGGTCGTCTCCAAGTGCTATCTAGAGCGGGCGACCGCATTATTAAAAGTACACTAATTTCTCCATGGCAGCTGTACATGGTGTTATGTCTAGGTGCGAGGACGGGCCAAATCAGTAAGAACCAGGGACGTGTTATTCGACCTTGTAACTGTTGTTCAGACTGAGCCCAAAGGGAACAGGAGAAAAGGTGAGAAACAGAAAATGCAGACAGTCGTAAAATAACTTGGCAGTAGCAGAGGGCGACAGAACAACGGCCAAGAGTAACGTGCGCAAAAGTCATCATGGCAGCCAGGCCTGTGCCAACGTAGCCAGGCAGGCCAGGAGGCCATGAGCCACAAGACACCCTCCCCTGGACAGTCCATCGGCCAAGACGAAAATGAAGACAGAGTTCCAAACACCTGAGCAGAAATGAGGCAGTCCACCGACAGTGAACGGCAAGTTAATCAATCCAAAAACGTGGAAGAGCAGAAAAATGCTATACCGTCCAAGAGTACATCATTGGAATCGTCAAAAAACGTAGACGCCATCCAGTCCAACAGGTCAAAGCTGCAGGAATGTTCCTCAGAGGACGGAGCATCCAAAAGCAATGCGGGACAGCTTGCGTGATATTCAATATAACTTTGTTGTAGGAGATTCTGAGCAGCCGCCCAGATATCCCATTGTGCCAAAATCCCCAGTGCAGCCGCACGCATCATAAAGCCAGCAGCGGAACAGTCCCGTTCATGGGCCTCTAAGGGACCCACCAACTGAACAAAATCCGGAACAGACAATGACGAATTGGAGAGGCAATAATCCATGGTCCATGTAAACGGACAGCGGATGCAAGACATCACAGGTTGCACGCAAGTGAAATACGCAAAGCGAAAGGAAAGGGTGTAGGACACACTGATAGTTGCCAAGGGCAGAACATCGAAGCCAACCAGAAGTCGCTCACGGAGCAGCTGGAGGCGTTCGGGATCGAGAAGGGCCCAGTGGTGTGCAGCCATTGCGCAGAAAACAGACCAACAGCAAGACACCAGCCGCCAAAGCGAGGATTAATGGGAAACCACCAAAGACGCTAGAAAAAATCGAATGTATGAACGCCGGTATCACACCGAAAATAGTTTGGAAGATGGACACCAGGCCAGACCCCACAATCTTAAAAAAGTGCACCAGACCCTCAGTGTTTGATGCGTTAAAAATACGATGAATCAACTCCCCATAATGTTGGGGGAGGTCAGTGTTCAAAAGGGCCTGTATTTCACTGTGGGTACTCGCCACCTGGAGAATGAATGTCTCCCGGGCGGACGTGAGCATAACCTCCTCATTCAATAATAGGGCCTTTATTCTGCTCAACTTATTGAAATCTGCCTCCATGGTAGGAATGGAAGGCCAAATAGAGTTATCAACGATGTCGTGAGGGGAGGAAAAAGCACATTCTTGCAGCAGACAACTCTGTGTGAGACCGTAACAATATACGGAATGCCAGCCTGTAGGCCACAACAGTCTTCGTTATTTAAAAGCAAATAGCTACCGTTAGTAAGCAAAGTAAAAGTAGGAGAAATAGCAGGAGCAGGAATACCCTTTAGCACACATGCAAGATTCGGAACTGAAACGCTACAAGCCCCGTGCAATTTAATATGTTTACAAATAAGCGAATGACCCACAGTTGAATCACAAGACTCCCCCGTGAGAAACACTTCCTTGCCTTCTCTAAGGCATTTATACATGAAAGGCAAGGACCAGAGTTCATGCAGGAAAGCACTACCCAAAGGCTGGAAACGGCCCACAGGATAATGTTTCATTCACGAGCTAAATTCAAACAGGGAAAAAGGTAAAGCGATAACCCCATGAACTAGCCACACTGCAGAATCTAGTTCCGCTACAGAGAACGGTAAAGGATCCACCTTCTCGATATGTAACAAAGTGTAAGATGCATCTTTCATGGACATGAACTGCTGTTTTTCAGTCAAATTAAAAGGCAGAAAAAGGGCAGTGGTGTTCAAGAAATTCCAAGGAACTTTACCTAACTTAAGGGTTTGCAAAGTCCACGCAAACTGCATTACTGAACGCAATTGATTCTGACCATGATACAAAATAGAAACATCATCTTGTACAATATCAACAACAGAGGATACAATATTCTCTAATGTGTAAATGCGGGAAGACAGGGTATTTATACTATTGTCAACAACAGCAAGCACTTTTTCCAAATTTGCTTGGTCTATTTCCCTAAGGCGGGAAGCAGCTTCCATTTGTGACAGCTTCCAGAGTTCATTATACGCTTCATAAATGAACCTCTTCGGTCGGGGACCACGAGGTCCCAAGATAAAGTCGGACAAATCAATAGTGCCTGATAGGAGGGACAAATGTTTCTTAACAGAGTCTAAAGACGAATGTTGTATCCATTGTTTACATAATTTACCAACTGAATACGTGGTAACAGTACGAGTTTCAGTAAACCTTGGATCAGGCTTGTCCTGTATGTAGCCAGGAACTGTGCCATGGAAACGCAGTTGGCATGCATTCGATGATATGGGCCATGCCAACCAGGGTGACTGTATCAGTGCAGAAACGTTAAAGGAATTGTTTTGGAACTGAGCCTGTAACCTCAAAAGGGACATATTAAATCGCAAACTATCATTTGGAGAACTCGACAAGGATGGGATGGCTGGCGCATTTAGTTGTTTAACGGTAGCCAACCCCCAACACGTGGTCTGATAAATGGAAGCATTTAAAAACATAATTTGGGCTGGGATAAGGCAAGCGCGGTGCAAAGCCTCGGTGCCCTGCACCTGCCATGGCTTTGAACCCCAGATTGATTTTAAATCCACTGTGTCTTTCCAATACTCATAACCACCCACCGCCAAGGCGCTCAAAAAGGAACCCGAATAAAGTAATTTAGTGTGGGTCAACATTATTTTTTGAGTCAATGGGGTTTTTAATTTAAAATAATAGGACCCAGGGTTCGATCGATTGAAATCAGTAAAATAGGTGAATTTATTTCGAAGAGTCTGGGAGCTACCTGGTATGGGGTTTGGGCAGTGTTCCCATTGGGTGTAAGTAACAGGGCTGCGTAGTGCACTTGGTTTGTGGAGAAAATGATTGCCCCAATGCTGGTAGCAATACAAATCGGCATAATTCGCAGAATTCATATACAAGTCCTCAGCATTAAAGGAAGCATAATATTTTAAATCAGCAAACAATGCTTCAACGGCATGCACATCCCAATCATCAGAATGAATAATACTTTTTACTACATCACCCATCGAGACTCGAAGAACATTTGGTACATTAATAATTTCCGTCGGGCCATGGATTTGAAAGTTTACCGCATCCCATACGATGCCATCAGCAACTGGAAACGCTGAAATGTTCACAAATGTGTGGTCACGCTTCATGATGTGTGAAGAGGAATGTGGAGCCAAAGTTCCAGCGACACTGTTCACAGCAGAGCGTTCAGGTAAATAGTGACCATTGATGAGTAGAAAAAACACTGTGACAAAGCCAATGGACATGAACAAAAAAACCAAAAAAAGTACCAGCCAAATATATGTCCAAGGTGGAATCAACAAATTGTCTCTAAACCAGGATACAAAAAGACTAAACTTGGACGGGACCGTTGATGAGTTGGAATCCGAGTCAAAGGAATAACGTGTTGGGCTTAGTGGCGTTGTTGGTTGGTGTGCCACCGACTCTGTGGCGGGATAAGTATATTCGTCCTCGTCAATGCAGGGGGATGCAGGGGGTTCAAATATATTTTCAGGCAAATCAACCATCTCCATGGTAACATCAGTGACTGTTCGTGCAGGCGTGCCTCGAACACATGTCCGATAAATGGCAGGACAAGAGACCGCTGGTGTGACACTATTCAGGATCGGCCAGATGTTGTAGCTTGACATTTTCCACTGAGATGTATCTGTTTTCCTTGCGACCGGGAAGCGGTGGTAAGATGACTGTACGTGTTCCCTTCAAGCCCAGGACTGGAACCGGTGCACGAAAAGAAGGGCCGAATTCTTTTTGTTCTCCACCTTCTCCCGTACCAGGTCGCCAATCTTCGGAAGCCAGCCGGCAACCGGAATCTGCAGAGCAGGGTCTGTGGCTGAAGGCAAATGTGCAATTGCTAGTTTGTCTCGGGCTTCTTGTAAGTCCTGCAACATAGTAGAATGATTATCTACATCAAACTTGGCGGATTGCGCCGCCATGTCTAGACCATCAAGGTCAGGCACAAACATTCGTATGCCAAAGAGCATTTCGTAAGGGGTCCGCCCACCCAGAGGCCTTCTAGGGAGATTATTGAGTGCACGCTGAACGGTATACAAGTGGGCCAGCCAGTTCCTGCCAGTACCTATAACTCTAGCTGTCAAGGATTGCTTTAAGTCACGGTTCATTCGTTCAACGATAGAGTTGCCCTCAGGCCTATACGGAGACGAAAATTTCACCCGCACCCCTAAGGAGCCCATTGCGTCCTTGTAAGCCTTAGAGGCAAACGCCGGACCTTGGCCAGAATGGAAGGTGCCGCATGCAAAAATTCCCACAAAGACACGCAAATCCCTAATGACATTTCGAGCGTCAGCACTCCGTTGTGGCCAGACCCAGATGAACCGTGTGCAAGAGTCCACTGCCACTAAGATATATTTATAGGCAGTGTCTGAAGAAAATGGACCTCAGTGATCCAAGTAAACACACCCAAAGGGTCTGTTTGAAATTCCAAGCGAGGTCTGCGGTGGTCGTGTGACCGTGGAAGGCTTGATCTGTTGACAAACGTCACAGGAAAGCACATAAGTACGTGTATCTTTATATAAACCACGCCACCAGTAACGCTGCTGCAAAATGGAAATTGTCGCAGACACACCAGCATGAGCCGAAGCCATGCCTTCGTGTGCCGCTGCCATCAAGGAAAGTCTGCGGTCCGCGTTGGGGATCAGCCGATCACCAACGTCAGGTATTGTTACATAAGGAGCCTGATCGGGACCTATCTGGTAAGAATATTTGGAAGGGAAACCTCTAGGGAAATTCATTCCGTCTTTTGTTGCAGCAATAGCTGCTAAGATATCAGTGTCTATTTTAGACATGGATCTAGTAACTGCTGCTACTGAACACGTGAGTACTGCTGATCTGGCAGCTTCATCTGCCAAACTGTTACCAACAGCGTGTGCGCCCACCCGCTGATGGCCTAGGGTGTGAACCACCTGCGTGAGTGGCAGACGTCTTTGTAATTCTGCCACTCTAACCCAAAGCATTTTATGCTTGATTGTGTTGCCTTTAGCGTCTCTATAGTCATTTTGCGACCAAAAGAACAGATTGTCATTGTATGATTGAACACAGTAGTAAGAATCGCACACTATTAAAGTGGTCACATCAGGATTTACAAACTCAAGCGCAAGCACCAATGCACGCAACTCAGCCAATTGTGCGGTACTGTCCCCGAGTGTCTGTGTATGCACCACAGTGGATTTGAACTTTCCGTTCACAAACGTACCTGCAACAATAGCACATGCGGCTGAATAAGCATGCTTGGACCCCGTGGCCGGTTGTGCCGAACCATCGGTGTAGATCACACAGTCGTAATCCTCAAGCGGCAATAAAGACAAAGGAGGAGGATGAAAGAATTCATACTGTAAAAACTCCTGAGTCTGAAGAGAAGAGTCAAAAATGAAAGTGACATCCGGAGACGTCAAAGATGTTGCCCATTGAATCCAACGGGGGTGCAAAGCTTTAGAGTTCGGTACACTTGCTTTGGTCACTGCCTCTAGAGCAGGATATGGTGTTACCACCAAAATGCGTTTTCCCTGTGCCAGTGCGCGCTCCTTCAGGATCGCCATTTGCACTGCTGTTAGCACTTTCTCCACAGATGAAAACCGCATTTCTGCGGAGGTGTACAGATGTGACTTGTAAGCGATGGGTACTGTATCACCTTCATTAAAGGTTAAGTACGTGAAACCCACTGCCCCTGGAATGATTCTAATCACCAAGTTTGTGTGGTTATCACGCGTCAAAAGGTATTTGGACTCAAGAAGGTCTGTCTGCAAAGACTGCAGAATGGAGGTATGCTCCGGAAGCCAGCAAGACTTCGAAAAAGTAGGTTGTATCAAGGCATACAGTGGCTTGATACGCTGGGCGTATTCGGGAATATATGTACGTCCGAAGTTCAGAAAGCCCAGCAATGACTGAAGTTTCTTCAGATTAGTAGGAGGGCACAGAAGTGCACATTTCTCCAGAAAATGGGGGGCTAAACCCTTACCTTCATTGTTGAGCTCATAGCCCAAGAACAAAACGGTAAATTCTGCAATATGGGATTTGGCAAAGTTAATTTTGTAACCCTGAACCGCGAATTCAAGAATAATGCGGTCTACTCGGGTTAGATGCGGAAACAATTCGTCGTCCGTCAGATAAATGTCATCCACGTACGAACAGGCGTCTGGATCGATGCCGTCTAACAAAGAGACAACACGAGCGGCGAATACGCCTGGACTATTCTTGTAGCCCATAGGAAGACGCCTGAATTTGAACATTTTACCACCGGATGTAAAAGCGCACCATTGGCCACTCTCCGGGGCTAAGTTGTGCGTGTAGAATCCATTTGAAAGGTCAAGGGTCGTTTTATATTTTTTACGAACAAGACTGTCTACTAGCGCAGAACTATGGGTATTTTGCACCGCAAAGGTCCGACAATGCGAGTTCAAATGCCGGTAATCCAATACTAAGCGGTACGATCCATCGGGTTTAGAAACTGCGAAAAGGGGATTGTTCATAGGTGATATACAGGGTTCAATTACTCCCTGATATTCCAATTGAGTAAGAATTTCGGAAACGGGGCCTTTGGCTTCACGTTTTATGGGATATTGGGGTTGTGGCTGCGGTAATGACCGCAAAGGTATTTCATGGGGGGGAGAATCCTCGTCCCAACCCACGTGATTGCGGAATAACGCTGGAGCCAGGGACACAGCCCACTCTGCTGCAAGAGCCTCCGCTTTGTCCTTTGGGACATGTCGAGAAAAGCTCGGAAGGATTACCTCCTCCCCTTTACGCGCAGCAAGAACGAATGGGGGTGGCCAATCCGCCTCTGCTAACAAAATGTCATATGAAGAGGTCAGATTTTCCCAAAAATCCCTTTAATTACACGCTGTATATCACCTTCAATTTGAATGACAATATTAAATAGTCTGTCAGGGGTGCCACTCTGGTGTCTGCTGTTTCAACAGTAATGAATGTTTCAGTTGCTGTCGCCTCCATATGAGGACGTAGCGCCTCCCGCACTATGGTAACTTCCGCGGCGCTGTCTAGGAGGGTTACTGCCCACGTCCAATTCAGGAGCCTCGTTCTCACCGTCTGTGGCATATTTCGCTGTTACAGCGGCAACTTTCTTCTTCTGAAATTGTGGTCGAAAACGTTGAGCGTCTTCCTCTTTTCCTCTGACTTGTTGTCGAGGCTGGTCTCGTCCCTGTGGGGCCTCACGGTCCCTTCCTCTATCCTGGCGGTCTCCTCCACCGGCCTGTGACGCAGTCTGTGCCTGTGAAGAGCAAGGAGAACGCGTATCAAGGATCTGAAACCTATCCGGTGACTTAATTCTCGCTCTATCGCGTAAATCATAAGTGCGTTCAGAAGAAACTGAAACCGGGGATGTGCCTCTCGACCCCGGTTTCTTTTGTTGCTTACCCTGTTTTTTCAGCCTCCAGCTCTTTAGTGAAGACTGGTTTCTCATCTTTCTCAGACTGAGATTTGGTTTGTTGTTGTTGTGTTTGCGATTGTGTTTGCTGTTTTGCAAAAGGCTTATTACCCAGGCTATTTCTACCAATAGTTTTGTAAGCCTGGGTAATAATTTTCGGTAATTCGCGAGGCTTGTCCAATTCTGGGACCAGAGCCAAAGCGTTAGCTACTTGAAAGTTCACTGCATCGCCCTTGACATTCGCAAGGATCAGCTCAGCTACTACTTCAAACACTCCCACCAGTCTCATCCCTAATTCCACAGCCGCTTCAGGGCCATGTTCGTCCTGTACTTTTTAATTACAGAGGGGAGAACCGTCATGGAAGGAGTACCAAAACATTTAGAATATACTGCTGCGAATACCTTACCCCAGTTGTCACATGCTGTCAACTCGGGAATTAAGTCTTTTGGCAAACTAATCGTTAAAATACGATGTTTATCAACTGGAGTTGTATGTGGAAAAACTGCCTCCAACTGATCAAACTTTTCTGCAAGCCAATAAGGAAAATCATCCTTATTTTGTGGACGTTTGCCCATCACCGAATTCACCATGACAGGACTTATGGTCACCCCGCCTGCAGCAGCTGGTTGGCCGGCAACTCCAGGAGCGGCTCCATGGAGGCTGCCTGTAACATATCGCACTAAAGCTCGATTCACCTGCACCAAGGCCGCATACATAGTGCGCAGTTCCGCGACTGGTATTGTCATAGAACGCGGCTGTGGGGTGTACCCGGCCAAAACAGGCCAAGTGGCCCCCTCAATTGATAAGGGGCCTAAACGAACCGTAGTAGTCGGTTGTGGGAGGGCGCCATTAAACCAAACACGGTGTTGCCAAGCCGTGAGCGGTACTTCAAGATTAGTATAAGGTCTATAGACAGCAGGAACAACGGTGGGTTCATATTCATGGAACAGATTATCGTTCGCGTTCACCGCTGGAAAAGTGATCCAAGAGTAGAACACCTCAAAGTGGAAAGCCGGATCGGCTTGAACCACAAAGACTAGTTCAACTCCCGCATCTGGCACTCCATACACCCGTAAGTGATCCCGGAGTGCTGTGCGGCTATGCGCCGCTATGTCTATACCCGCCATTACTAACGGGTCTATTCAACAATCTTACACGAGGCAGCACAAAAAGGGTAATGTTTAAAAAAACCTTTTTTAATAACATCAAGCTTGAAAGAACCTACAAAATCTATAATATAGGAGTGATCGCCTTCACACACGCTTCCGGAAGCGTACGTGAGGGATTTGTGGACAAGCACAAGTACTACTCAAGCAAGCTGCCCCACTCGTTGGTCGCGCCATGTTATAGGGTTACTGCACATACAGAGCTATGCACAGGATAATAGGACCTCGGAATATAGTGGTGAGCCAACCATAGACCTTAGCACCCAAAACCCCAACCCAACTAGCCTTAGCGTCCCATTAGCACTGATGTACCAATGATTAGACAACCCAGAACACGGTTTCTCTCTCTCTCAGGACTCGCAGAGGCAAGAACACTCTTTCGTCACTCACTCGTACCTGTCCACAACATGCGTAAGAAGAGACACTGTATAGGTTAAAATGTTTATTTCAACTTACGTGCTCTAAGATACAGTACACGTGTCAGTACTAATAGCATAATACATATGAATAATATAATCAGCATAGTTACTACTCCATAGAATACGAACGGGGAAAGCATCTCATAAAGCAGTGGATATATGTCTAACTAACATTACCACCCTCCCCGTGCTGGTAGCCAGTGTATTATGGAAATAGAAGACCTTTGGGCTTTGACTAGCGAACCCCCATACGTCAGTCTCTTAGATGCAAAGCTACATCAGCAGACAATCACAGCTCTTCTCTCTGGAAAGGTCGTCTCCAAGTGCTATCTAGAGCGGGCGACCGCATTATTAAAAGCACACTAATTTCTCCATGGCAGCTGTACATGGTGTTATGTCTAGGTACGAGGGACGGGCCAAATCAGTAAGAACCAGGGACGTGTTATTCGACCTTGTAACTGTTGTTCAGACTGAGCCCAAAGGGAACAGGAGAAAAGGTGAGAAACAGAAAATGCAGACAGTCGTAAAATAACTTGGCAGTAGCAGAGGGCGACAGAACAACGGCCAAGAGTAACGTGCGCAAAAGTCATCATGGCAGCCAGGCCTGTGCCAACGTAGCCAGGCAGGCCAGGAGGCCATGAGCCACAAGACAGAAGTGACAGTTTCCCAAAAAGCTGGCTATTACCCTGCTTGTTAACCCATCATAAATAATACTGATACTATTTTGTATATAAACTGTTCAGAGGTGATCATATTCAAACGAACATTCCTTTTGAAAGGTTTGAAAGGTTCTGACACCGTGACAGGTAATTCTCGTTATGCAGCTGTGGATTATGATAGGCCGATATATGCCTACCCCGGGTTCTTCTTTCTCACAAATGGAACGTACTCAAATGTTCATAATGGCACCAATGAAGTAGCTCTTGGGATGGTGCTGCCCCTGGTTGTCCCTTGCAGATATGCTCACAGACAAATAAAATGGGTGAAGAGAACACTTACAAAGGAATTTTGCGAAGGAGTAACAGATATTGAGATCAACAGTTATAGTAATG
The DNA here is from genome assembly GCA_963921515.1 of Calotriton arnoldi. Lineage (NCBI taxonomy): Eukaryota > Metazoa > Chordata > Amphibia > Caudata > Salamandridae > Calotriton > Calotriton arnoldi. The sequence goes on along the minus strand of CAWUFW010001879.1, from coordinate 2,019,712 downwards.
GTATTACTTTTGGTTATATCCTGTCTGCCATTTTCACATTTGGGGGAATGGCTATGAGTAGGACTGAAAAGGCACGGGAATATTTTGGCTGTAAATTACAGATATTGTCAAATACCACAGTAGCAGCATTACGTGACATCACCATTCAATTAGAAAGTATGAGGATTTATTCTGAACAGACTAAATATGCAGCGGACTTTATTCTAGCAAAAAATGGTGGTGCGTGTGCAGTTATTGGCGATCAGTGTGTAGTGGGCATAACGAATATGGAAAAGAATATCACCAAGCATATCTTGGATATTATCGAGAATGTCAAAGGTATGGAACTTTGGAATTGGAGTTGGTCCCTTTTTGGAACATGGGGATGGCTAATAGAAAAAGCAATATATTTCATTGTTATATTGATACTTTGCTGTGTTCTTATTCAATGTCTCCCAATGTGCTGCACATACTGTATCTCTGTATTGGCTCCGAAGAGGAAGATATCGAATCATGACACTAATGCAGCAATAATGTTACAGAAAGAAGTAGATAACATTATGGCTATAGATGAAGGTGTCTTCGAAACATCTTCTCTTCTCTTGGAATATACTCCCACTATTGACAGCATAACATGTGCATAACCAAGCTCTGTGCTTCATTATTCCTTTATGGTTATGTCTTTTCGATTGTAGATGGTTAGCTCATGCTAACAGGAGGGTTTGTTAATATTGGGAGGCCCTTCTGTCTGCATATTTTAGCATTCGCGACACCATCTTGCAATCTGGACGCCATTTTGTATGGTAATCGAAACTGCTGCTTAGTTATTTTTAAGAAACGGTCCTTGGTAAGTTTCGTTTCCCAAGGCTGAGCTTTTTCTTCTATAATTGCAAGTATCCTCGTTAGTACATACCTTTCTTGTTAGATTGAGCCTTTCTCCCACCCGTCTGGTAGGGAGGATAGGCCAGACGACCTTGGGCAGTAGATAGCCTGTGCCCAGCTGCAGAATCGAAACTTATGCTCTGTACCCCCATTGTATTACGACACCTGCTAGTGTTTTTCCATAGTAGGCGTGCCTTTGTGGACTTTGCAAACGTACATAATGTAATTGTATGCTTACGGGCTTCAGTCCCTCGACAGTCATCCCAAGAGGCTGGTCAGACTGGGCTCCACTGCAGTGTAATCTCAATAAATATCTGGTTTGTATTGTCTACTGTCTGACCGACTCTTCATTTGTAGGAAGGCAGAGGAGGTGGTCGTGAGTGACCCGGGTGGCCCTTTTCGGGTCACTTCCTTCACCCGCGCATAAATAATAAAGCCCCGGGGAGGTGGCAGTCCCCGGGGCTGCGGGGGCCCCCGCTACATAAATCATGAATGCCCCGGGACCTGGCCCACCCAGGGGCTTTAAAAAACGAAGCACGGGAGACCGCGCATCGTTTTCTTTTTTTTTGGCCGGAGTCGCGCCGGGTGCGCGAATCCGGCCGAAAATTAAAAGAAAATGTTTTTTTGGGCCCTGGGGTCTCTGTGGGACTCCCTGACCAGGCCTAGGGGGTCAGGGTGTTTTTACCCTGCCCCCTTTTCTTCTTTTTTAATGTCTCTCTCACCTTTTGCCTTCTCCCTCGGTACCGAGTCACAAGATGGCTGCCAACACTTCCTGGTTTGAAGTGTTGGCAGCCAATCAGAGGCAAGCTCGTGCTCGGGAGGGCTCAGCCAATCAGATCTCACAATTCTCAAATATCGATATCTGCAAATCTTTAAATATCTCAAAAACTACTGAACGGATTTACAAAAAGTGTGCTTTCTGCACCAAGAGCTATCTCTCTGCCAAATTTGGTGTAATTCCGTTCAGCAGTTCAGGCTGTAGCCGTGTCTAAAGTTTCCTATGGAAATTAACATGGAGAAAACACGTTTTGGGACCCCCCTTTTTTCTCGGCCCCCGCTTGACGAATCACCCCGAAACTTACAAGACAGGAGCTGACCTGAGTGAACAATTAGTTTTGAAAATTTCGTGAAGATTCGTCAAACGGCGCCAAAGTTATTGGCAAATCAAAAAACGCTTTTCCTATGGAAACAAGGTTCTAACGATGACTACCTACTGGCAACTGCCAGTAGGTAATATATATATATATATATATATATATATATATATATATATATATATATATATATATATATCCCACAGAGCTACACTATCACTCCTTTGTGGCCCCTCCCCCACCTCAGCTGGTAGCATCCTTGTTTTCAGAGCCCTCCGTGGCAATCTACACACAAGAAAGGTGTGTGAAAAGTAGTTTTATTCATGTAAATAAAGGAGCCCACGTCCGTGACCACATGCTGGCAGGAATACTACAACTGACCCAAATAGGTCGAGGAGCGTTCGTTATAACAGCGGAGTCGAACGTGGAACACACAATGGAAATAGTATTGAATAATACAAGGCTATGCACGCAGATGCGCATAACAGCAAGAGTAATATACAGAAGCGCACGTAGATGCACGCAGCCACTCTAACATAAGAGGCAGTAACATCATAATAATGACAAAACCACACGTGCATGCATACTTGCACATTACCACTATAACATCATCTTCCCCGTAACAAAGAAAATAAAAAAACATATTGGTTGCAAAAGCAATCAACACACATAAAAGTCCCTAAACATAGATGGAAGTTGTATGCTCCAAACTTGTCTATTCCCTTTGTTCAGTGAAAAGGTAGGCTCATTGTGGTCCATAACAGCCGACAATGTAGAACCACCATCTACTGTTCTTGGGCGATTAACAATACCTACATTTGAGGAACATTGAGCAGGAGATTCGTCCTTGACCATCCCCCAAGAACCATGCGGGGAAGTGGATGGAGCACTAGATTGAGTTCTAAGCAAAATATTAGCTTGTTCTTGTGTGATTTTCTCTAGATATTTTTTACTCCACCATTCTTAACCTTCAATTAAAACAGCGCCTTTGGACACCTTAACAACTTTAAAAGCGGACATGAATTTAGATTCCCCCTTACGTGCTTTATATGGTTTTCTGATAAGCACCCAATCATTAACAAGAAGAACAAATTATTTCACATTTCCTTTACTATTAAAGATTTGTTTAGCACATCTCTGGCAAGCATGAACACAATTGGACACTTCATTATGCATTGCTTCCTCAAATACAGTCGACGACTTAGGTCTTAACCGGTCAGGACATAAATTTGACCTGGAATGGCATTTCCTTAAGAGGATAAATGGTGACACACCAGTGGAGCTGGGAGGTGTGATAGAATAAGCCCATAACTTTTGCCTCAAAATACATTTCCACTTCTAAATGACTGGCAATGGCAGTCTTTATGTCTTCTATCAAAAACTTGTTTACCTTCTCCACAAGGCCATTAGAAGTAGGGGAATACAAAGTCACCCGCAAATGGGTGATATGATTGACATCAATTAATTGTTTCATAACACTGGATGTAAAATGTGTTCCATTATCTGTAACTGGAAAAGAAGGAACACCCTCTGTCTGAAATATTCTCTTGAGAAATGTAATTACAACAGACGTCGTTGGAGGGTCAGCAAAGTCAAAATACACCCATTTTGAGTAATAATCAACCTAGACTATGAGATACTTCTGTTCTGATGCTAAAAGGGCCAACAAAATCCAAGGCTACTTTGTCGCATGGACTCTCAGCTAGTTTAGAGACATGTAACCGCGTTTCAAATGTTTTCCAATGCTTGTCAGAGTGAAGACAAATGCTACTGGAATCAGTCCACTTTCCCACCTGAGCATCCATGGAAGGCCTTCAATAAAATTGCTTAAGATTCTTACACGTAGACCCTTATGAGCAAGCTTAACCAATGTGTCACGAATGGAGACATGGGGAATGCAAAAATCATTATGCATTAACAAACTATTAACAATGGACAATTCTTCACAAACTTTAGCATAGGGTTTAATGTCCAATGCCAAATTTTAGTCCTTTGGCCAACCTTTATTAATGTACTCAAGAATTATTTGAAGCACTAGGTCAGAAGCCAGTGCTGCCACCCATTCCGCTTTAGAAATTGCTCCTTTGTCACTCAGCAGGTCATCCACTAATGCAACCACACATTCCACATCCCTATTTTCTTCCACGAATGAGTCGGTGGATAATGGTGCCTTTGACAAATAATCCGCTCTCCCATTCTTCCCTCCAGGAATATATTTCACTGTATAAGAAAATTCCCGGAGACGTGCCAAAAGCTTCACTAGCCTAGATGAAGCCTTGCCAGTGCCATGGCCATTCGGCATATAAATCAAAGGCTCAAAGTCTGTGAAAATCTCAAATTTAGCCCTCCCCCACCATAAGAAAGTTTTGAACTTCTCCACCGCCCAACAGTATGCAAGAGCTTCACGTTCAATGGTGGAATAGTTGGTTTCAGGTTGGCAAAGACAACGAGATGCAAACGCTACCGTTAGTTCCCCACCAGTGACCCACTGAGATAGTACCACCCCAAGTTCTACTTGGCTAGCATGTACTGTCAGGACTGAGAGCCTCAATTCAAGTGTGAGCAGTTCCCTTACAAGTTCCAATGTAAGGCAGAAGACACGAGGCAGGAATACACAGTCTAATTGGAGCCAATTAGTTGCCAGATGGTTCCAGTCAAGGAAAGTGTAAATAGAATTGCCGATCAATTTTCTGCGGAATTCCAAGATGGCGGCCGCACATGAGTTTCAGGTTAGCGGTCTAGTGTTTTTGGTCTTCTCTACCGCATTAAGCATATCGTGTGCCTGCACCTGAGGAGCAGCGCACTTCAACTATCGTTTTGCAGTGAGAGGATTGTATCTGAGAATCGCGTCAGTTTTCAAGAAGAAGAAAGGTTTCAGCAAGGAATATTCTTCGCTTGCCTTCTAGTCAGGTTTTTTCAGTAATATCGTCAGGAGTTTTCAGGTCTGTAAAAACCTATTATTTCTGGGAACTCCTCAGTACTTGAGTTCAGGTATTTTTTAAGGTGAACAAGAGAGAGTTTCTTGGTGGTGAATTTTCTCTGGTCATTTCTTTTGTTACAGCATTTACCTTTTTTGGTGAAACCAAAAGACTATCATTAGAGAGAGAAAGCCAAAGGCGCTATTCTTACCTCTACTCCTCAGCGCCTTCATTTTTTACTAGAGACTTCAGTTGAGACTTGCTGCATTAATTTCTATTTCCTGCTACGCTTTCAGCTTGCAAATGCTAACCAGAAGAGTTTATTAAAAACGCGATTTCTTCTATCTACACATGCTGCGCTAACTCATTAACTACAAGAGTGTCTTTCTTTCTGCTATGTAGCTATAATTATATATATATATATATATATATATATATATATATACTTGTACTTACCAACTTTAACCTTCGCTACTGGTATCAAGTCCACCGCAACTGTAAAGAACAAGAAAGAAAGACTTAGAACTTGAGAGAGCAAGCAGGAGTAATAAACAACTAATACAAGACTTATCAAATCCTTTAGAGAGAAGCTAACCCACTGTGCTTATCAGGTATTGAATAACTTGAAGTCTTAATAGAAGCACCGTGGGTGGGTCTGGGGTTTTAGTAATATTGTGTTTTGTGGTTTCAGGTGCTGGAAGGTCCAGACTCAGGAAATTCGCTAAGAAGCACCGCAGTGGCAGTCTCTCTTTTCTTCCCATTCCCCTTTCCCCCTCAGTGCTGTGGGCAGCATGACTGCTAGCCCTCAGTGGTGTTTGGGAATTGAGAAATATACTTCAGCTGCAGAGTAGTTCAGCGGTTCGGCTCCCGTGGAAGACTAAGTTCTGGTACATGCTTCTGACAGATTGAAGTGCCCTACCTAAACCTTCCACTTGGGCAGAATGGCTGAAGGTATTGACGTTAAGGCCTTACCTTCAGTGTTAGAAGGGTTGCAGAAACAATTAAGCAAAACTAGGGAAGAGGTTTGTAGTGTGGTTTGTGGCCTCATTGTCTGCATTGCTAAGTTAGCTTAGGCCTGGCTGCCATGATGCCTCTTTTGCACACGTTACTCTGTGACTTTGTTTTTCCAAACTCTGCCTGTGCCCGGCTATATTAGAACTGTCTGCCTTTTTGCCTTTCACCTTTTCTCATGTTCCCTGTGGGTTTCGTCTACACACCATGTACAAGGTCGAAAAACAACGTCCCTTGTTATTGCTGATCTGGTCAGCCCCTCGCACTTAGACATAAGACGCAGTACAGCTGCATTGGAGAAATTTGTGTGCTTTTAATATTGTGATCTCCCTGTTGGTGGCACTTGGAGAAAAACCTTTCCAGGGAGAAGAGCTGTGCTTGTCTGATGATGTAAACCTTGCATCTAGATATTGAGGTATGGGGGTCCGCTTGACAAAGCCCAGAGGTCTTCTATTTTTATAATAAACTAGTTATTAGCACGGGGAGGGTGGACAGGTCATTTAGCCCTAAATCCACTGTCTTTATAAAATGCTGTCCCCGTTTGTATTCTATGGAATTGTAACCATGCTTATTATTTTATCATTATGCATTATGCTGATAGTACTGGCGCGAGTACTTTATCTTAGAGCACGATAGTTGAAATAAACATTTTAAACTATACTGTGTCTCTTATTACGCATATTGTGGACAAGTATGAGTGAGAGATGAAAGAGTGTTCTTGCTCCCATGAGTCCTGAGAGAGAGACCGTGTTCTGGGTTGTCTAATCATTGGTAGCTTCGCTGTAGTACGGAGACCTAATGAGACGCTAAGGCTAGTCGGATTGGGATTGTGGGCACTAAGGTGCATGGTTGGCTCACCACTATACACCGAGGTCCTATTATCCGGTGCATAGCTCTGTATATGTGCAGAATCCCCGCAACAGGTTAGGAAGTCGAGCCAGGAAGCCAGTTTCCTTCGTCAAAGATTAGATGACTTAGTTACGAGTTCCAACCCAAGCCCTAAGGAGCAAAGGCCCCAATCCTTCTCCCCTTCTTCTTCAGCTGCTGAGTTAACTACTCAAGTGATCCATGCCATGTCTCCGACAATTCCATTAGCCCCTCCAGAGAGGTTTCAGGGTGATTCACACAAGGCCCAGATTTTCTTCACTCAGTGCTCCTTACATTTTTTATGTAAGCCCATAATGTTTAAGGAAGACCAATCCAAGGTGGCTTTCATACTGTCTTACCTGAGTGGAGATGTTGCAGCTTGGTCCATGCCATTGGTGAATTCCAATGATCGTATTCTTTACAATTTTGAAGAGTTCAAGTCAGAGTTCCTTAGAATTTTTGATCGAAGATCCATCTCTCAGACCACAGATAACGAACTTTTAGATTTAAAGCAAGGGAATCGGGAGTTGGTCGCTTACTTAGCGCAATTTAACAAATTAATTGTGGAAACAAACTGGCCGGAAGCCGTGTTCTGGGTTGTCTAATCATTGGTAGCTTCGCTGTAGTACGGAGACCTAATGAGACGCTAAGGCTAGTCGGATTGGGATTGTGGGCACTAAGGTGCATGGTTGGCTCACCACTATACACCGAGGTCCTATTATCCTGTGCATAGCTCTGTATATGTGCAGAATCCCCGCAACATGGCGCCACCAACGTGGTGGGCTTCTTATCTGCGAGACGCTTGAGTAGTACTTGTGCTTGTCCACAATTCCCTTCACTTATGTTTCCGGAAACGTATGTGAGGGTGATACCTCCTATATTGATGTTTTTATAGGTTCTTTCAAGCTTGAAATTATTAAAAGGTTTATATTAACCCTATATTGCGCTGCCTCATTGGTTGTCGAGCATTCTTAGTCTTAATGGCTGTCAACATTGCGGCACATAGTCGTGCGGCGCTCCGAGCTCATTTGACCGCGTATGGAGTGCCTGACGCGGGTGTCGATCTGATCTTTGTGGTGCAAGCGGATCCAGCTTACCACTTTGAGGTGTTTTATTCTTGGGCCACTTTTCCGGCGGTGGATGGAACTGATAATTTGTTCCACGAATATACTCCCACCGCTCTTCCTAATGTTTATAGGCCTTATCTGGCTCTTGAAGTACCACTCACGGCGTGGCAACACCGTGTTTGGTTTAATGGCGCCCTCCCACATCCGGTTACCCCGATTCGTTTAGGCCCCTTATCGATTGAAGGGGCCACTTGGCCTGTTTTGGCCGGGTTTACCCCATATCCACGTCGTTTAGCGGTTCCAATAGATGAACTGCGCGTTTTGCATGCGTCTTTAATCCGCGTGCACAGAGCTTTGGTACAATATGTTACGGGCAACGTCCAGGGAGCCCCTCCTGGAGTTGCGATGCATCCAGCTGGACCTGGCGGTGTAACCATAAGTCCCGTCATGGTTAATTCAGTGATGGGCAAGCGCCCACAAAATAAGGATGATTTGCCTTATTGGCTTGCAGAAAAATTTGACCAGCTGGAGGCTGTTTTTCCGAATACTTCTCCTGTGGACAAACACAGGATTTTGACGATTAGCTTGCCGAAAGACTTAATTCCCGAGTTGGCAGAATGTTCCAACTGGGGTAAGGTATTCGCAGCAGTGTATGCAAAGTGCTTCGGCACTCCTTCCATGACGGTCCTCCCCACCGTGATTAAGCGTGTGCAAGATGAGCATGGCCCTGAAGTGGATGTGGAGCTGGGGATGAGACTAGTGGGAGTGTTCGATGTGGTGGCTGATTTAATCCTTGCGAATGTCAAGGGTGATGCCGTCAACTTTCAAGTCGCTAATGCTTTGGCTTTAGTCCCAGAGCCGGACAAGCCACGCGAATTGCCGAAAATTATTGCACAGGCTTATAAAACCATTGGCCGCAATAGTCTGGGGGTTAAGCCTTTTGCAAAAACGCCAACGCAATCAAGCCCACAACAAAAAACTCAGTCTGAAAAAGATGAGAAACCGTTCTTTACTAAAAAGAACAAACAAAACCAGGGTCGCGTGCCGCATCCCCGGTTTCCATATCTTCTGAACGCACTTATGATTTGCGCGACAGAGCGAGAATTAAATCTCCAGAGAGATTTCAGGTCCCTGACCCGCGTTCTCCTCGTTCTTCACAGGCACTAACCTCGTCACAGACTGGTGGAGGAGATCGCCCGGATAGAGGTAGGGGTCGTGAGGCCCCACCAGGACGAGACCAACCTTGACAACAAGGCCGAGGGAAACCATAAGAACTTCCACGTTCTCGCCCACAATTTCAGAAGAAAAAAGTTGCAGCATTAACAGCAAGATATGCCACAGACGGTGAGAACGAGACTCCTGAATTGGACGTGGGCAGTGACGCTGCTAGACAGCGCCGCGGAAGTTACCATAGTGCGGGAGCCACTACGTCCTCATGTGGAGGCGACAGCAACTGATACATACATTACTGTCGAGACAGCTGACACCCGAGTGGCACCCCCTGATAGACTATTTATGTTAAGTTATGTTATGTTATAGGCATTTATAAAGCGCGAGCGGTTACCCAAAGGTGTCCTGGCGCTAGCTGCTCTCAATCTGGGCATTGGGGTGGAAGGCATCTTTACAAATTAAAGAGCCATGTCTTCAGTTCCTTCCTGAAGGTCAAGATATTAGTGGTATTTCTCAAATAGAAAGGGAGATCATTCCAGGCCTTAGCAGCACCAGCAATGAAACTTCGCCCGCCCCATGAGGCTTTTTTTATGGGTGGTACTGATACCAACTTAGCACCAAGGTAGCGAAGAGTTCTTTTGGGTTGGTACCAATGCAGATGCTGTTTAAGGTAGTCTGGACCTGTGCCTTGCAGTGCCTTGTGCACGGTGCATAGAGCTTTAAAGCGTACCCTCTTCCTGACAGGCAGCCAATGGAGTTTTTTGATTTCCTTGGAAATTGGTGTAAATTTCGGGGTACCAGTGAGCAATCTTGCTGCCGCATTTTGCAACAATTGGAGTTTGTTCAGGAAACGTTCTTGAATGTTTAGGTAGAGACCATTGCAGTAAACCAGCCTAGACATGATAAGTGCCGTGACAACTGTCCGCCAACTGTCCACTGGCAAGAAGTGTAGTATTTTCTTAATCATTTTAAGGGTATAGAAGACGGCTGAGGCTACTGCATTAATCTGGTCACCAAAATTGAGCTTGTCGTCAATTATCACGCCTAGGTTTTTTACCTTCCTAGTGGGTGTAGGGAGAATGCCCAATGCATCCGGCCACCAACTAGGGGTCCAGAAGTTGGGATCATTTCCAAATAAAATGACCTCAGTCTTGCCTGAATTCAGTTTTAGGCAGTTTTGTGACATCCACCTCCCGACTGCCTCCATACACTCGTGGAACTGAATGTCTATTCCTGCTCCCTGTCCTGGTCGCAGAGCCACCACAATTTGTGTATCGTCAGCGTAGGAAGTAAGGTCAAAACCAAAGGAGCCAATTTGGGAAGCCAGGGATGAGACATATACATTAAAAAGAGTCGGACTAAGGAGGATCCCTGTGGTACTCCGCAAGGCAGGGAGAACGGTTTAGAGTAAAATTCATCCAGTGCCACAATTTGAGATCTGCCAGTTAAGAAGGACTTCAGCAACTTCCATGCCTTACCCTGGATCCCACATGCTAATAATCGGTTCATCAGTAGATCATGATGGACCGTATCAAAGGCCGCCGACAAGTCCAACATAATCAGGGCGGCCTTGCCTCCCGATCCAAAACTTCTCTAATCTCTTCAGTAGACTTAATGAGGGCAGACTCGGTGCTATGTCCTTCTCTGAACCCATATTGGGTAGGATCCAAGACTTGGGTTTCGCCTAGGAAGGCACTGAGTTGCACATTCATTGATTTCTCGACCAGTTTGGCTGGTAACGGGAGACGTGAGATTGGACGGAAGTTGTTGGGGTCTTTAGGATCGAGGTTAGGCTTTTTAGCAGTGGCAGTATTGAGGCAATCTTCCAAAGTTTAGGGAAATACCCTGCATCAAACATTGAATTGAACAGGGAGGTAAGTACAGGGGCAATAAGTCCCGAAGCACCTTTAATCACCGAGACTGGACAGGGATCATAGGGGAGCCTGACCTTGCTGCCAATAAGAGCATCTCTGTATCGATAACAGATAGTGGCTCAAATTTATCAAAGACAGCCGGGGAGTCTACAGCTGAGCTCCTTCCTTCCAACGGCGTTACAGTTCCTGTAGTGCTTGGGTGGTGAAAATATAGTCATTCAAATTGAAGGTGACATTGAGCGTGTTATTAAAGGGATTTTTTGGGAAAATCTGACCTCTTCGTACGACATTCTGTTGGCAGAGGCGGATTGGCCGCCCCCATTCGTATTGGCTGCTCGTAGAGGGGAGGAGGTCATCCTTCCGAGCTTTTCTCGTCACGTCCCCAAGGACAAAGCGGAGGCACTCGCAGCTGAATGGGCTGGGGCCCTGGCTCCGGCGCTATACCGTAAACACGTGGGCTGGGATGAGGATTCTCCACCCCATGATATACCATTGCGGTCTCTGCCACAGCCACAACCCCAATATCCCATCCGGCGGGAAGCTAAAGGTCCCGTTTCAGACATTCTGACCCAGTTAGAATATCAAGGAGTAATTGAAACATGCGTGTCACCAATGAATAATCCCCTTTTTGCAGTTTCTAAACCCGATGGATCGTACAGCCTAGTTTTGGATTACCGACATTTGAACTCTCATTGTCGGACCTTCGCGGTACAAAATACTCACAGTTCTGCACTTGTAGACAGTCTTGTTCGTAAAAAATATAAAACGACACTTGACCTATCCAATGGATTTTACACGCACAATTTGTCCCCGGAGTGCAGCCAATGGAGCGCTTTCACTTCCGGTGGAAAACAATTTAAATTTCGGCGTTTGCCCATGGGCTATAGGAATAGCCCTGGTGTCTTCGCCGCCCGTGTTGTCTCTTTGTTGGACAGCATCGACCCAGATGCGTGTTCGTAGGTCAACGATATCTATCTGACAGACGATGAATTATGGCCGCATCTTTCCCGTGTGGACCGCATTATTCTTGAATTCGCGGTCTTGGGATACAAATTTAATTTTGCCAAATCTCACATCGCTGAATACACTGTTTTGTTTTTGGGCTATGAGCTCAACAATGAAGGAAAGGGATTAGCACCCCATTTCTTGGAGAAGTGCGCACTTCTGCGCCCTCCGACCACTCTGAAGAAGCTTCAGTCTTTACTGGGATTTCTAAATTTCGGGCGTACTTATATTCCCGAATATGCCCAGCGTATCAAGCCTCTTTATGCCTTGATACAACCTAACTTTTTGAAGTCATGTTGGCTTCCTGAGCATTCCTTGATACTGCACTCTTTGCAGTCTGATCTACTTGAATCTACGTTCTTGTTGACTCGTGATAACTACACAAACCTGGTGATTAGAATTGTGCCAGGTGCGGTGGGTTTTACGTACTTAACCTTTAACGAAGGTGACACAGTACCGATTGCATACAAGTCACATCTTTACACTTCAGCCGAGATGCGCTTTTCCTCTGTGGAGAAAGTTTTGACTGCAGTGCAAATGGCGATTCTTAAAGAACGCGCACTGGCACAGGGAAAACGCATATTGGTGGTAACACCATATCCTGCCCTTGAGGCAGTGACGAAGGCAAGTGTACCAAACTCCAAAGCATTGCACCCCCGTTGGATTCAATGGGCTACCTCTCTGACGTCCCCGGATGTCACATTTATCTTTGATTCCTCGCTTCAGACACAGGAGTTCTTACAGTATGAATTTGTTCATCCTCCTCCTCTGTCTCTGCGGCCGCTAGAGGAGTACAAATGTATCATTTACACTGATGGTTCGGCGCAACCGGCCACAGGTTCTAAGCACGCTTATTCCGCAGCATGTGCTATTGTTGCAGGTACAATGGTGGACGGTGAATTCAAGTCAAGTGTAGTGCACACACAGGCACTAGGAGACAGTACCGCCCAATTGGCCGAGCTGCGTGCTTTGGTGCTCGCACTTGAGTTTGCAGATCCGGATGTGACTACACTTATTGTATGCGATTCTTACTACTGTGTTCAATCGTTTAATGACAACCTCTTCTTTTGGTCTCAAAACGACTATAGAGATGCTAAAGGCAGCACGATCAAGCATAAAATGCTTTGGGTTCGAGTGGCGGATCTTAAACAACGTCTGCCCCTCACACAGGTGATTCACACTCTTGGCCACCAGCGTGTGGGCGCACACGCGGTCGGTAACAGTTTGGCAGATGAAGCTGCCAAATCTGCAGTAGCAACGTGCTCAGTAGCAGCGGTTACAAGATCAATGACTAAAATAGATAATGAGATTTTGGCAGCTATTGCTGCAACAAAGGAAGGTGATAATTACCCACGGGGTTTCCCTTCCAAATACTCTTATCACTTAAGTCCCGAACAGGTTCCTTACGTAAGAATTCCAGACGTTGGTGATCGGCTGATTCCCAACGCGGACCGCAGACCTTCCTTGATAATGGCCGCACCCGAAGGCTTGGCTTCGGCCCATGCTGGCATGGCTGCGACTGTTTCCATCTTGCAGCAGCGTTACTGGTGGCGAGGTTTATATAAACAAACCCGTGCTTATGTGCTTTCTTGTGACGTTTGTCAGCAAATTAAGCCTTCTACGGTTAGACGACCACCACAAACACAACTCTGCATTTCTAACAAACCTTTTGGGTGTGTTTACCTGGATCACTGCGGTCCATTTTCTTCTGACACTGCATATAAATACATCTTAGTTGCAGTTGACTCGTGCACACGTTTCATCTGGGTCTGGCCACAACGAAGTGCTGACGCTCGAAATGTCATCAGGGATTTGCATGTCTTTGTGGGAATTTTTGCCTGTGGCACCCTCCATTCAGACCAAGGTCCAGCGTTCGCCTCTAAGGCGTACAAGGACGCCATGTGGTCACTGGGGGTGCAGGTGCAATTTTCGTCTCCATATAGGCCTGAGGGCAACTCGATTGTGGAGCGAATGAACCGTGACTTAAAGCAATCCTTGACAGCTAGGGCCTTAGGTACTGGCAGGAACTGGCTGGCCCACTTGTATGGCATACAACGTGCACTTAATAATCTCCCTAGAAGATCTCTGGGTGGGCGGACCCCATACGAAATGCTCTTTGGTATACAAATGTTTGTGCCAGATCTTGATGATCTAGACATGGCGGCGACTACCACAATCTTTGACGTAGATAATCATTCTACTATGTTGCAGGACTTACAAGAGACCCGAGACAAACTTCCAAACGAACACTTGCCTTCAGCCACAGACGCTGCGTTGCTGATTCCGGTTGCCGGCTGGCTTCCAAAGGTTGGAGATCTGGTCCGAGAGAAGGTGGAGAACAAAAAAGAACTTGGCCCCTCTTATCGTGCACCGGTTCCAGTTCTTGGCTTGAAGGGTACTCGTACAGTCATCTTACCACCGCTTCCTGGTCGCAAAGAGAACAGATACATCTCAGTGGACAATGTCAAGCTACAACATCTGGCCGATCCTGAATAGCGTGACACCTTCATTATCATGTCCAGCCATTTCACAGACTCTTGTTTGTGTCCCTCCATTGTACACCGACATTGATGTTGCCATTGAGATGGTAGATTTACCTGATTGCCTGCTCAACTTCCCGACTTCCTCCTGCAACGAGGAGACAGAGTATGCATACCCCGCCACCAAGTCGGTGGCTCATTTACCAACAACACCACTGAGCCCAACCCATTTTTCCTTTGATTCAGCTTCCACCTCATCACTTATACCGTCCCGCTTCAGTGTTTTTATTTCCTGGTTCCGAGACAATTTTTTAGTCCCACCATGGACATACATCTGGTTGGTGCTGTTCCTGATTTTTCTGTTCATGTCCATTGGCTTTGTGACAGTTTTTTTCTTGCTCATTAATGGTCATTATTTACCTGAACGCTCTGCAGTTGACTGAGTCGCTGGAACTTTGGCTCCGCATTCTTCTTCTCACATCATGAAGCGTGACCACACATTTGTGAACATTTCCGCTTTCCCAGTCGCTGATGGCATCGTATGGGATGCTGTAAATTTCCAAATTCATGGACCTACCGAAATAATTAATGTACCTAATGTCCTCCGTGTTTCTATGGGTGATGTGGTAAAAAGTAATATTCACTCTGATGATTGGGACGTGCATGCCGTTGAATCGTTATTTTCTGATTTGAAATATTATGCTGCTTTTAATGCTGAAGATTTGTACTTGAATTCTGCAAGTTATGCTGATTTATATTGTTACCAGCATTGGGGCAACCATTTTCTCCATAAACCAAGTACGCTTCGGGCTACTTTTAATTACACCCAATGGGAACATTGTCCGGCCCCTTTGCCCGGTAGCTCCCAAACACTTAAAAGTAAATTTACTTATTTCACAGACTTTGATAGATCAAACCCTGGGTCCTATTATTTTAAATTAAATTCCTCATCCGCACAAAAGGTCATGTTGACCCACACTAAATTGCTGTATTCGAGTTCCTTTTTGAACGACTTAGCGGTGGGTGGTTATGAACACTGGCTAGACACTATTGACTTAAAATCTATTTGGGGCACCAAATCATGGCAGGTACGCGGTACGGAAGCCTTACACCGTGCTTGCCTAATCCCGGCCCAGATTTTATTTTTAAAT
The DNA here is from genome assembly GCA_963921515.1 of Calotriton arnoldi. Lineage (NCBI taxonomy): Eukaryota > Metazoa > Chordata > Amphibia > Caudata > Salamandridae > Calotriton > Calotriton arnoldi. Next base: position 2,004,214 of record CAWUFW010001879.1, on the reverse strand, counting down.
AACACAATCTTTCAAACAACCTGTTGGGGTTTGGCTACTTCCAAGCAATTGAATGCACCCTCCATCCCCATATTGTCTTCCACTCCCAATGAAAGCTTGCCTTTTAATATTCCCCTTTCAACTTTGCAAGCGTTGTATCTAAATAATTCCTTTAATATTTCTACGTTTGTTCAGTCACCCTGGTTGTCTTGGCCCATAGCATCAAATGCCTGCCAACTACGTTTTCATGACTCTGCTCCTGGTTACAAACAGGATAGGCCTGATCCACGGTTTTCTGCCTCTCGTACTGTTACAACATATTCAGTTGGTAAATTGTGTAAACAGTGGTTGCAGCACTCTTCATTAGACTCTGTAAAACAACATTTATCGCTAATATCAGGCAACATTGATCTGTCCGATTTTGCTCTAGGGCCTCGTGGTCCTCGACCTAAAAGGTTCATTTATGAGACTTACAATGAACTATGGAAGCTTTCGCAAATTGAAGCTGCTTCCCGTTTACGGGAAATAGATCAGGCAAATCTAGAAAAAGTGCTTGCTGTTGTTGACAATAGTATTAATACCCTGTCTTCCCGCATTTACACATTGGAGAATATTGTTTCATCTGTTGTTGATATTGTACAGGATGATGTATCTGTGTTATATCATGGTCAGAATCAATTGCGTTCAGTGATGCAGTTTGCATGGACTTTGCAGACTCTGAAAATGGGTGAAGTTCCTTGGCATTTTTTGAACATGTCTGCCTTGTTCTTGCCGTTTAATTTGTCTGACAAACAGCAATTTATGTCCATGAAGGATGCAACATACACTCTCTTACATATCGAAAAGATAGAACCGTTACCATTCTCTGTAGCGGAGTTGGACTCTGCAGTGTGGCTAGTTCACGGGGTTATCGCTTTGCCTTTTTCTTTATTTGAGTTCAGTTCATGCATGAAACATTATCCTGTTGGACGTTTTCAGCCCTTGGGCAGTGCCTTCTTGCATGAACTTTGACCCTGCCTTTTATGTACAGATGCCTTAGGGACGGAAAGGAGGTTTTTCTCACCGGGGAGTCTTGCGATCCTACAGTGGGTCATTCCCTCATTTGTAAAAACATTAAATTACACAGAGCTTGTAATGTTTCGGCTCCGAATCTTGCTTGTATTTTGAAGGGCATTCCGGCTCCATTTTATATCCCCCACTTTCACTGTGCTTGCAAATGGTAGCTATCTGCTTCTGAATAATCAGGACTGTTGTGGAATGCAGGCCGGCATTCCCTACATTGTAACTGTTTCCCACCGTGTTGTGTGCTGCAAAAATGTGCTTTTTCCACCCCCGCACGACAGGACAGATAGTCCCATTTGGCCTTCCATACCGACTTTGAAGGCGGATTTCAATAAATTGAGCAGAATAAAAGCGCTATTATTAAACCAGGAGGTTATGCTCACTTCCGCCCGGGAGACCTTCGTCCTCCAAGTGGCTAGTACCCACAGTGAGATACAGGCCCTTTTGAACACAAACCTCCCACAACATTTCGGTTAACTGATTCACCGCGTCTTCAATGCTTCTAACACCGCAGGTCTTGTGCACTTTTTTTAAGTTGTGGGCTCTGGCCTTGTTACCTCCTTTCAAACTATATTTGGAGTAATTCCGGCCTTTATTCATTCTATTTTTTCCAGCGTCTTTGGCGGCTTCGCCTTGCTCCTAGCCTTAGCTGCTGGAATATTGCTTTTGTTTTCTTTGCTGCGCAATGGCTGCACTTCCTGGGGGCCTTCTCGACCGAGGTCGACTCCAGATGCTCCGTGAACTCATGCTCATGAGCTTCGGCGTCCTGCCATTGGCGACACTCGGTGTGTCCTACAAACTTTCTTTTCGCTTTGCGTATTTCACTTGCGTGCAACCTGTGATGTCTTGCTTACGATGTCCTTTCTCTTGGTCCTTGGATGTTTGCCTCTCCAATACGTCTCAGTCTGACCCGGATTTTGGCCAGTTAATGGGCCCCTTAGTGGCCCATGAACGGGAATGTTCCGGCACTGGATTGATGGCGCGTGCGGCTGCACTTGGAATTTTGGCTCAATGGGATATCTGGGCGGCTGCTCAGAATCTCCTACAACAAAGTTACGTTGAGTATCACGCAAGTTGTCCCGCATTGCTGACCACTGCTCCCTATTTTGAGGAACATGCATGCAGTTTTGATTTGTTGAACTGGATGGCATCTCTTTTTTCTGGCAATACCAATGACATCCTCTTGGAAGGTGTGGCAGTTTTCTGTGCATACACTATATTGGATTAAGGGCCTTCGCCTTCAACGAACTGCATTTCTGGATTTTTTTATTTTCAACGGGCCCTGATTTCTGGCCCTATCTGCAGTTTTTTGTCCTGAACTTTTTTCATTCACTGTCCTTCATGAGTACTTTTCGTTAATAGACGTTTACATTCTGCTCCATCTATTTGAACTCTGTTTTCGTCCTATGTCTTGGCCTATGGACTGACCAGGGGAGGGTGTAGTGTGGTTTGTGGCCTCATTGTCTGCATTGCTAAGTTAGCTTAGGCCTGGCTGCCATGATGCCTCTTTTGCACACGTTACTCTGTGACTTTGTTTTTCCAAACTCTGCCTGTTGCCGGCTATATTAGAACTGTCTGCCTTTTTGCCTTTCACCTTTTCTCATGTTCCCTGTGGGTTTCGTCTACACACCATGTACAAGGTCGAAAAACAACGCCCCTTGTTATTGCTGATCTGGTCAGCCCCTCGCACTTAGACATAACACGCAGTACAGCTGCATTGGAGAAATTTGTGTGCTTTTAATATTGTGATCTCCCTGTTGGTGGCACTTGGAGAAAAACCTTTCCAGGGAGAAGAGCTGTGCTTGTCTGATGATGTAAACCTTGCATCTAGATATTGAGGTATGGGGGTCCGCTTGACAAAGCCCAGAGGTCTTCTATTTTTATAATAAACTAGTTATTAGCACGGGGAGGGTGGACAGGTCATTTAGCCCTAAATCCACTGTCTTTATAAAATGCTGTCCCCGTTTGTATTCTATGGAATTGTAACCATGCTTATTATTTTATCATTATGCATTATGCTGATAGTACTGGCACGAGTACTTTATCTTAGAGCACGATAGTTGAAATAAACATTTAAAACTATACTGTGTCTCTTATTACGCATATTGTGGACAAGTATGAGTGAGAGATGAAAGAGTGTTCTTGCTCCCATGAGTCCTGAGAGAGAGACCGTGTTCTGGGTTGTCTAATCATTGGTAGCTTCGCTGTAGTACGGAGACCTAATGACACGCTAAGGCTAGTCGGATTGGGATTGTGGGCATTAAGGTGCATGGTTGGCTCACCACTATACACCGAGGTCCTATTATCCTTTGCATAGCTCTGTATATGTGCAGAATCCCCGCAACAGGTTAGGAAGTCGAGCCAGGAAGCCAGTTTCCTTCGTCAAAGATTAGATGACTTAGTTACGAGTTCCAACCCAAACCCTAAGGAGCAAAGGCCCGAATCCTTCTCCCCTTCTTCTTCAGCTGCTGAGTTAACTACTCAAGTGATCCATGCCATGTCTCCGACAATTCCATTAGCCCCTCCAGAGAGGTTTCAGTGTGATTCACACAAGGCCCAGATTTTCTTCACTCAGTGCTCCTTACATTTTTTATGTAAGCCCATAATGTTTAAGGAAGACCAATCCAAGGTGGCTTTCATACTGTCTTACCTGAGTGGAAATGTTGCAGCTTGGTCCATGCCATTGGTGAATTCCAATGATCGTATTCTTTACAATTTTGAAGAGTTCAAGTCAGAGTTCCTTAGAATTTTTGATCGAAGAACCATCTCTCAGACCACAGATAACGAACTTTTAGATTTAAAGCAAGGGAATCGGGAGTTGGTCGCTTACTTAGCGCAATTTAACAAATTAATTGTGGAAACAAACTGGCCGGAAGCCAAAAGAGCTGCGATTTTTTTATAGAGGGCTGAAGGATGAATTAAAGGATGGCCTAGCACAAATTCCCAAGAGACCTACAGAATTATCAGAATTGATTGACCTGGTCTTGCAGATTGATCAACGACAATTTGAAAGGAAGAATGAACGTTGAAAGGAAGTCCGATATATGCCGCCTCGACTAGATAGGATCAAATCTGATGCTCCTAAGATCAGTGAAGCAGGAGTTGGGGAGGAACTTATGCAAATTGGCACAGTACGTGGTCCGTTGACCAAGGAAGAGAGAGAGAAGAGAAGGTGCAGTAAGCTGTGCATGTACTGTGGAAGTCCGTGGCATTTTGTCAGAGAGTGTCCCAAGAAACCAAAGAACAATACTTGGGTAAAAGACAGGCTCCACCAGTAGAAGGAGTTGCTCTGGTGGGAGCAGCCGAAGAGACAGCTCCAAATACCCAACAAATTGTGAATACCTTGCAGTCATCCGCCCCTAATTTGATACTTTCCTGCGTGATCAAATTTCGAGAGATTCATGTGGAAAAGGTCTCGGTGATGATCGACTCTGGGGCTACGGGAAATTTTTGCGACATTAAATTTGCAGAATCTTTAGGAATTTGTTTTGTCAAGAAGGAAAGACCAGAACCTGTTCGTGCAGTGGATGGCACCAATTTATCTTCAGGTCCCATTACTTATGACACTGAAGAGATCACGCTGATCGGACCCGAAAGACATCGAAGTTATTTGAGTTTTAGCCTCATTGATGCCCCCCAGTTTCAATTTATTTTGGGGCTGCCATGGCTTACTGAACATAATCCGAAGATTGATTGGGCTAAGAGAACGATTGAAATGAATTCAGACTACTGTATTGGGCATTGTTTCGACTCTTGTGATTCTCATCCTCAGCCGTCTCCTTCGTCCTTTTTGGCGGAACAAACGCGTATGATTTGTACAGTGGAAGTTCAAGACATACCTGAGGAATATAACGACTTGAAATCTGTATTCGATGAGAAAGAGGCAACAAAATTACCCCCTCATCGGGAGTACGATTGTAAGATCGAGCTTGAACCAGGAGGATCTTTGCCATATAGTTGAATCTACGCTCTGTCAGAAGCTGAGAACGAATTTTTGAAAGAATATTTGGATAATTACTTAGCCAACGGGTTTATCCGACCCTCGCAGTCTCCGGTTTCGTCTCCACTGTTCTTTATCCCTAAGAAAGATGGGAAACTTAGAACTTGCATTGACTATCGTGCACTAAATCAAGTCACCAAGAAGAATCGTTACCCCTTGCCACTAATTTCTGAACTCTTGGATCAGGTCAAAGAAGCCCGCGTCTACACAAAATTGGATCTAAGAGGGGCTTACCATCTAGTACGCATGGCTGAGGGAGACGAGTGGAAGACAGCATTTAGAACTCGTTTTGGATTGTTTGAGTACCAGGTCATGCCATTTGGCCTGTGTAATGCTCCTGCGGCGTTCCTACATTTCGTCAACGACATATTACGAGAATTTCTGGATCGTTTTGCCGTTGTTTACATCGACGACATTCTCATTTTTTCTGCAAATCTGGAAGAGCACGTCAGGCATGTTCGTGCAATTTTGCAAAAACTACTAAAAAATCAACTTTTTGTCAAGTTCGAGAAGTGTGTATTTCATGCTAGTCGAGTGGAGTTTTTGGGCTTCGTATTATCGTCTGAAGGTGTGTCAATGGATGATTCCAAAGTTAGAGCGATAAAAGACTGGCCTCCCCCACGAACAGTCAAAGAAGTACAAAGTTTCCTGGGCTTCGCCAATTTTTACCGGCGCTTCATCCAAAATGTTTCTGAGAAGGTTGGTCCCATCACTCGTTTGCTCCGAAAGAAAGAAAGATTTGTTTGGAGTTCAGAAACGGAAGAGGCATTTCAGTTGTTAAAAGAAACCTTCACCACTGCTCCGGTCCTCTTGCACCCAAACCCAGGAGAACCCTTCTTTGTTGAAGCAGATGCTTCCAACTTGGCAATTGGTGGAGTTCTATCACAAAGGCATAAAGAGACGGGCCAGCTTCATCCGGTGGCGTACCGATCTCGAAAATTAACTGCTGCAGAAGTCAATTATCCCATTGCTGACAAAGAACTGTTAGCAGTAAAGGATGCATTTCAAGAATGGAGGCATTATTTGTGGGGAGCAAAACATGAAATCACAGTTTTTACTGATCATCGAAATCTACAGTTCCTTAAATCAGCAAGAACTCTTACCCCTTGACAATTGAGATGGTCCCTTTTCTTTGCAGATTATAATTTCGTTTTGACCTACAAGCCTGGCTCAGCTAATGGTAAAGTGGACGCCTTATCCCGTTTGAATACTGGAGAAGAAAAAGAGATTTCTCGTGAAGGCCATATCATCCCCGAAGAAAAGATTGTTGGAACAATTTTGTATTCCGAATTGGAAGGCAAGATAAAGGATAGTCTTTCGGAATCCGAAAAGTTGAATTGGGCACAAGAAGGTCCTGAAAGAGAAGTTAAAGATGGAAAACTCTTTTATTTAGGAAAACTCTATGTACCCAATGAAGAATTACAGAGGGAAGTCATTCAGTTGTGTCATGATAATCCATTGGCTGGCCATAAAGGAGTTAAAAAGACGTTAGAACTTGTGAAAAGATATTTTTGGTGGCCTAGCATGGAAGCTCGAGTGAGACAGTATGTAGCCTCTTGTGAACAATGTGTCAAAGGAAAGGTCATCAGACAGTCACCACAAGGGTTGCTCATGCCTTTAGCAGTTTCCCCTTATCCGTGGCATACTGTTTCCATGGATTTTATTGTTGATTTGCCCTCAAGTCCGGGTTATTCTACTATTTGGGTGGTGGTAGACCTTTTTTTAAGATGAGCCATTTCATTCCATTAAAATCCATTCCAAATGCTACTCAGTTAGCTACCTTATTCACATAACATGTAGTAAAGAACCACGGAATTCCGAGTGTGGTGATTTCAGACCGAGGGCCTCAGTCTGTCTCTCATTTCTGGAGATCCTTCTTAAGGAGCGTAGGGGTGGATTCTCGTTTGTCTACTAGTTTTCACCCAGAAACTGATGGACAGACTGAGAGAGTGAATCAGGATTTGGAGCAGTATTTACGCTTGTACTTGATGGATCAGGAGGGAGATTGGCCAAATCTGATTTGGTCAGCTGAATTTGCCTATAATAACTCTGTACACTCTTCCACAGGTTTTTCTCCGTTCTTTCTGAATTCTGGCAGACACCCGAACATGTTAATTGGCAAGATAGAAAGCGATGTTCCTGCAGTTGAGGTAGTTGTACAAGAACTACAGAAGGCCTATCAGGTAGCCACAGAAAATTTAGTAAAAGCTAAGGATTCCTATAAGAAACAGGCAGACAAGAGTAGGAGAGAAAATCCAGTTTTTGAGCCTGGAGATAAGGTCTGGGTCTCCACTCGAAATATGCGACTAAAGGGGAACAGGAAATTTCAGCCTCGATTTGTAGGTCCTTATGCAGTGGACAAGATGATAAACCCAGTTAGTGTAAGGGTCAAACTTCCTCCTAAGCTCACAATACACCCAGTGTTCCATGTTTCCCTGATCAAGAGAAATCCACCAGATTTAAGAAAAGATTTGCCTCCAGCTCCAGTTCAAGTGCAGTCTGAAGAGGAATTCGAAGTGAAAAGAATAATAGATGCAAAGTTCAGGAAAGGGAGGTTGTTTTACTTGGTGGACTGGAAGGGTTTTGGTCCAGAAGAAAGATCTTGGGAGCCCAGTTCTAATGTTCATGCCCCTAGATTGGTTAAGGAATTTCACAAGACTCACCCACAGAAGCCCTGAGAGAGAGGAGGAGGGTTGTTGGTGGGGGGTACTGTCAGGACTGAGAGCCTCAATTCAAGTGTGAGCAGTTCCCTTACCAGTTCCAATGTAAGGCAGAAGACACGAGGCAGGAATACACAGTCTAATTGGAGCCAATTAGTTGCCAGATGGTTCCAGTCATGGAAAGTGTAAATAGAATTGCCGATCTATTTTTGCGGAATTCCAAGATGGTGGCCGCACATGAGTTTCAGGTTAGCGGTCTAGTGTTTTTGGTCTTCTCTACCGCATTAGGCATATCGCGCGCCTGCACCGGAGGAGCAGCACACTTCAACTGTCGTTTTGCAGTGAGAGGATCGTATCTGAGAAGCGCTTCAGTTTTCAAGAAGAAGAAAGGTTTCCGCAAGGAATATTCTTCGCTTGCCTTCTAGTCAGGTTTTTTCAGTAATATCGTCAGGAGTTTTCAGGTCTGTAAAAACCTATTATTTCTGGGAACTCCTCAGTACTTGAGTTCAGGTATTTTTTAAGGTGAACAAGAGAGAGTTTCTTGTTGTGGAATTTTCTCTGGTCATTTCTTTTGTCACCGCATTTACCTTTTTTTGGTGAAACCAAAAGACTATCATTAGAGAGAGAAAGCCAAAGGCGCTATTCTTACCTCTACTCCTCAGCGCCTTCATTTTGTACTAGAGACTTCAGTTGAGACTTGCTGCATTAATTTCTATTTCCTGCTACGCTTTCAGCTTGCAAATGCTAACCAGAAGAGTTTATTAACAACGCGATTTCTTCTATCTACACATGCTGCGCTAACTCATTAACTACAAGAGTGTCTTTCTTTCTGCTATGTAGCTATAATTATATATATATATATATATATATATATATATATATATATATATACTTGTACTTACCAACTTTAAACTTCGCTACTGGTATCAAGTCCACCGCAACTGTAAAGAACAAGAAAGAAAGACTTAGAACTTGAGAGAGCAAGCAAGGAGTAATAAACAACTAATACAAGACTTATCAAATCCTTTAGAGAGAAGCTAACCCACTGTGCTTATCAGGTATTGAATAACTTGAGGAAGTCTTAATAGAAGCACCGTGGGTGGGTCTGGGATTTTAGTAATATTGTGTTTTGTGGTTTCAGGTGCTGAAAGGTCCAGACTCAGGAACATCGCTAAGAAGCACCGCAGTGGCAGCCTCTCTTTTCTTCCCATTCCCCTTTCCCCCTCAGTGCTGTGGGCAGCGTGACTGCTAGCCCTCAGTGGTGTTTGGGAATTGAGAAATATACTTCAGCTGCAGAGTAGTTCAGCGGTTCGGCTCCCGTGGAAGACTAAGTTCTGGTACGTGCTTCTGACATCTACTGTCAGAAAACACCTCCCCTTGGGTTAAAAGGCACAAGAGCAGGGGGGGCGTGGCCTAGCGATCCAACATGGTGGACGCGTGTTAGGCGAGCTCCGCTCAGCCCATAATAAAAATCCTGCATTTATCCTGCTTCGTCGGACATCTACGTCCCCAATATCTCCCGCAGCTGTCGGGAACTGAGTGGAGAGCAGTCGGACCTGGAGACAAACCGAGACCGGCGAGATTGCGACGGCGGCGGTGACATACGACTCCGGGGGCCTAGTGAGTGGCCGTGAGGCGTAGCTCCTTGGGTGCTAGCGAGCACAGAAGACGACGGGCGCGGCGGCGCCGGAGCACTCCGGGGACTGCGAACCTGTCCGGGCGGAGAATCGGCCCTTGGGGACTGACGTGGAAGCTGAGCTGTGGCCGTAGAGGCATCCGTGCGACGGAGAGGCCCCCGGTGGAGGTCCGGTGAGTGTCCGTGCGCATCCCCCTTCTCCCCCCACCTTTTGCGCTGGGTTCGGCGGTTGGATCGGGCCGCATAGAGGGGGTGTGCAGCGGGCTCACCGGGGGCTGGACTTGAGTGCGGTGCCTGTGGATATCCGGACGGCCGGTGGTGGGACCCCTGGAGCTGCGCGGAGGCTGGTCTTGAGGCCCGAGAGCTGGATCGTGCGGCCCTGCTCCCCGGCTGCTGCGGGGCTGGGACCTGCGGAGTGGGGATCGCTGCAGGGTCTCGCGTGCCGTGGAAGGCCATTGCGCAGAGGGGCACTGTGGTCACACTGACGTGAGAAGACGCTGTGGCCTAGATCTGGTGTTTGTTTGCTCCTAACTGCGGGGGAGATGTGCTGTGGGGCCGCTGAAGAGTGGAGCTGAAAGCAGGCCCCTGGATGTAGCGGGCCCGGGAGGATTATAGAGCTCTGCCTGGCAGTGAGCTGATCTGCGCGGCCATAGGTGGCACTAGTGCTGGTGGTACACAGTGACCTTCAGGAGTGGAACCTGACCTGGAACTTTTGGACTTTATTAAAATCACTGTTTTTCATCCGGTGTGGAGTCGGGCCTTGGTACCCCATGCAACGTGGGATCCGGTGCGGTTGGTGCAGTACACTACCCTGGCGGCCTAGAGGGTGCGACCGTGAGGACTACGAGATGCCCACTAGGGGGGTCTAGGCGCAACTGTCCACGGAAGCGGCCAGGTTAGCACTTGGTGCGGCTTGTGGGCTGGAGGGTCCCACCCGAGTCTCACATCTGAAAGCCCCCTGACAAAGGAAGATATCGACAGCAGAGTCCGCGGGGGTGACGGGCAGCATACCATAGGCCGAGTGAACGTAGGTCATGCCGGATGCCTGCCTAGGGGGCTACAGATCCGCCATTTTGAGATATAGGCGCTCTGACCTGCACAATGACGAGGGATAAACCAGTCGGAGGATCTGCCAAGCAGAGTACCTTAGACCGATATACTGGGGCTCGAGCCCCGACAGCTGACCAGGGAGGTGCGCAGGGAGGCCTTCCGGACAATGCTGCACTCATGGCGGCCATCACGCAATCCAGGGCCGCTCTGGAAGCGAAGAATGGAGAGGTGGGGTCCGATGTTATGCTCCTACGGCAGGACCTTCGGAATGCGGTGGAGCGCATTACTGAGGCTGAAAACAGGGTCTCGGGAGTAGAGGACTCTGTCACTACCTTGCAAAAAAAGGTTGCGTCCTTGGAAACAATCACCAAGGGTCTGGCTTCGCGAGTGGAAGACGCGCAGGGCAGGGCCAGGAGGAACAACCTCCGCTTCGTTGAAGGATGTGAAGGGGGAGACATGGAATGATTCCTAACTGGGTGGCTTGCGAGCTGGCTCCCCCCGGAGCTGTTGTCCAGCTGCTTTGTTGTGGAAAGGGTGCACAGTGCTCTGATACAGAAGCCGCCCCCTGGAGCCAGACCGAGGCCCGTCATCGCGAAGATATTAAACTACCACGACAGGGACACAATCCTAAAGCAAGCCAGACTCAATGAGCCCTTGATGTTTGAGAACACTCGCATCCTCATATTCCCAGACTACACGAGACTGGTCAAGCAGAAGAGACAGTCACTTAAGGCAGCCAAGGCCCGCCTGCGCTAGTTGAAACTTCCCTACGCACTGCTGTATCCTGCCAGGCTGAGAGTGGTGTACCAATCCCGGACTCTATTCTTCGAATCGCCAGAAGATGTTTTTAACTGGACGGATGAAACCGTGAAGGTTCGGCTACGCACGCCGCCCAGGCTGGAATTAGACTCCTCATCCGGTGAGGCCGCCCGCAGGCCACCTAAGACCAAAATCAAAGGAACTAGGAGGTCGAGATCCCGACGCCGCTCCAAATCCTGCAGTGATCCTAACAGATCGACCTCGGTGCCCCGACAGGGGTCTTCGGCATCATAGCTACATTAAGACTCTCCTAGATGGGGGACTGTTGGAGACATTGGGTTAAACCGACGAATCATGAGAAGGGGCTAGTACCTCTGTTTGGCTCTTCACAGTTCAGGGACACGCCTGTTGAATATGGGCAGGTTATTGGGGAATCATTGGGGGGCGTGGGCGGGGGGCTCCCGTTGGGGCCTGCAAGCCACTCCCACCGCGACAGATACTTCAGCCGTTTTGAGGTATAGGGGGGGGTGGGGGTTGTTGGGGTACACATGTTATTTGTTTGCACTGCGTCACTGCCACACACAGATACGATTTGTACATTGGTCCATCGCTGTCCCACATGTTGATACCCGGAAACCCTTAGATGGCAGTCCTCACGGATAGGGCGCGACCCCAGGCCGGAGACCTTCGGATAGTGAGCTGGAACGTCAGGGGAGCGTTGGATAAAATTAAACAAGGGGCCCTACTCCAACAGGCCAAAAGGTACCGAGCGGACGTCCTGATGCTTCAAGAGACCCATTTAATGGGTACTAAAGCCTTGTGTCTCCTCCGCTATGGTTATATTCAAGTGTTCCACTCAGGCTTCACTAGGGATCCCGAGGGGTCACGATTCTACTTCATCGCAGGGTCCCATACAAACATATCAAGACATGGACAGACATTCAGGGGAGATATGTCTTCATTAGCGGCACCATATATGAGGAACAGGTGGTTTTGGGGTGTGTGTATGCTCCCCCGCCACTGAAATGGACATTAGTGGAGCACCTTACGCCCTTGTGGGCTGATATACCGGACGGGCTGGCAATAGTAGGGGGGGATTGGAATGATGTAATGAACCTGACCATGGATAGATGGAGAGCAGGAGGATATCTCACTGTTTCACACGGTACCAGACTGAACGCCTTGGCGGCGGGATTGGGATGGGTGGATACATGGAGGCGACTGCATCGCGAGGAACTGGGATATACGTACCTTTCGACAACCCGTGATTCTTATTCCCGTCTTGACTATATATTTGTACCGATGGGTGCTGTAGGACGGGTGAGGGCAGTAGAGCTTCTTCCAAGGGGTTTGTCCGACCACTCCCCGGTGCTTTTAACGGTGCAACTGGGTCCCGAGAAGCAGCCTTTTCGTTGGCGTTTATCCCCCTGGCATCTGCAGGATGAAAAGTATCGGGAGCATATGGGGCAGGCGATTGAGCAGTATTTGGATACAAATGTAGGAACCGTAGCCGAGGCAGCAACATTATGGGAGGCCATGAAGCCCACCCTGCGGGGGGTGGACATTTCTTTTTGCGCGGCGGCACATCGAGTCCGGCGGGATGCGCTTCTACGGTTGGAGGCCCGCTTATTAGAACTAGAGCAGAATAGTAGAGGGGAGGGAGGACGTTTGGTGTGCCGACAGCTGGCATTAGAGCGACAATCCCATGCTGATACCCTGATGGATGAGGCCCGACTCGTGTGGTTAGCATCCCGCAGCAGAATTTATCAATGGGGCGACAAGTCCGGTAAATTACTGCATAGACTGTGTCAAGGGGCTATGCAGCCTCAGGTCCTCCCAAACATACCGGGCCCTGATGGACAGATCATGAGTGACCCATCCCTTATTGCAGGGAGTTTTGCACATTACTTTGCGGAGGTATACACCCCTTGGGAACTCCTGCAGGAAACTGTGATTTATCGCTTTCTAGCCGACTTACCGCCCTGCGCTCTCTCAGACGAGGCACGAGCAGACCTTGAACTTCCATTCACCGACGAGGAGATTAGTGCTGCATTAGGGGACCTGAACTCTGGAAAGGCGCCGGGTCCAAATGGGTTCCCATGTGAATTTTTTAAGAAATATTCTTCCAAATTAGGGCCTCACTATCTCCAAGTTGTCGAGGAAGCTAGGGACCGGGGTGCCTACCACGAGACTGGAGGCATGCGAAAGTGGTGGAGTTTCATAAACCAGGCCGACCCCCTGACCAGCACGCCTCGTATCGTCCCATCTCATTACTAAATGTTGAGGCCAAAATTCTGGCCAAGGTGTTGGCCAATCGCCTCCAATCTCATATAACTAACTTGATTCATCCCGATCGGGCGGGATTCATGCCCCAGAGGGCTACACGCCATAATATCCGACGAGCGCACACCGCCATAGCCGCATTCAGGGAAGGGGAGTGCGGGCCGCTCTTCTGCTGGCAGACATGGCTAGGGCGTTTGACTCCCTTAGTTGTGTCTACCTGTTCACCCTATTGGACTGACTGAATATCGGTCCACGCTTCCTGTCTTATCTTAAACTGCTATATACAGATCTTACAGGGTCAGTGCGTGTTGCCGGATCCACCTCCTTTACATTCCCGATTGGTAGGGGCACCCGTCAGGGGTGTCCATTGTCACCGTATCTATTTGCTCTAGCCATGGAGCCCTTAGCGGCGTGGATGCGGATGGAAGCGCAAGTGGCGGGCTTTGAGTGGGATCAGGGTCTTTCTGACCGCATTGCTTTGTATGCAGATGATGTTCTCTTCTTTTTAACGGACATCAATAGGACGGGAATGAGGCTGGTGCGAATTATGCAAATTTTTGGTGAAACGTCGGGTCTGTTCATGAACCCAGGTAAAACCACCTTGTGGGTGCTGGGGGGTACTGCGGGATTGGGGCCTTGGGCCTCGGCAGTCAAGGTGACGACGGAGGGCGTGAAATACCTGGTAGTCTTCCCATCGGATTCACCGAAAGTGGCGTGGGACAGAAATGTAGTACCAGTATGGCTACGGGTACGCGAGGAGATGAAAACCTGGTCACACATGCCCCTCTCCATCTATGGCAGATCGACTATCTTTAAAATGGTATCACTGCCGCGCCTGCTCTACCAATTGCAGAACCATCCATATCCAGTATCTACCACGTGGTTTCGCCAGGTTAATGCGGCATTAGGGCAATTCCTGTGGGCAAGGGGGGCGTCCCAGGTGGCGCTGCAGACTTGCTTCCAGTCAACATATTGCGGGGGCTGGCCACGTCGGATGTCCAATCGTACTATATGGCTTTGCATCTCCTGGTGCTGAATGAATGGTGGTATGGAGACAGGAAAGACCCAGCTTACGCAGTGGAGTGACAGTGTATGGGGGAATCCACTCTGCATACCATGTTGTATTCGGCGAAGTTGCGCAATTCTCTCCCGCCGGCTACACAGGTGGTCTTCCAAGTATGGAAACAATCTCTCCGCAGGATGGGGTGGTGGAATAGATTAACCAGGGAAACCCCGCTGTGGCATAATGGTCGTTTTCCGCAGCTGGCTGCGTTATCCGGGTTTCGAGGGTGGGATAATATAGGAATATCAACATTAGGGGATGTAATGCGCGGCCTGACGTTGAAGTCGTTTCAAGATCTGCAACAAGAGTACCAGATGCCAAGAACCCAGTTTTATAAATACCTCCAATTTCGGCATGCCATCTACCCTAGCGTCTCGGGCTGGAAGCGCTCCCTGAATTCAGTCCAATAGAAGCCAAGGTCTTCATGGGCGATTTGCAGGACCATAAAATATCAAAGATATATCAGTCCCTGGTGACTCATAGCACCAACACTTTGGATAAACTCAGGGAAGCATGGGCTGGGGACATTGGCCAAATAGATGGCGACGATTGGACGGACGCACTGGCTTCTCCTAGAGAAGCAGCAATAGCAATGCGATTGCGCCTCATTCAATTTAAGTACCTTCACCGGGTTTGCTATACCCGGCTCAGGCTATGGAGGGCGGGTCTTGTTACATCCCCGGTATGCCTGCGCTGTGGCCGGGAGGAGGGGTCCCTAATACATACCATATGGCACTGTACAGCACTCACGAACATTTGGAGGGGAGTAATGGCCTGTCTAGCGGAGGTGTTTGGGTGGGAGCTCCCTTTCTCGCCCATACTGGTAATCCTACACATTATGGAGGGTGTAGGAGGCAACATTTACAAGCGGCACTTATTGATGCTGGGGCTGACATTGGCCAAAAGGGATATCGCAAGGATGTGGAAAGCAACAATTCCACCTTCTCTCTCGGCCTGGAAGAGTGGGCTAGGCTTCTGTATGGGGTTAGAGATCCCAATCTTCAAGGCCAGGGGTTGCCCACAAAAGCATCCCAAAATTTGGAAGAGATGGGCAGATTATCGAGGCCTAGATCTGGACCCGGTGCCCCCAGTGGATTCATTGGCATCTGTGGTGCTCTGCGGGCCCTTGGGATAGGAGATCTGAGGGGCGGTAAGGGACTCGATTGGTGGGGCTGGAGAATGCAGTGGCAAAAGAGACGCAGTGGTGAGTTAGTGCAACGGGGGGTTCAATGTGTTTATGTTCTATTGTTTTTCAATATTGATGACAAGGAAAATGTGTACCTCAATCGTCACTGATAATGATTTACAATGTTTACTATGGCAGATGTTTCCTGGGTCAAGGAGCTCTGCAATGTATATGACTCTTGACACAATAAAATTTGTTTAAAAAAAAAAAAAAAGGCACAAGAGCAGGTGCAGAAGTAATCATGCCTTTTATTTTACAAAAAGCTTAGTCAAGTACCTTATCCCATATGAACCATGTCCCCTTTTTCAGTAGTGCATGCAGCGATTGTACAACAAACACATACCCCTCAATGAACCTTGAATAATATTCACTCAAACCTAAGAATGAACAAAGTGAATCCTTATCTTTAGGTGCAGATACTCCCTGAATAGCTTGAACTAAAGAGAACTTCGGTTTGATACCATTGACTGAAATATGATGTCGTAAGTAATCTAATTCTTGCATTAGGAATTAACACTTATCAGACCTGGGTGTAACACCCCACTTTCTTGAAAATGTTGAGTACCTGGTCCAAAATGAGGTTATGTTCTTTAACTGACTCTGCAAAATTCAATACATCATCCTGGACAACCTGAACACCAGCCACCTCACGCAATACAACATCCATAAACCTTTGAATTACACTGGCGGCTGAGGCCAGGTCAAAAGGAAGACGCAAAAATTTGAGCACTCCAAAAGGCGTAATGAAAGTGGTCAGCTCTTGAGATTCTTTGGCCAGGGGAATTGGTGGTAGGCTGAACGTAGATCAATTAAGGTAAAAAAAATTGGGTCTACCAATATTAGCTACAAGTCCTGGATTTTGGGGAGAGGATGACAATCAATTATGATGTTTTTGTTTAAAGTGCGCAAGTCAACACACATCCTAATTTCCTTGGACCTCTTTTGCACTATAACAATTGGACCTACCCACTCAGCAGACTCAGTGGGAGCAATAACCTTCTCCAAGGTCAACTTCTGCAACAGCTTCCTGAGATCCTCCCTTATACTCAAAGGAACAGATCTTACTTTGTGTACAGTTAGAACCACATCAGCCTTGAGTATGATTCTTTGCACAAAGTTCCTAACAGAACCAATCTCATTGTCAGAGTCACCAAGGCGTAACCACTAACCTGAACCTTCTAGTCGGCGGGGGCGATGTATAGATGACAGTTCGACCAATCCCCTTTGCATTTTCCCCGAAGGACAAATATGAACTGCCCTCACAAGGCGAACACTCAGGGGAAATGGATAAAATAATAAAGGACAGCCACCATATACAGGATGACCTTCTAGCTGAATCTTCACCTGAAGATACGTTTGCCAGCAGTGGACAACCAAGGTGGGTGCAACCTGCAGGTAAAGGGGAAAAAAGGACACCAGTTACCAAATAAGGAATTCACTCCCTTAATCTACCTCCCACCGACCATGTCTCTCCCTTATCTGATACTCACTCAATCAATACACACATGTGACTTGAGCTGTCTGTTCAATAGGAGTTGGAAGCTTTTATCTTGCTTCATATAGTAGACATAAGGCAGCAAATGAAAGAAATAGCATCCAACAGTCCAGAGATATCTTCTCTCAAGGTATGCAGGAATAACAATTCAAAATACCTAACAAACGAAATATCCAAGATGAGCACGTCTGCTCAGAGTAGTCTACTTGAGTATTAACACCGTCTGTGAGATTAATACCAGAAGTCAAACAACGAAATACACAAAATGTCACGAAAGCTTGTCTTGACTTCAACAAAAATAGAAACTGCAGTCACCATAAATGATGGGGAAAAATAAGAATCCAGGGCGTAAAAGAGTGTGTCACTTACTACACAACTTCCTTTCCAAGGAATCAGAGTTGAGACTCCTCTAGCATGCCTGGTCGAAAACAGCGAGAGCCAAATGCTTACGCCAGGAAATAAAGAACCCTGCTGGAGTCACACGTCTGCGCCACGAGGGAATATTCTACCGAACTGAGGGGCCCACTGCCGCCACCGGGAAAGACAGCGGCCAGCAAGGAGAATGTAATGGCAATGTCTCTTGTGTGTAGATTAACAGGTGGCTGGCATAGAAAAACACCACTGCAATTAAAGCAACGAAGCAGGCGATCGTGATATCGCCGCTGTACTCGAAATCCAGGAAGTGGCAAACGTAGTATGAGTTCAGCATAGAGGACCGGCCGGCACAGGCAGAACGGGTGAAATAAAACAAAGAGTCAAACAGTTTAGGCACATCTAAGAGCGAGATTGTCAAGCACTGGAAAGGCCAAAAGGGGAGGTATTTAAGCCCCCATAGTCACATGACTGCAGGGTATCCACTGAGGCGTGTTACACCGTCTCAGAGACTTCTGGGACATGAGGTCCGTTTCATGCAAACTTCATTCATTCTCTTTCCTGTAACTCTATTGTAGTTTATGGGCTGTGTGTGGGTTCTACGGTTTAAGTATAGGACTGCAACATTCATTGCTGAATACCTCAGGAAATTTGGTAAAAAAACTGGTGCCATCCAAGCTAACTTTATTTACAGATCTAGCCGTATTGGTAAGATCATGAACTCCTAAAACCTCAGAGGAAGACTGAGTAGGATTGGCATTGATCAGGGAGCGAAAAGCAGCAGCCAACCAAATACCCCCAGAACCCTAAATTGGTGATGAATTAATCAATTGCCACGATAAGCATTTCTGCTGAAGGTATCAACATCAGACCTAACCTGGCTAAGACCACCCATCCCACCAAATTCCTGCCTTTGACTGCTACCTCAATTTTGGTAGTGGTCGTCCTAGGCAAACATGTTAGAGAGTCTTTAAAGAAACCTAAAAGGTTTATATCTTGTTCACCAAAAGCTTTAGGAGAAATGTCTGCTTGCTCTAAAATTAAATTCTCCCCCCAATGATGGAAAAAACACACATCAGCAGGCCTCGAAAAGTCCCAAAAATATTACTAGACCTGCAGGTCTAGTAAAAACTTAAATAATCTACTCGACCTAATTATAATGCTCTTGACCCATAAAATGGTTTCAAATTATGTGATCCTGGGCAAGTATTTTAATTCACTGAGACGTCATTTTCTTCTTCATCTCATATGAGAGCACCTTCAAATACGCAAGTTCAGCACGTCTGCTGTACAGAAAACTCTTTGTTTGATTTAATAGACTAAACATTAGCTCCATATAGAATGCAAATCTAGCCACATATAAGATACACTTGACTGCAGACTTGCCTCTTAGTTTGTTAAATGCATTGTCATCAGGGTTTGGCTAGGAATGTCGCTCACATAATGTTTAAAAAACTATCTCTTTTAATAAATATATAACTAAAGCATAAAGTAGCAGCCGACTGTTATTTGCAATCAGCAGATTTTACATTGAAATGGCCACAGAATTTGTTAATGACCTGTGGTTTTAAAACTATATAATGTACAATGTTTGGAAATAAAGTTTCTGCAAATATTTGTCATTTGCACATCACCAAGTAAAGTGTTCTGATTTGTTTTCCTCCAATTTAAATCTCTGTTTGCATCACACTTCTGAATGACAAAAAAAAGTTCTTTCATAATTCCTGATCTACTTGTATTATTCATTTACAAGCTGTTCAAATGTTGTTTTAGAGAAAAAAACTGACATTTTACTGCATTTTGTTTCACAATTATTGTCAGATAGCTCACTTGACAAAAAGCATTAACTGTAATAAGAGAAAGAAAAGTAAACACCATTTTCCAGGAACACATGAGCAACAATTAGTAAAAAGACAAACTGACATTTGACCTCGGTCCTTAAGCAGTTGGCAAATGTGTCAAGATAAAACAAGATTTAAAGGCGTCTTAATTGCTCATTTGCTTTCTGAACAAACAGAACACCTGTTTCTTCCAGCTTAAGTTTACTCGCCAGCAGGGTCCAGTAAGTGCTAAAAATAGCTCGACCTGCTAAAGTTTCACTCGCAATTGCGAGTGGGCAACTGGATTTTTCGAGGCCTGATCAGGTATTATGGTGATAGGAGCACCTGAATCAGCCATCATCTTGATACTAATGCTCCCAATGGACACCTCACCCCAAGGTCCAGTAACTTTGCATGAATAAGTGAACATGGCAGAAACATCCCCTTGCAAATCATCTTGAATGTTGAGAATAACCCCAGTAAACACATTCATTCACAGACAGATCAACATTACTGGTCTTGACAGAAGGTTTACCCCCTTACACACCCTTTGAAAATTGCCCAGCCTTTTACATTTAATGCAACTCTTACCCAATGCCAGGCAATTAGTATTATTGCCCAGATGGGTTTTAGAGCTAAAACAAAAGCTTTGGTTCTTCTTTTGTACATTTTTGTCAAACTTTTTATTATCTAAAGCATTAACAACTGTATCCTCTGAACACAAATTCACACCAGTTTGTGAAACTGAGGGATGTTATGCAGACATGAGTTTATTCGAGACCATGGATCGTTCAATAGTCTTAGCCAAATCAATGACCTCACCTAAAGAAGGATCCCTGCAACTTAACAAACACTCCTGTATTTTCTTAGCATAACAAGCAAAAACAAATTGATCTCTTAAATAGGTGTCTAATGATGTACCAAAATTGCGTGTAGAGCCTAACAGTAGTAATGCAGAAATAAATTCTTCCACAGACTCATCCATTAGTTGTTTTCTCTTACAGAAGTTAAACCTCTTAAGAACAACACTTGGTTGTTCCGCAAACTTGTTTTGTAAACCGCAAATTGCTTCCAAATATTAATTTCAACCTTCACCCTCCCCACTGGGTGCTGAAACTCTAGGCAGATTGTCGAAAATCTGTTGCCCTTCACTTCCAAGATGACTAAAATGTAAAGCTACTTTTTTTTAGGGTCAAACTTGGTAGCATGAATAGCAATGATAAAGTTCTCAAAAATGACAAACCATTACTTCTAAGGAACAGCTGGTTTTCCTGGGTTCTGTAGAAAAAGAGGCATCTGAACTAGACATTGACTAAAAGTCATGACACCCACAGAAAGTAAAAATGGTGAAAAATTGGAACCAGACCCAATACCTAAAATGAAGGATAAACAAAGAAATTACCTCAAACCCATGAATATCAGATGTACCTCATAGCACTGTAACTATCAGGGACAGTACAGGAAAATCAACATACACATAAGAAGGGAAAACAAGAAACCAATAATAAAACATATGCTCAGTCAGATGACTTAAAAGCAAGCCAATCACAGTGCTGGCTCCAAATGTTAACAATACTCAGTCAGTCGACTTGAATGCGAGTCAATTGCAGTGCTGGCTTCAAATGCTAACAATAATCAAAGGCACACGTTGTAGCTTAACCAGGATGGAAATAAACTAGTTGTAAAAAAAGTTCCACAAAGGTTCAAACCTCTTGAAAGGGAGCTAATCTCTGAAGGATACACAGGAACTGCTCACAGCAGTAATTAAAGCAGGCTGGCGGGAGGCTGAGCCTAATGGAAAATCAGCCAATCGCTGGAAAGAGCTAAAGCGCACTCGCACCCCAATGGCCAAGCAAAACAGTTTGAGAACCAATCGAAACGAACTATCCAAGAAGACTCCTCCTGGTACAGACTCTTCCCAGTTTTTATCATCTGCAAACAGTGTGGTCACAATACATGCCATACCTCACAGATAACAGTGCAACAGAAAATCCAATAGCTCGAGGAAAGAAAACGAGGGAGCGATCAGCGCAATCACAGCCAGTGCCCTCCGACACAGAACCTCGGTGCAGCAAAGGAATCCAAACATTAATCTCCAATGGCAGCTCTGTTACACAAATACATAAGACAGCCACCCAAGTAAGAGGAAAGTTGTGGGCTGGCTCTGTATATACTATACCAAAGTAAGGTATAGTGTGCACAGAGTCCAGGGGATCCCCAAAGGCTTACAGAGGTAAAAGTAGATAATACCTTACTGTCATGACTCCCAGGACTGTCACTCTTTAGGATTGTCATAGACCCCATTATGTGTGCACAGTCAGTGCAGTATACATAACTAGGCATTACTGTATAACCACACAGCGTGAAATACAGCTACCAGTGTACTGCTATAAACAAGAAGAGAAATCCTATTAACAGTGAACAATGCAAGGAGCCTTATGTTTTGGTATAAATGCTTGTGCAAATAACATATAACTGCGAGAATGTATTTCCAGTCTTTTTCATTTATCTTTATTTTGAGTTACAGCTTTATTCGCGATCCTCAGCACTTTGGCACTTTGTGGCTGCCGTACTTCGCTCAGCCACAACAAAACTGACCGCATCCATCTGCTCAACGCGGATTATTCTTGGGCGGCGAGAGAGAGGGATTCTTCGTTCCTGGTGGTTCCATGTCTGTCGGCTGACAGCAAGAGAAGCGCTCCTTTTCAGGGACAAGAGCAACGTTCTTGCTTTTGGCATAATTTTAACTTTTCTGGCTATATGAATGGTGCATTTACTTGTTTCCGACGAACCTTACATATGGTAATACGCACGTGGAGAACAAACGTGCATCTTGATTGTAAAGGCGCATGAAGAGAGAACAATGTTTTGATTGATAAAGCGCACAAGGAGAACAAACAAAGATACACGAAATTCAGTGAACAGGGTTTATTAGTGTAATGCGCATAAAGAGCAAACAGTGTAATGCCCATGACTAGAGAACTCTGATACATGCACAGGATAAAAGTGCTTGTTTAGTTTAAAGACTAGAACATTTCTGCATTTTCCTTTTGGTGCTCGTTTTGTTTAAAGACTAGAACTTTTCTGGATTTTTCTTTTGGAAGTAGAACATTAAAGACAGATCATGAACCTTGAGGCTATGATATTCCAGTCATACTTTTACAATCAAGAATATAAACTCACGGGCATATGAACAGCATTGGATGTTACTTCCTGTGCGTATTTTCTCGCTTGAGTAAGCAGTCTGTTGATCATGCCATTGAAGCACCATGTTTTTCTTTCACAGGTAATGACTTTGCATTCCATTCCATTTATATATAGTGTGATATTGTTAAGGAACCAGCCCTCCCTTACCTTCTTGGTTCTTCTGTTCCAGATGTCCCTCACCGCAGTATCCTCCCTAATATCCTTCCCCTCGTCTGGCCACTCTGATCCTCTTGTGTATGTTACGAATAGTCGGAGCTGCCGGAAGGTGGGCTTCTTGAGGATACTGCTTCTGAGGAACCAAGCAGCTTGTGACAGAATAATCCGCCCACGGATTTTGTTCTTCCCGAGCAGTATTGCCAAGATGACCACATTAGAGGATCTATGTAAAATGTTGGAAATATGCAGAAAGATTTAACTGCAGCGAGGTTGGAAACTGCAACATTGGCCAGTAGAGTAGCTCAAGTACAAACACAACTCCCGGCCAGCCAAGTTCCCCCTCCTCCTACGGGGACGATATCCTCTGGGCCTACAGTTTCTGTAACTGTACCATCCATGGTACCACTGGCTAATCCAGAGCGGTTTGCAGGTGATCCCACAAAGTTCCAAACTTTTTTGATGCAAATTCAGTTGAATTTCATAGTAAAACCTGCCACTTTCCCAGATGCACAGTCCATCATAGCCTTTCTCATTTCGTACCTGAGTGGAGATGCTGCTATGTGGGCAGTACCGTTGGATAATTCAGACGATCATTTGCTCTACAGTTGGCAAGCATTTAAAACAGAATTTGAACGAGTTTTCAATAGGCACATTATTACTGGGTCAGCTGATCATGAACTCCTCAAACTCAGACAAGGAAATAAAGATCTGATACATTATTTGATTCATTTCAATTGGTTGATTGCACAGACAAATTGACTAGAAGATTAAAGAGCGGCTCTCTTTTATCAGGACCTCAAAGATTACCTTAAAGATCTTACAGCTCTTATAGATCCTCAACCTCGAGACTATGCTGAATTGATAGCTTTAACCCTACGGTTAGATCACCGTATTTCGAATAGGAAAGGAGATTGAAAGAGAATAGACTTTAAAACATTTGTACGTTCTAGAGAAAAGATCAATCAATCCAATGTAGTTAACAGTGAACCTATGGAAATCGGTAGGTTGCAAAAAGCACTCACTCAGGAAGAAAAAGACATACGGTGTAAAACTGGGTTATGCTTATATTGTGGAAAGAAGGAACATTTTGTCAGTGAATGCCCAGCCTGTCCCAAAGGACAGAGAACTATGGACATAACCAATCAGAAACAGGAAACTAAAGAGCTCGGGGAACAAACAGGAGAATTCCTCGAGTATATCCCTTGATTCTCCTGACCAGGCCATTACTAACACCTTGCAAGTTTCTGCTCCACATCTAATACTCAATGTATAATTCATAGCACAAGGAGTACTAAACAAAGAAGTAGTCTTAATGGTGGATTCTGGGGCCACAGGAAATTTTATTGAAGCAACCTTTTGTTCCAATCTACATATTCCCACCATCATTAAAGACAAACCAGAAACGGTCCTTGCAGTCGATGGCACAGTACTCACTTCCGGTCCTATCACGCATAATACCATTGATATAACCATGATTTGTTACACACCAGAAAACAAACATTCAGAGAAACTACGTTTTGATGTTATAGATGCGCCACAGATTGGAGTTATTTTAGGCATGCCATGGCTCACGGAGCACAACCTCATGATTGATTTGGCCAAACGAAGTATTACCTTCAATTCAGACTGGTGTCCTCAGTAATGCCTATCTCATCAGGAATCTCCAGAATATGTAGCGGAAAACTACCTGAAAGAGCAACCGGAGCTCATTGTTTAGCCACTGAAGCGGAGCAAAACATTGAACTACCCTCACAGTATGAGTCTTTTCGAGATGTCTTCAATGGGAAAAGTGCAGAGACATTACCACCGCATTGTGACTATGAGTGCGAGATAAATTTAATACCAGGAGCTAAGATACCCTGCAATAGGATATATGCCCTCACTTAGAAGGAAAATCAACATCTTCGTACCTATTTGGATAAATATCTAGAAAACTGATTTATCAGACCTTCCAAATCCCCACCAGCTTCGCCCCTTTTCTTCGTGCCCGAAGGTAATGGCGAATTACGCCTGTGCATTGACTACAGAGCATTAAACAACATAACTGTAAAAAAACTGTACCCACTACCACTAATTCCGGTGCTTCTTGATCAAGTTAGAACAGCCACGGTGTATACAAAGTTAGATCTAAGAGGGGCGTACCACTTAAAACGTATACGTTCCGAGATGAATGGAAAACTGCACTTCAAACTCGTTACAGCCTTTTTGAATACTGTGTGATGCCGTTTGGACTGTGTAATGCCCCAGCGGCATTCCAGTTCTTTGTAAACGACGTCCTACATGAATATCTGGACTGGTTTGTAATCATCTATAAAAATGATATTCTCATTTATTCTACCTCACAATCCAATCACGAACTACATGTAAAGACAATCTTGACATCCTTACGTCAGCACAGACTTCACTGCAAATTACCTAATTGCGAATTCCATGTCAGCAGAGTCGAATTCCTGGGTTTCATTCTTTCACCACAAGGAATTACAATGGCAGATCGTAAGGTACAAGCTGCAGAAACCGACACAGCGCCTGTCACCGCAGCAAGAACCGACGCATCGAGGGATCGCGGCTGAAGAAACCAACCCAGCGCCGCTCGACGCCGCTGCATCGATTGCCGCCACATCGATCGCCGACGCATCCTGGATTTCCATTCATCGTACCTGTGCGGCACGTTTTCCCGACGCATCTCCCGCGGACCAGAAGCATCTCGGAATCGACGCATCAATTCCCCCTACAGACCAGATTCGACGCATCACTTCTCCTGCATGCAGCGGAACTGTCGCATCACCTCCCTACGGTCTCAGGAACTGACGCATCACTTTGTTTTTCGACGCTTCCTATCACTGCGGCTGTTTGGCCTTGTGAATTTTGTCGCAACTACAGGTACTTTGAGCGAAATCACGCATCCATAGTTTTCTATGGACTTAGGGCCAGATGGATCAAGGCTTTTTGCGTTCACAAACTGGCCGATTCGCAGAATCGTCCTGTTTGCGAACGCAAAAAGGCCTTTTGCTATGTATGTAACTTTTTGCATTCGCAATATACCTAAATTGCGAAGCATTGTATGTAGTATTCGCTAAATGCGACTTTGAATTTAGGAATCGCAAATTACCATCAACTTCAAGTTGATGGTAATTTGCAAATCCTTTCAAAAATGCACAAAAGCGAATCTTTCAAAGTGCCATGTGGCGCACACGCATGCCCTTAGGGCATGTGTGTGCGCTATATGTGCACACGTACCTTTTTTGGGGGTGCATCAGGGGGGCCTTAGGCCCCCTAGCACCCTTGGATTTGCATTCGCAAATTGCAATTACCAATTTGGTAATCGCAAATTGTGAATGAATTCCCATTCATTTCTATGGGCATAGGCCCATAGGAATGAATGGGAATGCATTCTCTAATAGCGAATCGCAATTTGCGATTCGCTTTTAAGGAATGGTAAGGAATGGTAAGGAATCGCAAAATATTTTGCGATTCCTGCATCCATTGCATTTTGCGATTCCAAAATAGCGAATCGGTAAAATTCGCTATTTTAGAATCGGAAAAGCATTGCTTGATACATTTGGCCCTAAGTTGTTTAAAACCTTTTTAAAGTCATATTCTTAATACTTGTATGTTGGATGTTTGTCGTTTTGGTCTTGTTGAGTTTAGATAAAGATACTTTATTTTTCTAAACTGGTGTGTTGTCCATTTGTGGTGTTATCACTGTATTACTGTGTGTTTTGAGTACAAATACTTTACACATTGCCTTTGGTATAAGTCTGTCTGCTCGTGCCAAGCTACCCAGGGGGTGAGCAGGGATTATCTAAAGTGTGTATCCCCCTTACCCTGACTAGAAGCAAGGATCCCTATTTGGACAAAGGTATCGACCTCTGCCAACTAGAGACCCCCATTTCTAACATTGGTGGCAGTGGTGGGATTTGAACTTGTATTTGTACTTGACCCACAGGGATTGGTGTACATCACTAGTTTAGTGCAGATCACTACACAACCACATAATGTGTTTTATTTTTGGTTCTAGGAAGCCATGGCCCCCTAAGGGAAGGCCAGACAACCGGGGTCCCCGTAAGTGTTATTCATGTCGTCAGAAAGGCCACATTGCGAGTGATACCAAGTGCCCCAAGGCACCACCAGCACCCACTGGTGCACTGTCACCGGGGTTAGTTAGTGTAGTGTTGGGGGAGGAGTTGGTTCCTAGTGACAGTGGGGAGCCAGCTGTGATGACCCTTGTCTCATTAGGAGACAGAGAGATGGTCCAGGAAACCTGCCTGCCAGATAACACTAAAAAGTACCTGCAGTGGGTGACCAGTCTTGCCAGGCAAGTGGAAAGACAGGAGGGAAGTGTAAGGCTCCCCTCCAACCCTTTCCTGTGGTGAGCACCCCTATCGAGCGGGTGGGCATCAACATTGTGGGGCCACTGGAACCGAAGACCGTCTTAGGCAACATGTTTATCTTGGTCTTGGTGGACCATGCCACCCGGTACCCGGAAGCTGTCCCTCTCAGGACAATCACGGCTCCTGTGGTGAGCCGTGCATTGATGGGGATCTTTACCCGTGTGGGGTTCCCCCGAGAGGTGGTCTCTGAGCATGGTACCATGGTACAAACTTCATTTCTAGGTATATAAAGTCACTGTGGGAGGAGTGTGGTGTAATGTACAAATTCACCACTTCTTACCATCCCCAAGTGAATGGGTTGGTTGAGAGATTCAACTGAACCCTGAAAGGCATGATAAAGGGTCTTGCAGAACCCATGAGACGTAAGTGGGACGTCTTTCTACCATGCCTGTTGTTTGCCTACAGGGAGGTACCACAGAAATCCTTAGGGTTCAGTCCCTTTGAATTACTGTATGGGCACCCTGAGAGAGGACCTCTGAGTCTGGTGAAGAAGGGCTGGGAGAAAACTCCTGGGAAGACCCCCCAAGATGTGTTCAGCTACATGCTGCCTTCAGAAACCAGACTCAACGCTTCAGGAAACTCGCTCAGGAGAACCTGGAAGCCAGCCAGGAGGAGATGAAACGATGGTACGACCAGAATACCACTCTGGTTGAGTTTCAGCCTGGCCAAAAAGTGTGGGTGATGGAACCAGTGGAGCCTTGTGTGCTCCAAGACAAGTGAATTGGTCCATTTGAGGTGGTGGAGCGCAAGAGTGATGTAACCTACCTGGTTAACTTGCAGACTCCTAGGAACCCTTTGAGGGTCCTGCATGTGACCGCCTCAAACCTCACTTTGAGAGGACTGAAGTCACAATGCTCCTGGCTACAGATGATTGAATGGAAGAGGAGAGTGAGCCTCTTCCTGACCTCCTGTCAGCCAAGGAACATGATGGGTCAGTGGATGGAGTGAACCTCTCTCCCACCCTGACCCCAGAGCAGCAGAGGGACTGTCGCCAGGTGCTGGGACAGTTCTCCTCCCTGTTCTCCCTGACTCCAGGAATCACCAATTGGTGTGTCCATGATGTGGACACTGGGGACAGTTTACCTGTAAAACATAAAATTTACAGAGTAACTGACAGAGTCAGGGCCAGCATCAAGGAAGAGGTTTCCAAGATGTTGGCGTTAGGGGTGATAGAACCCTCCAGCAGCCCCTGGGCTAGCCCAGTGGACTTGGTTCCAAAAGCTGCTGCACCCGGTGCCACTCCTGAACTCCGGTTCTGTGTGGATTACCGTGGGCTCACTGCCATCACCAGGACTGACGCGCACCCCATCCCCAGAGCTGATGAGCTCATTGATCGGCTGGGAGCTGCCCGGTACCTCAGCACGCTTGATCTAACTAACGTTTGGGTACTGGCAGATTGCCTTGACTGATGGGGCAAGAGAGAGGTCTGCGTTTTCAATGCCAGAGGGGCACTACCAGTTCCGTGTCATGCCCTTTGGGTTGAAGAACGCCCCTGCCACATTCCAGAGACTGGTCAACCAGGTACTGTCTGGGCTCGAGGAATTCAGCGTTGCTTACCTGAATGACATTGCTGTGTTCAGCTCCAGCTGGGAGGAACACTTGCAACATCTCTGTGAAGTGTTGAAGGCTCTGCTGAAGGCAGGCCTCACTATCAAGGCCAGTAAGTGTCAAATAGGGCAGGGATCTGTGGTGTACTTAGGGCACCAGGTAGGAAGCGGCCAGGTGGCGCCCCTACACCCTAAGATTGACACCATTCTGGCTTGGGAACCCCCCAATACCAAGACAGAGGTGAGAGCCTTTTTAGGACTCACCGGGTACTACAGACGGTTTGTCAAAGGATATGGCACCATTGTAGCCCCCTTGACAGAGCTGACTTCAAGGAAGCAGCCAAGTAAAGTGATTTGGACCGATGCCTGTCAGACCGCTTTTGATGCCCTTTATTCTGCCATGTGCACAGCGCCCTTGCTCAAGGCACCCAACTTCTCCCGAGAATTTGTTGTGCAGACAGATGCTTCAAAGCATGGTGTGGGAGCAGTACTCTCACAATTGAACGACGAGGGCTTGGACCAACCTGTGGCTTTCATTAGTAGAAGGCTACTTCCCAGGGAACAGAGATGGAGTGCAATTGAAAGAGAAGCTTTTGCTGTGGTCTGGGCGCTGTAGAAGCTAAGACCCTACTTGTTTGGGACTCACTTCAGAGTTCAGACCCACCACAGGCCCCTGAGATGGTTGATGCAGATGAGGGGTGAGAATCCAAAACTGTTGAGGTGGTCCATCTCCCTACAGAGAATGGACTTTACGGCTTTACGGTGGAACACCACCCTGGTAAAGAACATGCCAATGCTGATGGTCTGTCCAGATTCTTCCGCCTTAGTGATGAGAACTCCCAAGAGGGTGGGTAGTTCTCCCCATCTTTCAGCTGGAGGGGACACGTGTTAGACTTGGCATCTTTGGCGTGGTTTCTCCTGACTTTTTGCCTCTACCTCCTGTATTTTTGATGCTGTGCTGGATTTCGATTTTGCTGGCATAGATGCTTTGGGTACATTGCCACTGCTGATCAGTGTCAAAGTGCAAGTGCTCCCTGTGTAAATTGTGTTTACAATTGGTTCTCCCTAATTGGCATATTTGATTTACTGGCAAGCCCCTAGTAAAGTGCAGTAAGTGTGCCAGGGCCTGTAAATCAAATGCTACTAGTGGGCCTGCAGCACTGATTGTGCCACCCACATGAGTAGCTCTGAAAAGGTAACTCAGGCCTGCCACTGCAGTGTCTGTGCGCAGTTGTTAACTGCCATGTCGACTTGGCAAGTGCACCCACTTGCCAGGCCCTAACCTTCCCTTTTTCTACATGTAAGCAACCCTATGGTAGGCCCAAGGTACGTACCCCCCTGGGCAGGGTGCAGTGTATGTGAAAGGTAGGACATGTACTGGTGTGTGTGACATGTCTTGATAGTGAAATGCTGCCAATTTCGTTTTTCACTATTGAAAAGCTATCTTGCCCCATAGGATAGAATGGGAGTTTATGTATAACATCTTATACATATAACTTCCCATTGGAACAAGATAGAGAAATAAAGTTTAGGCTCTCTGAGCTCAGAAATTAATAACACATCTTTTAGTAAAGATGGTTTTTAAATTGTGTGTTTGAAAATGCCACTTTTAGAAAGTAATATAAGGAAGAGTGGGAAACCCAATATACCCTTGGGGGCTTGGGCAATCCAAGTATTAGCAAGTAAGTGTGCCTACAAGGGATTTATTAAAAAACATATTAATAAACATTAATTCTGCATTCAATGTTAGCAAGCTCTATCCAGGAGCTCACACTTAAATCCTTTTAAATTCAAATTCACTTATTTCAATATGAACAAATCTGAAGAAAAAATCTAACACAGGTGTATATATTAAAAAAGATAGATTTATATTGACAAAGTATTTCAAAGGGTACAAAAATTTAAAAAAGATTTCCATAAAATAGCACAATGCAACCAGAAGTTTCCAATATTTTGTTGTTACAAACACCTCATTGTTGCAGTTGCGAACATCTTTTCCAAACAATCACAGGACAATGTGACCGATTAAACAGACAGCATATCCTTAAATCAAATAATACAAAAAATAGGTGCGGTTGTCGACGTTTCGGTCTATGTATTGTAAGCATCCGTTAGACCATCTTCAGGGCATTTAAGAATCAAGTGATGAATGACCCAGGACAATGTGACCGATTAAACAGACAGCATATCCTTAAATCAAATAATACAAAAAATAGGTGTGGTTGTCGACGTTTCGGTCTATGTATTGTAAGCATCCATTAGACCATCTTCAGGACATTTAAGAATCAAGTGATGAATGACCCTTAGGGATTTATATAAGCAATATTTAAACTTGGTTATGTCGTCCACGATCAGAGAAAGTGGTCGCTCAATGGCCACCCACTTGTACCAGCAATAAATGCGGGTCAATCCAGAATAACAACCCTTACTATGGTCATTTTACAGCCCTCTTGTGCCAGACACGCATAAGTCTGAATCTTGATGGGGCACAGTTCACATGACATACCGCTGGCTCTGCAGTCGGCGTATTAGTATTAGACCTAAAACCCCTGAACTTTAGATCATTTCTGGAATTCAAGAGGAACCTTTGCCAAGGAAAAGCACTGGAGAAACTGAATGAGAAGTACTGCACCTTTGCTGTGTGCTGTCTGGGGTTGGCCTGCAGTAGCTGATTCTGCCAAGGAAAGGATAAGGACTTTGCTGTGTGCTGTGTCTCCTGCTTGAGGAAGATCTCCAAGGGCCTGTGTGTGCTGGCCTCCTGTTCTGAAGTCTCAGGGACTCAAAGACTTCACCCCCAGCTCCCCTGAACTTCCTTGCTGTGAGTTCAGACCTGCCAAGAGGTGACTGTGTTGGGCCTCAGGAGATTGTTCCTGCTGTTGGGAGCTGGAAAAGCAACGCAACTACAAGAAAATTGACACATCGCTCTTTTTGCGGCAGTTTTCCCGACGCAGCACCGCAGTGCGAGAAGCATCTCCACGCATCGCTGCGCCTCTGCAGAAACTGACACAGCGCATGTCGCCACTGCAAGAACCGACACATCGAGGGATCGCGGCTGAAGAAACCGACGCAGCACTGCTCGACGCCGCCGCATCGATCGCCAATGCATCCCGGATTTCCACGCATCGTACCTGTGCGGCAAGTTTTCCCGACGCATCACCCACGGCCCAGAACCATCTCGGAATCGATGCATAAAACCGGATTCGACGCATCACTTCTCCTGCATGCAGCAGAACTGTTGTATCGCCTCCCCTGGGTCTCAGAAACTGACGCATCACTTTGTTTTTCGAGGCTTCCCATCTCTGCGGCTGTTTGGCCTTGTGAATTTTGTCGCAACTACAGGTACTTTGAGAGAAATCACGCATCCATAGTTTTCTATGGACTATGTTGTTTAAAACCTTTTTAAAGTCATATTCTTAATACTTGTATGTTGGATTTTTGTCGTTTTGGTCTTGTTGAGTTTAGATAAAGATACTTTATTTTTCTAAACTGGTGTGGTGTCCATTTGTGGTGTTATCACTGTATTATTGCCTTTGGGATAAGTCTGTCTGCTCGTGCCAAGCTACCAAGGGGGTGAGCAGGGGTTATCTAAAGTGTGTATCCCCCTTACCCTGACTAGAAACAAGGGTCCCTATTTGGACAAAGGTACCTACCTCTGCCAACTAGAGACCCCCATTTCCAACAGCGATCCTCAGCACTTTGGCACGTTGCGGCTGCCGTACTTCGCTCAGCTGCAATAAAACTGACTGCACCCATCCGCTCAATGCAGATTATTCTTGGGCGGTGAGCGAGAGGAATTCTTCGTTCTGGGTGGTTCTGTGTCTGACAGCAAGAGAAGCTCTCCTTTTCAGGTAGGAGAGCAACGTTCCTGCTTTTGGCATCATTTTAACTTTGGATACGTTCTTTCTGGCTATATGAATGGTGCATTTCCTTGTTTCCGACGAACCATACATATGGTAATATGCACGTGGAGAACAAACGTGCATCTTCATTGTAAAGGCGCATGAAGAGAGAACAATGTTTTGATTGATAAAGCACACACCGAGAACAAACAAAGATACACAAAATTCAGTGAACAGTGTTTATTAGTGTAATGCGCATAAAGAGCAAACAGTGTAATGCTCATGACGAGAGATCTCTGATACATGCACAGGATAAAAGTGCTTGTTTAGTTTAAAGACTAGAACTTTTCTGCATTTTCCTTTTGGTGCTCGTTTCGTTTAAAGACTAGGGGCCAGATGTATCAAAAAAATGTTTTGCGATTCCCTAATTGCGAATCCTTGTGATTCGCAATTAGGGAATCGCAAAACAGCATGCACGAAAGTGTGTAGTGCACTTTCTGCGATTCCGAAGGGGTCGCAAATGACCTACCTCTTGAATATTAATGAGGTAGGTTGCAATTTGCGACCCGCTAGGAATCGCAAAAATCACAGGAATGGTGGCCTGCTGAGATCAGCAGACCACCATGTCTGTGATTGCTTTTAAATAAAGCAATACATTTTTTGTAAAGCAGCCCGTTTTCCTTAAAGGAAAACGAGATTCTTTACAAAAAGTAAAATGAAAAGTTTTCTTTTAATTTTTTTAGAGCAGGCAGTGGTCCGTGGGACCACTGACTGCTCTTAAAAATGCTTTTACAAACATTCACAAAGGGGAAGGGGTCCCTTGGGGGCCCTTCCCATTTGCGAATGGGTTACCACCTACTTAAAGTAGGTGGTAAAATGCGAATGTTTTGCAACCGCATTCACGGTCACAAAACATTCATGCATACCGTTAGGATTCGCTATTTGGAAGGGACGCCCTAAACACGCCCCTTCCAAATAGCGAATCGCAAACCCATTTTGCGGTTCGGTAACAGGTTACCGAATCGCAAAATTGGGTTTGATGCATCGCAAAAGCATTTTTTGCGATCGCAAACGGGCCGATTCTGTGAATCGGCCCGTTTGCGAGGAGCAAAATGCTTGATGCATCTGGCCCAAGATCTTTTCTGCATTTTCCATTTGGTTGTGAAACATTAAAGACAAGCCATGAACCTTGAGGCTATGATATTCCAGTTATAATTTTACAGTCAAGAAAATAAACTCACAGGCATATCAACAGCATTGGATGTTACTTCCTGTGTGTATTTCCTCACTTGAGTAAGCAGTCTGTTGATCGTGCCATAGAAGCACCTTGTTTTTCTTTCACAGGTAATGACTGTTTGCATTCCCTTCCATTTATATACAGTGTGATATTGTTAAGGAGCCAGCCCTTACCTTTTTGGTTCTTCTGTTCCTGTTCTCCCTCCCCGCAGTACCCTCCCTAATGCCTTTCCCCTCATCTGGCCACTCTGATCCTCTGGTGTATATTACGCAGAGTCGGGCTGCTGGAAGGTGGGCTTCTTGAGGGTACCGCTCCTGAGGAACCAAGCAGCTTATGACACTTACTCTCTATTTGTGGTAGTGTGGGTGAGCAGTAAGGCTTTATCAGAGGGTGGTGTTAAGCATTGATTGTACACACTCAGACAAGAAATTGTATCACACACTCAAAGACTTAACTCAGACCCATTGTTTGTATCAAAAATATTTCTTTGTTGTATTTAATTTATAGAACCAAGCAGGTCTTGGTACAGGTAAATATGATTGTACTTTTCATAAAAGCAAGCTGGATGAATAATGATTTTTCTTACAGGTTTGTAAAAATGTGCAAATACAGTTGTAATTACTTTTGGATTACTTTTGATTACTTTTTCAGGATTACTTTTTCTACTCAGTGTGAAATGCTTAGATATCACACTGGGACATTTCCTTGGATAAACGATAAGTAATCAGTTTTTCTCAAAAAGCAGTTTCTTAGATTCTCATACACTATTTAATTCCACACAGAACTTTTTCCACAGAAAAACAGTCAATGCAGTTCTATGGGAGAAAATCAGGTTATCGGTTTAAAGGTGAGTAATCGGTCTTGGGAGTTGAATTTCTGGGGTTAGAACCACGGTTTCCCCACGGTCAAGGATGCAATCAAAGAGCACCCTCAGCGGCACTTCGGCGACCGGGTGCAGAGTGCTGAGGCCCAGTGTTATCGAATGGAGGATAGGGGACCTCCGGTTGGTGGCTGCTCACGGTCACGCCACTTGGATTTGGGAGCAAAGCTCCTAGGCTTTAGCTCAGGGCAAAGGGGGATCCAAGATAGCACACAAGGTGCACCCATTGTGGAACAGGGTTCAGGGTGCTGGATCTACGTCGGGAGCCCTGTTGGTTTCAATGGGGAAGCTCCGGTCAGAACAAACACTGCAGGCTTAGGCACAGAGATCTTCTAGAGGTGACCACCGGTTGGAGAGGTAAGTTGGGATGTCGAGGGATGCCGGGACACCGTTGGTTGGGCCACCCGAGGCCGTGGGGCGCCGGGTGCAGGGGTGCCTTTTGGTGTCGGGTTTTCCTTACAGGCTCAGGTCGCGGTCGGGGGGATCCTCCAGATAGGGGTTGCAGGCGTCATCAGGAGACTTGAGGTAGGTCAGGGATCACCAAATCCCAGGTCAGGATCGCCGGTGAGACCTCCTCGTGGTGTTGGGCCGCTCGAGCTCGGGTCGTGGGTGTCGGGTGCGGAGTGGTGCAGACTCGCGGATTAGGCCTGAGCCAGAGTCTGTTGGTGAGCAAATCCAGTGCTCACGGGAGACAAAGTCTTTTTAGGGATGGCAGGGACTGCTGGCTGCAGGACACACT
The DNA here is from genome assembly GCA_963921515.1 of Calotriton arnoldi. Taxonomy (NCBI): domain Eukaryota; kingdom Metazoa; phylum Chordata; class Amphibia; order Caudata; family Salamandridae; genus Calotriton; species Calotriton arnoldi. Next base: position 1,968,853 of record CAWUFW010001879.1, on the reverse strand, counting down.
GGGATTCCGCTGGAGCAGGTCGATGTCTGGACAGGCCGGTAGTATTGGGGACAAGTTAGTTGGTGTCCTCCTCTTCTTCCTTCAGCACAGCTCTTCGGTCCTTCTTCTTTCTTGTCTGGAGAGGCAAGGTTGGGGGTAGCCCCTAAATACTAAATTTAGGGGCGTTTCAGGTAGGTACAGGTCAGGAGCAATGGGTCCCTTCCTTGACGTGGCAACACACCCTATTATGCCACCCTCCAGTGGGAGTGGGCATATGCCTCACTCTGGTTGGCTGGGTCCCACCCATCTGCAAGATGGCGGGGACTGAGAGTTGTGCTTTGCCTCGCCTCCCCCACCTGAGGGGTGGGGTTGGCACACCCTCCTCCTATCTTGGTTTTTCCGCTGATTCTCCTGCCCAAAGTGGGGGTCAGAACTGGTGGAGGCCAGTGGCTGGGAGCAGCAAATGGGTGGGTCAGCTCAGAGAAGCGGCAAGCCTTTAAAGCTTCCCCTTCGTGGACCCTGCCCATCCTGGGGGAGGAGGCTTGGCACCTCTGCCCAGGATGTGTTTTGTTTCAGGACCCTGAGAGTGGGAGGCTCTCGACCCAGGGGTCCAGAAACATGTCTGGGGTGGCAGCTGGCGAGCAGCCAGTCAGTCAGGACACTAGAGTTAGGTCATTTTTCAGGGGGCATCTCTAAGATGCCCTCTGAGTGCATTTGGCATTAAATCCCACACTGGCATCAGTGTGGGTTTAATGTGCTGAGAAGTTTGATATCAAACTTCCCAGATTTCAGTAAAGCCATTATGGTGCTGTGGAGTTTGTAATGACAAACTCCCAGACCATATACTCTTTATGGTTTTATTGCACTTACAATGTCTAAGAATGGACTCTTCACTTTGCTCTGCACCAAAACACACAGCCTGCAATGGCAGTATGTGTGTGTTGAGGTACAGGGCGGCACAATATGTGCTGCAGTCCTTAGAGGCCTTCCCTCTTCACAGTGCGCTTGGTACCCATGGTACCTTTTACAAGGGACTTACATGTGGCCAGAGAGTTGCCAATTGGGTTTGCAAAAGTACAGTTTTAGGGAAAGAACATAGGCCCTCGGTACCTGGTTGATAGTAACCCAGGGCACACTTGGTCAAAGAGCATCAACATCAGGCAAAAAGTGAGGGGCAACCATGCAAAAAGGGTCACTTTCCTACAGACATACGCACAAGAAAGGTGTGTGAAATGTAGGTTTATTCATGTAATTAAAGGAGCCCACATCCACGACTGCATGCCGGCAGGAAAACTCCAACTGACCTAAATAGGTCAAGGAGTGCTCCTTATAACAGCGGACTCGAACGTGGAACACACAAAGTAAACTGTAATTAATACATACAAGTCTATGCACGCAGATGCACATAACAGTAATATACAGAAGCACACTTAGATGCACTTACAAAAGAACACACGGCATACAGCAAGGCACACGGCCTCTTTAACATAAGAGGCAGTAACATCATAATAATGACAAAACCACGTGAGCATGCAAGCGCGCACATGTTCCCACAACAGGTAGCAGGGTAGGGTAACCACCTGGCATTGAGGTAAATTCAGGACTGGACTGTAAAACAATTCAGGACAAAGGGTGAAAATTTAGGACAAAGGGTCAGAATTCAGGACAAAAGAAGGAGGTATCATATCCCACGAGTTAAACAATGCATTTATATACTATTTTTTATATTGCACTACTTATTCACTGTGCTGTGTATGACATTGCCTCTAGGTATGCTACATTCGGGTGGTGCATTATGTTCTTGCTCAATAGTAAATTGATGCCCTTGAGCACTGTGTCAAGGGCATCACTCTTACCCAAATATACTCAGTCTTTCTTGGAGAGGAAGCAACAGTAACATTTTGATTATGTTTCTAAACATTTCAATACGCATGGCAAACAGTTTGGGAAATGTTAAGGTAAGTGACATTTTCACCCTCTGCTGGTTTAGGCAAGTTGAACAAACACATCTGGCTCACCTGACCCTCCACTAGATATCAAACATAAAAAAATTAATGAGGCAGAACAGATGATGTGGGTGACAGTCTCACACCAGATGTGAGGTACCCACAACTTGTCTGTAGTCTCACAGCACCAAGAAGGTAACTGCTGCATTACAGTGTATGTAAGGGACCCTATATTTATCTCGTCACTGGGAACCCGACCACCAAACAGAGAATTAAAGAGCAGAATGAAGTCAAGATCAGATGGGAGAACGGCAGCAACTGATTCAAAAGGTCATTGCTAAGAACTGGAAAGATAAGAAAGAAGAACAAGACGGGCAATTCCAAAAAATCAGATACCCCCTTGCGTAAGTACTGGAAAGTATTGTGTACCTGGAGAGTAGTCTCAGCAGAGAGGCCAGAAACTTAAGAGGCACTATCAAGTGGTTGAAAAAGCAGCACCCTACCACCCTGGCAAACTCTGCCGGTGCGATGGTTCATTGGTAGTGCTTGTGGAGGACAGATAGGGGCCGGCCCCTTGGAATGTTGGGTCCTGGGCAATTGCCCACTTGTCCATATCTTAAAATGGCTCTGCAGTTGAATCAAGCCTGAACCAGTGGTCTGGTTCATCCCTAAGTGCCAAAGAGAATGCAGAACCTTCAAAATATTTGGGATACAAATTACACAACAAACAAAATATAAGAACATGATAAAATGTAGAAAGTGTTTGTTTAACACATGGAAGTGTTTCGATTTAGTATATTAGATCACAACATTGCAATCGGCGGGGGAAGGAAGATGGCGGACTGACGCAGCCACGGACAGAAGGCTACACGGAAAGCTCCCGTTTACCATATGCCTGTAAATTTAATGCATAGATACGGTGAGAAGAGATACTGATACGGATATTGAAGAAGTTCGAGGGGACTTACCTCGCGGAGATTGTGGACAGATGCTCGTTGCGGTTGCGGCCGTTGCCGGACGGCTATTGCTTGCGTCCCGGGTCGCTCACTGGTTGATCGGCCCACGCTACTCTGCTGTCCACTGGTTGAGACTGGCCACGGCCCCGGCTTTCTTGCTGGGCGGAGACATGGCCCCGCCGAAGACTATGGCGAGAGGGGCGCGTGTGGCTCGCGTTTCTGTAAACCCGGGAGGAGGCTCGTGGCGGTGGGAGCCGAGAAATCATCAATGGCAGCCCATAGGACGAACGATCCAAGAGGTGCCTCAAGAGTAGGTAAGCCAATGCTGAAGTTGCTGCAGTCTGGCAAAGCTGCAGACTTGTTTACAGCTGGCGAGTTATCAGAGCAGTCAGCGGGGGATAAAATTGTTGACATACTGTTGGAGGCTATACCAGCGGGCCAAGTAAATTTTGGTGACAGCCAAAATGAGTGCCAAGATGTCGGACCTACAGGTCCCATGTGGGACCGAGTCTGTCCGGGGTCAATAGGCTGTCTTCATAAGGCGGAACAAACCAAGGATACAATGTATTCACTTGAATCGCTGCCTGAGATTGGGAACATTGTTGCAAGTAAAACCGGCTGTAGTGGCTGTGAAGAATAGGAGGAAATTGGCACAGTGTCCGGGGGGGAGAAGTCAGCATCTAAAGAGTTGGTTGGATATGAAGGGGATAACGTGGATGCTGATGCATTTACTACTAATACTGACTACTCAGCACAGTCGGCGCTGCAGGATTCACCTCAAATTAGTGAAGGGTCACAGGAGATACGAGGTGTATGCCAAATGAACAATAGCTCTGCATTAACCACGGCAACACACTCTAAGCTGGCTTCACCCCTGGTGACCGACAAACCAGCAGAGGAGGCCCTGTTGGGATCCAGTTCATCTAGTTTATCATCTGTGAAAAAGAAAGGGAGACCAAAGCAGACAAAGGTTTGGAAGAAAACTTCTGAATTGTATGGTACCCACCAACATAACAACGCAATCTCACGAAGTAAAGCTACTTCAGAGGGTCTCCCTCTGCGCAAGTGGGTCCAATCGAAGGGGGAAGTGAAATCACTGATTACTTGGCTTTCAGGTGCAGGTCTGGCATGCGGCCCAGAAACAAGGCACACAGCTGGCACCAGCCTGGAATCATCAGCGCCGCACCTCAGGTATTTAGCCTCGGGTTACAGGGCTCGCCATCGACATCCGCTCCTCTTAGTGGGGGGGAAGAGGCTATTGAGAGACAGTGTTCTAAAAACACACTGGACGGTAATGAGCCATCGCTCTCCCTAATCTTACAGGCCCTACAGTATCAAAGGATGGAAGCACAAGAACACTATGTGCAGGCTAGGGCAGATAATCTCTGTATTCAGCAAGCACTAAATGAAGTAACGTGTAAGGTTGGTATATTAACAAAGGAAATATCTTAATTACAACAAAGGGTCGCTGATACGGAAGAGACCACTACTCCAACAGCCAGATTGGTACAAATGCATGATGCTCAGATGCTTGCCATGCAGACTAAGATAGAGGACTTGGAGAACCGGCAACTCCGCAATAATTTAAGGCTGTTTGGGGTCCCTGAAGACAAGGAGGGATCTGATCCCCGCATGTATGTGGTCCAGTTATTTCAAAGGGCTTTTCCCGACCTTGCGGATTGGGATTGCCAACTACAACGTGTGCATAGACTACCACTTGTATTACACAAACAGGGGTCTCGCTACCCGCGGCCGATGCTGATCTTTTTTGGTAATTTCTTATTGAGGCAAGCAATATCTCTGAAAGCCCGCCCCAGTACTCCGGTAAACGTTGACTCTATCTATTTTCGTGAGATCAGATTTGTGTAGAGCCACCATGGACAGGCGCTGGAAGCTGAGACAGCTTATCGATCCGCTAAAGGCTGAAGGGGCACAGGTCTTCCTACAGGAGCCCGCACGATTAAAGGTCATTAAAGGTGGACACTCGCAGTTTTTCTTCACTGAACAGGAGGCTAAGCAAGCTCTAAGCAAATGGCAATAAGAGGCAGACGGGAAAAAGACTTAGTAGTCTAGGCTTGCAAGGGCATTGACTATGAAAATGTAGCCCATTTTTGTATTATGTACGATTAATATTACGGAATTATGATCTTTCTTTTTTTCTCCTTCTCTCTTTTGTTATTCTGGGCACGGCTGGGTATGGGGGCAACCTGGGAGCACTGCCTCCTTGTAGCTGCCAATTCATCGGCAGCTCATAAGGGGAAGGATTCCTTCTTCACGATACAGGGAGGGGGTGGGGGGGAAATGGGGGGCGAGTGGTGCTAGGGGGGTTTTGGGAGGGGATGTAGAGGAAAATGTCAACAGGGGTGCACACAAGCACCCAGGTCGGGTGGTAGTGAACTGTATTAGAGAATATAGTAGTCAAAGTAGGATGAGTAGGTACATTAGTCATGATGGTAGATTGATTATTTTAGGCTCGATTTTCGGAGGCACAAAGCAACACCTCCTATGGAGCTGATTAGATGTATGGCCTGGAATGTATTAGGCCTAAACAACGGAGTTAAGAGGCAACTAGTCCGGGAAGAATTAAAAATGTATCGACCTCAGATCGTTCTCCTTACAGAGACACATCTGGCCTACAAAGACCGTGGTCTTTTCAAACATCTGGGGTATCAAACAATTGTATGTACAACTCAGAGTGCCTCCATAAGGGGAACAGCTATATTAGCGGACAAGAAATTTGACTATAGAACTATCAAGGTCTCAGCAGATCAGCGAGGAAGATGGGCATTGGCGCAGCTTGAGATAAAGGGTATGAAATATGTGTTTTGCTCAATATACGGCCCTAATGTTGATGATCCCACTGTTTTTGGCTTCTTAAATTTAGAATTGTTAGATTGGCAGGGGGAGTGTTTGATTATGGGGAATTTTAATTGTAATGCAAATTATTCTATTGATTCAATGAGCAGAGCAGCCACTTCTAGAACGGGGAAGGTTAGGGTTGCAATTTTAGAAATGGGGCGGTTGCATTGCATAAGGGATGCCTAGCGGGTACCTCACCCAACGATCCCAGGTTATACCTACTATTCTGCTCCACATAGGCAATACTATAGAATTGACATGGCCTGGGTTTCGGATAATATAATGCTATCTGCGGATATAGAAGTGTGCCCCAGGATTACTTCTGACCATAACCCCATCTTATTGTTCTTTCAGGTCGAAGCCGCTCGTAAGGTGGTTAGGCCTTTTTAATTTCCATCTTATAACTTACGGACAGTAAGTACTTAGCCATTATTATTAAAAAGTCTAGAGGACTTCTTTACAGATAATGTTGGGACGGCCTCCCCTTTAATCGTTTGGGACGCAATGAAGGCGTTCATAAGGGGGGTCACGCAACAGTATATCTGGCAGCAAAATAAAGAGTGGGAGGCTTTATGCAGAGCTGCTCTCCAAGCACTGTTTGCTGTTGAATTACACCACACGGATGCGGTCCGGCGAGGTGCTAGCGACCAGGATCAGCTGTATATCTCCTTATTAGATGCAAGGACGGCCATGAGTAGGTTGTTAAGGGAGAAAACTGCGGAGAGTTATAATAAGCACCGGTCCCAACAATATGAATGTGGCGATCAAATTGGGAGGGTGCTTGCCCATCAGGTAGCAGGCAACAGAGCTAAAACTCAGGTATTTTGCATACACACCCACAGGCAATAGTTGAGCAATTCTCCAGGGGCCAGATGTACGACGCTTTTTAGCGTGCGCAAACGGGTCTTAGAGTCGTTTGCTTACGCTAAAAAGCATGGGCCCATGTACTAACAGAACTAAATACTGTTTTGCAACTCGCTATTAGGAAGGGGCGTTCCCTTCCTAATAGCGACCGCAAAGGAATGTACCAATGTTTTGCGACCGCAATTGCAGTCGCAAAACACTCGCAAATTACCACCTACTTCAAGTAGGTGGTAATATATTTGCAAATAGGGGGACCCCTTTCCCTTTGCAAATGCATGCAATATTATTTTTTAAGGGCAGGCAGTGGTCCCAGGGACCACTGCCTGCCCTTAAAAAATGAAACAAAAACGTTTCATTTTTTTTTTTTTATGCATCCCTTTTTCCTTTAAGGAAAACGGGCTGCATTTAAAGAAAAAGCTGCTTTATTTAAAAGCAGTCCCAGACATGGTGGTCTGCTGAGCCCAGCAGGCCACCATCCCTGGGAGGGCCTGTTATTCCCAATGGGCTAGCAAATTGCGAGAGGCTCATTAATATTCATGAGCCTTGCAATTTGCGACCCCATTGGGAATCGCAAACAGTGTTGAACACATGTTGTACATGCCAAATAGTGCCTCGCAAATTGGGAGTCGCAAATGCGACACAATTTGCGAGGCGCTATTTGGCAGGTCGTACATCTGGCCCTAAGTTTTATCAAAAATTTTATGCGCAAACTACACTACCAGATGAGAAAGTTTTGCAGCAGTATCTCAAGGGCAGTGGTCTCCCGCTTTTGAGGGAGGGAGACTCAGGGGCATATTATCAAGGCGGTGTTAAAGAATTATCGCCGCTTTAGCGTCCGTTTTCGGACGAAAGCGGCGATAATTTTATCGCCTAATTATCAAGGACACGCTAGCGCGTGATTCCTTGAATTAGCGTCCGTTTTCTGCACGCCTCCCATCGCATCGCTAATGAGATGCAAAGGAGGCGTGCCTGTGAAAACAACATGGGGAAATATCGCTAACCCAGGTATCGCCATATTAGCAACGTGGGTTAGCGATATTTTAAATCGCGTTAAGTATGCCTTAACGCAGGAATTTAACGTCTGCTAAATTCCTGACTAAGGCATACCTAACATGGGGGGTGGATTGTGTGGCTAAGACAATTGCAAAGAGAAGGGGCCCCCTGACACTAGTGAGAAGTACACCTAGACAGGGAAAAGACATTAATGTAAATACTCTAGGGCTACTTCAGACCATGAACCCTCAAACCATGAGAAGGCTGAGAAATAACTATAGTGACACTAAAAATTGGAAATATATAAAAAAGTTTATTTATAAATTATCTTAATCCTATTGGTAGGTAACTATAAAAACACATATTAGACATAAAGATATTCATACAGAGACTAACAATTATACAACATTCTGACCACATTCATTCACAATCAAAGGCATACTACATACATATACTCAAATTGATATACATGATTATTCCATCCCACATGATTGGGTTTAAGCAGACTATAACGAACAAACAACAACAACACTTAAATGAGAAGTTTGCATTTTTAGGGTGGTTTTCAAAGATGACTCTACGCGCGTTTCGACAGAAACACTGTCTTCATCAGGAGTTCCACCTCAGAATGTTGTGCTCTGTAAAGAATAACATATATATATATCACATACATATAAGACATAATTTTAAATATGATTTTAAGTGTCACTATAGTTAATAAATATGATGATTACATGTGATAATAAGGACCCATAATTGGACTGAGGGTATAATATCTTATTATCATTATATAGAACTAGAAAATTGAAAACGAGCCTGACAAATTATAAACAAAAATACAAACATATAATCTCCCAAACAACAGATAACACTACAAACATACAATGGAAAACTATTGCCAATGATCTGCATTCTTTATGTGAATACCATATCAACAATGCTGAAATCCCCTTATTGAAGGAAGATATAATTGGTGTCTTTAAAAGGCAATTAGATTGGAAAAAATAAATGCATATTGTTCAAGATAAATATAAAATACTAAAATGAAATTTATAACCGAAACAATAATAGAAAAATGTGTATTACCAAAACCATCCAGCATCTGTACGTAGGCTGATAAGAGGTTTAAATGGTTCAGTTCAAGACAAAGATGTTATATCTTCAAGAATTTGTTCCTGTCATCCAGGGTACACCTGTAAGGTTCTAAAGCGGTGCACCAAAACAGAAAAATGGAAAGAATAAATAATCTTTCCAGTACTAACTAGGTACATCCTTGAATATGAGAAGATATTCTAACCAACCACTAAGAATATTTGTTTACCTTATGCTGATAATGGCCTGTCTCGAAAGGGAACAGATTTAGTATATTAACCGACTCCTCAAGAAAAAGGCCCTGAAACAGATAAACAGACCCAAAACACCATATATAAAAACACAAACCAAAATAATTGTGAAAATGTCTAGGTTGAATCATTCTCTATAAGTATCAGCAAGGGCAGATCGTACCTACTTGATAAAATGTATCCAACAAGAGAGACGAGCTGCTAGTCCCTCAGATGGTTAGAAATAGATGCTGGAAAATAAGCAACAAACAGGAACAAAGTGTTCCATAAAATAGAATGTACTCGAAACATGGTTGCTGATTTTTATTGGCAGAAAAGTTAGAGTGACACATAATGCCTTACATAAGAATGATAAAATTATCTAAAGCATTTCAGCGAGACCCCAACCGTCTAAAAAGAATCGAATCTCAGGTATATAGTGAAAAAATCTGTATGGGCAATCACTCAAAGAAAACGGTTACAGCAATGACACCTCACGAATGAGACTGGTTTGGACCCTGAACAATGAGTAAATGTTAATCGAAGCAAAACGTATGTATGCGAACAATTAACATGAACCACCAATAGTCTTTATTTTATATGGGTGTAAACGCCCCTAAAGAGATGTATCCCAATACATGTGTATCATTGCCAACAGACTGATAGCAGCAGGATATCCCCGCAATTGCTAAGTACGTGCGGGAATCTCACACTCGGATTACTGATATCAATGATTCAAATAACAACAAGACTACTCTAATCAATGTTTGACTCTGTCAATTAAGCTCTAATCAAAGTTTAATGCCAAAAAGGTAATGGCGCGAAAAAGACAGAAGAAAAAGACGGTACGTTTAAATGCTATCGAAACAGCCATCTTAAGACCTTAACACATAATGGGATAGGCGGAGCAATGCCCGGCCAAAAAACGGCAAAAACAAGGACGGTACGTTATTATGTTATCAGAGAACCAGTCTTATAACATTATCAACATGATGGGAAAGGCGGAGCAATGCCCGGCCAAAATCCAGCAAAAGAGGAAATACGAGGTGCTTACAGGTAACAGAGAACCAGTCTTATAACATTATCAACATGATGGAAAAGGCGGAGCAATGCCCGGCCAGAATCCAGCAACAGGGGAAATACGAGAGCAACAAACAAAGAAAAATGCATCCCGATATACATGTGTTATGACAACACTCAATGAAGACAACAAACACCCAGGCTTTTACAAAGCATCCACGAATTCTCACATTGTGCTTACCGATATTGGCAATCCAAAATGTTGAACAGCTCTGTTCTCTGTTTAGCAGCCTACCGAAGCTGCTGAAAAACGCCGAAATGCCGATGGCGCGAAAAAGACGGTATGTTTTAAATACTGTCGAGAAACAGTCATATGACCTTGTCACGTGATGGAAAAGGGCAGGACCAGCACCGGTCAACCACAAAGGGTGAAGAAATACTTAATTCAGAAAGTACCGCGATCTTAACGGCAAAGAATGTAAAATTAGAAGTGTCAGTGTATATGAATACATACACCATAATCCTAATATATATATATGCCGTACTGTGACAATATACAGACAAATATATAAACATTGCAACTAAAGTTAGCTATGCATATATGCACAGCAAGATATAATTAATAGTGAGTACAGCAAATGACAAAAGCGACTCACCTTCAAAGGGAAACCCTAAAGGAGATATATACAAAAATGCGGTACCCAAGGTATATATATGGACAACCAGCGATAATTGGGAGAAATACAGAAGGACATCACCACCTAAAACCTACGCATATATCCATAGATGTACAGCAAAATTTCAAAAAACTGGTAGAATATACCATTGGAAAAATTTCCATAGCCTATGCCGAGGTCCAGTATATTTAAGAGTACATATAAGTATCGCTACCCAAAGGCTGTGCATATGTCCAAAGAAAACCAACAGCAAGATATAATAGATAAATATAACTATAGATAGAAACAAATAACCTATACTTTAGGAAATATTGACCGTACTAGTCATTATAGCGAATCGCTTGGTCCCATGGGATATCAAAATTTAGCCCATTGATATGGGAACACAAAGAGTAAATCCAGAATACCTCTCTGCGTTTTCTTATTGATTCTGCTTGTAGACTGTTTTTAATTTCAATTTTTTCCAAGATTAACCATCTTATTTGAGTCTCACGATGGTTCATTTCCAAATAGTGTTTGACTATCGGTGCCGTAAGTTTTTTTGTTTTAATGGCCGAGCGATGTTCTGTCAGGCGGACCGAAAATTGTCGTGACGTCTCGCCAACATATCCCTTGTCACAAGGGCAAAGTAACAGATATATGACATTATCTGTTTTACAGTTAGTAAAAGTTCTAAGTTTTATTTCCTTTTTTTGATAAAGGAACTTATCTGTGACTATCGCCCCATCACATGCCTTGCAATGAAAACATTTGTGATTGCCGTTGATGGAGTGGCTACCGTCCAAAGTTCTTTGTATAAATGGTGGTTTAACTTGCAATCTAGAGTGAACCACCAGATCTTTTAAATTCTTATTTCGCTTGTGGGCAAACATGGGGCGTTGAAATGCCCTCTCTAGATCTGAATTAACATTAAGAATATGCCATTGGGCATTAATGGTTTGTCGAATCTTCTCATTCAAAGATGAGTGTCTAGTAACACATACCAATTTCGGAGGATCTTTTTTTGTATTGGTTTGAAGTAAATGATCTCGATCATAAAACCTGGCCCTTTTATATGCCTCTCTTACAAGTCTCCTTGGATAGCCACGGTCTATGAACCTTTGTTTCATTGTTATTGCCCTCATGTCAAAGTCATGTACACTGGTGCAATTACGTCGGACACGTAAAAATTGCCCCATAGGAATGCTTTCTCGTTGACATTTTGGGTGATAGCTAGAGATATGCAATAACGTGTTTCTTGCTGTTGGTTTAGTGTAGAGATCTACTTGGAGAACGGAGTCTACCTCTTTAATTTCAATATCCAAATATTCAATTTTCCCATCTCCAATGTTGGCTGTGAAACTTAAATTTGTGTCACAAAGACATAAGGTTACTACTTTTTCAGATTCGTCCGATACAGATAACGAGTCTAGCCCCCATCAGTCTAACTATGGATCAGATAGAGGTAGCCATCCTTTAAACTACCAAAGAGGCCAGTTGCCTTTTTTAGGCAGACGAGGGCCACGGAGAGGCCCTTGGAAACCGAGGTATCAGTCGAGGTTCAACACGAATTACAATCATCACGAATACCCTCAAAGCAATGCACAGTACCTAGTGACCAGGAATGTTTTCATTGCAAGGCATGTGATGGGGCGATAGTCACAGATAAGTTCCTTTATCAAAAAAAGGAAATAAAACTTAGAACTTTTACTAACTGTAAAACAGATAATGTCATATATCTGTTACTTTGCCCTTGTGACAAGGGATATGTTGGCGAGACGTCACGACAATTTTCGGTCCGCCTGACAGAACATCGCTCGGCCATTAAAACAAAAAAACTTACGGCACCGATAGTCAAACACTATTTGGAAATGAACCATCGTGAGACTCAAATAAGATGGTTAATCTTGGAAAAAATTGAAATTAAAAACAGTCTACAAGCAGAATCAATAAGAAAACGCAGAGAGGTATTCTGGATTTACTCTTTGTGTTCCCATATCAATGGGCTAAATTTTGATAACCCATGGGACCAAGCGATTCGCTATAATGACTAGTACGGTCAATATTTCCTAAAGTATAGGTTATTTGTTTCTATCTATAGTTATATTTATCTCTTATATCTTGCTGTTGGTTTTCTTTGGACATATGCACAGCCTTTGGGTAGCGATACTTATATGTACTCTTAAATATACTGGACCTCGGCATAGGCTATGGAAATTTTTCCAATGGTATATTCTACCAGTTTTTTTAAATTTTGCTGTACATCTATGGATATATGCGTAGGTTTTAGGTGGTGATGTCCTTCTGTATTTCTCCCAATTATCGCTGGTTGTCCATATATATACATTGGGTACCGCATTTTTTGTATATATCTCCTTTAGGGTTTCCCTTTGAAGGTGAGTCGCTTTTGTCATTTGCTGTACTCACTATTAATTATATCTTGCTGTGCATATATGCATAACTAACTTTAGTTGCAATGTTTATATATTTGTCTGTATATTGTCACAGTACGGCATATATATATTAGGATTATGGTGTATGTATTCATATACACTGACACTTCTAATTTTACATTCTTTGCCGTTAAAATCGCGGTACTTTCTGAATTAAGTATTTCTTCACCCTTTGTGGTTGACCGGTGCTGGTCCTGCCCTTTTCCATCACGTGACAAGGTCATATGACTGTTTCTCGACAGTATTTAAAACATACCGTCTTTTTCGCGCCATCGGCATTTCGGCGTTTTTCAGCTGCTTCGGTAGGCTGCTAAACAGAGAACAGAGCTGTTCAACATTTTGGATTGCCAATATCGGTAAGCACAATGTGAGAATTCGTGGATGCTTTGTAAAAGCCTGGGTGTTTGTTGTCTTCATTGAGTGTTGTCATAACACATGTATATCGGGATGCATTTTTCTTTGTTTGTTGCTCTCGTATTTCCCCTGTTGCTGGATTCTGGCCGGGCATTGCTCCGCCTTTTCCATCATGTTGATAATGTTATAAGACTGGTTCTCTGTTACCTGTAAGCACCTCGTATTTCCTCTTTTGCTGGATTTTGGCCGGGCATTGCTCCGCCTTTTCCATCATGTTGATAATGTTATAAGACTGGTTCTCTGATAACATGATAACGTACCGTCCTTGTTTTCGCCGTTTTTTGGCCGGGCATTGCTCCGCCTATCCCATTATGTGTTAAGGTCTTAAGATGGCTGTTTCGATAGCATTTAAACGTACCGTCTTTTTCTTCTGTCTTTTTCGCGCCATTACCTTTTTGGCGTTAAACTTTGATTAGAGCTTAATTGACAGAGTCAAACATTGATTAGAGTAGTCTTGTTGTTATTTGAATCGTTGATATCAGTAATCCGAGTGTGAGATTCCCGCAGGTACTTAGCAATTGCGGGGATATCCTGCTGCTATCAGTCTGTTGGCAATGATACACATGTATTGGGATACATCTCTTTAGGGGCGTTTACACCCATATAAAATAAAGACCATTGGTGGTTCATGTTAATTGTTCGCATACATACGTTTTGCTTCGATTAACATTTACTCATTGTTCAGGGTCCAAACCAGTCTCATTCGTGAGGTGTCATTGCTGTAACCATTTTCTTTGAGTGATTGCCCATACAGATTTTTTCACTATATACCTGAGATTCGATTCTTTTTAGACGGTTGCGGTCTCGCTGAAATGCTTTAGATAATTTTATCATTCTTATGTAAGGCATTATGTGTCACTCTAACTTTTCTGCCAATAAAAATCAGCAACCATGTTTTGAGTACATTCTATTTTATGGAACACTTTGTTCCTGTTTGTTGCTTATTTTCCAGCATCCATTTCTAACCATCTGAGGGACTAGCAGCTCGTCTCTCTTGTTGGATACATTTTATCAAGTAGGTACGATCTGCCCTTGCTGATACTTATAGAGAATGATTCAACCTAGACATTTTCACAATTATTTTGGTTTGTGTTTTTATATATGGTGTTTTGGGTCTGTTTATCTGTTTCAGGGCCTTTTTCTTGAGGAGTCGGTTAATATACTAAATCTGTTCCCTTTCGAGACAGGCCATTATCAGCATAAGGTAAACAAGTATTCTTAGTGGTTGGTTAGAATATCTTCTCATATTCAAGGATGTACCTAGTTAGTACTGGAAAGATTATTTATTCTTTCCATTTTTCTGTTTTGGTGCACCGCTTTAGAACCTTACAGGTGTACCCTGGATGCAGGGGCGGTGCGTCCATTGGGGCGTTGGGGCGTAGCCCCCCCGCCCGTAGCTCCTTCGGCGTCTTTGAACCTTAAGTTCAAAGAGCCGAGGGAGAACTGACAATCATGTCAGTCAGCATGACATCGGACCGCCCACCCCCTTCAGAGTCTGAAGGGGTGGGCGGTCCTGCGTCATGTTGACTGACATGATTGTCAGAGGGACCAGGGGCAGCAGGCAGCACTGCAGCACAAGTGCGCATGAGTGGGCAAGGGCACCGAATTTTCGCGCCGTGCCCAGTCATGCGTACTTGTGTGTGCACTGGCTTGACGCATGCCCATTAGGAGAGCGAGGGTTGAGCAAAGGCTCAAACCTCGGTCTCCTAATGGGCAGGCGGGCGAGAGGTAACCGTGCCTAAGCCAATCCTGGCGCTGCCAGCAGCGCCAGGATTGGCTGAGAGGGGCTGTAGGGCCAAACGGAGTCGGACCCGAGGCGGCGCGGACGGCGGACCTCCTTCAGGTGAGGTAGGATTTTCTTTTTTATTTAAAATATCCCCCGGGCCCCCGGCACAACACCCCCCCGAGCCGCGCTGTGCCCTGGTATGGGCTATAGTTAAGATTTCCGCTTGCTTTCACTATATATTTGCCACTTTGTATTATTCTCTTCTTTACGTCCTGTTCTGCTGGCAAATTGAAGCGCGTTTTGTCGCCATTATACTCTGCACACTTAAATTCAAAGTAGAGGTGTAATTTACAGATTTACATTACGTCCACATGATCATCTAAATTATACTGCAACATGTGTCACGATAATAGGAATAACATGTTTTTTTATGTTTGTGTTCATCCAGAATCTTTCATGGTCCTTTGATTTGGGCCCTGTGACAGCAGCACGTGGCTTGCCAAGAAGTAGTTACAGCAGTCTAAGAGGCGCTATCTGCCAGCAATGCTTGGCCTTAGTAAATATGGGCGTTACACAGAGGTTTATGACAGAGTAAAGGGTGGATGTGCACAAAGAACATAGCTTTACTAAACTTTATTAAACATCGCAATTGCTGCGTAACTGTCAGGACGGGCACTGCTTCAGCACATTTGATCAGAGTTATCTTAGATTCGAAGCGTTGTGGGGGGCGCAGTGAAGTTTATGGAGCCTGGTCGAGGCTGGTCTGTGTCTTCTCTGAGATGATTTCCACACACTGTACATGGATTTACTTCGATGACATCACCATCGCGTCACATTTAAGTGTTTCAGCTTCTAGCAATATCGTCAATATGCAAATTAGTGTTTGTAAGACTTGAAAACCTCCTGCCTCTGTGTGGTCTCAGAATGGTAGCCGGTTTGTGAAAATAGACTGGCGGGGCGCCAGGAACTCTTAAAGTAAGATTCCAGGCGCTGGCTTCAGGGGGCTGGGCTGGAGTGTGCAATGTTTATTTGTAATGTTGAAATCTCACTTGGCTCAAAGTTAGGAGGCGAACTTGAGATAACGTGCGTGTACGAACACTGTGCACATAATCGAGAAGACCAGCGGCCCAGACAACATCTCAGAAGCCCGGATAGCTCAGTCGGTAGAGCATCAGACTTTTAATCTGAGGGTCTAGGGTTCAAGTCCCTATTTGGGCGGAAGAATTTTTTTCCTGTTATTCAGCAGATTTGAAATGAAGGGTTTTATTTAAATTTATTTTGCTTTTTACTCTTTTATTTCGATCGCTCTAACTTTTCCTCTGTTGTCATCCGGGTTTCTTAAAACCAGTAGCGACTCCACCTGTTATAGAAGTTTTCACTTACATTTAAGAGTCAGTCGCTGTTTTTTGCCTACGCGGCAAACTGTGACGTCCAACATTCCGCATTTAATACATTTATGGTCTCAGTGATTGAAAACGACCTACAAAGCCCTCTGATCACAAGCAAACTTCTAATTTATACCAAACCACACTTTCTGCCAGTGCTGCAAGGTGACCGTGTCGAGCTTTGCTACCAGTTTATATTTTATTATCCTTACTACGACTGACGCTTTTCGGTAAAACACCTGATATAATGTTTGTAACAATGTATCAAGTAGGTTTCCACAAGGGAGGGGAGAATTGTTTTCCATATATTTAAAGGGATGTCAAATGTGACCCCACTTTTTATTTTCATAACTTTTATGATGAATGAATTGAGAGAAAAACAATGGAATGTGTAATTTGCTGAAAGCGAACTCTCTTAACTCATTCCCAGCACCTGAGTCTCTCACTCTCTCTTAACTCACTCCCAGTGCCTGCGTCTCTCACCCTCTCACACCCCCTTAACTCATTCCCACTGCCTGTGCCTCTCACCCAACTCACTCCCAGCACCAGTCTCTCACACTTTCGTAACTAACTCCCAGCACCCGAGTCTCTCACTCTCTCTTAACTCACTCCCAGTGCCCGAGTCTCTCACTCTCTCACACTCTCTTAACTCACTCCTGGTGCCTGAGTCTCCCTCTATGTTCAGAGTCTGGCCATTCCGTGCCTATGTTTGTGTAAACATTGGTGTGGGGGTGAATGTCTTGGCAGAGAGCAGTGTTCAACTCTTGGGTACAACAAGATACGGTCTTGCGCGTCAGCAAATAAGCCAGGCTGGGACATTTTAATCTTCTGTATAAGATTCCAACAGACTTTAGCTGTTTCCCAGTTCAGTAAGTGTCACTTCTCGCACTAGATACAACCACAGAGCACTTCATTTTAATGATGTATCTGCATTCTAAGTTATCGGCAGGATAGCTGAAAAACCTCAATATGCTATTGTACCAGCACCCTCCACAAGAAACAAGCATTGGCATAGCCAATAGGTCTCACCTTTGGGACCGTACAAGTGTTTAATTTAATCACGCATACATTCTTTCAACAAACAGAGTCTTACAAATCCCAATATACTGCAAACAATGTCGTCGCTGGCCTTATGCAGAGTGTTGTAATCCGTTTGTTTGTCACAAGTACAATTGTAATGAAAGCATGCTCTGTTCTGCAAGTATAAAACAGGACTGTTAATGCTAACAATCAATGCCTGGTTTTGCAGTTGAAAAGTATCCATGTAAACACATTTAATAAATGTATTTAAGAAACAATCTGAAATGCAGAAAAGCCTTAGTTACATTTTAGTAAAAGAAACCTCTTTCTTTAATGCATTTGGTGCTTTTGAGGGCTGGGGGCGCTGGGTGAGTGAATGATGGTTTTGTTTCTGCATCTGCGCTAGAACGCTTTGAAAACGAAAGGTCAGAGTGTAATTGCTTTTCCAATGCATCAGCTAAGCTTTTGTGATTCTGAATTTAAGATGTGGTAATTTGCAAACCAGGATATTTGATTTGCGCGTTCATCGGAGACATGTTTGAATTTGTTGGCAAACTTACTGAACTTAAATGGCGCTCTTCTACCAACTCGGTTGGATTGTATTTTTTAGGCGTTTTGTGTTTAGGTAATGTTTATTTCTTGATCTTTAAGGACGCTAAATGCTTGTGCTTTTGTGAATGCCACGTGTGTGTGCATACACATGTTGCATACATATACATACATATTTAGATCAGGTGTGTGGGTCTGGCATGTTTGAAAGGCTCTGCTGGGGCGGGATTTATAAACAAAGGATAGTGTGGGGCAATATTTTGGTGTTTTCTGCCTCTCGCTGCCAAGTTTGAGGGAGGCTTGCGTGGGCTCTAATGCTGTCGCCATGCTCCCTCCACCATTAAATGGAACGGAGAATTAAGCAACCTATTTGCGCTGGTTATTTTTGCTGGCATTTCAGTTTGTTACCTATCCTCTTTTAAGGATTCATTATTTGTGTTCACTTTTATATCCTTTCACTTTGTCACTCTATCAGACTCAACTATGTCATTCTGTGTTTGACTGATCCCGGTTTAAAAGAACCAGGGGTGGTGTTGGCGATTAAGAGGCTGAGGCCGTTTCAGAGAACAGTTTGTGTTGCCAGCATTAGCTTTATGATATGAACATATTTGTTTCGGCCGCATTGTAGTTTGTTAGCAGTAAATTGGACAGTGTTTGTTCCTTTTTATGACTTGCCATTGTTGTCTGTGGTATTTCAATGTATTTTAATTATTTGAAGGTTTCGTCTAACGCTTTCAAAAGCCCTTGGGTGTCAGAGGTTTTACAGGTAAGAATATAGCAACTTATTCAGGGATCGAATGAGATGCTGTAGAAATTAGTCGTCAGATATATTTACATTACCTGATAAAATAAGAAAGGGAAACTACTATGTTATATGACATCTCTTTATTAATGTAATAACTGCACTTTCACAATTGCTTTATTAACCATCCTGCTTTCTCAAATTTGCTTGAAAATGCACCATTTGTCCACTCTTTTTTCAAAATTTCCCCCCCTTAGGTTGTTCGGGCTCGCTCGCTACGCTCGCTCGCTGCGGTGCAGTATGCCAATAATTTTACGCCCCACCACTTTCAAATGTCACCAGCCACCACTGCCTGGATGACAGGAACAAATTCTTGAAGATATAACATCTTTGTCTTGAACTGAACCATTTAAACCTCTTATCAGCCTACGTACAGATGCTGGATAGTTTTGGTAATACACATTTTTCTATTATTGTTTCGGTTATAAATTTCATTTTAGTATTTTATATTTATCTTGAACAATATGCATTTATTTTTTCCAATCTAATTGCCTTTTAAAGACACCAATTATATCTTCCTTCAATAAGGGGATTTCAGCATTGTTGATATGGTATTCACATAAAGAATGCAGATCATTGGCAATAGTTTTCCATTGTATGTTTGTAGTGTTATATGTTGTTTGGGAGATTATATGTTTGTATTTTTGTTTATAATTTGTCAGGCTCGTTTTCAATTTTCTAGTTCTATATAATGATAATAAGATATTATACCCTCAGTCCAATTATGGGTCCTTATTATCACATGTAATCATCATAATTATTAACTATAGTGACACTTAAAATCATATTTAAAATTATGTCTTATATGTATGTGATATATATATATATGTTATTCTTTACAGAGCACAACATTCTGAGGTGGAACTCCTGATGAAGACAGTGTTTCTGTCGAAACGCGCGTAGAGTCATCTTTGAAAACCACCCTAAAAATGCAAACTTCTCATTTAAGTGTTGTTGTTGTTTGTTCGTTATAGTCTGCTTAAACCCAATCATGTGGGATGGAATAATCATGTATATCAATTTGAGTATATGTATGTAGTATGCCTTTGATTGTGAATGAATGTGGTCAGAATGTTGTATAATTGTTAGTCTCTGTATGAATATCTTTATGTCTAATATGTGTTTTTATGGTTACCTACCAATAGGATTAAGATAATTTATAAATAAACTTTTTTATATATTTCCAATTTTTAGTGTCACTATATTTATTTCTCAGCCTTCTCATGGTTTGAGGGTTCATGGTCTGAAGTAGCCCTAGAGTATTTACATTATTGTGTGGCTAAGACCACAGGCCCTATTCACAGGATTATCGCCGTTTTTCCATGGAACATCGCTGAAAAACCAGCGCTGTTCCATGGAAAACACCGCTATCACTGAAAAATTATCGCCTTTGCGCTAAGCGTTGGTAATACAGCGCTAGCATGGCGATAATTTTCAGCGATAGCCGGCGATACTATTCCCCACGCTAAGAGCGGTCAGCAATAATTATCGCTGCCGCTTGATAATATGCCCCTCAGTCTTATTGGAATATGCAATTACGCATGACGAAATAACCGAGGCAATATCTAGCCTACCCTCTGGGAAGGCTGCCGGGGAGGATTCCATACCAGCCGAGTTTTATAAAACTTTCAAAAGCATCACTGGCCCACCTCTGGCGGAGGTTATAAAATATATAGGGTCTAGCGGGAGGGTCCCTGAATCTTGGAATATGACAAATATAGTCTTTTTTCTAAAAAAGGACAAGCCACCAGAGGAGTGCGGTTCTTATCGACCGATTTCTCTCATTAACTCTGACGCCAAGATTTTTGCTAAAGTTTTGGCTACTTGCCTGGCCCCAATAATGCCCGGATTGGTATCTAGTCAGAAGCATGGCTTCATTCAGGGTAGAGATACTACTGCTCATGTCAATACTGCAGTGGAGGCTTTTGATCTAGCTAGGAAGTCAGCAGTGAGTCTGTGCATGGTCCTAATAGATGCCGAAAAGGCTTTCAACCGGGTTGTTTGGGACTATTTATGGGCTACACTTGCAGCATTTTGTTTGAGAGGGAGATTTAGCCAATGGATACAAGCTCTGTATAGTAAACCTCAAGCCAAACTACTCTATGCTAGCTTACAATCACCACCTTTTCCAATATTAAGTGGTACCAGGCAGGATGCCCCCTCTCTCCTTTGCTATTTGCTCTGTATATTGAGCCATTCATTCGGGCACTACATTCCAATTCACAAATCGTACCGCTGACGTCAGGAGTAAGTCAGCTTAAAGTCACTGCCTACGCAGACGACATAGCTGTCTTCACTACCGACCCAGCAACTGTAATAAACCTTATTGAAGATGAAGCAAGTAAATTTGGCCTTTTTTCAGGCTACAAGTTAAATGTGAAGAAGACACAAGTGCTTCTCAGCTTCCTGCCTGACAGACCTGTAGTGGGTGTTTGCCCTGTAGTCACGTACCTAGGGGTGCGTATCTCGACGCAGATCGAACGTATACCTGCATTAAACTACGAACCCTTGTTGGAAGCTACAACTAAGCAATTGAAAAGCTGGCATAAGCTCCCAATTGGTATAGTGGGGAGGTGCAATATTATAAAAATGAAAGTACTCCCAAAGTTTCTATACTTATTCCGATTAATCCCCCTTTGTGTTTCCAACTCCTTTTTCAGGGAGCTAGAAGTGGTGTTAGGCAGCTTTATTTGCGGGTATAAAAAAGCACGACGGGCAATAGACTTATTGAAGCTTCCGTTTAATCAGGGCAGGTTAGATTTTCCGGATTTTAAAATGTATTACTGGGCAGCATTTGTGGGGTGTCTTCGCAGTCTCCTGGATCCTGAAACCCAAAATATTTGTCATCGCTTGGTCTTGGGGTCGGACTGTCGAATGTTTTTAAACAAAGCCAATGACCCTAACTATCTCAAATGTGTTCGGTTTAAGACCATCAGGGACAGCGTACACATATGGCGAGCAATTCTTACTAAATGTACTTTGTCGCTTTTCCATGACAAACTTCCATTATGGGGCAATCCCATGCTTCCAGAGGTATTTCATGATACAATTAGCAGACAGTGGGCTAGGTATGGGATTCATTGTCTGGGGCATTTGTATGATCACAAGGGCTTTAGTACATTTGAAAACCTACAGCTTCTTTTCAATCTCCCTGGTCATATGTTTTTTAAATATCTTCAGATTAGGGACTATTTTCTGAAACATCTAGCCTTAACGGCAGTATCTAGATATGGGAGTGCTTGCATGGGGAGAAGCCGAAATCAGCAATTAGTATTATGTATCAATGCCTTGGCAAGTTTAGACAGAATGGTTGTGAAAAGCTAGCTGCACGATGGAGTAAGACCCTGGGGATAAATGTTACTCCTATAATCATTAATCAGACACAAGAAACTATAGATGGATCAATCCATTATATTAATTTAAGATTACAGCCGTTACGTACAATTTGTATGCTCTATTACACCCCAGAGAAGATTGCTAGCTGGGCTCAGGGGGGTCAAGGAGGGGACCGTAATAAATGCATAGTACACATGTTTGCCACTTGCCCAGAGCTAGAAACATTTTGGCAGAAGATAAGCTATGCTATGAGGCTACGATTGGGGACAGATTCCCCTCCTACAGTCATGGAAATCATGTTGGGCTATAAAAAAGAGAGCCATGGATTGAGACGTCTTATCACAATCTTATTGGTTACTGTCCGACTTATTATAGCCAGGGCTTGGATTTCTCCTAAACCTCCTTCTATCATTGAATGGTGGGCTATAGTGAAGGAAACTTATGAAATGGAGAAAGCCCTAGCCCGGGCAAGAGGAGCTCGCTCTCTGATGAAATTTGATGCTATATGGGGGAGCTTATTATTAGATACGTAAGATCAATAGACTAGATAGGGGGACTGAGTAGAATGTAATTGTGAATTTGGAATTTAGATGCTAGCCTTAAGTTTATTATTAATATTTGCAATTTTATTGTCCTACGTATGTTTATATATGTGTTTGTGATGTACTTCTATTGAGTTTTTGATATGTTATAAGACACTTTAAAAATAAGTTGTAATAAAGCTCCCTTGTTGACAATAAAAATATTTATAAAAAAAGAAAAAGATCACAACATTGCATTGACATTTATTTGAATTGGAAGTTTCTAAACATGAAGTTTAACACATTTATAAACCCTCCCTCCTGAGCCATGAGTGAGCAAAACGTACAAATTGTCATGTGTCCTTTAGGTCATGGACAATATTATTTTTATGGATCGAGGTACATTACAGGCTACTGTTGCATATACAAGATCCATCTTAAACTGAATTACTTGAATGTGCTCTCAAATGCCACTATCAAGTACACCAAACACATGAAGTAACTTGATTTGACTTAAATCACACAATTTAGTCATGCAGGTGAGCCGGGTTTTGATCCCAGGTTTCCTGGTTATACATAGTGCATTTAAGCAACTGACTATATTACCTTCTTTTTCTCAATCCCCTTTAGCACCAGAGGACAGTGTTTTTGTACAATTCTGTCAGATGAATAGTACACTGTAAGTGAATACAGATCACAGGTTAATTTGAAACAATTTCTAAAAAAAAGGTACAAATTGAAGGTGAGGCACTGCGGAGCAACATATGCTAACATTACTGGCTTTCTCAGTGGTCGAATGGCAATAAAAAAGTATGGATCCTGAGTGCAATGGGGATGTGGGCAATGAGCGTGGAGGCAGAATCAATAGCGTAGCTAAAAAGAACAAAATATTTGATGACTATTTTTGGATCTTTCACCATCAGGTAACTGCATATAAATTAATGCACTCCTTAAATGAAAAGTAAATGCAAGTTTAAAAAAATCAGTGGGCAATACATTATTTTATGTTCGGAAACCTTTGTGGGTTAATGTGATCACTGCAAATGTATGTGTGTGCAACCAGAAGCTCATAGAACTTAATTTGTTTGGTTTAGCAGGGCATAGTGACTTGTGTATTTTCAGTGCTAAGAGGTCCCTGCCCATCACAGAAAGCTCTGTGAACATGTAAGTCATTATTTTAAATTTGCATTATCCACAGTATAAGGTAGGCTGCCTCAAAATGTGGATATAAATTTAGATTAAAATCAAAAAAGTGTTTTCAAAGTGTACATTTTAGTAATATTGCGCCGCTGCCTTCCAGGACCTCTATGCCCTCAGGTAGGTGTTCGAGGCCCTCCTCCACCCGCAGGCTCCTGCCTGCGCCCCATCCCTGGTGGTCTAGTGGGAGAGCCTTGCTCTTCTGCTGGTCCGCTCAGCCAGCCGTCTCTGCCTTCTGTTCTGTTGTGTCTTTTTCTGTCTGCCTCTCTTATTGTGCCCGTTGTGTCTTTTTCTGCCTGTCTCTCTTTATTGTGCTCATCGTGTCTTAATTCTATTTCCTTGTTGTGTCTTGCTTGGTGCAGTTTTTCCCACCACTGCTGCCCCCGGGGCCCCTCCCCCCTTGCCGGTTCCCGCTCCTGCCTCCCACTGCGCTCCCTCCCCCGTCCCCTATTTAATGGTGGCCGTGCAGTGGACGGGAGCAGCGGGCGCGCCGCTGGCCAGGGATCCCCGACTCCCCACCGCTACGACTCCCTCCACGCACTCAACCCCGGATGAAACAACAACTGGCAGCTGTCAATGCCGGACCCCACCCACGGCCAGTTTTCCTGCCGACACTGCCGCCAAACCTTCTCCAACCTCCGCACCCCCACGGCCACCGCCCCCCCTCCGGACGCCAGCGCACCCGACCCCCTGAGGTGCATCCTTCTCAACGTGCACTCCCTACACAGACACGCAGTTGAGATCTGGGACCTCCTCGACACCCTTTCTCCAGACGTCACCTTCCTCAAGGAAACCTGGACCAACTCCGCCTCCACCCCCGACATCGCCACCGCCATCCCCAACAGATAAAAGATCCAGAGGAAAGACCGCCCCAACCACCCAGGAGGAGGACTCGCCATCGTGCACAAGAACTCCCTTCTACTCACCACTTCCAGCATGAACACCTCCATTTCCTGATCCAGACTAGCCCCAGAACGACCCTACGTGGCACCTTTGCCTACAGACCTCCCGGACCATGAACCGCATTCACCACAACCATCATGGACCTCATTGCACCCCACACCATCGCCTCCTTGGACTACATACTGCTCGGAGACCTGAACTTCCACCTCGACAACCTCAGCGACCCCAACTCCACCGCCCTCCTGGACAACCTCGCCAACATCGGACTGAAACAGCTCGTCACCACCCCTACCAACAAGGCAGGACACACCCACGACCCCATCTTCGCAAGAGGGAACAACATCCAATTCAGCCACACCACACAGCCCCTCTGGACGGACCACCACTGAGTCCACTTCTCCTTCGAAAAAACCACAGCCCACAAACCTACACCATGCCATCCACGAAGGAATTAGAGCAAGGTCACCGAGGAGCACCTCAACTCCACCCTCAACCACAATCCCCCCCCCACCACGACCAACGTCAACTCTGCAGCCAACGAACTCCACAGATGGATCACCAACTGCGCAGACAAGCTTGCCCTCCTCCTTAACTCCGACAGACAGTGCCCCATGAAAGCCACCTGGTTCACCACCGACCTCTGAGAATCCAGACACATCTAAACCTCGAAAGCTCAGACCACCTACAAGAACACCATGACAGAATACCACCAACACATCAGATCCACTAAAAAGATCTTCATCCAGGACAAAATCCTCGCCAACTCCAGCAACTCGAAGGAACTCTTCAGCATCATTCAGGAATTCACCAAACCCCCAAGCGAAGCCTTGGAAATCACACCTTCCCAGGACCTCTGCGACAAACTCGGATCCTACTTCCATCTCAAGATCAAGTCCATCTACGACAACTTCAACGAACAGACACCTGATGCCGAAACCACGCCCACCCCCAGCAATGCCAGCCAGCCTACCATCTCCGCCTGGACCCTGGTCACCACCGAAGACACTGCTACGACCATGAAAAGCATTCACTCAGGAGCCCCCATGGACCCCTGCCCGCCACACATCTTCCACAGAGCCGCTGCCGCCATAGCACCCAAACTACGACACACCATCAACGCCACCTTCGAATCCGGCACATTCCCCGACAACTGGAAACACGCAGAAGTCAAGCCCCTCCTCAAGAAGCCCTCCGCGGACCACACGGACCTAAAAAACTAGAGACCCATCTCTCTCCTCTCCTTCGCGGCTAAATTCACTGAGAAGAACGTCGACAGCCAGCTCACGACCTTCATCGAAGCAAACTCAATCCTCAACTCTTCCTAATCCGGATTCCGCAGCAACCACAGCACCGAGACCGCCCTCCTCGCCGCCACAGACGACATCCGCACTTTCCTCGACCAGGGCCACACGGCGGCCCTCATCTTACTTGACCTCTCTGCAGCTTTCGACACCGTCTCCCACCGCACTCTCACCGCCAGACTCCACGACGACAGCATACAGGGAACTGCCTGTGACTGGATACGCTCTTTCCTCTCCGAACCCACAGAGATCAACTGCGGAGTACCCCAAGGATCGTCGCTCAGCCCCACGCTCGTCAACATCTACATGGCCCCCCTTGCCGCCATCGTCAGACAGCATGGACTCAGCATAGTATTCTACGCTAATGACACCCAGCTCATCCTCTCCCTCATGAAACAACCCAACATCACCAGACTCAGCTTCCAGGAAGGAATGAAAGAAGTTGCATCCTGGATGAGCAGCAGCTGTCTGAAGCTTAACTCGGAGAAGACTGAAGTCCTCATCCTCGGACCCACCCCCTCAGCATGGGACAACACCTGGTGGCCCTCCGCCCTCAGCAGCCCCCCTACTCCCACGGACCATGCCTGGAACTGCGGCATCATACTTGACTCCTCCCACATAACTAGCAGACTGGACTACGGAAACGCTGCTACGCCGGAATCAACAAATCCCTGCTCTCGAAACTCCAGACCATCCAGAACACCACTGCCAGGCTCGTGCTTGGCATCCCACAACAGGAACACATCACGCAGCACCTACGAGACCTCTACTGGCTCCCCTTCGAGAAGAGAGTAACCTTCAAGCTACTCACTCACGCCTACAAATCCCTCCACAACACTGGACCCTAATACCTCAACGAAAGAGTCTCCTTCCACGCACCCAAGAGAAACCTCTGCTTCGCCGACCTCGCCAAAACCCCACGCGTACGCAGAGCCAGAACAGGGAGAAGAGCTGGAACGAACTCCTGCTCTACATCAGACGTTCCCCCACTCTGCACACCTTTAGGAAGAGCCTCAAGACCTGGCTCTTTGGCTGAATCGGAGCTGCACGACCCCCCTCAGCACCTTGAGACCCTGATGGGTGAGTATGGCGCTTCACAAATCCCTGATTGATTGATTGATTGATAATATGGAGATTGCACCTACTGCAAACAGTTTTAAAACTGTCCATTAAAAGCAGGCACTCCACAACTCAGCTTAGAACTACCCCTACAATACATCTAAAAAAAGAATACATCTTAGTCTTAAGGAAGCTTTTAGTGTATCTATCAATTAAGGCCACCTCTTCCGGCTCCCAAGCAGCCTTTACATTTACAGATTAACCAACTGCACAGACCTACATCTCTTTTCAGGCAGCCGGCACCTGGCGAGAAGGCTCATTTCTTGTTTGTGTGTGCTCCTACCTAGGGATCACAGCACAGGAGACCTTTCACTTAGCGGCTGCCCCTCCTTTAGGGCAGAGGAGGTTCGCCCCCCCTGCTGCCAGCGCCGCAGAGGTGAAAAATAAAATGGTAATAAATTGAATTTATTACCATTTTATTTTACCCTTCCCTCAGCGTATCCAGTCGAGACGGTGTTTAGTGGCGGGCATCAAAGCCTTGCTGACTACTTGTCCAGAGTGCCTATACAACATAAGGGTACTCCATCCAAGAAGGCTGAAGCCTACATCAATTTCATTGTAAAATCATTAACCCAGATCATCACTGCCATGATAGTGACATGCTGAAGTTGAAAGATATAATTACATATCAGTCATGAAACCGACACACTCGACCTCTCACCAGTGATGGTGAATATCAAAAATACAAAAACGTTAAAGATGAACTTCCATAACTCAGGACGAATTTATACTGCAAGGGTCAAGAATCCTGATTCCGGAGAGTCTGCAACAGAAAATAATAGAAGTAACTCACGAAGGACATTTTTATTAGGCAGAGAAGATGGTGGTCATTTGAGACGGCTGTGTGAAGCTCTCTCTGACTCACCCATACAGAGCCAGTCACGGAGTTGGAGGTTGAAGTAAGCTCTATGTTGGTGTTGATTGGAGGGTCTGGAGTGTTCTGAGGCGACTGGCATTGAAGACGAATCAGTTTGATGGTCTCTGAAATCTTGTTCGAGTGTGGAGACTCCTGACTACCACTATCGCCAGGTAACTGCAGGAATCCTGTCGTTCGACGGCAGAGATGATGGGGCCAAAGCCAGCCAGCGGTGGCAGTGCCAGGAGCAAGCTGTCAGCAGGCACCCCGGCCGCATCTTCATCCACCGGGTCAACCGGAGAGCAACCTGACGCTACGATGTTGAAGCAAAGCAACAGGCGAGCCCTGGCGGGATTGAAGGCAGAGAAGGAAAAAAAGAAGGTGCTCGAGAGAAAGCAGACTCAGCGTTATGGACCTCCTGAGGTGGCTGCTGAGAGGGGAAATACAGTCTACAGGAAGCATGGAGACCATAATATCAAAGGCAATGCTGGCTAACACAGAGCCGATATAGACCCTGGAAAGAGCTGACCCGAGTGAGGAGAATCACGAGGGGCAGGATGGTAGTGTCGAAGTTCCCCAGGTCATGGAGCAGACGGCTTCTGGTATGGAGGTAGCACGCTGCACTTCCAATGGGTTTAATGTAGTGCGTCAGGCAGTAGCTTTACCTACTGACTTAGAGGTTTATAGAGGGGATGGCAGTCTGATGGTGCAAACATCTTGCTGGGCAGGCCTGGCAGAGAAGGGGGGTGCTATGGAGCCACCAGAAATAACTATGCTGGGGGGCCATTAGACAGAAAGTATATTTCAGATAAGAGTGGCCTCAAGAAGTTGCAGAGTAAAAAGGAGGTAGCCTTTCCAAGAGTTGGCAGGCTGGACGTAGAGTCTGTAGAACATTTCTTCTCACTTTCTGATAGCTCCGAGGAGCTGGGGACGGACTTAGAATCAGACTCTGAGACAAAAGATTTGGAGGAAGATAATTATAGTAGAGCCAGTGATCCTACTACTTTGGCTGAGAGCAGGGGCCAGCGGGTTACTAATGGTTCTCAAAAGAAGTTTAAAAGTAAGAAAGAAGGTCTTGACTTGAAATGGGACTATGCTCATGCTATGCCACCCTTCACCGGGGAAGTAAAAGGAGATAAGGGGAGGGGTCCCCAAATGTGAACTCTCCTGCTCTGGAACTTATCTATGAAACAATTATGATGCATAGGATGGAGATGCATACTTATAATCGGAAAGCCAGAATTGCAACTCGCAATCTTGAGAATACAGTGCGGGAAATGTCCAAAGTATGTTCTACAATTGCAGATCAACTAAATAGTCTGGAGGTGAAGACCATGACTTTGGAAACAGATATGGGTAGAGCTAAAGGTCTTACCGAAGAGCATGAGTCAAGATTGGTGGATATTCAGTGGAAGCTGAAAACTATATTCCGAGATTTATAGTTTGTGTTGTACACCTAGCGGAATATGGGGGCTTAATGAAGTAGAAATCCCCATCATAAATATACACAACCAGTTGTTTGGGGAGTTGCAAAAGATTTTCTATAAGGATGTTCTTCATGCAAAACCATGTTCCACTAAGGAGTCTAAGTGGTTTGACCAAGCGTGTAAATCAGCCAAGAGCTCACTAAGGTTGGCCATCTTGGATGGCGATAGGACTAAAATTAGTAAAGCCAGATGCACTTATAAGGTACTAATAAACCAGGCGAAACGGAACTGGGATGAAAAACTCTGGCAAGATTTGTTAGCTGCTAGTAAAACAAATGACATTATGCCTTTTTGGCGTACAGTAGCTCAAACTAAATATGATAGTGCAAAAAATTATCATTATTATATTTCACCAGAGAAATGGGTGACACACTTTTCTAGTCTTTAAGCTGCAAAAAATTGTAATGACCAGAATACTAATAGCAGCTTGTTTGGCTTTAAAAAATTGAATATTATAAAACCTGTCGAAGAGATTGCCCCTGTTGTCTTTAGTCTTGAAGACACAAAGAGAGCTATTGATTCCCTAAAATCTGCTACGGCACCAGGCCCAGACAGAATCCCTGGAGATTTATATAAACTGAAGCCTCAGATATGGTCAATTTACTTAAATTTACTATCTAATGCAATAGCAACAGGGGATAATTAGCCAGACTCTTGGCGTGGGGCTGAAATTGTAACAATATTTAAAAAGGGCGACACAAGCGACCCTACAAATTACAGGCCGATTTGTTTAATCGATAATGACCAAAAAATTTCAGCAAAACAAATTTTAGAGAAACTACAAGATTGGGCAGACTCAAACAAAATTTTGTCTCCTCTCCAGGCTGGTTTTAGGGCAAAGATTAGTACAATTGACCAGATTTTAAGGTTTACCATTTTATATTGGAAATATGTTTACAACACCAAAAGCTTTTGTTAAGAGCCGCGTTTGACCTTATTCCACGCTCAAACCTATGGTGAGTATTGGCAAATATGGGGGTTCTAAGTAATCTTATTCAACTTATAAGCAAACTACATGAAAAAAATTACGCTCAAGTTTGATGGGGCCCAAATGGAGAACTGACTGACCTCATCCCCTTTGAGCGTGGTGTGTGCCAAGGGTGGGTTCTTGTGCCAACGTTGTTCTCTTTATATATGAACAATGTTGTGGACATCTTGGAACACTGCATAAATGATTCCCCTGTTCTGAACAATAGAAAGGTGCCAATTCTTTTATTTGCCGACGATTCCCTTCTTATTTCTATGACACTTATGGGCCTCCAAACTTTAATCGATACATTTTTATGTCTGTAGATCTAGGGACCTGGAATTAAATGTAAATAAAACCACATTTATGGTGTTTATAAGAGTGTGAGTAAATAAAAATTTTAATATTCATGTTGGCAGTGAAATTTTAGAGAAGGTACATAATTTTGACTACTTAGGGGTTAGATTCATGGAGAACTTTAAGTGAACAAGCCAATTAAATAAGAGTACTCTTGTAAATGAGCATAGATCCAAAGCTATTATTAGATTTCACAAGCAAACAACATCACTTGCAGTTTCACCAGCGCTGGAAATGTATTGTGCCAAGGCCCAAGGTGCGGCGCTTTATGGCGCTAAGATTTGGGGTTGTGTTGACACTCATTCGCTATCTATAGCTGAAAACAATTTTATTAGGAAGTTCCTTTCAGTTCCAACTAGCTCACTCATCACCCCACTATATTTTGATGTGGGATTGAAAATAATTGCTGACTTGGCTGTATTAAAAATTCTAATTATTTGGGTCCGTTTTTGGACCACTCCTGAGCTAGGAGATTATAAGGATTCACTTAAAGACTTATTAAAAGTTCAAGGAGCAAGGTCCCTTCCTTGGCTTAAATTTGTTTGTGTATGGTTGAGGAAAGTGGGTTTACAAAGTTATTGGGCTGAGCCAACTGCAATTCGTAAAGCGGACCTCAATATTTTGAAAGCACGCTGTTGGGCTTACATTAACAATGGCTACATAACAAATAGCTCAAAAGGTTTATTTATTATTTATTTAAAGAACTTGTAAAGCGCAGCGCTACCACTAAGGTTCTCCCGGCGCTATTGCGGGGGTAGTCGCAGAGGGCAGGGTCTGAGAAAGGCAAGCAGTTAGTCAGGGCTGCTAAAAAGTAGGGTTTTCAAGTTTTTACGAAATTGAAGCAGTGAGTCACAGGATCTGAGAGAGAGCGGCAGGGCGTTCCAAAGTTTCGGGCCCAACACAGATATGGAGCGGCCTATAAGAAGAGATCTGCGGAACCTTGGCACTGAAAACAAAGCGAGGTTGGCAGATCTCAGCTCACGGGTGGAGACATATGGAGACACCAGAGCTTGGATGTAGGAGGGGGCGGGACCGTGTCTAGTGCGAAACAGGTAGCACAGGGCTTTGAACTTGATCCGTTTGCCAACTTTTAGCCAGTGCAGTTTCTGCAACAGGGGGGGAAGTGGATGCGAATCTTGGCAGCCGATAGAGAAGACGAGCAGCTGCGTTTTGGATGATCTGCAGATGGCGAATCACGGCTTTGTCAGCGCCCAGATAAAGGACATTCCCAAAATCCAGTCTGGATGTGACCAAGGCTTGCAGCACGGTTCTCTGAGCATCAGGTGGAATCAGCCAGAGTATTTTCTTCAGCCATTTCGGCATGGAAAAACAAGAGGCAGTAAGCTTAGAGAACTGTGGTGTCAGGGAGAGATTTTTGTCCATAATGAAACCAAGATTCTTCACTTTATCCACCGGCAGCGGCCCCAAAATAGCAGGCCAGTGACTGACTCCCCAAAGACCAGGGTTATTTCCCAGAATACGAACCTCGGTTTTGTCGCCATTAAGTTTAAGGGCGTTTTTATTCATCCAGTGAGCGACATTAGCCAAACCCTGCCTGAGGGGGGAGGGGTCTTTACTACGAGCCTCGGATAAAGAGAAGATAATCAGAGAATCATCCGCATATGAAAAAACGGTGAGTTCAGACTCTTCGATCACATCCATCGAGGGGCGTACATAAATGTTAAACAACAGAGGGCTCAAAATGGACCCCTGCGGCACCCCCGAGGGTAGTGTTAGAGTAGTACAAGTGTTATTTGCTGGAAAGGTTCGCTCCTTTAAGAAGGAGGATAACCAGTTCAGAGCAGTGTCGGTGATGCCTAGAGCCTCCAAACTATCCAAGAGAACAGAGTGTGAGATCGTGTCAAAGGCTGCACTTAGGTCTAAGAGGATGAGGGCAGCTGTCCCCCCCGAATCAAGTTCTTTCCTCAAAAGTTCCGTGACTCCGAGTAGAGCGGATTCAATGCTGAAACCCGCCCTGAAGCCAGACTGGGAAGGG
Source organism: Calotriton arnoldi (assembly GCA_963921515.1). Classification (NCBI taxonomy): domain Eukaryota; kingdom Metazoa; phylum Chordata; class Amphibia; order Caudata; family Salamandridae; genus Calotriton; species Calotriton arnoldi. Next base: position 1,935,869 of record CAWUFW010001879.1, on the reverse strand, counting down.
TGCAACACGTTGGCGGTGGTCACAAATGAAGAAAGGTAAGTGTTGACATGTTTTTCCAAGATTTTGGAGAAAACCGAAAGAAGTGAGATTGGCCTGAAGTTGGACCAGCACTGAGGTCGAGGTCCTTCTTCTTAAGCAGAGGGAGTATCAAGGCATGCTTCCAATTCTGGGGAACCTCCCCGGAGATCAGAGAGGAGTTCAGAAGATCCAGCACTACCTTGAGGACAGCATCCTCAAGTAGGCTGAATTTAGAATGTGGAAAAACGTTGAGCGGAGAGCCAGATTTAATAGTAGCCAGTAAGGTTCGTAGCCGTACAAGGTCAGGAGGAGGCCATACATTAATCCTCAAGGATGTGTCCAACTTCACCATGTGCTGGCCAACCTCAAGGAGAGAAGCTGATGGGCTGGGTGTTGAGCTTCCGGAGAAGGGTTCGCAAACTTGGATGCGCCATCTTCTAGTTGTTGGTGAATAATCTCAACTTTGTTTAGGAAGAACAAGGAAGAACAGGTTCCCTGACCAATCTGTTTTTAGATTTTAAACCCTTTCCTGTTTTTGAGCAATTTCTAGATTTAATATCTTCTCCTCTTGCCAAGAGTCTGTACATACGTTTACACTATGGAACCCTCCCACTAATATTGTTTACCCATAAATGGCGTCTGGAACAAGATTCCATTGCTTGTCCAGCGTGTGGCTCGAGTGATGAGAATGAGATACACATAATGTTTTTGACCGGAATACAACATTTCTCGCCGCAAATGGATTCGTCCATTTTGTCGTGATATAGGAACAACTAGACACCTAGTAGCATTTAGGATCTAAAAAGCGATACTTCTCCAAAAATTGTATTTGCAGTAAGTTGGTTTTTAAAGGCAATTTGGTACAAAAGGAAAAATTGCTAAAAGCAGTCATTTAATGCTCGTGTCTATATTGTCAGTAATTTCTTTCTTTGTAATTTTTATCAACTTTTTAAAGATTTTAATATTATACATATACATCTTAAAACTCTGAAATTTTATTGGGAAATTATTAATGTAGATTTTCTTGCCCCTTGCACACGACAGTTGGTTGTATGTTGCATGAAATACAGAGGGCTCACCATTTTCCTTTAATCCCCAAACAAGCTAACAAAGCCTAGAGCAATATTGTTTTTTTCCCGAAACTTCTTGTTGCACCAGGCAGTTTTTGAGAAAGCACCTCCGGATGCAAAGCATACAGTGGATGACTGTTCATTTTGTGATCGGCCTGATTTCTGCCACGCAACAGTAGAACGGAGGTGGCGCCTTGGACAGCTGATCAAGCCCTTCCAGGACAAAGGGATACAGGCTTTCTTGATTAATCCTGCAAAGCCTAACATTATCTGGAATAGCAGGAGTTTGGTATTTACATCAGAGATAAAGGCCAAAGAATTTTTGGAGAGAAAGATGTCATAACTGTCATATTCAATGCAACTAGTTGGAGTGGATTAAGGGTGCTACAGCAGATAATTGAATACTAAAAATATTGTGTGGGGGTGTTTTGTTAACTCAAGCAATGAGGGCGGCGATAGTAGCATGCCATAGGCTTTGTTATGTGGTACAAAATGTTTGATGTGAATAATGGAAGTGGCAATGCCCCAGGGTGGTGATATACATTGGAGAGGTTTTTTTTTGGGGTTGAGGTCAAGGTTAAGGTTCTGAGTGCTCTGTGGGGGTGGGCCAAGGAGGGGGTGCTGATTTGGGAGGGAGTCAGGGTTGGGGGCAGGGCAGGGTGGGGTGGGGTGGGTGAGAGGGGAAGGCGAAGAGATTAAAAAGAGAATGATCATAATTGTGTGTTGTAAAATGGCGATGAAAGTTTGGTGTGCTGCGATTGATTCACACCAGGCTGACTGTTCAGGGTGAGCTGTACTTGATTTTTTATGCACAGCGATAAATGGACTATTTGTACAGTAAATGTTTGCAGGCTGAATGCAGGAATAAGAGGTTAAGGGTGGCAGAAATACTTAAGAGTTTGGGGGCGGATATAATTTGTGAACAGGAGACTTACATCCCCTGGGAAAAGATGGGTTCCCTGGCAGCGTGCACCTCACTGAGTGTTACAACAAGGGGGGGTAGCAATATTAGTGAAAAGAGGTTTGATTGTGCCCAAACGGAAGCTGGTGGATAAACATGGCTGATGGGCAATTGTCGAATGACAGGTGGTGGGGTCTAGATTTATCGTATGCTCGATCTATGGCTCGAATTTGGATGAGGCAAGAGTATGGGAGGAATTGATAGTACAGTTAGCTGGGTGTCCAATCCCAGTGATAGTCTGTGGGGATTTTAATATTAACCTGGAAGCGGGCATGCTGGATAATAGAACAGTTAGATATCGGGGGAGGAAGCTGCAGGTATCAAGAGCATTAATGCAGCTGATGGAAATCCATGGGTTAGTAGGTATTTGGAGTAGGAAGAACTCCTCTCATCCTGGTTATACTTTTTTTCTAATTTCCTCATCAGAAAGATGTTCATTTGGACTATTTTTTGGTGTCCGTGGAGTTGGTTGCCAATGCAGCCGCTAGAAGGCTACCAACATTTTTTTCTGTCCATAATCCCTTAGTGCTGGAGCTTTCGGGACTAGGCATGGGTAAACGTGTCGGCACATGGGCATTTGACAGAAAGTTGCTTTTAGATGTGAACTATGTAGAGTATATGAGATAGTGGAGTTTATGAATATTAACAGGAGTAGTGCTTACAAAGGCGTAGTGTGGGATTCATTAAAAGCTGCTGTGAGAGATAAAAAAAAGGTAGCTTTGTTGCTCATACCCACAGGCAGCAAGAAAAAGAGAAATAACCGTGGACCTCACCTGACATGCCTCGAAATGCAGCACATGAGCTTGATTCAGGCAGGATTGGATGGGCATGAGGTTCAACAGGTAATTGGTATAAAGAAGGCCATGATTAATAGTTACTATTCAAGAAATCTTGCAAAGAAATTTCAGGCTCATAAATCTGAAGCATATGATTATAGTGAGTCGGTTGGAAAGATGTTGACTCTCCGTACTCGTCAGCATGAGGTGGATCGAGTGATTGAAGGAAGTGAAGGGATAGGGGTTGCTACACCGGAAGGCATTTTTAAGATCTTTGTGGAATATTATACAAGGTTGTACACCGAAGACAGACACCCCTCGGGAGAGCAACTAGATGAATTTTGGGGGATGGCGGAGAACGGTGTCTTAAAAGATGGGGAAGCAGAGATATTAGACTCTGTTATTACAATGGAGGAGGTAGGGGAATACTTAAAAACGCTGGCCCCAGGTAAAGCGGCAGGCCTGATCAGATTCCACTGGAATTTTACAGAACTTCTTTTCAGTTCTTGCTGGAGCTCTGCTGTACCTGATCCGAGAGATTCAACAAGAAGGAGTTCCACCTAGCTCCTGGCAAGGGACTAATATTATTGTTTTTAGGAAGAAAGGAAAACCCCCAGGGAAACCGGGGTCGTACAGATCAATTTCCCTGATTAATTCAGATTCAAATTTCTCGGGGCACATGGCTGGGCTGCCCCCTGTTGCCCGTTATTGTTTGCTATGTAAATTGATTCCTTAAGACTGATAATAAAAAATCAGAAGGTGCAACTAGAATGGATATAAAACTAAAATACTAGCTTATGCCGATGATATTGCGCTGTTAACACCTGAACCTCAGACAACTCTTTTGGAGGTGGAAAAATTGGCAGAGGAGTTCAGAGTACTCGCAGGGTACCATTTTAATAGGGGGGAAAACTCTGTTGATTTGTACCAGAAATATTGACTTAGTCGATAATCATAGGGTGGACAGCACCACATATTTGGGAGTGAAGATTAAGGCACCAGTGAACTCCATCTATAGATTTAATATGGAGCCGTTGCTCAGGAAGATCGGCCAGGATTTAAGGAGGATTGACAGATTAAATTTGACATTGGATGGTAGGAGTAATGCTTTAAAAATAATGGTCTTCCCTAAAATTGTGTATCTATTTAGAAATATACCAGTGGAGCTTGAAGGGCAGTGGCTCAAAAAGTTGGAAGCAATGTGTACTAATTTCATGTGGCAATATTCTCGAGCCAGACGTGTGCTGAAATACATGGTTCTCCCAGGAGACCGGGGTGGGGCTGATGCAGCATGTGGGAATTTTACTCACAGCCAACATCGCTCGTCAGACGATCCTCCAAGTATGTATGAGCTGGCGCTGGGCAAAGCAGCAGTTGTGTGCTATTTTAGACAGATTGAGCCCAGTTACTATAAAAAGGTAAAATTTAAGGTAATTGGGGCAGTGGGGAAGATCTGGCACAAGATTACAAGGATGTTGAAAATTACCAAATATAATCGCAAAACCCCATTGTGGCAGTCCCCATTATTTCCAACAGTTTTTCACGATGGGACTTGCAAGAACTGGGAAAAGGCAGGAATGGTCCAGATGAGCGATCTGTATTTCTGAGGAAATTTGTGTTCTTTTTCAGACTTGCAGCAGGATTTTGGCTTGGAAAAAGGATCATTTTAAAAGTTTTTGCAGATTAGAGACTGTTTGTTGAAGTTGCCCGATGAGCAGGTGTTGCTGAGAAAAATACCTCTTGTGGACTTGCTGTTACGCCCTGCTGTTAAGATTGGTCAGATTTATACACTCCTGAATAACATGGTAGAATATGATTTAGATCAACAAGGGGGAAAGTGGGCGGCAGAATTGGGAATCCCGGAATTGATCTTCAGATCTCAATAGAGGTTGCAATGAAAGTGCTGTTGACTGCAAGTCTGAAAGCCCAGCATTATATAACAATTTTTAGGCTATATTATACTCCTGCAAAGTTATTCAGTTGGGGTCGAAGAGCAGATGGCAATTGCTCCAGGTGCGGGACCGGCCCTGCTGATTTGGGACATATGTTTTATGATTGCACTAAGCTGATTCCATTAAGGGAGGGTATCGAGGAATATTGGTATAAGATGTTTAAAAAGAAGATTCATTTAAGTTAATCTTTAATGCTATGTGGATTGACTCTTCTCTTATGGCGGGTGCGGGGCAGCTGTATTTTATATTGATATCTGTGGCGGTGGCACGCCTTTTAATTAGCTACTGCTTAGAAGGACTCTGAGTCAAGTACTGTACAACAATAATTGTCCTGGCTAATTAACATGCATAATATAAAGAAAGCTTTGTACAACTGCAAGGGGAAAAAAGCCAGGAAATTGGGGATGCCTATCTGGTCCCCTTTGACAGACTGTACTGTTAAAAAATTTGGTGGTAGCGATTGGTTGTCTTCGGAGATATAAAAGCATCTCGAACATGTGCTGTTAAAAGATATTAATGGGTAATGCTCACGTGTTCAATTTTCTAATGATGAGATGTATAGGGGTAGAAGATATGTATGGAAAGTATTAATCAATTATGGCTGATTTAATTATCATCTATTTTGGGGCCTGAAAAGGAGCTGAATGAATTATTGGATATTTAGTTTTTTTTCTGCTTTTGTGAAACTATGCATAATTTTGGTTATGCTCAATAAAAAAAGTTTAAGAAAATGAATAAATAAATGGAATTTATTACCATTTTATTTTTCCCTTTCCCCTGCCTGAGACCGTGTTTGGGGGTGGGGCCACTGCTGCTGACTGGCAGCAGGGGAGTGATGCTCACTCCAACAGTTTACACCGGGCATGTCACTTTGGCCGGCTGTCTGGCAATGGCCAGCCTGACATGTGCAGTGTAAACATCTCCACCCAGCTGTCTTGGAGAGCAGGCACAGGCACACAGTGCCTGTAGGAGCGTCGAGGCAGCACGCTCCAGCCAATCCTGGCGCTGCTCTCTTGCTGCTGAACATTATCAGCAACATGAGAGCAGCGTCTGAATTGGTGCGGAGAATTCAACTGCTTCAAGCTTTCAGCGCCAATGGACTGAAGCAGAGGACCGGAGGAAGCGAGCCAGTGGAGTGCATAAGTACTCTCCCTGCTCGTTCTGCCCATTATTTTGTCTCTTTCTGCTTGTTTTTGACCTTTATTTTGCCTCTTTCTTCCTTTTTCCTTTTTCTGCTTGTTCCTGAGCTTTATTTTCTCTTTCTGCTCGTTTCTGACATTCATTTTTCCTCTTTCTGCTTGTTCCTGAACTTTATTTTTCCTCTTTCTGCTTGTTCCTGAACTTCATTTTTCCTCTTTCTGCTCGTTTCTGTCCTGGCTTCTCGACGGAGACGTTGCATCCACAGCGTCCAGATACTCCTAGTGGTGACAGTGCTGCGCAAATACCCATTGATTGATTGACCGCACATCATTGCACGCACCCACCACCTATTTGCCTGCCCACCACTTTCAGGGGTTGCCAGCTGCTGCTGTTTCCACTTCAGCGGAGGCATTTAAACTGCAACATAGGTCTTTTTGCACAAAGTCTAAAATTACTGACAAATGCTGTTTGTTGAAATCTTCACTACAGACAACGGACATCTGGGTTAATTTACGAAGAGTTCGTGAAAATTACGATCGGGAGGTCACCCTATAGCACGAGAGTTCGTACATGCCAATAGACCCGATTTGGGCAGGAGACTCCTGATTTTTCCAGCCAAAAATGGCTTTATTTCAGTTGTCTTTAACTGAAATTTCTTCTACTTCACTAGACGTCAATGGGGGAAATACATTCTCACAATGTTTTTTTTATTTCCCCCTTACCTGTTTTAAAATATTGGCATGCATGGGAGTTTGTATTTCTCTTTTCGCCATACCGGAACTACGTGCTCCCGTCTGCTCTCAATATACCCAGTGGAGTGAGAGACTGGACTCGGGTGAACACGCGGCTGAGGGAGTTCGGCCCACAGTCCTCTTCCTATGCACATGAAGGTGCACATGAAGGTGCATGCGCGCACTCAAGCCTGCGGGACTCCTGACACCGGCTCACGGCTATTCTCGAGTGATCGGAGCGTACGCAACGAATGAAAAAACAAAGACTGCTGCCTTTGGTCAGCAGACTAGCTGATTCTATGGTAAGACCGGAGGCTCAGATTATGCTTCTCAATCTTTACTGCATAATTAAACAGCAGCCAATAAAAAAACAGTAAAACACTACAACTCCCATGAGGCTTTCAACCACGCCTCCTTCAAACCACCAATCATAGAAGTCCAATGTCTACAAAATAACGGGCACCATCTTACTGACTCTTTCTACGCAGTCAAGATAAGTGCCTTGTTATTTTTTATACATTGGATAGGCATGACATGCTTTGTGTATGGCTTATGTATATATTTAATGAACGTTAAATGAATGTTAAATACTGCTTGTGCTCACGATTGCCCTTGTTATTGCACGTTGCCCGATTTGCACATTTGAGATATCCATATGCGAAGTGCTTGATTTCCTTCCCGTTACAGGTCACGCGTCCCCCCCACCCCGCGGCTTTCCTTTTCTCACCTCGGCGCGTGTTGCGCCTTCCTTCTCCGTCATTTCCTTGGCAGCTTTGCCCGCGACCGTGGTCCGAGCGGCTGGGCTGTGGCGGGCGCTCACTGCGCTCTTCGCCTAGGGAGTGGCCCCTCCCAGGAGCGAGGTCGCGTAGGCAGCCCAATTGGGCTGCATACTCGTACCTAGGGAGCCTGCACGCGCTAGTTCAGGTGGCAGCCTCCCGTTTACGAGCTGGTGACGCCTGACCCGGGCCCGGATAACAGGGTTTTCCTCACCTGATTACAGAGGGCCAAATTGCTTATTTCCTGAATCGGACGTCACCCCCTCCTTTCCTACACATTTGTAGCGACTTGATATTTCGCTATTAACAATTTTTGAAAATTCTAGCTGCTGCCTAGGCTTAGGATCCCACCCTTTTCAGACCTGAGAAAGCAGTCTAGGGTACCTGGCATATCAGCTACAGCTCATTGCTCCTAACCTACGCCCTATACCTAAGCTTTTAAGGGCTGTAATAAATTGGCTTCCCTCTGGGGAATTTGAGCTAGGAAGAATTCTCTTCCTTACACCATGTCTGATTACGAGGTGTGTGAGCAGGACCTGGCCGTCTATGGTCCACAGGACGATGAGGATTTTTACTATGACGAGAATATGGAAATTTTGATTGACAAAACCCTTGACAAGAAACTTGACAAAGCTTTGTCTTCTGCCCTCTTACCCATATCACAACGCCTTGACAAACTGGTAGGTAGCGATCCCTCCCCTTCACCTTCCACCCCACCCTCCAATCCTCTTCCCCCTTCAGAGCCCCCAGGCAACTCTTGGCCTCATGTAAAAATCTACACTAAAGTCACAGAGAAAGCAAGGGATCATGACTATAACACTGACCCGTTGTCCCTGCCGCCACCGTCTCTCCCCCTTCCTTCCCCTACCACGGACACAGATACAGATTCCTCCTCCTCTCCGGAATCACGACCCTCTTCTCCAACGAGTCAGTCCCCTTTCACTTTTGACCCGGCTAGCATTGTTCACCCTAGATCTTCAGATTGGTCCCTGGCGGGGGCGGAATATATGCAGATTAAGCTGCAAAAACGTTTCGACAAAGAAGTCAGATCCCGCCTCGGGTCCGAATGTCCCCGCCCAGACCTTCCTAACAAGACCGCTCTCACTCCTGACATAGACGTGCCCATGCCAACTTTCCTCAAAAAATTCCGTAAAGATCCAAAAAAGGGAATTGATAGAGCCCTGAGAGCACGCTAGGACAAACTTCTAGATGTGTCCGGCCCTCTGGCCAAAATACTGGAACTGGCTCTTCAAGCCCAGGGGACGGGTGCAGCAATCCACCCTGAAGTCCTTGCGGGATGGACTCAAAGAGCGATTTGCCTCCTGGGCAACGCAAATTGTGCGCTCTCCTCTGAGAGGCGCAAATCTGTTCTCCTACAGATTGACCCGCAACTATCCGAGCTGGCATCTGCAGAACCTGGTCCCTGGGCGAAGGGTCAACTATTCGGAGATCGCTTCATGAAAGACATCACTAAATTTGTCAATACCTTCACATCATTGGACAAATCTCAATCATCTCTCAAGAGACTTTTCCATCCCTCTCTGATAGGGCTGGTCGTGGTAGAGGACGCTCGACTGGCCGCCTCAACCAGCAAGGTCCTCACCGCGGCTACAGCCCCAGGCGCAGAGGATATGCGCAGGACCCGGCCCAAGCTGGTTTCTATCCCACCAGATCCTGAGGTTTCAGGGGCCGCTTCAATAGAGGCGTCAACAGAGGCTTCCGCAACAACGACGCCCAGTCCTCAGGTACTGATCAACCTTTTCTCCCTTCGATTCCCTTGGGGGGCAGATTGATGCATTTCATACACAACTGGTTAAAGATCACATCAGATACATGGGTCCTGAACACTGTTCAAGGGTATCAGATAGAATTGACCTCTCCTCCGACCCAACAAGCCCCCCCTCCACCTCTCCATTTTTCCCGACAATAAGAGTCTTTTATAGACTCTGAGCTGCTAGATCTTTTGGCAAAACAGGCCATTGCTGCGGGAACCCTCCAACCAGGAGGTTTTTGCAGCAATATCTTTTTAGTTCAAAAGAAAGGAGGTGGTCAGAGATTAGTTTTAAACCTCAGAGCTTTCAATCCCTTCGTGACTTACCGTCACGTCAAGATGGAAAGCATCCATCTTCTGAGAGACCTGTTACTGGAATAAGATTAGATGGTCCGGTTAGATCTAAGAGATGCTTATCTGACAGTCCCGATCTACCCCCCTCATCAACGTTATCTCCAGTTTCAATGGAAGGACCAGTGGTTCCGGTACCAATCCCTACCCTTTGGCCTCTCCTGCGCCCCTTGGGTATTCACCAAACTACCGAAACCTGTGGTGACTCAGTTACGAGAAATGGGAGTTCGCATGATCGTCTGTCTAGACGACATGCTTCTGTTAGCACAGGATCGCTCCTTGCTAATAACACATCTACAATGGACGGTGTCTCTCTTACAGAACCTATTCTTTGTAATAAATCTCAAGAAGTCCATGACGATTCCCTCTCAGCAGGTAGATTTCCTGGGATTCCAGATCAATTCAGTGTCGGCCCAATTACTCCTCCCCCCCAGCCAAAATAAAATCCATCAAGAGGGAAATCAAATCGACATTGTCGAGACAGATGGTTTCTTTGAGATCCCTAGCGAGGATTGTCGGCCTGCTAGCTTCTTCCATCCAAGCGATCTTCCCGGGCCCGCTCCACTACAGAGCGTTGCAGCACCTAAAAATTCATTATCTCCAACAGAACTTAAGCTACGATCACTCGATTGCTCTGACACCGGAAGAGCAAGAGGAGCTTCAGTGGTGGCTGACACACATGGAAGCCTGGAATGGGAAGGCCATTTTTGGAGTTTCTCCCGATGTAGTCATCGAATCGGATGCCAGTCGTTGGGGCTGGGGCGCAAGATGCGGAGACTTCGCTACCGGCAGTCATTGGTCAGCAGAACTGAACCTGCACATCAACTGTCTGGAGCTGTTGGCGGGCTCTTTCGCCATCAAGTCAATCTCCCCATTAAAGAGCAATTGTTGCATCCTCCTGCGGATGGACAATGTATCAGCGGTGCGTTACATAAATCGCCTAGGAGGTACGAGATCTCAGCTGTTAGCCATCATAGCTCAAGAATTTTGGCATTTCTGCCTAGCACAGAAGATCACAGTCCTAGCGGATTACATCCCCGGCAAAGACAACTTAGTGGCGGAATGGAATTCCAGATTCCTGAGAGACTTCAGCGACTGGAAGCTCCATCCTTCAATATTTCAAGAGATCATGGCTATTCGAGGCCCTTGCCTCATGGATCTTTTTGCCTCTCGTCTGAACATTTAGCTTTCCTGATTCTTCAGCTGGAGACCAGATCGAATGGCGCTGGGAACAGACGCTTTTCTCCATCTTTGGGGACCTCAGATGCATTATGCCTTTCCCCCCTTTGCAATGATCCTGAGAGTAGCGGCCCAACTCCGCCGCCAGTCAGCATCGTTGGTTTTAGTCACACCTCTTTGGAAGACACAATCCTGGTTTCCGACTCTCTTGGAGTTGTCAGTAGATCTACCCTTTCGACTTCCTGTATTTCCACAGTTACTCCTGGACCCAGTCGGGTCCCCCTACCCGTTGGTCCTACAGGACCAACTGACACTCATTGTGTGGACATTCTCAGGAGACACGAACAAATTGAGGGACTTTCATCGGCAGCTGCCGGATTTATACAACAGGCTTGGGCTCCTTCCATCCGTAAACGATATTCTGCTGCATGGAAGTGTTGGGTGGGTTGGCGCCTTCAACAGGAGGTGGATCCCGTGGGATCTGATTTGAAAGACATCTTGAATTTTCTTTCACAGTGGTCAGAGTCCGGGCTTTGTTACAGGTCGGTAAACAACTTTAGATCTGCTTTGTCTGCCGGACATAATCACATAGATGGGAAACCGGTAGGAGTTCACCCGGTTGTTTGCAAATTATTGAAAGGCATGAGGGTCGCACGCCCCCGAACACTCTATGTGATGTTTCTATTGTGTTGTCTTTATTAGAATCTTGGCCTGAGAATACAGATTTATCATTAAAACAACTTTCTGCAAAACTTACCATGCTTTTGTGTCTCATATCCTGTCGGAGAGTGTCAGATATATGTGCACTTGATCTAGCAGGTAGGTTATTTTCTCCACATGGTGTATCATTCATTATATCCAAGAGAACTAAAACTATGTCACGTTCAATTGATTATCCTGCATTTCCTCCTAATGACAAATTAAGCACGGTTAAATGCTTAAAATCTTATATAGAGCGTACTTTGTCCCACAGAACCGATCCCTTAGGGCCTTTGCTTTTATCAATTCAAAAACCTTTCCGCCCTGTTTCGGCAGCTATGTTAGCTCGGTGGGTTCGATGGGTCATGGCTGAAGCTGGTATAGATGTTTCTGTGTATGGTGCTCATTCGACTACGGGCGCGATGGCCTCCAAAGCCTTTATCATGGGATCTAGGTTAGAGGATATTCTTAAAGCAGCTGATTGTGTCACGATTCACTCCCTGTGCTCTCGTGCCCACCACCAGGGGGCCAAATTGTGGGGCTTTCCAGTGTTCTAATATGCTTCCAGACACTCCCCTGTATGCATATCCTGACTTCCAGGCATTTAGACACCATTTAGGAATTGACATCCATTCCCAATCCATGCCGGGTTTTGTGGAAGCCAGTCTGCTCATGCTGGAAACTCCATTACCTATAATCCCCTGCTCACTGCTTTGTCTCCACCCCTGCAGGCCAAGGATGGGTGGAGGAATTCAGCTCACCTGTGGCTGGCTGCTGCTAGCCTGCTCACACCCGATGCATTTGATTACTGTGAGCTTTTTTAAGCCTCAGCTCCATTCAGGCCAATGTGGGTCATTGTAGCTGTGTACCACTGAGACCAACCCTTGTTTCCAGTGCTGCCTGAGCTTTTTCTATCCTTGTTTCCAATGTTTCCTGAGCTTTAGTTATTCCTTGTTCCTGAACTGCAGCAGTTTCCCTTGTTCCTGAACTAGCACTGCCTGCAGTGCTATCTTAGCATTCCTTGTTCCTGAACTGCAGCGGTTTCCCTTCTCCTGAACTAGCACTGCCTGCAGTGCTACCTTGACGCCTTAGCATTCCTTGTTCCTGAACTGCAGCAGTTTCCCTTGTTCCTGACCTAGCACTGCCTGCAGTGCTATCTTAGCATTCCTTGTTCCTGAACTGCAGCGGTTTCCCTTCTCCTGAACTAGCACTGCCTGCAGTGCTACCTTGACTCCTGAGCCTTAGCATTCCTTGTTCCTGAACTGCAGCAGTTTCCCTTGTTCCTGAACTAGCACTGCCTGCAGTGCTACCTTGACTCCTGAGCTTTTGCTCAATTCTAGTTCCTGCTCCAGCACTGCCTTCAGTGCTACTTTGTTTTCCTGATTCCTGAACCAGCACTATTCTTGTATACCCTTGTAGCCTCCCCTTCTATATATCCCTTTGCAGTCCCTGCTTTTCTTCCCATTTCCTTGGTTCCAGTTCCTAGTTTACAGCCTTTCTATTCCTACTGTCTTGCTTCTTTTACCTAGTATGCTTGTTACTTGCTTTCTTCCAAGTGTGCCATGTGATTTCCTTCCTTTCCTGTTAAGCACTCTGCCTTGCTAGCTCCTTGTCTATTGTGCTTGCATTTAGTTCTACCCCCTTGCTGTTACTGCCTTGCGTGTTCCTGTTTGATCGCCAGGATCCGTGGGCACAGCTGACAACCTAGGTGGTGTTTCTTGTTCACTGTGAGTATTGTCTTTGAGTTATATTTATAACATCACTATAGGTATCAGCTCCACAGACCCTGCCCTTGCATGCATATCCTATTTGTGGGTATTTGCAGTCAGTATCTGTAACAGCAATTGTAGGTGAGAAACTTACTGAGCTTCAGTCTTACCGTGTGGAGCTCCCTAGTGCTTTACCCCACATTCCCTTTATTGTTAATGTTGTTGCGTGTATGTATATATATATATATATATATATATATATATATATATATATATATATATGTATACATGTCTGCACGTCCATCCTGGTTGTAGTTATTCTGAATGCTAAATTGCCTCTTGCATGCCCATCCTTTGAGTCTTAGCCATCTTGTTCACTTAAACAGGCTTCCCCTTTGGATCCCTTTTTCTCCTCTGACTTCCTGTGTGATCCTGGGCAGCACTGTACTACTCTTTCTGTGTACATTTTCTACCCAGTTCCCAGTCCTTGCCCAAGTCCCTGACTGTGTTCCCGACATAGTCCCAGACAGTCCTTGACAGATTGGTCATCTGACTCGATGTTTAATTTTTTTTATTATAAACCAATCTTCTGTTGTTGGTCAGCTTTGAACCAGCATAATCTGAGCCTCCGGTCCTGCCATAGAATAGAAAAGTTTCCAGCATATGCGACAAGAATTTTAGATTCAATTAAGGACACAGAGGCGAGGATTATCCCACCCGGTGGGGCAGGTAAGAATGTTCTTAACTCCCATGATGTCATATGATATACTTGACATATTTGGTTTTCCCTCCCTTGAGATGAGATGGTTCTTGGGTTCTGTGGTATTCCTAAATTGGAACATAGTATGAGAATGTTATGTGCATTCTATGGTGTGGGGTTCCGAAGGACGGTTGGTGGGAGAAGTTCTTTGCCTGCTGTGGTTGTTAAGCTGTTTTCTCCTAATAAACCTGTTCCTGTTACTCAATTTGTGTCTAAGAAGATACTTCACAATTTGGCGACGATTGGGAACTAGGAGGAATACAGCGCTCACATGTTTGAATACTACAAAGGTACATTGCTGTAATGTGTTATGTGCAGTGATTGCACCAACGGATGTTGTGACATTAATTGTGCCTTTGATTGCACCTGCGGGAGTGTTTGTGATTCTGGGTTAAATGCCTAAGTGTAGCTGATTTCGCTAACTGTACAGACTATAAATTACTGTGTGGATCGCACCATAGTGCTCTGATTGCACCAGCGGCTTCAGTTTGTCAAGGTGTGCGTATAGCACCTGCGGCAGTTTAGCGTGTTGAATCATCGTGTGACGGATTTATCTTTATTTTTTTTTTCTAATTAATTACATAGTGGCATTTGGATTTCGCAAAAGACAGTTGAGCGGAAGAATTTAAATATCTACACTCACGCAACGTTCTTTTCCTCTTCCGTCATTTAAATTGCTGGAATCTGGATTGCCGGGTGTTCTCCACATACGTCACACGGAGTTTCAAGGGCATTGTGGGTGCGTCGTCTGTCGCAAAGCATTGTGGGAGCGTCGTGACGTCATCCGCACGACGGCCATTTTGAGGAAGTGTATCAAAGAGTTTTTTTTTGTTTTTTTTCTCCCTACGATGTATAGTATGAACTTCTTTTGGTTGTGTGCGATTTGAGGATCGGTGATTCGCACACCTGGTTACTCGTTCTGGCAAGTGAGTTCATTGGTTACCAACGGTGATTCACACACCTTTACAGTGTGAACTCTTACAGTTTACTGCGCGAACTCTATCATTGTGAATTTGTTGTTTAAAGCGCGAACTCTCACAGTGTGAATTTATTGCCTGTTGGATGACACGCTGACAGGCACAGCATAGTAATTCTACATTACATTATCTTACC
Organism: Calotriton arnoldi; assembly: GCA_963921515.1. Lineage (NCBI taxonomy): Eukaryota > Metazoa > Chordata > Amphibia > Caudata > Salamandridae > Calotriton > Calotriton arnoldi. Next base: position 1,920,863 of record CAWUFW010001879.1, on the reverse strand, counting down.
ATGTCTAATATCTCTGCTCCACCACACTTTTTACCGATAGCTGGGGAACCTAAAATGGAATGGGAATTATGGTATCCCATGTTTTTAGCTTACGTTGCAGTATTAGAGGAGGATGGATGTTCCCCCAAGAGGAAACTTGCTTTATTGAAGCACTGTTTAGGAGGTGCAGGGTTGAAAGAGTTTGCAAATCTTCCACCTATTGATGGTTCTGGGGAAATGAATATTTTTGAGGTAGCCATTAAACAATTGAACACTAGGTTTGGTAGAAAAATTAATATCGTAATGGAAAGGTTTAAATTCTATTCGCGTGCACAAAAAGAAGATGAGTCTATTGAAGACTATGTTTCTGTTTTACGCACTCTAGCTGGATCTTGTGCTTTTGAAACCATTAACTATGAGCAAGTACTAAGGGATCAGATAATGATGAAAACTAAAAGCAAAAAAATTCAAGAAAGACTATGGATGGGCACGGAATCTTCTTTATGTGCTGTAGTAAATATCGCTAAAGGTATAGAGCAATCTGAAAAATTTGTTAGCGAAATTAGAGGCCAAGCAGTTAAAGTATATGACACTACATCTGAAGTCTCTTTAGTAAAGGATCAAATAGTTCAAAAAAAGTCTACTTCCTCATTTTCTAAGAAGGATTCATGTGTAAAAGACAACAAGTTTTTTGGGAAAAGAGCCCAAATAATTTGCTACAGATGTGGTAGTTTTGACCATGTTGGAAGTTACAAGGGGTGTCCAGCGTGGAACAGAATTTGTGTCAAATGTAAGAAAACGGGACATTTTGGTAAAGTTTGCAAATCAACCCAGAGAGTTAACTACATGACGCATGAAGAGGATGTATCTCCTGCAGAGTTTAATTCTATATCGTGTGTGGGTAATAGTAATTGCAAAGGCTTTCCCACGTGTACAGTGTTAATTGATAGTAAAGAAGTTTCAATGATGGTGGATTCGTGCGCATGGTATACTATTATCGGTAAAAGTGTATTTAATGAATTGTGGGGGCGAAAGAGTTACTACTACCTGATATTCAACCTGGTGGTTACTCAGGTCATAAAATTGATCTTGAAGGTTTCATGTGGGCAGATTTAGAATTTAAGGGCAGAAGGACCAGGGGTAAAGTGTACATAGCCACCAAAGGGGTATCTATACTAGGGTGGCCTCACCAACAAGAAATGGGGATATAGTTGGATCCTAATGCATCGCCACCTGTTTATGTTGTTACTTCTAACGATGAGGAACTAACAATGGGAATTAAAAACAGGTTTCCTAAATTGTTCAATGGTTCCCCGGGGAAATATAGGGATTTTAAGCACAGGATAATCCTCAAAGATGGTGCAGTTCCTGTTAGACACAGAGTAAGGAATGTACCATTGGCTTATCGTGAGAAACTCAAGGGGATGTTAGAAGATTTGGTTGCTGAAAACATTATTGAACCCATAGAATCTTCTCCATGGGTTTCTCCGGTTGTTTTATCCCTTAAGAGCAGTGGGGATCTGCGTTTATGTGTTGATCTTCGCAGTTTAAATAAAGAAATTTGGATTGCCAGACATCCCTTACCCAACATACATGAGCTAATCTCAACACTTTCGGGTGCTTGTGTTTTCTCAACTGTGGATTTAGCTAGTGCTTACCACCAGGTAGTTTTACATGAAGAGTCCAAATGTTTGACAGCATTTGTAACGCCGGAGGGAATGTTTCAATTTTCACGCATGCCGTTTGGCCTTGCCAGCGCTGCTTCTGAGTTTCAAAGACTCATGAAGGAGGTCTTGGAGGGATGTTCTGGTGCGATTGCCTTCCAGGATGACATTCTAGTTTTTGGAAAAGATTTTAAGGAACATGACAAGAATTTAGAAAATGTACTGAACTGTGTACAAAACAAAAGTTTAACTTTGAAGTTTTCCAAATGCAAGTTCAGGCAAAGCAAGGTGGACAGTGGTGGCTGGTGACATTTGAAAGTGGTGGGGCGTAAAATTATTGGCATACTGCACCGCAGCGAGCGAGCGAGCCGGAACAACCTAAGGGGGGTTCGGGGGCGTTCTCCCCCCGAGAAATTTTTGAAAAAAGAGTGGACAAATGGTGCATTTTCAAGCACATTTGAGAAAGCAGGAAGGTTAATAAAGCAATTGTGAAAGTGCAGTTATTACATTAATAAAGAGATGTCATATAACATAGGTAGCTGCTTATTCAAGCTTTCTTTCACCCCATAGTCCAGCAGGGTCTTGATACAAGACAGATAAGAGAAAAAGCAGTGTGGTCCTCGACCAGGAAGACACTCATATTTTGTTGGTAAGAAGTCAAAGGATTGGTCAAATTGAAAACCTGAAATGCAATATGCAATCAAACAATTTGCAAGTACATCTCATCTATGTTCAACAAGCCATGTTTTACCCATGATTGGAATTGTGAATCACCAAATAAACTGAGCCACTGCAATCAAAAGCAGAGGGCCTCCTCAAAAAGTATGCCCTTAGAGTTCTCTCATCTCATGTCCTCTCTATATTTTCTCTGGAAGTTGAAAACTCATCACATTCTACTGCACAAACCTGAACCCTTCTGCATATTCCAACACCAGAACTCATTCTTGGCCATTTAGTTTGGAGCCATTCATACCAGGAATACAGAAAATACCTTTAAATAGAGTAGAAGGTTTATGAATACAAGCACTTAGCAATTGTACATATACTATGAATGAGAGCCAAAGGAAACAAAAGGAATAAAGAAGGGAGCAACACTCAAACACAACTCATGCTCCGGTACGCTATAAAATTCTCTATGTGGCAAGTTCATCACCTATAGCAGAACACAGTACATTTAATGTCTCCCTCAGTTTAGCATATTAAACAATAGCAAGTGGTAATTCTTGTGATATGTACTCATCACTGTAGACTATTGTAGAGTCGCTATATAAATACAATTAATACAATATGTGGTGTTAGGTGTAGAAAATCTAGACTCACACCTGTCTATATTTTTTTGATGTTTTATCCTTGACAATGTGCCCTATTGATACTCTGGGGTCGATATTCAGTGTGCGCGCCCTGAAACCGCTCATAAACTCGAAAAGTAAATAGAAAGTTGTTTAGCAGAGAAAACTATTAGAATGGCAAATTAAAGTATTTAAAGGTGTACAGTTTATCCTTCACTGGAGAGTAATAAAAAGACAGCATTTTCAGATATTTGCACAATATGGTCGGACATGGGTACAGGAGTAAAGGATCTGCACCCTCACCACTTGTGAATTTTTGTTTTTGCCCTTAATGTAGGAAAGTTGGCAGAGGCAACTGTTGGTGACATTGCGGAAGTGTTTGTAGGCCGTTTGCCGAGGGCCTAGCGGGATGTCACCTGAACAGACACAGCAAGCCGCGCCGCGCTCTGGTGCCACTTAAAACACACAAACACTTACTCAGGTGAATTCAAGAATCTGCGGGTGGAACCAGAAACAATATCCTGATATCGGTTTGCAATGTGGCTGTGTGATGTACACACAAGTTACTGACAGCACATCTGTAAGGAAGTACCATCAACTGCAGCACAGACACACTCACATACACACATATTTAAAAAAGTAAACTGCGGATTTCCTTTATGTACAACAAAACGCATCATCACACAAACATAATATCATTGGGCCCATGGCGAGTCACAAAACTGAAGAACTGCAGAGGAGATACTCGAGTGCAAAGATGCGTACACTAACGCTGCTCTTTAGAAACTATAATGGTCAGAGGTGTATGCGGAAGAGAGAATTACAATGGCTGAAGGACACGTGTACAAACCAACAACTGTAACCCTTCAGACACAAATGAGAATCTCCATCCCATCTAAACTCTCAGCATAGACTCGCCGGATTAGCCACCAAAGTGCAACATACACATTGTCTGATGTACAAAACAAATTAAGAGATACATTCACAAAGGAAATTAAACGGATGAATTCGTGTAGTATCTGCTGTACTTTGTGCATTTGTGTCTGCAGTAACTTAGAGGAGGAGGTCATCGGCACAGAGATCTTTTGTCTCTAGATTTAGAGTCCATTTAAAGACGTCACTTCCTCATCTACACATGTTTTCCTTGCAAGCGGTTCAGTTGCTAGTGCAAAAGCAGATGTTGAGGGGACACCCTTACTGGGTGCCCTGCCAAATAGGGCAGAGGTAACACCCTGCTGACCCTGACTCTTGCTGGATGTCGTCTGTAGAAAAGGCTTGTGTAGGCGATGTGCACTTATTTTTTTGTTACAAAAAGTTTTATTGAGTTTTAAAACCATACAAAGACAGACAAGCAAACAACTTTCGGTGCTGGAGGTTACACAGTAAAACAATGGCCAATGACAAGAGAAAAGAACACACAAACTTGTATTGGTAATTCTGTTCTTAGTACACCGTACAGTATTAGTGCGATATGTGGTTAGTCCTTAAAGAATACTCAAGGCTTTCAATATACATATTGAGCATCTATGGTGCACATAGACCAATTGTTTTAAGGCACCGAACATTTAAAGAAATAGATGGGGAGAGCGAATCAGAAGGAGGAGGATAGGGGGGGGGAAAGGAGTGAGACAATGAGTGGCCGATCGACCAGGTCTCGAGCACAGCCCTGACCATAGGTTGAAGATCAAGGCGTCCGCATAACCTATTGCGAGTTGTGACTAAAGGAATCCAAGGTTCTCCAAATTTGTTGCGAGGCGAAGGGGTTTCCCACTGGAGGCTAGAGATTTGTCCACAAGAAGTAGAGTTTTAGTGGTATCTCTAAAAATGGAGTTGGAGTGGGTAAACGTTTGCAGGGTCGCCACCAAGGGGAACAGGCTGGCATTATAACACTCAGTCTCGAGCCACGCTGGTCCATCGGTGGTGTTCGGGTCCAACCATCGGGAGCCCTGGCTAGATAGGTGCACACAGCACTTTTAAATATGCTTGATTATGTACATTGCATCAAACTCCGTTTAGCCCTGTTTGGCGCTTGGTAAACGCATATGTGGTATGCTCAATTCAGGGCACTGGTAAGCTTCATTCCCTCGAGTGTCCGTAGCCTTTGACAACTCCTATGGGAGTGGCCGTTATCTAATTTACCAATGGGCGTGACCGTGTGTTCTTTGGCTAGTTTGAGTGTCTATATTTTTTCTTTGCTCCTCTGTGGTCTAGAACCATGTTGTAAAAACATCCTGGTTCTTAATCCTTGAAATGTTAAACGTCTCTGTCATAAATAGTAATGACGTTTACATGCATCGACTCTGCACACGTGACCCCTAGATAACTTTGTTTGACTAGGGACGTCAGGTTAAGGCTAAGCTGTACTACACTTTTCTTTGTTTACTGTTGAGTAATGTGTGTCAGCAGCGGCCGATTACGGTAATGCGCAAGCAGCGTGGGTTACGGTGAGGACCGACATTTTATTGACTTGTTTTCTGTTCACTGCTGCTGCAGAAAGGCATTAGTGCTTTTCACACTGGACAAAAACATGGTACAAGGTCCTAGTTGTCACCCGCCTAGGTACGTGCTGGCCGGGCAGTGTGCCTTCCCGCTTTGTAGCTCGGCATCCATGCACTGGTAGGAACGTGCGGTGCAGGAATGCTTACATTATCTCCTGGTTACGGTGTCTATGGGCCATCATCACCCAGCCCCTCTTTCCCAGGGCAGAATTTTCAGGATGGATTACAACATTTCAACTCAAGATCGGTATTGTTTAACTTTATGCAATGTAGGTAAGAGGCTGCACAAGCAGTGGAAAATTTCAAAAAAATGAACAAATCGAATCGCTTTGTGATTAGGACGGTGGAAATCTGCCGTCTATACAGAAAAGGAGGCGTGATGTGTGTCAGGGCGAAATTGAGTTGTACGTTACAAATTGATATTTAGCAGGCATGCTGTGAATTTTCATGGAGAAATGCGCAATGACACGGATTGAGCAGTGTCTGCATGCAGACGGACATCTCTCCAGAGTGCGGGGATGTGAAATGTGAGCAGCCAGCAGTTTGCAGGCATGCATCAGAGAGTGATCCTGTTTGTCACGGGCAGGGTGAGAATGATGTAGCACACGGCGAATGCAAGCCCACCTCCAGAGCTGAGAGATAGCTGGCCTCGTGCATTGCGCTGGTCAGCGCCTGACAGCCGCCTGGATGCCTGCTTCCTAAGGCCTGTCATCGCGCGCAGCTTGTTAAACAGGAAAGTGCACACCTAAGTTGTTTTATCTGCTTTGCCTCGCCCCTCGCTTTTAAGGCAGGCCGCCTGGCAAGTATAATGAGCAATTTACATTTCCAGAAGCCACTTTTGTTTCAATGTGCGTAAATGACTCTGACGTTGCCAATGACTTGAATGAATAAAAAATAAATTAAAAAAAACACACACACACACCCCCCCCCCCCCCCCACATGTTACTAGGCCCCTCCAATCTTGCTGTACTCAAAGGTTTTATCGCTGGTGCTGGTGCCGGACTGCGGTCGTAAACGCAGGCGGTTTATTTTTTCCAGGGGAATTAATTTCCAAACACTGATCTGTTTCATAGCGGGATGTTTTATCCCCCAGCGCCCTGTGTAGTCTGGATGCGATCACTGTGCAGTTTACTGCTTAAAATCGTGTACCTGCCAGTCAAGAGGAACGTGTTAACATCCGCAATCTCCTATTTTCAGTAGCTGTGCGCCTACAATCCTGTAAATAGGGTGCGTTGTGGGAAGTGCGAAAAGGGCAGTCAGGCTTTTTCAAGTCCATATTTGAAAAACCCTTAAAGTAAGCTTAATCACACATGAAAATATACTGTTTTTAGTTCACTACTCGGCCTCCCAGCTGCTTTATAGGCTGAAGCCGTTGGACACCTACCTTCCTGTCCAACATCATTCAGTCCATCTAGTTTGCATGGATGAAGTGTTACGAGGCACTTTGTTCTGTGGGAGATTTGCGATGTAAACTATTCATCGTATATTGATAACTAACTGTCCTAGACGTTCTAAATAAAAATATTTCCAAATACTTTAAAAGTTGCAATAAATTCATGTGACCTGATGGGTATCTTTGGCAGACGCGGCTCGCGGGGGGGGGGGTTGTGGGGGGGGGGGTTGTGCCAGGGGCCCGGGGGATTAAAAGAAAAAATAGAAAATCCTACCTGACTCTGAGGAGGTCCGCCGTCCGTGCCGCCTTGGGTCCGACTCCGTTTGGCCCTGCCTACAGCCCCTCTCAGCCAATCCTGGCGCTGCTGGCAGCGCCAGGATTGGCTTAGGGCACGGTTACCCCTCGCCCGCCTGCCCATTAGGAGACCGAGGTGTGAGCCTTTGCTCAACCCTCGCTCTCCTAATGGGCATGCGCAAGCCAGTGCACACACAAGTGCGCATGACTGGGCACGGCGCGAAAATTCGGTGCCCTTGCACACTCATGCGCACTTGTGCTGCAGTGCTGCCTGCTGCCCCTGGTCCCTCTGACAATCATGTCAGTCAACATGACGCAGGACCGCCCACCCCCTTCAGACTCTGAAGGGGGTGGGCGGTCCGACGTCATGCTGACTGACATGATTGTCAGTTCTCTCGGCTCTTTGAACTTAAGTAAACTGATTCAGTTTACTTAGGTTCAAAGACGCCGAGGAGCTGCGGGCGGCGGGGCTATGCCCCAACGCCCCAATGGACGCACCGCCCCTGAAGGTGGAATATTTGGGTCATGAGATCTCCAGCGAGGGTATTAAACCTAAATTAAATCACATTCAAAGTGTTTCTAATGCTCCTACACCTGAAAATAAAGAACAACTTTCTTCTTTTTTAGGGTTGACAGAATTTTACAGTAAATTTGTGCAAGATTATTCCACCAAGGTACATTCCTTAAGGATACTATTGAAAAAGAATGCACAGTTCTTTTGGAACAAGGAACAACAATTAGCTTTTGACATTTTAAAAAAGGAAATTGTAGATGCACCATTTTTGAGACCTTTTGTAATTGGCAAGGAATGTATTGTTGCTGTGGACGCTAGCAGTGTGGGTTTGGGCGCTGTCCTGATGCAAAAGGACTATGGCGATGAATATGTTGTGTCCTACGCCTCTAGGATGTTACGTGGGGCAGAATGTAATTATTCTACTATCGAAAGAGAACTATTAGCATGTACTTGGGCAGTTCAACATTTTCGGCAATTTTTGTGGGGTACTACATTTCGTTTAAGAACAGATCACAAGCCTTTGATTAATATGTTAGCAGCTGGGGGTGGTAGAACATTAACAGCTCGTTTGGCAAGATTGGCTGCTAAATTACAGGAGTATCAATGTGTCGTAGAGTATGTTCCTGGGCGTCTAAATGTTCATGCAGACTGCATGTCACGATTACCTTTGGCAAATGCACAGGAAGCTAACAATAATGAGGAAGATTGTGATGTGGCTTACACCATGGAAGATGTTAATTCTGGGTGTACGAATGCATGTTCATTTGGAATTATTTCTGAGAGTGAGTGGAAGGATGCCATGGTGGAGGATAGTTGTTTGAGTGAGGTTGTGAAGTTTTTAAAAAAGGGGTGGCCGGAAGAGAGGAAATTAAGTGGTGAGCTGAGCTCATTTTTCAAAATTAGAGACGAACTTATGTTTTCACAGGGTATCATTATTAGAGGGGATAAAATTGTTCCTCCATGTAAACTTAGAGAAAAGATTGTAACTATGGCTCATGAGGGCCACATGGGCATGTCCAACACTAAAAGAAGGATAAGGGAATTTTACTGGTGGCCTGGTGTTGATGGTATGGTTGATAAATGGGTTAGACAGTGCCTTCCCTGCTCCAAAAGTGACAAGTCGGTCAAACCATTGTCTGTTGAGATAACTCCTATTGACTACGCTCAAGGACCTTGGAGAAAACTAGGTATTGACATTATTGGTCCTCTAGGTTTTCCATCAAACAAAGAGGTCTATGCTTTAGTTCTATTAGATTACTTTTCTAAATGGCCTGAACTAAAGATTGTGGACAAAATAACATCTGCCCAGGTAATTGAATTTTTGAGTGATATTTTCTGTCGTGAAGGGTTGCCTGCAGAACTTATTTCTGACAATGGTCCGCAGTTTATTAGCAAAGAGTTTGATTTGTTTCTTGAAGGATGTGGTGTTGTACACAAAAGGGTGTCCAATTATAACCCACAAGCCAATGGTCAAGTGGAACGCTTTAACAGGGTTGTGAAAGAATCTATTCAGCTTGCCATTAAAAGTGTCATTGAATGGAAAAAAGCTTTACGGGCTACTTTGTTGTCATATCGCACATCCCCCAATTCTGTTACTGGTCTGTCTCCGTTTGAGATGTTACGAGGTAGGAAACCTGGATCAAAGCTCATGCCTTGGTGGTTGAAGGTTAAGAATTCTTATGACTCTGCTATGGATTTGTCTCAAGTTAGGGAGCGTGTTCATAGATATCTGGAAAGAATGAAGAACAGTTATTCGGAGCATCAGTCCTCGGAATCTAAGATTAGAGTGGGGGATTTTGTCCGTGTTAAGTTAGGTGGGTCTTCTAATAGGAAATGGTCCAAATGGTCAGATCCAGTTAAGGTGGTGGAAGTTTTCAGCAAGGCAGTGAGAGTAGATGGAGGTAAAATTTGGAATTTTAGACGTATATCTTTATGCAAATTTACAGTTTCCCAGCCTATTGCCACTAAATTCAATAGGGATGAAGATAGCTTTCCAAGCCATTTAGACATACAGGATGATTTGAAGTCTGGTTTGAATGTTTCGAATTTGTGTACCGGCAGTACTGATGTTGAATATAGTACTGTCCCCACTATCAGTCATCATGACAATACTGAACAACATGGTAACATTCCTGAAATTGATAGTCATGTGGTTGAATTGAGGAAAAGTTCTCGCATAAAGCATGTACCTGTTAAACTGAAAGATTTTGTTCAAATTTAATTGTGTTACATACATTTTTGTTTCGCTACTCTGTTTTTTATTTTTAATTATTCATTTTTGGGTTTTTTCCAAAAGGGGGAAGGTGTGTGGTATTCCTAAGCTGGAACATAGTATGAGAATGTTATGTGCATTCTATGGTGTGGGGTTCCGAAGGACGGTTGGTGGGAGAGAAGGGAGAAGTTCTTTGCCTGCTGTGGTTGTTAAGCTGTTTTCTCCTAATAAACCTGTTCCTGTTACTCAATTTGTGTCTAAGAAGATACTTCAGGTTCTATGATACTCAAACTTCTTTTTGGTTTCAGGAACGGATTCCAAACAGAGCTGAATATGGAATTTCTTGGTCGGGTGGCGTTCTGCACCCCTATGGATAAGTTGTCTCTTCTGGGACCTGTTATTTGGAAGTTGCTCTCCATTGAGAGCTAGAACTGTACCCTGTTTTGACTCACACTAAAGAAGTCTGCTTGTTGCAAAGAAAGAGGCAGTAAGATGGTGCCTCGTTATTTTGTAGACATTGGACTACTATGATTGGTGGTTTGAAGGAGGCGTGGTTCAAAGCCTAATGGGAGTTGTAGTGTTTTACTGTATTACTGTTTTTTCATTGGCTGCTGTTTAATTATGCATTAAAGATTGAGAAGCATAATCCTCGCCTCCGTGTCCTTAATAGAATCTAAAATTCTTGTTGCATATGCTGGAAAATTTTCTATTGTGGAGCGCTTGTGCCCTCTGATGCCCCACACACGTGGAAGCAGGGGGGCTGCAAAAATTATTGAGCTGGAATTTTCTCCTGGAGGCAGGAACTGTTGTAAATCTCATAACCCTATTTCCCTGTGCTTCAATCTTGTGGTTTGCCCCAATACCTTTGGTGTCTCTGGGATCTGATATTATGGCACATTCCCAACCATTTGACTTAGATGAGTAGTAGTAGTAGTAATAACTTTATTCGGTTACATAGGTATAACCATAAAAGTACATTTAGAAATACAGTGGAACAAAATCACAATAAAACACAGTAAAAACACAGCACCATAAAAAAAATTGTGTTCAAAACATGCAGCTATCAATAGGGGTTAAATACACTGGGTGTGGCCTAATTGAAAAACAACAAGGAATTTCCATAAATAGATTAAGCATTTCGAAATTTAAATGCTACTAAAATAACCCAACGTTACAAAGCAGTGAACAAGGATTCATATTATAGTAACTCGTACTTTTTCCTAAAATGAAAAATACGTTAAGGCATATAGCAAAAAGAAAAAGCCCTCTTGATTGAAAACTTGCTTTGATAGAAAGCTCCAACGATTTCCATGAGCAATAAAGGCTATTGTGTGCAAAGCATACAACTTCCATCGGAGTTATATACACTGGGCTTAGCCTGATTTAAAAAAATAAACATTTCCTTAGAAAAAATAGGGCAAATAGAGAAGTGAATGCCACTAAAATATACCAACGTTTCAACGATGGACATAAAATTATATTAAAGTGACTTGTGCTTTAACCTGAAATTAAAGGCTACATCGGTCATATGATGCGAAAACCCTCGAGTTCAAGAGCTTGGGGGATTCCCAAAACCAGGAGAAAGATTTAAAAGGTTCAAATACCAGGATGTAGTCTAGTAATAAAACAAAAATAACTCATTCGTAACATTAACCATATAATAAAGTGGCACGTGCTTTATCCTAGGGGAAAATTTTTTGTCAGTGGACATATATAAGAAGTTCTCTTGATTAAGACAGGCAGTAGGAAGTGACGGATATCAGCCTATAGGTATCTAATCACCGAAAAAACTATTTCGCCTAATGCTAAAACATCACATTAATGTCACAGCCGACCGTAAGGATGGGTATGGGGAGATAACAGACAATCTAGTTAAGACTTCTAGCCCTTATGCGTCATGCCCAATTTAAAAATCTTGAAGTCGCAAAGACAATCGTTCATATGTCTCATGACTAAGAATACGCAATACCTCCATGCAATTGCAAATGCCGAGTTGGCGACAGATTGGAAAGATCCACTTGTTGCGTGGTATTAGACAGAAAAATCTAAATGGGACACAGTTTCCCTGTTGTGGGCAAAAGGGAAAGTCCCCAACATTACCATCTCTCCTCTTCCATTTGGTGGTCAGCGTGTTTAGGGAAGGTAGCCAATTCTGAAGCAAAGTACAGAGTTTTTGCCACATGGGGAATAATTCTATGCATAAATATTTCATATTTGAGTGAATACTTATGGGCTAAAAACTTATCGATTAGGCCCTCCGAGCGGGGTTCACGCCAGACTTCTTAAAAGCATGTGGTCCCAGTAAAGGCGCTTGATCTGAATGCCTAGATTTCTTGTCATATTTTCTGGGTCTTCCCACACCTCAGACAGATGTAAACTAAGGCAGAGCTCTTTAACTGCCTTAAGCCAAGGCGTGGAACAGTTCTTGTCAAGAGCAATCAGGTCCCTCCCCAAATCTGGGGTTGACCATAGTCTAATCCAATAGTTTAGGATTCTGAGTTGAGCATTATGGTCCACCCTCTGGATATTTAGGTCCCACCTCAGTGTAGGCATAGGCGTGCTAGTAGGCAGATTTAATAGGGACCTTAAGAATCTATTTTCCATTCTTGTTAGTATCACTATATCCCCAAAGTTCCGCCCCATAAAGAGCCCCTCCCAATGCAACTGCTCTATAGACCTCAAGGACCGGATATAGTGCCCTACTTGAAGTGAGTCTGTATTTTCTTTTTAAGATTGCTGCTGATCCGTGCTGTAGCAAAGATTTACTCTTCTCAAGTTGAGACTTCCTGGAGAGTTTATTTGAAAGTCTGACACCTAGACAATCAAAGCTCCTAACTCGCTCGATCAATGTCCCATCTACCTTCATTATATTTTTAAAAGAACGATGGAGGTTTAGGGGCATGAACTTTGGTTTCCTGGCATTTATTGCAAGGACTCTATTTGCACAAAACTTCTGAAATTTGCCTAGCAGAACTTGAAGGCCCGTGGGGGTGCGTGACATGTGTAGCGTGTCGTCAGCAAACATCAGCACAGGGGAGTTGATGTTTGCTAATTTAGGGGCATCATGTTGACAGCCACTCATCCACCTCACCAGTCCGCTAATAAGCAGACAAAACAGGGTAGGAACGAGAACATAATCCTGTCTAACCGCACAGTTAATGGGAATCCTATAAGTCAGGTTCCTATGGCTATTCCACCTGACTTAGATGAGTTCCTTTGACGATGATGCTTGCAAAGAATGTTTGGAAGAAAACATTGTTAAAGCACTGGACATTTCGGTCCAGCAGTCTGTTAATAAGGCATTAGCAGTGACCTTGAAACCCACTATGCAACAACTGAAGAGCTACACGTTGAGACGTAAGGGTGAGGACTCTGCAAGCTCCTCATATCTTTCCAAGACCACCTCAGAACCAACCCGCCTGACACCCAGGCAAAGCAACTATGGCCTCATTGTGAGGCACTAGAAAAGCTCTCTAAGGCGTATTTACACAATCACGAATAAGGCGCTACGCAGCCTCCAACATTGTCTGATTCCCAAGCAGAGCAAACCACGTCAGGCATGGATACAGATTCATACAGTGCCACACATTCTGACCATTCGCCAGCTTCCTCGAGAGGGTCCAAGAGGGAACGTAAATCTGCAGTTGGGTGGTCAGGTATGTCATTGTGATCCCACTAGGGTTGCTTGTCTTTTGACCCAGACGATATCATAACATCCTTGATTGTCAAAGTGGGCTCCCACATCAGAGTGGGAGCCTATGTTCAAGCGAGGCTCCATAAACCCTTCGACAAGGAGGTCAGAAACCACCTCAGGGCGGAATGCCCTCATCCAGCCCTATCAGGAAGGTGGCGGATGTGGATCCCAACATGCTCACATTTGTTAAGAAGTTCACTAAAGAACCCAAAAAGGGGATTGACTGGGCATGGAAAACATGCCAGGATAAACTACTGGGCCTATCCGGACACCTGACTAAGATCCTCGAAATAGCTTATCAAGCAAAGAAGTCTGGTGACACCATTAACCCTGATGCCTTAACTGGTCAGGCACAGAGAACTGTGTGTCAACTCTGCAACATTAATTGCACCATTTTAGCTATAAAATGAAAATCTTTCCTTCTTTGCATCATTCCAAATCTGGCAGAACTGGCCTCCGCTAAGGCAGGCCTGGTAGTGAATAGTTTACTCTTTGGGGACCCACTTGTCAAAGACTTAGGGAAATTCGCTTCCATATTCACTGACCAAGACAAGGCCCAGTCTTCATTGAAGAAAGTATTAAAGTCAGGCATTTTCGGGTGGGCCGGGCCATATAGGGCCCGATCGCCAGCCTGGTCTTACCTATAAGGTCCTCAGCAAGGATATGCACCCAGTAGACGAGGCAAATGGCATGACGGTGCACGAGGTCACAACTTCTCTCCTTCCCCACTTGCCCCCCCCATTCCGGAGGTGGCCATGGCCGGAACCACAGAGGTGGTTATTGAGGAACCTCAGAAGGAGGAAGCTCCACCCCAGGATATTCAGGTAATGCTGATTTCAATGTTACAGGTTGTTTTGGGGGCGGGGGGACGTATTCATCATTTTGTGCACAATTGGAAGGCGATCACAAGGGATGCGTGGGTGTTAGAGACATGGTTTCAAACTAGAATTGTATGGCACACCAAGTCAGGTCCCAACACCCAGACAGCTGCTTTTTTCCCTACAAGAGCATACATTCATAGACACAGAAATTGCAGAGCTGCTTGTCAAGGATGCGATTGCTGTCACAGAACCCCATCCCAGAGGGTTCGTTAGCAACTTATTTTTGGTGCAGAAAAAAGGCAGGGGTTGCAGATTGGTATTGAATCTGAAGGAGTTCAACTCTGGGATTTTATACAGGCACTTCAAGATGGACGATATCCATCTTTTGCACAACCTTCTACGGTCAAGGGGATTAGATGATCCGTCTGGACCTCAAGAACGCCAATTTTGTCCCTGCACAGACGTTTTCTTCAGTTTCTATGGGTGGAGCATTGGTATGAGTTCCCAGTACTCCCCTTCGTCCTCTCATTAGCACCCTGGTGCTTCACAAAGCTGATGAAACTAATAGTGGAGTCCCTCCAGGTCAGAGGGGTGCGCATGATAGTGTATCTCGACAATCTCATCATTCTGGGGCAGGATCCTACGCTGGTGATGCTGCACATGTCCTTGTGATCCTAGACACAGGGGAGTAGGCTGGTGTAATTGCGCCTTGGGGGCAAGTACATTTATGAGTAAATGGAAGCTTAATTAAAATAACTTGAGTGCTGAATTTGTGTTAAACTTTTTTGTTGTTATTACTGCTCGTGTTTCAGTAAAAGGACTAGGGGGCAGATTTACAAGCCCCTTGCGCTTCTTTGCGCCGCCATTGCGTCACTTTTTTTGATGCAACGGCGACGCAAACAATGCAGCCAATTTACAACGTGACGCATCTAGGGAGATGCATCACGTTGTAAAGCCCTGCATCACATTATACCTGCGTCCGGTATAATGTATGCAGGGTGGGTGTTCCCACGCAAAAAGTCATGTAGAACTGACGCAGTGAAATTTACAACATTTTACTGCGTCACTCTACACCTTTACTGTGTCAAAATCCCTACACCTGCTCAGACCAGGCATAAGGAATGACGCAAGGCTTTTTAAATGGGACTCACCTATCTGTTGAGGCGCATTGCTGGAGCTGCGTCACTTTCATGAGCAACTCCAGCAATGCGTCACTTTTGGGTCAACAGATGCGTCAGAATTTCTGACGCATCTGTCAATCCTTGCACCATGGTGCACCGTATTGTAAATACGGCGCATCCATGGTGGCGCAAGGGTTTCGTATGGAGGTGTAGGGAAACTGACGCATCTGTACAGATGCGTCAGTTTCTTGTAAATTTGCCTCTCCGAATTTAAGGTAAGTCACAGAAGCTTATATTTTGGAAAGCTGTTCTTATGTGAAACTCTCACCAGAAGCTCATCAGTCAATGCTAGGGAGAAGAAAACAATGAAACTTTTAAGGCAACATGTTGTTTATGGCGCTTGAAGTGCACTCCTGAAAGACGGTTTCTTTTTAGGAGGTGCAGGAAATCTGCAAAGAAGGGAAGAGACATTTTGTTGGAAACGCTTATTAAGTAAAAGATTATTATTTTGTGGAAATACTTCTGGAACTGTATGAATACAAAGTACAAATTTTGCCTTCATAGTCATAAGCTGTTATTGTTTAATTTCGTTGTTGTGGATTCAGTTTATCGAGAACATTTCTAGTGGCAAAGCGTATTGCCTCGCAACTCTTCTTTGACTGAAATCAACTGTAGCTTATAAAGAAAAGCTTACTTTTGTTTTCTTTAAAAGTAGGTAAAGCTAGGAAGTGGGGGGATATTTAACCTACTGAGAACAAGCATTAGAAATGCAAGACCACTGACTCATTGTCAGTGAAATTGCTCTCCCACCCTCGCAGCTCCACCATTAAGTGAGGCCTGCCCCTGCCCCTGCACTCTCGAGTGTTGGTGATCGAGGCCCTCCTCCACCCGCAGGTTTCCCAGCGCCTCATCCCTGGTGGTCCAGTGGACCTCTGTCTCCTTCCTCTAACTCTGCTCTTTCACTCGTTTTTCTACCCTTTTTTATCTTTCACCTTTCTGCACTTTTCTGCATCTCTGCTCTTTGTGCCTTATTTCTGCTCATTTTCCCTTCCTCTCGCTCTGCCCTTTCACTTGTTTTCACTCGTTTTTCTACCCTCTTTTATCTTTCACCTTTCTGCACTTTTCTGCATCTCTGCTCTTTTGTGCCTTATTTCTGCTCATTTTCCCTTCCTCTCGCTCTGCCCTTTCACTAGTTTTCACTCGTTTTTCTACCCTCTTATCTTTCACCTTTCTGCATCTCTGCTCTTTTGTGCCTTATTTCTGCCTATTTTCCCTTTTTTTCTTTATCCCTTATTTCCTCCCTTTACCTTTCCCCGCCGCTGCTGCCCCCGCGGCCCCTCCCCCCCAGCGCGACCGGCCCAATCCAGCTCCCCTCCCCGCTCCCGCCTCCCAGCTGTCCAGCCCTCCCCGACCCCTACTTAATGGCGGCCACTGCGGGGACAGGCGAGCAAGACCACTGACTCATTGTCAGTGAAATTGCCCTCCCACCCTCGCAGCTCCACCATTAAGTGAGGCCTGCCCCTGCCCCTGCACTCTCGAGTGTTGGTGATCGAGGCCCTCCTCCACCCGCAGGTTTCCCTGCGCCTCATCCCTGGTGGTCCAGTGGACCTCTGTCTCCTTCCTCTAACTCTGCTCTTTCACTCGTTTTTCTACCCTTTTTTATTCTTCACCTTTCTGCATTTTCTGCATCTCTGCTCTTTTGTGCCTTATTTCTGCTCATTTTCCCTTCCTCTCACGCTGCCCTTTCACTTGTTTTCACTCGTTTTTCTACCCTCTTTTATCTTTCACCTTTCTGCACTTTTCTGCATCTCTGCTCTTTTGTGCCTTATTTCTGCTCATTTTCCCTTCCTCTCGCTCTGCCCTTTCACTAGTTTTCACTCGTTTTTCTACCCTCTTTTATCTTTCATCTTTCTGCATCTCTGCTCTTTTGTGCCTTATTTCTGCCTATTTTCCCTTTTTCTTTATCCCTTATTTCCTCCCTTTACCTTTCCCCGCCGCTGCTGCCCCCGCGGCCCCTCCCCCCAGCGCGACCGGCCCAATCCAGCTCCCCTCCCCGCTCCCGCCTCCCAGCTGTCCAGCCCTCCCCGACCCCCACTTAATGGCGGTCACTGCGGGGACAGGCGAGCAAGACCACTGACTCATTGTCAGTGAAATTGCTCTCCCACCCTCGCAGCTCCACCATTAAGTGAGGCCTGCACCTGCCCCTGCACTCTCGAGTGTTGGTGATCGAGGCCCTCCTCCACCCGCAGGTTTCCCAGCGTCTCATCCCTGGTGGTCCAGTGGACCTCTGTCTCCTTCCTCTAACTCTGCTCTTTCACTCGTTTTTCTACCCTTTTTTATCTTTCACCTTTCTGCACTTTTCTGCATCTCTTCTCTTTTGTGCCTTATTTCTGCTCATTTTCCCTTCCTCTCGCTCTGCCCTTTCACTTGTTTTCACTCGTTTTCCTACCCTCTTTTATCTTTCACCTTTCTGCACTTTTCTGCATCTCTGCTCTTTTGTGCCTTATTTCTGCTCATTTTCCCTTCCTCTCGCTCTGCCCTTTCACTAGTTTTCACTCGTTTTTCTACCCTCTTTTATCTTTCACCTTTCTGCATCTCTGCTCTTTTGTGCCTTATTTCTGCCTATTTTCCCTTTTTTCTTTATCCCTTATTTCCTCCCTTTACCTTTCCCCGCCGCTGCTGCCCCCGCGGCCCCTCCCCCCCCAGCGCGACCGGCCCAATCCAGCTCCCCTCCCGCCTCCCAGCTGTCCAGCCCTCCCCGACCCCTACTTAATGGCGGCCACTGCGGGGACAGGCGAGCAAGACCACTGACTCATTGTCAGTGAAATTGCTCTCCCACCCTCGCAGCTCCACCATTAAGTGAGGCCTGCCCCTGCCCCTGCACTCTCGAGTGTTGGTGATCGAGGCCCTCCTCCACCCGCAGGTTTCCCTGCGCCTCATCCCTGGTGGTCCAGTGGACCTCTGTCTCCTTCCTCTAACTCTGCTCTTTCACTCGTTTTTCTACCCTTTTTTATCTTTCACCTTTCTGCACTTTTCTGCATCTCTGCTCTTTTGTGCCTTATTTCTGCTCATTTTCCCTTCCTCTCGCTCTGCCCTTTCACTTGTTTTCACTCGTTTTTCTACCCTCTTTTATCTTTCACCTTTCTGCACTTTTCTGCATCTCTGCTCTTTTGTGCCTTATTGCTGCCTATTTTCCCTTTTTTATTTATCCCTTATTTCCTCCCTTTACCTTTCCCCGCCGCTGCTGCCCCCGCGGCACCTCCCCCCCAGCGCGACCAGCCCAATCCAGCTCCCCTCCCCGCTCCCGCCTCCCAGCTGTCCAGCCCTCCCCGACCCCTACTTAATAGCGGCCACTGCGGGGACAGGCGAGCAAGACCACTGACTCATTGTCAGTGAAATTGCTCTCCCACCCTCGCAGCTCCACCATTAAGTGAGGCCTGCCCCTGCCCCTGCACTCTCGAGTGTTGGTGATCGAGGCCCTCCTCCACCCGCAGGTTTCCCAGCGCCTCATCCCTGGTGGTCCAGTGGACCTCTGTCTCCTTCCTCTAACTCTGCTCTTTCACTCGTTTTTCTACCCTTTTTTATCTTTCACCTTTCTGCACTTTTCTGCATCTCTGCTCTTTTGTGCCTTATTTCTGCTCATTTTCCCTTCCTCTCGCTCTGCCCTTTCACTTGTTTTCACTCGTTTTTCTACCCTCTTTTATCTTTCACCTTTCTGCATCTCTGCTCTTTTGTGCCTTATTTCTGCCTATTTTCCCTTTTTTCTTTATCCCTTATTTCCTCCCTTTACCTTTCCCCGCCGCTGCTGCCCCCGCGGCCCCTCCCCCAGCGCGACCGGCCCAATCCAGCTCCCCTCCCCGCTCCCGCCTCCCAGCTGTCCAGCCCTCCCCGACCCCTACTTAATGGCGGCCACTGCGGGGACAGGCGAGCAAGACCACTGACTCATTGTCAGTGAAATTGCTCTCCCACCCTCGCAGCTCCACCATTAAGTGAGGCCTGCCCCTGCACTCTCGAGTGTTGGTGATCGAGGCCCTCCTCCACCCGCAGGTTTCCCTGCGCCTCATCCCTGGTGGTCCAGTGGACCTCTGTCTCCTTCCTCTAACTCTGCTCTTTCACTCGTTTTTCTACCCTTTTTATCTTTCACCTTTCTGCACTTTTCTGCATCTCTGCTCTTTTGTGCCTTATTTCTGCTCATTTTCCCTTCCTCTTGCTCTGCCCTTTCACTAGTTTTCACTCGTTTTTCTACCCTCTTTTATCTTTCACCTTTCTGCATCTCTGCTCTTTTGTGCCTTATTTCTGCCTATTTTCCCTTTTTTCTTTATCCCTTATTTCCTCCCTTTACCTTTCCCCGCCGCTGCTGCCCCAGCGGCCCCTCCCCCCCCAAAGGCAAGCCCGTCTGCGCCCGTCCGCGACCCGACCATGACTAGCGCCAGGAACCCTGGACCTCCGCCCCGCCAACGCTACGACCCAGCAGCACTCCACGCACTCAACCCAGGCCGCAACAACAACTGCAAGCTAGCATCACCAGCCGACTCCCACGGACCCTTCAGCTGTCACCGCTGCCGGCACACCTGCAGCACCGCCAAGAACACAGATCCAGCACAACCCGCACACAAGAACACAACCGAACCGAAGACCCTGCAATGCATCCTCCTCAACGTCCGATCCCTCCACAAACACGTCACAGAAATCTGGGACCTCCTCGACAGCACCACCCCGGACGTAGCGTTCTTCACCGAAACCTGGACCAACACCACCTCGGGACCGGACATCGCCATCGCCATCCCCCAAGGATACAAGATCTCCAGGAAGGACCGCCCCACCCGCCCAGGAGGAGGAATCGCCATCGTCCACAAATCCAGCCTCCGCCTGAGCACACTCCCTGACGAGCCCACAGAACTGATGGAACACCTTCACTTCAAGATACTGGCCAGCCCCACCGCCACCCTCCGAGGAACCCTCATCTACCGACCCCCTGGACCCCGTGGACCCTTCGCCAAGTCCATCACGGACATTATCTCCCCGCAGGCCATCGCATCCCCCAACTACACCCTGCTGGGAGACCTCAACTTCCACCTCGACAACCAACTGGACCCCAACACCACATCCCTCCTGGACAACCTCCACAACATTGGACTGCGCCAGATCGTGACCGAGCCCACGCACTCAGCAGGACACACCCTCGACCCCCTCTTCACTACAGGAAACTCCATCACCTTCAGCCACACCACCGAACTCCCATGGACCGACCATCGTTACGTCCACTACACCTTCAGAACATCCATAGACACCAGCACCTGCTTCCACGAAGAAACTGGACCAAAATCACCGACGACCAGCTCACCTCCTCACTCAACAACTCCACCCCAACCATCGCGGAAAACGACGACCCCAACACCGCAGCCCGAACCCTGCATAGATGGATCTCGGACAGCACCAACACCATAGCCCCCTCAAGAAAAACAACAATACCCGCACCAAGAAAGCCAGATGGTTTACCACCGAACTTCGAGAGTCCAGAAGCACATGCCGCCGCCTCGAAAAGGCCTGGAGGAACACCAAATCCACAGAAGCCCACGACAACTTCAGAGCCGCCACCAACGCCCACCATCAACTCATCAGAGAAACGAGGAAAAAAGCGATTGAAGACAGAATCTCCACCCACGCGCACAACAGCAAGGAACTCTTCAGCATCATCAAGGAGTTCGCCCAACCCACTAGCGAGTCTACCAACATCCCTCCCTCACAAGACCTCTGCGACAAACTCAGCACCTTTTTCCACCACAAAATCAAGAGCATCTACGACAACTTCGACGAAGACAACCAACACACTGAACCCTCACCAACCACCCCCGACACCCGGAAACCAGCGATTGACGACTGGACAGCCCTCACCACCGAAGACACACTGAAGACAATGAAGTCAATACACTCAGGGGCCCCCACGGACCCCTGCCCCCACCACATCTTCAACAGAGCCGCCGACACCATCGCACCCATGCTCCGCCACACCATCAACCGCTCCCTGGCGACCGCCTCGTTCCCCGACGACTGGAAACACGCCGAGGTCAACCCCCTCCTAAAGAAACCCTCAGCGGACCCCACCACCTCAAAAACTACAGACCCATCTCCCTGCTCCCGTTCCCAGCGAAAGTCATCGAGAAAGCCATCAACAGCCAACTCGCCACATTCATTGAAGAACACAACATCCTCGACTCCTCCCAATCCGGCTTCAGAAAAAACCACAGTACGGAAACCGCCCTCCTCGCCGCAACAGACGACATCCGCACCCTACTGGACAAAGGAGAAACAGTAGCCCTCATCCTCCTCGACCTATCAGCGGCGTTCGACACAGTCTCCCACCGCACCCTAATACGCAGACTCTACGACGCAGGAATCCAGGACAAGGCCCTCGACTGGATACGCTCCTTCCTCTCCGGCAGGACGCAGCGGGTCAGACTCCCCCTTTCCTCTCGGACCCCACACCTACCACCTGCGGAGTCCCCCAGGGCTCCTCCGTCAGCCCGACGCTCTTCAACGTCTACATGGCTCCACTCGCCCCCATCGTCAGAACCTACGGACTCAACATCGTGTCATACGCAGACGACACCCAGCTCATCCTCTCCCTATCCAACGAGCCCAACACCGCCAGACGCAACTTTCGAGAAGGCATGGAAGCCGTCGCCAAATGGATGAAAAACAGCTGCCTACAACTAAACACCAACAAAACAGAAGTACTCATCATGGGCCCAAACCCGATGCCTGGAGCGACACCTGGTGGCCCCCCGCCCTCGCAAACCCGCCAACCCCCACGGACCACGCACGCAACCTGGGAATCATCCTGGACTCCGAGCTCAAAATGGACCGCCAGATCAACTCTGTCTCGTCTTCCTGCTTCCACACCCTCCGCCTCCTTCGTAAGACCATCAAATGGATCCCCCTCGAACACCGAAAGACCGTCACTCACGCCCTGGTCACCAGCAGACTCGACTACGGCAACGCACTCTATGCCGGAATAAACAAAAACCTCACCGCAAGCTACAGAACATCCAGAACGCCGCCGCAAGACTGGTCCTCAACCTGCCAAAACACTGCCACATCTCCCAGCACCTACGCACACTCCACTGGCTCCCTGTCGAGGTGAGAATCACCTTCAAGATGCTCACCCACTCACACAAGGCCCTCCACGGCACCGGACCAGCATACCTGAACAGCCGACTCAAATTCCACGCACCCCAAAGGACCCTACGATCAGCCCAGCTCTCCTACGCCGTGGTCCCCCGCACCAGAAAGACCAGATCGGGAGGCCGCTCCTTCTCCTTCCTCGCGGCCAAAGCATGGAACACCCTTCCGCTCCACCTCAGACAGACAACATCGCTCCCCATCTTCGCAAGAAACCTCAAAACCTGGCTCTTCGACAGACCCCCTCCTTGATGGATGGAACCTGCACCCCCCCCCCTCCCCTAGCGCCTTGAGACCCTTACGGGTGAGTAGTCGCGCTTTAACAAACCCCTGATTGATTGATTAGGTCTCGCATTTTTTTGAGCTAGGTCTATTGGCGTTGTAAATGGCAATGTCTTTTACCCTTGTGTTATTGAGCGGATGTATGTGGTTTGAGTAGAATTATGTGGGTTGGATTGGAATTGTTAGTTGTGTAATTGTGTGGCGTGAATTTGTGTGGAGTGGATTTGTGTAGTGTAAATATGTGGCATTATGTGTAGAGTGGAAGCATGTGTATAGTAATTATGTGATCTAGAGTGCAGTGGAGTACAATAAAGTTGTGTATAGTGGCATACAGTGGTGCTGCACATATTGCAGTGGAGTGGCACAGATTGTAAAAGAGTGGCTCAGAGTGGTGTAGTATAGAGTGTAGTGGTGTAGAGTAGATTGTTTTAGAGGAGAGTGAAGTGGTATAGAGTGGAGTGGTAAAGAGTAGAGTGGATTGGTGTAGAGTGCAGTGCCATAGAGTGCAATTTTGCATAGTAGAGTAGCATGGAGTGGCATAGAGTAGAGTGGTGCAAAGTACAGTAGAGTGGCCTATCCTGGAGTTGTATAGAGTGAAGTGGCAAAGAGTGCAGTTGTGTATAGTAGAGTGGGGTTGAGTGCATTAGCATAGAGTACAGTGGGGCATAGTAGAGTAGAGAGGCATAGAGTGGAGTGGTGCAACTTGGCGTGCAAAGGTGTTGAATAGAGAGGCTCAGAGTGCAGTGTAATAGTGTGTAGTGGTGCATAGTAGATTAGAGCAGCGAGGAGTGTATTGGCCTAGAGTGTAGTGGTATAGAGTGTAGTGGCCTAGTGTGTACTGGTGTAGAGTGTAGTGACATCGGGTGCTTTGGCATAGAGTGAATTGGATTAGAGTGCAGTGGTAGAGTGGAGTGGTGCAGAGTAGATTGCAGAGTAGAGTGGCGTAGAGTTCAGTGGTGTCGAGTAGAGTGGCTTAGAGTTCAGTGACGTAGAGTGCAGTGGTGTAGAGTGTTGCTGTGTAGAATATAGTGGTGTACAGTTCAGTGGTTCAGAATAGATTGGGCTAGAGTACTGTGGCGTAGAGTGCATTGTTTGTAAGTATAGTGGTGTTGAGTGCATTGGTGAAGAGTGCAGTGTTGTTGATTGCAACATGAAATGCAGTGGCATAGAGTGCAGTGGCGTAGAGTAGGGTGGTGCACAGTGTAGTGTTGAGTTGAGTGGCATAGGGTAGATTGTAGTGGTGTGTAGTGAAATTGAGTGGAATAGTGCAGAGTGGATTTGAGAGGCATAGAGTGCGGTGGGGTAAAATGTAGTAAGCATTGTGTGGAAGTGTACTGCTATTACAGAGAAAATATTTTCATTTCAAATGAGCATTACATTTGTACAGACATACAGTTTTACTGATAAAAGTGTACAGTGTATAAATGACCATTTTTTAAAAATATTATCACTGTATTAATTTCTTTAGATCATATTAAACTATTTGTTTCCACCACACTTTAGAGTTACCCAAAAAAGTGTTTTATTTGCGCTTTCCTAATTCTGACATATTCCTATTTACAGACATGTAAATTTTGTTGTGTGCTGCAAAAAAATAACCTCGTACAGCTTTACTCCAGCACACCTGCAGTACCCAGCCTGATTGTAACATAAATGGCCTCACTTTGACGCCGGAGAAAAAAAGAGTAAACAGTAAACTAGGTTGGAAGACAGAGCCTGACAATTAACCTTTGTTGAAGCCTAAAAGTAATAAGTAAATGTGTATTCCAAAGTACAAAGTCATGGTAAGCAATGTGTGGAATGCCATCGCACGGACTATGGAAGCTTTCGGAATCTCCCTAAGATGTCTTTAGCAAAGTAGGGAGCGCTGGTAGGCTTCAACCTAATTAAATAAGAAAGGGGGGAATAAACAAGAGCGTTACAGAGAGGCAAAGAGAGAGAGGTGAAGGAATAAGAGGGCAGAGGAAGAAGACTGGAAAAGGAGGAAAAAGAAGGGAGTGTGCGTGAGAGAGGATAAGTTGTAGGGAAACACATAACGAGGAGAGAGGGATTGAGGAACACCAGAGAGAAGGAAGACGAAGGAGAGAGATTGATAGGAAGACAGAAAGAGGGAAGATGAAAAGAGAAAGAGAAAGAGCCAAGGAATTATAGAGAGTAGGCAGAGGAAAATAGTAGACATGATGAGGAAGAATATAGAGTAATGGGGAGCAAGAGAGAGAAACGCAATAAGGGAGGGAGAGAAGAGCAGATGAGAGGTGGACGAGTGCTAAGAGAGCAAATGTAGAGCTCTAAGGTTGCTTGATAATCATATGGGAAAGAGAGTGTCTAATTTGGCACGGCCGCTACTCTCTGAGCTCTTGAAAGAAAGAATGATATTTAAAAGTCTTGATGGTAGGCTTGGCCATTTGGGCTACTCTGTAGTTTATGTATAATTTACTGACTTCTACCACTTAGTATTTAATGCAATATTCTACACTGTGCCATTTGACATTTTGTCTAGGCCACAGATTATATTTAAGGGCGGTGCATCTGTGCCCAGATCTGGCAGAAAACGGCCTAAAAGCTTGAGCAGCTGAACGCGAGCCCCCAGCCTAGCTTGAGATTCCCACCTCTGCTCCTGAGGCCTCTGCCTGCTGCAGTCATGACAGACTAAATTGTTAAGCATGTGACTAATATACATACAGAATAGCGTCAGCCTGGTGCCGGCTGCGCACGTGATGGCCGGTTAGCGGCTACCCTTCATTTGTACTTATTAGCATGCTCCACTGTCACCGGGCAATTTACCTTAACACTTCACAAATGAAAAAAAAATGTGCTCTAATTCAGCGTAGGGAGCGGCCTATCACAACAGGGTTTATTTATCCTTCAGCTAACAGATCTGAGAAAAAGTATCTTTTGGGACACAGATGGAAGCACCAGTCTAGACGGCAAACCTTTATATGGAACACAAAAGTCGCAAGTCACCGGGTTCCAAAATGCCCCAAGGAATAAATGAAAAATCAAAATCAATGTATGTCCTATAAAATTCAAGTAACTTTTATATGAGGTCTATGCGTCTGTACTGAAAACGTTTTACATTTTGCATTAGGGACATGTCGAACAATTCCTTTATGTAATGAGTATGCTAAGGCGAAAGATTTCTGTAGTAAATGTTCAGTATACTCAGGTCCCTGTTCCATATAGGTTAGGGCAATGCAGTGCAATTTCCCTTTCACTCACAGAACATGAAGAACACAGGGACCAGCCCTCCACCCACACACGTGACAGGCATAGCGTGGGTAACAGCAGATGTCTGGTTACCTCAAACATGGGTGCCCTGAAACTTTGCTTTCTTTGGCTAGATCCCCATGACGCACCCATACCTTATAGTCCCAAGTTCGCATTGTGTCGTTTAGGCTTAGCCTTTCGTACTGCGGTAGAAGAGATGTGTACTGCCGAGCGGTGTCACAATGCTAGTTGTTATTTGTGCCAAAAGGCAATTCAGTTAGTGGCAAACGACTTTTGTAAGTGTTCTAACTCATATTGGGGCTTATGTGTTTATTTGACTTATCTTTGTGTTTCTTTTGCTAGGATGTGGCCGCAGGAATTGATCAGCTGAAACAACAGGCTAGAAAAAACCTGTGGTGCGCGCGCACCACAGAGGAGCCGAACGCGAAACCAGTGGTGCGCGCGCACCACAGAGGAGCGGGGGGGAGGGAGCGCGGCAGCGGCAGCGAGACGAACGCGTGCTGCTGCGCGTGCTGGCCACCGACGGGAATGGGCGGAGCAAAGGCGGGACATGCCCCCGCCTTTGCCCAATTGCGTGCTGGATTTTGTAAAAAAAAAGCACACGAAAGCCAATGGCAGCCGCGGAAAGCAAAACCACACGCACGAGCGTGTGGTTAGCTTCCTAAAGCCCTTTCTAGAGGTCTCGTGCTGCGCGAGCAGTGCCGCACACTGCAACGCTAGGCGCGAGACCTAAAATCCACACTAAACTCTTTGTGCCTAATTTATGAAATGTGACGCATTGCTGGGCAAAAACAGCGATGCGTCACTTTTCATAGCACCATACTTACTATACCATGGATGCGCTGTATTTACAATATGACGCTTCATGGCGCAAGGATTTACAGATACGTCAGGAATGCTGACGTATCTGGTGGTGCAAAAATGACGCATTGCTGGAGTGTGTCGGAAAACTGATGCAACTCCAGCAATGTGTCATAACCCATGGGCAAGTCCCATGTGAAAAGACCTGCATCAATCCTTACGCCTGCTTGAAGCAGGCATAAGGCTTTTGACAAAGTCAAGTCGTAGAAGTGGCGTAGTGAAATCTCATAAGTTTTACTCCGCCACTTCTACGAGGCTTTTTACGGGAAAACGCCCACCCTGCATACATTATACCTGACGCAGATATAATGTAGTGCAGGCAGCGGCAGCCGGCGCAGGTAAGCACGGTGGGGTGGGGGGAATGAAGTTGACAGAAGACGGAATAGGTAAAATTAAATAAATGAATAAAACCTATTCCGTCGTCTGTCGACTTTCCCCCCACCTCACCCGCCCCGCTCCACTGCCCCACCGCGCTTACCTGCACCGGCCCCCACTGAGCACAGGCCTTTACATAGTGACGCAACTGCCTAAGATGGATTTTGGCCCAGATCTTTGTACTGGGGTGAATGTTTGACATTGTTCAACATTCTGTCCATCATTTGTTCTTTTTACATTTGTCACCCCGAGTGGGACGGGTTTGCCCAGACGTGGGTCTCGTGCTCTCCATGCCACTGGAGTCGAGCTAGCTTAGCTGATTCGGGTGAAACCCCGAAACCAGTCCCAGTATGCTTGATTCTGGTCCAGATAGGACCTGGCTAGGCAGTTCAGGTTGGACTGTTCCCCTGGGGAACAGGGTCAAGACTGATTTGCATATGGCTGGGTTTAAACTGGAATGGCATGGGGAGCAAAGAAAACAATGGATTTAGGCCCAGATCTCTGTACTGGGGTGAATGTTTGACATTGTTCAACATTCTGTCAATCATTAGTTCTTTTTGTATTTACAATACAGCGCTCCATAGGGCAAGGATTTACAGATACGTCAGGAATTCTGACGTATCTGGTGGTGCAAACATGACGCATTGCCGGAGTGTGTCGGAAAACTGATGCAACTCCAACAACATGTTATAACCCATGGGCGAGTCCCATGTGAAAAGACCTGCATCAATCCTTACGCCTGCTTGAAGCAGGCATAAGGATTTTGACAAAGTCAAGTCGTAGAAGTGGCATAGTGAAATCTCATAAATTTCACTCCGCCACTTCTACGAGGCTTTTTACTGGGGAACGCCCACACTGCATACATTATACCTGACGCAGATATAATGTAGTGCAGGCAGCGGCGGCCGGCGCAGGTAAGCACGGTGGGGTGGGGGGAATGAAGTTGACAGAAGACGGAATAGGTAAAATTAAATAACTAAATAAAACCTATTCCGTCGTCTGTCGACTTTCCCCCGCCTCGCTCCACTGCCCCACCGCGCTTACCTGCACCGGCCCCGACTGAGCACAGGCCTTTACATAGTGACGCAACTGCCTAAGATGGATTTTGGCCCAGATCTTTGTACTGGGATGAATGTTTGACATTGTTCAACATTCTGTCCATCATTTGTTCTTTTTACATTTGTCACCCCGAGTGGGACGGGCTTGCCCAGACGTGGGTCTCGTGCTCTCCATGCCACTGGAGTCAAGCTAGCTTAGCTGATTCGGGTGAAACCCCGAAACCAGTCCCAGTATGCTTGATTCTGGTCCAGATAGGACCTGGCTAGGCAGTTCAGGTTGGACTGTTCTCCTGGGGAACAGGGTCAAGACTGATTTGCATATGGCTGGGTTTAAACTGGAATGGCATGGGGAGCAAAGAAAACAATGGATTTAGGCCCATATCTCTGTACTGGGGTGAATGTTTGACATTGTTCAACATTCTGTCAATCATTAGTTCTTTTTGTATTTACAATACAGCGCTCCATGGGGCAAGGACTTACAGATACGTCAGGAATTCTGACGTATCTGGTGGTGCAAAAATGACGCATTGCCGGAGTGTGTCGGAAAACTGATGCAACTCCAGTAACATGTTGTAACCCATGGGCGAGTCCCATGTGAAAAGACCTGCATCAATCCTTACGCCTGCGTAAAGTAGGTGTAAGGATTTTGAAGCAGTCAAGTGGTAGAAGTGGTGTAGAGAAATCTCATAAATTTCACTGCACCACTTCTATGAGGTTTTTTTTACGGGGTAATGCCCACCCTGCATACATTATACCTGACGCAGGCCTTTACTAAGTGACGCATCCGCCTAGATGAGTCACTTCGTAAATAGGGCGCAGTGTGGCGCATTGATTACGCCACTGCAGTGGTACAAAAAAGTGACGCAACAGCGGCGCAAGGCCTGCATAAATAAGGACCTTTGTGTTTTAACTTTCAGATGGTGTAAACCAGTGACTTATGGCAAGGTTCCATTGTGATAACATACACAATTATTTCATGGGGACAAGGGGCTGCATAAGTGATCATACCTCTAGCCAAAGCATTTAGTAGTCAGTGTGCATATTAATTAATTACACATAGTCTGATGCTTGCTTACTTTTTCAGCAAACAACTCCAGCAAATCATCGCTAGATGTACCCAGGCTTCATATCAGAGGCCACCCACCACACACCACAGGAGCTGCACCTGAGTTTAACACAGTGATTTTGTTTTCTGTTATCCAATCCCCTGTCTACCTTGCGGAGTCTAGCATGGTGGAGATAGTGGGGTAGTGGAGCTAGGAAAACGCTTCTTGAATCAATTCAGCTTCATGTTGCTCTCTCAAGAGACCAATACCAGGTTAGTGTTTTGAAATTCCTGACAGTCCTGGACAATCCAGTTGCTACAGGATTTGGATTGCATAGTAAATGCCAAGAAGTTTATCTTTGTGCCGACCCAGACGATAGAGTGCCGACCCAGACAATGCTTCCAAGCAGACTTGGAGCATTCTCAACTCAAACTTCCTCCGCAAAAGATTTGGAGTATCAAGAAGGAGTTGAGGTCAGCGTTGACCTTTCAGAGTATATCCTTGATGTCAGTGGCCACGATTGTCAGTCTCCGAGCCTCCTTGATTCAAGCCGTTTTCCCGGGCCTATTTCACTAAAGGGCTATTAAGCGCCTCAAAATCCATCATCTTTGCAGGAGTCTAGTGTATTCAGATCAGGTCCCCTTGACTCAAGAGGTTCAGACTGAGTTGGACTGGTGGTTGCAGCACATGGAGAACATGGAGGTGTGGGACGGCAAAGCCCTTTGTGGCACGAAGTCGGAAGTGATAATAGAATCCAACGACAGCGGATGGGGCTGGAGAGCCAGGTGCGGGCAGTTCTCCACATGGAGCAGATGATTCGATCAGGAGTTGTCGTTACACATCAGTTGCTTAGAATTTCTAGCTGTTTGCCATCTGGGACTTATCTTCACAGAAGGCGAGTTGTTGTATATTGTTAAGGATAGACAAAGATTCTGCTGTGCGATATATCAACAAACTTGGAGGTACGAAGTCTCGGATGTTGGCAAAGATAGTGAAGGAGTTCTGGCAGTACTGCCTTCAACATCATATCTTAGTGGTGGCAGAGTACATACTGGGCCAGAGGAATGTCTTAGCCGACTGGAACTCCAGAGACACCTTCTAGACTACCGCGATTGGAGGCTCCATCCTTGGATATTTCGATGGCTCAACCGCCTGAGTGGTTCTTGCAAGGTGAAACTTTTTGCCTCTGGACTCAATGCGCAGCTGGAGCACTTCTACAGATGGGGACCTGATCCATTGGCCCTGGCCACGGATGCATTTCTGCTGAATTGGTTTGGAGACCTGCACTATACGGAGTAAAGTGACGAGGCAAACAGAGGATCTGATTCTGCTAACTCCGCTTTGGTTTCTGGTGCTCCTGAAGATGTCGTATGATTCTCCGCTGGCATGGTGGATTTCAGGGGTCACTGGTAAATGTAGTACTTGGGGACAGGCTTTTCTCTACAACAGACACCCTTGGATGGACAGAACGCGTAAGCGATATGCTTTGGCCTGGAGTTGATGAAATCATTGTTGTGACACACAGAGTGTGGATCTTGTGGAAGCTAGTCTGTCTTTCACCTTAAGGTTTTTGTCTTAACTGCCTGACAGTAGTTTAGCGTATACCACAATTAACAATTTCCTTTCGGCCATTTCAGTGGGGCATAGCCCGGTGTAGGATGGAGCTCTGGGGGAACATCCCATTTTCTCTAAGCTCATGAGGGGGGTTCAATTTTCCAACCCCCCTCTGCCTTGCTACTCCAGCTTATGGGGAGTGAATGTCATTTTGCGTTTTGTTTGGAACACTGGCCTGATAATGAGGGTCTATCAAGGAAACAATTGTCAGCTAAGTTGACCATGCTGCTGTGTCTGATTTCATGCATTCGTGTATCGGACGTCAAAGCCCTGGATTCAACATGTAGGGTGTTTTCACCAGAAGGAGTGACTTTTCATATTTCTAAGTGCTCTAAATGTAATTCCAGAGGGATTTCTTATCTGGCCTTTCCTGAAAGTAGGAAATTGTGTGTAGTTTGCTGTCTCAAAGTGTATAAGGATGAGATGCAAATACTAGGCCCTAGGAGCAGAGATCAAGTTTAATTATTTTGCAAAAACTCTTTAAACCAGTTTCTTCCTTCACTTTGGCCCGGTGGGTACTTTGGATGATGGAGGAGACTGGCATAGATGTTTCTCAGTTTGGAGCACATTCAGCAAGGGGTGCAGTGGCTTCAAAGGCTTTCACGTTGGTTTCTAGTTTGGAGGACATAATGAGAGCAGCAGATTGGTCCTCTGAGTCTGCTCTCAAGAGTTTCTATAAGAAACCAATTGTTAATGGGCTTCTGTTGTAGTGGGTCAGCTTTAAACAAGAATAACCTGAGCCTCTGGTCCTGCTACAGAATAAAAACTTTTCTAGCTTACGCAACAAGAATTTTCAGTTCTATTAAGGACACCGACGCGAGGATTATCCCACTCGTAATGATCGTTTATTTGCATAATTCTGCTGATATTTTGCATCATGTATATTTTATTCATGTCCCTCTGATGTTCTGTGATTGGTGTTCTTATCTTATGGGCTAAAGCGCAAACATGTTGATTCTTCTTTTCCCCATAGGAGCGGAGAACAAACACAAGTGAGTTTGGAGAATTTTGTAGACGTTGCCGTTGATACCCGGGTGCGTCCTGAGAGGTCAATGATTCCGGTCGTACTCTGTTCTGGATGAATTGTACAACCCCCATTGGGTTTGGACTGTTGGTGTTCTGTTCAGTTCATTTGAAGGACTGTTGTTACTGCAATGTGATGACTGGAGAGCAAAGAAAGAGGCTGGAAGATGGTGTCAGCCCTATTTTAAGGGAGCATAGCCTCATGACTGGTGGATTCTGTAATGACTCATTGTCATGTTTATGGGAAATTTTGTTTTTGTTTTACTGCTCATTTATTAGCTGCTCTAGGTTTGCATAAAGAAATGATTAACTTAATCCTCTCCTCTGTGTCCTTAGTAGAATTGAAAATTCTTGACTAGTAAGCTAGAAATTATTTTATTCTATTAAAGACACAGAGGTGAGGATTATGCTTCTCAATTTTTGCAGCAAAAATGACAGCATGCAATGTAAACAATACAGTTCAATAAACTACATTTCCCATGAATATTTTACATTTTGTCATGAAGTCAACCACCAATCACTTATCCCCTTAAATGAGAGAGAAACCATGTTCCCTCTTCTTTTTTTTTTTTTTGCTCAATGCCAAACCTTAAATCCAACTGCAACTTTATGGAAGACAAACACAATGGAACTGAATGTCCATCTTGACAGTCTAGTCCGACAATCAAACATTCCAATATGTCAACTGGTACTTCGACCATTGTGTGACCTGGAAAGCTCCATGCTTTTAGACATCAGGTAACCCATACATTCCAACATTTTAGAACAGGAAAGTGGGAGCCCCAAATGCAATCAGTCAGCCACCTGATGCATACGCAGGTGCATAAATAGTTAATTGTAACTGGTCAGCATTTATAGATGTGCCCATGTGATGCATCCATTGCAGCAAGGCAGAACCATTGGTAATGGCATCACTCCTACCCAAAGCAATCCTCTTCATCTTAGCACGCACCCGTTTTGCCATATGATGAGGGGGCAAGAGGCAGGTCATGTTTCTGTTCGTTTTGCTACTCCCCTTCCTGAAAGTGCGATCTATGCTGGCTATGCTTTGTTGTATTTGTATTGTGTTGTCTAAAGTTTCCTGAAAAGCGTTCACAGTTCATTGTTGTTGATCCAATTGTAGGTAGCTTGCCGACAGCTGATTGTCTGCTGCTTTACCCACTCCTTGTCCCAAATTGTTTATTCTTTCATTTTCACTTACAAGACCTATTGAGTCGCCAATTATCCATCCTGTATTGAGTATAGTCCACAAATACATTTTGATGTAACAATACATGTAGCTCTTCTTCCCATATGCCTTGTAAATATCTACATGTATCAGAAAATGGAGTGCTACAGGTGCATGTAGATAACCAATGTTAAATTACAGAAGTGCCTGCTCCTTTAAACTGATCATGTCATTCTCTGGCCATACATCCAAGGCATATGCATATGTAATAGTATTATTACTTTTCATTCCCAGTTTTTCCTGTCCCTCACTCTCTTGTGGTATTGGCTCAAGGCAGCTCACAAAACATTGTATATCTATTTTCAAGTACACACAGCTCTTGTCCCTATCTGTAAGTTGTTTGACTGTGAAGGATACTGGTATATATACTTCCTAGTCATAATTAGCTACATATTTCTTATATAATGTGTCATATGTACCAACCTTTGCCTTGGCCACGGGTACTAACTCATCTGCCATCTGTAAAATCTGTACTGCTTTGGGTGTGCTCAGGACCAGTTACTGAGAGTGAGGGTTAAAGCCATCTGTTACTACCATTGGATCCTCATAATTTATTGCATTTACCCATCATTCAACAAGTATGTTGATACAGATTTCATCCCTTTTATCCTTATACAAATCTGAGCCAAAAACGGTCTTTTTCCTCCAAATAAAGATTTTAAACTATATTAGAACATTGGAATGTTGGGAGCTCCATTGACCATTGAAGACAATGGAGTGCTCCATGCTTCTACGGGCCGGTAAAGGCCCGCAGAGCAACATTCCAATGTTTTACAAAGGCCTCTCGGAGTTCGAGGGGATTTAAATCCCCTCGAGCTTCGAGAGGCCTTTGTTTTATTTGTTAGAACATTCTGCCCTCTAGTGGCAGAATGTTCTAATAGCCTTATAGCCCTTCGTAGCAGGGCTATACCGGCTATTAAAGTCCCTCGCCTTCGGCTCGGGCATTTAACGCGGGAGCGGGCCTTTAATAGCCGGTATAGCCCGCTACGGCGAGCTGTAAGGCTATAATATTTCCCTCTCCTTAGCTCTGTCAGGTTGGCATAATCTTTCAAAGTATCAGTGGATGTTGTCAGATACACAGGAATTAACATCAGTAGGTAACATCCTTTTTTTCTGGCTGGTGTTGCAGCATAATCCTTGGGCTAGTCCTGTAGCTGTGTCCTGTCTTTGTGATGTGGTTATGGCTGTTGTTGCTGTCTATTTCCTGGTGTTGTGATGTGGTCTACGGCTGTTGTTGCTGCCTGTGATGCTTGTGCTGTTGGCCGATGGGTTGTGTTGATGCATGGCCGTCATCATGGTTGCCGCAGAGTCAGCTCTGCTGGCCAGATAAATCCTGTGATCAGGAAGGAGAAATTGTTTTTGTGGGGGTGGGAGGGGGAGTATACCCCACCAAGTGTTATCGTTTTTTGCTTTTTATCCAGTCTATTCTGTCTGCATTGTTGCTTTTCCTCCTCTGTGACTTGTCTATAAGTTTGAGGTGCATTTTCAACTTTTCTTATTGTGACAGACTTTGTCTGTAATTTATGGACTCATCGGTATCACACTCCTGGGATGTGTACCGGATACACTATGGGTGACACTTTAACTGTTATTCTGAGAGCACCCTCCCAGACAGCTGCTGGGTAGGGGAGGTGTTACTCTTGTTTGTGGATCATATTCAGGTCACCAACCTGCCTTTCTTTCCTGTCACTGCGCTTATTGAAGCGTTGCTTCATTAAGGTTCACTGACTTTCATTGGACTATACCATGTTCACATGTATCTCTTGTATTGTTTGCATGAGTCTCTTAACATACTCATCTAAACCTAGCTCAAGCTCTTTTTCTGCTGTTTTTTGAGCTGGCATATGCCAATAACCCCACCTTGGCATGGTTCTTCCAAACAATGCTTCATATGGGCTCACTTCTGTAGGCAAGTGTTTTTGTCTGCACAATTGTTGCAGAAAATGAGGTACTGTCTATTGCTGTGAATTTCCTTTTAAACCAGTCACATTTTCATGCCCCTCTTTAGTTGAGAATTTAGGGGCAGATTTACAAGGCCCTTGCGCCACTTTTGCGACATTTTTAACATGGGAAAAGTGACGCAAAAGTGTCACAAGGGGCTTGTAAATAAGTCCCTTAGTCTCTACTTTCCCTGAACTCTGTGGTCTATAGGGTATGTGAAATACTTGTTCTATCCCCAACATTTGACACAATATTTAATTAGTTCTAGACTTAAAATGAGACCCGTTGTCGGCTAAACTGCAAAAGGGTAATCCAAACCTGCAAAATGTATTCTTTATCAGTACTTTGCATAACGTGAGTGCGGAGCTGTCGACAGTAAGGATAGCCTCTGGCCCCCTGGAGAAACTGTCTATTTTAACTAAATTAAATGTACCTCTTGGCTGTCTTAATTCTGGGTAAAGGGCCTATGTAGTCAATATATATCACTTGCATTGGTCCCTCCGCTGTTGGTCACTGTTGTAGGGTGTTTGATCATGTCTCAAGCAAGAAAGCCAAGTGACAATATGACTCTGTAGATCCTTTTCCCAAGAGGGCCACCACCAGAGGCAGAGTAACATATCTTTTGCATTTTGTCCTGTGGGATGACACTTGTTCCCATGATCCGTGTGAAATAATTTTCCCCATTTGAATAGGTATTACAAAGTGCGTGTGTAAGAAACTGGCTCTATATATACTACACCAAAATGAGGTATAGTGTGTATAGTGTCCAGGTGTCTCCAGAGGTAGGCAGAGGTTAAAGTTAGATAGAACCTTACTCTCTAATAGTGGTAGCTTGGTCGAGCAGTAAGGCAGTATCAGAGGACAGTGTTAAGCATTTGATGTACACACTCAGGGGCCGATTCCGATTTTGGCCGGAAGGGCACTGAACAATGGTCGGAGCCCTTCCGACCGAATCGGAACGTGCCGGCCGGATTCCTTTCCAACCGAGCCATTCCGATGGACTCGGTCGGAAAGGAATCCGACTCGGATTTCCGGATGGCTTACGACGGGCTCGGAGAGCCCGTCCGCCGTCCGGAAATCCTTCAGTACTCCCCCGGCCGCCTTTTCACGACCGAGGGAGTACGATGGCAGTATTTCACTGCCTTTTCGTGTCGGTCTTTCCGGCACGAAAAGGCAGTTGGTAACTGTCTTTGGGGGCCCCCAGTAGGGCCTCCATGGGTGCGAGGCCGCCGAATGGCGGCCTGGGGGGCACCTATGGTGCGCCCCTCTGTTGATCCCTGCACCCGGTGGCAGGCACCTTGGGGTGCCGGCCACAGGGTGCAGGGATGAACTGCACCCCTGCTTGTCACAATGCAAGCATGCATTCCGCTCGGAATGCATGCTCCCATTGTGCAGTATACGAGTGCGACCGAACAGGGTTCGGTCGCATCGTACTTGCAGGGCCGTAACCGACGACAGCAGGTCGGTCGGTTACGGCTCCTGGACGATGTCGGACGGACCTGAGTCCGTCCGACATCGGAATCGGCCCCTCTGTCAGCAAATTAATTCACACACTCAAGAACTGAACTCTAGGCCAATTGTTTTTGTATAAAAATATACTGTTGTTTATTTTTAGAACCAAGCAAGCCTGGCACAGGTAAGCATTGAATACTTTTCAGTAATAAGTTACTGGATATAGGACAGTTTGAAAATGCAATAGAAATTGCACTTTGTTTGATTTACAGGGGAGCAGTAGTATGCAACACTTAGCAAATACAGTACATTGAAATGAATGGGCTTTTTCAACAAATTGCAGGTAAGTTACTTTTACGTTACTTTTTCTAACTCAGTGCTGGATGCCTGGATTCAGCACTGGGACATTTCCTGAAAACAGGTGAGTAAATGCGTTTTTGTTATTCGTGCGATTTTTAAAGAATATTTTCAGATTTCAAAACTCCACACTTAGAAACTTTTTGGAGCAGTACATTGAAATGAATAGGCTTTTTCAGTAAATTGCAGGTAAGTTACTTTTACGTTACTTTTTCTAACTCAGTGCTGGATGCCTAGATTCAGCACTGGTACATTTCCTGCAAACAGGTGAGAAAACACGTTTTGGTTATTTGTACGATTTTTAAAGAATATCTTTAGTTTTCAAAACTCCACACTTAGTCGTTTTTTGGAAGAAAAATTGTCAATGTTATCCTATGGAGGAAAAACAGGTTATCGGTTTGCAGGTAAGTAAACGACTGTGGGAGTTAAGGTTCTGGGGTTAGAACAAGGGTTCCCCCCAGGGTCAGTGATGCACTGTTGTTGCACCCTCAGCGGCACTAGGGCGGCCGGGTGCAGAGTGTTGAGGCCCAATGTTATCCTATGGAGAATAGGGGGTCTCCGGTTGGTGGCTGCTGGAAAGCAGGCCACTGGGTTGTGGGAGCAAAGCTCCTAGGGTTTAGGTCAGAGCAAATGGGGAAACAAGTTGGTACAAAAGGTGCACCCTCAGCAGCACTGGGGCGGCCGGGTGCAGAGTGCTGTTTCGATGTCGGGCGCCCTGTTGTTTTCTATGGAGAGCCTCCGGTTTGGAAAAGCACTGCAGGCAGGGAGACGAAGGACTTCTGGGTGCGACCACCACTTCGAGAGGTAAGTTGGGAAGTTAAGGGTTGGTTAGGCACCGTTGGTTTGGGCACACAAGGCCGTGGGGCGTCGGGTGCAGGGGTGCCTTTTGGGGTCGGATCTTCTTACCATCTCCGGGTCGCGGTTAGGGGGGCCTTCTGGATTTAGGCTGCAGGCGTCGGCTGGAGGCTTGAGGCAGGTCAGGGGTCGCCGGATCTCGGGTCAGGATCGCCGGGGTGACCTCCTCGTGGTGTTTTTCCACTCGAGCTCGGGCCGGGTTCGGCGGATGCAGAGTGGGCTGGATTCGTGGTATCCGGCCAGAGCCAGAAGCTGCAGTTTAAACACGTCCGGTGTTCACGGGAGAAACAGCCTTGGAAGTGAAGGCAGGCAGGTCCTCCGGGGTTTGTGAGGTTGCTGGCTGCTGGACACGCCGGGATTTCGCAGGAGCAGGTTCGAGGGGAGACAGGCCTGTAGGGCTGGGGCCAAGTCAGTGAGCGTCGTCCTCTTGTTAGCTCTGCACGGCTCTTCGTCCTTCTTCTTTTCTTCTTGTAGGTAAGCTGGATCTGAGGAAGCAAGGTTCAGGGTGCCCCCTAAATACTAGATTTAGGGGCGTTACAGGTAGGTAGAGGTCAGGGACCAATGGGTCCCTTCCCTGGGGTGGGTACACCCCCTATCGTGCCACCCTCCAGTGGGAGGGGGGCAGGAGCCTGTCCCTGGTTGGTTGTGTCCCCCCATCCTCAAGATGGCGGGGACTCAGAGTTGTGCTTCACCTCGCCTCCCCCACCTGAGGGGTGGAGTTGGCAGAGGTGGGCACACCTCTTTCCCTCACTTGTTTTTCCCGCCGGTTCTCCCGCCCAAAGTGGGGGGTAGAACCAGTGGGGACCAGTTGCTGAAAGCAGCAAAGAGTCTGGGGAGACTCACAAAGGCAGCATGCCTTTGAAGCTTCCCCTCCGTGAACCCTGCCCATCCTGGGGGAGGAGGTTTGGCACCTCGTCCCAGGATGTGCATTGTTTCAGGCCCCCGAGAGCAGCAGGCTCTCGACCCAGGGGTCCAGAAACATGTCTGTTGGTGGCAGCCTAAGCAGCCGCTCAGTCAGGTCACTAGAAGTTGGTCGAGTTTCAGGGGGCATCTCTAAGATGCCCTCTGTTGTGCATTTTACATTAAATCCCATACTGGCATCAGTGTGGGTTTAATGTGCTGAGAAGTTTGATACCAAACTTCCCAGTCTTCAGTGTAGCCATTATGGTGTTGTGGAGTTCGTAATGACAACCTCCCAGCACCATATACTCTTAATGGCAGCACTGCACTTACAGTGCCCAGGAATGGACTTGGACCCTGTAGGGGTTCAGGGCTCATGCACCTGTACCCTCACCACTGGCATGGGGCACCCAGCTAGAGCGGTGACTGATGTATGCCAGGGCAGTGGTTTGTGGGCATGGCACACAGGGATGTGTGCCATGTCGACTCTTCACTTTGTTCTGCACCAAGACACGCAGCCTGCAAAGGCAGTGTGTGAGTGTCAGGGTACAGGACCTCTAAGGGTGGCACAATAAGTGCTGCAGCCCTTAGATGCCTTCTCTGGTCACAGTGCCCTGGGTACCTGTGGTACCATTTACCAGGGGCTGACATGTGGCCAGAGATGCCAATTGGGTTAGTTTTGGGGAAAGAACACAGGCCCTTGGAACCTGATTGGCAGGGACCCAGGGCACACCAAGAAAAAGTGCATCAGTAGTCTGGCAAAAAGTGGGGGGGAGGGGGGTTACTGCAACAGAAACCCACTTTCCTACAGCGTGTTCCTGAATTGATACTTGTGTGATCACATTTTGACCCTCTTCCTGAGTAATCTTTGTAGTGTAGCCACAAAACTCCCTCATAGGAGAAGCAGTTTCTCTATTGTCCTATGCATGCTGTATGTCTTCCCTTAGAATGTTTGTGATTTCAGTATCTTTGCTCTGCAGTTGTCTTAATATTTGAAAGTTCTCTTCTTTTGTTTGCTGTTTATATTGGGCTTGTGTTACGGTGTGAATCTGCACTGTATTTACATGAGTGTTCTCACATGAAAATTCTGTGCCCCACCTAGCTCCTTCTGTATAGCGAGGGCATCTGCCCTTGCATTCTCTGCTGCAAGCAGTCCTTGTTTGTGATGGGCTTTTATTTTTGTCACATTATTTTGTCACAGTAGGATGCAGTGCCATGTGCCAATCTCCAGAGATTTTCATATTTGGCCGGTCTCCTGTCTGAACCACGGAATCCTTGTGTGGCCCAGTCATTGAGGTAGATGGTGCAGCTTTGGAAAACAAAGTTTGAGTCACTGACAGTGTTTATGTGGGTTGTGTACTCTCACAATTGCTCTTCGGCATGCATAAAAGCTATCACGAGTGCTGCCAATTCTGCATATTGTGCACAACTATTGCTTGTTTTTTCTATCAAAGTGCCAGTGACTGGAAGCCCATTATCATCCATGTAGAGGTATATGATTATAGATCCCTATGCCTTCAATAAATTTTTTGTCCTCGAAGTGCGAGTGTCTGTCTGTTACATATGTTGTGTACATGGGCAAGACTTTTTCCTGGGGACATGGACTCATAATTGGATGAGACATGTTAGTGAGTTCCAAGGTGCATTTGTGATGAGTTCTCTGTAATGAGACAAAAGTTAGGACGGGATCAGAAGAGGTGACTGGAAGGCACTTGATGTCTCTGCTCTGCAGAGCAGCTGTCCATTTGGCTATTCTGATGCTGCTTACATTCCCAAGATGCAAGATCCCTGATGTTAGAATTTGCAGGGTGGTGTCGTGGGTCTTAATAACTAAGTGTAGTGAAATGTTTTAAGCTTCTTTCAGATCACTAGAAGATTAGATGGAAGAAGCAGATCAAGAAGGAAACAGTCCCAAAAAATGGTGCAGAGGTGAAAAAATGGTCTGACCCCAACTCTGAAAAAGATCTGCCCCAGTCATGCATTATTTGTTCAGGAAATTCCTTCCAGATTTAAGTGAGCAGCACAGTCTTATGGGAAGTCAACTCTATGCTTTTGAATATTTACCACTAAATGTTTTCCATCAAAGGTAACACATTTAAGCAAGGGTTCAGAAGTGTTTTTCATGCGTTTATTACAGTTGGCAAATTTCATCCAGGCTGTTTGTATTATACTTTCTCTGTCATTACCAGCTCAAATGTTAAATAAACATATATGTTGCATAAACTAAAATATCTTAAATATTATCACAACATCATAGCTCCAGATATAATGTGTATGCACAAAACACATTCGGTGTCCATACTTTACCATTCCAACAACAACATTACTCCACAGTTGAAGAGTATTTTATACTAGTCTTTTCCACTTTGTCAGGCCCCACACATCCACCTCACCATTTGTAAGCCTTTCTTTAATATCACTTGCAGTCCTTTAACCTGTATGTTACAAAAAACACTTAGGGGCATATTTATTGATTGTGATGCAACACTGCCTTTTGTAGCGCCATTTACTTGCGACATGGATGCACCGTATTTATGGTACGGGCGCCATGTTACAAGCTCTGAAGCTGTGGCAAAACATCTGACGCATCTTTGGAAAAAATGACGCAATGTGACCCAAATCAGCATTGTGTCACTTAGGAGTGAGTTGTGTGGCGTGAAGCGTAAAAAAACCCAACACATTTCAAAAGCCAGAACAGCAGGTCAAAAATAACTTTGGAAATTGGAGGGAGTACCATCCACCAGTCAGGAGGGCAACAACCCCAACCCCAGGCAAGATGACCAGATAGCAGACACGGGGAAGAAGAATTTCAGTGAGGAGGAGAACCAGATATTAATAGCTAAGGTGACAAAGAATGAACACCTTCTCTTTGTCACCTCCAAATTGCCATTAGGGAAGAAGGAAGCCATTTGGTAGTCCATAGTTGATAAGATCAACAGTGTAGGGCAAACAAAAAGGACAGTGCCGGAGTGCAAGTAGAGGCTGCACGATTATAAGCAAAGGACCAAAGAGAAACTGGCCAAGAACCTGAGGGCTTCAATGAGGACCCGAGGAGGAACTGATGTCAAGGAGGAGTTGGACCCACTGGAGGAGCAGGTGGCGTCATTCATCCCAACAGAGTTGGTGACAGGAGTGGAAGGACAGTAGAGTGCTGCAGTTGAGGACCAGGAAGAACTACAGGGTAAGTGAAAACAAGGGACCATATTGTCACAACGGTCATGCAGCGCAGCAACAAACTTTGCTGTGCTGCACTGGGCTGTGTGCAAGGGACAGGGCAGGAATGTCTGACATATTAACTCATCCATCACATAAATATATTTTACTTGGGAAGTGACATTTCATTCAACCCAGTCCAGCCATTTCAAGTATCTGAGGTCCACATGTGATGTGCCGCGCCAGTCCAGGTTGTAACTGGATTTCTGGTACTTGTGGTGTAATGTACAACATAATTGACCAGGACTACAAGTCCCACAATACCAAGCAAAAACGCAGGACTGAGCACATCATGCATGTACCTTGGAAACTTTGCAGATATGTTGGTGACGATGCAGGCCCACTTGCACCATGCAGCAAGTGTGCTTGTCTTGGGGCTACGCAGTCAACAGTGGGATGTAAGGTAATGGAATGGAATGTGGTTTGCCAGAGGGCAAACTCCTCACCCTAGAGGGGATCCATGTGCTGAGTATGTGAAGGCTCCCAAGTAGGAACATGTGAAGAGTCAGGTGTGCAGTCACTAGCACTAAACCATATTGCTCGCAGCTGTCCTGATGTGTTGGCTATGATTTTTAGGATGAGCCTAGTGGCAGCGCGCATGCGCTGCTCGCTCTGCGAGGCATGCAGTAGTCGAGTATGCTGTGGAAGCCTTGCCTTCTCTCCGCCCATGTTTTTGATTGGCT
The DNA here is from genome assembly GCA_963921515.1 of Calotriton arnoldi. Taxonomy (NCBI): domain Eukaryota; kingdom Metazoa; phylum Chordata; class Amphibia; order Caudata; family Salamandridae; genus Calotriton; species Calotriton arnoldi. Next base: position 1,878,086 of record CAWUFW010001879.1, on the reverse strand, counting down.
GGTGTCATTGTCCTTGGTAAATGCTGGCTTCCGATTGATGATGAGGCTTGTTAGTCCCTTCTTGTTACCGCCCTGTCGCCATTTGTTACCTCCCATGAGGACTGGATCTTTTACTTGTGGCGTTACACAGTCTCCTTCATAAGTCGGTAAGCACTATTTTTTTAATTTATTTGCAGCGCGGTCCGCTTTCACTTTAGCGGCCGCGCTTGTTTATTTAATTAATTTGCCGCACGGGCCGAAAGGTAGCAGTCCTACTCACTAATCTAACAAGCATTTGCAATGCAATAGATCTTGCATTTACGCGAGTTTGAGCTATTGACATTGCAAATAACAATGCCTTTTATTTTTGTTTTCATTTTTAAAACATTATTAAAAGGCATTGTCATTTATAATGCCAATAGCTTAAACTTGCGTAAATGCGAGGCCTATTGCATTGCAAATGCTTGTGTTTTTTTACGCAGCACAGCCGCCCCGTAACACTGGCGCCTGCTTTCAATCACTTTAACCCTGCATTATCTCGTGTCTTTTTCAAACCCCCCGCCCCCAAGTAAAATGGAATTAGAAATGATTAGCGAATTAAGGAATATGAATTCCAGGTAGCACATAATCGTGTGCTAATGGGCTAAAGCACAAGTTACTTACCTTTGGTAACGATATATCTGTAGGAAACATTAGTTAGTGATAGATTCCTTACCTTAGAATACCCCCAGGCGTCAGACTGGATCCGGAAAGTTTTCGTCAGCAGTACCCCTGCGCGTCGGAAGGTGGCGTCGTGCGGCTCCGCGTCCGTCGTTGGCGCCGTGGTCGCCGAGATGACATCGCAGCAGCTACTTAGACGCCACCCTTGCACGCTGACGTCAGTTCTGTACACGACTTTCCGCGCCAGGAACGCAGAGCCATGCAAGATACTGACCACTGGTGCATTGAAACGAGGGCCCTGAAAGGGATGACCTTAACCCTAGAAATAAGTTCGCAGAACGGGGAGGATTGGTGGGGCGGTAAGGAATCTATCACTAACTAATGTTTCCTACAGATATATCGTTACCAAAGGTAAGTAACTTGTGCATCTGAAAGAAACACGTTAGTGATAGATTCCTTACCTTAGAATAGATACCCCAGCAATACCAACCCCGGTGGTGGGTCTGCGAACCAAGATCACACCAGAAAGTCCCGGAGAACAGAACGGCCAAAGAAGCCGTCTCTCCGGACTTGGCTGTCCAGGTAATAGTGCTTAGTAAAAGTGTGCAGCGAGGCCCACGTAGCTGCCTGACAGATGTCTTGTAAGGGGACACCACGTCCCAACGCCGTAGTGGTAGCCGTCGCCCTGGTAGAATGGGCGCGCAGCCCCAACGGAGGCTCCTTCTTTGCCAGAGAATAACAGGCTTTAATACACAAGATGACCCATCAGGAGATAGTCCGCTTGTGTATGGCCCGACCTTTCTTGGCACCAACGTAGCCAACAAAGAGCTGGTCATCCACCCGGAACTGTTGTGTGCGACTCAGGTAAAATGAGAGTGCACGTTTTGGGTCCAGACGGAGGGGCCTCTCTTCCTCTCTGGAAGGATGCGGAGTCGGAAAGAAGGTGGGCAAAGTGATGGTCTGCCCGATGTGAAAGGCAGTAACAACCTTCGGCAGAAAGGATGGACGTGTCCTGAGGACAACCTTGTCCGGATGGACAGACAGAAAAGGAGGTTTACAAGAAAGAGCCTGGAGCTCACTCACTCTCCTAGCAGAGGTGATGGCAACCAGGAAAGCAGTCTTCAGAGTTAACAAACGAAGAGGACAGTTGTGAAGAGGCTCAAAGGGAGCGCACATTAAGTATGTGAGAACCAGGTTCAAGTCCCACTGTGGCATTACAAAGGGAACAGGAGGAAAAAGGTGAGTAATGCCTTTGAGGAATCTGTTAACAACAGGGGACTTGAAAAGAGAGGGCTGATCAGGGAGCCTGAGAAAGGCCGAAATAGCAGAAAGGTAGCCCTTGATAATGCCCAGAGCAGAGCCCTGCTGGGCCAAAGAAAGAAGGAACAGTAGGACCTCAGAAAGAGGGGCAGAAAGGGGATCCACAGCCTTTGCTGTGCACCATGCCACAAACTTGTTCCACCTGCAGGCGTATACCAACTTAGTGGAGGGACGCCTGGCTGCCAGATTGACATCACAGACATCAGGAGGCAAGTCGAATGGAATCAACTGCCGCTGGTCAATCTCCACGCAAAGAGGTGGAGACTGGACAGGTTCGGGTGGAGGACCGTCCCCTGCTGCTGCGACAGAAGATTCTTCGGAAGAGGCAGTCAGATCGGGGGATCGATGTACATACTGAGTAGCTCGGGATACCAAACTCTTCGAGCCCAGTCCGGAGCCACAAGAATGACTTGGGCCCGGTCGCGCCTGATCTTCTTCAGCACTCTGGGCAGAAGTGGTATAGGCGGAAAGGCGTACAACAGACCGCAACTCCACTCGCGACGAAAAGCGTCGCTGAGCGAGTGCCGTCTTGGAAATTCCAATGTGCAGAATTGCTGACATTGCGCGTTCTCTACGGTGGTGAATAGATCTAACCAAGGCTCTCCCCACTGTTGAAAAAGACCTTGCGCCACGTCCGAGTGAAGACGCCATTCGTGATCCATCATGCACCTGCGGCTGAGTTCGTCCGCCCTGGCGTTCAGTGAACCTGCCAGGTGTTGAACCACCAGGGAAATGCCCTGATGTTCCAGCCATGTCCAGAGGCGCAGAGCCTCCTGACATAGGGTCCACGACCCCACCCCGCCCTGTTTGTTGCAGTACCACATGGCGGTGGTGTTGTCTGTGAACACCTGCACTACTCTCCTCTTGACAGAGGGAAGGAATGCCTTCAGTGCAAGTCGGATCGCCCGAAGCTCCAGAAGGTTGATATGGAGCCTGGACTCTGCCGGAGACCAGAGGCCTCTGATCTCCGCCTCTCCCATGTGGCCGCCCCATCCCAGGAGGGACGCATCCGTCACCACTGTGTGCTCCGGTTGGGGAAGGGAGAGGGATCTGCCATTGACCCAATGCCGGTTTGTGAGCCACCACTGCAGCTGGTGTGCAGTGCCCTCTGAGATCTGGACGTAATCGGACAGGTTCCCCTGATGCTGCGCCCACTGGAACTTCAGGTCCCATTGCAGAGCCCGCATATGCCATCTGGCATGAGTGACCAGCAGGATGCAGGAGGCCATGAGGCCCAGCAGCCTCAGGGTCATCCTGACAAAACCCAGGATAGAGGCTGAAAGATCGGAATCAGAGCCTGGATATCCTGGATTCGCCGTTCGGGAGGATAGACCCGAAAGTGCGTCGTATCCAGAACCGCTCCGATGAAGAGGAGCTTCTGAGAGGGAATCAGGTGCGACTTCGGCACATTGATGGAGAACCCCAGCAAATGCAGGAGGTCAGCCGTAGTCTGGAGGTGGGAGACAACTGTCCGGGGCGAGCCCGCCTTCAACAGCCAGTCGTCGAGATAGGGGAAGACTGGAACCCCTGTTCTGCGCAGATGAGCTGCGACCACCGCCATCACTTTCGTGAACACCCGAGGGGCGCTGGTAAGGCCAAAGGGGAGCACGGTAAACTGAAAGTGCTCATGGCCTACCGTAAACCGCAGGTAACGACGGTGGGCCGGCAGGACGGGAATGTGGAAATATGCGTCCTGCAGATCCAACGCTACCATCCAGTCTCCAGGGTCGAGGGCAGACAAGACCTGAGCCAGAGTTAACATCTTGAACTTCTCCTTCCGGAGGAAGCGATTGACGTCCCTGAGGTCCAAGATAGGACGCAGGCACTTGTCCTTCTTGGGCACCAGAAAGTAGTGGGAATAACAACCACGTCCTACTTCTGGCGCAGGAACGCGCTCGATGGCCCTCTTGGCCAAGAGGGCCGCGACTTCCTGTTGAAGAAGTGCCAAGTGATCCCTCGACATGCGGTGGTACTGGGGTGGCATGGCTGGAGGGGTAGTCTCGAAGGGGAGGGAGTAGCCCCTTTGGACTATTTGTAAAACCCACCTGTCAGAAGTGATGGTGCGCCAGTGGGGGAGGTGATGGCGAATCCTGCCGGCCACTGGCGTTTGATGGGCCTGAAAGACCGGACTAGGAAGGTTTGGAGGCAGAGGTGGACGGGGTGGAGGTGGACTGACCCACCCGCTGGCCTCCTGACCCGCCTCAGCGAGTCCCACGTCCGCGCTGAGACTGTTGCTGCGCAGGCCTGTGGCTCTGAAGCGAATGTGTCGGGGCACCCCTTCCGTGGCCACGAAAGGAGCGAAAAGCAGAAGGCGGAGGAGGGCGCGTGGCGGAAAGGCCCAGGGACTTGGCCGTAGCCCGCGGGTCCTTAAAGCGCTCCAACGCACTATCTGCCTTGTTGCCAAAAAGGCGAATGCCATCAAAGGACATGTCCATCAGGGTGTTCTGGACATCCACAGAGAAACCAGTAGTCCTCAGCCAGGCGTGGCGACGGAGCGCCACTGTCGTGCAAATCGCCCTGCCCAGCGAGTCGGCGGTGTCAAGGCCACATCGAATCGTGAACTTTGCTGCATCTCTCCCTTCAGCAATAGCCTGAGAGAGCACTATCCGGGCCTCCTCCAGACACTGAGGCAGCACTTGCGCCACCGTATCCCACAGAGAAAAAAATCTTCTTCCCAAATTGTTCCAGTTTCTTGGATTCCCTATCCGGAGGTGCGGTAGGGAATGCGCTCGGGGACGCAGAGGCTTGGACAACCAAGCTCTCAGGGGTGGGGTGTTGGGAGAGGAAAAGGGGGTCGCCCGGGGCCGGGCGATGGCGTCGGGCCATGTTCCTATCCACAGGAGCCCCTGTGGTGGGCCTGGACCAGGTGCCCAAAAGAACATCTGACAGTGCATCATTAAAAGGCAGCAGTGGCTCCGCAGAGGTAGCCGCCAGCTGAAGCACTTCTGTCAGGAGGTTAGTCCTGACGGCCACTGTAGGGAGTTCGAGGTGGAGGGCCTCGGCCGCCCTACGCAACACCACGGCGTAACTTGCACCCTCCTCCGTAGCCTCGGTAGGAGGAGTGAGCATGCCAAGGTCAGGAGAGGTGTCAAGACCACTGGCATCCCCCAGTTCCTCTGCCCAGTCTGGGTCTAACTCACAATGTGCTGTGAGAGGGTCCTCAGACCCCTCCCAGTCCTCCCCTTCCTCCGAAGGCTGATGAACAGGCCAAAAATAAGGAGGATGGACATAGGGATAGAAAGGTCCCATCGGCGTTGAGAGACGCCGTTCTGGCGCCGTGTCCACTTCGGGACTGAAACCGTGGACAACGTCGTCCGGTGGGACGGGCGACGTCGGAAGTGGTACCGGGATCCAGGCCTGGATCCATGGGGGCCCTCCGGGGCCGGAGCCGACAGCGATGCCGGAGCCGTCGGCAGTAAAGGGCAAGGACCCCCAGTCGGACCCGCGGGGCCCGAACGCGCACCGGCGGGGCCCGACGACCCAAAGAGGCGAGCCATGGCTGACAGAAATTCCTGCAGCTGGGCCGACGGACCCGGGAAGGGCGGGTAGGCCGGCGGCAACTGCGTAGGCTCCGCGACGGGCGAGGGGAAGTCGGAGAGCGACGTCGCTTCTTCGACTTCTTAGAGTGCTTCGTCTTACCTGACCCCGAGTGCGAAGACTTCGATCTCGACGAACGATGGTGGTGGCTTCGCGACTGGTCCCTCGACCTCCCACGGGACCGGGACCTTGAGCGGCGCGGAGCCGACTGCCGGACTTCAAGCAACTTTCGGGACCGGTCCCGCAAAGTCTTCGGCGCCATGGCCCGGCAGTCGGGGCACGACTTGGGGTCGTGGTCGCGTCCCAGGCAGTTGAGACACACACGGTGCGGGTCCGTCACCGACATCATGCAATGACATTCCTCGCAGGACTTGAAACCGGGCATCCCTACGGCACCAGGAGTCGATCGACTCGAAAAATAGAGACAAAAAGGCCTCGAAAAACTCAGTCAAAAAATGACTGGGGGTACCGCTCTCTCCGGATCTGAGCTTGCTGGTGCGGAAAAAGAAAGAACTTACGTAAGTGCGCGAGGGCAGCGTCTAAGTAACTGCCGCGACGTCATCTCGGCGACCACGACTCCAACGACGGACGCGGAGCCGCACGACGCCACCTTCCGACGCGCAGGGGTACTGCTGACGAAAACTTTCCGGATCCAGTCTGACGCCTGGGGGTATTCTAAGGTAAGGAATCTATCACTAACGTGTTTCTTTCAGATGCTGACAACAGCACATCTGTGTTACATGTCATCTGTACTAAAGCCACCTGACGGGTTGTTTTCAAAAGCCTGTTTTATTAACAACACCACCTCCACCATTACCAGTACCACCAACACCAGTACCACCACCAGTACCACCAGTACCACCACCACCAGTACCACCACTGCTACCAGTACCACCAGTACCACCACCACCACTACCAGTACCACCACCACCACCACTACCAGTACCACCACCACCACTACCACCACCACTACTACCACTACCAGTACCACCACTACTACCAGTACCACCACCACTACCAGTACCACCACCAGTACCACCACCACCAGTACCACCACCACCAGTACCACTAGCCCAACCAGTACCACCACCACCAGTACCACCACTACCACCACCAGTACCACCACTGCTACCAGTACCACCACTACCACCACCACCACTACCACCAGTACCACCAACACTACCAGTACCACCACTACTACCAGTACCACCACCACCACTACCAGTACCACCACCACCAGTACCACCACCAACACCATCACAACCAGTACCACCACCAGTACCACCACCACCACCAGTACAACCACCACCACTACCACCACCACTACCACCACCACCACCACCAGTACCACCACCACCACCAGTACCACCACCAGTACCACCACCACTACCAGTACCACCACCACCAGTACAACCACCACCACCAGTACCACCACCACCACCAGTACCACCACCAACACCACCAGTACCACCACCACTACCACCACCACCACCAGTACAACCACTACCACCACCACCACCAGTACCACCACCACCAGTACCACAAGTACCACCAGTACCACCACAAGTACCACCAGTACCACCACCACCAGTACCACCACCACCACCAGTACCACCACCACCAGTAACACCACCATCAGTACCACCACCAGTACCACCACCACCAGTACCACCACCAGTACCACCACCACCAGTCCCACCACCACCACCAGTACCTCCACCACCACCACCAGTACCACCACCACCAGTACCAGTACCACCACCACCAGTACCACCACTACCAGTACCACCACTACCACCACCACCACTACCACCACCAGTACCAGTACCACCACCACCACTACCAGTACCACCACCACTACCAGTACCACCACCACTACCAGTACCACCACTACTACCAGTACCACCACCACTACCAGTACCAGCACCACTAACACCACTACCAGTACAACCACCACCACCAGTACCACCACCACCACCACCACCAGTACCACCACCACCACCAGTACCACCACCACCACCAGTACCACCACCACCAGTACCAACAGTACCAACAGTACCAGCACAAGTACCACCAGTACCACCACAAGTACCACCACCACCACCAGTACCACCACCACCACCAGTACCACCACCACCACCAGTACCTCCACCAATACCATCACCAGTACCCCCACAACCACCAATACCACCACCAGTACCACCACCACCACACCAGTACCACCACCACCAGTACCACCACCACCAGTACCAGTACCACCAGAACCACCACCACCACCAGTACCACCACCACCAGTACCACCACCACAAGTACCACCACCACCATCAGTACCACCACCAGTACCACCACAAGTACCACCACCAGTACCACCACCACCACTAGTACCACCACCACCACCACCAGTACCATCACCAGTACCACCATCAGTACCACTACCACCATCACCACCACCAGTATCACCACCACCAGTACCACCACTATCACCACCAGTACCACCACCAGTACCACCACCACCAGTACCAGTACCACCAGTACCACCACCACCAGTACCACCACCACCACCACCACCACCACCAGTACCACCACCACCAGTACCACCAGTACCACCACCAGTACCACCACCAGTACCACCATCACCAGTACCAACACCACCAGTACCACCATCACCACCACCACCAGTACCACCACCACCACCAGTACCACCACCACCACCAGTACCACAACCACCAGTACCACCACCTGTACCACCACCTGTACCACCACCACCAGTACCACCACCATCACCAGTACCACCACTAGTAACAGTACCACCACCAGTACCACCACCACCAGTACCACCACCACCACTAGTACCACCACCAGTACCATCAGTACCACCACCAGTACCACCACCACCAGTACCACCACCACCACTACCATCACCAGCACCACCACCAGTACCACCACCACCACCAGTACCACCACCACCACCACCACCACTATCACCTCCAGTACCACTACCAGTACCACCAGTACCACCACCACCACCTGTACCACCAGTACCAGTACCACCAGTACCACCACCACCACCAGTACCACCACCACCACCAGTACCACCACCAGTACCACCAGTACCACCAGTACCAACACCACCAGTACCACCACCACCAGTACCACCATCACCACCACCACCAGTACCACCACCACCAGTACCACAACCGCCAGTACCACCACAAGTACCACCACCAGCAGTACCACCACCACATGTACCACCACCAGTACCACCATCACCAGTACCACTACCACCACCAGTAACAGTACCACCACCAGTACCAGTACCACCACCACCAGTATCAGAACCACCAGTACCACCACCAGTACCACCAGTACCACCACCACCAATACCACCAGTACCACCATCAGTACCAGTACCACCAATACCACCAGCACCAGTACCACCACCGATACCACCAGTACCACCACCAATACCACCAGTACCAGCACCAATACCACTAGTACCACCACCAGTACCACCACCACTACCACCACCAGTACTACCAGTACCAGTACCACAGTACACCAGTACCAATACTGCCAGTACCACTACCACCAGTACCAGTACCACCACCACCACTACCAGTACCACCACCATCACTACCAGTACCAGTACCACCACTACCACCACCTCCACCAGTACCACCATCACCAGTACCACCACCACCAGTACCACTACCACCAGTACCACCACCACCAGTACCACCACTAGTACCACAACCACCAGTACCATCACCGCCACCAGTAATACCACCAGTACCACCACCACCAGTACCACCACCACCAGTACCACCAACACCACTACCACCACCAGTGCCACCACCACTACAGTACCACCAGTACCATCACCAGTACCACCACCACCAGTACCACCACCAGTACCACCACCACCAGTACCACCATCACCACCACCACCAGTACCACCACCACCACCACCAGTACCACAACCGCCAGTACCACCACAAGTACCACCACCAGCAGTACCACCACCACATGTACCACCACCAGTACCACCACCACCACCAGTACCACCACCACCAGTACCACAACCACCAGTACCACCACCACAAGTACCACCACCACCAGTACCACCAGTACCACCAGTACCACCACCACCAGTACCACCACCACCAGTACCACCATCACCACCACCAGTACCACCACCACCACCAGTACCACAACCGCCAGTACCACCACAAGTACCACCACCAGCAGTACCACCACCACATGTACCACCACCAGTACCACCATCGCCAGTACCACCACCACCACCAGTAACAGTACCACCACCAGTACCAGTACCACCACCACCACCACCATCAGTACCACCAGTACCACCACCAGTACCACCAGTACCACCACCACCAATACCACCAGTACCACCATCAGTACCAGTACCACCAATACCACCAGCACCAGTACCACCACCGATACCTCCAGTACCACCACCAATACCACCAGTACCAGCACCAATACCACTAGTACCACCACCAGTACCACCACCACTACCACCACCAGTACTACCAGTACCACAGTACACCAGTACCAATACTGCAAGTACCACTACCACCAGTACCAGTACCACCACCACCACTACCAGTACCACCACCATCACTACCAGTACCAGTACCACCACTACCACCACCACCACCACCAGTACCATCACCACCACCAGTAATACCACCAGTACCACCACCACCAGTACCACCACCAACAGTACCACCACCACCACTACCACCACCATTACCACCAGTACCACCACCACCAGTACCACCATCACCAGTACCACCACTAGTAACAGTACCACCACCAGTACCACCACCACCACCACTACCACCAGTACCATCACCACCACCAGTACCACCACCAGTACCACCACCACCAGTACCACCATCACCACCAGTACCACCACCACCAGTACCACCACCACCACCACCAGTACCACCACCACCACCAGTACCACCACCACCACCACCAGTACCACCACCACCAGTACCACCACCACCACCAGTACCACCACCACCACTATCACCACCAGTACCACTACCAGTACCACCACCAGTACCACCACCACCACCTGTACCACCATCACCACCACCACCAGTACCACCACCACCACCAGTACCACAACCGCCAGTACCACCACCAGCAGTACCACCACCACATGTACCACCACCAGTACCACCATCACCAGTACCACCACCACCAGTAACAGTACCACCACCAGTACCACCACCACCACCAGTACCACCAGTACCACCACCACCAATACCACCAGTACCACCATCAGTACCAGTACCACCAGCACCAGTACCACCACCGTTACCACCAGTACCACCAGTACCAGCACCAATACTACTAGTACCACCACCACCAGTACCACCACCACTACCACTACCAGTACCAGTACCACAGTACACCAGTACCGCCAGTACCACTACCACCAGTACCAGTACCACCACCACCACCAGTACTACCACTACCAGAACCACCACTACCAGTAGCACCACCACCACTACCAGTACCACCACCACTACTAGTACCACCACCAGTACCACCACTACCAGTACCACCACCACCATCACTACCAGTACCACCACCACCATCAATACCAGTACCACCACCACCACCACCAGTACCACCATCACCAGTACCACCACCAGTACCACTACCACCAGTACCACCACCACCACCAGTACCACCACCACCAGTACCACCACCACCAGTAGTACCACCAGTACCACCACCAGTACCACCACCACCACTACCATTACCACCACTACCACCATTACCACCAGTACCACCACCACCAGTACCACCACCACCACCAGTACCACCACCACCATTCCCACCACCAGTTCCACCACCACCAGTACCACCAACACCACTACCACCACCAGTACCACCACCACCAGTACCACCCCCACCAGTACCACCACCACCAGTACCACCACCACCAGTACTACCACCACCAGTACTACCACCACAGTACCACCACCACCAGTACCAGTACCACCACCAGTACTACCACCAGTACCACCACCAGTACCACCACCACCAGTACCACACCCACCAGTACCACCACCACCAGTACCACCACCACCAGTACCATCACCACCACCAGTACCACCACTACCAGTACCACCACCACTACCAGTACCTCCACCACTACCAGTACCACCACCAGTACCACCACTACGACCAGTACCACCACCACCAGTACCATCACTAGCCCAACCAGGACCACCACCACCACCACTACCAGTACCACCACCACTACTAGTACCACCACCAGTACCACCACTATCACCAGTACCACCACCACCACCACCAGTACCACTACCACCAGTACCACCACCACCAGTACCACCACCACCACCAGTACCACCACCACCAGTACCATCACCACCACCAGTAATAACACCAGTACCACCACCAGTACCACCACCAACATTACCACCACCACCACTACCACCACCATTACCACCAGTACCACCACCACCAGTACCACCACCACCAGTACCACCACCACCATTCCCACCACCATTCCCACCACCACCAGTACCACCAACACCACTACCAACACCACTACCACCACCACCACCAGTACCACCACCACCAGTACCACCACCTCCACCAGTACCACCACCACCATTCCCACCACCAGTCCCACCACCACCAGTACCACCAACACCACTACCAACACCACTACCACCACCACCACCAGTACCACCACCACCAGTACCAGTACCACCACCACCAGTACTACCACCACCAGTACTACCACCACCAGTACTACCACCACCAGTACTACCACCACAGTACCACCACCACAAGTACCAGTACCACCACCAGTACTATCACCAGTACCACCACCACCCATACCACACCCACCAGTACCACCACCACCAGTACCACCACCACCACCAGTACCATCACCACCACCAGTACCACCACCACCACAACCACCACCAGTACCACCACTACCAGTACCTCCACCACTACCAGTACCACCACCACCAGTACCACCACTACAACCAGTACCACCACCACCATTCCCACCACCAGTCCCACCACCACCAGTACCACCAACACCACTACCAACACCACTACCACCACCAGTACCACCACCACCACCAAGAGTACCACCACCACCAGTACCACCACAACCAGTACCACCACAACCAGTACCACCCCCACCAGTACCACCACCACCAGTACTACCACCACCAGTACTACCACCACCAGTACTACCACCACAGTACCACCACCACCAGTACTATCACCAGTACCACCACCACCAGTACCACACCCACCAGTACCACCACCAGTACCACCACCACCACCACCAGTACCATCACCACCACCAGTACCACCACCACCACTACCACCACCAGTACCACCACTACCAGTACCTCCACCACTACCAGTACCACCACCACCAGTACCACCACTACAACCAGTACCACCACCACCAGTACCATCACTAGCCCAACCAGTACCACCACCACCAGTACCACCACCACCACCAGTACCACCAGTACCACCACCAGTACCATCACCACCACCAGTACCACCACTACCAGTACCACCACTACCAGTACCTCCACCACTACCAGTACCACCACCACCAGTACCACCACTACGACCAGTACCACCACCACCAGTACCATCACTAGCCCAACCAGTACCACCACCAGTACCACCACCACTACTAGTACCACCACCAGTACCACCACTACTAGTACCACCACCACCACCATCACTACCAGTACCAGTACCACTACCACCACCATCACCAGTACCACCACCACCAGTACCACTACCACCACCACCAGTACCACCACCACCACCAGTACCACCACCACCAGTACCATCACCACCACCAGTAATAACACCAGTACCACCACCACCAGTAGTACCACCAGTACCACCACCAGTACCACCACCAACATTACCACCACCACCACTACCATTACCACCAGTACCACCACCACCAGTACCACCACCACCACCAGTACCACCACCACCATTCCCACCACCAGTCCCACCCCCACCAGTACCACCAACACCAGTACCACCAACACCACTACCAACACCACTACCAGTACCACCACCACCACCACCACCAGTACTACCACCACCAGTACCAGTACCACCACAACCAGTACCACCCCCACCAGTACCACCACCACCAGTACCACCACCACCAGTACCAGTACCACCACAACCAGTACCACCACAACCAGTACCACCCCCACCAGTACCACCACCACCAGTACTACCACCACCAGTACTACCACCACCACTACCAACAGTACCAGTACCACCACCACCACCACTACCACCACCACCACCACCACTACCAGTACCACCACCACTACCACCACTACCACCACCACTACCACCACTGGTCTGTTGATATGCCTCTCAAATTATACTCCCTCCCACCCCAGCAGAAGATATAGCACTTTGAGTGACTTCACTTTGCCCTTGCACATGTACACCTACACCTAAAAAATTGTTCCCCAATATAAGAAATTTGTGGACACTTGTACTTCCCAGTGACTGATAGTCCCTATGTATAGTAGGGTTACATCAACTATTTTCATAACTCTGAAGACATTTATTGTAAATTACAATGTTCATTCCTCCCTATAAACCAGCTTTGATATATTTATTTTTCCTACTGAAAACAAGCACGTCATCAGAGTTGCTAGAGTGTATATGCAGATTTTTAGGTTGAAGCCACACTCCCACAGTTTTGTGATTGCTATTTCAACCACTTGCATCAGACATGAGAGAGCCCTCTAGTAATTACTTGTGGAACTGTATCTCCCCTTTTGTGGTGTTGTATGAGCGCTGTTAGTATGCAGAAAACCTTTCGCTCAACTCAAAGACAAAACTTAAACCCACTAAACATAAACAGCCAAAATAAGTTATCTAAGTGTACTTGTACTTACCAGTGAATAAATGTTCCTATAAAAAGTAGGGCGTGATCACACGCACAAAACAAGCATTGGCATTGCCAATAGGTCTCATCTTTTGGACCTTATGAGTGTGTAGCCATGCAGTATATTATCCGCCGACATACCATTAATTAACCCAGTAATCACATGAGTGTACATTTATTTGCGTGTTGTAATTCAAAGCATCCGCTTTTGATATGGTTTATGAATAGGGCATGCACAGAGAGCCGTGTAACATTCATGCATATATGTGCATGAATGTTACACGGCTCTCTATGCATGCTTAGATTTCAGGAAAATATACAAATATAGATCAGAACACATACAGACATCCATGCATACATAGGGAAACCTACTTACAGATACCATCACATACAGACTAACAAAAGGGGCACAAATAAATCTTTAAAAGGAACTAACAGCTCTTCAGCTTGTAACCAAGGTATAGAGTGGCTGCGAACGAGTTGTGGCTGATGAAAACAATGAACCTCCGCACTCTATTTGGGAGATAAAGAAACCCTTTCAGGCTGTTAAACTTGTTGCCTCAACCTACTCGCTTTGCAACCAAAGTAGATGTGAACGCATTTCAATTACTTTACATGCTTTACTTTAATTCTGACACTTTAATCCAGCTGCAGCAACAATTCAGCCCCCTCCCCCCAACCTTGGAACAACACCAAATCACAGACACGAAGTCTGGACTGGTGAGAAAGTGTTACATTTTATGTAAACATGTACAGCAAGAGACAGTTATTCTCGACTAAAGAGAGAATTAGCAGAGCCCTAAAGATTTTAATCTTTGTTGTGACCAGCATCTGTGAATGTTGTTTTCACTGAGACGTTGAGAGATGTGCCCGAAATCACAGGACGCTAGTTTCCAAGCTTCCAAGTTGTTGTTTGCTTGTATTACGCCATATCTGCAGGGCTTTTGGGACATTTTATTGGGGTGGAAAGTTTCAAAACATGCAAAAAGGCACGCAAATATAATTTTTTTTTAAAACAATGATTATTTTTAGAGACGCCGATTATATATTTTTTAAAAGCATGAGCAATTTTCTCCTTTTTTTCTGTAAATAGTGTTTATTGCGCTTAAATATGTAATCTGTATTATTTTTTAAAAACATTTGTTGAGGGACTATTTGTAGCAAAAGAAAATGGAATACGCCCGCAAATTATATATGAATCAATACGTTTTTTTAGCAAAAAATACTCATGTATAATACGCTTGTTTAGGTCTCGCCTAGGCAGCGCGCATGCGCTGCTCTAGGAGATGACGTTTAGAAATCGGTCTGCTCCTTTTCAAGCACACTCGTGCTTGTGGTGGCATCCACCTTGCGGGAGCGAGCAGCGGCGCGCCGACCATCTGTTTTCAATTAGCATGGCTGCACGCGCCGCTCCTCGCTCCCGCAAGCACGAGTGCATGTTTTTATTAGGTCTGCTTTCGCTTTCACAATCCCTAGCGTCCTCAAATTTGCACACTCATTGGCAAGTTAAGCTCTGTCTCTGCCCTCGGAAGGAACCCGTAGACTTTCAGTTCGTGCTTGTGCTGCCGCCTCGGACGGGAATCCGTGCAAGTGCTCGCCGCCCCTTTTTGAGTTCGAGCGCTGCACGGGACCAGCACAACTCTGGGGAGTCCCGAATCGATTTACCCGCGGCCACTACCTCTGCCGCCGACTCCTCCAGCTCCAAAGCCACCGTGATGGTGAATACAGACCCTCTGGCAATCCACTACCAACCGTAAGTAATTCCGACTAGTTTCAGGTTATCTTAACTAGTGGTTTCATAGACTTGCAAGGAGCATTAAAAAGAAACCTCCCGACTCCCGACTCCTGGAGCCTCCACGAACTGCTACACGCTGGCCGCCATGTTCTCTCTTGCCATGCCACTGTTGTATTCCTCTTAGGGTATCCATAAACGGGCTTTCCAGTATCATGTCCTTATATAGGCACAATTCGCCCTGCCCTTATATAGGCATAAAATCCCAGCCCTTATTTAGGCATTAAACCATGCACTCCAAATACAGGCATGGTACTTCCACGGACACTTAGTCATCTTGTGTGTCTAAAACAGTTAATTAATTTTCATGACCTGAAATGACTTTTGATTTTTAAGAAACTTATCGATCATTTTTGTCACATGTAAATATTACTGCTTATTTCATTCCAATTGCATTTATTTTCGAACTTTATGCTTGTAATGAAAAGCAATGCTTCAAATGTACAGTACCTTTTGCATTCTAATAGGTTTTTTAAAATGCCTTTTTTAAATGGTTTTATGAAAAATTTTAGAAATATGCAGTACTCCATTTTAATGTTTAGCATTTTAAATGTTTAGCATTTTAGTATTATCGTACACACGAAAGATGAGTGGGTGTTGTATTCCTCTTAGGGTATCCATAAACGGGCTTTCCAGTATCATGTCCTTATATAGGCACAATTCGCCCTGCCCTTATATAGGCATAAAATCCCAGCCCTTATTTAGGCATTAAACCATGCACTCCAAATACAGGCATGGTCTCTGACATCCGTCCACCCTAACGTCACAACGAGTTCATGAAGAACAGACCCTTAGGCTGCGGGAGTTTCCCTAGTCCAGGACTATTGATTTCTTCCAGGACTCATATATTATGCATGAACCATTATTCCTTAGGGGGTTCATTCATGACGTCTTTTGCTGTCCAACTCACGTCAATACTAACATTCTTAGGTGCTCTCAGGTATAAATATACCTTCCCTAGCCCCTGTAAAACAGAGGAGACCTCGACTTCAGAGGAGCCCGTATCCCGGCCTGACGCATTGAGAAGACGCTGTCATCCCTGCACGCAGAGAGTCCCGCTTCCAGTGGTCTGACTTCCCTTGCGGGGTGTTGGAGTTCGAGTCTGGCAAAGAGATTCCTACCTCTCTCATTCTTCAGGTATGGAGCTGATAAGAACCTAGAGGGACTCTTGGCATACTAGGCTTAAACATACTCTTAGTATACCATAGTAAGGAATACTTCACCTACTTCATACCTCTCCCTACACCTAGGATTAGGTTAGGTACATTGGGGTAGAACTAGATTAGAAACGCATCGTATGAGTACTCGCATTTTTAGCTCATGTTATTTATGTATGTGAATATACGCTAAAAGATAATGCTATCGCAGTATTATTTATTTCTACTGCTCACCCTGTACATTATTTATCTTGCATACTGTCTTGTGATCGTAACAGCACATTTTACTTACACCAGAAACAAGACTGTTCAATAAATCCTTTATTGAAAACGCCCGTCTATTCTTTCTGTGTAACTCTGAGGAAAACTAAGCATGCACGATTGAGCTGAGTGAAATAGTTATCTATTTTTTCCACGACTCTGGGACACGTTCTGATTGTAAAGGGAAACATAGTGGTCATGTTTTGCGGCTGCCAGAAACTACTCCCTTCTTGTTGTCAAGGAGTTTCTAGTGGCCTCTGAGCTAGCTGGCACAAGTAATTAAGTTTAATATACTCGATAGGGACATACTGACCTTAGTCCTATGTCAAACCTATATGATATATTATTCCAATGCGCAGAGCCTATTAGGGAAATAGGAGCTACACTACATGGCGCCCAACGGTTTGGTAAGGCGGTAATTCAACGTTAGATACTGAGTAACTCAGCCGTGCTTTTTTCTCTAAGAGACCCCTACCCATATACTCCAAAAGACGTCTGGAGTGGGCAGGGTTTAGTATCCGCCACGGCTACATAGGGAAGTACCCTATATATTAGCTGTTTGGTTTGCTCAACGTTGAAGGATACAGTGTTCCAAAATATTGTGCACCTTATCTTTGTTTCCTTGAAACTTGTTCTACATTTTTCAAAAAACAAAATGACTGAAGACGCCGGAAATGGTGTGGCTGCGGCTGATCCAGCCCAAGCAGCAGTTTTTAACCTTACAGGTTTAAATGAAACTGAGGAGGGTGTTATACACATCCCTCAAAACTTAAGAAGAGCCATAACTCTAAAACTTATAAAACATGGCCTATCTCCAAGAGGAGGTAGAGCAGTTTTCGTGATAGAGGCATATGAATCCTTTCAGACAGAGGTATTCTATTCATGGGTAATACTTCCTGAATGCAATCCAACATCACAAACATTTCACTTCTACAAAGAAGATGAACTACCAGAGGAATACATTCCTTTCGAGGATATTGAAATTCCATTAACATACCAGGAGCATCAGCTCTGGTTTAAAGGCGCCCTAAAACATCAAAAAAACATTACTAGGCTCGGTCCACTAGGTAGACCAGGAGCAACATGGCCGATTTTAGCCGGCTACACACCTCATCCTGACATTGAAGAGATGTCAGATGAGGATTTACTTACTCAACTCACAGAGTTAATAAAAATCTACAGACAATTGGTCCAATATGTCATGCGGACTCTCACAGTCCAACCACCATTCACACTGCCAAATCAGACCCCTCATCAGGGGACTACACTAAAAATTACACCACAGACTCTCAACTCAGTCATGGGTAAAATGCCCACAAAACGTGAGCAAATTCCATTTTGGATAGCTCAAAAAATTACTCAAATCGAAGCAGTATTTCCAAATACTAGCCCGTATGAGAAACACAGAATCCTAACAATCAGTTTACCAATGGGGATCACACCACAACTGGAAGACTGCACCACTTGGGGTTCAGTCTTTGCTGCCATCTACACAAAAACACATGGCATTCCGTCAATTGCGGTAATACCTGATGTCCTAAAACAAATTCAAAATGAATATGGGGCAGAGCCTGCTCTAAATTTAGGTATGAAATTACTGAAAAATTTCGACCAGGTCTCAACAATAATATTATCTAATATTAAAGGGGAGGCAGCAGCAGTGGCGATCCGACAAAAATTGAGGGAATTCGATGTTACAGAACATCAAACTGAGTTACCCAGAATAATAGAACAATCTTATGCAGAATTAGGCAGAGATAGTTTGGGTGGAAGACCAGTGAAGCCGAAGCTATCTGAAAGTCCTGAAAAGGACTCAATTAAACAAACTCCTACATCTTCTAAAAAGAAGTGGGAATCTAATAAACAAAATTCAAATGAGAAGCGTTCTCAATCCCGAGGTAGGTCTCCTCAAAAGGAGCCCTCTGAAAGGAGGTATAACCTCAGGAATAGGGATAATTTGAGAAAACCTGACAGGTATCATGATACTGATACACGTTCCTCTCGTCCCTTTCAGATCTCATCACAGACTTCGGAAAGAAGAGGACGGACGGAACACAGAGAAGAACGTGTGAAATCGAAAGACGACAAACACGCTCCAAAAACTAAGGCTAAACCTCAATTCTCCAAAAAGAAAGTAGCAGGTCTAAAGATTAGACATGCCGAGAATACTGAGAACACAACTCAAGAACGGAGAATGGGCTCAGACCATGCTGGACAGTGCAGCAGAAGTCACAATAGTTCGCCAGAACCTGAGGGAACTTCTGGAGATAGTGGACTTGAATGAGTACATCACAGTAGAGACTGTAGACACCAGGGTTAGTACTCCACAAAAGTTATTTGAAATAACACTCCGGATGGAGGGAGACAAACCTAGACAGGTGAAAGCACTTTTTTGGGAAAGACTATCAAAGGGCTATGACATACTTCTAGCAGAAAAAGACTGGCCACCACAATTTGTCAGGGAGTGCCCACATGGCGAGGACATTATTATGCCTGCCTTCTCCAACCATATTCCAATTCACTTACAATATACATATGCCAGGAAATGGGCAGTAGCCCAGGCTCCAGCATTATATAAAAATCATGTAGGATGGGATGAGGACTCACCTCACCATAAAATACATCTGAAACATGAACCAACTGCACAACGGCAGTACCCAATAAAGCAAGAAGCTAAAAAACAGGTCAGGGAGATCTTAGATCAACTTGAATACCAAGGGGTAATTGAAACATGCACCTCCTCAATGAACAATCCTTTGTTTCCTGTCTCCAAACCAGACAATACATATCGTCTAGTTTTGGACTACAGACACCTAAACACTTGTTCTAAAACTTTTGCAGTGCAAAATGCACATAGCACAGCATTAATGAATAAAATTGTGCGTAAAAAATATAAAACAACATTAGACATCTCAAATGGTTTCTTTTGTCAAAACATAGCACCTGAAAGCAGGTACTTAACAGCATTCTCCATAATGGGGACCCAGCGTCACTTTTGTCGACTCCCACAAGGGTTCAAGAATAGCCCAGGTTTATTCTCAGTGAGGGTAATGGAGTTACTACAAATTTATGACAATGAGGCATTGTCCTATGTCGATGATATCTATCTGACAGACGATGACCTGGACATACACTTGAACAGGGTGAGCACCATTATATTGGGTTTCGCCTCAGAGGGCTACAAATTCAACTTTAAGAAGTCCAGAATTGCCCATCTCAATGTCCTATTTCTAGGATATGAGCTTTCAAGTGAAGGCAAGAGATTGGCAGCTAACTTTTTAGAAAAATGTGCGCTGCTCCAACCTCCAAAAACGCTAAAAAACTTACAATCAATCCTGGGTTTCCTAAATTTAGGAAGAAGATACATTTTAAACTACGCAGAAAGGATTAAACCTCTCTACGCATTAATCAAACCTGATTTTTCGATCAGAAACTGGACACAAGAACACACAGAAATCTTGCGTTCACTACAAGCTAACATGTTAGCAACAAATCACTTACAAACACGCGTAAGTCAACGCAATTTGGTGATCCGAATAATTTCGGGTCAATGCGGATTCACCTACTTAACCTTTAATGAGGGTGAGAAAATACCAATAGCGTACAAATCTCATTTGTACACACAAGCTGAAATGCGCTTCAGTTCAACTGAAAAAATTCTGACAGCAGTTCAAACCGCTGTAGCAAAAGAAAGAGCCTTAGCCCAAGGGAAACGCATTATTGTCGTCACCCCAGTACCAGCTTTAGAAGCGGTCACAAAAGCGAGCATTCCAAATGCTAAAGCATTACATCCGAGATGGATACAATGGGTTAATTCTCTTGCTGCAACAGATGTTGAATATGTTTTTGATCCAGATTTAAAAACACAAGCATTCCTGCAGTATGAACATGAATGTCCCCTGCCTACTGAAATTCTGCCTCTCGATCAGTACGAATTCATAATTTACACTGACGGATCCGCACAACCCGCAATAGGGAGTAAGCAAGCTTACAGTGCAGCGTGTGCTATCGTTAAAGGTCGCATGCGAAATGGCATCTTCAGACCTATGGTCACAAAAACGCAGTCTCTAGGAGATTGTACAGCTCAGCGAGCTGAACTACAAGCATTCAAACTGGCACTTGAAACTACAGATCGCGAATTCCCCACACTAATAGTGTGCGATTCTTTTTACTGTGTACAGTCGTATAATGAATATATACAAAACTGGCTTGAAAATGGTTTCAAAGATGCGAAAGGTGGCACAATAAAGCACAAAATGCTTTGGGAACAAGTAGTTCAGTTGAAAAACAAACTACCAAAGGCTCACGTGATCCACACACTGAGTCATCAACGTGATGGCGTTCACGTTGCAGGGAATTCATTGGCTGATGAAGCCGCAAAGGGGGCTGTGCAAACGGCTTCCGTAGCTGCGATCACTCGTTCAAAAACAAAAATAGACGGTGAGATAATGTTGGCTGTAAGGCTTCAAGCAAAGGCAGCAGTGCAGTGTTACCAAAAAAGTTTCCACTCAAGTACTCTTATGTAATTGATGCGAACAACGTTCCTTTTGCTCGAATCCCTGGAGTGGGAGATAGGGTAATTCCAAACTTGGAACGTAGAGCAGCCTTGATTTATGAAACACATTTGGGGGAGGGTCTGTCACACCAAGGGATCTCTAAAACAATCTTGACGTTAAAAGAGAGGTACTGGTGGCCTGGAATGAATACAGAAATTCACATATTCATCAACAACTGCTTAGACAGTAAATTACAGCGAGAGAGCCACCAGACACCATGCTGCGAATGCGGCAACCCAGTGCAGACACCATTGTTAGACAGCATTAGACTATCTATGCACCTGCGTCCTACTGGACAAAGGCATTCCCACAAATACTGAATCTAGGTTCCTATGGTTATGGCCTCAGCGCTCAGCTGACGCTCGAACTGTTATAAAAGATTTGCGAGTCTTTATTGGCACATACGCAATAGGCACGCTACATTCTGACCAGGGTCCTGCGTTTAGCTCTAGGGCTTACAAAGAAGCCATGGCCAGTCTGGGCGTTGCATTGCGGTACTCCTCTCCATTCCATCCTGAGGGAAATTCGGTTGTGGAAAGGAAAAACCGAGACATAAAGCAGTCTATAACAGCTAGAGTATTAGGTTCGGGTGACGGGTGGGTCAAACACCTTAGTGGGGTACAGCGCGCTTTAAACAACCTGCCAAGAAGTTCTCTAGGGGGGGTCACTCCATATGAGGTCCTGTTTGGGACAAGAATGTGGGTACCAGACCTAGAACACGTAGGCACAGTGGTGGAAAATAAACCCTTTGATATCAAAGATCGTTTGGCTGTTTTACAGGACTTAAACAAATTAAGAACGAAACAAAGCAACGTATTCCTACAGCCAGCCACCACTGGGGATCAACCGGCTGTCCCAGCAAGGCCTGTCTGGATTCCAAAAGTTGGGGATCTAGTCAGAGAAAAGATTGCGGACAAGAAGGAATTTGGACCTTCTTACAGACGACCAGTACCTGTCCTAGCAGTTCAAGGAACAAGAACAGTACTACTGCCGCCCCTTGCTGGAAGAAAGGAGAAAAGATTTGTGTCCATCGACCTCATCAAACCACAGTATGTGGCCAATACTAAATAGTAGGCCTCGTGGACTCCGACCTAGTAACAAACGCACTCCTCTCGCTACTATCCAAGAGGTTCATACTGAAAGACTGATAACCATCGAGAATTCAGCAGAAACAGATGAAGGACTAAGCAACAACGTTATGGAAATCATCCCTCTTGAAGAACAAGTAACAGTTCATCCAAATACACCTGTCTACACCAACGTAGCACGTGATCAACTGGTTCCAGTGATTTCTACAAATCCTGATGCAATTCCAACAATTGATAGAACTGCTTCTGGCTACTTCATTAACTTTGATACGTTCTCAGAAGATCCAAGTGAACCTGAAACGACGCCAGTGTCATTCAAATTCAAGCAGCAAGTACAAGACTTTCTTCACTCTCTGAAAAAGACTTATTTGGTTTCTCCATGGATTGAACTCTGGATTACATCTGGACTTTTTGTTTTCCTGCTCTGGCTAGCTTTGGTAACAACTGTGAGCGTGCTTATAAGTGGCAGATACATCCATGCGAACACTGAAGGAAAAGGCGTAAACGTACTTTTGAAACCTCATAAATCTTCCCATCGTGAAGCAAGAGACTTGTCATCAGTGAACATCACAGCTGTTCCTATACACGATGGTATAGTGTGGGACAAAACAGATTTTGATATCTTCGGTCCGACGGAAGAATTGAACATTCCACATTTGTTTAAAATTTCACTAAGTGATCTAATCTCGTCCAGTACCTATTCTGATGATTGGGACTTTGAGACTGTGACTGACATTATGTTTGACCTTAAAAAATCTGCTGCATTTTCTAAAAATGAATATTTAGAGGGTTCATCAGACTATGAACAACTGTATTGTTATAACCACTATGGTCATCATTATTTGCATAAATCTGCATATCCCAGAAATGTGTTTATGTTTAACCAATGGGAACATTGTCCTACACCACCTAAAGGTAGCTCAAAAACATTTGCCAGTAAATTTCCATATTTTTCAGGTTACAATACATCTGATCCAGAAATGTTTTACTATAAAAATGTAAACAATACAGGACTGAAAATTATGTTAACAAATACAAAACAGATTTACTCTGCATTATTTAATGCCCAACTGTCTAGACAGGGTTTCGACTTTTGGAAAGACACAATAGACACAAAAACTTTGTGGGGTACTAAAGAATGGCAAGTACAGGGGATAGAAGCTTTATTTAGAGCCTGCATCATCCCTGAACAAATAATGTTTTTGAATGAAACTGTCCAACAAACATCTTGTCTTGGATTAGCCAAGATTAAGGAGATGAACAAACCTTCTGTACCAACACCTGCCAGTGATAATGATACAAAGGCAGTGGTGACAGTTGACAATATACTACAACTCAACAGATCTAATTCTGATTGGAAAAAATGGTTGATCTGGCCCACAGACACGAATAACTGTCAGGAAAGATTCCTGAATAAAACTCAGGGTTTTACCATTCATAGGCCAGACCCAAGATACGTCCAAAGACAACATCCGGGGGTAGTAACAACATACAGTGTAGGAAAATTATGCCTCTTTTTGGCTGCATAAGTCTACACTACAGGATGTGAAACAACACTTAACCTTACTTGCAAAAGACGCAGACCTTAGAGATTTCTTGCTTGGACCAAGAAAACCGCGTCAAAAACGTTTCATATATGCCGGCATTTATGCTGCCTACAATGAAGCATGGAAAGTATCACAAATTGAGGCTGCAGAACGAATACGTGAACTTGATCGTATTAATTTAGAGAAAACACTCTCTGTGGTCGACAGTGGGTTAACAACTTTGTCCTCCAGAATTTATTGGACGGCATTGTATCCTCTGCTATCGACATACTAGAACAAGATTTGGCGATGTTACAACAAGGCCAAGCTCAATTACGTTCTATTATGTTATTAAGCTGGATGCTGCAATCATTGCGAGCGGGCTATGTGCCTTGGCGTTTCATCAACACAACGGCTCTGATTGCAGAATACAATCTAACTGATAAACAGATCGAAATGGCACAAAGAGGAGCAAAGTACAGTGCTGAGCATTGAAAAACTGGAAAAGTTACCATTCACAGTGAGAGAAAAACCAGCTACAGAATGGCTTATTCATGGCAAAATTACACTACCTGTGACTACTTTTCAGTTTCAGTATTGCCTCAGACAAATGCAAGCAGGCAAATATGAAAGGTTGGGTAAGGAATACATTAAGACATCTTGGGCTTTGCCGTATACATATAGATGTTGGAGCGGGGATCATGAAGTGTTTTTGAGCGGTAAAAACTGTAAACGTGCACTAAGCGGTTCACTTATATGTCAAGACATTTCTTTGCACGGGGCTTGTAATGGTTCTGTGGCAAACTTGTCGTGCCATCAGCAGGGTACACCAGCTGCTGTGATTAATCCAACTTTTGGACAACTTTCTAATGGGAGTTACCTCATGTTGAATGATCAGAGTTGCTGTGGCATGCTGCCAGGCATCCCATATCTAGTAACGGTCAACTCCAGGGTCACTTGCTGTATGCAAGTATTGTTTCCCCCAATAGACAGAGTCAGGGAGTCGCCTCTATGGCCTTCGCTGAACGTCTCTTTTATAAGATTTGATACTTTAAGCAGAATGAAAGCCATGCTTTTACAACAAACAGTGCCTTTGACCTCGGCCAAAGAAACATATGATCTACAAGTTGCAAGGACTTCGGCTGAGATACAGACTTTAATACGTACAAACTGCCCTATACATTTCGTAGAAATGATAGGACGAATTTTCAACATGTCTGATACAACAGGACTTGTACATGTATTTAAGGGCATCTGCTCCGGTCTGTTGGCACTTTTTCAGGCAATACTCTGAATCATCCCGAACTTTGCACATTCGGTGTTTGGTGGCATACCATTAATTCTAGCACTTGTTGCTGGAATTCTATTTCTCTTCCTGCTATTGCGCTATGGCCAGCCTATTCGCCAACATCACTCCGAGCGAAATGGAGAAAGCTCTCCTTGAACGAAAGTGCCGTGAGCAAATAGTACAGCTTTTGGGCATAAATCGTCTACGGGACCTTAATACAACTTGGTTCCTGTCATTTAGACCAATCTGGCAAGATTGCATCTTACCTGTTCTACGATGCCTGCTATGCGGTGTAGAATGCGTGTTGGACACCTGTCTAACATTTCCATCGGATGCGCCAACGGACGTCGATACTCTGCTGGACCAGATAACGGCCCATGCTATGTGTTGTCCCCAGAGGCTACCAATCCTGATGACAGCATTCATTGAGATCTCACAGACGCTTCCGGCTGCTGCTGAGGTACGAGAAAGAACTACATGCACACAGGTAACAACGGACGTGAACATTGCTGCGGCGACCATTGCTGAGAGCAATGCTTCACATCTCTGTGCGATTAACCTGCTTCACGAGGTGTTCCAACTCACACCAACTACAGTGGATGATGTTTTGTCTATAGAAATAGATGATCTCATGTTTATACCAGACCCGTAAACTGACTCTGATTCAGCATGCAGTGTTCCAGAAATACAGTAACAATTTGGCCTTCATCTTTAAACAACTTGGAACTCTACCAAAATTGAACTTTTTCCCATTTTCTTTTTTTTTTTAACGAAAATGGCACATCGATCTGCTTAAAGTAGAACTAGCCTTATAATACAGACTTCAAGGTACTTCCACGGACACTTAGTCATCTTGTGTGTCTAAAACAGTTCATAAATTTTCATGACATGAAATGACTTTTGATTTTTAAGAAACTTATCGATCATTTTTGTCACATGTAAATATTACTGCTTATTTCATTCCAATTGCATTTATTTTTGAACTTTATGCCTGTAATGAAAAGCAATGCTTCAAAAGTACAGTACCTTTTGCATTCTAATAGGTTTTTTAAAATGCCTTTTTTAAATGGTTTTATGAAAAATTTTAGAAATATGCGGTACTCCATTTTAATGTTTAGCATTTTAAATGTTTAGCATTTTAGTATTATCGTACACACGAAAGAGGAGTGGGTGTTGTATTCCTCTTAGGGTATCCATAAACGGGCTTTCCAGTATCATGTCCTTATATAGGCACAATTCGCCCTGCCCTTATATAGGCATAAAATCCCAGCCCTTATTTAGGCATTAAACCATGCACTCCAAATACAGGCATGGTCTCTGACATCCGTCCACCCTAACGTCACAACGAGTTCATGAAGAACAGACCCTTAGGCTGCGGGAGTTTCCCTAGTCCAGGACTATTGATTTCTTCAAGGACTCATATATTATGCATGAACCATTATTCCTTAGGGGGTTCATTCATGACGTCTTTCGCTGTCCAACTCACGTCAATACTAACATTCTTAGGTGCTCTCACGTATAAATATACCTTCCCTAGCCCCTGTAAAACAGAGCAGACCTCGACTTCAGAGGAGCCCGTATCCCGGCCTGACGCACTGAGAAGACGCTGTCATCCCTGCACGCAGAGAGTCCCGCTTCCAGTGATCTGACTTCCCTTGCGGGGTGTTGGAGTTCGAGTCTGGCAAAGAGATTCCTACCTCTCTCATTCTTCAGGTATGGAGCTGATAAGAACCTAGAGGGACTCTTGGCATACTAGGCATCCTAGGCTTAAACATACTCTTAGTATACCATAGTAAGGAATACTTCACCTACTTCATACCTCTCCCTACACCTAGGATTAGGTTAGGTACATTGGGGTAGAACTAGATTAGAAACGCATCGTATGAGTACTCGCATTTTTAGCTCATGTTATTTATGAATGTGAATATACGCTAAAAGATAATGCTATCGAAGTATTATTTATTTCTACTGCTCACCCTGTACATTATTTATCTTGCATACTGTCTTGTGATCGTAACAGCACATTTAACTTACACCAGAAACAAGACTGTTCAATAAATCCTTTATTGAAAACGCCGTCTATTCTTTCTGTGTAACTCTGAGGAAAACTAAGCATGCACGATTGAGCTGAGTGAAATAGTTATCTATTGTTTCCACGACTCTGGGACACGTTCTTATTGTAAAGGGAAACATAGTGGTCATGTTTTGCGGCTGCCAGAAACTACTCCCTTCTTGTTGTCAAGGAGTTTCTAGTGGCCTCTGAGCTAGCTGGCACAAGTAATTAAGTTTAATATACTCGATAGGGACATACTGACCTTAGTCCTATGTCAAACCTATAGGATATATTATTCCAATGCGCAGAGCCTATTAGGGAAATAGGAGCTACACTACACCACCAGACAGGGCTTTGTGTAAAACACAAAAAAACGCCTCCTCAAAGCAGACATTAATCACTTCCCTTTAAAAACCACACACATTGCATATGTACTGAGATGCATAGCACATCTATTGTGTGGGGTCTTTCTGAGTTTGTGTAAGCATCGGACTTTGTACTGGAAGGGTCTAGTACAAATCCTACACTACACGGCGCTCAATCACCTCTACAACATGATGTGAAGCCGTGCATTGCACAAGGTATAAAAAATAAGGTGTCAGTACAAGGGATGACAGCAGCAGGTCAGTGATAGTGCTGTGTTTTGCCCCTTGCATACTGCAGCACACCACATTTGGTTGCTGCGCTGCATTGCGTTGAAAATCAAGTAAATCTGGCCCAAAATAATACATTTCTGATTCTGCGGGTAACACCCGCATTAGCAGTTCAAACATATCACCAATAAATTAATTGAAATACAATTGGATATACTGTGTCACCTCTGATGATTTAGCAAACTGATCCATGAGTAAAACATAATTGCGATACCCCTCTTTTATATCAAGTGTGCACAGGTAGGCTTGGGTTCATATGCATCCGTGCAAGACAATCTTTATTTTCTAGCACTAGCATTTTGCATAGTATCGGGATCCCTTTTTTATCAATGTATGTTAAAATGATAACGTAACGCAATAATGCTTCCACAGATTTTGCTGCATAATCTGCCTTTCTTGCCACATAATTTAGTAATCACTGCTGCATAACGTGGTCCTCCACTGCTTCATAATTCCAGTGGCCCTCCTGACCGTGCATGCACTAGAGGGTGTGCGCGTTTGAAATCTTCTATTTCCATCCCGAGTCCCTCCTTCAACCTTCAACCTTTCACCTTCAACTGGTATACTTTCTTGTTCATTTTGTGCAGGCTGCAATCCTATTCCATCTCTCTCAACTCATCATCTGCTTCAAACCATCATCCTACCTCTCTTCTCGCTTTACTTTCTAAGCTTGTTTCTTTTTTAGGTCTGGCTTGACAGTCCGCTGTCGCTATGCTTTATGTGATCAACAGAAAGAGCTATAATAATTACTCATGCGGAAGGGGCTTTAGCTTCGCCCACATTTGAATCTTCCTTCCTACAGCATTTTGATTGGCTAGAAGTTGTGTGCTTCCCTGAAAAGGAGTGCTTGTATTGCACTTAGGGAATGCTCAATACAGTAGGCCTGAGTATGTTATAGTGGCAACTCCATGATGCCATAGGACCAGATTTTCTCTAATTATTTCCCTGTGTGTGGTAAAATAATATGTGTGTACTCTTTTCTTAGCTGTGTGTAAAG
This sequence comes from Calotriton arnoldi, assembly GCA_963921515.1. Taxonomy (NCBI): domain Eukaryota; kingdom Metazoa; phylum Chordata; class Amphibia; order Caudata; family Salamandridae; genus Calotriton; species Calotriton arnoldi. The sequence continues at coordinate 1,848,233 of CAWUFW010001879.1, read as the reverse complement.
GTGAAAGTAGCAGTCAAATATTTCTCAGGGACGTTGGGTTTGTGGGGGAGCTCCAAGAATTTGTTTAAACTGTTAGCAATAGAACAGTAAACAGGTTCCCTGATGCTCCTAACAGGGACCCATTCATAAAAATTGGAGCACTACTTTGTGTGAAATTACTTTGCCCTGAAAAAGTACATAGCAGATGTAAAAAATGGGAGCGATGGTCACACCAGAAAGTGTTACTTTTGCAGAGAAAGCACCAGAATAAATAAACATATTGGGAATTGTTCTCTTTGACAAGTTTGCTAAATAATACATTATTCTGATGCATTTTCTCTCAAAATATCTGATCCTCTAATCAGTTTAGACTTCTTGCAATGTAATTTCCAAAAGGAAAATTTACAGTATTATAGGCAACTAACATTTAAACTTCTCTTCAGGCAGGGGAGTCCAAAATAAATCACTCCATCACATAAATAATCTAGTTTTAACCAGTGTACAAATATTTTAGATAGTTTGAGCAGAGGCTTCAATACCCCTCGTTACAACTATTAGTTGTTTAAATCAGTACAAGGTGGGCTCTCATTCACTGCAAAAGAAGAAAGACCCAAAGTGATTATAAATAGCATGTGTAAGGAATATTTTCTCTTTGATAAGAAGTTGATGAAATACATTCAAAATAGCCCTGAATGGCATAGTACTCACAAGCTTTTGAAAATTGTCTCCATTGTTGCAAACCTGTGCAGAATATGTAAATATTCACTGCCCTTTGTACAATATCTCCTAAACCACAATCATTTGCACCATAACACCAAACCATAACAGGCAGATAGAAGTTGCCAGCATTGAAAGGACAAAAAAAAACTCAAAACATTATTTATTGTTCATATTTTTTTAATATGGTCGTTCAGTTGTACATAATGCTTTCTTGGTCATATATAAGGTAACAAAAATGCTTCTGACACTTCTTTATTATAACTTTTCAGCATGCTGAAGAGTTCTGTACAGCACAGCTTAAAGACATAGGCAAAGTCATTTTCTCTGGCAAAACACTTATAAGGTCCCAAAGGCGAGACCTATTGGCTATGCCAATGCTTGTTTTTTTGTTTCAATGGTTGTCCTGGCATAAAATCCTCTTGTCTCAGTCTGAACAGCCACCTCAGTTCACGTTACACGGCGCTCAGAAATGGAGGCAGACGTTTGTTTACAAGGCAGCATGTAAAATACAGAGCCCAGCTTGCTGCTGCTACGGGCTTGCTCGATGGACTCTTGCATTAGTGTCTGCTCCTTTAGGCTCCCGAGATTTCCGGCAGGAGTTTGGCCACTTTCCCTTTTACAGGAGCCTCGTGGGTCCTTGGAACATTTGACTCCGGATCGATTCTGGTAACCTTCTATTTGGACCACGTTATATGTTAGCACATTAGCTTTCAATATCATATGAGTGTCTTCAATTAGTCAGACTGACCGAAATTAAACTCGCGTTTATATACCGTGCGAGCTGCAGCTGTAAGTGATAACAGTGTGGTTTCACATGCTGCTCTTTTGTCATTATTCAAATGAAAAAGAGTGTGGCTTAATGGCTGGGGCAGCTGACTTTGGAGCAGGGGAACCAGGTTCAAGTCCGGTGGGAGACTCAAACATCCTGTGATTCTTGGCAAATCATTTAATTTCTCTGTGCCTAATAATTGCTGGCGACGAGCAGGAAACCATTTTGGCAAAAAAAAATGCTTGACCCTCCCGCAGTAAGAGAAACTCATTAAAGAAAATAGGGCCAGATGTACGACCCTTCTTTGCGGCATCAAACGGGAGTTCCTCCCGTTGCGACAGCAAAAAATTGTAATGGCATGTACAAATGCTATTTTGCGTGTCACTGACTCGCAAAATAGCATTTGCGACTCTCGCTATTAGGAAGGGGCATCCCTTCCTAATAGCGAGTCACCATGCCATATTCTATTTTTTTGCGACCGCATTTGCGGCCGCAAAACACTCGCAGTTTACCACCTACTTCAAGTAGGTGGTAAACCACTCGCAAACAAGAAGGGGTCCCCAGGAGACCCCTTCCCCTTTGTGAGTATGTGAGAAAATATTTTTTAAGAGCAGGCAGTGGTCCCAGGGACCACTGCCTCCCCTTAAAAGAATGAAACTGAAAAGTTTCATTTTTATTTTTTAAAAGCATCCCGTTTTCCTTTAAGGAAAACGGGCTGCATTTTTTTTAAAAACTGCTTTATTAAAAAAGCAGTCACAGACATGTTGGTCTGCTGATCCCAGCAGGCCACCATCCCTGTGAGTGCTAGCCATTCCTAATGGGGTCGCAAATTGCGCATGCCTCATTAATAATAATGAGGCATGCAATTTGCGACCCCATTAGGAATCGCAAACAGTGTCTGAGACACTGTTGTGCATCCCAATTTGTGAGTCGCAAATTGGTGGGTCGTACATCTGGCCCATAGTGCTTACAGACTAAAGACGACTTGTGGTGTAACAACCGAAGTAAAAGGGCCAGTCCTCATGGGAGGTAACAAATGAAGACACGGCGGTACTAAGGAGGGACTAACAAGGCTACTAACGAATCAGAAGCAAGCATTTACGAAGGACAATGACACAAGCCAAAGACAAATATGGGCGGAGAGTGGGTGGGGCTTCAAGAACATACTGCAATGCGCTGCCCAGGCTCGACCTGAAAATCAAGAAATATATAGAAATCTGTAATTATGACTCATTATTATAAACCATCTTTGACAAATAATGAATCCTGTGGAAAACAAGTACAAATTATTAAAATAGCTAAAGTGTGTATGCAGATTTATATACAAAAACCACACCACCTCAGCTTGGTTTAGGTTATATATATATATATATGTATATATATATATATATATATATATACATACACACACACATACACATATATATATTCACTGAAAATAACAAAGGTTAAAGTTATGTTATAGTCAGGTGAATATGTCAGTGACAACATTAACATTTTGAACTAAAAAAACATAGAAATTCACCAGTTATAGTTAGCAGAGCTAACTATAACTTCGCGACTCCGCTATGCACTGCTTATGACCTCACATATTACCTCACTCATGATTTGTTCTGACCTCATTTATGACATCACTGATGACATCTCAAATTACATAATTAATGGCATCACTGATGACATCAACCAATGACTGTTTGTTGTTTTATGGTTTAGATAGTGGCGGGTAACTGCCATAATACTTCTCTACCTAATTTTGTACCACCTGTGTCCAGCTAATGGGTGTAACTGTATACACAACGCATGTACTCCTAATGCATAATAGGTGTGTAGAGGTACTGAACACGTTATAAATCTTTGTAATGAAGAGTAACTCTGTGTGCAGATGCCAGTTGACAACTTGTGTCCAGTACGTTCCACACAATCCTTTTGATTCTGCTGAAAAAGGGCAAAGATTCTACGTAGTAGATACTAAGCATTGTAAGCAGCCTCAAGTTTTTAGACAGAATCATCATATGATAATTTCTACATAACATAGAAGACTGTGTGCACCAGGTAGTAATCCATGTACATGTGCTTGTTTAGCTTCAAAAGATGGGCTACCTGTAAAGTTTTCCCTACAGTATGAAGGCTGCAGGTAGTATGGTCGTTAGCATCTTTAGACCTTGGTTTTTTTAATGACTAGCGTCTCTAAGTGGACACGTTTTTCATAGAGTGAACAGTGTTCTTAGTAGATACTTTTTATTACTCTGTGGTGTATTTCTCGTGCGAGTTTCACTATCTGCATACAGTCTGTTACAGAGTGAACTCTCTCCAAAAAGTAAAAACTGTTTACAGTACCCACTTTTCTACTCATATCAACTTCATTTCTCACTGTAGGTTCAGTGACTGTGAGGGTTCTGAAACAGATAAAGGCTGTCCGTAGTTTTTTTAATTTAAATCTGTTTATTGCTTTTTCCCTTTATGGTTACAGTTACAAAAATAAAAGGGTTCCAGAAACACAGTGTACAATAATGATGTCAGTTAACAATTGCATGTTATTACCTTGCAATAGCAATGTGATAAATTACATTGTTGGCAATATTTAATGGAAGCTGAAAGAACATTGCCACTATGGGTACCTGTGATGCTAATGGAAGGCAGTCTGACAGGAGACACATATGCAAATCATAAGAAGTGGTACTGATACTGGTTTTACCTTACATCGAATGAGCGTTTCCTGTTCGCAGCAAGCAATAATACACAATGACAGAAATAAACAAGAGAGGGTCTCAATCAAACAACAATGTGAACGCGTGTGGAGAAAGAACCTTAATAGTAACTGTCGCACAAGTTACTACTTGTGTAACGATATATCTGTAAGAGACATTAGTTAGTGATGGATTCCTTACCTTAGAATATCCCCAGGCGTCAGACTGGATCCGGAAAGTTTTTCGCTAGCAGTACCCCTGCGCGTCAGTAGGTGGCGTCGTGCGATTCCGCGTCCATCGCTGGCGTCGTAAGCGCCGAGATGACGTCACGGAAACTACTTAGGCGCCACCCATTCGCGCTGACGTCAGTTCTGTACACGACTTTCCGCGCCAGGAAGGCAGAACCATGCAAGAAACTGACCATTGGTGCCATGAAACTAGGGCCCTGAAAAGGGATGACCTTAACCCTAGAATCAGTTCGCAGAACGGGGAGGATGGGTGGGGCGGTAAGGAATCTATCACTAACTAATGTCTCTTACAGATATATCGTTACACAAGTAGTAACTTGTGCATCTGAAAGAGACACGTTAGTGATAGATTCCTTACCTTAGAATAGATACCCCAGCAATACCAACCCCGGTGGTGGGTCTGCGAATAGATTACACCAGAAAGTCACGGAGAACAGAACGGCCAAAGAAGCCGTCTCTCCGGACTTGACTGTCAAGGCAGTAATGCTTGGTAAACGTGTGCAGCGAGGCCCACGTGGCTGCCTGACAAATATCCTGCAAGGGAACGCCGCGTCCCAAGGCAGTAGTGGCTGCTGTCGCCCTGGTAGAATGGACACGCAGCCCCACAGGAGGCTCCTTCTTAGCCAAGGAGTAACATGCTTTGATGCACAAAACGACCCACCGAAAGATGGTGCGTTTGTGCACGGCCCGACCTTTTTTGGCGCCCACGTAGCCAACAAAGAGCTGGTCATCCACCCGGAACTGTTGTGTGCGCTTCAGATAGAACGAGAGCGCACGTTTTGGGTCCAGAGGATGGAGCCTCTCTTCCTCTTTTGAAAGATGCGGAGGCGGAAAGAAGGTGGGCAAAGTGATGGTCTGCCGGATGTGGAAGGGCGTGACAACCTTTGGCAAGAAAGAAGGACGGGTCCTTAAAACCCCCTTGTCCGGATGAACAGAAAGGAAAGGAGGTTTAGAAGAAAGAGCCTGGAGCTCACTCACTCTTCTGGCAGAGGTGATAGCTACCAGGAAAGCCGTCTTGAGAGTAAGAAGACGTAAAGGACAGTTATGAAGGGGCTCAAAAGGAGCGCACATCAGATAGGTCAAGACCAGATTTAAGTCCCATTGAGGCATTATGAAAGGCACGGGGGAAACGTGTGAATAATGCCTTTGAGGAAACGGCTAACAACCGGGGACTTAAAGAGAGAAGGCTGATCTGGAAGCCGAAGAAAGGCGGAGATAGCCGAAAGATAACCTTTGACAGTGCCCAGAGCAGAGCCCTGCTGGGCCAAAGATAGGAGGAACAGAAGGACCTCAGAAAGAGGGGCAGAAAGGTGATCCACAGACTTAGCTGTGCACCATGCCACAAATTTGTTCCATCTGCAGGCGTATACCGATTTAGTGGAGGGACGCCTGGCTGCCAGAATGACATCACAGACTTCAGGAGGCAAGTCAAATGGAATCAGCTGTCGCCGCTCAATCTCCACGCATGGAGGTGGAGGCTGGCCAGGTTCAGGTGGAGGACCGTCCCCTGCTGCTGCGATACAAGATCCTCCCGAAGAGGCAGTCGGATCGGGGGATTGATCGCCATGTTGAGTAGCTCTGGATACCAGTATCTTCGTGCCCAATCCGGAGCCACAAGGATGACTTGGGCCCGGTCGCGCCGAATCTTCTTCAGCACTCTGGGCAGAACTGGTATAGGCGGAATGGCGTACAACAGACCGCAGCTCCACTCACGACAAAAAGCGTCGCCGAGCGAGTGCCGCCTTGGAAATTCCAACGCGCAGAACTGATGACATTGCGCGTTCTCTTCGGTGGCGAATAGATCTAACCAAGGCTCTCCCCACTGCAGAAAGAGACCTTGCGCCACGTCCAAGTTCAGACGCCATTCGTGATCCATCAAGCACCGGCGGCTGAGTTAGTCGGCCCTGGCGTTCAGAGAACCTGCCAGGTGTTGAACCACCAAGGTAATGTCTTGATGTTCCAGCCATGTCCAGAGGCGCAGAGCCTCCTGACATAGGGTCCAGGACCCCACCCCGCCCTGTTTGTTGCAATACCACATGGCGGTGGTGTTGTCCGTGAACACCTGCACCAAACTTCCCCGGACAGAGGGAAGGAATGCCTTCAGTGCAAGCTGGATCGCCCGAAGCTCCAAAAGATTGATATGGAGCCGGGACTCCGCCGGAGACCAGAGGCCTCTGATCTCCGCCTCTCCCAAGTGGCCACCCCATCCCAGGAGGGACGCATCCGTCACCACTGTGTGCTCCGGTTGGGGAAGGGAGAGGGATCTGCCATTGACCCAATCGCGATTCGTGAGCCACCACTGCAAATGTCGTGTAGTGCCCTCCGAGATTTGGACATGATCAGACAGGTTGCCCTGATGCTGTGCCCACTGGAACTTCAGGTCCCATTGCAGAGCCCGCATATGCCATCTGGCATGTTGCACCAGCAGAATGGAGGAAGCCATCAGGCCCAGGAGCCGAAGGGTCATCCTGACTGAGATCCAGGATAGCGGCTGAAAGATCGGAATCATAGCCTGAATATCCCGGACCCGCTGCTCGGGAGGATAAACCCGAAACAGCGTCGAATCCAGAACCGCTCCGATGAAGGGGAGCTTCTGAGAGGGACTCAGGTGCGACTTCGGCACATTGATGGAGAACCCCAGCAAATGCAGGAGGTCGGCCGTAGTCTGAAGGTGGGTGACAACTGCCTGGGGCGAGCCCGCCTTCAACAACCAGTCGTCGAGGTAGGGGAAGACTGACACCCCTGACCTGCGCAGATGAGCTGCGACCACCGTCATCACCTTCGTGAACACCCGAGGGCGCTTGTAAGGCCGAAGGGGAGCACGGCAAACTGAAAATGCTCCTGGCCTACCGTGAACCGCAGGTAACGCCGGTGGGCCGGCAGGACGGGAATGTGAAAATATGCGTCCTGCAAGTCCAACGCTACCATCCAGTCTCCAGGATCGAGGGCAGCCAAGACCTGAGCTAGAGTCAACATCTTGAACTTCTCCTTCCGGAGGAAGCGATTGACGTTCCTGAGGTCCAAGATGGGGCGCAAGCCCCCCTTGTCCTTCTTGGGGACCAGAAAGTAGTGGGAATAACAACTGCACCCTACTTCCGGCCCAGGAACACACTCGATGGCCCCCTTGGCCAAGAGGACCGTGACTTCCTGCAGGAGAAGTGCCAAGTGGTCCCCCGACACGCGGTGGAACTGAGGCGGCATGGCTGGACGGGTGGACTGAAAAGGAAGGGCGTAACCCTTGCGGATGATCTGCAACACCCACTTGTCCGATGTGATAGCGTGCCAGTGGGGGAGATGATGGCGGACCCTGCCACCCACTGGCGTGGGGTGCCCCACAAAGCTCGGATTAGGAAGGTTTGGAGGTAGAAGCGGCGGGGGCGGAGGTGGACTGACCCCCACGCTGACTCCCAGACCCACCCCTGAGGAAACCCCGCTGAGGCTGGTTCTGCACAGGCTTGGTGAAGGAACGTGCCTGGGCGCCCCTTCCTTGGCCACGAAAGGGACGAAAACCAGGAGTGGCTGGGCTTCTCGTGGAAAGACCTAAGGACTTGGCCGTGGCCCGCGAGTCCTTGAAACGCTCCAGCGCACTGTCGGCCTTATCGCCAAACAGGCGAGTGCCATCAAAGGGCATGTCCATGAGTGAGTTTTGGACGTCTGGCGAGAACCCAGTAGATCTAAGCCAGGCGTGGCGGCGAAGCGCCACAGTCGTAGAAATTGCTCTACCCAAGGAGTCCGCGGTGTCTAAACCACACCGAATGGCGAACTTCGCCGCATCCTTACCTTCTGCAATGGCTTGGGACAATACAGCTTGGGTTTCCTCAGGACACTGAGGTAACACCTGCGCAACTGTGTCCCACACCGCGTGGGAATAGCGGCCCAATAGACAGGCGGTATTCACTGACCGCAGCCCCAAGCTGGCCGAAGAGAACAAACGTTTACCGAACTGTTCCAGCTTCTTAGAGTCCTTATCCCGGCAGAGCCGTGGTAAAGGCACTCTGCGATGTCGAAGCTTGGATGACCAGACTCTCGGGCGTAGGATGAGTGGTCAAAAAAGCGGGGTCACCCGGCGCCGGGCGATGACGCCTGGCAACGTTCTTATCCACAAGGGCCCCTGTGGCGGGCCGCGACCAAGTGCCCAGCAAGACGTCAGTGAGGGCGTCATTAAATGGCAGCAGGGGCTCCGACGCAGTGGACGCCGTCTGGAGCACCTCAGTTAGGAGGTTAGTTTTGAGGGCCACCGTAGGGAGGTCAAGGTGGAGAACCTCAGCTGCCCGGCGGAGCACCACCGTGTAGGAGGCGCCCTCCTCCATGGTAGGTGGGGGAGAGGCAAACCCCGGGTCCGAAGAGACGTTGAGGTCGCCGGCGTCCCCCAAATCGTCCGCCCAGTCGTGCTCAGAGTCACGCTGACGAGCAAGAGGGTCCTCGGACCCCTCCCAGTCGTCCTCCACCTCCGCCGCCTGTGGCACCGACCGTGGCGACAGGGCAGGAGCCAGGGCAGGGACAAACGGCGTTGGGAACGGCACTGAGAACGGCGCCGGCCGGGGCCGGACCGGCGCCGTGTCCCAATGCGGATCCCAGGTAGGAGCAAAATGGTCCTGGAACCTGGGCAAGGGCGGGACAAATGGTACCCACTGCAGCGCCGGAGGCGGAGCCGAGGGTGGCGCTGGGGCCGGAGCCGGCAGCGATGGACCTTGTGGCACCGGGGCCGGAGCCGACGGCGCAGGATCCTGTGGCGCCAAAGCTGGATCCGCCGGCGGTGCCGACGGTCCAACAGGATCCTGACACGGGACCGCGGGGCCCCAAGGGCGCGCCGGCGGGAGCCAGAGGCCTAAAAAGGCGGTCCATGGTAGCAAGAAACTCTTGCACCTGTGCGGGAGTCGCCGACGGACCCGGGTAAGGTGGGTAGGCCGCTGGACTCCCGGGCTCCAGAGGAGCCGCAGGGGCAAAGCCCCTGTCCCCCTCGTCCGCATCCGGGGACCGACGAGGGGATGTCGGAGAGCGAACACGCTTCTTCGACTTCTTTTTGTGTCGTCTCTTACCCGAATCCGAGGGTGAAGACTTTGAGCCCGAGGAGCGATGACTGTGGCCCCGCGAGCGTTCTCTGGAACGGCCCCTGGACCCGGAACGGCGCTGGGACGAGTGCCGGACCTCCAGCAGCTTCCGGTGCCGCTCCCTCAAGGCCTTCGGGGCCATGGCCCGACAGTCCCGGGAGTTGTGGTCGGTCTCCAGGCAGTAGAGGCAAACATCGTGGGGGTCCGCCACCGACATTTTGCGACGGCAGGCCCCACAAGACTTAAATCCAGGCATCCCTACGTGCACCCAGGAAACCAACAGGAGACAAAAGTCTCAAAAAAGATAGTCAAAAAGTGACTAAGGTACGTGCTCTAACCGGATCTGCGCTTACTGGCGCGGAAAAGAGAAAGAACTGACGTCAGCGCGCATGGGTGGCGCCTAAGTAGTTTCCGTGACGTCATCTCGGCGCTTACGACACCAGCGACGGACGCGGAACCGCACAACGCCACCTACTGACGCGCAGGGGTACTGCTAGCGAAAAACTTTCCGGATCCAGTCTGACGCCTGGGGATATTCTAAGGTAAGGAATCTATCACTAACGTGTCTCTTTCAGATATGTCAGTTATGCCCCCCCACCAACAAACCCCACCCCCGTGTAGTTGATAAGTGAATTAGTCATGTCTGTCTCTAGGTATCCCATCAGTGGATAAAGGCTGTCCGTAGTAGGGCGTTAGTTTTGGAGCAGACATTGAGTACCTTGAGGAACTTGCTTTTCTCTGAACAGTTGTACGCAGATTGAATATTGTGTGCAGTAAGGGTTTCTGATATATCTGTGGTTGATTGTTAATGTGAACTAGGCTACTCGTGAAGTGTATGGTATAGGGTCAGTATTGCACATAACATAAACTTGCGACACCTAAAGGAGTTGTATCTGTCATGGCATTAATGATGCTTCGTATTATTTTGAGGTATCTTAGACTTACTTTCAGGCCTCTAATGCCGTACTCGTTTATAGAGTAATGTGTACAAAAGAAGCTTGGATGATGTCATCAGTGATGTAATCAATGATGCGATTTGAGATGTCATCAATGATGTCATAGAGCATGTCATGAGAGATGTAGTATGTAAGGTCATAAGCAGTGCATGGAGGGCACAAGTTATAGTTAGCTTTGCTAAATGTAACAGGTGAATTTTTGAGGCTTCATTACCTCAAAACGTTAATGTTGTCAGTGACCTATTCACTTCACTATAACATCACTTTAACCTTTATTTTTTTCAGTGAGTTTCTAAGTAAAACAAAAAAAAAGATTAACAGATCAGATATTTTTATCACACCTAACTATAACGTTACATTAACCTTTTGGTTTTTGTAATGAATTTCTAGTTTTTTTTTCCCAGCGTAAAGTAATATTTTATTACCATACGTAAAGCCAACCCCCCTGCCGAAGGCCATGTGCGGCAAACCCACCCAAAGACAGCCAACCCCCACTGTGCACTGTCTTTTGTGCTTGGGTTGGCCGCAGGCAGCCACTCGCAAACAACCAACCCAACACTGCGCATGGTATTTGGTCATGTGTGGTGTGGGGTTGGCGGCAGGGCCTGGCTTGCGCCCATGCCCTGGCTCCAACTCCCTGCAGGCAGCCAACCCCATGCAGTGCACTGTATTTGACCATGCGCATTGTGGGGTTGGCCACAGGGCTTGGCCTGCTGCCAGGCCCTGTGTCCAAACTCCTAGCAGGCTGCCAACCCCACGCCGTGCACAGCCTTTGCATTTTGTGGCATGGAGTTAGCCTTCGGGCCCCAGGGACACCATCCTCGGAGCCAAAACATATATATTAAGGGGAGGGGGGCATGCAGCCCTCTTCCTGATCCTTAATTGGCCCAGGGGATCCCATCCTCTGGGGTCAAATTCCATTAAAAAGGGGAGGGTGCCGTGTGGGCCCCCTCCCCAAGCCTTAAAATGCCCCAGGAACTCCATCCCTCAGGGCCAAATACAATTAAACAGGGGAGGGGGCGTGTGGGGCACGCCCTACCCCAAGCATTCTTGGGCCCCGGGGACCGCATCTCCTGGGGACAAATTCTTAGGGGAGGTGCTGCCCCTTTTCTGATCCTTAATGGACCCCAACCCCTGAGGCCAAATACAATAAAAAAAAAGGGGGGGGGGGCGAGTTTCCCCAAGTTTTATAAGGCCCCAGGGACCACATCCCCCTGGGCCGCATGTTACTATAAAGGGGAGGGGACAGCGCTGCCCCCCCTCCCTGAGCCTTCTTGGCTCCAAGGACCCCATCCCCCAGAGCCAAATATAATAAAAAAAGGGGAGGGGGGCCATGCGCCCCCCGGAGCCAAATATAATAGAAAAGGAAAGGGGACCCCCTCTCCAAGCCTCATCAGGACCCGGGGACCCCATCCCCTCAGGCCACATGTTATAAAGAGGAGTGGGGCCACGCAGCTACCCTACCCAAGCCATCTTGGCCCTTGGGACCCCACTCCCCGGGGCCAAATATAATAAAAAAGGGGAAGGGGGCACGTGGCCCCTCCCTGAGCCTATTTTGGCCTCAGGGTCCTCATCCTCCAGGGCCTGTATTAATTACCACTAGGTTGGGGGCCCCAGGGAGAGTCCAGGGCCCCCACGACCCTAGCCGGCTCACCACATGGTGCGGGAGCCGTCATTGCTCAAGCCGGAGGGAGCAGCTGTTTTTTTCATGCTCCCTCCGGGCTGGAGCAATATGTGTTCTGTTTCCCTGCTAGGATTCTGACTCCCACGGAAGAGAATTGGCCCAAGGGAAAAAATCTCAATGGGCCAATCAGAAGGCTCTCTTTTTTTTAATTGGGTTTGATTGACTCTCGTGAGAGTCCCTCGAACACAACAATCCAGATATACACATTTTATTTTTTATCTTAATTTGTCAGAAACTATTAAACTGATTTACACCAAATCAGAAAAAGCAATCTGTGTACCAATAGCTAGCTTCCTGCCAGATGTGGTGTAATTCCGTTCAGCACTTTTTACAGCTGTTTAAAGAAGTCTATGGAAAATGCATAGGGAAACTGCAGTTGGGACCCTCCTTTTTTCTCAGCTCCCACTTGACGGATCACCTCAAAACTTTCCAGGAAGGAGCTGAAGTGAATGTACTTTTTTGCTAAGTTTTGTGAAGATCTGTCAAATGGCATCAAATTTATTAGCAAACCAAAAAATGGCTTGTCTATGGAAAAGCAATCCTAACCATAACTACCCCAGTGGCGTCTGCCAGTGTGTGTGTGTGTGTATATATATATATGTGTATATATATATATATATATATATATATATATATATTATAAAAATAAAAAAATTATATATATATATCTGAGCCCTTCATCAAATATCTTTATTTATTGGCTTGCTTTTTGCTTCTTCATACCACAGCCCATAGCATAAGGCAATGGGAATTTTACTGCATCTAACTCAAGAAAGACATTTAGTAATAACGGGAGTTATTGCAGCTTTGTGACAGACTTGTTAGGCATTTGTTTCTGAATTGAGAAGGGCATCTAGTAAAGTTCTGAAGGGCTGCAGTCTTAGTGAAGACTTCAGACTGTGAAATAGAAATCTAGTTTTTACTCGAGGTACTGAAACTATGTGAATGGCGAGACGGTGCGTTGGGGCTTTGCCAGAGCTTGTCTTGAATTGCTACAGCCTGCCTGCTCAGCAGGCAGACTATAGCAATTCAGAGTCCACGTTAGATGAACTGTCAATAAACCAAACTCTGTGTCTATGACCACATACCTTTTGCCCCTCTTAGAAGACTTCAGAACCCCCATTGTAGATGTGTTGTCTGTCAATATCTCCACTGATCTTCCTTATAAATCTGCAACAAAGGCTTTGAGAGTTTGTTTCATTGCCCACACTTCCAGAATGCTTATGTGTAGGTTTTATATTTGAGGAGGACACAATTTGTTGATGTAGTTGCACCCTTAGTTTGGTCAACCCAAAATCTAGATGAGATGAGTCAATAACCTTGCTAATACTATCCAACCGAACAGTCTGTAAGGCCCTCTTTTAACATGTTTCTGGGAAGTTCCACCACTTACATTTGGCACTCGTATCTAGTACGATCATGGTCCTGTCCAAGAGATGATCATAAAATTGGTTCTAGTGAAAGATTTAGGGCACGGTTTTTGCAGGAGGCAGACCATCCCATCTGTGCAGTATGTTGCAGTGACTTTCGAGATCCGCCCACTTGGTGGGGATGGTTTTGGTGAAATTGCGCTTGCCATCAGGCAGAAGCACTTTAATTAAAACTGTAATGCCAGACGCCTGCCATGTCCTGGCGGACTACTTGACATTTTCTTTCAGCAGAAACAACCCATTAACCAGGGGCTTCACTCTGCTGAAAAAAAAGAAAAAACAATGGCCCTAATGTGCAGAGTTCACTCCCATGTCTGGGTGCCACTGATGATTTTTCAGTTTGTGACCGTCCTGGGTGGGAAAAATGAAAGACTCTGAGACCAACAACCCTATGACAGAGGAGCTGCAGTCACAGCCTTCCAACTGCATCCTATCTGAAACCTGGTGGTTCCCCACCTGAAAATGAGGCCAGGAAACGGCGAGTTTGGCGGAGTAGGCTCTCTGGCATCTTACTGCGCAGCTCCCACTCGGAGACTGCCTAAATGAGACCCCTAAACGTCACTGTAATGGTCTCATTTTCAGTCGAACCTGAGACTGGAGATGTGGGAGGTCAATAAACCCGGGATTCACGGAACAGATCTGCCTGATGTCTGGCGAGTCCTGCGGGAAAGGGTGACTTCATGGGTGGATGTCTGTGGCACAAGGAAGGCTCGTTTGTCGTTTGTGTCCAGAGCTGCAGCTGTAAAGTGAAGACTCTGAGTTGGCCTTAAGCAAGATTTCGCTTTGCAGATGGAAAAAGTCCAGATCATGCAAACAGGTTTCAGCAGATTGTAAAGGCTGACCCAGCAACTTTGGCACGCCGGCCTTGGGCAGCAAACGCTTTCCCCCTGAAGCGAAATTTCCTGTACCAAATTTTTGAGGAGGATGTAAAAATACACGCTTTGGCGAGAGATACTAGTCACTCTAGTTCCTGCAATGCCTGCTGGTTTAACTGATGTGTCACGTTCCCTTTTCAAGCATTATGTTCAAGAATCTGAAGAGCGACATTTGCCGATAATAGCACTTCATCACAGCATACATCGGGGATCGTCTTTTACAGATACTTTTCAAGATCAATATGCAGCCTTTTCATCAACTGCTCGTGAACCTGGGCGTCAGCTTTCAAAACTATGCAGACAATGCACAGATTGTGTCTTGGTTATCACAAAACCAAATAGCTGATAGGATGAAAGTAGCCGATACCTTTGCTGGATGAATAAGAGTTGGATGCATTTTTAAAGCCAAAAAAAACACGTTTTTTCTCATTGTTGGCAGGCACAGACCCCCCACTTAAACATAAATGTTCTGGATCTCAAATCTTTCCAGTTGGTCACATTGATATTCAAGTGCAAAAGCCAGTAAATATACTGGGACTAATGTATTCTAGTGCAGAAGCTTGCTAATTGTGGCCAGGTGATTCAGTTTTTAGGTCTCGGCTATAGACAGCCCATGCGCTGTCTTGAAAGAGACATGTTATATATACTTTGTGAGCTTCAGCCCACCCTTGGGCTTCCCATTTGCTGGCTCCATCGTCGCTCTGCTATTCTTTATCCCCATTTGTCCATGGCATGCATTTGTCATGCCTTTTCCTGTGTTTAACCCTCCCAGAGAGCAGGGACCAAGTACACTATCCCTCCACTGCTCTCATTTTATGACCATTTTAGGGATTCTTTTTTCTTGGTTTACAAACCCTTCTCAGGAGCGGTGTGTTTTCACTTGCTCTGTGCGCCGTTGTAAACAGCGCTCGTGTTTTCATTTGCTCTTGAAGCCCGGGAGCTGAAGAATGGAGGCTTTCACGCTGCAGCTACTACCGAGGACACACAAAAACCTGTTTGATCTTGGTGTGGTTCTCCTTGCTCCGAGTGCTGTTGTAAGCAGCGTTTGTGTTTTCACTTGCTCTTGAAGCACCGGGAGCAGAAGAATGGTGGCTTTTGCGCTGCAGCTACTACCAAGGACACACAAAAACCTGTTTGATCACGGTGTGGTCTTCCATGTATGTTGCTATAAACTACGAAAACAGGCCCACTTGTGCCATGTGCCCTCTTTCCCTCACTGGAAATTGGCATTTTGATGGAATGTGGGCCATTGCCAGTGTTTTTGGTAAAGTTTTTAAAAACTTAATTCCAAGGCACGGACCTTTGTTTTCAGCAGCTAGGGTGGGATGTTCGAATTGGCCAGTGTGTGTGTGTGTGTGTGTGAGAGGAAGGGGTGGGAGGGCTGGATGTTGTACAGTGACAATCAGATGTTGTTTGCTGATGCAAAACAGGCAACCATGATTGCAACCAAAAAGGCTGCAAGTGTTGAGAGTTGCACACTCTGTTCGTGAATACCAGTGGGATCAATCTGCAGTATGGCTATTGCACGATCTTATCCCCATTGTCTGTCTGTTCATTGAAACTTCCCCTCTTTTACTGGAAAGAGCCACTTGCTGAACTCCTCCCCCTCCTTTGCTAAATATATTTGCCCCACCCTTCATTTGATCCATTTGTACATGACCTGTGGGCGCCATATTGTGCCCTGCACTCATACGCTGGAGTAAAAGGCCTGGTGATCCTGAGGAATTTGAAATGCAAACAGCAGCCCATGGGAGCTGAGGCAGAACAAATCAACTTTTTATCGAGAGGCAGTAATGTCTGTGTCCACTCCGTGACTGCCTGTTTTTGGGTTGATTCGAGTCGGGGTGGTTCTGCACTTGTGACTTAAGTATGCTTTTTGGGTGCTTTGTTATATGTAGACAATGGCAATGGAAGCACTAACATAAAAAGTGATTAGAAGATTAACATCCGTCGACATGACCATTTCATCTCCACCGGAAGTAGTTCAGCACTTCTAACAGGATCCCGGCTGCTATGTGTATACCAAACGATGAGCTTGTACTGCAATGGGTACATGTTTAGATTGGCATATATGTTTAATGTAACATGTTGTGTTCACCACAATCGCTTTATGTTTGAAGGGGGGGGTGCTTTGCTTTGGCCAGAACAGCAGACACTGCTCTTCACAGAAGAGTAACAGCGCATCAGCTGCTGGCACTTGGGCACTTCATCTGCCCGGGGAACACTTACCATCTGGCCATGCAATGCTGAAATACATTGACATTAACAAAGCCAATAGATCTCACATTTCCAAGACCTATTGGCTTTGCCAATGCTTGTTTCAGTTATCCAATTACCATCTAGTATTACTGAGTAAATCCCGCCTCTCATTACTGCAGAAACATAAAGCCTCTGAGCCTTTGCTGTGATGATATCAAGGATTGATTATGGTAAGGCCTTGCCGGTAGGTGCTTCAAAATCTAAGAATCACAAGCTGTAACCTTTGCAGAACTCCGCAGCAAGAGCTGCTTTCAGTTTATCAAGGTGCGCTTATATCTCCCGTAGCTTTCCGAAATAACACTGGTTACTGATTAATTTTAAACCTTTGCCTTTGGTACATAAATCAAACTTGGTGCCACATGTGGATATTTAAAACAAAGCTTCAATATTCATCATCCATTGAGATCATCAAAATAGGCGGGTAAAAATTCTCTGATCCCTCGGCAGGGTGTTCGGAAACTAGTTCCTCAGCTACATAATGGCTTCACTGAAACATATGGTGTTTGGTATCAAACACCTCGTATTAATAAACCCACACCAATTCCAATTATGGATTTATTAATACATGCACCCAGGGGGTACCTTAGAGGTTCCCCCTGAAACCCACGAGCCCTCTTGTGTGCGAGCTGACTGGTTCGGGTCCAGCCGGATGCCACAGACGAGTTTCTGACCCCAGGGGTCAGAGCCTTTGCTCTCAAGGGGTCAGGAACAATGCCTGTTCAGGGGAGAGGTGTTATCACCTCCTCCCCCAGGAAAGGCTGGTAAGGATAATGTTACTTACTCAGTAAGCATCTGTTCTTGGCATGTAGAGCTGTAGATTCACATGCTTTGCATCCTAAAGCAATCTAGTGTTGGGTCCAGATGTTTGCAAGTTGTTTTTCTTCGAAGAAGTCTTTCCTAGTCACGAGGTAAGGTGACTCCTCCTTTCGGTGATAGTGCGCATGGTCATCGACTCCATTGTTAGATTGTTTTCCCGCAGAGGGTGAGAATGGAGTAAGTGAATGTAATATAGAGATGTCCATGCGTATGCGTATATAACAAGAAAACTGCAACAACTACAAGTTCTCGGGGAGGCGGGTGGGCGCATGTGAATCTACAGCTCTACATGCTAAGAACAGATGCTTACTGGGTAAGTAACATTATCCGTTCGAGGCATGTGTGCTGTAGATACACATGCTTTGCATACACTATAAAGCAGTATACTCCCAAAGCGGTGGCTAACTTGTAGGTGATGCAGTAGTTTGAAATAGTGTTTTAAGTACTGCCTGGCCTACATTAGCTTGTTGACGTGCTAACACATCTACACAATAGTGTTTGTTAAATGTGTGTGGTGTAGACCATGTAGCTGCCTTACATATGTCAGCTAGAAGAATGTTACCTAAGAATGCCATAGAAGCCCCTATTTTGCAAGTGGAATGCACTTTAGGGGTATGGATAAGGTTCTTTTGGCTTTAGCCTAGCATGTTTGAATGCATTTAACGATCCATCTTACAATACCAGATTTAGAGATGGGATTGGCTTTGTGAGGTGGAGCAAATGCAACAAACAGTTGTTTTGTTTTGCAAAGGTCTTTTGTCCTATGTATGTAGTACAATAAAGCTCTTTTAACATCAAGCGTGTGAAGAGCGCGTTCTGCTACAGAATCTGGTTGAGGAAAAAACACAGGTAACTCAACCGACTGGTTGATATGAAAAGCAGAAACCACTTTGGGGAGGAATTTAGGGTTGGTGCGGAGAACTACCCAATCCTTGTGTACCTGAAAGAAGGGTTCTTCTAACGTTAATGCCTGTAGCTCACCAACTCTCTTTAAGGAGGTGGTTGCGATGAGGAAAGCAACTTTCCATGAGAAACTGTAAAGGACACCTATACAATGGTTCAAAAGGTGGTCCCATGAGTCTTGTAAGGACAATGTTGAGATTCCATACTGGGGCAGGAGGAATCTTTGGTGGTATTACTCTTTTTAAGCCTTCCATGAAAGCTTTTATTACTGGAACTCTGAACAGCGACAAAAGTTGTCTGTTCTGTAAATGTGCAGCTACTGCTACTAGATGCAAACTAATAGATGTGTAAGCAAGTCCAGTTTGCTGTAAATGTAACAAATAACAGATAATGTTCTGTATAGAAGCATCCAGAGGGTTTATTTTGTTGTTATTGCAGTATATAGCAAACATTTTCCACTTTACTGCATAGCAAGCCCTAGTGGTCGGTTTTCTTGCCTCTTTTAGAATATTCATACAGTCTGGTGGTAAATTTAAGTAGCCAAACTCTGTGATTTCAGGAGCCAAATCTCTAAATTCAGTTCTTTGGGATTTAGATGTCTGATTTCTCCTTGATTCTGAGTGAGAAGGCTGGAGGTGAGGTACAGCTTTTGATGTGGAACTAGTGACATCTCCAACAGGGTAGTGTACCATGGTTGACAAGCCCATGTGGGCGCTACTAGAATCTGTGTGAGAGATGTTTGTCTGAGCTTCCAAATCACAGATAGGATGAGTGGGAGAGGTGGAAAAGCATAGGCAAATATTACTGACCAGTTCATCCATAGGGCATTGCCCTTTGAGAGCGGGTGTGGGAACCTGGAGCCGAAGTTTGGCCATTTTGCGTTTTCGGCTGTGGCGAACAATTCTATCTTTGGGAACCCCCATAGTTGAAAGTATGGAAGGAGAACTTGGGGATGAATCTCCCACTCGTGAACTTGGTGTCTTCTTCTGCTGAGGAGATCGGCAATTTCATTGTTGACTCCTGGGAGGTGTTCTGCCAAGAGATAACTCCTATGATGATTTGCCCATTTCTAAATAGTCTGAGCAAGTCGTGACAGTTGGAGAGAGTGTGGTGTTCTCTGTTTTTGTATAATATCAACAAGAGAGAGAGGGATAATCACTCTTATTCCCCCTAACGTATAAATTCAATAACAACAAAAGAGTGAGTAAGAAGGGACGAAGGGGAAAACAGCACGAGGAAAACCTCTTATTTAAAAGAACCCTCACTCACCAACCTAGTTGGTGACATGCTTCATCATTGGGTTCCCACCAGAGAGGCCGAGTGCCTCCCTGGTGTGCTACGACGCCTGAATTACAGCGGAGTGGGTATTTGTGGGATAGTGCCAGTGCAACAGTGAAGGTAGTGCAGGTTAAAAGATGTCTGGTTTAATCCCAAATTAATTTTATTGGTGGAAAACCAGATATCATTAAAAACAGGTGAGATGGACGCTAGCTGTCTGGCTAAATTGACCAGGCGCATCCGAATTGGTCTAAAAGTGGTTAGTGGTCGACATGTTTCTGCTTGTAATGTGTAATTTCCTAAGCATTCATCAGGACCAGGCCTCCACGGCGGTGTACACTCTATAAGGCGAACCCTAACCTGTGGAGGAGTATGAATGGTAAAACTCACGGTTTTACCACGGGGCCTTCTGGAGTCCCAAAAAACCAAAGGACTGTGAAGTAACAACTGACTTCACGTCATGGGTCCGGGTGGGGGTTAGAGCCGCTGGTGGAATTTCCAAGAGAGCGCTCTCCCGCATCAGACCTATCGGAACCAGTCCTCGGACCCAAATGTATTAACCCCCACCCGGACCCATGACGTGAAGTCAGTTGTTAGGGTTCGCCTTAGAGAGCGTACACCGCCGTGGAGGCCTGGTCCTGATGAATGCTTAGCAAATTGCACATTACAAGCAGAAACATGTCGACCACTAACCACTTTTAGACCAATTCGGATGCGCCTGGTCAATTTAGCCAGACAGCTAGCGTCCATCTCACCTGTTTTTAATAATATCTGGTTTTCCACCAATAAAATTAATTTGGGATTAAACCAGACATCTTTTAACCTGCACTACCTTCACTGTTGCACTGGCACTATCCCACAAATACCCGCTCCGCTGTAATTCAGGCGTCGTAGCACACCAGGGAGGCACTCGGCCTCTCTGGTGGGAACCCAATGATGAAGCATGTCACCAACTAGGTTGGTGAGTGAGGGTTCTTTTAAATAAGAGGTTTTCCTCGTGCTGTTTTCCCCTTCATCCCTTCCTACTCACTCTTTTGTTGTTATTGAAGTTCTCTGTTTTTGTACATAACACATTGCTGTCATGTTGTCATGTTATAAAACTTTACAGAAACCTGACACAGTTCGTAATGAGAACACTCACACTTCAGCCAACAAGAGCTACACAAACAAGTTAAATTCAGGGTTCTACAACTAAAATTACACCACAAACGCTATACGCAGTTATGGGTAAAATGACCACTAAACGTGAGCAAATGCCATTCTGGATAGCTCAAAAAATAACACAGCTAGAGGCAGTATTTCCACACACAAGGCCTCAAGAAAAACACAGAATGCTAACAATCTGCTTGCCAATGGGATAGCTCCCCAGATAGAGGATTGTACAGTTTTCGCTGCCATATATACCAGAACTCATTAGCAGTAATACCAGACATAGTAAGACAAATACAAACTGAGTATGAAGTAGAACCTGCTCTGAACTTAGGGATGAACTTATTAGTTAATTTTGCCCAGGTATCCGCTATAATATTAGCAAATATAAAAGGGGAGGCAGCAGCAGTGGCAATAAGCCAACGGCTGAGGGATTTCACTCCTTTACAACAGGAACGTGAATTACCTAAAATTATCACAGACACCTATGCTGAATTAGGTAGAGATAGTTTGGGAGCTAGAGCAACAAAACCTCAACTCATGGGTGGTCCTGAAAAAGAGAACACCAAGCAAGCAGCTGATTCTTCAAAGAAGAAATGGGATAATAACAATAACAACCAAAAAATTAGATAAAGTAGATCTCTATCTAGGAGTGGGTCTCCTCAACAGGAGCCCTCCGAAAGGAGATATAACCTTAGAAATAGGGATAACATTAAAAAACCTGACAGGTATCAGGATACTGATACACGTTCCTCTCGTTCCTTTCAGGGTTCACCAAGAAACTCAGAGAGAGAAGGACGGTCAGAACACAGACAAGAAGAGCGTACAAAGTACAGAGACACACCAGCGCTTCAAGCTATCCTTCCAAAAAAGAAGACAAGCCAAAATCAAAACCTCAGTTTAAAAAGAAGAAACTAGCAGATCTTAAAGTTAGACATGCCCAGAATTCTGAGGACTCAACTACTGAACGGGGAATGGGCTCTGACTATTCTAGACAGCGCAGCAGAAGTAACAATAGCTCTCCAGAACCGGATGGAATTTCTGGTGACAGCAGAGTTGAATGAGCATATCACGGTGGAAACACTTGATACAAGGGTAAGTGTCCCACATAGGTTACATGAAATAACACTCCAAATGGAGGGGGACAAACCCAGAAAAGTTAAAGGTCTCTTTTGGGAGAACTTGACCTTCGGCTATGACATCCTTTTTGCTGAGAAAGATTGGCCGCCTGAAATTGTTATGGATTGCCCAAAGGGAGAACCAGTAATTTTACCAGCTTTTTCCGACCTCGTTCCACTATACTTAAAACACACATACGCGCAGGAGTGGGCGGTAGCCCTTTCTCCGGCCCTATATCGCAACCATGTTGGGGGGTTGCTGAGTCACCACACCATGTAATCCCTGTAAAAACGACTAACTCCACAGAGACAATACCCAATACAACAAGAAGCAAAAAAACAAGTCAGGGAGATCTTAAATCAACTTGAATACCAGGGTGTAATAGAACCTTGCACCTCTGCAATGAACCATCCTTTGTTTCCCGTAATGAAACCCGATAATTCATATAGTCTAGTTTTAGACTACAGACATCTGAATACATGCACAAAAATATTTGCAGTACAGAATGCACATAGTGCCGCTTTAATGAATAACATTGTGCGAAAAAAAAAAAAACAACACTAGATATCTCAAGTGGATTTTTCTGCCAAAATATAGCGCCTGAAAGCAGGAATTTAACCGCATTTTCCGCGCTAGGTTCACAGCATCAATTTTGTTGACTCCCCAAGGGTATAAGAATAGCCCTGGGTTCTTCAGCGCTAGGGTAACAGAATTACTTCAGAATTTGGATGAAGAGGCATTGTCCTATGTAGATGATATTTATCTAACGGATGACGATTTAGAGGATCACTGGACCAGGGTGAGCACCATAATTTTGGTGTTCGCCTCCGAGGGCTACAAATTCAACTTTAAAAAATCGAAAATAGCCCACCTCAATGTCCTATTTTTGGGATACGAGCTATCAAGTGAAGGAAAAAGCCTTGCAGCGAACTTTTAGAAAAGTGCGCGCTGCTCCAACCTCCTAAATCTTTGAAAAACTTACAATCCATATTGGGATTTTTAAATTTTGGCAGAACATACATTTTGGATTAGGCAGAAAGAGTAAAACCTTTCTGCAACTTAATAAGACCTTACTTCTCAGATAGGCATTGGACACAGGAACACACAGATATCCTTCGTTCCCTACAAGCTGACATGATAGCTTCAAAACACTTGCAGACACGCGTAAATGTACGCAATCTAGTGATCCACGTTATATAGGGTCAATCTGGGTATACTTAACCTTCAATGAAGGTGAAACAGTACCCATAGCATATAAATCACACTTGTACACAAACGCTGAAATGCGCTTTGCTTGTACAGAAAAAATACTGACAGCAGTACAGACCGCTGTAGTAAGAGAGAGGGCACTGGCTCAGGGGAAACTAATAATGGCGTAACTCCGGTACCAGCCTTAGAGGCTGCTACAAAGGCAAGCATTCCTAATGCTAAAGCGTTACATCCCAGATGGATACAATGGGCTCATTCTCTCACTGCAACGGATGTAGAATACAGATATGACCCAAGGTTAAAAACACAAGCATTCCTGCAATATGAACAACAATATCCTCTTCCAAATGAAATAATGCCTCTAGATCGATATGAATACATTATTCACACTGACAGATCTGCTCAGCCGGCCATAGGGAGTAAACAGCAATACAGCGCCGCTTGTGCGATTGTAAAAGGCCGTATGTGGGATGGCAAGTTCCATCCCAGCGATACGAAGACACAGTCTCTAGGAGACTGCACGGCTCAGCTGGCAGAACTAAAAGCCTTATTACTGGCACTAATAAATACGGATTGAGAATTCCCCACACTTATAGTGTGCGATTCTTTTTACTGTGTCCATTCATACAATGAATATCTCCATTACCGGGGTCAGAATGGGTTTAAAGACTCAAAAGGTGGCACAATTAAGCATAACATGCTATGGGAACAGGTAGATGAGTTGAAAAACGAATACCAAGAGCTCACGTTATACACACGCTGAGTCATCAACGTGATAGCGTTCACGTTGAAGGGAATTCATTGGCTGATGAAGCCGCAAAGGAGGCAGACGTACTGCTGCCGTAGCTGCATTCACTCGTTCAAAAACGAGAAAAGATGGACAGATAATGGTAGCTGTCATTGCTTCATGCAAAAACAGCCCAGCCTTACCTAAAGGTTTTCCACTCAAGTACTCCTACACGTTAGATGCAAACAACATTCCGTATGCTCAGATTCCACGAGTGGGGGATAGAGTAAAACCAAACATGGATCGAAGATTAGGCTGAATACACACAAGGGTCTAGGTTCTGCACACGCAGGGATTACCGCGACGGTTTCTTTACTGAAACAACGCTATAGGTGGCCTGGTTTAACGAAACAGACAAAGAGTTTTGTCTTAAATTGCGACATCTGCCAGCAAATGAAGGGTTCCACCGTAGCGCGTCCAGTGCAGACACCATTACTAATATCAGACAGACCACTTGCTTGTGTCTATTTGGACCACTGCGGCCCCTTACAATCAGATGGGGCTTACAAGTATATCTTGGTTGCAGTGGATTCATGCTCCAGATTCCTATGGGTATGGCCTCAGCGCTCGGCTGACGCTTAAACTGTTATAAAAGATTTGCGAGTCTTTATAGGGACATACGCAGTTGGAACATTACATTCTGACTGTGGCCCTGCGTTTAGCTCTAGGGCTTACAAGGAAGCCATGGAAGGTTTGGGTGTAGCATTGTGGTACTCCTCTAAGTACCATCCCGAGGGAAATTCGGTCATGGAGAGGAAAAACCGGGACTTAAAGCACTCTTTAACAGCTAGAGTATTAGGTTTGGGTGGTAGTTGGGTCAATCACTTATATGGGGTACAGCAAGCCCTTAACAATTTGCCAAGAAGTTCTCTAGGGGGTGTCACTCCTTATGAAGTCCTATTTGGGACGAGAATGTGGGTACCTGATCTTGATTTTGAAAGAACAGTGGCGGATGACAAACCATTTGACATCAATAAAAACTTGGCTGTTTTACAGGATCTGAAAGAATCTAGAGCACTACTAAGCAACGTGCAAGTAAAACGGACCGCCACTGGGGAAGTCAAATCAGTCACGGCAAGACCTGTCTGGATCCCAAAAGTTGGGGATCTGGTCAGAGAAAAGATCAAGGACAAGAAAGAATTTGGGCCATCCTACAGAAAGCCTGTTCCAGTCCTGGCTGTCGAAGGAACAAGAACAGTACTTCTTCCGCCTCTTGCCGGCAAAAAAAGAAAAGAGATTTGTCTCCATTGATCTGATCAAACCACACTATGTGGCCGATACTGAATAGTAGGCCTAGTGGGCTCCCTGGGTCGCCGACGCTCTCCTCTCGCTACCATACAGAAAATTCAGACAGAAAGACTCATAACATTCGAAGAGTCGCCAATACTAAATGATGGAATTTCCAACAATGAAATGGAACTCATTCCTCTGGAAACAGAACTTCAAACTACAAATGAAAGACAAATATCAATTCGGCCTAACACCGATGTCTAAATCAATATGCCTCGACAAGAGACACCTGCCGGTTCAACACAACCTGCCGAGCTACCAAAGATTGACCGAACTGCATCTGGCTACTTCATCGATTTTGAGACCTTCTCTCTTGATCCCAGTGAACCTGAGACAACGCCAGCTCCAGTTTCCCGTAAGAAACAAATTCGTGAATTCTACACTTTTCTGGAAAATACTTATTTAGTATCACCTTGGCTCCAGCTCTGGATCGTAATCGGAATATTGTTTTTTCTGTTCTGGATTGGCCTAGTAACTGTTTTTTGCTTACTTGTAAATGCTACTTATCTCCCGGAACGCTCTGCAGTATCAAATGTGAACTTGGTCCTGAAACCTCATACATCATCTCATCGTGAACAAAGAGACTTGTTTTCCGTGAACATTACAGCTGTTCCAGTTCCTGATGGTATCGTTTGGGACAAGGTTGATTATGATGTATTTGGCCCTACTGAACTTTTGAAAATACCACATTTATTTAAAATTTCTCTAAATGATATAATTACCTCCAGTACATTTTCTGATGATTGAGATTTTGCAATTGTAAATAATATGTTGTTTGATTTGGAAAAATCTGCTGCATTTTCAAACAATGAAACATTAGAGGACACATCTGACTTTGATAGCATGTACTGTTACCACCATTATGGTCATCACTTTTAGACAAATCCAGTATCCCACAAAATGTGTTCACATACCGCCAATGGGAGCATTGCCCGACACCACCAAGAGGTAGTTCAAAAACGTTTGCACAGAAATTTTCATATTTTTCAGGGTTTAACACTTCTGACCTACGCTATGTACAAAGAGAACATCTGGGGGTAGTGACATCCTACAGTGTTGGGAAGTTGTGCCTCGATTGGCTAAAAACCTCAACACTGTCCAGGGGAAACAGCACTTATCCTTACTCTCAGTTGAGGTGGATCTAAGGGATTTTTTACTATGACCCCGAAAGCCACGTCAGAAACGTTTCTATTACGCTGTCTGTTATGAAATCTGAAAATCTCTCAACAAGAAGCTGCGTGAAATAGATAAGATTAACCTAGAAAAAGCGTTAGCTGTAGTTGACAATGGTATGACTACATTAACATCCAGGATTTATTCCCTCGGCAACATTGCATCTTCTGCTATTGATATACTAGAACAGGACTTGTCCATACTACAACACAGACAATCTCAACTACGTTCTATTATGTTATTAAGCTGGACGCTGCAATCATTGCGTGCTGGTTATGTGCCCTGGCGATTTATCAACAGTACGTCCCTATTTTCTGCATACACTCTAACAGAAAAACAAATTACGATGGCACAATGAGGAGCAAATATACAATGCTGCGTATGGAAAAACTTGACAAATTACCTTTTACTGTGGCAGAGTCACCGTCCACAGAATGGTTAATTCATGGCCATATAACACTACCGATCACAACTTTCCAGTTTCAATATTGCCTAGAACAAAAGGCGGGCAGATATGAAGCGATAGGTAGGGAATTCATCAAGGAATCTTGGGAATTGTCGTACAGATTTCTATGCAGGAATGGGGACACTGAAATGTTTCTTAGCGGTACCAACTGCGCGAATCCCTTAAGTGGATCTCTCATACGCCAGGATATCATGCTTCATGGGGCCTGTAATGGTTCAGTTGCTAACTTATCCTGCCACTTGAAAGGTTCCCTGGCTGCCGTGATTAAACCGGTTTTCAAGGTTTTCAAGTTGCTTTCGAATGGGAGTTACTTGATCCTGAGTGATCAAGGTTGCTGTGGAATGCTCCCGGGCATCGCATATCTTGTCACTGTAAGCTCCAGGGTAACTTGCTGTATGCAAGTATTGTTTCCACCGACCCATACAGTCAGGGAGGCACCGTTATGGCCTTCGTTGAATGTTTCCTTTATATGGTTTGATGAACAAGTTACTTACCTTCGGTAACGATATATCTGTAAGAAACATTAGTAGTGATAGATTCCTTACCTTAGAATATCCGCAGGCGTCAGACTGGATCCGGAAAGTTTTCGTCAGCAGTACCCCTGCGCGTCGGTAGGTGGCGTCGTGCGGCTCCGCGTCCGTCGTTGGCGTCGTGGTCGCTGAGATGACGTCGCGGGCGCTACTTAGACGCCGCCCACGCGCGCTGACGTCAGTTCTGTACACGACTTTCCGCGCCAGGAACGCAGAGCCATGAAGATACTGACCACTGGTGCATTGAAACTAGGGCCCTGAAAGGGATGACCTTAACCCTAGAAATTAGTTCGCAGAGCGGGGAGGATGGGTGGGGCGGTAAGGAATCTATCACTACTAATGTTTCTTACAGATATATCGTTACCGAAGGTAAGTAACTTGTTCATCTGAAAGAAACACATAGTGATAGATTCCTTACCTTAGAATAGATACCCCAGCAATACCAACCCCGGTGGTGGGTCTGCGAACCAAGATCACACCAGAAAGTCACGGAGAACAGAACGGCCAAAGAAGCTGTCTCTCCGGACTTGGCTGTCCAGGCAATAATGCTTGGTAAACGTGTGCAGCGAGGCCCATGTGGCTGCCTGACAGATGTGTTGCAGGGGGACACCACGTCCCAATGCAGTAGTGGCTGCAGTAGCACTGGTGGAATGAGCACGCAGCCCCACCGGAGCTTCTTTTTTAGCTAAAGAGTAACAGGCTTTGATACATAAGACAACCCAGCGGGAGATAGTTCTCTTGTGTACCGCCCGACCTTTCTTGGTGCCAACGTAGCCAACAAAGAGCTGGTCATCCACCCGGAACTGCTGTGTGCGGTTGAGATAAAATGAGAGCGCACGTTTTGGGTCCAGACGGTGGAGCTTCTCTTCCTCTCTGGAAGGATGCGGAGGCGGAAAGAAGGTGGGCAAGGTAATAGTCTGCCCAATGTGAAAGGCCGTAACCACTTTTGGCAAAAAGGAAGGACGGGGCCTGAGCACCACTTTGTCCGGATGGACTGAAAGGAAAGGAGGCTTACAAGAAAGAGCCTGGAGCTCACTGACCCGCCTAGCGGAGGTGATGGCCACTAGGAAGGCAGTCTTCAATGTGAAGAGACGAAGAGGACAGTTGTGAAGAGGCTCAAAGGGAGAGCACATCAAGTATGTAAGAACCAGATTCAAGTCCCACTGAGGCATCACGAAAGGAATAGGAGGAAAAAGTGTGTAATGCCTTTGAGAAATCTATTTACAACAGGGGACTTGAAAAGAGAGGGCTGATCAGGTAGCCTGAGAAAGGCTGAAATTGCAGAAAGGTAGCCCTTGATAGTACCCAGAGCAGAGCCCTGCCGGGCCAAAGAGAGAAGGAACAGTAGGACCTCAGAAAGAGGGGCAGAAAGGGGATCCACAGCCTTTGCTGTGCACCATGCCACAAACTTGTTCCACCTGCAGGCGTATACCACTTTAGTAGAGGGACGCCTGGCTGCCAGAATGACATCACAAACTTCAGGAGGCAAGTCGAAAGGAATCAACTGCCGCCGCTCAATCTCCACGCAAAGAGGTGGAGGCTGGACAGGTTCGGGTGGAGGACCGTCCCCTGCTGCTGCGACAGAAGATCCTCCCGAAGAGGCAGTCTGATCGGAGGATCGATGTCCATACTGAGTAGCTCGGGATACCATACTCTTCGAGCCCAGTCCGGGGCCACAAGGATGACTTGTGCCCAGTCGCGCCTGATCTTCTTCAGCACTCTGGGCAGAAGTGGCATAGGCGGAAAGGCGTACAACAGACCGCAACTCCACTCGCGACGAAAAGCGTCGCCGAGCGAGTGCCGCCTTGGAAATTCCAACGCGCAGAACTGATGACATTACGCGTTCTCTTCGGTGGCGAATAGATCTAACCAAGGCTCTCCCCACTGTTGAAACTTGCACCACCTCCGAGTGAAGACGCCATTCGTGATCCATCATGCACCTGCGGCTGAGTTCGTCCGCCCTGGCGTTCAGAGAACCTGCCAGGTGTTGAACCACCAGGGACATGCCCTGATGTTCCAGCCATGTCCAGAGACGCAGAGCCTCCTGACAGAGGGTCCACGACCCCACCCCGCCTGGTTTGTTGCAGTACCACATGGTGGTGGTGTTGTCTGTGAACACCTGCACTACTCTCCCCTTGACAGAGGGAAGGAATGCCTTCAGTGCAAGTCGGATCGCCCGAAGCTCCAGAATGTTGATATGGAGCCTGGACTCCGCCGGAGACCAGAGGCCTCTGATCTCCGCCTCTCCCATGTGGCCGCCCCATCCCAGGAGGGACGCGTCCGTCACCACTGTGTACTCCGTTTAGGGAAGGGAGAGGGATCTGCCGCTGACCCAATGTTGGTTCGTGAGCCACCACTGCAAGAGTTGTGCAGTGCCCTCCGAGATCTGGACGTAGTCGGACAGGTTTCCCTGATGCTGCGCCCACTGGAACTTCAGGTCCCACTGCAGAGCCCGCATATGCCACCTGGCATGATTGATCAGCAGGATGCAGGAGGCCATGAGGCCCAGCAGCCTCAGGGTCATCCTGACGGAAACCCAGGATAAGGGCTGAAAGATTGGAATCATAGCCCGAATATCCCGGACACGCTGTTCGGGAGGATAAACCCGAAACCGCGTCGTGTCCAGAACCGCTCCGATGAAGAGGAGCTTCTGAGAGGGGATCAGGTGTGACTTCGGCACGTTGATGGAGAACCCCAGCAAATGCAGGAGGTCGGCCGTAGTCTGGAGGTGGGAGACGACTGTCTGGGGCGAGTCCGCCTTCAACAACCAGTCGTCGAGATAGGGGAAGACTGAAACCCCTGATCTGCGCAGATGAGCTGCGACCACCGCCATCACTTTGGTGAACACCCGAGGGGCGCTGGTAAGGCCAAAAGGGAGCACGGTGAACTGAAAATGCTCGTGGCCTACCGTGAACCGGAGGTAACGCCGGTGGGCCGGCAGGATGGGAATATGAAAGTAAGCATCCTGCAAGTCCAACGCTACCAGCCAGTCTTGTGGGTCTAGAGCAGACAAGACCTGAGCAAGTGTGAGCATCTTGAACTTCTCCTTCCGGAGGAAGAGATTGACGTCCCGAAGGTCCAAGATAGGACGCAGGCCCTTGCCCTTCTTTGGAATCAGAAAGTAGTGGGAATAACAACCACAACCTACTTCTGGCATCGGAACGCGCTCTATGGCCCCCTTGGCCAAGAGGGCCGCAACTTCCTGCTGGAGAAGTGCCAAGTGATCCCCCGATACGCGGTGGTACTGAGGTGGCATGGCTGGAGTCTCGAAGGGGAGGGAGTAGGCCCTTCGGACTATCTGTAAAACCCACCTGTCCGACGTGATGGTGCGCCAGTGGGGGAGGTGATGGCGAAGCCTGCCACCCACTGGCGTTTGATGGGCCTGAAAGGTCGGAATAGGAAGGTTTGGAGGCAGTGGTGGCGGGGGTGGAGGTGGACTGACCCTGCCGCTGGCCCCCTGAACCGCTGCGGCGGTTCCCACGTCTGCGCGTGGACTGTTGCGCTGGCCTGTGGCTCTGTTGCGAACGTGGTGGGTTGCCCCTTCCGTAGCCCGTGAGTCCTTAAAGCGCTCCAAAGCACTGTCTTCCTTATTGCCAAAGAGGCGAATGCCATCGAAGGGCATGTCCATCAAAGTGTTCTGGACATCCCCCGAAAAGCCAGTTGTACTCAGCCAGGCGTGGCGGCGGAGCGCCACTGTCATTGAAATCGCCCTGCCTAGTGGTGTCAAGGCCACAACGGATTGTGAACTTGGCTGCATCTCTCCCCTCAGCAACAGCCTGAGAGAGTGCCGTCCGGGCCTCCTCCGGACAGCTAGGCAGCACCTGCGCTACCGTATCCCACAAGGAGTGTGAATAACGGCCCAAGAGGCATGCGGTGTTCACAGCCCTAGGCTGGCGGAAGAAAAAATCTTCTTCCCGTACTGTTCCAGCCTCTTGGATTCCCTATCCGGGGGTGCGGAAGGGAATGCGCTTGGGGAAGCAGAGGCTTGGACAACCAAGCTCTCAGGGGTGGGGTGTTGGGAGAGGAAAAGGGGGTCGCCCGGGGCCGGGCGATGACGTCGGGCCACGTTCCTGTCCACAGGAGCCCCTGTGCTGGGCCTGGACCAGGAGCCCAGAAGAACGTCAGACAGTGCTTCATTAAAGGGCAGCAGTGGCTCCGCAGAGGAAACCGCTGGCTGAAGCACTTCTGTCAGGAGGTTAGTCCTGACAGCCACAGTAGGTAGCTGCAGGCGGAGTGCCCCAGCAGCCCTACGCAACACCACAGAAAAACTAGCGCCCTCCTCCGTAGCCACGGTAGGAGGAGACATCATGCCAAGGTCTGGAGAGGTGTCCAGACCACTGGCGTCCCCCAGCTCCTCAGCCCAGTCCGGGTTATACTCACATTGAGCTGTGAGAGGGTCCTCAGACCCCTCCCAGTCCTCCCCTTCCTCCTCCTCCTGCTGTTGTTGAAAAGGAGGAGGATGGATATAGGGAAACAGATTCCCAAACGGCGTCGGAATCGGCGTCGGTCGACACCGTTCCGGCACCGTATCCACGTCGGGGCTGAAACTGGGGCCGACGTCCAACGTGGTGCCGGTGGGGTTGACGTCGGTGAAGGTGTTACTAGGTCAACCGGCGTCGACCGGGATCCACGACGGGGTCCATGAGAGTCCTGCGGTGCCGAGGCCGGAGCCGACGCCGGGGCCGGAGCCACCGGCGTCAAGGGCAAGGACTCCCAGTCGGGCCCGCAGGGCCCGAAGGCGCACCGGAGGGGCCCGACGGCCCAAATAGGCGAGCCATAGCGGACAGGAATTCCTGTACCTGGGCCGGAGTCGCCAATGAACCCGGGAAGGGCGGGTAGGTCACCGACTGCGTAGGCTCCGCCGGAGGCGCGGGGGTGGCACCACCCGCTCCCTCAGCCGCGTCGCGCGACCGGCGAGGGGAAGTCGAAGAACGAGGACGTTTCTTTGACTTCTTTTTGTGCTTCGCCTTACCTGACCCCGAGTGCGAAGACTTCGATTCAGACGACTTCCGATGAGGACGGCTCCGCGACCGGTCCCTCGACCTCCCTCTGGACCGGGGCCTCTCACGGCGCGGAGCCGGCTGCCGGGCTTCCAGGAACTTTCGGGACCGCTCCTGCAAAGTCTTCGGTGCCATGACCCGGCAGTCGGGGCACGACTTGGGGTCGTGGTCGCGCCCCAGGCAGAAGAGACACACGCGGTGTGGGTCCGTCGCCGACATCATGCGATGACAGTCCTCGCAAGATTTAAACCCGGGCATCCCTGCTGCACCAAGAGTCGATCGACTCAAAAAAACAGATAAAAAAATCTAAAAAAACTCAGTCAAAAATTGACTGGGGTACCGCTCTCTCCGGATCTGCGCTTGCTGTCGCGGAAAAAGAAAGAACTGACGTCAGCGCGCGTGGGTGGCGTCATCTTGGCGACCACGACGCCAACGACGGACGCGGAGCCGCACGACGCCACCTACCGACGCGCAGGGGTACTGCTGACGAAAACTTTCCGGATCCAGTCGGACGCCTGGGGATATTCTAAGGTAAGGAATCTATCACTATGTGTTTCTTTCAGATACTCTGAGCCGAATGAAAGCCATGCTTTTACAGCAAACCGTGCCCCTAACCTCCGCCCGAGAAACTTATGATCGCCAGGTTGCAAGGTCCTCATCTGAGATACAGGCACTGATACGAATGAACTGCCCTTTCCATTTCACAGAAATGGTACAACGTATCTTTAACATGTCTGATACGACGGGTATTGTCCACCTGTTTAAGACCATAGGTTCTGGACTGTTAAGCACCTTTCAGACAATCCTCTGAGTTATTCCCAACTTCATACACTCCGTATTCGGAAGCGTTTTTGGAGGGCTTCCTCTGATCCTGTTTCTAATATCAGGTATCCTGATTGTCATTTTTCTGCTACGCAATGATTGTCCCAGTCACCAAGGAGATGGAACGAACGCTCTTGGAGCGCCGATACCGTGATCGGATGGTAATCCATCTGGGCACACCTCGTCTTCGAGAGCTAAGTGAATCTTGGTTATTGTCATTTAGACCAGTCTGGATCGATTGTATTCTGCCTGTCCTCCGATGCCTGTTCTGCGGACAAGAATGCGTGTTGGATCTCTGTCTAACACTTCCAACAATTGCGCCACCGGACGTTGATGCTTTGCTGGACCCGATAACGGCCCATGTTCTGCAGTGTCCTCAGCGTATTCCAATGTTGATGGCTGCATTCTTAAAGCCACCACGGGATGCTTCAGCTCCTGTCGGGAAGGATACCGGCTCATCAACAAATATTCAGGCCTCGGATGACACTAGTACCTCGGCAGCAACGGCTGTGGTGAATACGGGGAACATCTGTGCTCGTTTGACCTGATCTGCGAGGTGTTGCAGGGACCGTCGTCTGTGACTGCAGGCAACAGTGATGTTGCGTCTCCCAGCCAGGACACAAACATCGTGGCTCATCGTGTGCTGGGAAAAATTAGGCCTTTTTCAAAAGCAACTAAATTTGGAATTTTAAACAATACACTATTTCTTAACTGCATGGCTTTCAGTCTCTCATTGTTCGGAATATATATACAAACTTATTTAGTACAGACTTCTATCGCATGCACTATTTGTCTTTTTTAGTATATTTTAGAAATGTTACATTTTTAAGTACTATTTTTTAATGAACTTAATAATTGCGTACCACGTTTAGCAGTACGTAGAATTTTTAGTATGTCGTCCAGTCGGATGAGGAGCGGGTGTTATGTTCCATATAGGTACCCCAATATATGCTTAGGTAGTCACCTAACCTTTCACCTATATTCTCCCCTACCAATCCACTTCATAACGATTCTTAGTACTGACCTTTTACCTAGTTACGGTAATGTCCAAAGATGACATGGGGTTTTCTCCGAAAAGCTTATGCCTCATTCATTATGCATGAGGATTCTTGGAATCACAGCAGGACAGCAGGCCTTCCATCTCCTGCATAATAACTATGTATAAGGGTCAATCCTTCCGTCATCCCAGTCCGACATGACACAGCAAGGTATATCCCCAGGGGGTACCGCTTTGGGTATATATACATCATCTCTTGCTGAGATAGTCAGAGGAGAAAAGGACTTCTATGCCGGCACACTGACACAAGGCGCTGAGGCTCCTGCACGCAGACACTCCAGCTCGCAGTGGTCTGACATCCCTTCCTGGGTTCCATCTCGAGACCAAGACGGGGTCCCACAGTCTCTCACTTCAGGTAATGGGGTTGACTTTATCCTAGAGGGATTCTTGGCTTTACACCCACATACATGCCAGGTACACTTAGGTACATCTAGTTAGGGTTGCATCGTAGGAGTACGCATTTACTACGGTCATGTATTTTATATACTTGCCTGTATTCATTGTTTTAGCATGATGGTAGAAATCTACCATCCTTTTACTCTGTTAGTGCTTCTAATCATTTATATCTGTTAAAGTCTAATGGTTGTTTCAGCACACCTTTTTTACACTTGAATGATGCTGGTTCAATAAATGCTTATTGAAAAACGTCCTCACCGTTTATTCTGTGTATCTCTCTGAGACGACGTGAGCACGAGTGACTGAGCGAAAAGTAGTACACTGTTTCCACGATCCCTGATGGGACAGGGTTGTCATGTTCGATAGTTGCCAAGAACTATTCTCTCCTTGGTAAGAGGGGTTTCTAGTTTCACTGTGAGCTAGCTGGTATACAGGCTAACATACCCGATAGGGGTGTCTAGAATCAGTCTGACACCAATCCTACAGTGTATGTTGTCTAAACGCGCAGATCCTACATAGGTTTATAGGAAATACATGACAGAATCAATTAACTTGGACTCTTTATCCGGTGGAGGAGCGTCCCCAGATGTTTGGGAATTCGCTTTTTTACGAGCATTAGATACAACTAGTGAATCTAATGGTAATTGCCCCTTGATGAATACTGGATCAGTTGGGGAGGCCTTATATTTTCTATCAACTCTAGGAGTTAATATGCGTGCACGCACAGGATCCTTAAAAATGTCATCTGCGTGTCTCAACATGCCCTTAAGCATAGGAAGTGTTTGTGACGACCTATGTGTGGACTCTAAAGTTCAGAACAAAAAATCTTCCTCTAATGCCTCTTTGTGTAGTGCCACCCCATGTGCTGACCTGGCAATGAGTTCTTGGTAGGCTACATTGTCATCGGGGCCGATGGCTTGGCAAGGTAAAGGTCTGGGTCGTTATCTGTTGGGGAATCAATAGTATAATCGGACCATGTGTCTGCTGGTAAATGTGTACCCTCATCATCAATATCATCATTATCATGATGAGATTGTGGAGAATCCTGAGGTGTAATTTGTAAAGGATCTGAAGGTGGAGAGGGTGGTGGTGGAGTGGATGGCGGTGGTAGATGAAAAGGACTGGTAGCAACAGAATTCCTCTTTAAAGGAATCTTGTAATAAGTGTCCTCATCTGTAAGTTTGTGATTTTGAGGTAGTTTAGTATGTATACGACCTGTGTCAGGGTTAATATAGAGTTCTTTTTGTTTTCGATCGTCCAAATTCAGATCGGACGAGGCATGTTTTGTTTTCGGCGCCCGTGTTTTCGGTACCGACATGTGATGTTCTTTGGAAACAGAAGATTTTGGTTCCGAAGGCTGTTTCGCTTTCGGCGTGGAAAGTTTCAACTCAGAGTTGGATTTGTGCTTGGATCCGGATGGTTTCGGATCCGAAGAGGACTTTTGGTGAGTAGGTACGGAGCCGGAAGGTTTGACAGTGTGTTTCAGAGCCGAGCCTGGAGGCAGGGCATCGGAAACGTCGTCTCTAGGCCGACCTTGGCCAGATGGCAGAGGTGGTGCCGAAGCCTTGTCTTTTTTCTGGGCAAGTTGGTGGGGCAAGGGGTCTTTGGTACTCACATGACCTCGTCCTTGTGGCAATTCCTCGACGTCGAGGTCTATTTTGAGGTCCGAGCCCGAGTCCTGGACGGAGAAGATTTCTTCTTCCTCTGCCTCTGATGCCGCCACATCTTCTTGATCGGAATGTTCACCGAAGACGTCCGGTGTGTCTTCGATGCTTTGACGCTGCATTTCTCGACATCGGGCCCGATGATCTCAAAGAGTTTTCTTCGATCTAAATGATTTGCAGGCATCACAGTCTTCCTCCTTGCGCTCCGGAGACAAGCACAAGTTACACACTTTGTGTGAATCAGTGTGCGGATACTTTGCGTGGCACTGAGGGCAAAATTTGAACGGTGTCCGTTCCATTGACGGAGAGCTGACCCGGCGCGGTTAGGCCCGAAGGCCGTCCACGAAGCTTTCCGATCAAAAGTAGTTTTCGGTGACCGAAACGATACGCGGAAAAGTGGGAAACGCTTTACGAAAACAATACCGTTGAGGTAGAGAGGGTTGCGCGTTGAGGGGAACCGAAAAACGGTTTCGAGCCGGAGCGCAGCAACACACGTCCGAACCCGATGGCGGAAAAAAACAATCTAACAATGGAGTCGATGACCATGCACACTATCACCGAAAGGAGGAGTCACCTTACCTCGTGACTAGGAAAGACTTATTCGAAGAAAACCAACTTGCAAATATCCGGACCCAAAACTAGATGGCAGGAGTATGCAAAGCATGTGTATCTACAGCACACATGCCTCGAACATTAGCATTCTAAGGCAGGGGGGCTTCAAGGAGCCCACCACCTTTGAAATGCACATCTGGCTTTTCTAACAGGATAGGAAGCCGAGACTCTTTGTCCAGGGCCCTTTGGCACCTGGGCAGGCAGGAAAATTAGCTATGCAGGAGGCGTGTTGCACTGCCAGGCTGGGCACACTCTAGGGTGACCCGGTCTGACGTGAACACGACTTTAGAACTTCCACCATACTATGTGTCGTGGAATTAGGAATACTGGGACAGGGTCATGGCCACTCCCCACAGGAAGTGGTAATCTAGGAGGTGTAGTGACCCCAGGTGTAAGTATCCCATTGGCTACTACCCCTCACTCCCCTTAACACTCCTAAATTGAGTATTTATGGGACCCCCTGATACCAAGATTTCAGATTTCGACAGATCAAAAGAAGGAGTGGACTAATAAGAGTCCTGTCATGAGAACTGAGGAGCAACGACTGACTTGGTGCCGACCCTGCCAGCCTGACTGCTGCCCCCAACAATCATGGAAGAAGAAGACTCGTCCTGCCATTGTGCAGTTTCCAAGAAATCCCGAAGGCTGGCAGTGCTTTGCCAATCGCCTGAAGAAACTCCCTTGGGGTTGAGGAGGTATCCCCCTGCAGCCGCAGGCACCAAAGACGCAAGCTGCGGTCCACCGAGTTTCTGCTCCCGGCCAGCCCGATGCAGCAGGCACCTAGGAAGAGGTAGCCGTGCTCACACATGTCAGATCTGCCCTCAAGTGTGGAGATGGCAGGACCGACTGGAGCCGCACAGTACCAATCCCTGGGGTACTGGACCCCTTGCAGCAGCCAAGGCTTGTTGCGCCCAGACAGTGAGACACACAGCAAGAGTGGCCCAGCTGTCCCGTTTGCCCCACCGCAGCAGAAACAAAGACCAAGAGTGGGTCTGTGACCGATGCCTCAAAGCACCTATGCACCTGCGCTCCGGAGTCTAAGGGAGATGACAAGGCTAACGGGGTCCCCAGACCCACAAGAGCCAAGCCCACGCAGCCTCTTTCTGCAGGCCCCCTCCAACCGCGAGTGACTCCAGCACAGAATCCTGACGCCAAAAGACACCATTGCACCTGAGCCCCACAGCCCGAGAATAAGTGGACCCTCTGTGGTTTCCCTGGGACTGGTGCCTCAGTCCCTGCTTGCAACCTCTTTGCAACTGGACAGTTCTCTCATTGAAGTGAATGGGACACCCAACACCGAGACACACCTCTGCACCCAGACATCCCAAAGCCTCCCTAGGTGACCCGTTGGTGTGGCTTTGGACCTTGACCAATACTCACCTCAAGTCCAGAAGAACAGTCCCGTAAGTCGCTGCTAAGTGCCCAAATGCAATACATGTTTTTCCTCCATAGGATAACACTGCCAGTCCAGAAACGGTGTCCATTTCTGAAAACTAAAAATTCTAAACTTGAAAGGTACTTACCCGATTCCGATGATCTTGGTATCTACATTTATATAAAAGTATGTGTTACTTTTATAAATTGGTGTCTAATTTCTTTATTGAGTGTGTGTCTCACTTACTGCCTTTGTGTGTGTAATAAATGCTTAGCACTACCTTCTGATATGCTTGACCGCTCGCCCACACTACCACAAAAGATAACATTTGAGGTGTCATTTGTTCCTCTGCAATTCCTCTGGGGTTTGCCTGGACTCTGCACGGTATACCTCCTTTTGGAATACCATATAAAGAGCCAGCTTCCTACACTATTGTACTTCTTGCTTAAACCCAGAGAAAAGGAGCCAGGCATGCCGGCAGACTAGGATGCCGGAGTTAATACCCCTGGCGGCGGTGTCTGATGCATCCAAGGCACACCTGATGGTGGTGTTGGAGATGGTCCGGCCCTCGGCCAAAAGCTCCTGATCCCTTTTCCTATATTGGTTAAGGAGATGGTGGGTGAGTTCTCTCTTTGTGGGAAAAAGCCTCCCCACTACAAAGTCATAGTACATAAGTCTACCTTGTGAATGGTGGCCACCCTGTAGATGGCCATGTTATACAAGGTAGCAACATGTGGAGGGGAAGGCTTTACAGGACAGAGGTCAGGGTTATTGTCACCTTTAGGGACGACCCCATAAACATCCAAAGGATAATTCAGGGGCTCTGGGTCATACGGGGCATCGTTTGGGTCAGCAGGCTCTATTGGGCTACCCTCCCAATATGTGAAATGTGAGGACCCCGCTGGCGGTGGTGGCGGCAGTGGAGGAGGCATGGGGCTGGTGTCCCTATCTTGATGTTTTTGGGCTTGGGAGGAGATGGCGGGTCCACTGCAAGTTTCTCTTCGAAGGTGAGATTTCTTTTGCAAGGAAGAGTGTCCTGCACCTTCAGTGGTCATTTGGTAACAATTTTACCTGTTTGAGGGTGAATAAATAGTCTCCTATGCCTTCTGTCCAACTCCTCCTGGAGGCACTGTAAGATGGGAGGCTCAAGGTTCTTGGAGCCTGATAAGGAAGGTGCCTTGGATGGATGAGTTGGCACTGATAGATGTTTCGGCGCTGAGGACTATTTTGACTCCAAAGTCGGTCTCAGAGTTGAGGGTTTTATTTTTGCCTCTGAATGGTGAGGTTGCATCGGCGACAAGGAACTGGAAGGCATCGAGGGCGCTACCGTTGCAGAAGAAGGCATCGTCGTATGAGGAGGTTTCGGCATCAGAGCCTGCTCCGAGGCCTTGTGTCGGTGCAGGGCATGGCTAGAATGCAGTGGCAGCCCAGACGGCTACTGGGGCAGTTGTGGACTCAATACCCGCCCCCCTGAAGGGCAGTGGTCGACTAGTTGGTGTGATAGATACGGGACACAGCATTCACTGTCGAAGTCTTCTGGCGCTGTCCCTGTTGTCACCCTCCAAGTCCAAAGGAGAGCTTGGCTCTGGACTGAAACAGGCTGTTTGCCCCTGCAGATTCAGAGGTACCCGCTTCTTCTTTGACTATGTCTGCACGGAGAGGTCAGGGGTGTCGTCGTCTTGCCGTGCGACATTTTGCTTCAAGCAAGTCGCCAGTTGCAGCTGTAGGTGAGGGTCTTCTTGGACCGGAATGGGCAGCAAGCGGAGCAGGAGGCTTCATCGTGCTCTGGTGACAAGTAAAGGTGCAGAACAAGTGGTGATCGTGCCACCAGTATTTGAAGTGGCACTGAGGAGAAAGGCTGAGGGGTCCGAAGCCCTGACTAAGCGTCAACGAATCTCCGGGAATGGACCCGACAGGACAGTGATGGACAAGCTGCAAATGCGATTGTTTTGTGCCTACGGGAGTAGAAGCACTGGAAGGCCCCAACGACAAACACCACGCAGCGTCAACTCGGAGTTTCAGCGACACACACCCGAACCAGACAGAGTAAGAAAACAATCTAACATTGGAACCAATGATCATGTGCAATATCAGTGATAGGAGGAGTCACAATACTTTGTGACTCGAAAGACTTCTAAGAAAAAAAACAAATTGTACATGTCTAAGCCCAGCACTAGATGCCAGAAGTATGCAGAACATGTGTATTTACAGCTACACACGCCACAAACAATATATTTCTCTTTTAAGGACTTTTTGGTGGACTCTCCATCACTCACTAACTTGCATCTGAAGTGAACACATTTCGACACAAAAATAACCGGCCCTGAAAAAATACATTGCCTTCAAAGCACTATTGTAAATGCTATGCTTCCAATGTAAACCTTCGGGCCATGGTAATTACAAGTGTACTCAGAGAATAAGCACCCCAAACCTCAAAACAGTGCACTAGGCACAACAACCCCTCATCACCACAGCCAAAGCCACATTCTACATGATGACCAACAACAAAGTCACCAATAAAAGCAAAAACTCTTCAAGCCAGTTAAGCAGACTACCCCCTCCAAGATCATAAAACGTCACAATCAATAGACTTATGTAATGCCATAAATCACGTCTTTGCCATAAAGATATCAGAACTCACATCGATAATAGCAGACACACTGTCACACAAAGAAGTCACAACTTCCTCAATTCCCTCACAAAAACCTCCTATGAAGATGACATTCTTCCATCTCCAACAGTGAAATTCATCCGTGGAAATGCCCTCACACTTCTTCTCCACTCAGGCAAGGAACCTTTCAAGGCAACCTCAAAACAAGACAAATCGCCCCTCTCCTGAAAAATACCAACCTGGACAATCTAGCAAACTACTGCCTCATCAACCACCTACCTTTCTTTGGAAAAATCATTGAGAAAGCAGTCTAGATTCAATTACAGGGCCTATCAGTTTTGCGTCAGACTGCACAGCAGAACCACGATGACCAACAAAGTCCTCCTAATTAATGTCAACAAGCACTGGCAAAAACAATAGGTCTCAACTTTGGGACCTATTGACTTTGCCAATGGTTTTTAGTCATGGTTTTTAGCATTCCCGATGCTGTACAGCATGGCTAAAGAAAATAAACAAAAAAGGAAGCTATGAGGCAGCTGCTGCACCATTTTGTAGGCGCAAACACAATGCATGCACATGCCTACAAAATGATGCAAGTGCTTTTTTTTTTTTAAATTTACTGAGCTGGATCGGTAAATGAAGAAAATAGGTAGTGTGAAAGCTTTTTTTTGTCAATCTCTGGTAGGGGAGCAATATGGGGTGTGCAGGTGGGAGGAAGCAAAGGACGTGAGTGGAGTAAAGAGCACAGAGGGTGCAGGTGGGGGAAACAACATGGAGGGCACAGGTGGGGGAAACAACACGGAAGGGATGGGTGTGGGGAAGCAATAGGAAGGACAGGGGGACAAAAGCAAGGCAGAAGGTGGTGGATGAAGCAACGCGTGAGAGAGGGCTACGTGCAGTGGAGAGTGAGAAGCACATGGGCGAGAAAGCAATGAGGACAGACAAGTAGAAGAGGGCGAGCGCAGCATGCAAGTGGCGGGGGAGAAGCACACGGCTGACAGAGAGCAACACTGAGTACGGTTGAGGGAAAGAAGCACGCAATGGAAAGGGATGGAAAACACACGGACTCTCATGGAGTGCGTAACCCAAAAGAAAAACTACTTCTAGCAGACAATGCCACACCAAAAGCCAAATTCATACCACAAAAGATGGACGTGGAATGCTCGCAAACATCTCTGCAACTTGGTAGCGCCCTGGCCGCATTTCATTCCATTGTGGTTTTTGTCGGTTTGACCACTCCTGTAGCACAGCAAGCAAGCAATCCGCATCAGGGCATACCCAGAGAAGGGTCAAGACTGGTTTGCATATGGTTACTCTACATCTGGAATTACCAAGCAGGCAAAATACAATGTACTGAAATATAGCCCAAATGACTGCCAGCTGCTGCGACATTTGCAAGCATTCCACCCATCGCCTTTCATTGTTTCAATATGACACCCTCAGTGCAACATGCCCAGTAGTGTTCCTGTCCTTGCTATTCCATAGGATTCAAGCTTCACCTCATTGATGAAGCAACACAAGGCTAAAATGTGACTAGGGTTGCCTGTGTTCTCATTCAGAAAGGACATGACCTGGCAGTTTAGGCAGGACTGCTCCTAATGGAGCAAGGCCAAGGCTAAGCTTGCCATCCTGAGTGGTGCAGTGAGCAAAAACCGACTGGAATGTGGCTGAGATTATTGCAAGCATTCTACTCATGACCTTTTGTTCTTTTAACGTAACAGCCAAGTCACTGCTACCCGGGAGTCGAACAAATTCAACAAAAGAAATGTACAAGCTATTTCGATCTATGCACCCAGAATGTAGAACATCCCATTAATATTAGAACTGCTTCCACCCACCTGCAATTCATGGGTAGGGCAGGAAGACCAGAAGGAAGGCTCCTTGTGCTGATCTGCATTTCCTCGCATTCTGTCTGGAAACAGCGGGTAGTGGCTGCAGTTTTTTTCCAAATGCCAGTTATACGGGGTCATAAATGTTAGACTTCAATGCAAAACTGAGTCTGCGCGCCAGGATTTCCGTAGCAAGCTGGCTCTAGGCTGGTCAGTTTGAAGTAGTAAAGCCAGTGTTTCGACCAATTGCTTCACTGATTTAAGACCTCCTGGGCTCGGAAAGACTCTTTCTGGAGGCTATCCAGGCAACTGAGGTTTTGCAGGTTGAGGTACAGGTCTGCATCAGACTTCTCCCAGGAAAGCATTCTGTGCTTCAGTCTTGCCATCCTCTCAACTGGGTATGGCTCACACAATTCAAGCCATCTTAACATGAACCTAAAAGATCATGGAATAGGGAAAGGCCTTAGGTTTAGTGAAATTTTTTAACACCAGCCATTTATTTTGCTGAATAGTATGTTGTACCTGGGATAACTCTGGACCGAAGTCACGGACTATGCAAATCGCGTTGAATTGTTCACCACCAGCGATGTTCATCCTTTTGACTAACATGATCCAGTTTGTCTCCTTTCTTAGACTTGAACTTGGGGAGAGGATGCTTACTTTCAGTGGAAATCAAAATATCTCCAATGGGAACATGATTTAGTGAACAAAAAAATAGCAAACATGGCCTACTGGTCATCCAAAGTTCTGGCAGAGGCG
The DNA here is from genome assembly GCA_963921515.1 of Calotriton arnoldi. Lineage (NCBI taxonomy): Eukaryota > Metazoa > Chordata > Amphibia > Caudata > Salamandridae > Calotriton > Calotriton arnoldi. Next base: position 1,804,730 of record CAWUFW010001879.1, on the reverse strand, counting down.
ACATTCATATGGAAGCTGTTCCAGTAAGGAGGTACAACACACAATGGAAAGAGTCCTGCATTTTTTCTTGTGCTCCTAACGCTCCTTGTGTTTTTCATGGGGATATTTTTTGCTCTAGGGATTGACTTGGAATTAACTTGAAATCAATTTTCTTCAGAAATGCCATGAAATAAATGGCCTTTTCCTCACAAACACACACATAGGCGTCATACGCCTGCATAGGGACTTCCACCATGATACCAAAGAATGTAGGTCACTCGCTTTGTTAAGGACATTAACAAGCGAACAAAAAGCCTGAAGATTCAGTAGGGACACAGTTACCAACTACCCATTTTTTCAAATAAAACATCAAACAAAATGCTGGGAAAACTCAACACCTGATACAGCATCGGTGAGGAGGAGAAAAAGCAAGCATTGGCAAAGCCAATAGGTCTCACCTATGCAAGAGCTACTGGCTATGCCAATGTGTTTTAGCCATGTTGTACACCAGCATGTCTTAAAGTTACTGGCGCAGAGGAGAGTGGAGTGCCGTAGAGTGGAGTGGCACAACAGTGTCGTAGAGTGGCATAGAGTGCAGTGTTGTAGAGTGTCGTGGGGTGGGGGTGGGGAGTAGAATACAGTGGCATAGAGTGGAATGGCAAAGGGTGCAGTGGAGGGGCGTAGAGCGGCCAGAGCAGAGTGGATTGGTGTAGAGTGGCATTTAGTGGAGTGGTGTAGTGTGAAGTGGAGCAGAGCAGAGTGTAGTGGCATGCCATAGAGTGGTCTGGAGTAAAACGGAGTGGAGTAGAGTGGCACAGAGTGTAGTGGCTTAGAGTGCATAGAGGTGAGTAGCGTAAAGTGTAGTGGCCTAAGGTAGAGTGGCACTGTGTGGAGTGGAGCAGAGTGGCATAGGGTGGAGTGGCATGCAGTGGAGTGGCACAGAGTTGAGTCCTGTGGAGTAGAGTGGCGTGGTGTAGAGTAGAGTGCACCACTCCACTCTGTGCCAATGCACTCTATGCCAGAGTAGAGTGAAGTGGCAGAGAGTGCGGTGGCGTTAAATGCAGCGGCGTAGAGTAGAGTGATGCAGAGTTGAGTGGCCTATAGTACAGTGGAGTAGAGTGGAGTGGCATAGAAGGCAGTGGTGTAGAGTGCACTGGCATAGAGTGGTGTGGAGTACAGTGGCATAGAGTGCAGTGGCATTGATTAGAGTAGTGCAGGGTAGAGTGGCGTATAGTGGAGTAATACAGAGTGGCAGAGTGTAGTGGCATAGAGTGCATTGGTGTAGAGGACAGTACAGTGGTGTAGAGTGCAGTTGCATAGAGTAGAGTGGTGCAGAGAAGAGTGCAGTGGCATGGAGTGCAGTCATATAGAGTAGAGTGGCATAAAGTTCAGTGGCGTAGAGAGTAGTGGCATAGTGCAGTGACAAAGAGTAGAGTGGTGCAGAGTAGAATAGAGTGGCGTAAAGTGCAGTGTCGTACAGTGCAATGGTGCAGAGAAGAATGGCGTAGAGTGAAAGTGTAGTGGATTAGAGTGGTGTAGAGTGCAATGGTTTCAAGTAGAGGGCTGCAGAGTGCATTTGCATAGAGTGCAGGGGTTTAGAGTAGAATGGCAGGGTGCAGCGGAGTAGAGTAGAGTAGAGGAGTATGGAGTGGCACAAAGTAGAGTTCAGAGGCGTTGAGTGCAGTTGTGCTGAGTAAATAAGAGGGATGTAGAGTGCAGTGGCATAGAGTGGAGTGGTACATGGAGTGGTACAGAGTAGAGCACAGTGGTGTAGGGTAGAGTGGTGCAGAGTAGAGTGTAGTGGCGTGGAGTAGTGCAGAGTAGAGGATAGTGGCGTGGAGTAGAGTGGAGTGGAGTATACATGGTGTGTTAGTGCACTGCAATTACAGACAACACATTTTCAACTGAAATGGCCATTACATTTGCACAGACATACAGTTTTACTAATCAAACTATACAGCACACAAACGATAATGAGTGGAAATGGCATCAGCTAATGTATTGATTTGTCTTGATCATATTAAAATATTTGTTTCCACCACACTTCAAAATGACCAAAAAATGTGCTTAATTCGTGCTTTCCAAATTCAGATATATTCTGAAAAATCTGCAATTAATTTACAGACATCTACATTTTGTTGTGCCCTTTTAAAAAAGCCACAAACCCAACAAGATTGTCACGTAAATCCTCTCACTTTGAAGTCAGAGAAAGAAAAGTAAATGCCAAGCCCCCTCGGAAAACAGAGCCTGACATTTGACTTCTGTCTTTGAACTTGCAGCAAATGTGGCAAGATAAGAATAAGATTTATAGGTCTGTTTACAGAAAGCGATCACTGGGAAGTAAATATTAAACAGGGTCTTGCTCCACGGGAGGGACTAACTCAAGCTGGACAGCCTTTAACAAATAAAGTCAGCAAACAGAAAGCCAGAACATGCGAGTTACAAACCACAAGGCCAATGGTAAGCAATGGGCGGAATACATTCCCAGGGAAGCTTTCAGAATGTCCACAAGAAGTCGATTTGCAACCAAACAGCTGTGCTGTCTGGTAGGCTTTGACCTGGTAGGCTTTGACCTAAAGAACTGACATTACCGGTGGTTTGGAGCCATATATCTCCTCCATTGGAGTCTAATGGATCTAAGAATGGAGTCGCGCAGTGTCACCTTGCTCTGGTGTCCTGCCATTTTTATTAACGTTTTCTGTATCTAATTTAGTGACCAGGAAGGATTCTCATAAGGACTCTGTTGCAACATGTACCCAGTTGATTAGGGCATTGGAAGCTTCTGCTTTCTGAGAAAAGTATCCTCTGTGCAGGACAAACACCCCAGCAATAGAGCTGGCTTTAGGTCTGCTCAAAACTGAGGAGTTTAGTCTTATGGGAGTACATGGGGGTCAAGGTTCATGAACCCTTCTCAAGCAATTGCACAGTGCAACTCTTGTGACCAGAAACGTGCTGTTGTGTTTTCGAATCTTTTTTTATTTTTTTTTAATTGATTTTTGATAATAAAAAACAAAGCATATACAATCACATAAGCTGTAGCAGTTGATTAGATACATACAGTTCTTACAATTTAAAAGCAGGATATAGCGACCATAAAATAGATGACTTTACAGATAGACAATCTCATGACAGTAAGCAAAGCTGCAAACAAGTATGTCGAGGAAGGTGTACAATTCAACAGGGACATGGACAATCAATTATCATTTATAGTCAGTAGGTATGCAGTAGGCGGGCTCCAGATGTCGCGGGGCCTAGAGACGCCGGCAGTTCCTCAGCATAGCATGTGAATTGATCCCGGCAATATACCAAGTCCTGTAACCATTGTTTCGCTGTAGGCGCTGGTCTGCCACACCAGCAGTGTTTTCGAATCTTCGCTTTAATGCAAACAGGTTTTTGTATGTGATCAGGTCTGCTCTTTAGGTGAAATATCTTGTAATGTCTACCTTACTAAATGGGCAACCACACACACATACAAATAAAACTCAACAAGAGTAAGTGTTGAAATATTTATTTAAAAACTGAAAATACACGTTAAACATATTGTACAAAGGGGTAAAGAAACAGCTTCCCTACAATTAATGGCCATTTTTGTTTGGAAAGGACAGCAATGAGCAAACGGGAAGAGGCTGTCATTCATTTCATAAGTCAAGGACATAAAATAACATGTTTGTTAAACAGTGACAATCCTTAAAATGTCGGGAAATGCCATTTACAATTTCATTAGACTGAGGCATTTACAACACTCTTTTACAGTTTCCATTTTTTTTTTGAAGGTTTTAAGGCCAGGTGTCTATTTTCATCTCCCTTTCCTCTTCTGTTTTAAAATTAAACTAAAATAAATTCTAAAAATAGGTAATTTGCTTCTCCAGTAAGTAATTTAAATCAGGTGGACTGCCTTGTTTACTGAAAAAGAAGGATGATGCCTTGCAAAAGCTAAATAGAATTGTGAACACCAAACTTGGGAGATAAAATTAATTGAGTACTCTTTTCAAGGCTTTCAAAAGGAGTTAAACCTATTAAACACAGAAACATGATGGCACCTGAAGAACAGTAGTTCCCTCAAAGCACCGGAGATCCCTCTTCTTCCTTTCTCCCTCGAATGTCTTCAATACTACTGGAGAGCTATTGTGTCGAAGAACCCCACTATCTATCCCTATTGTAAACTCCTGAGCGTGCACCGTAGCTTGCTAAACCCTCATCGGTATAAGTCAGAATGCACTCGTCACCAGCTGTTATATGGTCTACATACTGGCGACGTGTGGTCTCTTCAATCGCTGAGGAATGATTCACAGTGAAAAAAGTGCTGATTTGTAAAACCGGATACAATTTCGGGAAGACGTGACAGTACGGTTGTCTCAGGCTCTCTCTCTCCTTGCCCTCATTTGCTTTGGCTGGAGAGGTCTTTTGCTTGGTGTCCTGTAATTTCAACACTTCCAATTTCACTCCCTACATCACCTGATATTACTCAATAAGGCAGCATGTTGAAAACATAACAATTGTGAGGGGGCAAAGGCGAAGAAAAGTGAACCGAAACTTTTGGTATTGCTTACTATCTGCTCTGTGTGAACCACCTGCATTTATTGGTTGGGTGGAGAAGACATACCCACCTTGGTCTCTATACAAACCCAGTACCTGGTTGCAGTGTTTGCTTGTGGTCCCTTCTACGCATTTTATGAGATGACAAAAGCAGGGATTCGCAACAGGAAGACACAGGCTTTGAGGCCTCATGTCACCATCTTTATAGTGGCTTTGCAAGAGCTTACACCGGCAGAATTGTTCATATGCATGTTGAACCAGCAGAAGCGTGTTCCCGGCAGAGGCCTATCTTTGTGTCATTGCACAATGAAGCAGTGAGGATATTGTGACACTGAGTACGAGACGATCTTAAATGCTATTGAATCACAGGTAAACCTTATTGCTCTGGAAGGGGTTGAGTTATGTAACACAGTGTAACTGGTCAGTTAAGGACACAGTGAAGGACTAGTATGTGAAGGTTAGTTTGGGTTGGACCAAGCATGAAATGCCTACTTTCATTTAAAGACACAATGCAAGTATCACTGCAAACAAGGAAACCTCCTTGCACTGTGCTGAAAATGAGGTTACTATAGCCACGTCCCAGATTTCACTCGCCTCCAAAGACGAGGTCCCACTGGTCCACACTGAAGATCTCATCTCCACAAAATAAAACACAAACAAGATTTAAACAACCGAAATGGACGAAAAGAATGAGCTTCACAGCAACCTACGATGACATCACATCTGAGTGCTCAATAAGCAAATGCCTGCAGGCAGGAAATTGCCATCAGAGACCCTACACTTTACACCATCAGCCATATGAAAAGGTTGAGATCTAGAGGCTAACTCAGTAGTTTTGAAGTAATCAAATTCCGCAATCCCTCTATTAGATGCCTAGTGCTCAAATCACAAGCCAGTCTTTTCAGGGAGTGGTCCACAAGATTACCAGACAAAAGATCTACAGCGTAAACAATGCCGGAGACAACCATCCATTACTAATGTCACTCCTGAAATGTAGTAAAGTGAACTACAAGGGGTACACCTGGTGACAATATCACCGCTACCCCTTTTTAGAGAGGAGCAGGGGTGTCACCAGCTGCGGCTCTATAACATTAATGCCCATTTCTGCGCTTAGTAATAGATGTGATGTCATCAACATACTTCTAAATTGTAATATCATCACCCCCATATTTTAAACACTATAAAGCACTTAAATAAGAGAGCTTTGCATGTTCACACTTGGAAGGAATTTGGAACACCATCCACTCAACATATCTCTTCATGCTGGACCCCAGTAAAAGACTGTACAGCTCTACTTTGTTTAAGAAAATCTTAAATATATGGCATGTATGGATGATGCATGGATGATGCCAAAAAAAAAAAAAAGAAATTGTGAAGACAGGATGTTCTACAATCACTTCTGATACTGCAGAGAACAGCTGCCTGGGCCCAGTGATCCGTCTCCTCTCCCATCTGAGGACAGCCACTCTCCACAGTTTGTTAAATTATTTTTGGGATAGTTTGAGGACTTATTTGTCTGGGTTAAGGTGCCCCAGATTCTTACGGTTTACTATTCTTCCGGCGGGCCTTTCCTTGTAAAGAGCTTTCTCCACATTTGCTAGGATATCCCAGTTGCTGCATTTGTGGTCTCTGAAATGTTGCTGGGCACTTATTCTCCCCAAAGGGCACTTGTCAGTAACACCACCAAATACTAAGTAGACACTTGTGCAAAAAGGTAAACAAAGGCTTTAAAACCAAGCATACCTATCCTCAAAGTAAAGGAGTGCGGCCGGTTTGAAGAATTTCCTTTTTCATTGTCTGTAAAATAAAAAGTTGCTGGCCTCGCAGTGAAGTGTAGGTAAGCGGACAGCCAGTGAGTAGATGCTGCCTCCTCTGTGGTCGGTGGTGTGCACACTATGAACAGCCGCATTTCCTGATTGTGCTCTGGGGAGGTTCCTTGTGAATGTGGAGTACATGTGCTTGAAGTCAGAAGTTGCACCAGGACACTGTTTTCCTTCAGACAGAGCAGCAAAAGACTGGCATCCTCCAACCAGAGCAGCAGCACGGTTTTTAACCTCGGCCTCTCGACAAAACTAGTCCGCATCTGTAAGGAAGGAAGAGACAAACATGTCTTTGTACAGGTTCTTGCACATCACACCCCCACAATTTGGTGCATAATTGATAGTTAAAAAAAACAAAATCTTAACTCGTTAGTGAGAGCACTCTTTCGAGAAGACTATTTTTTTTAATTTTTTTAAGTCTTGCCTGCCACTGGCAATTCCCCAAAAATTTGAAGGAGGGCCAGATTACAGAACCGCCACGAAAACAGCTGTGCAATCTTTTTGCACGTCTCATTAGCCCTCTCATCAATTAGCAGAGCAAGTAGCTATGGGGACTTCATATTTTATTTAGATATTCAGGTGATTAAAAACATTCACCAAACTTACAAAAACAAAACAACAGTCAATACACCACTCTCTACAGCCTAAAGTGAAATACAATGACATGCCACACAATATAGTTGATTAAAAAGGTTTGCAGCAGTACCAGAGAAATTCCCTTTGACCCTGCTTGATAAAACCTACAATCCAATCTATAGAAATACTGGACTGAACCATAAATGTGACGAGTTAAAATACATAAATTGCCCTCAAACTTGTGTTCAAGTAACTAATGTGGGATACAAGGGAAGCTAGTCTTCGAAGGCTAAAATGAGGGGAGGCGCACAAGAGGACCAATAATATATGGAGACTGGACAGTTTGACAATTCCTATCCTGTGTATACACTGCCCCAGACAGTAAATATTTATAGCAAGTGAATTTTTTTTTGCGCCCTGAGGGGAGCAGGTTGCGGATGAATGTCTCGCACCGCACCACCAAAATACTACCCGACTGCATTACTGTAAAAATATACCATATATATATATATTCACTGAAAAAACCATAGGTTTCAGGCTTGTTATAGTTATGAATTAGCATTTTAAAAACCTTTGAAATTCACTGAAAAAACCATAGGTTTCAGGCCTGTTATAGTTAGGGTTTAGCATTTAAAAAACCTTTGAAATTCACTGAAAAAACCATAGGTTTTAGGGAAAGTTATAGTTAGTTGGACATTGCACTCGTACAAAACCCGTGAAATTCTCCCGTTATAGTTAGTTCAGCTAACTATAACTCGCGCCCCCGCAATGCACTGCTGATGACGTCACATATTACATCACTCATGACATGGTCAGTGACATCACTGATGACATCACTGATGACATCTCAAATGACATCACTGATGACATCATCCATGTGAGAATTTAATGCATCTTCTCACACCCTAATATAACTTTTGATACACCCACTCTAAATTACAGACTGCCATTCTCAAAACCATACACACTCCAATACCAATAAAATGCTAATTCCTAACTATAACAAGCCTGAAACCTATGGTTTTTTCAGTGAATTTCAAAGGTTTTTTAAATGCTAATTCCTAACTATAACATGTCTGAAACCTATGGTTTTTCCAGTGAATTTCAAAGGTTTTGTAAATGACAATTTTTAAATGTATTAATTGTTATATTTATTTTTTTTGATACTGATTTACTACATTTTTTTAAGCTATTTATTTTTAGATATTTTATTTTTAAATTACATTGTAATTACATTATACATTACATTACAAAATATACTTTCTCAGAATGAATTACTTTAGTTTAAATACTTTGCAAATTGGCAATAGACTTTTAAGTACAGTAGTTACAGTTGTTGCAATGGGCAACACAATTTCAAACACAATGCAACATTGAGCTCAATGTGAATTTCTAGCTAAATGCAATTAGTTACTTTATGGATTACTTTTCTAACCACAGGACTGGATCCTAGATTCAGTCCTGGGACATCTCCTGTAAACAGTTGAGTAAAAGCGTTTTGGTTACAGTAGTGATTTTTAAGGAATATTATTGTATTTTAAAAGTTGACACTTAGAAACTTTTTCACATAGAATCACCAATGTTATCCTATGGGAGGAAATTCACTTAGCAGGTAAGTAGTGTTATCGTTACTTTTTCTTACTCAGTGGTGGATCCTGGATCCAGCACTGGTGCATCTCCTGTAAACAGTTGAAAGAATGCGTTTAAGTCATACAGGCGATTTTTAAGGAATATTTGTAGTTTGTGAAAATCGACACTTTGAAACTTTTCTGCTGAAAACCAGACAATGGATTCCTACGGAAGGAAATATAAGTTACTGGTAAGTACGGTTAAAATTACTTTTCAGGATCAGTACTGGGCTGAAAGATGCAGCACTGAGGTCTCTCCTGATAACAGGTGAGTAAATCGGAATTCGTATTTTGGCTGATTTTAGAGGAATATTTGTATGTTTCAAAAATCGACACTTCGAAACTTTTTCAGCAAAAAGCAGGCAATGATATCCTATGGAAGGAAATTCAAGTTACTGGTAAGTACGGTTAAAATTACTTTTCAGGATCAGTACTGGGCTGAAAGATGCAGCACTGAGGTCTCTCCTGATAACAGGTGAGTAAATCGGAATTCGTATTTTGGCTGATTTTAGAGGAATATTTGTATGTTTCAAAAATCGACACAAACTTTTTCAGCAAAAAGCAGGCAATGATATCCTATGGAAGGAAATTCAAGTTACTGGTAAGTACGGTTAAAATTACTTTTCAGGATCAGTACTGGGCTGAAAGATGCAGCACTGAGGTCTCTCCTGATAACAGGTGAGTAAATCGGAATTCGTATTTCGGCTGATTTTAGAGGAATATTATAAAGTTCCAAAACTCCACACTTAGAAGAATTTCCAAGTGAAACCAGTCAATGATATCCTATGGAAGGAAATTCAAGTTACTGGTAAGTACGGTTAAAATTACTTTTCAGGATCAGTACTGGGCTGAAAGATGCAGCACTGAGGTCTCTCCTGATAACAGGTGAGTAAATCGGAATTCGTATTTTGGCTGATTTTAGAGGAATATTTGTATGTTTCAAAAATCGACACTTCGAAACTTTTTCAGCAAAAAGCAGGCAATGATATCCTATGGAAGGAAATTCAAGTTACTGGTAAGTACGGTTAAAATTACTTTTCAGGATCAGTACTGGGCTGAAAGATGCAGCACTGAGGTCTCTCCTGATAACAGGTGAGTAAATCGGAATTCGTATTTCGGCTGATTTTAGAGGAATATTATAAAGTTCCAAAACTCCACACTTAGAAGAATTTCCAAGTGAAACCAGTCAATGATATCCTATGGAAGGAAATTCAAGTTACTGGTAAGTACGGTTAAAATTACTTTTCAGGATCAGTACTGGGCTGAAAGATGCAGCACTGAGGTCTCTCCTGATAACAGGTGAGTAAATCGGAATTCGTAGTTCGGCTGATTTTAGAGGAATATTTGCACAATGGTGAAGGGAGGGCGGGGCCTGAGGTGACATCTGTGCAAACGCGCCCCGTGGCGCGTTTTAAGTTGGGGGATTAAGTCCCCTTGAATCATGAGGGTCCCTGGGGTCCAACTAGCCCAACCTGTACCTCCAGTATGCGCCAGGGAGCTGCGTTGCAGAGAGGTGTTCAGAGGCCACGCCCCTTTTGCACCTCTCTCCAACGCAGCTCTGTGGCGCTTTCTGGACGTACCTGGTGGGCTAGTTCGCCCCAGGGACCCTCAGGATTGAAGGGGATTTCATTCCCCATCTTAAAATGCGCCACGGGGCCTGTTTGCACACATGTCACCTGAAGTCCCGCCCCTCCCTTCACCACTGTGCAAACGTGCCCGTGGCGCGTTTTAAGTTGGGGGATTAAGTCCCCTTGATTACTGAGGGTCCCTGGAGTCCAACTAGCCCACCATGTACCTCCAAAAGCGCCACAGAGCTGCGTTGCAGAGGTGTAAAAGGGGCGTGGCCTCTGTACACCTCTCTGCAACGCAGCCCCTGGCGCATACCGGAGGTTCCTGGTGGGCTAGTTGGCCCCAGGGACCCCCAGTATTCAAGGGGAATTACTTCCCCTTCTTAAAACGCGCCAGGGGGCCAGACTGCTGCAGGGAGGGGCGGGGCCTCGGCACGATGCCGGTCTTTTTTTTGTTGTTGTTGCTTTTTCTGCCCAGGGGGTCCTTGTGGGACCCCCTGAGCAGACCTAGAGGTCAGGGTGTTTCTACCCTGCCCCCTTTGTGCGTTTTGCGCACTTGTTTCTTGTGTTTTTTTTTAATCAGTGGGATCCGCGCACCCTAAGCGCAACCCGCCGATTTTGGAAAAAAAAAAAATGCTTTTTTCTGCCCAGGGGGTCCTTGTGGGACCCCCTGAGCAGACCTAGGGGGTCAGGGGGTTTCTACCCTGCCCCCTTTGTGCGTTTTGCGCACTTGTTTCTTGTGCTTTTTATTTTTTTTAATCGGCGGGATCCGCGCACCCTAAGCGCATCCCGCCGTTTAAAAAAAAAAAAATGCTTTTTCTGCCCAGGGGGTCCTTGTGGGACCCCCTGAGCAGACCTAGGGGGTCAGGGTGTTTCTACCCTGCCCCCTTTTTGCGCACTTGTTTCTGTCGCTCGGTTCTACCGAGGGACAAAATGGCTGCCAACACTTCCTGATTTGGAGTGTTGACAGCCACTTGACAGCCAATTAGCATGCAGCTCCTGATCGGGACGGTGCGCGCAGGGTGCGCTCAGGATACGCGGACCCTACTCGCCCATAGATATATATGTGACTTTACTTTTGATTTTCTCAGGAACTACTGAACGGATTTACACCATTTAAGCAAAAGGCACGACACTGAACCAAGGGCTACCTCTTTGCCAAATTTGGTGTAATTCCGTTCAGCAGTTCGGGCTGTAGCTGCGACTAAAGGTTCCTATGGAAAAATAAATGGGGAAAACGCGTTTTGGGACCCCCCTTTTTTCTCAGCCCCCGCTTGATGAATCAACCCGAGACTTTCAGGGTAGGAGTGGAGCGGAGCGCCCCAACAAGTTGGAAGCTTTCGCGAAGATTCGTCAACCGGCGCAAGAGTTATTTCAAATAGAATGTCGCGGATTTCGTATGGATAATAGGTCCTAACTATAACTATCTACTGGCGACCGCCAGTAGATATATATATATATATATATATATATATATATTTCTCCTCCTTTACTTGTGTAGCAGCCACCGCACTCCAGAACAGAGGGCGCGTCGTCACTACGGATCACCCAAGCTCGATCCAGTATTATGCACACATCACCTCGGTCACCAAGGATTGACGCCGTGTTTTGACAAATTTCAGGTTTTGTCAGTTGTTTGGACGTGTTTCGCCCGATCCCGTGGGCTTGCTCACAAATAAAGTTTTTTGACAAATTATCACCATTTTTAAATTCACCCTGCATGTGACTTAGTCACGTGTTGAACTACAAACATAATGCATTAAAAGACAGACTTGTTATGAGGTGGCACACCCTTATGGGCATGCCCTACAAAGATAAATGTGGGATGCAATGAAATTAATGATTTTAGATTACATTTTGTTTAATGTACTAACCGAATGACAATGCGATCGTGTAAATTGTATGTTTGTATATTATCGGAAATTTAGTAATGAATGTTAAACAATTCTCGTTGATGAAACGCTAAGAATAACAAAATACAGAGTACAACATATTAAGTTTAAAGTACTTTGGTAAAAGCAGATGAGAAACTACAAGTCTGTCTTTTAATGCATTATGTTTGTGACCGAGGTGATGTGTGTGTGTGTGTATATATATATATATATATATATATATATATATATATATATATATATATACACACTCATTTACCTGAAGAACGGTTTCTTCCTCCTTTCCCCAAATGTGGACTAATACTAAATCCACTAAACAATTGTCTGGTGCTTTGTCCAGAACACTCACCGTTACCCCAGCCTTCAGAAACCCCAGCGAGTTCATAATGCTGCTTCCGAAGACCTCCCAGCTTTTGACGCTCCTTCTGAAGTTCATTTTCCAGCTCCAACACCCGCACCTGCCAAAAAAAGACTATTGCTGTTATCTTTTGACTGAGAGCATTCAACTGAGCAGCATTTACTCCAAATACTGTCTCTCCTCTGTAACTTCTCCAAGCAGTGTGTATAACTCCCACATTAGCAACCAGTGTGGAGCAAACCAGCTCACTCTTAACACTTGCTCAGTCACAACTAGTTTCTATATTTCAATGCAGTCTTCGAAGGTGTATAGCGGAGGAACACGGTGGGTATTAAATCTCATTCCATCCTATGATCAGTGCCACCACATTGGAACCTCAGACCTGGGAATGGTTAGAATACCTTCCTTCTTCAAAGTAAATAGAACACATTCCCTAACCTCTTTCTCTCAGCTCTTACTCCACTGAAGCGTCAAAAATGTTTTGCTTGTATTCCTTCAATTGTGGTGGTTAATGAATTGTAAACTTGTTGAATTGGGTGCAGTAGCATTGTGCGGAGTACTCAGTATCCCTGCTTCTGAGGTTCTTAGACTCTGGTATCATGGACCTAGCTTTTGTGGTCAAGCGGTAGGTAGAGGAGGTATTGCTTGCTTAGGGTGGAATACCCTTCTGGTTCTATCTCTACCTCTTCCCTTAGTAAAGTCCTTCTGTGTCTTCCATGAAATGAGCTAGTATCTGCTAGCCACTGTGCCTGTGCAGAAGGCCGTTTGCTGGACGGGGAGCCTCTTCTCTGTTGAGTGTATAGAACTGTAGCCACAGCAGATTTTGCACCACACATTTGTGATCATTTTTATTTACTCGTTTAATGGACACATTCTGTTCTGGTGCCTGTACATTTTTTGTCTCAACCACCTCAAAGCGTAATCTTGCTGCTGCATTGGATGAATGGTTCTTTGTCTAGCAGATGCCTTAGTCTGCCTTGCCTATAGTGTTTGCTGTTACCTGTTATGATAGTCCTCCGCTACACACTCCCAGTGAGCTCTGCTTGCCATCGTTTCATGTTTTGCTAGTGTCATTTAGTAACAGTGACAAGCCCGGGACCAATTTGACTTCAGACCAAATAACCTTCCTCAGTTCAAATTGATCTGATATGTGACTTCCTGATCCAGAGCCTGAAACAGGACTCACAGGAGAAATGTGCTTCCTCCCGAATAGAGAAATTGAGTCTTTCAAAAAAGTAAGCACTTTGGTTGGCTCAGGGTTCCTACCTTGGCCCTCAAATCAATGTTTTGCACATCACTCAGACAAAGGAAAGTCTTCATATAAATACCAGAAAGTAACTGCCTGCTGGGTTGCAGTTCTTGCGCTCAGGCAGGGGCCAAACCTAGACCTTTGGAGGACACATTGCTTTTGTGACCTGTAAAGAGAGGACCTGCTCTATAAAGAGAGAGTTGAGGTTCTCCCTGAAAAGAGAGACGCTGTCCTCATCATGGTAAGACCTCTACAAGGAGAAGTGGACTGTAGAATATGTGTGCAATACACCTTGTGAAACCAAGACATGCCAATCGTATTACTAAAAGGGCGCATTTTCCCTGGTTGTTCCACAATTCACTTTTAAACAGGTGCGCCAGGCGGAAAAAGGGAAAATGTGCCCTATTGTGATGAATGAGCCGCCCTTAGGGCAGCTGCGAACTCACGTTGCACTGGGGGCAGTGCATTCAAGTGAAATACAGAGCAGCTGTTTGAAAGCTAGCTCTGTGTTTCACAGTGCAGGCGGAAGCCCACCTGCACTTTCAAGAGGGATTGGACATCACCTTGCAGACTAGTGCAGTGAGTGACCACACCCATATGCAGGGGATGTCTGGGGCGTCCAATGGACCAATTTTCACTCCTCGAGAGGCTTCTCCACAGGAGGCGCACTGTTAGTGCGCCTTCTGAGGGCATGATTGCCTCTGCGCCGGCAATAAGGCACGGGCGTTGCGGGCGCAGTGTCAAAGCGATTCCCTCATTTGCATGGGGCCACGACCCCTTGCTAATGAGGGAACACCCCACATGTGCGCCAGCGCTATTAGTATTACAAAAGGGGCCGCACAAGCGTCTGCGGCCCCTTCTGTAATACTAAAAGTGCCCCAGGGGCGCACAAAGCGAGCACATGCGCCCATTGTGCCCCAGGGCACTTTCTCTAATATAACCCTAGGTGTCACAAGATCCCCCTAGACAGGCTGACAGTGAGAAGTACAACTAGCAACATCCAGGTTGCGCAGCTACCAAGACACCTTTTTGTTCAAGTAAACTGGCGATACTGCCTCAAGTCTGGCAATCCTCATATGCAGGGGAGCCCTCTTCAGCCAGGGCTTTTGACTCCCTCCCACCACAAGTGTGCAGTCTAGTTTCGCTGGCAGGATTTTTGGTTTCTTAATTCTGCAACTCTTTCAATCATGGCCCTATCCCTTACAGTTCCGGAGACAATACCATATCTAATTGTGGTTGGTCTCTGAACCGAAAGTTCAGCTCCCAGTGGAAGCCGAGGATTCTAGCTAGGGCCCCTGATCCAGTCAGTGGCGACACCAGTGAGATTTCACCATGACCAGTAGTCTTAGAGGTATGCACCTCTACTGATAAGTACACCTTGCATGAAAAAACTGTTAGTGGTCTTAACTGGTCTTGGAAACTTGAACTGTTTGCTGATCAGACACCATTTAACATAGGCTATATGGCAATGCAGAACATCTAGCATGGAAACATATCCCTGTTCTCTTAGGGCATCATGTTTTTAACTGTTCTTTCCACCAAACTAAAAATAATTATCCATTCTTCCGTTGAAAGATAGCACTGGCTGGAAATTGACATTATTGTGTGTTATTTAATGTGTCAAGCTGTATCTGAGGTTTGAACTCACACCACCTCCTAGAGTAAGCCTTGACTTCTCGCTTTTTCTACCTGGTTATTCAGTTTAGCTGGTGGCCCGGGCACACCAACTGTAAAATGCGCGACCCACACAGAATACTGCCCAATAACCACTGTCTGGCCAAGAGCTCCAGAAAAAGGCCCCACAGCCAATGCAGAAGGTGGGATAGTGTTTAGGCCAGGATGAGACCTGTGTCTATGTGGACAAGCTTGTCACACTGTGGTATATAGTGAAGTTGTGGTCTTCATGTTTGTCCTAAAGGCAGGCATTACTGAGGAGGTCTGACAGGATTTCTAGAAAATATGTTCTAGAACATAAGTCAGTATCAAAAAAAGTTGCATAAATGTGAAATGATAAAAGTGTCAGACAAGAGGAAACAGAAAAATCCCAACGCAGAACATCCCCATATACTGTAAGGCTCAATCGCCCAAAGAAAGCGAGGCAGAAATCCCCCATGAAGAAAGTGAGACTTAGAAAGAGTCTGTACCTGCGAATCCATTTCCTGTCGCTTGATCTGAGTGAGAGTCATGCTGGAGAAGTCCATTGTGTCTACGATAAAGACAGAATCAACACAGGACTAAAAAAACAGAAGATACAATGTTGTACGTGCGTCTCATATCAATATACAAGGGAGGATGAACAGCTGAATCCAAGAATATTCACCTTAAGCACTGAGCTCTCAGCTGGCACTGAAGAGGTACCAAAAAGTACAGTGCTGGGGCACCTCTTCCGTTCCTCAGCAGGTGGAGGAATGAGGACGAATGTCCTTTTACCAACTAGTAGTAGATGGGTAGTGAGGGGTTCGTGCCCGGAGAAAGATTTTCTTTTACCTTCTATTTGAGGGTTTAGGAGAGTCTCGAAGACTAGTCGTAGAGGAGGAATAAAATTATACTTTACATCCATGTCTTTCCCAGATTGAAGCAGGGTGCAGAATGATTTAGTCAAATTGGAATTGACATTCACCATGTTCTCTTTGTAGGGTGTGGAATGGTGCAGTAATGGAGATGGGGCAATTGGTCATTAACAGCTCTTAGCAGGAGGAGGGATGGTGTAAGGCAGGAGCATCTTTTTCAAGCCCCCGCGAGTGGAGAAGCGCTAAATTATCGAAGTCATCATAACAGACTGGACCAAGAGAGGATCTCTCTAGTATATTTGATGAGGTGCTGCCTATGTCTTAGAGGAGGAGCTAAGGAGACCTGTTCAGGGCTCAAAGATTAAAATGAGCAAATAAGGTGGGAGGCATTCTGGCTACTTTAGAGAGGGAAACAACCAGCAAGAAAATAGTTACCTACCTGTAACAATTGTTTTTCAGATTGAATCCCTTCAATCTTCACATGCTGTGCATTAGAGAACTATTTCGTTTTTGAGTCAGGCGAAGTCTTCAAAATAATCAAACTTTATTTTTGGGCATTGATCACGGGCAAAATCAATGAGACTTCCTACGACACTGAGTGGTAAGCCCACAGTGCCCCAGCATGCCGTTACCATCATAATTGATTTATTTTTATTTGCTTGTTTACTTCGAGAGCGTGAGTCACAGTGGATAATCTTGGAACTCAGGAAAACTTAGAGAGCCTAAACAGAGAGTTGACAGTTGCAGAACACTATTTAGCAAAACATTAAACCTTCAAAGCCTGGAGAAACTGAAGGTTATCAGAAAGAGGTCCTAAGGCCCAGAAATCTATACTCCCACAGTGCGCTCACTTAAAAGTGCGGGATGAACACAACTCTCAAATGCCGCAGACGTAGGTGAGTGCCAAGATAAAATGGACCACTTGGTTGGGGCAAAACTAGGGTTCAGTCTTGTGGAAGATCCTGTGTACAAAGACAACAGCCTTGAACTGAATGTGCTGCTTCACGGATAGCCAGCATGGAGAATGAGAGCTAAAGATACATGATCAAACTTCGAGGAAAACAAACCAGTCTGACCATGCACAGCATAACCTTTGAAGCTTGCCAATCAGGGTGGTAGTCAGCCCAAGATATAAGGCATCCCTAAAATCTAGATGCACAAGAATGCATACACCCACAACCATGGCAAGACTCGAGGCAGGGAGAAAAGCCGGAATTTTACACAACAAGCATAGGTGCAGGAAGCACTTCACACTTTTTTGGGGGGAAAGTATGTGAATATTCATACTCCAACTACAACGCGCAAGTGTAATCCAAAGCCTTCAGCACCCTGGCACGCTAAAGACCTTGTTAGCAGCCAGGATAGAAAATGGAAGAAAATAGAACTCCTGATGACCTTATGATACTCAAGTCCCTCCTTGCAACATACAGACAGCTCATCACATCAGTCAAGGCAAAATACTATACCAACGCCTTCCATGAAGCTATCAACAGAAGCAAAACATTTTTCAAGACAATCAAGCACTGCGTCAACCCACTACCTTATGCTCCTATTCCACATTCTATTGACAAGTGCAATGCCAAAATCCTATTCTTTAGTGAAAAAATACATAACAATGGACAGAACATCACCAACACCAAGCATGCTTTTCCTCTCAATTGCCTTTGACACAGTTGACAATCCCACCCTCCTCCACACCTTGGAGTCTTGAATGGGATTCACTGGCAATGTCCTTCACTAGTTCTCATCCTACCTTTCCAATGATCAACAGTTTGTTCAGATGGGGACCTCCAGGTCTCAAATGATCCTTATAACCTGCCGAGTCCCCTAGGGTTCAATACTATCCTCCGTCATCTTCAACAGCTACACGGAGGCCCATAACAGAGCGTTAAGGTTCACCACTATGCTGATGACACACAACTCTACTTGAAAGTCTCCTCTACTCCATAAATCCAACGTCTCAAACACTGCATGGACCTCATCAAGGTCTGGTTCCGTCTCCTACCTGAAGCTCAACCCCACAAAGACAGAATTCCTATAATTTGCCAAGAATAATAAGCAAAATCTAGTACAAACTTGGCTTAGTGACATGAACCTTGACAGCTTTCATCGAATGCCAAGTCACTTGCATTCACCCTGGACACCAACCTCACCCTCAAGTTACTCATTGCCAAACACAAAGACAGCCTAGGAAACTGAAACTGTATCTTTCAGAAAGTGACATCTGGATATTGCTAAGTCCACGGCCTCACTGTCTCCACATTGTCCGCATCGCCACCCCCCCCAGCCTCCTTGGTTAAGGGCATCCTACATGTTGCCATCCTGATGGAACTCCATTGGCTCGCCTTGCCAGCATGCAGCATCTCCAAAACCAGCTGAACCATTTACAAAGCCAACACCCCTGCTTACCATGCAGACAAGCTCACCAACTCTGGTGGCTCTCGGCACACACACAGTCAGGACAAGATCAGACTGGAGATTAATAAGTGTAAAAAAGGAAAAAACAAGGAAGCAGGCCTTTTACAACTATGCATCTAAGATATGGAAAACCATCCCTGTATCCATCAAGACGGCCAATGCTGCTCCAATTTAGGAAAGAGCTGCAAATACACCTTTCAAAAGACACTACATTGCAAACCGGTAACAATGCAATTTTGCTCCCAGAAGCAAGGCACCTCTCTTATAACTCACTCATGTATGCTTGCCTTTGCCCCTCTAAAATGACCCATTGACTTTTGTCTAGGCTTGCGCTATAGCAATAGAACACAAATACATACAAGCATGTCTCAAAAGACAGCTCATCGTCAAAGAGAACGCTCAGGTTTATGGCAGAGTGCCTAATTATTCTAGCCAGCGCCTACTTGTCTAGCAACAGATGTAGTATATGTCATGTCAGAATTTATCTTAAGACAGGTGACAGTCATGGACAGCTGCCAGACTGTTTCTTGTCAACTGATGGAATCAGCAGACTGATGGTCAAACTTCAGAAGTAGCTGTGGATCATCAGCAGATGAGAATGCCTTAAAGTTATAAGAGTGGATCAGCATTCCCAGTGGTTACGTTTTAAAAGGGAATTCTGAACCATGCAGGACCACACAAATCAATAGGAAATCTCCATATTCAAAATGGGGCAGAGACATCTCTTGGGTCCGGATACGGGGAAAAGGGGATACGCACTCCCTAGAAACTACACAGTAAACAAAGGTATCCCTCTGTTAGAAGAGACAAAATTCAAGAGGGTGGTTGGCACCATCTCAATAGGAGGCAGGGAAAAGCGAAATTAATCCTTTTTTATAAGTAACCCTCACCCACTCTAATTGTGGCATGCTTCATCTTCGGGTTTACCCTGACCCCTAAAAGTCAGGGTGGGCTCGACCGTGCTCAAGGGAGCTCTTTGTATATTACTATCTAGGGGGACGTAACAACTAAATAAAAATTCCTCATCCACTCCCAAGGTATCCCTTTATTGGCAGGGTGAATGTAAAGATTAAAAATAACTATTGAAGGGGCACAGAGGATGGTAAATATCCTTTACAACGACTGCGTTACCACGCATGTCATTTCCCCGCATTTTTTACTCCGCAAAATCTTTTACAATGCAGGGCTTTACACAGCAAACCATCACAACGCATTCCCCATTACAACGCCCCGATGGAGTTAGAATAGTAAATTGCGTTGGGATGGACCATGCATTGTAATGATTGCGTTGTAAAGCCCTACGTTGTGAAAGATTTTGCGGAGTAAAAAATGCGGGGTAATGGCACGCGTTGTAAATGCGTGCGGGGTAAAGTGTCATATTCACAGAGGATACTATGGCCCTATGACCCTTAGTACGCCAACATGTTCTGCCCTACACTTCTGGCCATTTAAGGTCCTGGCCATTCGTCAGGACGGGTTTGTTTTTCTAGTACTCCCCTGGTGATGTATATTATGTCCTCAGAAATTTTCATGAGGCATGCATACTAAATTTAGACAAGCTAAGGCAGTATATACTTGTGTATCCAAAGGTACCTGCAAAACAGGAAATATATGGCATAGAGCATTAGTGCCAAAGTGTGCATTTACATATGTGACACGCTGTGAGAAAGTGCCCTCTTTCTGCATGGTTGCCCCCACTTTTTGCTGAATTGCTGATGTGCTTTGACTGAGTGTGCCCTGGGCTCCTGCTAATCAGGTACCCAGGGTCTATGTTCTTTCCCTAAAACTGCATTGAAGCCTAAACCCAATTGGCATCTCTGGCCACAGGTCAGCCCCTGGTAAATGGTACCACAGGTACCAGGGCACTGTGACCAGAGAAGGCCTCTAAGGGCTGCAGCACTTATTGTGCCACCCTTAGAGGTCCTTTACCCTTACACACACACACTGCCTTTGCAGGCTGCGTGTTTTGGTGCAGAACAAAGTGAAGAGTCGACATGGCACTCATCCCTGTGTACCATGCCTACAACCCACTGCCCTGGCATAGATCAGTCACCCCTCTAGCTGGGTGCACTATACCAGTGGTGAGGAGAATCAGCGGGAAAACCAAGTGAGGTAGGGAGGTGTGCCCACCTTTGCCAACCCCACCCCTCAGGTGGGGGAGGCGAGGTGAAGCACAACTCTCCGTCCCCGCCATTTCGCAGATGGGGGGACCCAGCTAACCAGAGTGAGGCATATGCCCCCTCCCACTGCAGGGTGGCATAATAGGGGGTGTACCTACCCCAAGGAAGGGGATTGATATTGTTACAGTATATAACAAATCGTTTCCACTTTGCTGCATAACATACCCTAGTTGTAGGTTTGCTAGCCTCCTTTAGGATATTCCTACAGACTGGTGGTAATTGTAAATAACCAAACTCTATGACTTCAGGAGCCAAATCGCTAGGTTGAGTTCCTTGGGATTGAGATGCCGGATTTCTCCATGGCTCTGAGTGAGGAGACTGGAGTTGAGATGCAGCTTTTGGTGTGGAACTACTGAGAGCTCTAGGAGGGTGGTAAACCAAGGTTGACGTGACCATGTGGGAGCTATGAGAATGAGTTTGAGGGATGATTGTCTGAGCTTCGAACTACCAGCGGAATGAGTGGGAGAGGCGGAAAAGCGTAGGCAAATATCCCTGACCAGTTCATCCATAGGGCATTGCCTTTGGAGAGCGGGTGTGGGAACCTGGAGGCGAAGATTGGGCATTTTGCGTTTTGAGCTGTGGCGAACAGGTCTATGTGAGGAAATACCCATTCCAGAAAGTAGGGAAGAAGAATTTGGGGATGAAGTTCCCACTCGTGGATTTGCTGTCTCTGTCTGCTGAGAAGTCTGCAATTTGATTGTTTACGCCTGGAAGAGTTTCTGCTAGGAGATACATTTTGTGATGTATGGCCCATTTCCAAATGGCTTGTGCTAGGTGTGACAGTTGGAGAGAGTGTGTCCCCCTCTGTTTTTGTATATAATCCATAGCTGTCATGTTTTCTGTGCGGACTAAGACAGTTTTGCCTATTAGGTGAGTTTGAAAGGCTTGGAGCGCTAGAAACACTGCTAGTAGCTCTAGGGGACTGATATGGAGGCTCTTGTACTTTAGAGTCCATAATCCTTGGATTGTGTAACTTTGTAGGTGAGCGCCCCCACCAGTGAGCGATGCGTCTGCTGTTAGCACTGTCTGTGGAACAAGGTCGAGAAAGGGCTGCCCTGTGGATAACTTTTGTGGGTTCCACCACTGCAGAGAGCAATGGGTGCGGCCATCTACCAACACTAGATCGGTCAACTGACCCTGCGACTGGTTCTACTGACTTGCTAAGCATTCTTGAAGGGGACACATGTGAAGTCTTGCGTGGGGAACAATTATAATGCAAGACACCATCAGCCCTAGCAGTGGCATGAATACTTTTGCTGGCAATGATTGGTTGGGCTGAAATTGAGTGAGAAGGGACTGAATACTGTGAATCCTGGTTGTATTGGGAGAGGCTAGAGCTTTGTGAGCATCTATCGTGGCTCCCAGATAAGTTTGCGTGTTGGAAGGCTGTAGATGAGACTTCAACACATTCACTGTAAACCCTAGTTGGTGAAGTAAGTGAATAGTGGTTTGAGTGTGTTGGATACACATTTGGTAAGTGCTGGCTTTGATGAGCCAGTCGTCCAAGTATGGGAAGACATGGGTGTGTTGTCTTCTCAGATGTGCTACGACTACTGCCAGAAATTTGGTAAATACCCTGGGAGCAGTGGTGACTCCAAACGGTAGTACTTTGAATTGGTAATGATGACCCGCTATCATGAATCTGAGGTATTTGTGATGAGCGGGATGAATTGGAATGTCGAAATATGCATCTTTTAAGTCTAGAGTAGACATAAAATCGCCCTGCTGTAGAAGTGGGAGCACTTGTTGAAGTGTCACCATGTGGAAATGCTCTGAAAGTATGTAGAGGTTTAGTTCTCGGAGGTCTAGAATAGGTCTCAAGGAGCCGTCCTTTTTGGGGATGAGAAAGTACAGGGAGTACACGCCTGTCCCTTGATGTTGTAACTGCACAGGTTCTATGGCTTCTTTGGACAGGAGAGACTGGACCTCTTGCTGAAGTAGATGTAAATGTTCTGGTGACATTTTGTGAGAACGTGGTGAAATGCTTGGAGGATTGTTGGTAAGCTCCAGGCAATAACCATGTTGGATAATTCCTAACACCCATTTGTCTGTGGTGATAGATTGCCAAATGGGGAGGAATTGTAGAAGACGTCCCCCGACAGGTGTTAAATGATCGGGGGGAAGTGTAGGCAAGTCACTGCTTGTTGGGGAGGGGGAATTACGTGGTGTGGAACCTTTGCCCCAACCTTTGCTGTTGTTACCTCTGTATCCTCCTCTAAAGAAGCCTCTTGTAGAGGAAGATTGATTGTTGCCTTTGTACGAGGTGGCAGTATTATCTGAGGACATGGTTTTCGAACCTCCATGGTAGAAAGGAGCGACTAAAGGAGCCCCGATTAAAGGGAGACTGCAGAGCTCCCATAGACTTGGCTACTTCTGTGTCTTTTTTCATTTTTTCTAATGACTTATCTACTTCGGGCCCAAAGAGATGTTCCTTGTCAAAAGGAGTATTTAAAATAGACTGTTCAGGTTTGAAACCAGAAATCCTCAACCATGCATGTCTCCTTAATAACACTGTTAGACTTGGCATCTTTTGGCGTGTTTCCCCTGACTTTTTGCTTTCTGACCTCCTGGTTTTGACTCTGTTTTTGCTGGTGTAATGATTCTGCGCAGTTTCCTCACTGCTGTCCAGTGGGAAAGTGCAAGTGCTCCTGTATAAAATGTGTTATGGATTGGTGTTTCCATGATTGGCCTATTTGATTTAGGTGTCAGTCCCTTGTAAAGTGCACTGAGAGTGCCAGGGCCTCTAGATCAAATGCTGTTGGTGGGCTGCAGCACTGGATTGTGCCACCCCCGCAAACAGCCCGTAAAGTGTAACTCTGGCCTGCCATTGCAGAGCCTGTGTGCAGCCTGGGGCTGCCATGTCGACTTGGCAAGTGCACACACTTGCCAGTCCCTAAACCTTCCCTTTTCTACATGTTAGTCACCCCTAAGGTAGGCCCAAGGTACCCCTGTGGGCAGGGTGCATTGTATGTGAAAGGTAGGACATGCCCTGGTGTGTGTGGCATGTCCTGATAGTGAATTACAGCCTATTTCGTTTTTCACTATTGCAAGGCTACCTGTTCCCCCATAGGCCAGAATGGGCAGTTTTGATTATTACAACTTCTAATCCTAACTGACCCAGGGAACATGGTAGAAATTCGAGTTTAGTATGCCTGGACTCAGAATGATAAAAGGCATCTTTTAGTGAAGTTGGTTTTAACATTCTGTGTTTGAAAATACCACTTTTAGAAAGTGGGTATTTTTTTGTCTAACCATCCAAGCCTGCCTCTGCTAGGTTGTGTATTCCTTGTCTGGAGTGTGAGTGACAGGGGCTGGGGGATGCCAGGAGACAGGGAGAGTCAGCACAGGGCTGAATAGCAAGATCTACATGTAGATGGGTGGGAGGAGATGCACCTGGGACCTGAATAGGGCTGGGCCTTCCCTCCACAATGCTGGCTCCACCTCCTGTGGTGCGTCTGATGTCCCTGGCCTGCACTGTGAAAGGAAAGAAGGAGACTTGTCAACAAAGTGCTCCAGGACTGACCAGAACTGGTTTGGACTAGGCAAAGGCCTCTCTGCCTTCAGAGGACAAAGAGAAATTGAGGATAAAAAGGGGGACCCAAACCCCAGAAAATTGGAACTCTTTGGGATCAAGAAGACTGCCAAGAAGAAGAGCTGGAGAAGCTGTGAGGAGGAACTACCACTTTGCTGTGTGCTTTGCTGTGTTGGCCTGCAGTGGCTGCTTCTGTCTTGGGCAGTGAAAGGACTGGAACTGAACTTTCTGCAATCTACTTTGTGAGTGTCTCCAAGGGCTTGAGGTAGAGCTTGCCCCCTGTTCAAGAAGTCTCAGGAACAGCAAAGACTTCAAGCCCGACGCCGTCTACGACGCCGCTGCCGACTCCGTGTCCTGAAGGCACCGCAGAGGGCACCGCCGCAACGCGACCCTGGTCTCACCGACTATGCCTGTTGACGCCGCCACCGAGCCGCTGCTCGCACCGCGACCTGTGGGCACCGCCTCGTTTCACGAAGACGCCGTGGTATCCCCGACGACGCCGCTCCACGCCGGACTCGACGCCGCTGCTTGCACCGTGGTTCGGGGGCACCGCTCGTAAGTTACACGACGCACCGCCCTCATCCCGCACCGCAGCCTTGGCCCACCGACGCCGGTGCCATCGACTCCAAGTTCATCAGGCGACGACAGCGCTGCAGCTACGACGACGCCGCTGCTGCCATGTGACCTGCCAGCACCGTGACGAGCACCGCCTTCATCTCACACCGCGACCCTGGTCTCACCGACGCCGCCATCCGACGCCGCCACCGAGCCGCTGCTCGCACCGCGACCTGAGGGCACCGCACCGCTGCACTTCGCACCGCAGCACCCGACGCCGGCCGACGCCAGCGCTCCTGACTTCAACAGAGAGGAGATCGATCTGCAACGCGTGTGACTTCGAGGGCCCCGACGACGCCGCACCGACCTCCGGAACCGACGCCGCGGACGCCGTGGTTTCGGAAGCTCACCGCGAGGTCATCGACGCCCTGCATTTCTGAAAGGTACTGTTTGCGGGTCTTCCCGACACCGTAGCTGACCCGCGACGCCGCGGTCAGCCAGAACTGTTTGGATTGGTTTGTTTACGACGCCGTGATAGCCCCGGACGGAGCTATCGACATCAAGGAACTGTTTTTAAGGACATTTTGACAACAGAAGCTTTTTAAAGTACTGTACTGTGGATTTTCATCGTATTTGGTCTTGTTTTAAAGTATATAAAAATATTGGATATTTTTCTAAACTGGTGTGGTGTCAGTTTGTAGTGCTTACATTGTATTACTGTGGGTTATGTGCAAATGCTTTACACACTGCCTCTAGAATAAGCCTGACTGCTCGTGCCAAGCTACCAAGGGGGTGAGCAGGGGTTATTTTAGGAGTGTAACTCCCTTACCCTGACTAGGAAGAAGGGTCCCTACTTGGACAAAGGTGCAAGCCCTTGCCAACTAGAGATCCCATTTCTAACATTGGTTGTCAGCGGTGAGGATAGGACTTGTGTTTGCACTTGACTTACAGTGATTGGTGTGCACTACTACCATATCGCAGACCATTACGTACCACATTCAGGTTCTTTTTCTTTTTGGCCTATTTTTGATCTTGCCAGTTTGAACTTGCTACTTCAACATGCCTGAATCAATAGTATCATCAATTGCATCAGTAGAAATTGCCTTTGAGGAGGATCGATTGGAAGCCTCCAATGTCAAGGAGTTAAAATTGATTTGCAAGAACCTGAAAGTCCAGGTCAGAGGCCTCACCAGGAAGGATGAGCTACAAAAGGCGCTGAGGGCCTGGGTAGCAGCCAGAGGTGCCAGTGGGCAATCTGGTGATCTCAATGGAGAGGTGGAGGAGCCTGTTCCTAGGGTGGATGTGCTTTTGGGAGGGGGGGGAACCCTCCAGGCCAGGCAGCAGTAGTTTGTCCCCAGAGGAGCTGGAGGACAGGCGGGAAGTAAGGAGGTTTGAATTGGAGAAACTCAGAATAGAAAGTGAGAGGGAAGAGAAAAGAATACCTGAATCACAACAAGTACTCCCTTAGAAAAACATACATATAAAGAACTTTCAATACGATGGTGATCTGGAGAATTCCGAGATGAAAACTATACTACCAATGTCGCCTAAAGGTCAGGGTGGGCTCAACCAATATTTCAGGGAGCTCTTAGAATATATAAAGACCAGGGGAATAAAGATAAAAAAACTCAGCTCCTGAAAGCCGTTAGGACCACCACCAAATAGGTTATCAGTGGGGCAGGATTCTTGGAGGCAGTGTGACTACAGGACTACCCCGAAAGTGTGGTCTTAGGAGACGCGTTTCAATCCCCATATTGGGATGGAATGATCAATCGAGTAATAGCTCGTTCAGTTCAACACATAAGGAGCAGCTATCTGCCCTTATATTAAAATAGTATAGGGCCTTTCCCGTTACTTCAATCCAGGGGTTACAATTACCGATACCCTGAAGAAAGTCTTGCACCCATTAGGGGCGATTATTGACTGAAACATGTCGGCACAAGGGTCCTAGGACCATAACACTCCTGAAGATCCTTGGTTGGTAAACATTATTTTAATAACGCAGTAGAGGTCCAAGAATAAAGGGAAACTGGGACTTCACTGAGTTTTTTATCTTTATTCCCCTGGTCTTTATATATTGTAAGAGCTCCCTGAAATATTGGTTGAGCCCACCCTGACCTTTAGGCGACAGGGTGACCCGATGATGAAGCATGACACCACTAGGGTGTGTGAGGGGAAATAAAACCAAAAGGACTTGCTTCCTTTCCTACCATCCTGAGATTGGTAGTATAGTTTTCATCTCGGAATTCTCCAGATCACCATCGTATTGAAAGTTCTTTATATGTATGGTTTTCTAAGGGAGTACTTGTTGTGATTCAGGTGTTATAAAACGGGAGGTTGTACCCCCTTTAAGGTGTTCTCTCTGCCCCCTGTGACTTCGGTCACCCTGGTGCTTGAAGAGAAAAGAATAGCCATGGAGGAAAGGAAAATGATACTAGATCATGAGAGAATGATCAAGGAGCTGGAGCTAAAGAGTAGATCCGGTTCAGATGGTGGCAGCAATTCTTCAGCACACACAGACAGGATTGTACACATCCCCAAGAATGTAGGTAAAGAGTACAAAAAGGGTGATGACATACAAAGGTGGTTTCAAGGATACGAGTCGTCTATTCATATGAATGGGGTCCCTGAAAGGAACTGGGGAGTGGGGTTGTGGCCTCTCTTTCCAGAGGAAGCTAGGGATACTCTGATAGCTTTGGGTAAGGGGCAGGACCTCACCTATGCTGACATGAAAGACGCTCTCCTCACTAGGTATGGGCTCACTCCTGAGAAGTACAGGGATCAGTTCAGGTCCAGTAAAAAGTCTGAGGCCAACACTTGGTTGGAATGTGTGGATATGTTCTGTAGGTCGCTGGATGGTTGGGTGAAGGGCAGTAATGTAACAGATTTTCAGGGGCTCTACAATTTGATTGCATGGGAGCACTTGTCTAGTCTATGTTTTGCAGATCTGCGCCAGCACCTAGTTGATAGTAAGCTAACTGACCCCAGGAAGCTTGCTATGGAGGCGAACCGCTGGGTGAGTACCAGGGTCCACAAGAAAGCGTTTGGGGGAGACTCAGCCAAAGGTGGGCAGGGTCCCCAGCAGAAAGGTGGGGGGACAAGGGTAAAGCACAGGAGTTCTCTAAAGGGCCCCAAACTAGTACCCAGGGTAAAGGTTCCCAGCCCCCGGTGATAAGAAGAAAGGGGTCTCTACAGGGAAGCCTGTTGAGACCGGCCCCCGCAAGTGTTATGCATGTGACCAGGTAGGTCACTTTAAGGGGGACCCCAAGTGCCCAAAGGGGACACAGCCACCCACCGGTGGACAGTCCAAAGTGTTGGCTAGTGTAGCGCTTGGGGAGGAGGGGTGCCCACAGGAGGGTGGGGATCCCGCAGAAATGACCCTCGTCTCACTAGGGAACAGTGAGATGGTCCCAGGAAACCAGGTGCCCCCTAACACAAAGAAATATAGCACCTGGGTGACCATTAATGGGAACAGGGTAGAGGCTCTCAGAGATACTGGAGCCAGTGTGACCTCAGTCCGGTGTCACCTGGTCTCTGAGAAGCAGGTAGTCCCAGGGGCATTCCACCAAGTAGTTGCTGTAGACAACTCTGAGCGCCAGTGTATGGTGGCGCAGGTTCCCTTTGAATGGGGGGGGGGGGTCTCAGGTCCCTTGAGGGTGGTTGTGAGCCCTACCATGCCTGTAGATTGTCTGCGTGGTTTCGGAAGCTCACCGCGAGGTCATCGACGCCCTGCATTTCTGAAAGGTACTGTTTGCGGGTCTTCCCGACACCGTAGCTGACCCGCGACGCCGCGGTCAGCCAGAACTGTTTGGATTGGTTTGTTTACGACGCCGTGATAGCCCCGGACGGAGCTATCGACATCAAGGAACTGTTTTTAAGGACATTTTGACAACAGAAGACTTTTAAAGTACTGTACTGTGGATTTTCATCGTATTTGGTCTTGTTTTAATGTATATAAAAATATTGGATATTTTTCTAAACTGGTGTGGTGTCAGTTTGTAGTGCTTACATTGTATTACTGTGGGTTATGTGCAAATGCTTTACACACTGCCTCTAGAATAAGCCTGACTGCTCGTGCCAAGCTACCAAGGGGGTGAGCAGGGGTTATTTTAGGAGTGTAACTCCCTTACCCTGACTAAGAAGAAGGGTCCCTACTTGGACAAAGGTGCAAGCCCTTGCCAACTAGAGATCCCATTTCTAACAAACACACTAGTGTTGATCTCTCTAGCTGCGGTGTCTGCAGCATCTAAAGCGCATCTAATTGAGGAATTGGATATGAGCTTCCCTTCCTGGACTATATCCTGGGCTTTAGTTTTGTGCTCATCTTAGAGGTGCTGTAGCAACTGCTCCATTTCGTCCCAGTGTGCCCTATCATATCTGGCTAGCAGGGCCTGGGTGTTGGCAATGCGCCAATGATTTGCTGCTTGGGCGGCTACTCGTTTACCGGAGCCATCTACTAGTTTTGATTCTTTGTCTGGAGGGGGAGCATCTGTGAGTTTGGCCGTTTACGGGCATTAGAGACCACCAAGGAGTCTAGTGGTAACTGTCCTTTAATAAAGACTGGATCTGAGGGAGCAGATTTATATTTTTTATCAATTCTGGGGGTGAGAATGCGAGCACGCACTGGATCTTTAAAGATATCATCGGCATGTCTTATCATAACTTTAAGCATAGGTAGAGTGTGGCTAGCCCTTTGTGTGCTACTGAGCGTTTCAAACAGGAAATCTTCCTCTAGAGATTCCTTGTGTAACTGTACCCCATGATATTCTGCAGCTCTAGCAAGTAATTCTAGATATCCTACTTTGTCGTCAGGAGGGGAAGGCTTTACAGGGTAAAGATCTGGGTCGTTATCTGCAGGTGAATCCTTGTTATAATCCTTCCGTGGGTCTATTGGTAAAATATTGTCCCCCAATCTCCATCATCCTCATCAGGTGGTGGAGAATTAGTTGGTGTAATCAGTAAATGATGCAAAGGTGGAGAAGTTGGTGTAGGGGAACGTGGTGGAGGAGGAGGAGAGGAGGGGTTAGTACCTACATTCTTCCTCTTCAAAGGAATAAAGTAAGGGGTGTCCTCTGACTCAGGTTTGCGTTTCTGAGGTAGTTTAATAAGAACACGTCCTGTATCTGGATTTATATAAAGTTCCTTTTGTTTTGGGTCCGATTTGCGGGTTGGGGCGTTGAAAATCGAATCCTGCAGCTTCGGAGGAACAGTTTTAGGTTTCGGCGGCGAGGATTTCGGTGCCAGGGTAGAATGACTTTTCGGCGCAGAAGGTTTATGTGCCGAAGGAGGCTTCGTTTTCGGTGTCAATGATTTCGGCTCCGAAGCGGTTTTCGGCTTAAAGCCTGAAGGTTTCGGCTCAGTGCCAGACTTTGGCCGACTCTGTCCCGGGCCGGAAAGCTTAGTGACGTGTTTCGGTGCAGAGCTGGAAGGCGGGGCAGCAGAAACATCTTGTTGGTGCAGACCGTGGCCCGAAGCCTTTTGTTTTGGCTGAGTTGGAGTTTGGGTAAAGGGGCGTTCAGTACTCACGGGACGTTGACCTTGTGGCAAGTCTTCTTCCATCTCGGAGTCCGATTCTGGAATGGAGACAAGTTCTTCTTGTTTTTCCTCGGCCCCTTGTGCGCTGAATTTGTGCTCGGATCCTTCGCCGAAGATGTCCTGGTGTATTCGACGTTTTGACTCTGCATCTCGCGACGTCGAGCCCGACGATCACGGAGTGTTTTCTTTAATCGGAACGATCTACACGTCGCAGTCCTGTTCGTTGTGCTCCAGAGACAAGCACAAGTTGCACACTTGGCGTGGCACCGAGGTCAGAATGTGAATGGAGCCCGTTCCATCGACTGCGAAGTGGACCGACACGGTTAGGCCGGACGGCCTTCACGAAGATCTTCGATCGAAATAGAGGTTTTCCTCAACGGATACGATACGCGGAGAAGTGGGATACTTGCTCGAAACAATACCGATGTGGGTAGAGTGGATTGTGCACGGAGGCGAACCCAAAGAATGGCTTCGAACTGGAGCGCAGCAATACACGTCCGAACCCAATGTCGGAAAAAACAATGGAGTCGATGCCCATGCACACTATTTTTTTTTTGTAAACAAACTTTATTCAAGGATTAGCAAATGTAGAAAAAACATTACATTAAGACTTGGGCATGCATATCAGATAGCTGTCCCTGAGTCCAGAATGCCCATGCACACTATCACGAAAGGAAGAGTCACCTACCTGGTGACTGGAAAGACTTCTTCGAAGAAAAACAACTTGCAAACATCTGGACCCAACACTAGATGGCAGGAGTATGCAAAGCATGTGATCTACAGCTCACATGCCTCGAACATAATATTTTTATACAAATCAAATTGGTCTGAGTTTAGTCTTTGAGTGTGTGACATCATTTGCTGATTGAGTGTGTACAACAAATGCTTAACGCTACCCTCTGATAAAGCCTTACTGCTCGCCGACACTACCACAAATAGAGAGTAAGGTGCTATCTACTTTTACCTCTGCCTACCTTTGGGGTTCCACTGGACTCTGTGCACACTATACCTCATTTTGGTATAGTATATACAGAGCCAGCTTCCTACAATGGTCAACGCAGAAAATTAAAATTTTACTTATTTCAATAACTTTTCTGTACCCAACCAATAGAAGGCTGTATAATACATGGCATGTGAATCTAGAATAAGCTCATGCAGCAAAAAAAAAAAAAAAAAAAGGAATTTGCCATTTTTTATGCATTTTCTGGCAGTTATTCTACCTAATTGCAGATTTCTTACCTGAAGACTACCCCCAGGTGCCAGAGTGAATCCGGACAATTTTCTCAGCAACGTTCCGTGCGCCGATAGGTGTGACGATGTGGCTTCATGGTCACTCCGTTCCACCCCTTGCATGCTGATGTCAAAGTCTTAATATTTCTCTATGTGCGCTCCCATATGCAGAGCGTACAAAAAAATTGCATATGACAATGTGCCAAAACCTAACTTGGAACCTTATTATGAGGTTGAGGAGTCCACAGAAAAGGGAGGTGGGAGGGCAGTGAGGAATCTATGGTCAGATTAAGTACCATGAGGAAGGTCTTTACTTAAGTTAAGTAACTTGTTGTTCTGAAGAATACTTATGACCGCTGATTCCTCACCTTAAGAACAGATACCATAGCACTACCTCCCAAGGGTGGAGTATCTAGGGAATGGACACAGACCATATAGTGTTGCAGAACCGAGCGGGCCAAATTGCCTTCCCATCGGAACTAGCTAAGAAGGCGTTGATTTTGGTGAGCATGTGCACCGATGCCCAAGTCACAGGCTGGCAAATGTCCAGAACTGGACCTTCCCTTGCCAATTCTGTTGTCAGCAGTGACACATCTGTTGCAATCTGAAGTCTAGGTGGGGAAGGGAGAGTCGCCTGCCACAGGTCAGGTTGGCATTTGTCTGCCTCCACAAAAGATCCCGAGCCATCTCCTGTGGAAGCTGGATGGCGCAAGAGAGGAACTGAAACCTGAGGTTCCACTGCAAGGCTCACACATGCCATCTGGTGGCAGGAGGAGGAGGATGCACAAAACCCCCAAAGATATGAGGAGTTTGGCTGTCATCAAAAGGTGGTCTGTGACTGTTTGCGGTGAACCTGCTTAAATTAGCCAGCCATCAAAGTATGGGAACACATGTATCCCTGACCTCCAAAAGTGGGCAGAGACCACAGTCATTACGTTTGTGGACATATGAGGTGCCGAGGAAAGGCCAAAGAGGAGCATGGCAAAGTGCTCGGCCCCTTCCATGAACCGCAGATAATGCCTGTGAGACTACAGGACGGGTACAGAAAAAAATACACGTTTCAGCAGGTCCAGGGACAACATCCAGTATCCTGAGTCCAGAGCAGGAAGAATCTGAAACAGGGTGAGTATCTTGAATTTGTCTTTCCTCAGAAAGGCAACCAGTGTGCTGAGGCCTCCGTCCTCCATGCAAATAGCACTGTTTTCCTCTCTCCTAATGCAGCACCTGGTTAGTGACACCCTTCGCCGGTAGAAGGTCGACTCCTTGCAGAAAGACTGTGGAATGGTCTGCCGACAGTCGCTCTGATGTGGTGAGGAAAATGGGGTAGAAAGGAAATGAAAAGCAGGGCATTGGCTCTCTGAATACTTTGTAATACTCATCTGCCTGACAAAAGTGTTATCCACCCGGGGAGCAAATGTCGTATCCTGCCTCATACTGGCCTGTGGAGGCAATTTAAAGTGGTTTGGTTGATGTTGCTGCAGTACAGGAAGAGGTTGAAGAATGATGTCCCAGCTGGTGCAAACAGCCTTGGCTGCCATCATGACATATGCCGTGAACGGACTAGGCCTGCTGCTGTTGGGAAGGCTGGCACTGTATGTATGCTACGCCCCTGAATGTCCACTAAACTTCCTGTACGGTTGGTTGAGCTTTTTGGTGGCAGACAAGAGTCCCAAGGATTGTGATGTAGCTCAAATTAAATTTGTTCAATGCCAGACAATCGAGAGTTGTCAAAGGGCATGCCCATAAGGGATGCCTGGACATCCCTTGAAAATCTGGTAGATTGCATCCAGACATGCATTCTAAACAATACATTGAAGACAGTAGCTCTGCCCAAGCAGTTTGTGTGTCCAAACCCACACTCAAGACATACTTTGGAGGGTCCTAGTCATCATGTATTGTAAGTGCCAGAGGAAGCCCTTAGGTGTTCCAGGATGTCAGGCAAGATTTTGCTGGCCATGTACAATAAAACAAACAATAGTAGCACTCAAACCCATAGTTCTTTTGCTCACCACGCCACCTCAGTATGGACCCAGCCATATGCAAATCAGTGTTGACCCTGCTCCTCATGGGAACAGTCCAGCCTGAACTGCCAAGCCAAGGCCTCCCTGAACCAGAACACAAGAAACCCAGGACCGTTTCCCCACTAGTTATGGGCTCATCAGCCAGGTACAGCTTGAATCGAGTGACACAGTGAGCATTGGACCCAAGTCTGGGCATACCCATGCTACTCAAGCGGTACATGAAACACACAAAAGGTGTTGGGGGCTGCTTGCAATAAGTCTAACCACTGGCAATAGCTCCGGCTAGCACCCCAACTCATGTCCCATAAAGTATGGGTATACTTGCCAAGAAAGAACGCAGCATTCAAGGTTCTTAAACTCAAACTGGCTTAAAAGAACAATCTTTTTATCAAGGCACCAATATATTTCAACTCTCTAACCTGAGGATTGGTCAGGAATGTATTAGGAGGGACTTTACTTGACGACGTCTATACCCTTAGGGTTTGAGGCCTAGTGTGTCTTGTAAAAAAAATTGGGATCATTAGGAGCCGGCCTATATCGACTGGCAACAGGTTGACCGACTGGAGGGCCCTAACACAACTTGGACGAAGTGGCTATAAGGGTGCTAGTAAGAGCCTCTTTAAATTCCAATAATGGGACAGAAGAAGTTGGACCTGGTAGAAGAATCTCAGTTATCAAATTTACCTTGGTTTCAACAGTCGGCAACTGTAAATCAAGCAATTTTGCTGCCCTTCGCACAGCTACTACAAAAGAGGCACTTTCTTCCATTGGTGGCCAAGGTGGCTAGTCTAGCTCAGTCCCTGGGGATGTATCTAGGGCACTGGCACTTTGTAAACCTAGGCATAGCCCATCTTCGGTATAGTGAGGGGAAAGCATGTTGTCTACTTCCTCATCATGGTCAGTGTCATGTGGAACATTTTGCATACCCTGAATTATGTAAGAGTAGGATTCAAATAAGGCCTCATGCCTTTGATAGTAGCAACCTCGGGGCAGAGGTCGAGTATTAGAGCTTGGTTGCACCCTTGTTATCTCATAGTGCAACATCAACTGGAGACAGCTGATGATGGCTCAGGGTTAGGATACCGGTGTTGGGATCAGGTCCTGGGTTGCCAGCACCACCGAAAGAATTGTAATGATCTGTGGGGTCAGAGTAGAAGCATAAACTAGTGTCAGAATGGGTCTGCATATGGGACCCATGGGGTCAGTAGGCACAGAGGAATCCCCTTGCGGCTCCAACAGATGGAACTGGAAGCTTCTGAAAAATCTGCATAATGCTGTGGGGTATCCTAGGAATTCGGGGTGCCCTGGGACCAGCTGTAGGAGTAGGAAGAAGCTTGTGGGGGTATGACCTTTTGATTGAAGGTCTTGCACCACCTCATCTAATTTCAACTCATCTGATTTCGAGTAGCGGGATCGGGTTGAGTTCCGCTTGGTCTTCTGGTGCTTGTGGCATGTCTTTTTGTGGGGACAGGATCACAAATGGCCCTGCAACTTGGAACAAGATCAATGTTTTGACTGTGACCTCTTCTTAAATTCGTTGATATAGAGTTTTGCCTCTCGGATTGCCCTTGAGATAACGGAGGGCACATTTATCCTGCATCTTCAAGTTGTGACCACTGCCCAAGCACCAGCCGTGGCTGCTGCAGGTAAGTTTGGTCGGGCGGTGGGGCCAGCTGGGGGGGATTGAGAGAGACGACCACAAGGGAAAATTAATTAATGATTTATTTTCCCCTTGTGGTCATCTCTCAAACCTCCCCCTCCCCCCCGCCCCTCCAGCCGGCCCCACCGCTCTTACCTGCAGCGGCCGTGGCTGCCAAGCACCAAAGTCACATTTTGCAGGTCCATGACCAACATCTGCTTCTTGTAGTCATATGGCATGGTTTGAATACAGATGTTTCTGGGCAGACATTGTCCCTAACACACACAGGTTGTTGGAAAACTGGCAAAGTTGGGAGAAGAGTTTGAGATCTGCATCGAAGGTGGCGTGGTAAGACGGGAACGGCGTCAAAGCGCAAGGGTGGTGCTTACTCTTCACTTCAACATGGAATGGAGTCGCCACAGAGCGACATGGTGCCACATATCGGCATGCAAGAGCATCGTTGAAAACATTCTCCACATTTAGTCTGGCACCTGAGAGTGTGGAATGTGCGGTTAGAAGTATCTATCGTTTACGTAGAAACTGCTTGAACACTTATCTTCCTAGCAATTCAACGATCCGGTTAAGCTAATTCCGATAGTTGCACTACTATCCATCGCACTCTGTCCCATGAATATACCTCTCAAACATTATCATTTCAAAAAAGCATTCAGAGTGAAACCTGCATGCTGGATAAGAGGACCTATAATAAACAGCATACAATGGAATATTTACCTTTCTCTTCAATCTGAGATTTTCCAGACTTTGTTGAGGTGACAACGCCAGCTGTGGCCTGGTTCACACTTCGAGATGCCTGCCGCAACTTGGCTAAGTTTGCACTGTCCTTATCAGCTTTGACCTACAAGAGTAGTACAATGGAACGGTTACATCCATAGGATAGTCAAAAATGGATACATTTGTAGTTAGTATTAAAAAGGACTAACTGGGTTATCCAACTGCTGGCCCAAAACATCAGTGGTAAATTACTGTACCCATAGAGGACACTGGTCATTAACAAGACTACCCCAAGGCTCCATTAAAAAGCCTCACAACTCCCACAGCTTCTCAAACAATGATGCGAATTCTAGTCACTCATCCCATAAACACACATCTACGAAAACCAAACACTCCAACTCCCATCTCTTCTATCTCAGCTTATCAGTCACACATCCTCTTGAACTCCTAGCCAAGACCATCCCATTAGAGCCTGAATGTCTTCCAATAGAAACCTACGCAGCTGCAATCTTCCCCCATCCTCTACATTTCAGGGGATTTCCACATTCACTTAGTAACCAATTCCAATTCCATGTGGTTTCTTCCTCCTTTACATCAAGCTTCCCCTAAAGATAAACACTTCCCTCGCATATTCCATAAAAAAGCTGTATCTATCATTTCATTCTTGGTTTCATCCCCACATCCAATGGAGTTGCCGGAGGTGGGGTGCGATCTGGGTTCGTCGTGGGAGGTTGCGGACGAGTCTGGCTGCGGCGTGCTGTATGGTTTGCAGTCTCTTTAGGAGGTGTGTGGCAGATCCTATGTAGAGAGCGTTGCCATAGTCCAGTCGGCTGTGTCACGGTGCGTATCGTGTGTAGGTGAACAGTCTTGAAGATTTTCTGTAGCATGTATAGAGTGAGGAAGCAGGCAGAGGAGACATCGTTGGTCTGTGATTTCATGCTGAGCTTGTTATCAATGATGATTCTGAGGTTTCTGGCGAGGTCTCCGGGTATGGGTCCCAGGTCTGAGGGTCACTAGGAGTCCTCCCATTGGTTGCTGAAGATTAGTACTTCGGTCTTGTCCGTGTTCAGCTTCAGGCAGTTGTTCTTCATTCAGTTGGTGACACCTGTCATGCATCTGTGGAATATGGTCCTGGTGTTGGTAGGGTTATAGGTGAAGGAGAGGATGAGTTGGGTGTCATCTGCATAGGATATTATGTTGAGATTTGACGATGTTGGCCAGTGGGGTCATGTATACGTTGAAGAGTGTAGAGCTGAGGGATAAGCCCTGGGGGACACCACAGACGATGTCCTTGGGTTCGGAGGTGAAAGGTGGTAGGCGGACCCTCTATGTTCTTCCAGTGAGGAAGGGGGTGATCCATCTGAGTGTGTCCGTTTGGATGCCGATGTGGTGGAGTCTTTCAATCAGCGTGTGGTGGGATAAGGAGTTGAAGGTTGCCGAGTGGTCCCGGAGAATCAGCAGGGCTGATTCTTCTCAATCGAGGAGGGTCTGGATGTTGTTGGTGGCTGCGATCAATGGGCGATCTTGGTGCTGTGGAAGCCCGATTGGGAGGAGTCAAGTAGCTGGTTCTGCTCCAGGCGTGTCGAGAGTTGCCTGTTGATAGTCTTTTCCAGTACCTTGGCCAGGAATGGGAGCAAGGAGATTGGCCTGTAATGCATGGAATTGGAGACAGTAGACATCCCATTCTCAATAAACCTATGTACCACTCACATCTTGGGGCTCAATGCATACATGGGGTCCCAAAACTGAGAAACCCACTCCTCATGGTTTAAACACTACTACACCCTTGCCCTCACATACACACACTCCTCCCCCACATAGGCACATAGGAATTCACACAACTAAAAACATTTAAACAGATAGAGACCATAGGCAGCCCCATGATCTTCACACTGTAGGATGAGGTGCAGGTAAAAAGGCCTGAACCCCACAACCTTCTGATCTGGTCTTGAGGAAAAGTCACCCATAATTAAAGGAGAACTGCTTTGAGAGGACCCCTACAGCCCACTAATCTATAACTCTGTTGGGAAGCACCTTTAAAAAAAGGAAGACCACCTGTAAGGAGACCTGTGACACTAGTCTCTGAATTGGAAAACATACGGAGTAGACAGGAATTTTGAAATGAACAGCACGACAATGCATGGAGGTTGTAACAAGGGCTTACCATATAAATAAGAAAGCCTTCCTGGTCTTACAAGCTTCACTACTAGTGCTCATGGTAGAGGTGGTGATGATGATGAACACAGACAACACTTAACCCCTGTATTATATCATCCACAATCTTCTTACCTACTATGTTCTACTTCATGTTTTGCTCCCTCCTCCAAAATTCAACTCCATCATCTCACACTGAAGCCACTGTAATAATTCACTGCTAAATCTATTATTATAACATGCTCTTTTTTTTTATAACCTCAATTAGGTTGTACTTTGCTCTGGCTCGCGGGCTTGTGTGGAAAAGATAGACAATAAATACCTTTGAGGCAGCCACCAGCTGTGCAGTGCTTGCCGCAATCTCATGAGAACACACCATCAGCTCTTCAAACTTGCCTTGCCCCTGTACCACAAGGTCTGCAGCGTCCCTATAAGAGAGAACAGGATGTGGAGGAGAATTGGGGCAGATAGATGGGACATAGTAAATGAAGGAGAGAATAGAGGAGGGAAACAAGAACACAGAGGGGTTCAACAAACGAACAGGATAGAAGGGTAAAAATGAATGGCATAAAAGATCAATTAAGACTTTTAATTGGCTATGATACATAAAAATACTATTGCTCGTAATGATAGATGCTTATTAAGACCATCTCACTATTTGGGGAAGCTAGGGTACTATTTGATAGGTAATAGCTTGATTGCCCAGCCCCAGAGGTGCTTCTCTGCTCTTGATGTGTAAGCTTTTATCATTGTGGAACAGTCCCACTCCTTCCAGCCAATTATTGCAGGGCCCAACCCTCCATTAAAATTCAGACAATCATGTCACTGCAGGAGGTAACCAAAAGAAGCCTTTACTCAAGTTGATTTTGAAGTCAGTATCACTTTTAGCTGATTTGTACTTTTCATGTTGAATCCTACGTGAACAGAAGCATGTTGACTCCAATGTAAAGGAACTTACAGCTTTCCAGGCAAGTCAACCCAACCAAACAGGTCTGCGTATCTGAAACAGGCCATTACTAGAGATATTAGGGCCCATTCACAAACTGCATTTTGTAGTACATTTAGTAGTACTACAACAGTACTATTACTGCACTATAAAATGAATTCACATAGCTACCTACTGAGGTCTCCGCCTCTGCCTCGCCTTTCTTTTATGAGAGAAGATCTCGCCCTGACAGCAGAGATCTCTGCACATGTAAGTATATTTTGGTAGCAAATGTGAGCGGGACAGAGGGGAGTGGCTGGAAAACAGGGAATACTTACTGCTAAAAGGGACACGCTAATATAGGACTAAGGAGGCGTTGAGATAGGGGTTTAGGGAGGAACATGCAGCCAACCACAAAAGAGTAAATCCTTTCCTATTAACAAATTGCCCTTCTACAGTTAATTCAGACAAAAAGGACCCAACACAGTTGTAAATGTCCTTCAGCTCAGAGCTGGAGTTAGTCCAGCACCACCCATAGCCACTCACAGGCACTTCAGCACCCTCCAAAAGAATCTAACAGAGGTAGTGACTAAAAATAAAACCCCATAGGAACTAAAGTTACAATTTTTAATATAAAACAATTAATAATTTATTTAAACATATTTCCCTAACCTTTTTTAAATATGAAAACTAATGGATCATTAATATTTATTAAAAGAATTACATTACTGTTAAATGATTCTATACATCACTTTTAAGAAAAATTAAATAAATTAAACTTCAGAAAAATAATTTTATTTACAACTGAATATATTGAAAATATTTTTTTATTTAAAATTAATTTAATACTGCTGTACTATTTAATATCATTCTATGTGTAAAATAAATATATATAATATTAATTAAAATTCATATTTAACACCAAAATAGATTAAGTTTTTAAAAACTTGAATATACTCTTGAACCTTTCCCTTTTTTTACCATAGGGAGATTTTATTTTTGGTAAGTAGTATTTTTTTGGATATTCAAGTTTTTATTGATTTTAAACACATACAAACAAATCAGCAAAATCACGGATAGCAGATATTCATTTACATCATCAAAATCCATGTGACCCCAATTCAGCACCCCACAGGGTGTACAACCACAGAAAGAATTAGAGTATCATTCACTTTCTTCGACAGCGCCCAGCCATTTACCCCACACCCTCCGGTATTTCTTGGGGCA
Source organism: Calotriton arnoldi (assembly GCA_963921515.1). Lineage (NCBI taxonomy): Eukaryota > Metazoa > Chordata > Amphibia > Caudata > Salamandridae > Calotriton > Calotriton arnoldi. The sequence continues at coordinate 1,764,466 of CAWUFW010001879.1, read as the reverse complement.
TCCACGCACCGGGTATAGAGCTTTCTCTTGTGTCGCGCACCAGTCCACTCCCTTGCGCCACTTTCCCAGAGCCAGTGGATCGAGACAAATCCATGCTGCCGCTATGTCACGCTTGGCAACTATCATAGCTGTGTTAAAGAAGGTCTTATCGTTCCGGGACCCATCTAGCCCATCCGTTATCCCCAATAATGAATGTCGTGGATCGTGAGGAACTGTCCACCCCAAGACCTCTGTAAGCTCCTCTTCAATGGCTCCCCAAAAATTTGCCAGCCGGGGACAGGTCCAGACCACGTGAAAAAAATCTGCTGGGGCCTGGCCGCACCTAGCGCAGGACGCATCAGAGCGTAGGCCCGCTCGGTGAAGGCGTACCGGAGTGAGGTAAGCGGCATGCAAGTAATATAATTGGATTAGTCTAAGTTTGGCGGAGGCGGTAATTGTTTTGGGCGCCATGAGCGCATCGCGCCAGTCCACCTCATCCAGTGGCCCCACCCAATCTGTCCACTGGTCCTTCAGTTTGTCCAACGAGGTGGGAGTGTTGTTGATTAAAGTGCGGTATATACGGGAGATGCCCCCCTGCCCAGGTCCCCTGATAACGTCTGGGCCTCCGTAGGGCTGTATTCCGGGGAGCCGAGTGTCGTCTATGATGTGTCTGTGAAGGGCGTGCCTCAACTGTAAATATTTATAAAATTGGGAGGGGTGCAGGGAATAACGGGTGCGCATATCCTGGAAGGAAAGCATGTGGCCCCCAACCCAGACGTCCCCAAGCTGTGTTATGCCTATGAGGTCCCATGTTTTGAACCCCCGTAGGCCACTCACCTCCCGGAGCCAAGCCCCTTGCCAGAGGGGGTGCATTGGGTCAATTTGCCGGTCCAGCCGGTATGGCGCAGCGAAGCCCGCCAAGCCAGGAATACCGAACGTGTCACGTCTGGCAGCTGGATCGGGACAGGTCCCCCGTACAACATGGCCTGTACTTTAGAAAATCCCAGCTCGCACAACTCCAGCCGGTAGGCCGGGTCATTCCATCCCCCGTTGAACCAATCATGGACCACCAGCAAACGTGTGGCTATAAAGTAGAGGTACAGATGTGTCATGCCCATGCCCCCGTCAAAGGAAGGGATCCGACACGTGGAGAGAGCCAGATGCGACCTCCCGCCGCCCCATAAAAATTTGGTAAGTAAGCCGTCCAACTCCTTAAACCAGGATCTGGGGAAACAGAACGGGGTGTTCTGGAGGACATAGAGGAACCTGGGGAGGATCAACATTTTAAACAAGGCAACTCGGCCCAGAGGGTTCAGGGGCAGTGTCTTCCATTTCTGAAGGTCTTCTTTGGCCTTTTTGACCAGCGGGGTTACGTTCAGGGACCAGCCCGGTTCCGGGAGCAGGGTAATCCATATTCCCAGGTATTTAAAGGAGTTGTGCCGGATCGGAATATTAGACTGCCAATCGTAACAGTCCCTTGACAGGTGAAGTGGGACCAGTACTGATTTCCCGAGGTTCAGCCGAAGACCTGACACTTGCCCAAACGCCTGCAGCAACCGGAGACAGGGCGGCCCGAGGAAGCGGGCTCAGCCAGAAAGAGCAGGACATCGTCCGCGTAGAGCGCAATCTTGTCCGTCTCGGTGTTTGGCCACTCCCATCCCCTAACACGGACGTCAGCCAGCACCAGGGCCCCCAAGGGTTCCATTGCCAGGGCAAACAACAGGGGCGAAAGGGGACAACCCTGCCGCGTGCCCCTAGCAATGGGAAAGGCCTCGGACAGGACTCTGTTCACCAACACCCGTGCCCGTGGCTGCGCATAAAGTACTCGGACCAATGCTCGGAACTGGTTCCCGAATCCCATCTCAGTCAACACGTCTTGGAGATATGCCAAATCCACCGAATCGAAAGCTTTTTCGAAATCTATAAGGAGGCGGGCCAAATAAGGAGTGAGTAAGTGTCGGTGGGCCAGAGCCAGTTGTACCCTCCGGAGACAATGACGGGTCGCGCGTGCGGGCATAAAGCCACATTGGTCCGGATGAACCAGCATGGGCAGGTACGGCTTCAGCCGTTGGGCCAGGATGGTGGCATAAAGTTTGATCTCTGTATTGAGGAGGGATATGGGGCGGTAGTCCGCGCAGTGACGGGAGGGAGGCTGGGATTTCGGAAGGACCACAATAGTGGCGATGTCTGTCTCCGGCGGGAAGGAGCCCTGATCAAGGGCTTCTTGAAAAAGGCCAGCCAAATGGGGCACCAGTGTGTCGCGGTGATCCGCGTAATATTCTTGGGGAAGACCATCTGGTCCCGGAGTCTTGCCCGGGGACATGAGAGAAATGGCTTCCTCAATTTCTTTTCTAGAGATGGGGCGGTCTAGGTCTTTCTGGGCTGCCGTCTCCAACCGGGGGAGACCGACGCGGCTCCTTCCGAGGAGAACACGGAGCGATGATTCGGGAGTTTGTGCAGCATACAAGCACCGATAGTAGCTGGCAAACGTGTGTGCCATCGCTGAGGGGCGTTGCATACCGAACCCTGTTCATCCACCACTTCCGGAATTATACGATTCGCCCTGGGAAAAGTGGCCAGCCTGTGCAAAATCGTGCCATTTTTGTCTCCCCAGCCATAGATTCTTGCCACTGAGGACCTCCATAGGAGCTTGGCCGCATCTATAGATAGCTGTCTTATCTCGGACCGGATAAGGGCTAGTTGTCGGCTTTGGGCGGCGTCGTCAAGCAGGGAAAGGATTGCTCCAAACGAAGCGCCTGCGCTTCTTTCGCGGTGATTTCCCGGTGTTGTTCCTGCCTCTGCTTCTTGAGCTGCCCTTTCGCGAAGCCCCGAATGGTTGCCTTCCCAGCCTCCCATAGGGTCCCCGGGAGGATACGGAGCCCTCGTTGGTGAGGTAGTATTGCACGAGCTCCTTCCCTATTGTCATCTTAAATTCTTTGTCTTGGAGGAACCATGCATTCATCCTCCACGTTTGGCGGGCTGAGGAGGGGAGTCCCCGTACTGAGGAGCACCGGGGAGTGGTCTGAAATTCCCTGGGTAGAATACGAGTGTCTACAACTGTCGAGCATTCAGTGGCTGGGAGAAAGATCATGTCTATGCGTGCCTGCGTGTGGTGGGCTGCGGAGGTAGGAGTAAAATGGGTGGCATGCGGGTGCCACGTGCGCCACACATCGCAGAGGCCCTGTGACTCGGACCAAGACCTCAATTGTTTTGCTTGCGCAATGCGGACAGCGGAGGGAAGGCCCGTTGTGTCTAAGGCCGGAATGGAGACCGCGTTGAAGTCACCGCCCACAACCGTGCCGCCCAGGGGGAGAGTGGCTAGGAGGGCGGAGGTCTGTGCCAGTGTAGAGGTAAGCATAGAGGGAGGCGAATACATGGACATAAGATGGAGGGAGCCGGCCAAAGAGCCACACACCGTCACATATGTGCCTTGAGGGTCGTGGATCACCCGGGACAGAACGAAGGAGTAAGTTGCGTCTCATGAGGATGGCCACCCCTCGGGGACCCCTGGAGAAGCCGGAGTGCCACACTCTGTCGTACCCATAACGGGCAAGAAAGGGGCAGCAGTTACCCAAGAGATGTGTCTCCTGGAGGAGAAGGATGTCAATGTGGAGGCGTTGCGCGTGAGCGCAGGACAGCGGTGCGCTTCAGCCTGTCCAGGAGACCGTTAACGTTCCAGGACAGGACTTGAAGGAAGCCCTGGTCGTGGTGTCGTCAGTCATGGCGGGTGGTGTCTGGGGCTGGGCCGCGCCGCCCCACCAGGTTGTGTGAGCGCGTGCCGGGGCCAATATGTGTGCAGTTGGTCATGCGCACTAAGGGATAGTGCAATCTTTGCAGATGAAGCATTTACCTGTCCGTGGAAGCTGAAACAGCAGAACAAATAAAAGAACAACAACAAGGGAGAAAACCAATCCCAAACCACCCCCCGTCCCTCTCCCCCCACCCTACACTTCGAGAACGGAAGCATCTGTCGACCCCCCATTGAACTAAACCAAACTAAAACACTCGGATCGGTAGCGTGGAGGGCCCCTCCAGAAGTACGGATAACCAGTGCATCGGCATGAAGCAATGTAAGTAAACATATAAGTCCATCAGATTCTGATGACCCCCCCTGTGAAGCGCCGCACCCCAGTGGCGGTCATATGTCCAAATCTGACCACATGTCTGCTAAAGAGTGGGAGTGCGAGAAAGGTCCGAGTCCACCCTAGCCCGCGGTAGGGACGAGCCCATTAAGTTCTCAGCGGAGCGGCGCCTGCCGTGTGGTGGAGAGCCTGATTGACTGGAGGAATCGCGGCGGTCAGGAGCCGCCACACTGAGGGATCTGGATGTCGAAGCACGTGAATGGCGCTCTTTACGAGACCTTGTGCGACGCCGGCATTGGCCACCCGGTGATCCCGGCCCCACCGGCTGCGACCCCGTGTGTTCCGATGAGACTTCATGTCGAGGGCGGAGGGGACGTTCCTCTGTTAGCCATGTCCCTGCCGCCTGGGGAGACTCGAAGAATTGTGTTTTGCCCTGAAAAATGACTCGAAGGCGTGCCGGAAATTGGAGCTGATATTGCAGGCCCAGGGTGCGCAGCTTCTTCTTGACCTCCGTGTAGGACCGCCGGAGGTCTTGGACTTCCCTGGTGTAGTCTGGGAATACCATAATGACGTGATTTTGGAACCTGAGGGGACCTCTCGCCCTGGCCGCCCGTAAGATGGCATCACGGTCTTTGAAGTTGAGGACTTTTAGGATGATGGGGCGGGGTGGGGCACCAGGAGGAGGCTTGGGCGCCAAGGACCTATGGGCTCTCTCTACAACAAACCATGTCGACAGGGCATCTCCTGGCATCCAGGACTTAAACCATTCTTCAACGAAAGTGGCCGCTTGCCCCGCTTCCACTCCTTCGGGAAACCCCACCAGGCGGAGGTTGTTGCGACGTGCGCGGTTTTCAGCATCTTCGGCACGCCTGTGAAGCTCCCCGGTACGAGCACGAAGTTGGGCCACTTGAACCTTAAGTTGGGAGATGTCGTCCTCGGCCGTGGAGATGCGGGATTCGGCCTCTGTCAATCACGCGGTGGTGTTGCGAAGGTCCTGTCTGAGTAGGGACACGTCTATCTTGATTTCCCCAATCTTCCCCTCTATGGACGCCTGAGAGGCACTGATAGCCTGGAGGATGGTGGCCAGATCCTTGTCTTGTGGGGGGGGAGGTTCCCCCGCCACCCCCCCGGGAGGCTCCGACTCGGAAGTGGTAAACCGGTCCATTTTGGTCTGTGTGGAGGCCGGTGTAGATTTGGGGCCCTGTCCCTCCCCATGGCCGGGGGCAGGTCCCAATGCCACTGTGGCCGCAAGAGACCAGAGGGGGATGAAAGTCCGGTGTCGGGGAGGAAGTTCAGGGACCCGCAGATGCGTGGAAAGTCTGCGAGCAACTCGAGGGCCTCGCCAGATGGGAGTAATCAGGGGACACCGTCAACTGTAGGGACGCTGCACCAACAGCGTCGGTCACAGATCCCGGGGGGGGGGCCCGGAGGCTCAGCGGACCCCAAGGGCACGACCCTGGGCCCCCGTCCAGGCCCGGGTATCTCCAGTATCTTCCCCCGGGTCCCCGGAGTGCCCAGTCGGCCCGGAAGGTTCCTGCCCAACAATCAGCCGGAGTACGCCGATTTCCCCAGCGCCACCCGATATGGTGGCCGAAAATTCCCCCACCTAGGGCGGGGGCAAGAACACGCCCAAAGGTCAAGCAGATAGGGGGGGCCACCCAGTCAAAGGCCCGCCTGCAAGGGAGCGTCCATCGCCACCAGGTAAGATGGCCGAGTATGCCCTGCACGGGCCGGACCCCACCACCACCACAGCTCACCGTGCGGGCCCACGCTGGTGCGGATTCAACAGTTAAACTAACAGGATGGTCCCTGATTGTAGTGTGCACTGTTCCTATTGAACAAAACGGATTCAACAGTGCCAGTACAGGAGGGGGCACGGTTCTGCGGCAAGATAACTGTGTGCCCCACTCGCCGCTGCCCGATAAAGCAGCCGGACCCCACCTCCGAGATAGAATGCTGGAGAGTCGGCAAAGGACACGACCAGGCGGCGGAAGGCCTGACCCAATGCCGCCACCTCTATGTGGGTCTAGACTGCCAGTTCCGCCGCCCCAGGCCTTCCGATCTGGAGCCTGCCCTCGGGTCAAAGGCACAGGGCGGCCCCTGAAGCTCAGCGAGTGGGGGCGAAGCGAGAGGCGGGAGGGGGTGTGGGGGCCCCCGCACTGCTGCCCGAATTGACAGCCGGACCCCCCCACTCACCGCAAGGTCTGCCGCAGGTCCCGCTGCTGGAGGCCCGCCTGGCCTCGTGTCCCGCAGATCTCCATCGCCACCGCCACCTCTGCCCCTCCCGCGCCAGCCGACGTACTGGCCGATCAGGTGACGGGGCCGCAGAATGCAGCAGGATCGGCCGGCCCTTGGAGCGAGGGCCACGCGCCGAACCGGGGCTGCGGGAGCGGCCCACCCCACAAGCGTCGCTGGCCGCCTGGCCCACACCAGCGTCACCGCTCAGCGGGCGCCTCGTCCCCACCGTCAAGGGGGCCGCGCCCGCGGGGACAGGTAGGCCGAGACCGGCCGCAGCAGGCCACTGCACTCAGGAGGCCTTAGACGCCTTGCGGCTGCACCAGATCACCAGAGGAGGAGCGCCGCCGGTTGGGGAACAGAATGCAGTCAGGTAGGATTGCGGATGGGCGCCGATGTCCGTGGGATACAAGGCGGATGACGGAGGGGTCCAGAGCACTCTTAGAGTGCGACCGCCATCTTGACGCCTTCGGCCACGCCCTTTGGTAAGTAGTATTAAACTGTGCCACTAAAAGCACAATGAGAAAGGAGCATAGGGAATTTTTCGGGAATGGTGTTTTGAAAGAACTTCTCTACAATAAAATTGTTAAAAACTGAATAGAATATAAATGCAATCATCTATGGTGTTGTGTGTCCATTATGGCACCTTTGGGGAAATGTATGGCAAATGCTGCATTTCTAGGGGCATTTTATGAACAACCAATGCAGTTCGAAACACATTGGCACTGTTATGAGTACACAAACATGGAGCATACAAAGATATGGTCCTACTGTCAGTCAGCACTGCGCAGACTGTTCCTAGCTCCTGCAGGAGAGACCTCAATGGAACAGTCAGCAGGACAGAAAGACAAGGTAGGCATATATTGTTGTTTAGACAGTAAGTGTGGCAATATGCCCACCTCTTCCACTAGTCAAAAGGAGCTAGAACCAGCCAGGCAGCTACTCAGCCATCATTCCAGAGCCTTGGGCAAATCCTTAATTTGAGCCAGAGGATGGAGGTGGAAGGTACCATGGCTCTTTTTCGGGGACCCTGATTTAATTTTCATCATCAGATTTTGAACCAGGCCAAGAGAGAGAGCGAAGGATCAGTATTTGCAAATGTTATGCCCTCTTGGCGGTAAGGGCTGTCAAAGAACATTTGTGACCATATACTGGTTTGTGCTTATACCCATGGTCCAAGTGTCAATGGTCTCCTGGTCTATCTCACCGGCCTAGTCTTTATGCCACAAATTAGCTCTCAAATTAGTTCTCATGGCCCAGTGCCAATGACTTTGTGTATCTTTTAGTGTACTTCTCAGATACTCATAGTCATAGTCTGGCTTCAGATCAAACTGCAGCATGGAGACCACTACCTTATGCACCGCAGACTATGATCTCCTGATTAGGGATGAATACGATCCCTGACCACCAATATTGTTGGCCCTCTGAACTGCATTCGACACAGTTGACAGTCTGACCGTCATAGGCGCCCCGGAGTCTCGAATGGGATTCACCAGCAATATCTTTCACTGGTTCGCCTCCTTGATTTTCTACCAACACTAGTTTGCTCACAGGGGCACCTAAAGGTCCCAAAAGATCCCCATCACCTGCGGAGTTCCCCAGGGTTTCATCCTGTTCCCTGTCATCTTCAGCCTCTATATGAATCTGCTTGTTGCTCTACTCACAGATAATTAGCTCAAGATTAACCAATATGCTGATGATACACAACCCTACTTGAACGCTACTCTGCTTTACACATCTGACGCATCAAACACTGGCAGCATATCATACAGACCTATTCGACCACGCCTACTTGAATCTCAACCCAACTAAGACAGAATCCCTGTTATTTGCAAGACCAACATACAAGAAACAGTACAAACTTAGCTCAATTACATGACCCTTGACGGCTTCAAACAGCAACTTTCACTGAATGCCATTTACTCTGGACATCAACCTCACCCTCAATAAACACACTGCCACACAAAAAAAAAAAAAAACACTAAGATGGCCTGGTACCATCTATCTTCTAAAGAAAATGAAAGTGTTTCTTTCAGAAAATGACTTCAGAACTGCTGTTCAAGCCAGCATACTCTTGAATCTGGATGGTTTTAAGGGCATCACACATGCCGTAGCACGTCTCTTCGAGGGCCTGAAGATATATGATCTAATCACCCCATCCCGATGGCACTCTATTGGCTCCCCTGGCCTATCCGGCACATCTTCAAAACCAGCTGCATTATTTACAAACTTATCATGACCAGCACCCCTGCTTATCTTGCAGACAAGCTCACCATCGCTGGTGCTTCTCGGCACCCCCCCAGCCAGGACACCATCAGACTGCAGACTAACAAGAGAAAGCAGGCCTGTTCCATTTATGCACAAACGATCTGGAACAACATCCCCAAATCCATCACTACTGCTCCAATTTAGGAAAGAGCTGAAGACGCACATCTTTAAATAACACTACATCACAATGTATGAACAGTCCAGAAACCAGCTATCTCTCCTCGCAAACATTAATGTTAGGCTTGTCTTTGACCCGGTTCAGAGTGCTGATGTCTTTTGGCTAGAATTTCACTATAGAAATACACACATACATACTAATGGCAGTGTCTCATGTAACTGTAACTGCCCCAGCCTCAGTGTCGCACAGGATTGGGAGCTATGTGCCAGTGGCAGCAATGGACTTCTCAGTGCACATGCTCATGCTCTACTGCCAATGTTGATAACCTTGTGTTCCTGTGTCAATGTATCCAATATCAGTGCTCTTGTATCAGTATCCTAGTGCCAGTGTCCCCCTCATCAGTATTCATGTGCAAGTGTCGGTGCCCCAATGCGTGTCTCACCTGGTAGTTTCCATGTGTCAGTTTTGATGCTCTAGCGCCAGAGACCCAGCATCAGTGGCTTCATGCGGGTGCCCACTGTTATGTCACTTCCTAGTGTTAGTATCAATGTGTTGTAACATCCGGCATCAGTCTCCAAGTGCAAGTCCCTTGGCTCAATGGCTCAGTGTTAATGTTTGTGGACTGGTGGGTGCTCTTGGATCTGTGTTCCCATGTCAGTCTTAGTGCATATTTGTCTGTGACTCTCTGTTTGGCTCCCCCATCAGTGTCACAGTAACGAAGTCAGTGTCCCTATTTATCTATCCACCGAGAGGCAGTGCCCCAGTGTCAGTATCCCAGTGTCAATGTCCCCATGTCAGGTCTTTTATTGTCATTGTCCAAGTTTGCAAAGTCCCAATGTCAGTGTCGCTATGCCCTAGTATCTGTGTTTCCAGGAAATGTCACTGTGGCAGAAACCCTTGGCTCAGTCTCCTTGTTAGTGTCCAAGTATCACTAACACAATGCTTGTGTCTCCATATCAGTGTCCTTGTGTCAGTATTCAATATCAGTGACCTATGTCAACAACAACAGATCAATACTCTAGTGCCGTGTCCCTCCTGTCAGCGCCCCTATTTTAGTGTCTCTGACCCGTTTCATTGTACTGGTGTCCATACTTTAGTTTACCCTTCCAGTACAAAACCATATGCCATGGTAATTTTTATAACACTGCACATATTGGATTTGTGTTTCCTGTACAGTGCAGCATGCATGCAGTATGTGAAATGTTAGCAGAAAACAAATCATAGGTGTGCCTGCTTCAAGCAGGGGTTATTTTTTGTCTAGCTATCTTAATAGATCAGACTTTGCATCAACAACATGGGAGCTTGTGCTGTAACACCCAAGTACCACCCATTTAACATCCCACTGATGCAAAGTGGTGCAAAATAGCAAAAAGCGCAATCTGCACCAAGAAAAGGTCACAGTTCCAGTGCATGATACCCTTTGCACCGGAAAGCAAATTCCTTTTCCCAGACTCTGCTGCGGCATAAAGTCTTACTAAATTAGCCCCAAAGTTGTTCCTAGAGTGAGACAGACTTAAACAAGCATTGGCATAGCCAATAGGTCTCGCTTTTGGGACCTTATAAGTATTTAGATATGCAACACAATGTCCTTGGTGCAACAACATCAACTGTTGCATAACTAAACACTTATAAGGTCCCAAAGGCGAGACCTATTGGCTATGCCCGGGGGGACCGACGCTTTGCAAAGATTAACTGTCACCATTTCGTTGCTGACGGCTGTATTCTGGTGTCAGAGTGCTGCTAAGGAGGAGAAACGTTTGCCCAGACAGTACTACTGTGTTGTAAAATGACAAAATAGCAAAATATTGCGACAGAATGTGCCATATTACGCTGCATCATTGCACCTCTTCTGTGTCTGATTAAGTTTGTACCTCTCCAATCCCTGCAGCACCTGTTCTGACCTGGGTCTCTGGCTCTACAACAGCTCTGCTGACCTGGTTCTCTGGCTCTACAGCGGCTCTTCTGACCTGGTTCTCTGGCTTTAGAGCGGCTCTGCTGACCTTATTCTTCGGCTCTACAGCAGCTCTGCTGACCTGGTTCTTTGGCTCTACAGCAGCTCTGCTGACCTGGTTCTCTGTCTCTACAGCGGCTCTGCTGACCTGGTTCTCGGGCTCTAAAGCGGCTCTGCTGGCCTGGTTCTCGGGCTCTAGAGCGGCTCTGCTGACCTTGTTCTTTGGCTCTACAGCGGCTCTGCTGACCTGGTTCTTTGGCTCTACAGCGGCTCTGCTGACCTGGTTCTCTGGCTCTAGAGCGGCTCTGCTGACCTGGTTCTCTGGCTCTAGAGCGGCTCTGCTGACCTGGCTCTACAGCAGCTCTGCTGACCTGGTTCTCTGGCTCTACAGCGGCTCTGCTGACCTGGTTCTCTGGCTCTACAGCGGCTCTGCTGACCTGGTTCTCTGGCTCTACAGCGGCTCTGCTGACCTGGTTCCCCTGGCTCTACTGACCTGGTTCTCTGGCTCTACAGCGGCTCTGCTGACCTGGTTCTCGGGCTCTACTGACCTGGTTCTCAGGCTCTACAGCTGCGAGCTAAAACCCAGACTACAAATACCAGACAAGCTGTCGCCATTGTGAAAAAAATATAGTGCTCACTGACTAATGAAGGAGACAGTGTAACGCCGCAAGTAAAAGATCCAGTCCTGATGGGCGTCCCAAAAGGAGACCGGACGGTAACAAGGAGGGACTAAGAAACCTCATTATCAATCGGAAGCCAGCATTTACCATGGACTATGACACCAGCCAATGAAAAAGATGGGCGGGGCTTCCACTCCACTTCTAAAACATACCCCAATACAGCATGCCTCGCAAAGCGAGCAGCGCATGCGCTGCAATGCTGGGCTCGACCTAAAAAGGCATTATATGGGGGAAGCATCAAATTTTAGTCTCCCCATATCCTGACAAAATTCTTTATGTTCACCACACTTGAGAGAATCTTGCACCACTCGTTAGAGAATTTATGCGCTAAGGTGGCAAGTCTAGATTACATATAAAGTGGAACAAGTCAAACATGTTTCCACTCACAGCAACTACTACATGATCGCACCAAGGATTCCTGTTAATATGGAGAGAGAACTCTGGTCGACACCTTGGCATCAAAATATATGAGGACCATAGAGCAGGGGTGAGGGACAACTATGGAGTAGCAATCGTAAAGAAATAGGAGCAATTGGAAGGCTGGATCGACTCCCTGCTCTCAATGGCAGGCAGATTTGCATTCATAAAAATTGTTATACTCCACAAGCTGCTGCATCTATTCAGCAACAACCTGATCCCTCTCCCTGTACCATTCTCTAGGAACATTAGACCAATCCTGTTGAGACTAATTTAGACTGAAAAGCAACTACGCATGTTCTGGAGTACGCGGATGTTGCCGTACGAGAAAGGGAAAATACTTGCCAATATTTAATTCTGCTTCTATGTTGCGCAATGATAGCCGACCAGTATCCCCTGGGCACAATGCTGATGAAGCCCACGCACAGACCCACTGACCAAATGAACACAGTGGCATGCACGGTTTTGGCCTGGCATATTATTGCAATAATATACTCCCCTGAAATGTTCTTGAGAACATAGCCCTAGATTAACATTGTCTTCGGAACCAAAGGCCCTGCTCACAGGTGGGCTGGCTATATCTTGGTAAAATTGGACAGTTATATAATCGAGGTAGATTACTGACAAAGAAAATCCGAGTTCTTGGAGTATCCTCTGGACTGGATGTCACATTTCGTAGGGAGGAATCGGGGGCACTCTCTGAACTTCCAAATTTAGATGTCCTCCCCAAAATATACCGTCGTAGGGCTATGAGTGCCGGGTCTCCTACCAATCGGGAGAGATTTTGCTCCATGGGAAGCCCTCGCTGGCCTAAGCCCACAAGAAATGGGAAAGGGATCTGGGTGCGGAGATTTTGGACCAGCAGTGTTTCTTCTGCTGCTACCAAACAGGAAAGATGTTAAACAGTAAGCACCGACTACTACACTTCCAATCCCTACACCAAGTTTAATTTACACCGCTGTCAATATGGCCTTGGGCACAACCATGCATGCACCCAATGCAAGAATGAAGTGCAGGCTTCATGCACATAGCCTGGTAATGCGATGCCATCCAAAGATTCTGGAGTATCGTATATGCCCCTTAAACCTACATGACTGTAATCACATTAGTAACATTCCAAATGATGGTGTTACTTGGGTGGATATGCGGAATGCTAGTCAAGGTTACGCATTTTGTGGCTGCGTTACTGGCCAAAAGGAGGGTGACGGCTGGGGAACCAGGCTGAGGTCCACATTGAGACAGTGGATCACGGAGGAGAATGCACATATGCCATACTGCCGCCTCCCTCCTCTCATCCCAAGCTATATGGGACCAGCTAATACGACACCTAGTCAGTACTAAAGTGTTGCATTCTTACGTGCATTTGCTGGAACACATCAATTATATATTAGTTTGAGTTCCATATATAAAGAATGGTAGCATAAGAGCATAGTCTGTTAAAGCAATCTTTGCATGCCTTGCTATCTGTTTTATTACATGAAAGATATTCACTGCTGTGTTGCAGAGAGAGAGACAAAAGGGTGTTTGGCTTCAATTTTTGGTTTGTATATGAACAGTAATAGTCTATACTTTACATATATTTGCTTGCATACCTGGATATGAGCGCCTTGTTAAGCCAAAAATACTTGATGGCCAGTAGAGGACCCTTCCAGTGTCGGCTGCCTGGAGGATGGTTCTTCCACTCTGCTTTCGGGATGTGACAAATTGACTTGTGAAACTCCTATGCACCTTTTTTATTCTGCCCCACTAATGATGATTTAGAGAAAACATGTCTGGCTCCCATATTTAACACGGCCTTCTTAATAAACTGTCTTTCACTAAAGAGGGCCAATAAATGCCCGATTGTGAAGCCGAATGGCAGAATATGCTGAATAGAAGGTACTTTACATCTCTCTTGGTACTTCACTGATAAAAGCACTACTAATGCTTCAAACTTTTACTTTTGTACATTTTGCCTGGTTCCTCTTTGGGGGCCTCGAAGTGTGAACTTAATGATGTATGGGAAAAGGGGTGTCTGCAGTTATGAGTCACCCATTCAGAATGTGCAAGAACGCATTGTACATGTTACATTTTATCTTTGTGTTCCTCCATGTCTTAGGAACTGCTACTGCGCTCAAGCGCCATTTTCTCTAACTTGTGTTACGTGGAAATGTTGTGTTGTGGTGTTTATTTTGTAATAAAGGTTGTGGCTCTGTAGTACATAAAGATAGGCGGACTACATCCATTTGATTGGATTTACGTACTTCAGCTTTCACAGAAAATACTCATTCCCCACTCAAGTGAAGGCTGCATAGGTTTGTGGCATCTCCTCCTGTGACTAACAGATTTCATTACGGATTGTCGGGTCCCTCACCTGTGTTTTTTTTGGTTTGTTTTAAGGCCCCACTACAGGCTTTCAGGGTGCAAAGAGGTGTCCAGCGCAGATTTATGGGTGCTCTAAAAAAAATTACAAAAATAGTTTATGCATGATTTAGGGCATGGGTGCTCACAAACATTTTCCATGGGGCCATTAAGTTTTCTCTGTGAGGTTACAGAGAGCCGAATTAATGGCAGCTGGGTGGCGGTCAGGGGTGGTTGTCAGTATGGTGGGTGTATAGGAAACATAGCATATAGATCTACAGGCTGAATTTCACAATGTGAATCCAGGAAACCTAGGATGAATCCTGGCTTCCCCACTTCACCAAATTGTATGATCCTAGGCAGTTGTTTTATTTCACTGTCCCTCCTTTTTTCATTATCACATTTAAGAGAATCCCGAAATACATGTCTTCGGTATGTGAGCTGCACAAAACCTTCTTCTGTGTTTAATTTAATAAACTATAAAGTTGTTACTGTATAATAGGAACACAGGTCACCCAGAGGATGCACATAATAATTGACTTTCCCCTTAGTTCACTATTGCTATTGTTTTGATGGTTGAAGGAAGAATTAATGTTTCTTTATTCATGTTTGAAAACTATCACTTTAAAAAAACAAACCTGGCAATGCACAGATATAATCCGATGTACTAAGGTTAAACGCTTCTGTGTGTAAATGAAATACATTTTTTGAATTTTGAAGAGAATTTAATTTACTCTATTGCTGCCAGATATCTTTAAAAGTGAAGGGGGTTCAAAAGTTACTTCCCTTTCTTTAACTTCAACTAACCTTTAAATACCTGCCTGTTTATTTAACATCGTATTGATGTTAGTGCTGAGTGGAGTAAACCGCAGCCCAGTGCTGCTGCTCAGGGGGCGCCTGTAAAACTCCGGATAGCCGCTTGTGACCCCCAGACCCTACTTTGAGTATCCCTGATTTGGGTAATAGTGACGCATTGGGTGCTCATTGAAGGTTCCAGCGCCTCGCTGCGAAGCATGAGGCTGAAGTAATGTCGGAGAGGGCCGCAGCGGCAGGGTGTGCGCTTTGTTTCTCGTCGAGGTGACCGCTATGGATCGCATGGGGGCGCAGAAGGATGTGTGGGCATCTCAGGGGCCCTCTACCTGTGGTCTGGAAGTGTTTGCACCTGCCCGCACCTCTTGAGGTTGTTTGCTTGTACTTTCTCTAGGCGACTCCGCCTTTGTTTCCCAGCCAAGAAAGGATCCTGTGAGCCTTCTTTCTGTTCTGTAATTTTAAAATACTTTTCTTTCTTTTTATGTTTTCTTACAGATTAATTGCGACGCCAGTAGCAGTTGCCATGGGAATAAAGAACAAGGCCCGACGGAAAGTTCGCGGTAATCCGCTGCTGGAGAATTGCTTCGTTTCCAGCTCCAAGCACCCGACCTCAGTAAGCATTCTGTGTGGCACAAAGAGGAGTTCAGTATGCGAAGGGCCCTCGGCTGCAGGCCGTTTGTTTACCTATTGTATAACCTTCTGTTGCGCAACAAACTGAGGCTCGCCGTGTCATCGCATGCACCTTTTTATGGTCACTTTCTTTTAGTTTTACCTTCACCACTTTGCATGTTAGGACTTTAAAGTTCATATTGGCAGAGGAACGGCCAAACTACAAGTCCCGGCATGCAAAGTGCCGGATAAACAATCATGTACTTGTAATAGGCGTTCCTGCTGATAATGGGGTAGATGGCAACTCTGCAAACTGTCACAAAGAGCAACGGCACGCAAAAAAAAAAAAAAAAAATCAATGACAAATGTTATAATCCTTATGGATAGAATATTTCCCTTAATGACGTTCACTTTCGCCTTTTAAGCAAGATATTTTACACCCGCAATGAAGGCCTGACTGTGAGCTGTTGATGGGATGTTGTAACAAGCATTTGAAGGCATGAGCGGGGAGGAGGTGGGGGCGACGCGAGTGGTGCGCGCGCCACAGCGAGCGATCTGCGCGCGCCACAGCGAGACATCTGTTTTGCATTATCGGGCACGATAATGCAAAACAGATGTCGGCCCTGCGCGCGTAACCGCAGGAAAAAGGCCATGACGCACGAGCGTCTGGTCAGCTTTCCAAACCCCCTTACTAAAAGTCTCACAAGCAGCGCATGCGCTGCTCTAGGCTCGACCTAAAAAGGGAGAGCTGATAAGTAAAACATGCATTTCACTAATGCATACTTTACAGTGACTCATGCAGCATTATCATAGTCCTCTACATTACATTCATTGCAAATGACCATGCATTGAGAAGATTCACTAATCATTTGAAAGTTAAGAGAGGGTTTGAAGATTGCTTCACAAAGCAGGTATTACATTTTCATTTGCATGATGAATATATTCAGAAGTGAAGAAAGTGATAACATCAGTGAAGTTTTTGTTTTGCAAACTATTTCTTGATTATGACCTGTGAGCCCTACCTGCTGCCAGCTGAATTTGTGGGGCATATTGGGGGGGGAGGGAAAGGGGGGGTGCCTAGTCCCTCCAGATTCTCCTTCCCCCATGCATATGGCCCTTTGCCTGCCCAAAGTGTGAGTAGTTAGTCTCCTTTCTATACTAGAAGCCCTGACATTTTGAATAACTTTGTGAATCCAAGAAAGTGTTCAGATATTTCTTGCACAAATATAATAAGTACCTTCTCAAGCCTTCTATTTGGAATTTGAAAGCTTTCTTGGGGCGGTCTCAACATTTGGTAATACAAACAATAGGGTATGTTCAGAAGGCAGGGTAGGATCTGCGGATTCAGGTCCATGACAATGAAAACAGCACTGGGGTTCTCGAAAAAGAGACAGAACCAATATTAGGACAGCTCGCAACACACACACAGAGCAAGTAGGGAACACAGAGCAGAGAGAGACTCAGAGACATTCAGAACGTTCAATCTCTTACTTTTTTCTGTTCTCAATTATGGACATGAATTATTTCAGAGATCATATTGAATGGACAAGGGCAAAAATAGCAACAATCACATTGAGGGATGGAGTAGAGAGTGGCAAGTAAAGTCCAAGAAAACATCAAAAGCTACAGATTGGATCCAAAAGTCATCAGAATCCACTTTAAGGGAGCAGGTCCAACACACAAAGTGACTGCGGTAAACTGAGGACAGAAGGCATCTGCTAAGTCTCAACACTGGAAAGGATCCAACGTCAACATGACATGTCCAATGCACACGGAGGAAAAGTGAGGCAGATCTGAGAGACAGGAAGGGAGTCGAGCATCCCACACACAAAGCACACTAGAGACAAAAGGAGTGACTTGGAGGAAGTCACACACAGCAGACCTCTAACACCAAAAGAGAAACCCCAACAGCACAGCATTTCCAACATCAGAAAGGGAGGCAGAGTGGACACAGACGAGCAAAGCATTACAGATTAAAAAGAACTAGACTGTAGGAGTGGTCACACAGCTCACCCATGAGGTGTGTGCTTCTAATTACATTGAATTCAGTTTTACTTCAATTGCTTTTGGATAGACATTTGTGTGGACTGCAATATTATGGGCCCCTTCACATGCATCAGCACTTACACCATGACTGTTGCTCCCCAGCCAACTGCCTTTGAGGCAGAGATGAGACCTTCCGTCCACCTCGAGTTCTTGGCGTAGAACTCCTTGGGGGATGCAGCTCCCTTCAGGACAAAAAACACAAACTGTGTGAATCTCCTTGCTCCACTCTTTCACAATAGTATAAGCACTAGTTAAGGGGGCCTCCCATTGGACGACAGCACAATATTATATGCCTAGACAAAGACATTTATCATTTGCTAAGGGGGTGCCTCAACAGTTCTTTTATATTACAAACGTGTAATATATAGCAGCACCTAAAACACAAAAAAACAGTCTACTAAAACACAGATGCAAAAATATTTACAGCAAGCATTTCTATCATACATAGCTATTTCACAAGAACATTTTTGACATGCATTCAAACCCATTTCCAAACACTTGCCCCTTAATATGGTAGGACTTAAGTTAATATACTAAATTAACCCAGTCATACAATAGGTGGAAAGTGTGTGTGGCTGAATTTTGTCATTTTGAACGGGCTGGAATTTTTGTAGAATATTTTCGTATGGATTTTATTCTGGCAGTCTATATTTTTTAGTATATGTTTTTGTCGCCTGTGTTTTCGGAGTGCGTCTTTTCACTTGGATGAGCTGCTTCTGGCTGAGAAATCATCCTGGTCATCTTGACTATGAGATAACAGAAAGTGCTACTGGATAGACGGTTTAGATTGGAGCCCCGGTGCAGAACACAATATTAAAGCAGTAAGACAGTTTCATTCATGAATCTTGAAAAAGATTAAAAAAAGGAAAGCATTCTGGGAGCATCCCACCCAGACTAGTACTGACTAGAAGATGAATCAACTGAACAGAAAAGTGCATCGAACTATGAATACGATATTTATTCCAGTGTAATAATGGTAATAAATGTCTTTCCTTCATTTCTAATTCATCTGAACTGTTAACTTGTATATGTTACTTAGAGGGAGTAACTGAAAAGCAAATAAAGAGAGTTCCCCACAGCGACTACAGAAGCTTTTTTTTCTAGGGGTTGGAGAAATGAATAGGAAGCCTGCAGGGTTTGCAGTATGCTGGGGCCTGAACCACTCAAGACCAAACAAAACGGACACTTGCTGATACGCAAGAGTGACTTGAACCAGCTCTAGGAGGATGAAGGCTGGAACAGGATTTGTATCATTGCATCATTCCTAGAGCAGCCGCATGTGGCTGTCAGTCATGGCTCGTTATAAACAGCGTTTATAACGAACCACGACTGACAGCTCTGGCATTGGGGGCGAGCCTGAAAATGAAATAAAATTGAAAAATAAAAATGCAATTACCAGCGCTGGCTCGCCTCGTCCGGTCCTCATGAGTCCCTCGTTGCTCTGACTGCAGCAATGCAATTCTCCACACAAATCCCGACGCTGTTTTCATGCTGCAGAATAGCAGCATGAGAGCAATGCCAGGACTGGCTGAATCAGGCTGCCTCAACGCGCCTCGAGGCAATGGGGGCCTGTGTCTGCTTTCCACCTTGCTGTCTTAGACCGCTGGGTGGAGAGGTTTACACTGCGCATGTCAGGCTGGCCGTCGCAAGACAGTCGGCCAAAATGACATGCACAGTATAAACAGGCGGAGTGAGCACCACTCCCTGCTGCCAGTCAGCAGCACTGACCCCGCCCCCAAACATGGCTCGGCTAGGGAAAGGGAAAAATAAAATGGTTATAAATGTATTGTATTAACATTTTATTTTTCACCTTTGCGGCAGCGCAGGCAGCAGGAGGGCGACGCTCCGCTGCCCTAATGGAGAGGCCGCCGTTGTCCAAGAGAACCCTGCATTCTACCTATACGAGTACGTGTACGTACAGCTGTATTAATTTAATGGACCCCTGTAGCTTTTGGGTATTTACTACCATAGGAAATACAGATGCAAATAGGGAATAGTCCAAAAACAGAGGAGGACTTTAGAAGTTTACACAGGTAGTCCCTGCGATCCACCATTACAAATACTCTAGGTCCTATCATGTCCACAGATCTAGACCGCCAGGCAGGAGAATCACTGAGGGAGGTTGAACAATATTTTTCAAATAAACTAGTGGTGTTTTTTAAATACTGTTCCTGAATTCAGCCACCAGATGGCAGGAGATGCACACTCGTCAATCTCCTAAGGGTTCAATACCGTAGAAACTATGGGCCATATTTATGGCCAAGTCACGCAGCGCAGCAAGTCACCTTGGTGCGCCGCGTGTAAGGGAAAGGGCATGAATGCACCGCATTTTAAGTCAAAACCTGCATTTCTGCGTTTTACCCTGTGTTGGTGGCCTTTTGGCTGCCTAGCGCCAACGCAGGCACCCTTTCACCATGGTGCAAGGGTGTCTGCGTTGTAAGGTGAATTGTTCTTGTGCAGGAAGGGCAGTGGTTAGTTTGTAAAAAAAAAAAAAAAAAAAGTGCCATGGCTCTCATCAGGAGCCCACTGCAGCTTGCACCGTACATTGCCCGTGCCATGCTGCCAATGACAGTAACAACACCACTACTAACCTTCACACTCCTATAAGTGTGACAATTTGCACAATTTCAGGCCCCCAAATCTATAAGAATGGCTTGGGTGGCATATAATAGTAATTTTTTTATGTATATTGAATTAATAATTAACTGTTGTTGTGGTCATCTCTAAATTAGCCGGACACCGCCACCTTGTTGCAGACTGCAAAAAGAACAATTGATGGACAGAATGCAGAACTATGTCATACATTCACCCCAGTACAGAGATCTGGGCCTAAATCCATCGTTTTTTTCCTCACCATGCCATTCCAGTTTGAACTCAGCCATATGCAAATCAGTCTTGAACCTGGGCCCAATGGGAACAGTCCAGCCCGAACTACCAGGCCAGGTCCTCCCTGGACTGTAAACAAGCATCCTAGCACCTTGTCGCAGACAGTCACAAGTGCCGGAGCGGACAATTAAGTGCCGGTGCCAAGCACCAGGAGCCACCGGCTCAAATTAAGCACTGATGAAAGGGGCACCTTCCTGCACAAAAACAATCCCCGGAAGCCTTTTCCTCTTTCTGTGTAGTCTGCAGCACACATAGGAAGAGGAAAAAACGAGGAGAAATAAACATATTTCTCCTAATTACCCCTCACCTGGGGTGGGATAGGATTTTGGCGCATTCCCAGGTCTACCACTTCTGGTAAATCTGGGAATGTGTCTAAATCCACGGATGTTGCGTGGGAACACCATCGCAGCGCCCATTGAAATGCCTCCCTGGCGCAAAGTAATGCAACGCGGGCTTCATAAATCTAGTTTTTAATTTGTGTCGCTCTTGCACCACGTTGCGTGGTACAAGAGTGACGCAAAGGGGTTCATAAATATGCCCCAATGGTTGATGCTAACATATAAAAATACAGGAGCTTATTTATGAGAGGGTTGAGTCACGTTTGTACCACGCAATGTGGTATATGCATGACGCAAACCTCAAAGTCAGATTTTTGAAGCCACGCAAAGCCACTTTGCGTGGCTCTGAGTGACTTCAAAAATCTGGAGTAATGCAAAGCAGTGCAAATTGCTGTGTTGTGTTACTCTGGCCTGGTAAGGCATTCCATGGGCGTTGCGTGGGTGTTCCCCACGCAACTCCATGTGTTTTGACGCATTCCCAGATTTACAAGAACTTGTAAACCAAGGGATGCGCCAAAATCTTACACCTTCCCAGGGGAAACGTAACGAGGAGAAATAACAATATTACTCCTCGTTTCTTCCTCTTTCTATGTGTGCTGCAGAATGAAACACACATAGAAAGAGGAAAACGCCTCGTAGGATTGTTTTAGTGCCCGTTCCTGCACAAAAACAATCCTGCATGCAAGACAGGCACCCTTGCACCATGGCGCAAGGGTGCCTGCTTTGGCGCCAGGCTGCCAAAAGGGCGCCAGCGCAAGGGAAAGGTCTGGAATGCACTGTATTGCCTTAAATACGGAGCATTCCTCCCTTTTTCCTGGCATGCAGTGCAGCAAGGTGACTTGCTGCGCTGCGCTGCGTCACAAGCTCATAAATGAGTCCCATAGACCCCATAGAGATTTACAGGAAAGGAAGGTTAGAGTCTGAGATGCTACTTGGGCGATTGGGGAGTTTTTAAGCACTGTCTTAGCAAGTGACCTGCTCCAGCAGAACGGAGATGACGTGGCAGAAAGTCATGTGCCTCTTACTAAAGGCTACACTCGTTAAATTGGGGCTGCAGAGGCCGTACAAAGAACAATTCCTACTTTTGTAATTGTTTTGCAGCCTATTTTGGCACCAATTCTTTGCGTATGTGGTGTCTGCACAGGCATGATTTTTTATTGATGTTCAAAGTGAACTAAACTCTGCTACACGTACTCTGGTGAGTAATCTCTACTGAGATGATTTGTTCAGACATATATGTCACCTTGCGACCGCCTGAAAGATTTCTTATCCACCAGGCGGACCTGCACCAATTGAATTTTAACCAGCATTCCAGTATGCGGAATCATATTATCGCTGATGGTTATATTATCAAAATCGAGCAAGGTAGCGGTCAGTGAATGGAGATCTTTTCTCTCTCAAGGGCAGGGTCGACGAGGGGAGAGTCGAGGGCAAGAGGTGTCTCAATCCAGTCCTCTATGGGGCACACACCCTGCCTCTCTTCCCCTATGCTTCCAGAATTTCACTTTCCATAAAAACTGGATATTTAGGTTCTTTCCTCAGGTTGCGAGTCGCAATGGCAGATATCTTTCCTGCTGGCAACGCGCCCTTCTCTGTAGAGATCCGTCCAGACTGTCAGCACAAGATTCTGTTGTCTT
This sequence comes from Calotriton arnoldi, assembly GCA_963921515.1. Classification (NCBI taxonomy): domain Eukaryota; kingdom Metazoa; phylum Chordata; class Amphibia; order Caudata; family Salamandridae; genus Calotriton; species Calotriton arnoldi. The sequence continues at coordinate 1,742,070 of CAWUFW010001879.1, read as the reverse complement.
CCCATGCCCTGACAGGGGCGCCGGAGGGCTGTTATGGGGGTGAGCTCAGGCAATGCAGCTGGCCACATCACACGCAGGGCGACATAGAAGCGACAGCATCTTACTGTTGCTCCTCTGCTGGGATGTGAGCTGAACACACGGGGACCGTGAGGGGAGAGGGTCAGTCACCCCTCTATTTTATTGCCCTGGGTGTCAGGAGGGGAGCAGTAAGACCAGGTGCTCTTATAATAAGGGGTCATCTTCTAGGGCCGGGCCTCTTTGGCAATCGGAATTAACCACCAACCCTCCCTACAACTTCCATACAGCAAATAAATAAGTCAAGAAGATCCATAAATACAAAGATGTATATATAGATATACATGTGCGGCTGTACATACAGGTGTATGTAATACACTTTTGTTTTTCAGAAGTACTAGTTATCGTTGCAAGGCGGAGTTACAGGGCGATCTTAAAGCTTTAATCGACTAAAAAGATGGTGGAGCTTGCAGCCAAAAGCAATCCCTCAGGTCACTGGGAGTCATTACAGCGGGGCCTGGGATGACGCGACGGCGGTCCTTAATCCCTCAAGGGACAGTTGAAATCCTGAGCAACTGTGGAGACTGGCTGGGGTCTCGCTCCGACTGGCCAGGAGCAGGACACAAAAGTAAAGAGTGTGGTGGCAACCCACTGCAAATGAATGAGCTGTAAAGTGCGGTGGTGCTGTAAACACCAACAGGACAGCTCTAGCTTTCTCCGGATGGGTGTCGGCTGTTCAAGGAACTCACCTGCGACACCTGGATATCCCGGAAGCTAACCCAACCTGTGTAATCAATAAACTTGCAACGTATTTTATCCACATAGAGTGTCAATGTCTTTATTATGTCAGATGCATTGCATTGTTGTAATTTTAAGGGTCCTCACGTCCTCAAAGGGCTAGGGGTGGTAATGTTATGTACGGGACAAGCTGATCTAGCAGAGGTCCGCACCCGTAGAGGGCTAGAAGGGCCGGTGCGGTAAACGGCACCAAAGGCCCGGGAACCGTGGTCCCCGCGATGGGATACAACAAAAAGCAGGAAGTCACCCCACACCCCCTAAGACCAAACGGTGAGGGGTGTGGAGTGGTGGGTTGGCGGGGGAGAACAGCAAAAGGGAAAAGAGAGGCCCAAAACCCGCTGGCCAATGGGGGGTGTAGGGGGGGCGCAGGGTTTGAAATGTGCAGTTGCTGAGCTTCAGTCCCATGTAAACGGCTTAGATGGCCGCTGCTATAAGCACTAGTCTTGAATGAAGGCGAGCTCCAACCTGTGGGTCGCGGACCAGCTCGCTCGGGTCCAGCTGGTTGGGCGGTTTTAGCGCTGCAGACTACGTCCATCTTAGGTGGCACTTGGCTCCTCTGTGAACTATCTGCGCAGACCAGCCTCGGCAGCGAAGAGCTCGGTTGTACTTCGGGTGAGACGAGAGATTGCTCAGCTCATCTTCCTCTCTAGTGGCTGACCCTTTAGCAATTGACTGCGCGTGGTAGCTCCTGTCTGGTGCGCCTCAGGACTTGTTCGAGCCTTCTTTTACACCCTGACCGCTGAAGCCTGTGCTTTCACTTTATCCAAAGGGACCAAAGCTTATTTTTGTACACTGCATATAAAAGAACATTTGCTGTAAAGATCTCCTTTGTCAGCTAACTTAGCACTGCCAGGTTTCTTTCTTTCCACTGCACTCAGCACCTATCAGCCTCTCTACTCTTCGAAGGCGTGTAGCTTCTATTCTGGCAGGGCTACATTTCAGTGTTGGGGTAGTAACCCGTGCTGCTCCTGTGCCTCACATACAGATCCTAGAGTGTTACGGAGGCAAATAAACTAAATGTAATAAATAAATAAAATGCATTAAAAAAATAATAAAAATAAGTAAATGAAAAAAACCAAATGAAAACACAGACTCTTCCTTGAGATATAAAAAACCCTCACTTTTACAATAAAATCATAAACATGTCAAAGATTATAATATTAGAGTGCGGACCAAAGCATCTCGGATTTTTATACCTACAAGGCAAGTCTACGAGTTCAAGAAGTAAATCTCGCTTGTGAAACTCACCCTTCCGCTCTCCACTATGTCCCTCTGGAGATCCTTGGACGATCGCACCAGCATCTGTATCGCCTGCATCAGCTCTGTGCACGAGCCAAGGATTCTGCAGCGACAAAAAAAACAGTGAAGACTGATGAGTAGAGAAAGAGCAAAGCCTCTGATGAGAGAAGAGATAAGGGGGTCAGGGCACAGAGGAGATATGCAGGGGCCAGAGAACACAGGAGAGATGCAGGGGCCCGGGCACAGAGGATAGATGCAGGGGCCAGGAAACAGAGGAGAGATCCGGAGGCCCTGTCACAGAGGATAGCTGCAGGGGCAGGGCACAGAGGAGAGATGGAGGGGCCCTGTCACAGAGGATAGCTGCAGGGGCCCTGTCACAGAGGATAGGTGCAGGGGCCAGGTCAGAGGAGACATGCAGGGGCCAAGGCACAAAGGAGAGATGCAGGGGCCAGGAAACAGAGAAGAGATGCAGGGGCCCTGTCACAGAGGAGATATGCAGGGGCCAGAGAACACAGGAGAGATGCAGGGGCCCGGCCACAGAGGATAGATGCAGGGGCCAGGAAACAGAGGAGAGATGCAGGGGCCCTGTCACAGAGGATAGATGCAGGGGCCAGGTCACAGAGGTGAGATGCAGGGGCAGGGCACAGAGAAGAGATGCAGAGGGCAGGGCACAGAGAAGAGATGCAGAGGGCAGGGCACAGAGAAAAGATGCAGAGGGCAGGGCACAGAGAAGAGATGCAGAGGGCAGGGCACAGAGGAGAGATGCAGGGACCAAGGCACAGAGGCGAGATGCAGGGACCAGGGCACAGAGGAGAGTTGCAGGGGCCAGGAATCAGAGGAGAGATGCAGGGGCCCTGTCACAGAGAATAGATGCAGGGGCCAGGCCACAGAGAATAGATGCAGGGGCCAGGCCACAGAGAATAGATGCAAAGAGCAGGGCACAGAGGAGATATGCAACGGACAGGGCACAGAGGTGAGATGCAGGGGCCAGGGCACAGAGGAGAGATGCAGGGACCAAGGTGCAGAGGAGAGATGCAGGGGCCAGGGCACAGAAGAGAGATGCAGGGGTCAGGGCCACAGAAGAGAGATGCAGGGGTCAGGGCACAGAGGAGAGATGCAGGGGCCAGGAAACAGAGGAGAGATGTAGGGACCCTGTCACAGAGGATAGATGCAGGGGCCAGGTCACAGAGGTGAGATGCAGGGGCAGGGCACAGAGGAGAGATGCAGGGACCAAGGCACAGAGGAGAGATGCAGGGACCAAGGCACAGAGGAGAGATGCAGGGTTCAGGGCACAGAGGAGAGATGCAGGGGCCAGAAAACAGAAGAGAGATGCAGGGGCCCTGTCACAGAGCATAGATGCAGGGACCAGGTCGCAGAGGTGAGATGCAGGGGCAGGGCACAGAGGAGAGATGCAGGGGCCAGGAAACAGAAGAGATATTCAGGGGCCCTGTCACAGAGGATAGATGCAGGGGGCAGGCCACAGAGGAGAGATGCAGGGGCCAGGGCACAGAGGAGATGCAGGGGCCCGGGCACAGAGGATAGATGCAGGGGCCAGGAAACAGAGGAGAGATGCAGAGGCCCTGTCACAGAGGATAGCTGCAGGGGCCCTGTCACAGAGGATAGATGCAGGGGCCAGGTCAGAGGAGACATGCAGGGGCCAAGGCACAAAGGAGAGATGCAGGGGCTAGGAAACAGAGGAGAGATGCAGGGGCCCTGTCACAGAGGAGATATGCAGGGGCCAGAGAACACAGGAGAGATGCAGGGGCCCGGGCACAGAGGATAGATGCAGGGGCCAGGAAACAGAGGAGAGATGCAGGGGCCCTGTCACAGAGGATAGCTGCAGGGGCCACGCCACAGAGGAGTGATGCAGGGGCCAGGGCACAGAGGAGAGATGCAGGGGGCCAGGAAACAGAGGAGAGATGCAGGGGGCCAGGAAACAGAGGAGAGATGCAGGGGGCCAGGAAACAGAGGAGAGATGCAGAGGCCCTGTCACAGAGGATAGTTGCAGGGGCCAGGTCACAGAGGTGCGATGCAGGGGCAGGGGCAGGGCACAGAGGAGAGATGCAGAGGGCAGGGCACAGAGGAGAGATGCAGGGACCAAGGCACAGAGGAGAGATACAGGGGTCAGGGCACATAGGAGAGATGCAGGGGCCAGGAAACAGAGGAGAGATGCAGGGGCCCTGTCACAGAGCATAGATGCAGGGGCCAGGTCACAGAGGTGAGATGCAGGGGCAGGGCACAGAGGAGAGATGCAGGGCACAGAGGAGAGATGCAGAGGGTAGGGCACAGAGGAGAGATGCGGGGACCAAGGCACAGAGAAGAGATGCAGGGGTCAGGGCACAGAGGAGAGATGCAGGGGCCAGGAAACAGAGGAGAGATGCAGGGACCAGGGCACAGAAGAGAGATGCAGGGACCAAGGCACAGAGAAGAGATCAGGGCCAGGGCAAAGAGGAGAGATGCAGAGGCCAGGTCACAGAGGTGAGATGCAGAGGGCAGGGCACAGAGGAGAAATGCAGGGGCCCTGTCACAGATGGTAGATGCAGGGGCCAGGCCAGAGAGGAGTGATGTTGGGGCCAAGTCTCATAGGAGAGATGCAGGGGCAAGGTCGAAGAGGTGAGATGCAGGGGCAGGGCACAGAGTAGAGATGCAGGGGCAGGGCACAGAGGAGAGATGCAGAGGGCAGGGCACAGAGGAGAGATGCAGAGGGCAGGCACAGAGGAGAGATGCAGAGGGCAGGGCACAGAGGAGGGATGCAGGGGCCAGGGCACAGAGGAGAGATGCAGGGGCCAGGGCACAGAGGAGAGATGCAGGGGCCAGGGCACATAGGAGAGACGCAGGGGCCAGGGCACAGAGGAGAGATGCAGAGGGCAGGCCACAGAGGAGAGATGCAGGGGCCAGGGCACAGAGCAGAGATGCAGGGGTCAGGGCACAAAGAAGAGATGCAGAGGCCAGGGCACAGAGGAGAGATGCAGGGTCCAAGGCACAGAGGAGAAATGCAGGGACCAGGGCACAGAGGAGAAATGCAAGGGCCAGGGCACAGAAGAGAAATGAAAGGGCCAGGGATCAAAGGAGAGATGCAGGGGCCACTGCACAGATGAGAGATGAAGGGGCCAGGGCACAGAGGAGAGATGCAGAGGGTAGGGCACAGAGGAGAGATGCAGAGGGTAGGGCACAGAGGAGAGATGCGGGGACCAAGGCACAGAGGAGAGATGCAGGGGTCAGGGCACAGAGGAGAGATGCAGGGGCCAGGAAACAGAGGAGAGATGCAGGGACCACGGCACAGAAGAGAGATGCAGGGACCAGGGCACAGAGAAGAGATCAGGGCCAGGGCAAAGAGGAGAGATGCAGAGGCCAGGTCACAGAGGTGAGATGCAGAGGGCAGGGCACAGAGGAGAAATGCAGGGGCCCTGTCACAGATGGTAGATGCAGGGGCCAGGCCAGAGAGGAGTGATGTTGGGGCCAAGTCTCATAGGAGAGATGCAGGGGCAAGGTCGAAGAGGTGAGATGCAGGGGCCAGGAAACAGAGGAGAGATGCAGGGGCCCTGTCACAGAGGATAGATGCAGGGGCCAGGTCACAGAGGTGAGATGCAGAGGGCAGGGCACAGAGGAGAAATGCAGGGGCCCTGTCACAGAGGGTAGATGCAGGGGCCAGGCCAGAGAGGAGTGATGTAGGGGCCAAGTCTCATAGGAGAGATGCAGGGGCAAGGTCGAAGAGGTGAGATGCAGGGGCAGGGCACAGAGTAGAGATGCAGGGGCAGGGCACAGAGGAGAGATGCAGAGGGCAGGGCACTGAGGAGGGATGCAGAGGGCAGGGCACAGAGGAGAGATGCAGGGGCCAGGGCACAGAGGAGAGATGCAGGGGCCATGGCACAGAGGAGAGATGCAGGGGTCAGGGCACAGAGGAGATACGCAGAGGCCAGGGCACAGAGGAGATACGCAGAGGGCAGGGCACAGAGGAGAGATGCAGAGGGCAGGGCACAGAGGAGAGATGCAGAGGGCAGGGCACAGAGGAGAGATGCAGAGGGCAGGGCACAGAGGGGAGATGCAAAGGGCAGGGCACAGAGCAGAGATGCAGGGGCCAGGGCACAGAGCAGAGATGCAGGGGCCAGGGCACAAAGAAGAGATGCAGAGGCCAGGGCACAGAGGAGAGATGCAGGGTCCAAGGCACAGAGGAGAAATGCAGGGGCCAGGGCACAGAGGAGAAATGCAAGGGCCAGGGCACAGAAGAGGAATGAAAGGGCCAGGGATCAAAGGAGAGATGCAGGGGCCACTGCACAGAGGAGAGATGAAGGGGCCAGGGCACAGAGGAGAGATGCAGGGGCAGGGCACAGAGGAGAGATGGGCAGGGCACAGAGGAGAGATGCAGAGGGCAGGGCACAGAGGATAGATGCAGGGGCCCTGTCACAGAGGATAGATGCAGGGGCCAGGTCACAGAGGATAGATGCAGGGGCCAGGTCACAGAGGATAGATGCAGGGGCCAGGTCACAGAGGCGAGATGCAAAGGGCAGGGCACAGAGGTGATATGCAGCGGCCAGGGCACAAAGGAGAGATGCAGGGGCTAGGGCTCAGAGGAGATATGAAGGGGCCAGGGCACAGAGGAGAGATGCGGGGATCGGGGCACAGAAGAGATACGCAGGGGCCAGCGCACAGAGGAGGGATGTAAGGGCCAGGGCACAGAGGAGGGATGCAAGGGCCAGGGCACAGAGAAGAGATGCAGAGGTCAGAGCACAGAGGAGAGATGCAGGGGCCAGGGCACAGAGCAGATGCAGGGGCCAGGGCACAGACAGAGATAAAGGGGCAAGGGCACAGAGGAGAGATGAAGGGGCTAGGGCACAGAGAAGAGATGCAGGGGCCAGGGCACAGAGGAGACATACAAGGGCCAGGGATCAGAAGAGAGATGCAGAGAAAAGGGCACAGAGGAGAGATGCAGGGGCCAGGGCACAGAGGAGATATGCAGGGGCCAGGGCACAGAGGAGACATACAAGGGCTAGGGATCAGAAGAGAGATGCAGGGGCAAGGGCAAAGAGGAGAGATGAAGGGGCAAGGGCACAGAGGAGAGATGAAGGGGCAAGGGCACAGAGGAGAGATGAAGGGGCCAGGGCACAGAGGTGAGAGAAGGGGCCAGGGCACAGAGGAGAGATGAAGGGGTCAGGGCACAGAGGAGAGATGCAGGGGCCGGGAAACAGAGGAGAGATGCAGGGGCCGGGAAACAGAGGAGAGATGCAGGGGCCAGGGCACAGAGGATAGATGCAGGGGCCAGGTCACAGAGGAGAGATGCAGGGACCGGGAAACAGAGGAGAGATGCAGGGGCCAGGGCTCAGATGTAATTAAAGTGCAGCAAACACAGGTGTGAAGACGATGAGGTGCAGGATTTACAGTTGTAATGAGAAGCGAGATGAACGTGCAGCAACTTCAAGTCTGAATACAATGAGGTGCCTGAACCACCGACTTAATGGAAGGCGATGCTGACTACACAGACTTGCTATGAGAAGAGATAAAGATACAGATCCAATTGGACAAAGACCACAAGAAGTGAGCAGGAAGCTGCAAGAAAGGAGGTGAAGGACAGACCTTTCGGGAAGTTGCAGAGTCAGAGCCCCAAAGCGAAACAAGGCACAGAGTTGGAGAATATAAAGGAAAGGGGCAGATCTAGATCGAGTATGCGAATGTGGATGGAGATGCAATGGTGCGGCTCAATGACTGACAGCCATAGATTGAACAGAGTAACTGACTACTTAGTCGGACAGTTCATTGAACTTATTTTGTCTATTTTGTTTTTTTATAGTTTTATATAGAGCAAAATCAGCCCAAGGGCACGGGAGCACTTTACCTGCAATCTAGTTACCACTAGTGGACAGAGATATTATAGTTTATAGTTTTCGAAAATATGGAAAATGTGCACATTTCATGTGAAAATGTTTTTTAATAATTACTGTTTTTTATAATGCAAAGATTCGTAACTGATGAACTAATGATATTGCACCTGAAATGAATTACCTCAGCCATTTAGAGGAGTAGATAATGAGAGAAAAACGTATGCCACATTTCCGTGCAAGACATAATTATTTCTAATATGGATATAGTTCCTGATGTTGTGTTCAACTTTCTCTTGCTCAACCCCCCTCCCAATCAGTGTCCCGCTACAAAGCCGTCTCTCCTCTTGCCTCTGCGGAACACCAAGTGAATGACGTAAATGTAATAGCGATGTATTTGACGCAAATGTAATAGTGATGTACAACGTTATTAGAAAGACTATAGTGAATAAAGCTCCCACCATGCCCATAAAGTATATCTTCAAGGACTTTCACTGGAAGAGTTGGGGTGGACGTGTAGATTCTATGAGCCATTGTTAGAGGGATGTTTCATTTTATGTTGGTCATCTCCGAAGGGTGGTTACTGAAGAAGAAAATGGAAGATCTCTCTTTTTAAAATATGTTGATGTTTCCGATACGCCAATGTGACTCTACCCATGATCATACTATGCTGAATTTGCAGAATCTATTTTTAGAAAGTGTAATTTGTATAAAAAAGTTCTTGGACTTTAGCTTTTCAAGTTTAGTCTTAGCTGATCCTTTTGGGGCACGGTGGGATTTTACAGCTATCATTAGGACAGCTATTACTGGAGACTTTATTTTTCTATGTCTATTTGAATGAGACTCTGTATGGGATGTGTCTATACTCAGTTTGACACTTACTTGAATTCTGTTGACTAGGGATTAATGCGTTTATGATTTTTCATTTATTTGTAATTCTGTATTTTGAGCCTTTATGGCACTTCATGCATATTTTCTCTGTACTGCATTTAACTTTTTCTGCATTAAAAATCCACTTTTGCTTTATTTTTAGCCTAGAGTTCTTTACGCTTCCTTTATTTATTTCTGTTTAGGTCAGCTAAATTGTGCGGTTCTGATGAGGAGTGCAGTCTGTATCCACTATATCAACTACAGACGCTGGAGCCGAACTACTTAGGTAAAATTTCAGGGTGATCAAATATTGGGGTTCAGATGATTATTGGGGTTCGGCTCCCACAGGGGTGCCCCTGTTGTATCCATTAAGTCATGAAAGATTTACAGGAGAAAAAAACCTTCTGCTTCTAAGAAAGCACTTTTCCAAGCCAGAACCTGGCTCACTCTCAAATGACTAAAAGTGGACACTGTGCATTCTTAGGCTTTCCAGATGAGACGCCCAGTGGGCAGGTAATGGGGGATCTGAGGAAGCACTAAGGGCTCTCTAATGAATCTACATTATCAGCGCCTTCACAGAGGTCTCCATGGTTGAACCCTTCATAAGGTACAGTGACACCTGGTTCCCTGCAGCTAGTCTCCCCTCTCCCTGATCCATCTTTAATAATTAACTGTTGCCTTGGAAGTGGCCAACAGGCCAACAAATGGAGAGCTGGCATGATACTTGACCAATGGCTCATGTTTGCTTTGAAAAGAGAAGTCATTCAAGTGGTAGGTTCATGTGACTTCTTGAACAGTCAAAACACCATGTCCAATTATGCACCAGCTAATGGTCTTGAAAACAACACTATTTGCTTTCTAGCATTTTCTGCTTTAAAGATTCCCGGAAGGATCTACTGTAATACCAGTGCGAGAAAACAAATAGAAGATTTACTTGAACTGAGGTTTTGATCTCTCCCAACACTAAGCTGAAGACATTTTTGTGAGGAATCAAAAATACACGAGGACATCACAACCAAACTATGAAATAACGTCATAAGGAGTTCCCCCTATGGGAATCCATCAATTTTCCATAACTAGGATGTCAGGAAGTTATACTGTTTGCTCTGATACAATGACCATGAAAACACAGTCAAGAATTCAGCCGAGCTTGCAGCTCACCAAGCCTGAGACCCATCTAGATTCAAGCCAATGACCTATGAATGTCTTTTGGAGCCCTAAAGTATAATTTCTGACTGCACAGATGATGTGTAAGGTGGCTCATGAAACATTCATCTGTGCAACAGCATTTCATCAAGAGCAAAGTTTTAAAACTATGTGACCAAAACAAGCAGGGCAAAATCTTACTCTCTTTCTGGGTCAAGAGATAGAATTCATAGGCTGATCAAGCTCAGAAACAACCGGCACTAACACGGGTGGCGAGAAACTCTGACGGCCATTACCAAATCTTTCATCACTGGTTTCACTTGCATTGATAATAAACAGATTTGGCAATGGCTGCTTATCTCTGGGTGCCTCAGTCTGATTAACTGGATCATGCCCTTGACTTGGTTTAGTTTTTTTTCAAAGTACAGATACCCCTCTCCAACAGTGCAGTGACTTGGTCGGGTTTGAAATACGTTATAAATATTAGGGGATTTATATGCTTTGACCACCATATTTCGATCAAGTAGCAGATTGTCCTCTTTGTAACATGGGAGATTAGAGCCTTTTCTTAGACTTTCAATTCCATTACACTGAGGCACAACCTTTCAACTGGTATTCTAGACCATGGACTACTGTTCTGCTGTACCTAGTCCAGGATGTTCCTCTGAGCAGTTTGTGTAAAAACAAAAGTAGCTCATTGGATTGAACTTAACCCCTTGTTGCACAGTTGTTAAAGTGGGCTGCAGAAGGACCATGGAGCAGTTCTAGCAGAAGAGTAGAAAAAGGCTGACCACAACGTTTTTTACAATGCCGGTCATATCAAGGACATTGTGTGCCTTGGATTATGCATGCAATATCCAACAAGATGTGCGCTTGGAAGAGATAAGATGGCTGAATGAAGAGCAGGTTGGAGAAGGGAGAGGAATCTTGCTAAGCCTGGACTGACTGTGGAAAGCGAGGGGAGGTGCCAATACTAACTTCTCGTTCACCTCCAGTTTGACTCCAGAGTCTCCAGCACGTGACTTGCTGAGCATTTCCTATTAGAAAAGAGATAGAAAGCAGTAAGATGAAATAGTGGCAGATAAGAGTATTTCCAGAAAAATCTGAATCTATGGCCACTAAAGTGGCGCAAACCACCTACTATTTCCAAGGACGTAAAAAACCTTTTGCTAGCACACAACTTTCATCAATGCAGGACTTTGCTCAGCACACAAGTACCCCCTCTAGAATGGTAAGCACTTCTCTGCTATGAGGTAATCATTTATTGAAGGTCCTTGGATTGAATACAAAGTAAAGAAAGTCTAATCTGGTCTTTAAAACATCATCCTCAGACACTTTTAAGTGGCAAAAGCATTGGTTTGACTTTGCAGTCAGATTGCACGTGTGGTGTTCTTACATGTAACTGCCCTTCACTCAGGCAAACTATTTTTGGTTGAGTATTATTTTTATTGAATCTTTGAAATCAGACAGATCAGAAAATTGCATGAAAGAGAATACATTGAAAAATGACAAACACTGTATATAATCTTACTAGTACAGCTGTGCAAATTGCAACAGTAAGTTGGTGAGTTAGATAAAAGGGTTTTAATGAGATGAATTATCCCTTTGACGCTCAAAAAAGGAAACACAATAATCAGCCACTATATATGTTTCCTTGTGCTGAGATGAGTTTATAGATCATGCTATGCAGTAAGCTGCTGCATAGTAACTTTGATTTCCAACTGGAATATTCAGCATTAGATAAAGGAACATAAGCTTACCTCTATCCTAACAGAAGCTGCTTCAATTGCGGCAGACGTTGCGGCCATCTCCTTGTCTACAAGGTCTCCCAGTTCTTCCTGCTTGATATCCAAGCCCTTGGGCCGCAACTCCTGTACATAAGGCGCAAGAAACAAGCAGAGACAATCACAGACCCTACACACGGACGCAGGAAGATAAATAAAGGTGGCAAGGACAGCTCCTACAGTCAGGGCACAGTTGCAAGAGGCAAGAGTGGCAGCTCCTACAGGGTACAGAAGGCAAGAGATGAAAATTGTAGCTTCTACAGAAAAGGCACACAGGGCAACCCATGAGAAGGAACATTGCAACATGCACAGGAATAGAGGTGAGAATCATTGCCACTGCAGTCAGGAAACAGAAGATAATGCGTTACAGTCACTTCCCCCCAAGACACAGAGACCACGATGTGAGAATATGGGGTCCTACCGAGAGGACACAGACAGCAAGTGATGACATTTACTTTCCTTACATGGCATATAAGACACGATGTGGGAAAAACTAGTTGCATACCTTTAGCAGTTTGAAACTCGATGCACAGAGGGTATATTATTTCATCTTTCATATTGCATTGACCATAGGCAGAGCCAGTATGGCTCAAGATGAAGTCAACTGTAAATCCACAATGCCCAGTACGTAACCACCATCTTTTTTCCCCCCATATTCTGAAAATGCACTGAGAACATCTTATCAAACCTCTCTTGTACTATGTACCACTCCCAATCACTCTGAGGGGACATTGTCAATTTAAAACAGTTTCAAGCTAAAGTTGTAGTGTTTCAATAAGCTTATTTTGTTGTGTGAGTCTATTTAGGATTAACATGCTGCGCAAAGATTATGGAACAATATCTCCCCATTATGGTTATTAAGAAACAGCACAAATAGATAAATGTTGTAACCATCTACTTTCACTGAGTTTTTATTCTTGACTGAGAATCTACACAATGTTTTCTAAATGTGTGCGCCAAAGACCATGTAGCTGCTGCAAACGTGTCATTAAGCAATTAATTTCCAGTGTAAGCCAAAAAAGCCCTTTTCATTCTCGCTGAATGTGCTCTGAGACTCTTTAACAGTGTTTTACCTGCTAAAGTTTAACATAATCGAATTGTCTCCACAACTGATCTTGCAATGGTACTGAATTCTGCATTGGAAAAAATTAAACACCACGTATACTGTTTTTAACTCCAATAAACCGATTTGCTTTGTTAACAGTTCTAGAGTCGACCTTGTACGTATATACTGTATAAATGTGCACCCATCATGTTTCTGCTGTAACCATCAAAGTATGGAATGGTGGCCTGATTTTCTTCTCTTTATTATGGTGTTCTGAATCCCATATTTTAAGTTTCTCCACTTTGTGACTGACAACATCTTCTTACAAGTCATATAAAAACAGTCCACTTTGCTTCGTAAGCCATTTTTTTTTGGTTCCAAGTGTAAAACAGCATATTGTATCGGGTGGATCCATAATGTTCCCATAGTATTGGTATAACTTCTTCTCAGGTTGCCTTTAAGCTTTGTCACTTTACCTAACTGTTTAAAATCCCAAAGGAATTTGCGACGATCGAGTATACAGAATATATCCCCTGATATTCCTCCTTCAGAGGCACTTCCTGTATAACATCCTTGACTAATACATTTTGAACTTCTCCAATAGGAGACAAACATGATGTGATTTCATTCAAATAATTTTGTGTAGAACCATGAAACTAAGAAGTAAATTAAATATTTAAAACTGTATTTATATTCAAGAATACATAACGTACTACTCAGTTAGCACAGTAATTGCATATATTGTGTGGATCGAGGCATAGCATTTGAGATTTAGTACCATCAGTTTAGTTCTAACCTTATGTAAAGTGCTCTGGATATATTACCCTAGTTTAAAGCGAAAGACCCTTGCAGCCTAAAGTCTTTATCAAAATGCACATACCCACAAATGCCTAATAGAGCACATACCTAAAATAATTCAAGGACCTGCTGCAGTTGTGTCATCTCTGTGCAATAATAGCACTCATTTGCCTGATGTTATCTATACCCATTTTTTATGTCTCAAACTTCCCCCTACCAAGCAATAGTTGTGGGGTTCAATCTGCCAGTTTCCAGAATTTTCGGAACCTCTTTGGCTTTGGGCTCTGCCACTACCGGTTCAACAAAAGGGAAGCTTGTATTTAGTAGAATATTGCCAAGGAATGGTCGACAATTGCCGCCCAATTTTTGTTGCAGTCAGTACCTTTTCTACCCATTTTTGCTCTCAGCCCTGAGGTTTTCTTTGAGTTGGCACTCACCTACAGTATGTTTTCCTAGTTTGTAATGCTCCCCTGGTTCCAGCCATATTGTTATCTTTTTTAGGGATACGTTAACTGGCCAATGGATAGGCTGCTATTTTTGATTTAACTTCAGGCTAACAATGTTAACCATTCATGCTTTCTTTGTACTGAGCCTGTACCCACCTGTCTGCTTGTGGCATCTGCCGTATGAAGCAACAGCTTTAAACAGGTACTGAGTATGGTTTTTACTTTCAAAACAATGCCTGGCTGTCTTTTTAAGCTTACTGAGAATATGTCGTATTAACTCTTCAATTCCTTTCCTTCTTGGTGTCCATAGGGACTTATGAGAGCTGTGGCAATTGCTGTACATCATTTAACAGCTGCAGACTTGTCTATTTTTTACTCACTGCATCCAGTTTTACTTTTTGATGCGGTGGAGGGATTGCAGTAGCTATTGAATTTTCAAGATCTTTTTCACTGCTGTTACTATTAGGAAGTCTGGTTTGACATGTGCCTTGATGTACAGAGTTGTCTTGTGGATGTGCCATGTATTTCTGCTGATCTCTTGACTTAACTGCATAGGCTGATATAGGATGTTTAGAAGGAAAATGCTACTTACCCAGCAGGCATCTGTTCTTGGCATGTAGAGCTGTAGAGTCGCATGCTGTGCATAGCCTGCCATCTAGTGTTGGGTTCGGATGTTTGCACTTTGTTTTTGTTCGCAGAAGTCTTTTCCAGTCACGAGGTAGGTGACTCCTCCTTTCGGTGATAGTGCGCATGGGCATCGACTACATTGTTACATTGTTTGCCGCAGAGGGTGATGCACAAGTTACTAACTTGTGTAACGATATATCTGTAAGAGACAGTAGTTAGTGATAGATTCCTTACCTTAGAATATCCCCAGGCGTCAGGCTGGATCCGGAAAGTTTTGCGTAGCAGTACCCTTGCGCGTCGGTAGGCGGCGTCGTGCGGCTCCGCGTCCGTCGTCGGCGTCGTGATCGCCGGGATGACGTCGCGGGCAGCACTTAGGCGCCGCCCCTGCGCGCTGACGTCAGTTCTGTACACGACTTTCCGCGCCAGGAACGCAGAGCCATGCAAGAAGCTGACACAGGTGTCTGAAAAATACTAGGGCCCTGAAAGGGATGTCCTTAACCCTAGAAATCAGTTCGCAGAACGGGGAGGATGGGTGGGCGGTAAGGAATCTATCACTAACTACTGTCTCTTACAGATATATCGTTACACAAGTTAGTAACTTGTGCATCTGAAAGAGACACGTTAGTGATAGATTCCTTACCTTAGAATAGATACCCCAGCAATACCAACCCCGGTGGTGGGTCTGCGAACAAAGATCAGACAAGGAAGTCCTGGAGGACAGAACGGCCAAAGAAGCCGTCCCTCCGGACCTGACTGTCAAGGCAGTAATGCTTAGTAAACGTGTGCAGCGAGGCCCACGTAGCTGCCTGACAGATAACCGGCAGCGGAACACCGCGGCCCAAGGCCGTGGTAGCAGCCGTTGCCCTGGTGGAATGGGCACGCAGCCCAACAGGAGGCTCCTTCTTGGCCAAAGAATAGCAGGTCTTGATGCACAAGGTAACCCAGCGGGAGACGGTCCTCTTGTGCACCGCCCGACCTTTTTGGCGCCCACGTAGCCAACAAAGAGCTGGTCATCCACCCGGAAGTGTTTTGTGCGGTCGATATAGAAGGAGAGCGCACGTTTTGGGTCCAGACGGTGGAGCCTCTCTTCCTCTCTGGAAGGATGCGGAGGCGGAAAGAAGGTGGGCAAAGTGATGGTCTGCCCAATGTGGAAAGCAGTAACCACCTTTGGCAAGAAGGACGGACGCGTCCGAAGAACAACCTTGTCTGGATGAACAGACAGAAAGGGAGGTTTGCAAGATAGAGCCTGGAGCTCACTCACCCGCCGAGCGGAGGTGATGGCCACCAGAAAGGCAGTCTTCAGAGTCAGAAGACGAAGAGGACAGTTATGCAGAGGCTCAAAGGGAGCGCACATTAAAAGGTAAGAACCAAGTTCAAGTCCCACTGAGGCATTACAAACGGAACAGGAGGGAAGAGGTGAGTAATGCCTTTTAAGAACCTGTTAACAACAGGGGACTTGAAAAGGGAGGGCTGATCAGGGAGCCTGAGGAAGGCCGAGATAGCACAAAGATAACCCTTGATGGTACCCAGGGCAGAACCCTGTTGGGCCAGAGAGAGAAGGAACAGAAGGACCTCAGAAAGAGGGGCAGAAAGGGGATTCACAGCCTTTGCTGTGCACCATGCCACAAATTTGTTCCACCTGCAGGCGTATACCACCTTAGTGGAGGGACGCCTGGCTGCCAGAATCACATCACAAACTTCGGGAGGCAAGTCGAAAGGAATCAACTGCCGCCGCTCAATCTCCACGCAAGCAGGTGTAGACTGGACAGGTTCGGGTGGAGGACCGTCCCCTGCTGCTGCGACAGAAGATCCTCCCGAAGAGGCAGACGGATCGGGGATCTATGCTCATATTGAGTAGCTCGGGATACCAAACTCTTCGAGCCCAGTCCGGAACCACAAGAATGACTTGGGCCCGGTCGTGCCGAATCTTCTTCAACACTCTGGGTAGAAGTGGTATAGGCGGAAAGGCGTACAACAGACCGCAACTCCACTCGCGACGAAAAGCGTCGCCGAGCGAGTGCCGCCTTGGAAATTCCAACGCGCAGAACTGATGACATTGCGCGTTCTCTTCGGTGGCGAATAGATCTAACCAAGGCTCTCCCCACTGTAGAAAGAGTCCTTGCGCCACTTCCGAGTGAAGACGCCATTCGTGATCCATCATGCACCTGCGGCTGAGTTCGTCCGCCCTGGCGTTCAGAGAACCTGCCAGGTGTTGAACCATCAGGAACATGCCCTGATGTTCCAGCCATGTCCAGAGGCGCAGAGCCTCCTGACAAAGGGTCCAAGACCCCACCCCGCCCTGTTTGTTGCAGTACCACATGGCGGTGGTGTTGTCTGTGAACACCTGCACTACCTTCCCTTTGACAGAGGGAAGGAATGCCTTGAGTGCAAGCCGGATCGCCCGGAGCTCCAGAAGGTTGATATGGAGCCGGGACTCCGCCGGAGACCAGAGGCCTCTGATCTCCGCCTCTCCCATGTGACCGCCCCATCCCAGAAGGGACGCGTCCGTCACAACTGTATGCTCTGGCTGGGGAAGGAGAGGGATCTGCCCATGACCCATTGCCGGTTCGAGAGCCACCACTGCAACTGTTTTGCAGTCCCCTCCGAGATCTGGACGTGATCGGACAGGTTGCCCTGGTGCTGCGCCCACTGGAACTTCAGGTCCCACTGCAGAGCCCGCATATGCCATCTGGCATGATTGACCAGCAGGATGCAGGAGGCCATGAGGCCCAGCAGCCTCAGGGTCATCCGTACCGAAACCCAGGATAAAGGCCGAAAGATCGGAATCATAGCCTGAATATCCCGGACTCGCCGTTCGGGAGGATAGGCCCGAAACTGCGTCGTGTCCAGAACTGCTCCGATGAAAAGGAGCTGTGGAGAAGGAATTAGATGCGACTTCGGCACATTGATGGAGAACCCCAGCGAGTGCAGGAGTTCGGCCGTAGTCTGGAGGTGGGAGACGACTGCCTGGGACGAGCCCGCCTTCAGCAGCCAGTCGTCGAGGTAGGGGAAGACTGAAACCCCTGCCCGGCGCAGATGAGCTGCGACCACCGCCATCACTTTCGTGAACACCCGAGGGGCACTTGTAAGGCCAAAGGGGAGCACGGTGAACTGAAAATGCTCGGGGCCTACCGTGAACCGGAAGGTAACGCCGGTGGGCCGGCAGGACGGGGATGTGGAAATACGCGTCCTGCAAGTCCAACGCTACCAACCAGTCTCCAGGGTCGAGGGCAGTCAAGACCTGAGCTAGGGTGAGCATCTTGAACTTCTCCTTCCGGAGGAAGCGATTGACGTTCCGGAGGTCCAAGATAGGACGCATGTCCTCCTTGTCCTTTTTGGGCACCAGAAAGTAGTGGCAGTAGCAACCACGCCCTACTTCTGGGGTCGGAACATGCTCGATGGCCCTCTTGGTCAAGAGGGCCGTGACTTCCTTCCGTAGAAGCACCAAGTGATCCCCTGACATGCGGTGGAATTGAGGTGGCATGGCTGGGGGGTGGTCTCGAAGGGGAGGGAGTAGCCCCTTCGGACAATGTCCAAGACCCACCTGTCCGAGGTGATGGTGCGCCAGTGGGGAAGGTGATGGCGGACCCTGCCCCTACTGGCGTGCCGTGCACCTGAAAGGAGGGACTAGGAGGGCTTGGAGGCCGCGGACGGGTTGGAGGTGGTGGCCTGACCCGCACGCTGGTTGCCCGATCCGCCACGGCGGAATCCACGTCCTCGGCCACGCGAAGACGCCTGCTGCGCGGGCCGGTGGCTGGGCTGCTGACGTGAAGGGGCGCCCTACCGTGGCCACGATAGGGGCGAAAAGCAGAAGGTAGCGGAGGGCGTGTAGCAGAAAGGCCCAGGGACTTTGCAGTAGCCCGTGAGTCCTTAAAGCGCTCCAACGCATGGTCTGCTTTGGACCCAAAAAGACCGACTCCATCAAAGGGCATGTCCATGAGAGTATTCTGGACATCCCCTGAAAAACCAGTGGTTCTCAGCCAGGCGTGGCGCCGGAGCGCCACCGTCGTTGCAATCGACCTGCCCAGCGAGTCGGCGGTGTCAAGGCCACAACGGATAGTGTATTTGGCCGCATCCCTTCCTTCCGCAATGGCGCGGGAAAGCAGTGCCTGGACCTCCTCAGGGCACTGGGGCAAAACATCCGCCACCGAATCCCACAGGGAGTGGGTATATCGGCCCAAAAGACAAGCGGTGTTAACGGACCGCAAGCCAGCACTGGAGGAAGAAAACCTTTCTTCCCAAACTGATCCAGGCGTTTGGATTCCCTATCCGGAGGAGCGGTAGGGAAGGCGGTTTGGGAAGCGGAGGCTTGGACAACCAAGCTCTCAGGAGTGGGGTGGACAGAAAGAAACAGGGGGTCGCCCGGAGCGGGGCGATGGCGTCGTGACACGTTCCGATCCACAGGAGCCCCTGTGTTGGGCTTGGACCAGGCGCCCAAAAGAACGTCAGTGAGGGCGTCGTTAAACGGCAGCACAGTCTCCGCAGAGGAGGCTGCCGGCTGAAGCACCTCTGTCAAGATGTTAGGCTTGACCGTCAAAGTAGGGAGCTGGAGACGTAAGGCCCCAGCAGCCCTACGCAACACCGTACCAAAATTGGCCCCCTCCTCCGTAGCCACGGGAGGAGACAGCATGCCAGTGTCAGGAGAAGTATCCAGACCACTGGCCTCCCCTAGACTCTCTGTCCAGTCCTCATCATACTGACAGTTGCGCGTCAGAGGGTCATCAGACCCCTCCCAGTCCTCCTGGTCCTCCTCTGGTTCAAAATAAGGAGGAGGAGGGACATTTGGGACCCAAGGTCCCATCGGCGCCGGAGCCGGCGTCGAGCGACGTCGCTCCGGGTCCATGTCCGGAGCCGGAAGGAACTGGGGGACGACGCCGCCCGGAGCCCAGGGCGGCGTCGAGAACGGCACCGGAGACATCGGCGCCGGCGGAGGTGTCGTGAGGTCGACCGGCGTCGATGGGGGTTGTGGAGCCGGGATCGAGGCCGGGGCCGAAGCCGGAGCCGGGATCGAGGCTGGAGGCTCGGGCGACGCCGGGGCCGCCGGCGACGCCGGAGCAACCCCATCAGGGCCCGCGGGGCCCGAAGGCGCACCGGAGGGGCCTGAAGGCCCGAAGAGGCGGGCCATGGCCGACAGGAACTCCTGTACCTTGGCCGGATCCGCCCCCGAACCCGGGAAGGGCGGGTATGACGGGGCGACTCCACAGGCAAGTCCGGGGCCGCGGGGCGGGGACGGTGCCGGGAGGGGCCTCAGCCGAGTCGCGAGACCGGCGAGGCGAAGTCCGAGAGCGACGATGCTTCTTGGACTTCTTGTGCTTAGACTTACCGGACGAAGAAGTCGACGACCGGTGTGCACTCCGCGAGCGACCCCTGGACCTCTCACGCGACCGGGGCTTCCGCGGAGCCGAATGCCGGGCCTCGAGGAGCTTTCGAGACCGCTCTCGCAAAGCTTTCGGGTTGAGGGCCTGGCATTCGGGACAAGACTCGGTGTCGTGGCCTCGGCCGAGGCAGAAGAGACACTCCCAATGCGGGTCGGTGACGGACATCATCCGCGCACAGGCGCCGCATCGCTTGAAGCCGGGCATCCCTACGACACCTTAAAGTTGGAAAAACCAGTGAAAAAATCACCAAAAAGTATGGTCAAAAATTGACCAGGGCACTGCTCTTCCCGGATCTGCGCTTGCTGGCGCGGAAAAGAAGAACTGACGTCAGCGCGCAGGGGCGGCGCCTAAGTGCTGCCCGCGACGTCATCCCGGCGATCACGACGCCGACGACGGACGCGGAGCCGCACGACGCCGCCTACCGACGCGCAAGGGTACTGCTACGCAAAACTTTCCGGATCCAGCCTGACGCCTGGGGATATTCTAAGGTAAGGAATCTATCACTAACGTGTCTCTTTCAGATAATGGAGTTAGTAAGAGTAGTAAGAGATGTCCATGTATGTATGTATGTATCTAAGTAAGATGTAACTGCAACAGGTATAGGTACCCGGGGAGGCGGGTGGGAGCATGTGACTCTACAGCTCTACATGCCAAGAACAGATGCCTACTGGGTAAGTAGCATTTTCCGTTCGAGGCATGTGAGCTGTAGATCACATGCTGTGCATAGACTAAAAAGCAGTTATCTCCCAAAGCGGTGGCTAATCTGTAGCTGTTGCAGTGGTCTGAAATAGTGTATGTAAAACTGCTTGGCCCACACTAGCTTGCTGTCTTGCTAACACATCTACACAATAGTGTTTTGTGAATGTGTGAGGTGTAGACCATGTTGCAGCTTTGCAGATATCATCTATGGTTATGTTTCCTAGAAATGCCATAGAAGTCCCTAGTTTGCGAGTGTAGTGTGCTCTAGGGGAATTGTTAAAGTTCTTTTGCTTTTGCATAGCATATCTGAATGCATTTTACTATCCACCTTGCAATGCCTGACTTTGATATTGGATTGCCTTTATGTGGTGGAGCAAAAGCGACAAATAGTTGTTTTGTTTTGCGAAAAGGTTTTGTCCTTTCTCTATAGTAAAGAATTGCTCTTTTCACATCTAAAGTGTGTAAAGCATGTTCTGCCACAGAATCTGGTTGAGGGAAGAACACAGGCAACTTAACAGATTGGTTGATGTGAAAGGCAGAAATTACCTTTGGTAAAAATTTTGGATTGGTCCGAAGAACCACTTTGTTTTGATGTATTTGTAAGAATGGTTCTTGTATGGTTAGTGCCTGGATCTCACCCACTCTCCTCAGAGATGTGATAGCTATGAGGAAAGCTACCTTCCAAGTAAGAAATTGTATTTCACATTTATGCAATGGCTCAAAGGGTGGACCCATTAGCCTTGTGAGGACGATGTTGAGATTCCACAATGGAGCAGGTGGAAGTCTTGAAGGAATGATTCTTTTAAGACCTTCCATGAATGCTTTGATGACAGGCACTCTAAAAAGAGACAGATGTTGTCTGTTTTGTAGGTATGCAGCTATTGCAGCAAGATGTAAGCGTATGGAAGAATACGACAAATTGAAACGCTGTAGATCTAATAAATAGCAGATGATATTTTGAACTGACGCGTCCAGTGGATCTATGTGATTGTTATTACAGTAGATCACAAATCGCTTCCACTTTGCTGCATAGCATGCTCTTGTGGTAGGACGTCTAGCCTCTTTGATAATGCTCATGCATTCTGGCGGAAGATTGAGGTAACCAAACTCTAGGATTTCAGGTGCCAGATCGCAAGGTTGAGATGGCTGGGATCTGGGTGTCTTATCTCTCCATGGCTCTGAGTGAGCAGATTGGGAGTGAGGTGTAGTTTTTGATGAGGAACTACGGAGAGCTCCAACAGGGTTGTGAACCAGGGTTGTCGGCCCCATGTGGGAGCAACTAGGATTAATGTCAGGGACGCTTGTCTGAGCCTCCGAACTACTAATGGAATGAGTGGGAGAGGCGGAAAAGCGTAGGCAAATATCCCGGACCAATTCATCCATAGTGCACTGCCCTTGGACAATGGGTGTGGATGTCTGGATGCGAAGTTTGGGCATTTTGCGTTTAGGTTTGTGGCGAACAGATCTATGTCTGGAAATCCCCACATTTGGAAGAATGGGAGGAGAACTTGAGGGTGGAGTTCCCATTCGTGGATCTGTTGTCTTTGACGACTGAGCAGATCTGCAATCTGATTGTTTACTCCTGGAAGGTGTTCTGCAAGGAGAAACATTTTTTGAAGTATGGCCCATCTCCAGATGGTCTGTGCTAGTTGTGACAGCTGGAGAGAGTATGTTCCCCCCATGTTTTTGTATGTAGTACATTGCTGTCATGTTGTCTGTACGGATTAGGACAGTTTTGCCTACTAGATGAACTTGAAACGCTTTGAGCGGTAGAAAAATCGCTAGCAGCTCTAGATGATTTATGTGAAGCTGCTTTTGCTGCAAGCTCCACATACCCTGAATTGTATGTATCTGGAGATGAGCTCCCCAACCAGTGAGCGATGCGTCTGCTGTTAGCACTATCTGTGGAACCGGGTCGATGAAGGGCCGCCCTTTTGAAAGGTTTTGTGTGCTCCACCACTACAGAGAGCGATGGGTGCGGCCGTCCACCAACACTAGATTTGATAATAGACCCTGAACCTGGTTCCACTGACGCGCTAAGCACTCCTGAAGGGGACGCATGTGAAGTCTTGTTATGTTATGTTATAAAATTCTTATAAAGTGCAAGTACATCGATTTGTTTCATGGCGCTGCTCTAGGAGATACCGGAGCCCTACTGAGTTAATCGTATGCTTGTGTGAACAACCGTGTCTTGAGAAGTTTTCTAAACCTCAAGAGGTCAGTGCAAGATCTGATGTCAGAAGGGAGGGAATTCCAGAACCTGGGTGCCAGTACTACGAACCTGCAGCCGCCCTGTCGCTTCAATTTGTAGGAAGGTGTCACCAGGAGGTTCATATGAGCTGAGCGTAGGTTGTGAGTGGGTATGTGCCTTTGAATAAGGGCAGCGATGAATTTGGGACTCATGCCATACAAGGATTTGAAGATAAGGCAGCCAAATTTGAAGGCACATCGCTGTAAAATGGGAAGCCAGTGCAACTTCCTCATGAGAGGGGTGACATGTTGCCATCTAGGCTGCCGGAATATCAGTCTAGCAGCCTGGTTCTGCACCAATTGCAGTCTTTTAGTTAAATATAGTGGTATGCCAAAGTATAAAGAATTGGCATAGTCTATATGAGATATGACCGTGGCTAGAACCACCTGCATCAGTGCTTCCTGAGTGAGAAGTCTACTGATCTTTCTTATCTTCCTTCGCTGAAAGAAGCAGGTTGAAATAACTGATCCAATTTGAGTTCTCATAGTGATGCCATGGTCGACCGTGTCAAATTCCGCAGCGAGATCCAACAGTACCAGGGCCTGCGGAGAGCCTTTGTCGGCTTCCTTCCGAAGTGTGTCCAACACGGTCAGTATCACTGCCTCTGTTGAGTGGGCTGGCCGAAACCCTGCTTGGTGAGGGTCCAGATATTCAGACCCTTCGATAAAGGCACAGAGGCATTTGGCCACGTGAGACTCAAGTACCTTGGCCAAGTAAGGGAGCAACGAGATCGGACGGTAGTTAGTCAGAGTCTGGGGATCAGCCCCTGGTTTTTTTAATAG
The DNA here is from genome assembly GCA_963921515.1 of Calotriton arnoldi. Lineage (NCBI taxonomy): Eukaryota > Metazoa > Chordata > Amphibia > Caudata > Salamandridae > Calotriton > Calotriton arnoldi. Next base: position 1,718,379 of record CAWUFW010001879.1, on the reverse strand, counting down.
GGGGACGATGATTGCTTCTTTAAAGGCTCTGGGGACGCAACCCTGAGATAATGAATCGTTCAAAAGGGAGAGGGCCGGCCCGGGGAGTGCAGTGAAAGCTTCTTTTAAAATATGGGGCGACCAGCAGTCCCTGGGTGATCCAGATTTTACTTTTGTCAATAAGTCCAGAAATACTTGGTAGCTTATTGTCGGGAATTGCTTGAGGGAGCAAAGATTCCTCGGCTTTGATGGAGCTGCCTCAAAAGTAGGACATGTAGGAATACTGGCTTTGATCATTGTGATTTTATCAATAAAAAAAGTATTCAAAGAGTTACAGAGTGCTTGAGAGGGCATAGGTTTTATAGTGACTGTCAGGGTTGGACAGTTCGTTGACGATAGAAAATATTTCTTTTGAACTGTTGGTGGAGCTCAGGATTTTTGAACAGAAATAGGCGGCCTTGGTTGTTAAGATCGATTTTTTGTATTCCTTCAAGGAGGCTAAATAAGTCTGTTTTTTATCAGGAGAGTAATTACGTCTTCACCTCCTTTCAGATTGGCGTAGGGCAAGTTTTTGAGCTTTTAGGTCAGTGGAGAACCATCCCTGGGCATCATGGCACCTAGCCAATCTAATTTTCCGAATGGGGGGCATGTTCATTGCTAGCCGCTAATAGCCATGCTGTGAGATTTTCCTCGCTGAGGTTGATAGATGATTGGTTAAGTGGGACTGTGTCGGCCAATGTATTATGGAAAACATTTCTATCGATGCCATTCCAATTCCTTGCCATCGCCCCTTCCGTAGTTGGGGGTTTAGCCGTAGTAATATTGTTAATGGCGAACTTTATTAAGTGATGGTCAGACCATGTGCAAGGAGAGACCGTCAGTACGGACACTATTAGATTGGCGGTCCAGACATGGTCAAGTATGTGTCCCTTGGTATGTGTAGCAGAGGACACCTGCTGAGTAAAATTTAGCCCAGTAAGTAGGTCGGTTAATTCTGCGGAATGGGGTCCTCCCAGCGTATCATTGGCCCAATAATTAAAGTCGCCAATCAGCAGGATTTTAGCATGGTTGGTTATTAGATGGGCTACCTGTTCGCCCAAGAATTGGGGAAACAGGGGCATGTTTTGGGGGGGGCCTGTATAGCAGTACACAAATTAGGGGGGCTGAAGCCGACTCCAATTTGATGACGAGATTGTCCACCAAGGTTAGACCTAGCGGGGTTAACGCAGTAAATTTCAGTTCCTGGCGTATAATGGCAGCTACTCATCCACCGATTTTTCCTGGTGGACGATTCGCCTGGAGGATATAGTAGTTATAGGGAAGTGCGGCCAAGATATCGGGGGCGGACTCCGATGATAGCCAGGTTTCCGATAGCAAGAGAATGTCTGGTTGCTCCGAGTCCAGTAGAAGACATATGTCCAGCTTATGTTTTGCCAGTGAACGAGTGTTGAAATAAAGGATTGATAGCACAGGGGGCCTATATTTATCCTGGTTCTGGGTGTTTCCTGTTTCATGGGGGGAAAGGGCGAGTTCCGGGAAAGGAGGCCCTAGTTTCCATGATCCCATTCTTGATCAGATTAAGGCCAATAGAAGGAATGAGTCGGTATTTTCCCGTATGAAGCAGTTTTAGTTCAGACAAGGAGTAGGATAAGATTTGGGCATAATAACTGGCCCCGGATGGCCGTGGACGGGCTTGCCTTTGGCGCGTCCGCTGCGCTCCCGCGCTGCAGCCGGCATAAAATGTCCGGTTGCGCCTTAGCCCCGCCCTCGCCGATTGGACGCCCCTGATGGGCGTTTCCCAGGAAGTTACTGAACGGCTGAAAGGAGTCAGGCAGCCGATTAGGCAAGTTCGTTCAGGTAGGATTTAACAAACATCAAATTCAATACACTTTGGTCAAAGTTAAAAGCAGTTTTTAAAAGCACTATGGTTTCAGAAAGCAATCGGGCAGAGCGCAGACCTAAAGCGCCTGCTCCCGCGCTGCAGCCGGCATTAAATGTTCGGTTGCGCCTTAGCCCCGCCTCCCGCCCTCGTCGATTGGATGCCCCTGATGGGCGTTTCCCAGGAAGTTACTGAACGGCTGAAAGGAGTCAGGCAGCCGATCAGGCAAGTTCGCGCAGGTAGGATTTAACAAACATCAAATTCAATACACTTTGGTCAAAGTTAAAAGCAGTTTTTAAAAGCACTACGGTTTTAGAAAGCAATCGGGCAGCAGCGCAGACCTAAAGCGCCTGCTCCTGCGCTGCGTTAGGGACTATTAGTATGCAAGACGCCATCATCCCCAGCAACTGCATGAACACTCGAGCTGGTAATGAGTGTTGAGGTTGGAACTGGCAGAGTAGAGTCCGCATGTTGCGGATTCTGGCCGGATTGGGATAGGCCAAAGCCTTTTGTGTGTCTATTGTGGCTCCCAGACACGCCTGTGTGTTGGATTGCTGTAGATGAGATTTGGACAGATTCACTGGGAACCCAAGATCGTGGAGCAACTGCACTGTTTTGAGAGTGTGATGGAGACAGCTTTTTTGCGAGTTGGCTTTTATGAGCCAATCGTCCAGATATGGGAAAACGTGAATGTGTTGTCTTCGAAGATGAGCTGCGACTACTGCTAAACACTTGGTGAAAACTCTGGCTGCGGTAGTTACTCCGAATGGAAGCACCTTAAACTGATAATGTTGTCCTGCTACTACGAACCTTAGGTACTTGCGATGAGCAGGATGTATTGGGATATGGAAATAGGCGTCCTTTAAGTCCAGAGTGGACAGAAAGTCGCTTTGTTGAAGGAGCGGAAGTACTTGCTGGAGAGTGACCATGTGAAAGTGGTCTGATTGAATGTATAGATTTAGTTCTCTGAGGTGTAGTATAGGCCTGAGAGAACCGTCCTTCTTGAAAATTAAAGTATAGGGAGTATACTCCGGTCCCTTGATGTTTTAATGGGACTGGCTCTATTGCTCCTTTTCCTAACAGAGATTGAACTTCTTTTTTTTAGAAAGGAAAGATGTTCCTGTGACATTACATGTGATCTTGGAAGAATGTTTGGGGGAGTGTCTGTAAGTTCCATGCAATAACCATATTGGATCATTTGTAGAACCCATTTGTCTGAGGTGATGGTGTTCCAGACAGGGAGAAATTGAGAGAGACGTCCCCCTACAGAAGTGGAATGATCGGGGGGTAGCGGAAGGAAGTCACTGTTTGTTATTTGCAGGGGAAGTGCTTGTGGAGTTGCCTCTGCCTCTTCCCTTACCATTGTTTCCTCTAAAACCTCCTCTAAAATATCCTCTTGATGAGGGCGATTGGTTGTTGCCCTTGTAAGAGGAGGAGGGATTCTCTGTAGTAACAGTTTTGGAACCACCCCTGTAAAAGGAGCGGCGAAAGGAACCTCTATTAGCAGGTAATTGTAAAGCCCCCATGGACTTTGCGACCTCTGTGTCCTTTTTCATTTTCTCCAGCAAGGTGTCAACTGCTGGACCAAAGAGGTGTTCCTTATCAAAAGGTTGATTAAGAATGGAGGCCTGTACCTCAGGTTTGAAACCTGATATTCTTAACCATGCGTGTCTGCGTAGCAACACGCTTGTGTTTACTGTGCGTGCTGCTGTGTCTGCTGCATCTAATGCACATTTGATGGAGGTATTGGTAATGAGTTTTCCTTCTTGTATAAGATCATTTGCCTTAGATTTATGCTCATCCGGCAGATATTGGATACGTTTTTCTAGCTCATCGTGATGAGCACTATCATATCTTGCTAGCAAAGCCTGAGCATTGGCGATGCACCAGTGATTAGTTGCTTGAGAAGCTACCCTTTTACCAGAGGCATCAATTAACTTGGACTCTTTATCAGGAGGAGGGGCCTCACCTGTTGTTTGTGAATTTGCTCTTTTACGAGCATTAGAGACCACCAAAGAGTCTAAGGGCAGATGACCCTTGATGTAAGCAGGGTCAGTAGGTGCTGGTTTATATTTTTTCTCAACCCTGGGCGTGATGATTCTTGCCCTGACAGGGTCTTTGAAAACCTCATCTGCATGCTTAAGCATTCCCTTAAGCATTGGTAATGTGTGTGTTGTTTTTTTGAGTGGAGCTTTAGGTCTCAAATAAGAAGTCTTCCTCTAAAGTCTCTTTATGTAGTTCCACCCCATGATAGTGAGCAGCCCTATTAAGAAGCTCAATATAACCTATATTGTCATCAGGAGGTGATGGCCTGGATGGATACAAGTCAGGGTCAGTGTCTGTGTGTGGATCAGTATTATAATCCTCCCATGGGTCAACATCTTGTGGCCTTTTGTCATACTCATCCCCATCCCCCTCATCCTGCGGGTCAGGTGATAGTGGTGGTGAATTAGTGGGGGTAATGAGTAGTTGAGGATTAGTAGGTGAAGGGGGTGGAACACAAGGTGGTGATGGGTTTGTACCCACATTCCTTTTCTTCAGGGGTATATGATGCTCATCCTGATGTGCCAATTTCCTTTTTTCAGGCAATTTCGCATGGATATGTCCAGTGTCTGGGTTGATAACCAGTTCTTTTTGTTTCGGATCCGGAGGTGGAACATCGGACCGAAACTCTTTAGTTGCTGTCTTTTTCACCGAAGATTTAGGCTTGGACAAAGATGGAAGATGGACATGCTTGGTTTTCGGCTCGGTGCCGGTAGGGGGCCGACTCGATCCCGAGCCGGAAGGCTTTTCTTTGTGTTTTGGCGCCGGGCCAGCGGGCTGGGTGCTCGAAACCTTTTCTCAGGCAGAGGAAGGACCGGACCCGTTTTCTGTTTTGGTTGTTGGGGCAAGGGGGTTTCTGTACTCACGGTACGCTGACCCAGTGTTACTTGCTCCTCGTCTTCCATGTCGAAGTCGGCTTCGGACATGGAGACATGTTCTTCTTCCTTGGCTCCTTGAGCGCGTTCTTGGTCGGAATATTCTCCGAAGATGTCCCATACAGAGCCGCCTTGGTGTTGCATTTCGTGATGTCGAGCCCGACGGTCACGGAGTGTCTTCTTCGATCGAAACGATTGGCACGCGTCGCAGTCTTTCTCGTCGTGTTCCGGGGACAAACAGAGATTGCACACTTCGTGCAGGTCGGTGCGCTGAAATTTGGCGCGACACCCGGGACAGAGCTTGAATGGAGTCCGTTCCATCGACTGCTAGCGAGCCTGGCGCGGGTAGGCCCAACGGCTCTCCATGAGTTTTCGGATCGAAGATTCTTGGTTTGAAACGATACGCGGAGAATATGAAACGAGAAACAATACCATCGAGGGTAGTGGACTGCGCGTCGAAGGGAACCCGAGAAACGGTGCCGAACCGGAGCGCAGCAATTCACATCCGAATCCGATGGCGGAAAAAAACAATCTAACAATGGAGTCGATGCCCATGCGCACTATCACCGAAAGGAGGAGTCACCTACCTCGTGACTGGAAAAGACTTCTTCGAACAAAAACAAAGTGCAAACATCCGGACCCAACACTAGATGGCAGGCTATGCACAGCATGTGATCTACAGCTCACATGCCTCGAACATGTATTTACCATATTGTACTATACTAAATAACAATGGTAAGCATTGACTTCATCTCTGTGTTGAGTGAAGAGTTTGGATAATTATTTGTCTGTGGTTATCGGGTGCCCACGTTAATGTGCTCCCGTATTTGCTCCTCCTCCAGATCCTCATGCAAATTGTCTTCATTCTCTTTTGTTTGTGATACCAATCTCTACTTCCCATCTTTCATCCTTCTCCTCATACTTGCAACCTGTGGAGATTTTGCAGGCGTGTTTGTGTGATCTGTAGTCCCTGGCTCAATTTGTTCTCTTTGCCTTTTTCTTTGGCATCTTATTTGCCTTTATTACATCTTCAAAATACTCTTTCTTATGAACCAAAAAGATATTTTGTCTTTTGATTAGCAAATCATTTGGTGACACCGGCATAACATGAAGTCTCCAGGTTCAACATGACGGAGCAATTATTTGGGGCCTTTCTACATCCCAAGATTGTATTTAATCCTTTAAGTTCAATTTGTTTTGTCTCCAAAAGGCGATAGTCAGACAGAGACTCTGTTATTTTAAGTCTTTTCAACCATAACAAAAGTTTTTCTTAACTGTTCTTATGGTTGTAAATTTACGAAACCATGGTTTATTCCATTTTCAAACCAGATTATTCCCAAATGTGTCTCTTTTGCCCCTTCAACATCCGACAGACCCCTCCCTGTCAGGTAAGATCTATATCCTGTGAACTGTAGCCATAAGAGTGCTGAATCGAATCTGTGTGCATTGGCGGAGTAAGCTTAACACTTTCTCTAATTTTCAATGACGTGGTCTGAATTTGGAATAATGAACACACTCATCTCTCTCATCATCATGAAGACCAAAATTGCATAATCAATGCTCGTCATTCAATGCAACTTTTCAATAACAACCAGGGTAGAACATATTTTCTCCATCACAAGAGACACCAAAAGTGACTGTAAAAACACAAAGAAAACAAAGCAGCCACATACAGTCACTTTCCATGCCCTGAACCATCTAATAAATGTTGAATGACGATTAGATGCTTCTTACTTCACCAATAGAGATAATCCTATTGAGGCAATCTCGAACAGCTTCACAATCCCCACTGCCCAATGTGGACTCTTGCTTCAGCAAGGAGAGGTAAGACAGCACATCACTGCCACACTGTTTGCAGGTTTCAAACAAAACTGCAAGAAAGCAAAAAAGTCAGTTTAGCCAGACCAGTGGGACATAATTTGCCAGAATGGTAACGCCGACATGATCCACCTCACCATTTTTGCATTAGTGCCAAATAAATTGTACAGCACAACATGACTAGGTCCCTCCTTCTAAGCTGTAACACACACACACACACACACACACACACACACACACATGCCCCCTCGCCCCCCATCCAAGCTGCGGTACCCATCTCTTCACCATCATCTCTACAATACAAAAATACTGATAATGTAGATCAGTGAGATGCAGCTCAGATGCATGAACCTCCGTATCATCCTGCAATCAGCAAAATGTGTACCACTGAAATGGATAAAAAATATCCTCAGTGTGTGAGGTTAATTTAATGTGTGGTGTGCACACTAAAAATAGTCACTATTATTACGCCCCTCACTCCAGCCTCATTTTCTTAACTAAAGCACCATCCACAGCAATAGAATAACACCACTCATTCCCCGTAATCAGTACTAGAGAAAGTGTAATATAAATGTAACACTTCTCACGCAGGCCACGGTGGACACAGTTTAGAAGTAACACATCAATACATCAACCTTTCATGAACTCAGTCTCACCCTATGCTAGTTAAAACAGCCCCTCCTTACCCATGGCCAACCAGATAGCAGCTCTACCATGATGCAAATGTTTTGCCAGTACAGCAACACCACTCACAACTCTTTCTGCTGCTGCAACTAAATGCAGCACCTTTCCAACCCCCAAGTTTTGCTATGTCCTTCAGCACAGCCACAACACTCCCAACTAGAACTGTGGCCTGGCCTTGAATGGAGCACCTACAGCCAATCCTGTGGATCCTTCCAATTATTGAGTTCTCATGTTAACCTTGTGCTCTATTGAATTACTCTCATCTAATATCTGTAATTGATTTTCACACAGCTTTCATTTTTTTGTAGCTTACTATGCCTTTGTATTTCTGCCCAATCATATAATTAATCAATTATAATTTATATTTTGTATTACTGTTAGCATTTTCCAACTGTTTCCCATGTAGACTGATTTATTGATTGATTGATATTTTTGCAAAGCACACACTGCTATCCCACGTGGGGAGCCTAGCGCAGTGTATTAACTCACAGACCTACTGATAGAAGAGAAGATTATAAAGCGAACAGTTGAACTTTCAGATGTTTCCTAAAAAAACAAATAGGACGGTCTGGTGGGGAGAGAGGTCAGCAGTTTATTCCACAGAGTAGCACCTACAAATGATAAGGATCTACCTCCTTGAGTGGTCTTCCTCATTCAAGGGGCAGTAGATTGCGATAGGGCACATAGGTGGGGAGCATGTTATTTAGGGAAGAAATATTGCAACCCCTTCGCCTCTCAAGCATTATTGCCTTTGCAATGTAATTTTAATTATGGGTCCTGTTGGACTCCTTTAAAAAAAATTAAAGAATTTACAAATTAATGTTTTTATTCAGTAATAATATTTGTGGCACAGAAGTGTGCCACTCGCTCCTTACTCTCACACTCACATTATTTATATCCATAAGGGGGGATATTTACTTTGACAGGTTAAAGCATAATTCTCCCTAGCAGCCCATCACCCAGCCTACAGGTGTCTGATGCCGGTCATCATACACATGTATGGTAGTCGCTATACTTACGATCTGCAGGCTCCATCGGCGCCGTGTGAGAGGTGGCACTGCCTTGCAGGATGGTGTCAGACATGAGATGGGCAAAGAGTGTCACAGCTCGCAGTAAGTCATTCACATCTTGGAGCCATTCAGCAAAACAAAGTAGAGAGTTTATTGCACCAGCAAGCACTAGCAGCAATCACAGAGATCTACAATTTGCTTCAAAAGAAATATCAAAGCATACTAATTAAGAGGCTGCCTCGAAGATCTAATGATCTTTTCTAAGGATCTCACAGTTACAACTAAAATCTAACAAGTAGTACAGCATCTGTGCACTACTGTTCAGTCAACCCACTCACCAAATGTCATTATACTGCTGCTCACTGGATTTACAACAAAGCGTTCCTCAATGTAGTTCTCTTGCTGGCAGTACCTTCAGACATATTCTAATTCACATAAACTAATTCATGAATCTTTTCTATGCTCCACATTTCGCGCTTACTTCTTTGTTTGGAATTAGTGTCAATCTTTTAAGGAGGCTGGTTGGGCTGCATGTGAATCTATAATTACTCAAGTGGCCAAAAAAATTGTTGTAGGTAATTAACATGTTTTTAGGAGTATGAGCTTGCTTGTTCTACCTTTGCCTACCATACTTAGAGTAACAAGCAGTGGCTTACGTTGGCTGCAGTTTAGAGGTTGACGCAGTCCTGTACAAATTACCAAGCACCACTTTCTCCTTCAAATTCCCTTATACTTCTATACATACAGTAATGTGAAGTGAAAATATGCATTAAGGGTCACGCCGGTGCCCCAAATATTCCTTATAATGGAATGTTTGACAAAGTCAACTGTTGTCTCTCTGTCCTTCGTGGAGTAGGCTTTAGGTGTTGCGTACAATTCTTTGCTTGTTATACGATCCATGTGGCAATTCCGGACTCTGAAATGGGACATCCTTTGTGCTTACCTCAATATGAAACAAAAGGTAGATTCATTTGCCTAAGCTTCTATGTATTGTCTGCGCTATAAATTAACACCATTTAGACGCCGCACAGGTTTGTGACCTACATCTTTATTAAACTGTACAGATGTTTCCTCGAGGGGGTCAGGCTTGCAGTTCACTTGCTCTACACAAAGAGGAGACAGATGGATTAAACTGTACTTTCTCAGCGGGGTCTCAAACACCTAATTCATGTATTGGTTCCCATCCCATATTCAGATCAGTGCTCTGATATGTGGAGCATTCTCTTAAATACCTCTTTCAAATGCCATTACATTAGGAAGCCATAGTCATCAAAATGACACTAACGTTAATGAGAGTGACCTTAAAGTTCACCAGTTAGTGGAATAGCTATGTATAGATAGGAATGTCTTCTGAGTATGTTCTTGCAGCCTTGCATGTAGTAGTTGTCTCTGTTTGGTCTAACCAGTTCTAAATGCTGGTATTAGCAATGGTTTGACCTTCTTCCACAATTACCCATGCCTTACTCCTGCTTGGTTCCAGAGGATGACGCATTTCTTCCATTTTATTCTACTAAAAGCTGTTGTATCTTGCCAACAATGCCATGGAATAAGCAGCATGAATGTTGTAGACTGCAGTGGTCGTCACCTTCTAGCCAGGGTAGTTAGCTTTTTACCTTCGTCATCAGGTAGAAGTTCCAAGACCACTTTTTGCCTTTGTGGATGTCTCTCTTCCTCTTCATTTTCCATTTGGATATGGAATGTGTCAGTTGTCATTGAGAACATAAGGTCACTGAAACCCAGTCACCTGCTCTTAAAAAGGGGTCTAAAGTTTTGACAGTGATGCCGGTGCTATAGCATAGTCATTTTCTTGCTGATTTCGGTGCTCGGGGAGAGATTTTTTTGACTTTGATAAAGGAATCGCTGGCTTTCAAATGGAGTAGACCTCCAAATGTTCCTGTGCGCCATCTTCAGTATCTGAAGCAATGTCTTTAACATGTTCCGGTTTCTCTTGATTTTTTAGCGTTTGGGATCTTTACTGTGGGTCCCATGTTAAGGGTTTTTGATGTTTTCTGCACCGAACTGTTCTTCCGCTTTGCAACAAGGGGCTCAAGTGTTAAAATGTTTACTCATTAAATTTTTGCACGTGTAATACTTGGACTCGGATATCTCTACAACCAAGTATAACCACCAAAACACCAACAAGATGCGCAAATCCCAAAATTATTACTTTCTAATTATGAGCGTCGTCAGCTTAAGACATATTGACAAGCTTTGCAATACTTATTGGCATGATCCTGTAGAAAACCCAAATAAACAAATACAGTGCATACCAATCGAAGGAAATATCCAGTCACTGAGAGGATAAGAAAATAAATGAGGATTGCTCCACTGTGTCTCCAAGAACCACATAATTTGTAAACTATATCGCATGAAAAATTGTTCTTTTCAACAAGGTTGAAAATACTATTGGGCTGTGAGGTTTTCCATTTGCTTTTCTTTTATTGCGTCTCTCCGCTCTTCTGACTAAACCACATATCAGGAAAATGTTTTTTTTTTATACTCAATTTTATTGGTTTTCAAATCAACAGTAAACATAACCGCTTAGTATCTTCGACGCACTCCCCATGTTGTCGGATACATCTATTTCGCCGGGCTGACCACCCTTATAAGGTTCAAAAACTTTATGGAGTTTTTGAAGCAATTGGAAAAATTAATTTATAGGTCACACACACATGGAAGCTTGTGGAGCCTTTGTCGACGAAATACAGCCATAAATCATAAAATGATTCAGAGAAAACTACATGTTACCAGGTTCAATCACTAGAAGGATGGTTATATAAAACTACATTTCATATGGAGGACTGATGGTGAAAACAGTGTGGGCTGAAAAGTTTGTTCTCTTTTGGGGGCCTGAAAAGGGTGTACACGGAAGCCCCAGAGGTTAGAGCAGAGCAAGCACTGCCTCTAGACATTTCACCAATAATCAACAAGCAAAACTAGAGCTGAAAGGGAAGACAATAATAAAATCATTCTCTGCTTTGGGCTAATTGCCATGTTAAAATAAGAACCTTCAGAGCATATAGCGCCCAAGATGTCCCCGCAAGATGTGATGGGCAGATCTTCTTTGAAGCTGGCTTGAGTCTTCTAGGAACCATGACTGACCAAAGATCCCTTTCCATTTCCTGGCATTAAAATTTTTTATAAGCAGACCCACTAACTTTTATAATGAATGGGCAAGTCCATAACTTATTTATGTGATTGGACTTGGAATATTTTTCTGGAGAAAGGGCATGTGATCTGCTGCACCTATCTAAGTAGCAAATTTCGAGTAGAGGTTATATTTTCTCAGCAAGCAAAGAGGATGCTATGAGTAGAATCAGGAGAGAACAAATCGAAGGGACCTGAATGTGGTGTATTTGAATTTGGCTTGGCCATTGGCCTTTATCATCTTTTTTTCCCTGAGAAGGTTTTTAGGAACCTTAGTGGGACCTCAGTGTTTGCTCACACTGATAGCAATACTCACACAAAATGTATGTTTATAAAAATATTAGCTTTCAGTTTACAAATGTTTGCTTTTTAACTTCAAATGGATTACCAGCAATCCAGCCTACTACATTCATCTTCAGAAAAATGTTTCTGGGAGTTGGATTTGCCCTTTACACCATTAGTGGTGTGGGTCTGAGCTGCTCTTCAGGATGCTTTTTCACCACTGAAAATGCTGAATGCGGATATGGTTTTAGTCTCTGGTTACGATATTCTCAGGCATAACCTGGACCAAGGATAATGGTGGAAGAGGAGCAGGGGGGCTTTGCCTGCAGGGAGGTCCTGTGGACACAATGTTGGTGTGGTCTGCTAAGAAGATGATGAATGTGGTTCAGCAGGGATCTGCTATAGTTGAAAATAACTCCTCTGTCTGTGGGCGTTTTTTAAATTAATGACTTCAGAGGGACAAGTGGACAAACACAAATGGTTTTATTTGTAGCACTGACATTTACTATGGTTACAACGTGTACAGCTCACTCGGAGCACGGTGTGAATGTGGGCTGCATGTGTATATATGTATGGGTGGATGGGCATGTGGTGGCAGGGGTCATGAGAGCATAAATACCAACAGCCATGATGTTGGTTTGTAAACATGAGCAGTACATAAAAGCCTTAAACCCTGAGACAACATTCAGCGTAGCCTTTGTATGAAGCAACGCTAATGGCACAAGCTCCTCCTCTGACCACACTCCCTTACTCTGCTGCCCACCGTACAGCTCTAAAGCCTCTACTCCTCCTCTCACCTGATGGATCGGATGTATATTTGCTGAGAGCGCTCTGAAGACTTCCCACCGAGTCCAATGCAAGTTGTGTCCTAGATATTAGGTTGTCTGCAGAAGAGAGAGAATGAGGAAAATCAGAAAGGTGTTCAGGTCATAACCATCATGTACTAAAGTGACTCTACTCTGAAAGACAGCTGTTATGGATGTATTATGTTCCTCGGTGACAGAACAATATCAATAGAGCACGGTCACCTTATCAGCCTAAGCTGACTGACTGCCACCATTCCCATACATGGTGCCGGATGTTCAGGCCCTTAATCCGTGGAGAAAGAGCGACACAATAAAACTGGAGGTAATGTCAACCGCCAGACAACACAAAAAGGAGTTGCTCCTTAGAACTGATATACCTGGGAAATCAGTGAGAGAGAGAGGTAAAATACCATTCTCGCTACTGAGAACAGTATTGCCTACAGGTTCCGATACTTGGCATGGGACATGAAATAGTGCCCAATCAGTAATTTCTAGATTGAAAGGAAAAGCCTTGTAACAGATCCAAAAATGAAGACCATGAGAAGTCTTGCATTAAAAATGTCAAAATACCCCATATGGAAAGGGATTCTATATCCCACATCAAGGTTTTGGCATGGGGTTCCACAATATCTTTCAGGAACGTATGCAAAGGCATCTCAATTTCATTGAATGTGAACCCCAAGGCGGTAGCTGAAATGGTGTGGTCTGACCGGAGGCCAACATCTCTCGCTGAATTCAAAGAGGATCATAGGGGTGCCTCTATGATCATTACCTTTGCAAGTCTGGCTGTTGTAGTCGAGACATGGCTGCAATATAACTACAAAAAAATGAAGTGAGAAAAAAAGAGGTTCTACACGTTTAAAAGAACAAGAAAGAATAGGCTCTTGTATTAGCATAGTAATTTGGGGACTGACTAAAGAGAAATAAGGACAAAGGCACACACAGCCCCGGGTAGGGCAAGGTGAAGTGCGAGGACAATACATTGTGTCCGCTTGACATAATGTTATATAAAAATGCTAAAGCAGTTTCAGGTTCTGCCACTAAGTGGATCTTGGGTTAGTAAGAGCTGAGGAAAAAGGCCAGCGGTTAGAAGAACTACTCCCAGATACAACATTGACGTATAATCTGCATTACCTGCTGAGCTTGTGCAGCTCAGGTGCCCGGAGTCATCAAGTCTATTCAGTGTGTCCTGCACTATGTGCTCTGCCTCCTGTACAGCACTTTGCAAGAGGGCAAACTTTTCTTCCAGGAGTCGTCGCTGTAGAGCTTGTTCTCTGCTCTCCTACAAAAAGACGATGCAATTAGAAGTAAAACCAACATATTGACACATTACCCATAGCTTCTCCCAGATGTGCACAGTTGTTTCTAGGCAACAGTTTATACACACATCTCCAACAGGTGCACAGCACCCCCATACTTTCTTGGATGGCTACAAAATCAGATGACTCTAAAAAGACACTCTCATCCAAATGAAATATGAAAAATGCTGTCTATGGGACTTGCGTCCCATGTACCACTATTCTAATGTGCGTACCATCATGCCAAATCCACTGATCAAGCAATACATGGCTCATCCCAGCATCATCACCCATGGGGCATAAATCAGAGCAGAAGTCCAGAGTGGGGTCACGCACCAGATATCACAAAGCTCACATATGCATAGTCCTCCCTAGAGCTTGACAACAGGTATCAAACATTGGACTTGGAGTAACAGGTCAGGTAGTGTACATCCAACAGAGAGCAGCATTATTAGCACAGAACCAGGGTGATGTGATATTATCTTATCAAAACAGTGTGCTGTTATCATGGTTGAAAAAATTGACACTGTCACGGGAGAGCAAAATGAGATTATAAAGCCACAGAGAGGAAAGGTGCACTTCAGAGTTTCATTTTTTTGGGGTAAACGCATCCCATTTTCCTTTAAGGAAAAGGAGCTGCACTAAAGAAAAAACACGATTGCTTTATTTAAAAGCAATCACAGACATGGTAGTCTGCTGACCCCAGCAAACCACCATCCCTGTGATGGGAGTGAATCGTAGTGGGTCACAAATTGTGACCTACCTCATTATATATTCTATTTGAGACCAATGATGAATCGCTAATAAAACTCAAAAGAGTTTCACGCATTAGGAATAGCCATTTCCTAATTGCGATTTGCAAAAAATGGCAATTAGGAAACCGCTATTCCTAACTTTCATACATCTAGCCCATAGTCTCTATCCATAACATATAAACAAACATTTAACAAAAATTTCCTTAGGGCAAAGGTGGTTAAACGGAACCCGGAGTGTAGGGATTTCAGGTCACTGCGCGTCAGAGGTATTTCTATATTTAGGTCATCAGTACTAATGTCTGATATGAGACAACTATGGGTGTTGCTCAATTTTGAAAGAAATCTCATTATATACTGAAACTAAAACTGAAGCTAAGTAAATCTTGTGAGCATTTATCCATACTAAAGCTTTCCTCATGGGTAGAATAATTAATTTAATCTAGTAAACAAGGGCCATAGGAATAGCAATTACCCAATTGTGATTTTCTTTGAATCGCAATTAGGAAATTGCTATTTCTAGTTTATAAAACCCATTGAATTTCATTTGGCCATTCCTAATGAGGTCATATATAGACATACCTCATGAATATTAATGAGGTAGGTCGCAATTTGCAACCCATTAGCAATTGCAGCTATCACAGGGATGGTGGCCTGCTGGGGTCAGCAGACATCGATGTCTGTGATTGCTTTTCAATAAAGCTTTTTTTTTTTTTTTAATGCAGCTTGTTTTCCTTAAAGGAAAACGAGCTGCGTTTATAAAGAAAAAATGAAACGTTTAAGTTTCATTTTTTAAGAGGAGGCAGTGGTCTGTGGGACCACTGCCTGCTATTGAAAAATATTCGTATTAAGATTCACAAAGTAGAAGGGGTCCCATGAGGACCACTTCCCATTGGCAAATGGTTGCCACCTCTTCTGAGGTGGCGGTAAAAAGGATTATGTTACTTACCCTGTAAGCATCTGTTCTTGGCATGTAATGCTGTAGATTTACATACTTTGCATAAGTCCACCATCTAGTGTTGAGCTCGGATGATTACAAGTTGTTTTTGTTCCAAGAAGTTTTCTTTGAGTCACGACGCTGTGTGAATCCTCCTCTTGGCAATACTGCGCATGGTCATCGACGCCATCTTCAGATTGTTTTGCCGTGGGTAGGTGAGAATGTAAGAATGCTGTATATGTATACATTGAGTTGTCCATGTGTTAGCATGAAATAAAGTGTATCAACTGCAATCTACACAAGAATTTTGGGGAGGAGGGTTGGCGCATGTGAAGCTACAGCACTACATACCAAGAACATATGCTTACAGGGTAAGTAACATAATCTGTTTGAGGCATGTGTGCTGTAGATACACATGCTTTGCATGACTGTAAACCAGTCCCTCTCCCTAGGCAGTGGTTAACTTGTGGGAGTTGCAATTGTTTGAAAAAGAGTTTTAAGTACTGCCTGACTAACTAACATTGGCTTGTTGGCATACAAATATATCCACACAATAATGTTTTGTGAAGGTGTGTGGAGTAGACCATGTTGCTGCCTTCAAAATATCAGCAATAGGAATGTTCCCTAAGAAAGCCATAGAAGCTCCGATTTTTCTAGTGGAGTGTGCTTTCGGTAGAACAGGTAAAAGTCATTTCGCTTTTGCATAGCATGTCTGGATGCATTTCACTATCCACCTTGAAATACCCGATTTTGAAATTGCCTTTCCTAAACGAGGAGGTGCA
Source organism: Calotriton arnoldi (assembly GCA_963921515.1). Lineage (NCBI taxonomy): Eukaryota > Metazoa > Chordata > Amphibia > Caudata > Salamandridae > Calotriton > Calotriton arnoldi. Next base: position 1,702,087 of record CAWUFW010001879.1, on the reverse strand, counting down.
AAGGCAACAAACAATTGTTTAGTTTTTTTAAATGATTTAGTCCTGTTGAAAAAAACAGGTAAATCAATGGATTGATTAAATTGGAAACTAGAAACTACTTTTTGGGTTAGTTCTAAGCACTACCCTGTCCCTGTAGGTTAAAGAAAGGCTCTTCTAGACTTAACGCTTGAATTTCACTGACTCTTACAAGAGAAGTAATAGCGATAAAAAAGGCAAGTTTCCATGAAAGGTACTGCAATTGACAAGAAAGTAATGGCTCAAAAGAGGGACCCATTAATCTTGTTAGGACAATGCTTAAGTTCCATGCTGGGGCAGGTGGAAGTCTAGGAGGAATTATTTTTTATAACAGGAATGTTAAACACCGATATGTGTTGTCTATTTTGAAGATATGCTGCAATAGCTGCAAGATGTATTCTTCTAGAAGTATATGCTAATCCTGCAGTTTGTAAATGCAATACGTATAAAATAAGTGTTTGTACCTTTGCCTGAAGAGGGTTAACGTTTTATTTGTGGCAGAACATAACAAAGTGTTTTCATTTTGCTGCATAACATTGCCTTGTTGTTGGTTTATGAGCCTCTTCAAGAATGTTCATACATTCTGGAGGTAAATTTAAGTATCCAAATTCTAAGACTTCAGTCACCAAATTGCAAGATTCATTTCTTTGGGATGTCTTAGTGCTCTGTGGTGCTGTGTGAGAAAGTCCGGGCTCAGGTGAATCTTCTCATGTGGGACTAAAGACAGTTCCAGGAGTGTTGAAAACCATGGTTGTCGAGCTATTAGTATCATGGTGAGAGATGTCTGTCTGAGTTTCCTAACCACTAACGGAAGTAGTGGGAGAGGTGGAAAAGCGTATGCAAATATCCCTGACCAGTTCATCCATAGAGCATTGCCTTTGGATTGTTTCCGTGGGTACCTGCTTGCGAAGTGCGTTTTCTTTTGTTGCAAACAGGTCTATTTCTGGTAACACCCAATTGTGAAAGTATGGCTGAAGAACAATGGGGTGAATCTCCCATTCGTGGACTAGTGGTTGCGTTGTGTTTAGAAAGTGCGCAATGTGATTGCTTGTCCCTGGGACATGTGTTGCTAAGAGACGAATGTGGTGATGTATTGCTAATCTCCATATTTTCTGTGCTACTTGAGATAATTGGAGATTGTGCCCCCACCCCCGCCTCTGTTTTTGTAAAAAATACATTGTTGTCATATTGTCTGTTCAAATTAGGACAACTTTGTGTTGCAGGTAAGGTAGGAAGGCTTTGATTGCTAGATGAACAGCTTGCAGCTCTAGGTGATTGATATGGAGATTCTTGTATTTGGAATCCCATATTCCCTGAATAGTGAGGTTGTAGAGATGTGCACCCCAACCTGTTAGAGACGCATCTGTTGTGAGTAACATCTGGGAAACTGTGTCCTGAAACAACCGTCCTTTGGATAAATTCTGTGGATTGCACCATTGCAGAGAGTGATTTGTGCGGCTGTCTACCAACACTAGATCGTGAAGGTGACCCAGTGATTGACTCCACTTTTGAGAGAGACATTGTTATAGAGGTCTCATATTTAGTATGGCATGTGGTACTGTGTGAATACAGGATGCCATCATCCCTAGAATTCTGAAAAATGTTTTTGCAGGAAGTTGATTTCCTGTTTGAAACTGTTGAATTAATGTTACTATGTTGTGTATCCTGTCTGTGTTTGGGTATGCTAATGCTGAGTGCTGAGTGTGTGTTCAGTATAGCCCCTAGGCACGACTGAGTCTTGGCTGGCTGTAGATGAGATTTTTGTAGATTGATGGTACATCCTAGTTGATGCAGCAAATCTAGGGCTTTTTTTGAGTGTTTTGGTTACAAAGGATGTAGTTGTTTGCTTTGATTAACCAGTCGTCTAGATATGGGAAAACATGAATATTTTGTCTGTGTAGATGTGCTGCTACTACTGCTAGACTCTTTGTGAAGACTCTTGGTGTTGTGGTAATTCCAAAGGGAAAAACTTTGAACGGATGATGTTTTCCTTGCAATAGAAATCTGAGGTATTTTCTGTGTGCAAGATGAATTGGTATATGGAAATAGGCATCCTTTATATCTAAAACCACCATGAAGTCTCCTTTTGTAATATTGGAATGATCTCTTGGAGAGTGACCATATGGAAGTGTTCTGATATGATGTAATGATTTAATGGTCTGAGATCGAAAATGAGTCATAGGGACCCATCTTTTTTGGGTACAAGGAAGTATAGCAAATATACTCCTGTTCCTTCACATTGTGGTGGAACTATTTCTATTGCTTCTTTTTATAATAGAGCTGATATCTCTTTTTGAGAAGGATTTGATGTTGTGCAGTCCCAGTGGGCCCTGTCATAACTTGCTAATAAAGCTAGGCTATTGGGTATACGCCAATGATTAGCTGCTTGTGCTGCAACTCTTTTATCGGAGGCATCTATGAGCTTGGATTCTTTTTCTGGAGGTGGTGCATCACCAGTTGTTTGGGAGTTTGCTCTTATCCTGGCATTTGAACCTACGAAAGAGTCCAGGGGTGAGTTTGCTTTTAATAAAAATGGGGTCTGATGGTGCTGCCTTGTACTTTTTGTCAATGCGTGGAGTAATTATCCTTGTTTTGACTGGATCTTTAGAAATTTCGTCTGAATGACGTGTCATACCTCTGAGTAATGGTAAGTATTGTGCCCTTCTCTGTGCAGTTGACAATGTCTTGAATAGAAAATCTTCCTCTATAGAATCTTTATATAAAGGAACTTGATGGAATGTTGCTGCACGTGCTATTAGGTCCTGATAAGCAGAGGCATCATCAGGTAGTGATGGGCGAGTGGGATACAAGTCAGGATTAGTGTCTGCTTGAGGCTCAATATCATAAATCTCCCAACGATCCCCTGGTTGTGTATCATATGGGATATCCTGAACCTACTCTACTGTAGATTGAGGGGATGTTACCTGCCTCAGATAAATGTGATGAGTGAGGTGGTGGAGGAGGTGTTTGTGGTAGTGGTGAAGTGGAAATAGGAATGTGCAATGGACTAGTTGCAGCATCCTTCCATTTCTTCTTTACAGGTTGAACAGGAATGACAAATACCTCTTCAAAACTCAACTACTTCTTAGAGGTGTGTGGTTTTCGTGGTTGTATCGTTATTTTCTAAGTTCTAGGCTGAATTTGCAGTGCCGTTTGTTTCGGATCGAGCTTTTGATGAAATTGCTTGAGAATTGGCTATGGAGGAGGTTTTGGCCCGAAAAAGAAACATTTCGGTGGTGGGAGCTTCGATTTCGAAAAAAGAATGTTCGGTTCCGAAATCTGTAGCCTCTGTTTCGGTGCTGAGACCAAAGATCGAGGTGTTCTGGCCTCCGATATCGAGGAGGTGGAGGCCCCTGCTGTAGGCCGAACTTTCGGAACCGAGCCGGAGGGCGGGGCTTTGGAGTCATATTTTCTGCACGCCATGGCTTATGTGCAATGTCGGGCCATGAGCAGGTTTTTCGGTGGAAACCAATGGTTTGGGCTTAGAATCAGGGGCAGAGGTGCTCACTGTCCGTTGCTTCTGTGCTGACTGGTAGAGTTATCTTCGGATTGGGACTCGGAATCATGGATGAAGAGTGATTCCTCTTGTGCCACTGAAGCTTCTTCTTCCGCTTCTTGTTGACCGAAGATATCTGGGACATCGTCCGCTTGCTTATGCTGCATTTCCTGTCATCTTGCACGTCGATTCCGAAGGGTCTTTTCGGACCGAAAGGATTTGCAAGCCTCACAGGTGTCTTCGATGCTCGGGCAAGAGGCATAAGTTACAAATATCTCGGGATGTTGGTCGGTGTGAGGGTATTTTGAGTGGCACTTCAGGTAGAAGCGGAATGGAGTGCGTTCCATTAGCACGTCATTCTCTGCGAGTGTGGAAATGGAGAAGTTTTTGCCCGGCCAGGCGCAGCCCGTGGAAGTGAGCCGAAGACTTGCTCCAGAAAGGTTGTATGAGACACAAAGTAGACCGATCGAGACAATACCGTCGAATGGGAATAAACGGCCCGAAGGAGTCTCGAACTGGAGCTCAAGATACTACTTCCGAACCTATCAGCGGAAAAAACAATCTGAAGATGGCATCGATGACCATGCGCAATATTCTCAAGAGGAGGAGTCACACAGCCTCGTGACTCAAAGAAAACATCTTGGAACAAAAACAACTATTAATCATCCGAGCCCAACATTAGATGGCGGGCATATGCAAAGCATGTGTATCTACAGCACACATGCCTCGAACATAAATGTTTTGCTCCCACAATTTGGTTGCAAAACATTCACACATACCACTGCGAATCAGTATTAGGAAGGGATGTCCTAAACACCCCCTTCCAAAAACCAATTCGCAAACAAAAATTGCGATTCGGTAACGTGATACTGAATTACAGTTTGGCTTTTGTACATTTAAAAAGGTCGCAAACGGCCAGTTTCTGTCAATGGGGCCGTTTGCGACCTCAAAAAAAGTTTTGTGCATATGGCCCCAAATTCTAATATATTGAGTACACTTCAATAAGAAACATTCCAATAAAAATAGCAGTGGTCACATGCAGTGAAATAAATTGGAGCAGACCTTTTCATAGTTCAGTTTGTAAAACACATGAAACCACCCTGCGTACAATATTCTAAGCTGTAGAGATTTTTTTAACTATAAATATGTGCTGGTATGTTTAGAACACTGCATGTTAGCTGCACCCTTGCAGCTTATGGTATGTACCAAATCTGCCAATGGTATGTACCAAGCCTGCTCTTATTTTCAAGAGACACTTCACCATCGAAAGCTGGTATTAACTAGAAAATGATCTACACAGAACAAATAAATCAAAAGGGCCCTGTTAGGGTGAGTACCTTTTCAGTGAGCTCTGCTTGCACTGCCTGTAGAGATGCATCGCTGGCCTCCTTCTCACTGGCTAATCGCTCACTCAGCTGTGTGAGCTCCGTTTGTAGGGATAGCACCTGCTGCTCATGCTGGGCCACTGCTGCCTCTAGGCCACTCCTCTCCTGCTCCAAAGACGCGATCCTGGAGCTCTGGCCTGTACCGGTCTGTAGTGAAGAGTAACCAGAAAAAGCTAAGATAATCATGGGGTGGGAAGAACAGAGTTTTATTGTAAACTGGCTGGTCAATCATGACTCGTTCTGATGGCCTAATCACACAAAAACAATCAAGGAAAGAATGCAAAGGCAATTCATGTACAATGAGAAAGAGAGAATGCCAGACTCTTTCCATTTGGCACAGAGAAGACAGCCATGTGTAATGTACAACTGAAACACAATGCAATGCCAAGTCACGTGTATCCAGTCAGAAGAATAAGTAGCTTACTTTAGCTAACAAATTTTCGAATGCATGTTATTCTCGCCATAGAGTCTACATACTATGAAATAGCTTCCAGGCAGAGAATAGATCTGTAATGTGTTGCAGTCACTAGAGAAAACAAGAGCGGCTCCAGAGCAACTGGCTCCATGAAAGAAGCACAACTGGCACAGGAAGGAAACTACTCGGTAATTAATATATAGAGGATACATAAAGGGTAATTGTGCAATACTGCTATCAAGGAGTTCTGGTGACATCATAACTCACCACGCTGAAGGCAGAGTGGCTTGTAAATGTCACCAGAACCCAGAGATGGCATTTTAGGACCATTTTAGACAAGCTACCTATAATGTATTTTTTATATGTAATGTTTATTTTGCGGTTGTTAGCTTGAAGAACAAGTTACTAACCTTCAAGAACCCTCTGTATGGTGGATAAACTAACTGCAGATTGCTCACCTTAAAATACTCCCTAGGTGCCAGTCTGCATCCGGAAACTTTCCTGCAATGCTCCTGTGTGGCACTAGGTGGTGCTGTGTAGCTCTAGGTTGGCTCCATACTGTCTTGGAAGTGACGGAGTAGAGCCGCATACAAGCGCCACCCCTAAGCGCAGATGTCAGTTTCTTGCTTATTTCTTTCTGAGCCCTCAAATGCCGAGCCTGGCAGATGTCAAAGACAGGCACTACAAGGGCCAACGCAGTGGTAGGAGCCTTAACCCTGGTGGAATGGGCACTCAGACCTTCCAGCGGTTGCTTCTTGACCAGTGCGTAGCAGATCTTAATGCAGAGGACTATCCACCTCAACAGGGTTCTCTTCTGCACAGCCTTTCCTTTCTTTGCACCGCAGAACCCCACAAAAAAGATCACTGTCCACAAGGTGTTTTGGGTAAAATTAATATAAAAGCCTAAAGCCGCCCTGAGTTACAGCTGGTGAATACTTTCCTTCTCTTTCAAGGGGTGAGGAGAAAGGGGGAAGAAGAAGAAAGAGGGGACAAAGAATGCAGGCAGGGTGACAGACTGCCCAACGTGGAAAGCAGTCACAATTTTTAGGCTACCCGAGTTCTAAACACCAATCTTCCTGGCAAAAAGGTGGTGCAGTGCAGTTGTAGCAACGGTGTCTGAAGCTCACTTATGCTATGAGCTGAAGTAATCACAATCAGTAAGATAACCTGTAAAGTCAAGAGATGCAGCGAGAAATTATGCATTGACTCGAAGGGCGTGCATATGAGAAACATTAAAGCTAAGTTACGGTCTCATAGTGGCATCACAGAAGATTTGGGAGGGAACATTTGCCAAACCTTTAATAAACCTCATCACAACAGGTGATTTAAATAAGGACAGTCGGTCCGGCAAACATAAAAAGGCCGATACATAACCTTCAATAGTGGTCATGGCAAGGCCTTGGTGGACCAAAGACAAAACAAACAAAAGAACATGAAACAGCTTGGCTTATAAAGGGTCAATCTTACAAATACCATACCGGGCTGCAAACCTGTCCTAGCGCCTGGCATAAATTGGCTTTGTGGACGAGACTTTTGTGGCGAGGATGATATTCCCCACTTCAGACAGCAGATCAAACGAAGTCAACTGCTGCTGCTCATTCTCCACTATGGAGGTGTAGAATGCACAGGTTCAGCTGCAGCAGAAGATCCTCTCACCGTGCAAGCCTGATTGGAGGACAAATGCTCATATCCAGAAGATCTGGGTACCATAAGCTCAAGGCCCAATCTAGAGCCACTAGGATGACTTGGACACAGTTGTTTCTGATATTTTTCAGAACTTGGGGAAGGAAAGGCAGAGGCAGGAATGTGTACAGGCATCCCATGTTCCATTCCACCCAGAGTGGATCTTCTTTAGAGCGATCTTAAGGAAACTCCAAAGCAAAAGACTTTGACACTGCATGTTCCTGATGGTGGGGAAAAGATCCAGCCAGGGTTCTCCCCACTGTTGAAAGATGCCCTGCGTGACCTCATGATGTAGCTGCGATTTGTGATAGCCAGATGCTGCCGGCTTAAATCGTCTGCTCTGGAATTCAAGGATTCCGCCAGGTAGTGCGTAGTCGAGGAAATGTCCTGATGCTCCAACCAATGCCGGGGGTACACAGCCTCTTGGCAAAAGACCAAGAACCCCACTCTGCCCTGCTTGTTACAATACCACAGTGGGGTGGTTTTGTCACTGAGAACCTGTACCAGTATTCCCTTTGTGGACCCAACTGGTGCCCCCGCTGGCCTGCGCATTGCCTGCCAGACCCACGTCCCCGGCCTCGAAAGGACTGGGGTGACTGCTGTAGTGGTTGAAGTGACTGCCGCCGTCTATATGCCAGCCCCCTGGAGTAGTCTCTGAATTTCCTGAACTGATGTGGGAACTGCTTTGCAGGGGCCAAGAGACCCAGTGAGAGTGCCGTGGTTCTACTTTTCTTAAAACACTACAGGGCAGAATAAGTCTATTCACCAAAAAGATGCAAGTCATCAAAGGACATATCCATGAGAGAGGCCAGTAGATCTCCGGACAATGCTGTTGCACTCATTCCCGTTTGGCGGTGGAGCACAAGGCTTGTGTTAACCGCCCTTCCCTGGCAATCAGTAGTATCAAGGCAAGTGCAATCACGTATTTGTTGCGGCATCAATGGCTCATCGGAAGGTAGCACTGAAGATGGTCTTGCCCTCGGACACTTGTTTTCTCCCCCAATTTCCTGAATTCTTCATTTTTTCCCACTGGGCTCTATCATAGCATGAGAAGAGTCTCACACACTTGGCTATGTGAAAGTGAGAATCCTACAGTTCATTCTTGCTCTCCTTATTGAGCGCCGGGCATCGCCTGTGGCTTGGGCAGAAGCTCACTTGCGGGCGGTGTGCACGACCAGGTAATCGGGTGAGACATGACCCCTGATGTACACAGGGCCACTGGGGGAGGCTTAAACTTCTTTTCCACCGTCAGTGTTACTACTATCTTGTCTCTAACAGGTTCACTGAATGTCCTCAGGGCTTTAGTAAGTCCTTTAACATGGGTAGAAAGTGTACTCTGTTCCAATTTGGACATCTAAATGAGGAAATAGTTTCCCACATGGAGGACATGCATGTTCACCTTGTGAAAGAAAGCTGCCCACTGGATACCCTCGTGATAGGCTGCGGTATTGTCTGCGAGAAATGCCTTCACGGGAAAATGGTCAAGATATATGTGTCATCTGAGGGGGTCGACATTGTAGTTGTTGCAAGAGTTGTCTGTTGGTTTTAGCGAGATGGCTTCGCCGAATTCTTCCCAATAAGATGATAAATAAAGAGGCACTTCTGCTATTTATATCAAGCTCCCTCTACAGCCTTCGGAGGATTGGGTGTTCCGAGTCTCTGGAGCAGGTCGTCGAGGGTGTTCTCGACGTAGACAGTGACCTCGAACTTGTGCCAGCGCTGAAGGGGCCTTCGGCTCTGAAAACAGTCAAGACTTGTCAGGGGTTTTGTAGCTCACCATCCTTGGTCGGTCCATGCATAGTGGGAACTTTTTTTGTACGTGAATGGACATAGTTAATAGCAGAGTGTGCCATGGCTGATGTCCTCAAATAGGGACAATTGATATCGGTGTCTCTGATGCTGGACGCAATTTCCACACCACAAAAGGAATGAGTGGGTCTGGTGAAAAAGCGTATGCAAATATCTACGACCAAGTGATCTACAGCGCATTACCTAGGGACTGCGGATATGGATACCTGAAGGCAAAGTTTTTGCATTTTGAGTCTGGGGCGTGGCAAACAATTCTACAGTTGACGTTCCCCATTATTGGAAGTCCTCTTTGAAGATGTTGGCATTGATTTCCCATTCATGAGTTTCCTGATGCATTCTGCTTATAAGATCGGCAAATGTGTTGTCCACCACAGATAGCTGAGCTGCCAAAAAGTGGATCATGTAATCCCCATTTATCAATGCCACATTTCTCACAAAATGCAGTATTAGCATTTCTTAGTCTCCTTCAATGACTCCCTCTGAATAAAACCTTTCAGAAGTGGTTCTTTCGCGTTCCTGATGAGAATCTTGCTTCATCGAGGAGGGATGGAAAAGCCAGGAAGAAGCCTGAAGAATAAAAGTAGTAACTGGAGAAAACTAACAAAATGATACACCATAATATGTGATCTGCTTTCTATCATGAAGAAAATCTTCCATCCTATTGTGCCTGGCAATCAAAGAGCATCACATTAGAGGAGCGCTAGGCTGGTGGGTCCAGCAGGTAGAGTTGCAGTAAATGGTGCAAAACCTTGCGGGCTTGCAGTTGCTGATGCTCCTTATGAAGGCTGTTAGAAAGGTTGCATAGAAATCAAAATCTCAATTTTCAAAGAGAAGGGTTGGGCTGAGGTAGATAACCCCATGAATCTGGCACAAGTTATGCTATTATGGAATTGGTCCAAAGACATCATCTGTATTAGTTTCAACAAGATGATTCCACTACAAGGGATTGTAAAACAGGCTTTCCTTAATGCCCTTAGATAATCTGGACTCCCTTCACTAAGAATGATGCCGAAATGTCAATCCTGAGCAGACTGACCATTCAACCTGGTACTGAGTTCTGATAAGCTGCATTAATTCTGCCATTAATAAGTTACAATTACAAAGGACAAGTCTCAGCAGGAAGAAATTATACCAAATCACTTCCATTCTATTACAGACAATCAGATTATATACACAGTTGGTGGTGTCAGTGAAGGCACTCATATCCAAACCAATGGAGGCAATTTCCCCACAATGAGCCAAGTTGTTTGTACTCCGTAACAAGAGGAAAGGTGTTCAGTCAGGTTTTATCTCTTAAGGCCTGCATGCTTAAGTTCTCTTGTGGACTAGAAAACAAATGGAAAGCCTAGGGATGGTCTGTGTTTTCTCATTGCCTTCTTGCTGACAGGAGCTGATGGGGAGCCTCCCACAGGATCAGGATAGGTTCAGGGATAGTATCACTGAATGCGAGAAGTGGTTCCTTCTGGAAATCAGTCTCTAAAGTAACAGTCAGCTTAAGTGTCTTCCTCTTGGTTAAAATCAGAAGGATATGAAGAACATTCATTTTCCCTATGTTTTACCATAGGAAGACTTCGGAGTTGGTAAGGTATATGAAAAATGAAAAAAGATAATTTAACTCCACAATAAATATTAAAAATATTCTACATTAAAAAATAATATAAATTCATTTAAAGTGTTTATTTGAAATGCAGAACAAAATATAATACACTACATCACAATTAACTTAATTTTTAGATAAATCTTAATTAATGGAAATAAATGAAATTAAACTTATTTTTCTAAAGTATAAATTAAAAAATACATTCCGTCCTAAAGAGTAAATGAAATTTTTCTATTATGCATTAATACTTATTAAACGTAAAGTACAGAATTAATTTAAATTAATGTAGTTATAATTTAATAAAAATGAATGTTATGTATTAAAATATTTTATATTTAAATAATACATATGAATTTTTATAATATTAAATTGTATTTATTGATATGTTTAACTATTTTAAATAATTTAAGATTATTTACTATGCGGTTTTATATTAATTCCCTACCTCCATTATTTTCTACAGAAGGGTGTTGCAGTATCAGTGGTTGGCCATATGTGGTGCTGGGCTTAATACTTCCCTTAAACTTGGTCTTTGTGAATAGCCAAAATTTGGAAACTTACTCAAAAGTGTAAATTACTCAAATTACCTTTGTGATTCAGGCCCGGCTGTAACCAGGCTAGGTGAACAATAAATAAATGCATTAAAAAAAATATCAGCCAGCTATCCAATTCTTAAATCTGAATGGGAAACCAATATGATTTTGGGGCTTTTAGACTGACCTGAGTCTATAACTTATTTGATTCATATATTCGACATAAGATGAAAACGTAAACCAGTTTCAAAACACACATCATTTACAAGTTTATAATCCATCAGAGAAACAAAATGCTGATAAACAATCCATTAGATAAGACATGGCTCTGCCATATAATCCAAAGAAGAAGATGGTTTCCTTAGTGGAGTGTGAGTCCAAGACAGATGGGGAACCTCATTCTATGGAGGATGGGGTATTGTGTCAGGAATTAATGCAGCAGATTCGGTATTTAGGGCAGAAAATTACATGCATGATTATGGTGAATGAAGGTACTCCTGTCTACAGCAAACTGTGAAGCTTCTTAGTATGGTTGAGCCTGTGCCTATAGCGATAGGAGAGGCTATAGCCTACTGAAGAGGATAGACCTTGTTTCTAAGGTGAACCATTGCTCTGGTGTTTCTGGTGGATAATGGTCCTTGTGTTGTTGGTGGAAGATGGACATAATTTCCATTAGGGTTGATGAATCTTGTGTCTATGGTGGATGGTTAAACTTGTGTTTAAGGCAGTTAGTGAGAATCTTTTTTATGGTAGACACTGGACCATGTGTCAAAACATTAATAGCAACCTGCAGATTACGTATCATCTCAAACAGGGAAGTTAATCTATGAAAGATGGAAATCCACTGTGATCTTTAGAATAATGCTAACTGAAATTCTGTCTTTGGTAGATGTTTGACCTTGTGTCCAGACGATGGTTAAACACTGTGTTTATGGCAAATGGTTGACGTTGTGTCTATCGTTCACTCATGTCTATGACTGGTGGTTGACCCTCATATGTCTGTAGGTGAGAGCGGACCTTGTGGATAGTGATCATTGAATCTATGAATGATGGTGCATCTTGTGCTTCTGGCAGATACTGGACTTCACTACCATATGGCCAAAAAGTCTAATGAGAATGGTGGATCTTGTGTTCAAAGCAGATCTTGCATCTACAGAGGAAGTAAGATCCCTTATCTACTGTGGACAATAGGCACTGAAAGTCAATCGAATGGTTGGTATCCTATCCACGGCAATAGTTGGCCTCATAACTACAGCAATGGACATCATATCTGGCTCTGGGTGAAAGCCAGATGGTGGGCTCTGTTCAATGGAGGAAGCAGAGTCTAAAGAGAGGAGAGGTCTCTGTTACCACTCACACATAGTGACTGTCATGTCTATGGCGCCTTTTAAGATTTGCGTCTATGGTTAATAGCGGATTTTCTCTCTACAACATATAGTTCATATGGAGGAATGCCTATCTTTGAAAGAAAGTATGTGGTAGATGGCATTTTCACAGGATCTAAAATTCTTAATGCCCTACAAAATTACTGGTCTGTGAGGACATCTCATTCAATGCTACTGCAAGAATAGTTTGTAAAATATGAAAACATTTAAGTAACTAGTAGAAATTCTTCTGCAGTAACAGCACACTTGCAGAACGGGGAGGTGGTAAGAGGTTCCTACCTGTTGTGAAGTCTCCAGACTAATCCTTAGAACCTGAAGCTCTTGCTTAGTAGACATAAGCTCTCTCTGCATAGTCTCCATCTCCTCAATCTGCTCCTGGGCCTGTGTGGAAAAGTACAGCTTTAGTAATAGCGTGGCTCATACAGATCACTCCCTCCCTCAAGGTTTACTTGTCACCCCCTTATGCAGGTCTTGCTCAGAGATTATTTGATTTTCTGGAATTAGAGGATTGCCTACATGTATGTTTAAGTTCACTGTGTGCGCTCTTTCAATTCCTCCCCACATTAGAATAATTTGTTTCTCTTTAGCCAACCTTCCTCTGCGTGTGTTCATTCACTCGCTGGTACGAGTCTTCCAGCTCCTTCTTCGCCCGCTCCACATCCCCTTGGGCTTGCTTTGCTGTTGTCACTTGCTTGGTCACCTCGGCATTCTTGGTCATCGGAATAGAAGAAGGGAAGATGTTAGCAAACGTTTTAACTTTGAAACAATACACTGCACAATAAAATGAAACATTTGCCATTTTGAGAGAACGTTAGCATAATCCAAAACTGTTTCATGTCAGTTTACTGCATGGCAAAAGGGTAGTGTGTAACAGGTGAGTAACTTCTGCTTTGCCCACCATCTCCCTATATTTAAGGATCATGCACATGACGTATGTTCTTTGATATGTAGGCATACACCCAGATGAAATTAAAATATCCTGAGAAATGGAGCAGCAGCACCAAGTTTGACATAGATTTATCAGTATCAGCTGGAACTCTTCTGATATCAAACACATCTCAACTCAGGACTGTAATTGTAATGAAGTTGTCGTTTCTGTTTGATAACTGTTAACCAAGTGCCGGAGATAGACCACTGCAGTTTTAAAAGTTATATGAAGGTTATACTGCTAATTTTACAGCGCTTAGATTTAATCTCTCTCATGATCCAAGACTAAATTTCTAAATGTCACAAACTGTTTTGGTACTGGTTCTTTAAAAGTGCATTTCTAGAACAATATGAATTTGATTTTTAAGGCATTTGTGCCATGGAGGAGAAATACAGAAACGTTACTTAAATGAAATCCTAGTTCTCTGCCAAGGGTATTCTCTCTGGATCAATAAGTAATAGAATAACTCTGGGCAAGTGTGGATCCCCGAAATATTACCAAATCTGGTTACAGAATCAGTTTTGTTCTTCCCCACCCTCCATTCCACTGAAGGGGCTTAAACAGCTACACTTGTAGCACCTCACTGAAGAGGAGAAAATTCTTCTTAGCAAAAGAGCTATTGAGAAAGTCCCAAAGTTTGAGAAGAACAAGGGAATTTACTCCTGATATTTCTCAGAACAGAAAAAAAGTCAAAGTCTTGAGTTAGTCCCATCCTGTATCTAAAACATGTCAATAAATGTGTTAAAATGGAGAAACTCTGCACGTTGGCTCTTCATCAAATATTTCCTTATCTTCACCAAAGAAGTTGGATGGCATCAATGGACCTGCAAGCTGAATATTTTGACATTTCCATCAGCTAGACATATCGGAAGAGTTACACATCTCTATCTCCAAGACACATGAGAAATTTCTGCACACTTGTTAGAAATGGGGGTCTCTAGTTGGCAGAGGTAGGTAGCTTTGTCCAAATAGGGACCCTTGGTTCTAGTCAGGGTAAGGGGGATACACTCCTAAAATAACCCCTGCTCACCCCCTTGGTAGCTTGGCACGAGCAGACAGGCTTATCTCAGAGGCAGTGTGTAAAGCATTTGTGAACACATACAGGAACACAGTGAAAACACTACAAATATACACCACACCAGTTTATAAAAATAAGTAATCTTTATCTAAACCCAAAACAAGACCAAACGACGAAAATCCACAATACAGTATCAAAAATATCCTTAAAAATAGGTTATTCAATTAAATAAAGTTCCTAGCAACAAATAACTCCACCTGGAGTTATTACGACGCCGTGACAGACGAAAATCCCAAAATACGGCACCGACCGCGAGGTGCGCGGCGTCGGGCCCGGAGTCAAGCAAACCCACAAAGAACAGTACCTGGAATTGATGAAAAAAAAGACGGTGCACGGCGTCGGGGAGGTGATGCTTCGTTGGCGCTTGCGGCGTCGGTTCCTTACGACCCAGGGGAGGTGATGCCTCTGTTCCTTACTGCAGCGCAGGGGAGGTGAGACGTCGGTTCCTTACTGTGTCGGGGAGGTGACGTCACGAATGGCGGGGAGGCGGCGATTCCTAACGACGGTGCGATGTCGATGGATTCGGGAGTCACCCACGTCGAGAATTGGCTCCGCGTTGATGAAGCACCGGCGTCGATGAAGTCGGGGCTGCGGTGCGAGTAGGGACGGTGCGTCGTGCACGTCACGAGCGGTGTCCTCGGCTCCGGTGCAGGCAGCGGCCTCAATGACGGCTTCGGAGTCGATGCGGCACGGCGTCAGCAGGCGTTGGGCCTACGGTGCAAGTCGGGGTGGTGCGTCGTGCTCTTCACGAGCGGTGCCCACAGCTTCGATGCAGGTTACGGCGTCGGTGTTGCAATTTCCTTCTGTAGCAGCTGAAACAGCAGTTCCAGATGCAGAGAGGCAGAAGGGATGAAGTCTTTGTGTTCCTGAGACTTCAGAACAGGAGGCAAGCTCAGTTTCAAGCCCTTGGAGATCTTCTTCAAGCAGGTGGCAAAGCAAACAGCAAAGTCCTTTTCTCCTTTCCTTGGCAGCAAGTAGCCACTGCAGGCCAACCCCAAACAGCAAACAGCACAGGGGCAGTATTCCTCCTCAGCTTATCCGTCTCTTCTCCTTGGCAAAGGTTCCTCTTGATTCCCCAGAAGTGATCTAAAAGTCTGGGATCTGGGCCCCTCTTTTTATACACCAAAATCCTTTGTTCTCTGAAGGCAGAGAGTGTCTGTACCCAGCCAAAACCAGTTCTGTCCTCACTGGTGCAACTGCCTGGCAGGAGGTGGAGACAGCATTGTTGAAGGCAGACCAGGCCCATTCAGGTGAAAAGGAAATCTCCTCCCCCTACTTTAAATGCAGCCCAGGTCTATTCAGCCCAGCCCTGACTCATCAGACTTCTGGAGCCACTGCCCTTCTCCAGCCCCTGTCATCCAAAAGCCAGACATGCAATACACAAACCTAGCAGAGGCACACTGGATGGTTAGGCAAGAAAATACCTGCTTTCTAAAAGTGGTATTTTCAAACACAGAATGTAAAAATCACCCTCACTAAAAGATGTATTTTAACATTCTGAGTTCAGGCATACTAAACTTTATTTTCCTATCTTGTTCCCAGGGTCAGTTATGTTTATAATATGTTATAAACAAACTCCCCATTCTGGCCTATGGGAACAGACAGCCTTGCAATAGTGAAAAACGAAATTGGCAGTATTTCACTATCAGGACATGCCACACACATCATGGCATGTCCTACCTTTCACATACAATGCACCCTGCCCACAGGGGTACCTTGGGCCTACCTTAGGGGTGACTAACATGTAGAAAAGGGAAGGTTTAGGGACTGGCAAGTGTGTGCACTTGCCAAGTCGACATAGCAGTCCCAGACTGCACACAGGCTCTGCAATGGCAGGCCTGAGTCACATTTTACAAGCTGCTTCTGTGGGTGGCACAATCAGTGCTGCAAGCCCACCAGCAGCATTTGATTTACAGGCCCTGGGCACACATAGTGCACTGTACTAGGGTCTGACAAGTAAATAAAAAGCAAATCATGGAATCACTAATCCATAACAATAATTCACAAAGGGAGCACTTGCACTTTGGCACTGAACAGCAGTGGCAAAGTGCCCAAAGCATCTAGACCAGCAAAAATGGAGTCCAACACACAGCAAAACACAGGAGGTAAAGGCAAAAAAATGGAAGGGAGACCCACGCCAATGGTGCCAGGTCTAACAACACTCAAGAGAAACACACTCTTTATCAATACCATGTTCTCTAGTTCGGCCTGAATTGTCTACCCACACATGGACGGCAGGCTAGTAAAAGTCAAAACTCAAAACTTCATACAGGCTATAAAGGCTCTTCTCTGTGACCTGCGTCTTCTGATCAACACATTAAAATCAATTCTACACCCAGTGCAAAGAATATAGTACTTGGGAGCCACAACAGGCAAGCTGCAAGCTTTTCTGAGAAAAAAACGAATCTATACATTTGAAGATTGTTTCTCTAAAAGCAATAATAGATCCATACGTCAGACAAAAATCATCCCTTTTGTGCAGCATGGCTTCATGCATTTTACTAGTTCCCAATGAATATGCGGCCAATAAAATAATGACTGGAGGATCAGTGGTATCAGGAGACAGTGAACTGACGGTGGATTAACACAGAACAACTTGTCTACTCAATATCTTGGGTGGTTGTGCAAGATATTGAACATGTTGTAACGAGTCCTGTTCCATGAACCTCCCACTCCTGTCTGAGTTGTCACAGATGTGTCGCTGGAAGGCTGGGGAGCCTACATGGGAGATCTATCGGCTATGGACATACTATCTCCAACCAAGTTGAACCAAATCAACATGCTTGAGTTGATGGTGATTCTTCTGGCTCTGAAGTATTCTCTTCCATCCATCTTTGCTCTGCAAGAATACTAATTCAATACTAATTCAAATAACTACAATATACTAGATCAATAAGCACTGGGGTACAAGATCGTTCAAGGGAAGCAAAACTGATCTGGCAATGGGCCCTGCAGAGGAACATTTCTCTACCAGCAATACGCTTCCCAGGCTACAGAACAGGAGAATGGATGAGCTCCACAGGCATCTTTTAGAACACCACAAATGGGCGCTAAATGACGGTGTGCAACAAAACAACTTTGATGAGTGGGACTCTGCAAATCGACTTGTTCACTATAGGAGAAAACGCATATGCCAAGCCTTTACATGCAGGTTTCTCAGACCTGACATTCAGAGGGAATGTCCTTTCTATATATTGGTAGAAGACCATTCACCTATGCTTTTCCACTGATCCCCTTGCTTACCAAAGTTGACAAGCTCATCAAGCGACTGCAACGCATACAAAACGCCTCCGCACGCCTGATCCTCGACGTACCACGCCACAGCCACATCACCCCCCACCTGAGGAACCTGCACTGGCTCCCCGTCGACAGGAGGATCACCTTCAAACTCCTCATCCACGCACACAAGGCACTCCACAAAACTGGCCCAGCCTACCTCAACAGACGACTCTTCTTCTACGTCCCCAACCGCCAGCTCCGCTCCGCCGACCTCTCCCTCGCCACCGTCCCTCGCATTCGAAGAACAACCACCGGCGGCAGATCCTTCTCACACCTCGCCGCCAAGACCTGGAACACCCTTCCACTAAGCCTACGACAGACCCAAGACCTGCTGACCTTCAGGAGGCTACTCAAGACCTGGCTGTTCGACCAGTAGCAGCACCCCGCCCCCCCCCCTTCCCTCTCCCCAGCGCCTTGAGACCCTCGCGGGTAAGTAGTGCGCTCTACAAATTCTGTGATTGATTGATTGATTGACATAACAGGATCATGTTACTTACCCTGAAAGCATCTGTCAGTTGTATGTAGTGCTGAAGATTCACATGCTCTGCATACTCCTGCCATCTTTTGTTGGGTTTGGACGATTACAGCTAGTTTTTCTTCAAAAATATCTCTCTAGTAACAAGGTCTCGGTGACTCCTCCTCTGGTCTTGGATGCGCACGGGCACAGACTCTATTGTTAGATTGTTTTTGGCCTAACAGGTGAGAGTAGGAATAGAGTCAAGGCGTATATAGAGAGAATAGTATTAAGCGACAGCTATCTGTAACAAACACTGGCTTTTGAGGAGAAGCACAAGTTACTACTTGTGTAACGATATATCTGTAAGAGACATTAGTTAGTGATAGATTCCTTACCTTAGAATATCCCCAGGCGTCAGACTGGATCCGGAAAGTTTTTCGTCAGCAGTACCCCTGCGCGTCGGTAGGTGGCGTTGTGCGGCTCCGCGTTTGTCGCTGGCGTCGTAAGCGCCGAGATGACGTCACGGAGACTACTTAGGCGCCACCCATGCGCGCTGACGTCAGTTCTGTACACGACTTTCCGCGCCAGGAACGCAGAGCCATGCAAGAAACTGACCACTGGTGCCATGAAACTAGGGCCCTGAAAGGGATGACCTTAACCCTAGAATCAGTTCGCAGAACGGGGAGGATGGGTGGGGCGGTAGGAATCTATCACTAACTAATGTCTCTTGCAGATATATTGTTACACAAGTAGTAACTTGTGCATCTGAAAGAGACACGTTAGTGATAGATTCCTTACCTTAGAATAGATACCCCAGCAATACCAACCCCGGTGGTGGGTCTGCGAATAGATTACACCAGAAAGTCACGGAGAACAGAACGGCCAAAGAAGCCGTCTCTCCGGACTGGACTGTCAAGGCAGTAATGCTTGGTAAATGTGTGCAGCGAGGCCCACGTGGCTGCCTGACAAATATCCTGCAAGGTAACGCCGCGTCCCAAGGCAGTAGTGGCTGCCGTTGCCCTGGTAGAATGGGCACGCAGCCCCACAGGAGGCTCCATTTTAGCCAACAAGTAACACGCTTTGATGCACAAAACGACCCACCGAGAAATGGTGCGTTTGTGCACGGCCCGACCTTTTTTGGCGCCCACGTAGCCAACAAAGAGCTGGTCATCCACCCGGAACTGTTGTGTGCGCTTCAGATAGAACGAGAGCGCACGTTTTGGGTCCAGACGGTGGAGCCTCTCTTCCTCTTTTGAAGGATGCGGAGGCGGAAAGAAGGTGGGCAAAGTGATGGTCTGCCCGATGTGGAAGGGCGTGACAACCTTTGGCAAGAAAGAAGGACGGGTTCCTTAAAACCACCTTGTCCGGATGAACAGAAAGGAAAGGAGGTTTTTAAGAAAGAGCCTGGAGCTCACTCACTCTTCTGGCAGAGGTGATAGCTACCAGGAAAGCCGTCTTTAGAGTAAGAAGACATAAAGGACAGTTATGAAGGGGCTCAAAAGGAGCGCACATCAGATAGGTCAAGACAAGATTTAAGTCCCATTGAGGCATTATGAAAGGCACGGGAGGAAACGTGTGTGCAATGCCTTTCAGGAAACGGTTAACAACCGGGGACTTAAAGAGAGAAGGTTGATCTGGAAGCCGGAGAAAGGCGGAGACGGCCGAAAGATAACCTTTGATAGTGCCCAGAGCAGAGCCCTACTGGGCCAAGGATAGTAGGAACAGAAGGACCTCAGAAAGAGGGGCAGAAAGGGGATCCACAGACTTCGCTGTGCACCATGCCACAAACTTGTTCCACCTGCAGGCGTATACTGTCTTAGTGGAGGGACGCCTGGCTGCCAGAATGACATCACAGACTTCGGGAGGAAGATCGAAAGCTGTCAACTGTCGCCGCTCAATCTCCACGCATGGAGGTGGAGGCTGGACAGGTTCGGGTGGAGGACCGTTCCCTGCTGCTGTGACAGAAGATCCTCCCGAAGAGGCAGTCGGATCGGGGGATCGATCGCCATGTTGAGTAGCTCGGGATACCAGTATCTTCGAGCCCAATCCGGAGCCACAAAAAGATGACTTGGGCCCGGTCGCGCCGAATCTTCTTCAGCACTCTGGGCAGAAGTGGTAAAGGCGGAAAGGCGTACAACAGACCGCAGCTCCACTCGCGTCGCCGAGCGAGTGCCGCCTTGGAAATTCCAACACGCAGAACTGATGACATTGCGCGTTCTCTTCGGTGGCGAATAGATCCAACCAAGGCTCTCCCCACTGCATAAAGAGACCTTGCGCCACGTCCGAGTTCAGACGCCATTCGTGATCCATCAAGCACCGGCGGCTGAGTTCGTCCGCCCTGGCGTTCAGAGAACGTGCCAGGTGTTGAACCACCAAAGTAATGCCTTGATGTTCCAACCATGTCCAGAGGCGCAGAGCCTCCTGACATAGGGTCCACGACCCCACCCCGCCCTGTTTGTTGCAATACCACATGGCGGTGGTGTTGTCCGTGAACACCTGCACTACACTGCCCCGGACAGAGGGAAGGAATGCCTTCAGTGCAAGTCGGATCGCCCGAAGCTCCAAAAGGTTGATATGGAGCCAAGACTCCGTCGGAGACCAGAGGCCTCTGATCTCCGCCTCTCCCAAGTGGCCACCCCAGCCCTGGAGGGACGCATCCGTCACCACTGTGTGCTCCAGTTGGGGGAGGGAGAGGGATCTGCCATCGACCCAATCGCGATTTGTGAGCCACCACCGCAATTGTCGTGCAGTGCCCTCCGAGATCTGGACATGATCGGACAGGTTGCCCTGATGCTGTGCCCACTGGAACTTCAGGTCCCACTGCAGAGCCCACATATGCCACCTGGCATGTTGCACCAGCAGAATGCAGGAGGCCATCAGGCCCAGGAGCCGGAGGGTCATCCTGACCGAAACCCAGGATAGAGGCTGAAAGATCGGAATCATAGCCTGAATATCCCGGACTCGCTGCTCAGGAGGATAAACCCGAAACCGCGTCGAATCCAGAACCGCTCCGATGAAGGGGAGCTTCTGAGAGGGACTCAGGTGCGACTTCGGCATGTTGATGGAGAACCCCAGCAATTGCAGGAGGTCGGCCATAGTCTGAAGGTGGGTGACGACGGCCTGGGGCGAGCCCACCTTCAACAACCAGTCGTCGAGGTAGGGGAAGACTGACACCCCTGACCTGCGCAGATGAGCTGCGACCACCGCCATCACTTTTGTGAACACCCGAGGGGCGCTTGTAAGGCCGAAAGGGAGCACGGTATACTGAAAATTCTCCTGGCCTACCGTGAACCGCAGGTAACGCCGGTGGGCCGGCAGGACGGGAATGTGAAAATATGCGTCCTGAAAGTCCAACGCTACCATCCAGTCTCCAAGGTCGAGGGCAGCCAAGACCAGAGTCAACATCTTGAACTTCTCCTTCCGGAGGAAGCGATTGACGTTCCGGAGGTCCAAGATGGGGCGCAAGCCCCCTTTGTCCTTCTTGGGGACCAGAAAGTAGTGGGAATAACAACCATGTCCTACTTCTGGCCCAGGAACGCGCTCGATGGCCCCCTTGGCCAAGAGGGCCGTGACTTCCTATCGGAGAAGCGCTAAGTGATCCCCCGACATGCGGTGGAACTGAGGTGGCATGGACGGGGAGCAGACTCGAAGGGGAGGGAGTAGCCCCTTCGGACGATTTGCAGCACCGAGCTGTCTGAAGTGACAAGAGCGCCAGTGGGGGAGGTGATGTTGAATCCTGCCGCCCACCGGCGTGGGGTGCACCCCAAAGCGCGGACTAGGAAGGCTTTGAGGCGGATGCTGCGGGAGCGGAGGTGGGCTGACCCCCACGCTGGCCCCCTGTGCCGCCACGGCGGCCCCCACGCCCACGGCCGCGCTGAGGCTGGTTCTGCGCAGGCCTTTGGCTGAACGGACGTGTAGGGGCGCCCCTTCCGCGGCCACGAAAGGAACGAAAGGTAGACGTGGCCGGGCGTGTGGTGGAGAGACCCAAGGACTTGGCTGTAGCCCGAGAGTCCTTAAAACGCTCCAGCGCACTGTCTGCCTTATCGCCAAACAGGCGAGTACCATCAAAAGGCATGTCCATAAGGGAACTCTGGACATCCCCCGAAAACCCCGTGGACCGCAGCCAGGCATGTCGCCGCAAGGCCACCGTTGTGGAGATGGCTCTTCCCAAAGAGTCCGCGGTGTCCAACCCACACCGAATGGCGAACTTCGCGGCATCCTTCCCCTCTGCAACAGCTTGGGAAAGGACAGCCCGAACCGCTTCCGGGCACTGGGGCAGAGTTTGCGCCACCGTGTCCCACACAGCGTGAGAATAGCGGCCCAAGAGGCATGCGGTGTTGACTGACCGCAGCCCCAGGCTGGCAGAGGAAAACAACTTTTTTCCAAGCTGCTCCAGCTTTTTTGATTCCTTATCCGGCGGAGCGGTAGGGAATGCAGTTTGGGAAGTGGAAGCCTGAATGACCAGGCTCTCCGGTGTCGGATGAGTTGTCAAAAAGGCAGGGTCACCCGGTGCCGGGCGGTGACACCTGGCCACGTTTTTATCCACAGGAACCCCTGTGGCTGGCCTAGACCAGGTACCCATTAAAACATCCGTCAAGGCCTCATTGAACGGAAGCAGAGGTTCCATAGAACTTGCCGCCTGCTGAAGCACTTCAGTAAGGAGGTTAGTCCGGAGGGTAACAGTAGGCAATTCAAGGTCAAGAGCCTCAGCTGCTCGACGGAGCACCACAGTGTATGTTGCGCCTTCCTCCATGACAGTGGGAGGAGACACAAACCCAGGCTCAGAGGAGAGGTCAAGGCCACCTGCATCCTCGGAGTCTTCTGCCCACTCCTGTTCGGACTCACACTGCCGTGCAAGAGGGTCCTCCGACCCCTCCCAGTCCTCCCCCTCCACAACAGCCCGAGGCACAGGCTGCAGCGGCGGAGGAGGCACAGGGGAAAACAAATGTTCCACCGGCGCCGGGAACGGCGCCGGTCGACGCCGCTCCGGCTCCAAGGCCCAATCAGGGTCCCAAGCCGGAGCAAAATTGCCCGGAAACTCGGGCAAGGGCGGGACAAACGGAACCCAGGGCGGCGCCGGGAAGGGAGCCGCAGGGGGCGCCGGGGTCGGAGCCAGCGGCAACCAAGGGCCCTCAAGAGGGACCGTGGAGCCCGAAGGCGCGCCGGCGGGAGCCCTAGGCCTGAAAAGGCGGTCCATGGCGGCAAGAAACTCTTGCACCTGGGCCCGAGTCACCGACGGACCCGGGTATGGCGGGTAGGCCGCGGGACTGACAGGCTCCAAAGGAGCCGCGGGGGAAAGACCCCGGGCCCCCTCGTCCGCGCCCGAAGGCCGACAGGGGGAGGTCAGAGAGCGTACGCGCTTCTTCGACTTCTTTTTGTGATGTCGCTTACCCGATTCCGAAGGCGAAGACTTGGACCCCGAAGAATGATGATGATGACTCCGCAGCCGGTCCCTTGAGCGACCCCTGGACCTGGAACGGCGCGGAGACAACTGTCGGGCCTCCAGCAGCTTTCGGGACCGCTCCCGCAAAGCCTTCGGAGCCATGGCCAGACAGTCGGGACATGACCGGGCGTCATGGTCGCGCTCCAGACAGTAGAGACAGACGCCATGGGGGTCGGCCACCGACATCGTACGGCGGCAGGCCCCGCAGGATTTAAACCCAGGCATCCCTACGTGGCACCAGGAGTCAAGATTTAAGAAGTAGAGACAAAAGTCCCAAAAATAACTAGTCAAAAAGTGACTAAGGTACGTGCTCTAACCGGATCTGCGCTTGCTGGCGCAGAAAAAGAAAGAACTGACGTCAGCGCGCATGGGTGGCGCCTAAGTAGTCTCTGTGACGTCATCTCGGCGCTTACGACGCCAGCGACAAACGCGGAGCCGCACAACGCCACCTACCGACGCGCAGGGGTACTGCTGATGAAAAACTTTCCGGATCCAATCTGACGCCTGGGGATATTCTAAAGTAAGGAATCTATCACTAACGTGTCTCTTTCAGATGGATGGGAGCATGTGAATCTGCAGCTCTACATGCAACAAACTGATGCTTACAGAGTAAGTAAACAGAACAGATGATGGACGGAATGTTGAACAATGCAAACATTCACCCCCAGTCACAGACCTGAGTTTAATCCATCATTCTGTTGCTCACCACGCCGCCCCAGTTTGGACCCAGCCATATGCAAATCAGTCTTGACCCTGCTCCTCAAGGGAACAGTCCAGCCTGAACTGCCAAGCCGGGTCCTCCCTGGACTGGAAACAAGCATCCTGAGACCGGTTTCGGGGCATCACCCGTCATCAACCAGGCTAGCTCGAATCTAGTGGCACAGTGAGCACAGAAAACACATCTGGGCATACCCTTCCCATGTGGCTCGACAAAAGCAAACAGTACAGAGGTAAGTGACATAATCCATTCATAGCATGTGTGGCTGTAGATACAATAAGCTCTGCATTAACTGTAAAGCAGTACTCGTCTAAGCGTTGGTAAGCCAGTGGATGGTGCAGAGGCCTGAAACAGAGGCAACTTGCTGCCTAACAAGAATGTCCACACAATAATACTTTGCAAAAGTGTATGGAGTGGACCATGTGCCAGCTTTAGAAATATATTCAGTTGGTATATTCCCTAGAAAGGCCATAGCAGCACCCTGTTTGGGGATGGTGTGTGGCTTGGGGTGGGAAGGTAGGGTTCTTTTTAGCTTTTGCGTAAAAGGTTTGGATGCACTTGACAATCGACCTGGCAATCGCCATCTCAAAAATGCCATGACAGCCACAAACAGTTGTTGCGTTTTGCAAAAGGATTTGGTTCTATCAATATAATACATAAGAGCACGCATGAGATCTAGTGTGGGAAGTTCCCTTTCAGCTAGCGAGTCTGGACGTGGAAAGAAGTCTGGGAGCTCAATTGTCTGGGTGTAATGAGGAGACCACCTTGGGGGAAAAAGTTTGGATTTTTCCAAAAACCACTCTGCCTTGATGTACCTTGAAGAAAGGTTCCTGCAAATAGAGGACCTGTAGTTCATATTACATCTTACAGACCTTATAGTTACCAGGAAGGCAACACTTCCAAGAGAGAAACTGCAAAGGGCATGAATGCAGTGGCTCAAAGGAAGTCCCATAAGTCTGGTGAGGACAACATTGAGATTCCAGACTGGGGCTATCCTTGGTGGAATGACATGCTTTAGGCCCTCCATAAAACCTTTAATTACAGGAATTTTGAAAAGGGAAGTGTTCCCTGTTTTGCACATAACCAGCATTGGCAGATAAATGTAGTCGTATTGACGTGTAGGCTAACCCTTACTCTTGTAAGTGTAGGAGGTAGCAAATAATGTCTTACACCGTAGGCATAAGAGGGTTTATGTACTTTGAAGTACAGTAGTAAACAAAATGCTTCCACTTATCAGGAAAGCAGGTGCGTGTAGTGGTCCTACGGAGTATGTCCATGCACTCTTGAGGTAGCTCAAGGTAACCAAACTCTAGGACCTCAGGAGTCAAATCGCCAAGTTGAGTTATTAGGGGTCCGAGTGTCTGACTTTGCGGTGGTTTTGTGCGAGAAGTTCTGGCCTGGTGGGGAGCTTCTCTTGGGGGGCGATCAACATTTCTAGAGGGGTCGAGAACCATGGTTCTCTGGCCAACGTTGGAGCCACCAGGATGAGGGTGAGGGATGTTTGATTGAGCTTCCTGACCAAGTAAGGAATCAGTAGGAGAGGAGGAAAAGCGTATGCAAAGATCCTTATCCAATCAATTCACAGAGCACTGCCCATGGACTGGGGGTGTGGAAACTCGGTGGCGTAGTTTGGGCATTTTGTTTTTTCGTGTGCAGCTAAATGGTCTATGTTTGTGGTGCCTCATCTATACAAGTAAGGTGGCAAAGGAGGAGGTGGAGGAGGAGGAGCAGAGGCTTTGTCTTTGGGCCTCCTGGCAGGCAAGAAGGAAACAGGAGCATCCGATGGCAGGGCCTCCTTGAAGGCAAGCCTGCGTTTCTTTGCCTGGGTCTTCTCCGAGGCAAAGATCTTGCCTGTGTGAGGGTGGAGGATGAGCCTCCTCTGCCTTTTGTCAAGATCTCCCTGCAGCCTCTTGAGGAAGGGGCATTCCTTGACATCGAGAGCGGGTCTCGGATCTGAAGGTGGTCTTGGCATCGATGAAGCCGGCTTTGAAGGTTCGGCGCAGACTGATGTTCTTGGATTGGAGGGCGGTTGAGTGTCAAAGCTCTTGGAAGAGTCTTTTCTCAGCTCCAAGGCCTTGCTTCGGTGTCACCTAGCTCTGGAGAGCAGTGGCGCACCGGAAGATTGTGGCGGCTTCAGTACAGGGCTCGATGTCTCACCCCCAGAGTGGAGGTGCTTGGCTCCAACATGCATCTGTCTGTCTTTAAGCGTGGACAGGAGCCGACCAAGGTGAATAGAACGTCCTTGAGATTCTGCTTTTCTTCCTCCATGAGGTCCTCCTTGCCTGATTCCGAGACGTCGGAGTCGATGAACTGAGGACTTGGCTGGTGCGCTGGGAGATCGGGCGACTCACCCAATGCTACCTCCTCTTCCTCGGTGTCAACGGAATTGGCCTCACTTAAGTTATCTGGCATCTCTGCAGAGGATTTGGCCATGCTGCCATGGCCCACTGTTGGTTCTGGCGCTGGTGCAGAGGCTTTGTCCAGCGAAATGCCGAAAAACAGTTGCTGCGGCTCTCATTGTGCTCCGGCAAGATGCAAAGTTTGCAGATGGAATGGAGGTTGGCTCAGGGGTATTGAGAGTTGTACTGTAGGTATCTCTTGAAGTGCATCCATTCCATTAACTAGGGTGCTCATTCTCCAAAGAGTAATCCTGAGCACGCGGTGCTCCGAAGGGCATTAGGGGCCGAGAGACCCAGTCGCACGATGATGGACTCGAGGAATGGAATAGACACCGTTTGAAGAAACTCATAGAAGAGTCTTCCTACACAGGATGGAAGGTAACAGACTCCAAAGCTGAGACGGGAACCAACAAACTCGTCCAGACAGGGAGTACGCTGAATCACATCTGAGCCCGATGGTGGAGAAAAACAATCTAACAGTGGAGGTGGTGCAATCTGAGACAGAGGAGTCACCAAGATCTTGTGCCTCACAAGTCTTTTTCAAAGAAAAACAAGTTGTAATCGTTCGAGCCCAACGCTAGATGGTAGGAGTATGTAGAGCACGTTCATCTACTGCCACACATGCTACAAACATGAAGGAGAGCAAGATGAATGTGATTCTCGTGGCTCCGGGCTGCACGAGATACAGGTGGTACAACAGACTGCTTCACCTGTTGATTCAATCTCACAAGAGACTTCCACACAACTCAAATCTCCTTTCCAGGATTTCGGGCAAGATTTTCCATCTCAGTCTCCACTCACTGAACTTAACTGCCTGGCTCCTGAGTACCAACAATATGACCTGATGATTGTATAAAAATAGCGAAAGAAACAGAAAGACCTTCCACTTGTTGCTCAAATGAATTTAAATGCAAGAAGTTATGCACATGGTGCCTTCAGAAGTAGGTGGACCATGGTTCTCATACTTTAAAGTGTATTTGGCTGCTATCATTGCTTACAGGAAAACCCCCTCTGAGCCAACTGTTTTCAACATCTTAGCATTGACGGATTTTCTTGAGGACATGAGTAAAGTATTTCCTCCTATCAGGAGACCTTACACTCCTTGAAAACTTGACATTATCCTTTCCAAACTTATGGGTCCTACTTTTGAACCCATGCACAAGGCAGACCTGCAATGCATCTCATGGAAAGTGAAATTGCTTGTAGCTATAAAATGGTGAGAAGGGTGAATGAGCTTGAAGCTCTATGCTCGGGGGAAGAGATTTTGGATTTTCATATAAATTAAGCAACCTTGATCCAGCTTTCTTCCGTAAACGTTACTCTCTGGAAGAAAGATCATTTCATACCCTAGATGCTAAAAAGGGCTCTGAAATATTATTTGGGTAACACCAACCCATTAGACATTCCAGACCGTTATTTGTAAATTATGATGCAGTCTGCATAGTACTGACTTCTTTACAGCAAGCCATAGTCACATGGCTAGTTGTTTGCATGATCACCTGCTACCAAAAGGCTACCAACCCCCTTCCGGGTAATACCAAGGCTCATTCTACATGTGGCAAAGCAGCTACTACTGTTCTGCTGCAGAATGTGTAGACTTCATATATTTCCAAAGCGGAAACTCCGAGATCAGGACACATGCTAAGCATTACTGCTTACATTTTGAATTCAACTGATACTCTGGCAAGTCAGGCCTTGTTGGGTAACTTATTTGCAAAGTAATCTTTGTACCATCTTCGCCACTGTCCTTGGAACCCTCATTGGGGTTCAGCGTAGGTTAACTTGCTACTCTATTCTACTGTCTATGGATATCACACAATTAAATTTATTAACAGTGTTTTCAACTCACAATGCAAATCAAAGCTGCCTTTTACACAAAAATACATATTATATACAGATAAAAAGCTACAAAATTTATTTAAAACACTAGAGTTTAAAAGAATGTATGAGTTATGAAATAGAATTAAAAAACCTCTTTCCTGTGCCCGCCTGGTCCCACAGTCTTCGCCAAAATATAAAATAACCACAAGCCAGGATAGTGTGTTTCAAGAGGTGAAGGGAAGGAAAACAAAGTTCCTTGTCTGATTCAATTTTGCCCTCAGGTCCCAACTTTTCCTCATAAATATTTCAGCTAGTTTTGTTGGTTGCCCAGACAAGTCACTTTGGAGGAAAAAAAAAAAAAGATGTGTTCATCTTGCTCGTCTAACTGTTCTTTGTGGAGCAGCTTACAAATTCTGCTCGATCTTATAATGCTGTACATAGGGCACTTCAACAAGAAATGTTTCAAGTCTTCTGTGGCACAACATAAGCATTTGGCGGAGATTGCAGTGTTTCTTCTGTTCAAGATTTCAATTAGCAGTAGGCAATCTCCTCTCACCAGTGCAAAGAGCCTCCTTCCTCTCTGATTAACAAGTAGAATTAGGTACTGTTGTGTACTTGGCGAGGGGTCGAACATCCCTTAAGATAGGTACGGGATAAATTATCCAGTACACCCATTCTCCATTCTTTTACAAGGTAGGTGCATTGTTTGGTTACCATGGAGTTTATGTGCTTCTTAAAGAACATTTGAAGATTACTTGGAGCTTGCGATAATACCAAGTCAAGTCTCTAACTTTC
Source organism: Calotriton arnoldi (assembly GCA_963921515.1). NCBI lineage: Eukaryota > Metazoa > Chordata > Amphibia > Caudata > Salamandridae > Calotriton > Calotriton arnoldi. The sequence goes on along the minus strand of CAWUFW010001879.1, from coordinate 1,672,848 downwards.
TTTAAGATAGAGCATCATGCAAGATGGCTGACTGTGAGGGAGCTACAGCCAGAGGCTCCCAGGGCCAGGAATCGCCATCGGCTTAAATCTTTCCGAAGCCCCTGTCATCGAGTCTCACGCCCCCCCCCCCCCTGGGAATAAGAGAAGAACCAAAAAGAAGTCGCCTGATTTCCCCGGAGACCTAGAAAACACAGAAGCCGCCAGAGAAAATCTTTTGCACAGTGCCCTGATGAACCCGTTCAGCCGGCAGCACGGTGAAAAAACCCATGCAAACCCTTCCGGCCCTCCTCGATTGAGCCACGCCTGTGAGCCAGTGGCAATCCCTTTGTTGACCCACCTCCTGGGAGACTGCTGCAGCTGGGAAGTCACCTGAACGATGAGCCCCTTTCTCCCGGCAAGCACCCCCCGCCTAAGTTACTGAACTAGAAATTTCCGCCTGCCCACTCATACCTCCCATTGTAGACTCACTGAGCTCACTGTGAGTTAGAAGCGCATGGCAGGTAAGTCTCTGCTCGCAGGGTCAGCTTGGGTCCCTCATGCTCTCAGACTGGGATTTGTTGTGCAATATATATACTCTGCTTTTCAATACAGATTTCTTGTGCAATATACGTACTCTTGCTGTTCAATACTTTGCTGCATTTTCAGCTGCCCGCGTTCTACTATATGTAATCCCTTCAGCTGCTGAGGCCGAGTCGTCCATTTTGGTTGCTTGTGAGCAGACATTAAACTCATTCTACCAAAGCCCTAATCGATTGCCACCATTTGGGATTGTATTGCCCCTTCCCCGCAGCAGCCATCATCCTGCTATTCTTCAACCTTTCCCAAAACAAACAAAGGACTAGGACCTCAGACCAGCCCAGATATTTGATTCAGAGCAACTAAAAGAGGACTATGCCTTTTCCAGCCTTGGAGCTCCACCTAGTGGCTTAAATATGAACGACGACCTACATTACTAACCTCGATGAGAACAGCGATTCTCGGATTAACATGCATAGAGAATCAGGATTTCATTAAAGACACGGAGGCTAACATTATACAATACTCTTTTATTGGCACTTCAATCAGCAGCACCTTTAAAGAAATTCAGTAAAACAAGACCAATCCAGAATTGGAACTCCAAATACATAAAAGTCACTGTAACAGAACACTCTTCCTCTTTTAAATGCAAAACGCTTAAGAAAATGAACTCCTCCTTTCAATCTGAAACTCCCATTTTTCCAACTTCTCAAGACTGTAAATCTGAAAGAAAAACTACATACATATACTAACAACTTGTCCTTCAAATAATAAAACATTTAAATTATCTACAATTACAAACTTCTTAATTGTATTATAAACCTTTTTTTTAAATGTATATATATATTCCTATCATACTGTATTCCTTATATTCCTTATGGGCGAGGCGGGAGGGATAATGTTAGCCTCTGTGTCTTTAATGAAATCCTGATTCTCTATGCATGTTAATCTGAGAATAGCCATTTCATTACAAGACCGGAGGCTACCATTATGCATGTTGAAAGCCCTTCAACACCGCCTCTGAAATGTGATCTATTGGTCTAAAATAATGTTTAGTAAACGTTCCTACATTTGACCAATCTGCCGCTTTCAAAATATCGTGCATCTTACCTCCAGACCAACAGGCTTTACTAGCCATAGCACCTCTTACCGAATGGGCTTCGTACCGTTCCATATTCACCCCGATTGTTCCATTGCCATTTTAACCCACCTAGAAATTGTTACACTACTTACCGTCTTAAATGGCTTCACATAAGAAATTAATAATTGATGCTCACCATCCCTTCTATTTTCCAACACTGATGACTCTTTTAACCACACATAATTTTGGTTTCTCATCAAACCTTGGACCAGTCACGTTATAAAAATATCCAATGCATTTCGGGAAAAGTTCCCTTAGTCGGGGATATCTAGAATATAAACAATTAAAAAAACGATCAGTATCCCTCCCCCTGATCGTTTTTTTAATTGTTTATATTCTAGATATCCCTGACGAAGGGAACTTTTCCTGAAATGCATTGGATATTTTTATAACGTAACTGGTGGAAACGATTTACTCTCTTGTGCCATGCATGAACTTGAATGTATAAAATGAATTGAAAAAAATTGTGAAAAACAGGTGAAGAAACAGATTAAAATTGAGACAAACGGAAGATGAAAATCGTGATTTTGATTCATTTGATTCATCCACGTATGGGGCTGTGCAGCTTGCATAGGGACTGACCTTGGTTCCCTTTTTAATTGCATGTACTTTCTACGTAGAGCCATCATGATCCAGCCCAGGGTATCCTGGACGTGCATGGATGTATTCAACTCTTTAGTCAGAATCCCATGACAAAAAGCTCTGCATAAATGTTAAGTTATAAAAGTTAACATTGATGTGTCTTTAAAAGTGAATCAGTAAGTCCACTGCAGATAACTTCCTTTTGTAACTGCTTAACGTTTGGTAGGTAAATCATAATTGCCCACAATGCTAAATTAATTGTCTGCATGCAGGGCAGATCAGACAGTGCCTCAGAGAAGACTGCAGTTGTGAAGACAGTCCAGGTGGATATGAAGTCCCATTTGGCCCATTTTAACTGACATAAGTATGTCATTTCCTGGCACGCTGTTCTTACCTTACGAAGAAGCTCTGCATGGTTCTGGACGAGCTCCGAGTACTTCTCCTTCAGCTTGGTGTATCGCTGCTCATTGGCAACTGCTTTCCCTGAAACACAGTGTAACACAGCCCAGACGTCAGCGAACATGCACATAATTCAGAGTCTTTCTTTCTGTTCCTAAACACTGCTAAGGAGAGTGGGACAAAAGGGGCAACGCTTAAAACATAGACTCAGTTCTCCAAAGGCAAGGCCTTCATGTAACAGGCAGCTAGCTTTTGGAACACAATGCCTCCAAAACATCAAGCAGCTGAGGTTCACTGGAGCTTTCTGGGAACATCTCAAGACCTGGCTCTTTCCTCTACAAGTATTGTATTGTATATGGTATTTATAAAGCGCAACAAACACCCTACGGGTACCCTGGCGCTAAAAGTACATGTATACAAACCAACGTCAGGCAAGAAAGGACAGAACCTAAAGAAAAACATTGCTCAAAAGAAAGACAGGAACATTATCTGGGGAACAGCCACGTTTTGATCCTTTTTCTAAACAAAGACAAGGTACTGCATTGTCTGATTTCAGTTGGGAGTGTGTTCCAGAGCTTTGCAGCAGCAACACTAAAAGATCTTCCTCCCGATCTGAACTTATTGAACCTGGGTATCTTTGCCAGGTAAGCAGAAGAGGAACGAAGGGTCCGGGTAGGAATATACCAGACCAATTTCTTCTGCAACGGTCTAGGACCGAGTCCATGTAATGCCCTAAACCCCATACAAAGGGATTTAAAATAGATTCTTTGCTGCACAGGGAGCCAATGTAGCTCCGATAGGCACATTGAAGCAGAAGAACTTCGAGGTCTAGACAAGGCCAGTTTCGCAGCCGTGTTCTGGACACGCTGCAGTCTCTGTATCAAATACTTTGGGGACTCCAGCAGCAAAGCATTACAATAGTCGAGTCTACTTAGGATGGCGCCTTGAACAACCAAGGCTCTGGCCGAAATTGGGAGCAACGGAAGAATCTTTCTCAGAGCCCTAATGAGGCCAAAACAGCACCCCACCAACTTGTTCACTTGCGTCTCCAGAGATAGGTTGGCATTGAACATAACACCCAAATTTCGCACCGTCTTAGATGGCGCCAAAGTGGTAGATGAGCCAAGGGGCCAAAAGTTGTGAGGAAGAGGCCGGTGGACCTTCCCAACTGCGCAGTGTACAATTTCGGTTTTATCCGAATTGAATTGCAAGGAGTTATTCCGTAGCCACTGCGCAGTGTCATGCATACATGCATGAAAATCCTCCAGGGCGTTGGGTGACGTTTCATCAAGAGAAATAATAATCTGGGTATCATCAGCATAATTCACCAATTTTACATTATGAGCCCGAATGATGTTAATCAGTGGGCTCAAGTAGATGTTAAATAAAATTGGGCTGATGGCGGATCCTTGTGGAACTCCATGACAGATATTAGTAAAGGCTGACTGGAAAGGGGGAAGGGCCACTGCCTGACACCTGCCAGATAAATAGGATCGAAACCAGTCCAGGGCAATGCCCACTACTCCCACCTCCTCTAAACGTGTTAGCAAAATGTCATGGTTGACCGTGTCGAAAGCGGCAGACAGGTCAAGCAAAATAAGTATTGCTGATTGTCCCCTGTCTGCCAACAGACGCAAATCATCCAGCACGGTCACCAAGGCTGACTCTGTTCCGTGTTCTGGACGGAAGCCGAATTGTACATCTGCCAGACAGTTGTTACATTCTAGAAAAACTGACAGAGATTTGCTAACCAGACGTTCAAGGATCTTCACTGGATAGGGGAGGAGAGAGATGGGCCGATAGTTACCCGGACAGGTTGGATCAAGAGTGGCCTTCTTCAAGAGTGGCATAACTACCGCCTGTTTCCAGCCAGATGGTACAACTCCACTAGATAGTGATTGGTTACATATCTGTCGGAGTCTAGGGAAAAGTTCTGAAGCAAATTCCTTCCAGATTTTATGAGGAAGGGGATCCAAAGGAGAGCCCGAAGAAACACCCATAGCAAGCCTATAAAATTCCTCATCCGAAAGGAACTCGAAATGGTCCAGGAAACTCTGTTTATCGGTCCCTTCGCCAATCTGTGTTCCTGCGCCAGGCATCCCTCCCGTATCAACCAACGGAATAACTGCCCCTGGAGTCACAGCCTCTGTCCCCCAGAGAGGTTCTTTTGAGACCTGAGATGATCGTTCTAATCTTATCATTAAAAAAAGTAGCCAAACTATCACAGAGATCTTGAGTAGGCTGAACCTCATTTTGTAAGCACTGAGGATTAGTAAAGTCATCAATGATTTTAAAGATACATTTAGACTTATTCAGTGATTTCAAGATAAGCTCTGCAAAATATTCCTGCTTCGCAGCAAAAATTTCTTTCTTATAGAGAGAAATAGCCGCTTTCCAGGCGATCTTATCCTCATTCACGTAGTACTTTCTCCACTTCCTTTCTGCCTGTTTGCATTTTAATTTCAGGGCTTTTAGTTTTTCGTTGAACCACCTAGCAGAAGGTCTACCCCTGTTTTTGCAATTTTTAAAAGGGGCGATTTCATTAACAAATGAGGAAATAAGATTGCGAAAGTCCGTATAATTCTCCTCCACTGACCTAAGCATATCCAAATCCCCATTAATAGAGAACGTAGGTGACTGTGACGCCTTTTCCATTAACCTCCTCCAATCCCTTCCCACGAAACTCCTTACATCTCTCAGAGCAGGAGCTCCACGACTGGGGATGACCGTCCAAAATTTAACCAAATGGTGGTCAGTCCAATCTACGGGAAGCACCTCCATATGGTCAATGACCCCTTCCTCACTAAAAACAAGGTCAAGCAAGTGCCCTCCCATATGTGTAGAACCGGTTACTCCCTGGAGCAAACCCAGACTTTCACAAGATTGGAGAAGAGTATTAAGTCCTGTATCTAGGGTCCCATTTAGCCAGAGATTAAAATCCCCTGCAATCAGCAGTCTCGAATGAGTGACAGCCATATTATTAAAAACATCAATCAGCGCCTGCAATTGAGATAGGTTGACCGCACCAGGGGGCCTATAGCATACTATACCATCTAGTAAATGCCCCCTGGGGTCTTTTAAGGAGAACCCCAGCAGCTCGAAGCCCTCTACAGCATCAATATCCAAGGGGACAAAATCCCATCTTTCTCTAAACATGAGACCCACCCCACCGCCTCTGCCTATTGTTCTGGGCTTGTGAAAAAACTTATAACCTGGAGGACACGCCAATCCCGGTTCAAGAGCAGAATCAGGATAGGTCCAGGTCTCCGTCATAAGTAACATGTCAAGGTGGTGTATTTCAGTGAGCAGTTGGATCTCTGTGACATGTTTAGGGAGAGATCTAACGTTAAGTAGCCCACAGACCAGTGCCTCTTTCCTAGGACAATCAGGCCTTGGGTTAACCGGGTTCTCAGTTAAAGGCAGTCCTACCCCAATACCGCCATTCTCACCTATCTCCCGCAATGTCCGGCTCGAATAACAAAGTCTTCCCGAATCACGCACAGTTTGGCTGGCGCTGTGTGCGGATCGTGCGCGGACGGGCGCAAACGGGCTTGCCTTCGGCGCGCCGCCGGCGCGCCTGCTGCGCACGTCCGCTGCGCTCCCTCGATCTTGCCGGCATTAATATCCGGTATTGGTGTCAGCTCCTCCCCTCGCCCGCTCTGATTGGCTGCCCTGGGGGAGTGGCACTAGAAGATTTAGAATGAGGCTGGTAGCGCTGATAACGCTGATCACGGCGAAATAGAGCGTTTTTAAAAAAAATACACAGTATCAAATTCAAGACAACCACAATACAAGCAAAGTAAAAGCAATGTTAAAACTGGTTCTGAGGACCTCCCTGAACTCTGGGCAGCAAACACACACTCTGTGAGCGCTCCCTCGATCTTGCCGGCATTAATATCCGGTATTGGTGTCAGCTCCTCCCCTCACCCGCTCTGATTGGCTGCCCTGGGGGAGTGGCACTAGAAGATTTAGAATGAGGCTGGTAGCGCTGATCACGGCGAAATAGAGCGTTTTTTAAAAAAAATACACAGTATCAAATTCAAGACAACCACAATACAAGCAAAGTAAAAGCAATGTTAAAACTGGTTCTGAGGACCTCCCTGAACTCTGGGCAGCAAACACACACTCTGTGAGCGCTCCCGCGATCTTGCCGGCATTAATATCCGGTATTGGTGTCAGCTCCTCCCCTCACCCGCTCTGATTGGCTGCCCTGGGGGAGTGGCACTAGAAGATTTAGAATGAGGCTGGTAGCGCTGATCACAACGAAATAGAGCGTTTTTTTTTTTTTTAAATACACAGTATCAAATTCAAGACAACCACAATACAAGCAAAGTAAAAGCAATGTTAAAACTGGTTCTGAGGACCTCCCTGAACTCTGGGCAGCAAACACACACTCTGTGAGCGCTCCCGCGATCTTGCCGGCATTAATATCCGGTATTGGTGTCAGCTCCTCCCCTCACCCGCTCTGATTGGCTGCCCTGGGGGAGTGGCACTAGAAGATTTAGAATGAGGCTAGTAGCGCTGATCACGGCGAAATAGAGCGTTTTTTTTTTTTTGTTTGTTTTTTTTAAAATACACAGTATCAAATTCAAGACAACCACAATACAAGCAAAGTAAAAGCAATGTTAAAACTGGTTCTGAGGACCTCCCTGAACTCTGGGCAGCAAACACACACTCTGTGATATACTGTCAGTGCCGATAGGCCACCTGCGGTACATGAGCATTTGATACAACTAAGCTTAGCAACTTAAGGGAAAGCATGCTGTCAGAGAACTAGGAGTCCCACTCTAGCAAAGATTTCACACACTGCTCTGCAGTGAGGCAGAGACCGATTAACAGTTACTGTGAGGTCTCCATATGACAAAACATTTGAATGATACCCTGCAACGAGGCAGACAAATGACGGCAGAAGCTGGGGGCAGTACGCTGACACCAGCTTGTTCATTCTACCCTGCACTGAGTCAGTAATGGACTGGAGGAGCTGGAGGCTCGCCCTCAGACTGGGGCTCATTCGCCTTTGTCAGTCTGGGAATAGGATAGGGATGCTGTATACAAACCCCTGTTCAAACATGGGGTGTGTTCCGGGCTCAGCATCTGGAACTTTAAAGATCGTGTAGTCTCTGCTCAGATTGCCAACCTGGATTGCTTTTCCACTTCTATCCTTGCTCATGAGGTGCATTTGTAAAGTTAAAGGCAGTATCCCTGCCTTTAAGAAAAGCATAAGCTTGTTTCACCAGCTCTGCCCAATTAGTATAATTTTTCTCATTGGACAGTACCTCTGCCTTGGACATGGTTCCATAGGTATTGGCTCTAGTGCTTACTCTTACTCTGTAGCTCATCTTCAAGACAAGATAAGAACACCTTCCTGGTCACAAAAGCACACCATCAAAACGCCCTGCACATAGGATCACAAGAAATACAACATAGCAAACCATGCACTCCCCACGGTATAGAGTCCTACCTATCCACTGTAATTGTGCGGCAGGAGTGCAACACATTATGCAGCATGGTTGACTAAATTATGCTGCAAGAAAAGGCAAATTTTCCGTCATAAAGCGGCACATTTTGCGACAGTATTAACTTTGTTCCTTTGTAATATTTACACATGGTAACCCTGGTTAGGCAACTTTTTCACCTTATTGGTACCGGTTTGACACCCAAATACAGCAATAAGCAACAAAGTTGACCAGTCAAACTTTGGAAGGATCTTTCACTTGGCGGCAATACGGGTAGACATGTTTTTAGTAACGTTTGATCTGTTTGACCTTAAAACAAATTTGTTTTTGTTAAACCTGAAGATTATGCAGCAGATGATTGATTATCTGTCAAATGCTGCAAATCAATAGTTCTGTGGAAAATGCCACGACTGCAAAATTGCATAATTCCAGCGGCCCGTCCTATAATATGCTTTGGGCCCCACTCACCCATGGGGTATGAACCGCTATATAAATGCTACAATAAAATACTCTCCCCAGACAGAGATAAGGCAACAAGTGAGCTATTCTTCAAGGTGCGTTCACTTGCCTATACGCCAAGAAGGAACTGTAGGATTTGCGCTCTACCTCGACCAAGGATTGTGACATTCTACTCCAGGGACAGTGATGCTTGTCCTAGTGGAGCCATAAGTGAACCTTCTACATACCCACACAGCTATATACCATGTTGCCGCCAGCATTCTTACCTATACAGAAGCCCTGAAATCTTCAACAGCTGACCATCGCAAATCTGGCACTAACAATAGGACTCCTTCAGGTAATGATGGCTAGTAACTCTAAGCCACATCCTGCAGCATCTATTCCCTGGTTCTACTACTTCGATACTGCAGTCAGAGCTACTCAAATCATCCTCCACACCAAGTACTCTTACAGATTACCCAGAGGCCAGTGCTCCAAATTAAACTCTCCATGCCAAGTACTTCTACACCACTTCATACCCTGTGGCACCAACACCAATATTCCACACCAAGTCATTCTACTCTACATTGCTGCGGCTAGTGTTCTTATGACAAGTACCCATAACCACTTTTTCTAAATTATACTCTGCAACCAGTGCTCCTAAATTAATTCTCAGCACCTGGTGTTACTACACACTATCATGCAGCATGTACTTATATATCATTTGGTTCTTCTTTAGAATACACTTCAACCAGCACTTACATTCATCCTACATAGCTTGTGCTGCTACATCTCACACTGCAACCAGTGCATCTACCCAATCCCCTGACTGCATTCTACACTAGGCCCACAGCTAGTGGTGCCACACCAATCATTCACAGCCAATGCTCTTATACAACAGTTTGCAGTCCGTGCTCGCTTACAAACTCAAGCTACCAGTAGCAACATAAAGCTTTACCATCAGTACTCCTCCACTGTTCTCCTCGTACCACATACTCATTTGCCATCACACAAATGCCAATAACTCCTATAGCATCCTTCGACAATCAATACTTAAGCATCACTCCGCTATCTAAGCAAAAATATAACATCTCTCTCAGATCTCTTGCACATCTCTCCTGTACCATCTCTGTAGTTGGCCATTTTGAGCAATCTTCAGCAGCCTGCAAGCACATCTCCTCGCCAGTATCCTTTCTAAATCGTCCAAGACAGCCCATGCCCTTCCACCATCATCCACAGTCAAAGTGTCTATAAATCATCCATAACAGACATTACCTCAATGTTATTCTCTACGCTAAACATCCCTATACAGTCTCCCATAGTTTTAACAGAGTCTCCACTGAGGCCTCTGTTTTACTCACTCTCGATCTCCGTGAGGCTCCTCTGTGCCTTTTCCGTGTCTTCCCTCTTCTTTTTCAGCTCATCCAGCTCAGTTCGCAGGAACTCATTCTCATCCACTGCTTGATGCTTCAGGTGCTGTTGCTCCGCCAGCTCTGCCTCCAGTTCGCTGATGCGCCCCTGAAGCTGCTCAGTTAGCCGATGGCTCTGTAATAAGACAGGACAATATTGAATGTGGAACAAATGCTAGTACAATCTCAACCAGAAAACAGGATGAAAGAGTGCTTAAATTTGCTAAATTCAGCCACAAGAAGTATCACACAAAGGCACTTCAATTTGTAATGATAATTTTAATGTTGAGTGCTCGTTCATCTGTGAAGATTTTATGGTGCTTGAGAGAGGAACATACTAAATGCACTGAGTTGCAATGCTTTGGAAAATGCCTGTTCATCAAAGATTTACAGAAAATAGAACTAGGAGAAAAAGTATGCATGTTCAAGTGTAATAAATTAAAAAGAGAAGCGGGCAAAGCAAAAAAGATGCAAGCTCCTAACCGTTCTCTATTAAATGTGGGTGTAACCAGAAGGTGGGCAGAATATCTACGTAGTTAGCAAGGAGAATGAACAAGGCGCGATGTAAGGTAAACAAGACCTTAAAGGTAACATGCTTTTTATAGGGAGCAAACAATGGCACAGAACAGGATGGAGCATGGCTGAACCTCTGTGCTCCCATGACTAGGTGGGCATGTGTGGTTTTGAAGCATCTAGTGGGTTCTGAAATAAATATACGACCTGGTTTAACAGGTAGCCAATTACAGCTGCCAAAACAAGACATTTATGACTTTCATTAAGAAATGGAAGATCCTTCTTCAGCCACTGTAGATGAAATTTAATGAACAATAGAGTTTAGAGTCAAAACAGTCTCCAAGGATGTGCACGGAGTTAACAAGGAAGGGGTGGGACACAATCTTTTCTGGCCAATAGACATACAACTAGTGCTCCGCCCACCACCTTGGTATTATCTGAGTTGAGCTTCAACCAAAAGGTTACCCATCCACTCCCATACAGAGTTGGACAGGGCTGCTGACATTTGATCTTCTCCCAGCCCAGTAATAAGCAGGTATCATAGGCGTATATGTAGAAACCAATGCATTTGGAGCAGATGAGCTCAGCCAGCGGCTCAAAACAGGTGTGGCGCCACACTCCTGAGGGGTGGGAGAGGCAAAGAAGGGAGGCAGCGTCATAGAATTGAGCTGGTTGGTAAGAAGAGATCTAAAGTAGAAATGTGCTGGGCAGTCCTATGGGATAGAACATTCAACGGTGTTTACTGTAATTGATAAGAATCACCGCAGTTATTACCTCTTATTCTGAATTTGTACAAAAACACAAGGAGAACCAACTTGGTGCTATATCCTGTTAGGAAGCCGGTCGAAGCGGCATCCAGAGTACTAGAGGATTCAAGAGAACGGCAAAGACTTTTCACTAGTTGTCCTATAAATATCTTGGCGGCCACAAGAAGAAAGAATATTGACCATTAATTAACAATGAAAGTCGTTCAACTCAGTTTTTTTTTTTAAATGAGAAGGCTTCACTTGAGGACTCAGATTTAAGTTTAGCTATACCATCCCAAAAAACAAACTCTGATATAATATAAAAGTTAAAAAAAGGTTTAGAAGTAAAATACAGCGACATCTTGCAAATGTCAAATTAAGGAGAATTGATGGGTTCACCATTTTAAGCTAACCATCACACAAAAAACACTCTGGCCTACCCCGCTGGAAAGGGACGGAGGGAGATTAAGGAAAGCTATTGTTGCAGTGGGGAGAAGGAAAAAAGAGACCAGGGACAAGAGAAAGTGGCAGCAATCTAACGGACCTGGAGACAGGAATCTTTGAGCTAGTCAAACTCCAGCCCATCCCATTTAATTGAGAAAACACAATGCATAAACGAGGAGAGAGGTGTGGGTACAGCGGGAGCAGGACTGGAAGGAGAAAAAAAGGATGGGCCATACTGAAAGATGAACGTCAGGGAGTTTAAGGGGATACAGCTTACTCCCTTAAAAAATAATTAGGAAAAATGGGTTATGGAAAAGGGGGCGTCAATTAAGCAGTAAGCGTGTTCCCCAGTAACACAAAAGACAAAAAAAAATAACTGAGACATTTTTGTAAATTCAATTGAAAAGATAGTTAAACATAACATGTTTGTTTTGACTTATTTAGGTCTACATTTCTGACCACAAAATTTTTAATAGGGCATATTTACATGCAACATATAACCCATTCCCATCTGTAAGAGATGCCATCAAGTAGACTGCCTCACTCTCGTATACAAAACATAATGTTTCCTATACACAAGAATTGAATTGGATCCTGAAATCTATAGCGGTCATTCTCAGTGCCCAAGGAGATGATGATCAAGCAGGAATGCTGGTTTTTGAAACTGTCTAATTGTTTTATTTCCACCCATCCAGCCATGTAAACAATTCAGGAGCAGGTTAACCAGGTGGTTCCTTTCCTGATAGTGAAGTGTAGATACCATGTGAAGAACCTTCAGAGAAACTTGTGTACTTCTGTGGTCCATTCGAACAAGCACGGAGACGACATTAACGCGAAGCGTACTCGCTTCCAGATTACCTACCTCTCTACACAACTGGGGCATTTACTTGCTAGGATTTCTCCAGTAGCAATACGAAGATTACCACACTGGGATTATAGGAACGAAGCAACCTACAATAATATAGAAACCTTGGAACCGGGGGTCAACCTAATTACAGCCGGGACGGAAGTAAAACCGGCGGGGAGCCCTGAAGAAGTCGTTTGGGAAATCTCCCACGACGAAACACGTGTTGGCTGGGCAATCTCACTGAATAAAGAACGAAAGAATACTCTACAAAGTTGTTGTGATTACAGGAATATATATTTATCTATATGTATGATATGTTATTAAGGTGGTAGAATTACGCCATAACTTGCCAAACAAATAGCGTGCGCACAGGATCAGTTTGTCTACTTCTTACCGTAGATTCCTTACCTTTTGAACACCTACCAAAGCAGTACCTCCAAAAAGGAAGATGGTCTGAGGCATGGAGTTACACCAGGAAGTCCTGCAGGACTGAGCAGGTGACATGGCCCTATGGACTTGATTGTCGAGACAGTAATGACTGTTGATGGTGAGTACAGATGCCCATGTAGCAGCCTGAAAGATGTTCAACACCAGAAAACCTCTTGCCATTGCTGGTGTGATGGCCTAGGCTTTGGTGGAATGAGCTCAAAGGCAATCAGTATGCTCCTTTTTGTTCAGCAGATGGCATGCTTTTACACACAGGATGACCCACCTACTCAAGGCTTGCAAATGGACTGCGCTTACAGGCACCAAGCCACATGGATAAGCATCCGCTACTTTTGCAGACAAATGAAACCCATTCAGTAGATGCCACTAAATCTCCATGCACGGATATGTGATTTGATATGATGTAGGTGCAGGACCATGCCCTGCTGCTGAGGCAGGAAGGCCTCCTAAAGAGGTAGATGGACCGGTGGGCAAATACTCAGGCTCAGCAAGTTTAAGTGCCACAATAGCCTGGCACACTTTGGGGTTATTGGAATGAGTTGCGCTCCATCCTTCCTGGACTTCTTCAGAAATTTAAACTCTAGACACCACAAGCAGACGTTTAGATCCATAACCGACATCTGCTTCCTAAAGTCATAGCACGGTTTGAAACCTGTGGTCTTCAGAGGAGATATTTCTCTAGTACACTGCATAGATAAACAATTTTGGAACTGGTGAAACACTGACAAAATTTTGGGAGTGGAGCTCCGGGTCGGAGTTAAAGGGTGCGGAAAAAAAAGAACTGATGTCAGGGCTGGCACATTTGTACAGCTTGTGTGGTCTCTTCTGGAGGTGGCGTGTGGTCACCGCAGAGTCCAATGGTGACTCACACCAGCACGTACGTGGGAGTAATTGCTAGAAAATATTCAGTTTCAAGTCTGAGGGAATTCTAAAGGTGCTGAATCTGCAGTTAGAAGTGTCCCTCAGAAATGGCAATTCACCAAGGCCCTGAGATTCACTGGCCTGGGACTCCTGAATCCTCTTGTTGCACAGAGTGGGGACAGAGGAGTTGGACTAATCAGTGCAGAGAGGAGCTGTCTCTCAGGAAGACTTGCTCAATTCCCAGCTGACTGAAAGATCTGTGTGGCAAACACCTTCAGGAATTGAAATCGCTTGGAAGGTATGAGACTTCTGCAGGCCAGTTGGTCAAAGGAAAAGACCAGACAAGACGCCCTGTATGTCTAAAAGCTCCAGCGACACTTTCCTGCCCAATCTCTAAACGAGCACAATCACAGACCCCCACCCTCCATCTCCTTCATCTGTTTAGGGAGCCAATATCTGCCTCCAATTCAGCCACAGAAGGACACAGAGGTCTTCATTACACCACTACCATCATGGACAGAACTCACGGGCAGCCGTGGTCATTTCTCTTCGTCATGGTACAGTTGGAGTCATCATTCTAGTGTTTACCATTACAAGAAAATCACAGGTTAAAGTTCTGTTTGGTCTCTACTGTTAAACTCCACTGCATGCTGGGCTGGACACGGTAAAGTCTCGGATCGCATACGTGGCACTGGCATTGGAAAACAATGACCATGTCCAGCTGTTTGAGATAAAGGCTATTAAAGTTTGTTTGCACCGGGGACGCCATAGTCCGTGCTGACCCTCTCCTACTTCTCCCCCTTTAAAGCCACTGAAACCAGTTTGCTGGTCCTGATAAAATTAGTGTCTAGGCAGGACATAGACTACTGGAATCCCAGTAGCCCTCTCCACCTGGACACCAAGACTCGTCTAAATCACCATATATTTTACCTAGGGCATGACCGTTGTTGTTTGAGTTTTTTAGGGGTAAATGGATTTTTTAACAGTTTTTTTTACTGAAAATATAGGAGCTGCAACATTTTTATTGCTTTGTTCAGACCTCTGACCTACTGACAGACTATGGGTCTGATTTAGACCTTGGCCGACGGATTGTACTCCGTCTGGCAGACAGGGTAAGGTGCTCTATGGCCCTGACGGGTACCCGCCTGCCCAATTTTGAATGTCCGTCAGCTCGTTGGACATTTCGGCTATTGACAGGATCCCCCTTCAAGGCAGTTCCTTCCCATGTATTGGAACTTTGCTGTATGGCTCAGTCAAACATCCGGCGGGCAGACAATTATATTGGTGGTAAGAATACTCCATCGCCATTGCGACGGAGTTTGCGTGCCGTCAAAATCGGGCCCTTTATTTACTAACATAGAAGTAAAACTGAAGAGACTTCAAGACAGAGTTCACAAACACTGCATCAGCGCGTAAAACTGATCATAACGCCCATGGAATTTAAAACACAGCCTGTGGTCCATCATTTGGGGCAGTATCTCAGCCCTAGAAGACGCCAGCGCCTTCTACTTTCCACAGTGTACCCCAATAGTGACTGCTGTTTCTGCTCACCTGTTAATAAAAATCCTATTCTTTTTTTAAGCTGCACAATGGCTGGGCATTGAGTGTTATTTAGTCTCTAATTTCTCCACCTCCTCGAGTGAGCACTGACTGCTCAACTTCAAGTGCACAAAGAGTGTGATATGGGTGTGCCAGTGCCTGGTGAACCCCAGTACCTGCACAAGATACAACCCACTGCCGAATGACTGCCCATCAGCCTAAGAAAAGGACTAGAACCCTAAAATTACAATGGTGGAAAATCCACAAGGCAGACGGATTTTCCACTACCATAAATGTACTTTGTGCTTTAAAAATTTCAGGAACTGCGAATTGCAATAGCTTTCTCATACCTCTAAGGTAGGTGCGCAGAAGGCTTTCATTTATGAATCGGGTCCCTAGTGTATAAGCAATGCCAAATAGGTTCCAAGTACAAAATGCCGACATTTTTATATAATGATTTTATTTTCACTGATTTTATTTTAGAAGGGGATACAGTTGGGCGGGGGCTTGTTTCCCTACCACGCACCTTCTTTTCAGAAGGGTAGGGGAGAGGCCCACCCCACCCCTGCTTCCCTGTGCACTCTCTTTCAGTGACACCTACTGTGCGTCTCATATTTTTTTGCCTCTGGTGAAATTTATAAAGGACAAAAAAGTTTATCTTGAATAGACTTGTGATTTACACCGAAATGCTTGAGAGAGGCTTGCATCTGAGATTCTGCTTGCAGAAGGTACTTGAATAAAGATGTGCACGTCTGATGAGTGAGATTAGGGCCCAGAGATGCTGCTTATGGACAGAAGGGATCGCTGCTGTCTCACCTCTGACTTGAAGAGCCCCAGTTCTTCCTTCAGAGCACGGATCTCTCTGTAGAGCTGGTCAATCAACCTGTCCCTGCAAGAGAGGGTGAGAAAGAGAATGAGACAGGCAGCCGCAGCGAATGAGACATGCAGCAAAAGGAGGAGACATGCAGCAAAAGGAGGAGACACGCTGAGACAGACAGGCAGCCGTAGCGAATGAGACATGCAGTAGTGGAGGAAACAACCTCAGACAGACAGGCAGCCACAGAGAATGAGACATGCAGCAAAAGGGGGAGACACGCTGAGACAGACAGGCAGCCGCAGCGAATGAGACATGCAGTAAACGGAGGAAACAACCTCAGACAGACAGGCAGCCACAGAGAATGAGACATGCAGCAAAAGGGGGAGACACGCTGAGACAGACAGGCAGCCACAGAGAATGAGACATGCAGCTAAAAAGGGAGACAAGCGGTGACAGACAGGCAACTGCAGAGAAAGAAACTTGCAGCAAAAGAGAGAGACAAGCGGTGACAGGCTGACGCAGAGAATGTGACATGTAGCAAAAGGAGGAGACCAGCGGTGACAGACAGGCTACCACAGAGAATGAGACATGCAGCAAACGGACGAGACAGGCTGAGGCAGGCTGCCACAGAGAATGACGCATTGCAACAAAAGAATGAGTGACAGGCAGGCAGCCGCAGAGAATAAGACATGCAGCAAAAGAGGGAGAAAAGTGGAGACAGTCAGTCACAGAGAATGACACATGCAACAAAAGAATGAGGCAAGAGTGACAGGCAGGCAGCTGCAGAGAATGAGACCTGCAGCAAAAGAGGGAGAAAAGTGGTGACAGACAGGCAGCCGCAGACTGACACATACAGTGAAAAAATGAGACATGCTGCCACAGTGACCAAGACATTAAGGCAGCAGCACATAAGACAGGCAGTAATGAAGGAGACATACAGTGACAGGCAGGCAGTCACAGTGAATGAGACATACAGCAACTGTGAAAAAACATGAAGGTAGCAACAAATGAGACAGATAATAATGGAATGAAATTTGCAATGACAGGCAGGCAGCCTCAGGGAATGACACAGCTCAGAATGAGACATCCGTCAACCAGCAGACAGCCACAAACAATGAAACAGGCAGTGATGGACAGCGAGCCACCAAGAATGAGACGTGTAGTGACAGACAGCAAGATGGTAAGGCAGCAACACAATGAAAACAGACAAGTCTGGATGCAACAGAATGAGTCATGCAGTGACAGAGAACGAAAAATGAGGCAATACAATGAGACATGCAGTCAAAGAACAAGACAGACCTCACCGAGAACAAAACAGAAGAAGAAAGAGATAAGTACAGACAGATAAGGAGACAACCATAGAGAAAGAGGCCGCCAGCAAGGGAGAACAAAACAAGCAGCAACAGAGACCAAGGCAGGGAGGGAAAAAGGCAGACAGGGAAAAAGACAGGCAGGGACAGGGAATAAGACAGTCAGGGACAGATAACTTCGCAGGCAACAACCAAGACCAACACAGTCACTGGCAGGAAACAAGGCAGGCAGCAACAACAAACAAACCAGCATTGGCATAGCCAATAGGTCTCGCCTTTGGGACCTTATAAGTGTTTAGTTATCCAGCACAATATCCTTGGTGCAACATCAACTGTTGCATGGCTAAACACTTATAAGGTCCCAAAGGCAAGACCTATTGGCTATGCCAATGCTTGTTTTTAAAATGGTGTTTTGGGAAGCTTTCTATTTAGATAGAGACAGAGGCAACAGATAGAGGCAGAGAGACAGATAGAGGTAGAGAGACAGATAGGGACACAAATAGATAGAGGGAGACAGAGATAAAGCCTGGGAGAGGCAGAGATAGATAGAGGCAGTAATTGATAGAGGCAGAGATAGATAGAGATAGCTAGAGACAGATAGAGGCAGAGATAGATAGAGATAGCTAGAGACAGATAGAGGCAGAGATAGATAGAGACAGAGACATATAGAGATAGAGATAGGGACAGGGAGAGACAGATAGATACAGGGAAAGTGAGAAAGAGGCAGAGATAGGTAGGGACAGGTAGTGACAGAGACAAATAAAGACAGGGACAGACAGACAGCTAGAGGCAGAAGTAGGTAGTGGCAGAGACAGATAGAGAAACAGATAGAAACAGAGACAGATAAAGGCAAAAACAGATACAGAGAGAGACAGATAGAAATAGGGACAGACAGGCTGAGGCAGAGACAGATATAGTTAGACAGAGATAGGTAGAGTAAGAGACAAGTTAAGGCAGAGAGAGATAAAGGCAGAGACTGACTGAGATAAATAGACAGATAGATAAAGACAGAGATACAGGGAGGGACAGACAGAGGTAAAGACAGAGAGACAGATAAAAAGACAGCGAGAGATAGAGACAAACAGATACAGCCAGGGAAAGATAGTGACAGACAAAGATAGAGGCTGAGAGAGAGATAGATAGATAGAGGCAGAGACAAATAGAGAGATAGAAATAAACAGAGAGATAAAGATAGTTAGAGAGAGAGAGAGAGAGAGACAGAGAGAGAGAGACAGAGAGGGAAATGGACAAATGGAGACAGAGGGAGAGAGACAGAGGGTGGAGGGAGATAGAGGGAGACAGAGGGAGGAGGGAGATAGACAGAGGGAGATAGAGGGAGACATAGGGAGATAGATGTAGAAAGGGAGATACAGAAAGAGAGAGAGACACAGAGAGTGAGATAGAGGAAAGAGATATGTGTATATGGCGGGTTTGGTGGCTTAGTGGTCGTATGCGGACGCTGTAGGGGCCTGTGTCCAACTTTATGGTTGTTTTACGGTCCCAGAGGCGAGACCTATTGGCTATGCCAATGCTTGTATGTGCAGTCGCTGTGTGGCTGTACATTGACTAGGTGATAGTAATTTAAGGCACCATACAGTGCTGTGATTTGTGGCTGCTGCACACTGGCAATGTAACACAGAGGTGATTTGAGGCCTTATCAGAGTGACTGCCTGAGAAAGGGAGACTTGCAGTGAATAGGGGCTATTTAATGGTGTCCTGAGGCTGCATCACGCTGACTGTGAAATAACTCAACAGGTGCTGCGGTACAGTGACTTGTCACAGAGAAGTTAATTAGTTCTTAATATGAGTAATTGAAGCTGTGTGTGCGATAAGGGTGCTGTCCGTTGGGAAATCAGTGTATGCAGACTGTGCTAGATATAATGGGAGAGCACCTGCAGGCGCTCCACATGTGACCACACGCCCAACCCTTGAGCCCTTGCGATGCCTGTCCCGAGTAATGCGCGGGTGGGGGGTTCTGCCATTGACTGCTTGGGAAGGGCGGTACACCTGGGAGCTGCCTGGTGCTTCACGTTACAGGCCAGCACGTGGAGTCAGGAATCTGTGCACAGGGAGTGCAAGGGACACGGAGGTCTGTTTGAGCTAAATGCTCCCAGTCAGAGTGTGCGGCAGGACAAAATGGATACCTGGGCTGGTGGGGGAATAAACCGTGGATGCCTGGATCAGTACTATGAAGCAGCACACAGGGGTTGCCTTGTGCTGTGCAGCTTGCGATAGAGGCGTTAGATAGAACAGACCGATTGTCTGTGCCTGTTATAAGCGTTGAATAATTGTACTAACTGGCTTTTACGGCTGTCTGATCTAAGCATTCCCTGCTTTCAATGTAGCATTGTAGTTGTAAGTTTGAATTTAGACTGGGGGCAGTGCAGCGCTTTCCTTTCAGAGATGGTGTTCATAAGAAAAATATATTATTTTTGGGGCTCACAAGACATCCTCAAAAGTCACAACAACTGACTGATCTAACTATTTTGTATTGCCTTAGTGAGGTTGTTTTAACGGAAAACGTTTATATGCGCTTTTCATATAATAAGACATCAGCGCTGTTCATTGCTTTTTGATGCAGCATTTTACTGTTGCTAGCTTACAAGTTAAAACTGTATTCCGGTAAAGTGAAGGAGTGCGGGGAGGAGGGGCCCGACCGGAGCAGTTGGAAGCTGGTGAGCTGCATTTGTGTAAAGTGAAGGAGTGCTGCGAGGAGGGCCCCGACCGGAGGAGCTGGATTTGAAGAAAGTGAGGAAGTGCCGGTCGGAGGGACGCAAGCGGAGCCGTTGGAAGCTGGTGAGCTGTGCGAAGTGAAGGAGTGCAAAAAAAAAGAAAGCAAGAAAGAGCACGAGGGAAGAAGTGATGCGAAAACTGTCACAGCTGCTTGTTTCAAGAGACAGCCGTGCACGAGGGAATAACCAATGCTGCGGTTTTGAAGCACACGCGTGCTTGTGGCACCATCCGCCTTGCGGGAGCGAGCAACAGCCAATTAGCATGCGCGTCGCTGCTCGCTCCCGCAAGGGGGATGCCGCCACAAGCACGAGTATGTGCTTCCAAAAAGAGCAGAGCGACGGCTAAAGGCCCTCCTATTCAGCGCATGCGCGCTGCGTAGGCGAGACCTAAAAAGACAGCAACAGAGAACAACACATGCAGCAACAGAGAACAAAACCAGACACTGGCAGGACAATATAATCAACGAAGCCAGCTAGACAGACAACAGCAGACAACTTGGTAGGTAACAACACAGAATGAGACAGGCAGCAACAGAGAACAAGGCTGGCAACAGAAGAGAACTAGACAGGCAGTGATAGAGAACAAGCACAGAAAACAGAGACAGTGAACGAGGCAGGCAGGCAGTGACAAAAAACAAGATAGGCCGGCGCTGATCGATAAGGTAAGCAGACGGCACCCAAAAATGAGAAAGTCAGTAGGAAACAGACAAGCAAGAAAAAAAAAAAAAAAAAATCAGACGAAGTTGCAAGAGAGACTAAGAAAGGCAGTTAAAAGACTGAGACAAGCAAAGACAGCAAATGAGAGTAACAGATTTGGAGCAGCAGAGTTGGGGAATGAGATCGGCAGAGAAAGAAAACACAGCATGGAGACTGAGAAGAAGACAGGCAGCAACTGAAACAGAGACAGGCAGCAACAGAAAAAGGCAAGCGCAGACAGCAAGAGAGAATAAAACAAGAAGCAAGAGAGCATAAGACAGGAACCGAGAGAGACACGATGCGCGCAAAGAGGCAGCAGACAAAAGAGAGACAGCAAGGCGCGACCAAGAACAAGCATTGGTAAAGCCATCAGGTCTGGTATTGTTGGCTTGACCATTGCTTGTTTTACTGTGTTTTTTTAAAAAAAATTATTGTTTTGGTGGGTTGGGGGGGGGGGGGGTAAGTACGTCCGTCATCAATATAAAAAATAGGAAACTGCACAAAAGCAAAAATATTTCTTGGTCTCAAAAGCCAACTTTGCCATAATAGTCACTGTCACTTAAGTGAACTCCTTTGTGCGTGGATATGCTGCTTGTGAAAGAGCAGAGCGCAGTCACTCATAGGTAGTTAGCCAATGGTTAAAGAGGGCTGATCCACTGCCCAATGCTGTAAGGTGTAGTGGGCGGACGAAAACTGTGAATGGCACAATAAAAGACCAATGGATGAAGAGGGTTGGCTGAAAGCCCATATAAGTAAATGATACATATAAGCAGTATGTTTGTTATACATACAATTTTATTCGAATTAAAAGGTTTTTACCAACGCCGGTGACCTAGAAAAGGCAGCTGGAGAATGAGACGAGCAGTTACAGAAACTGAGACAAGTCGCAAGAGAATGAGACAAGCAAAAATGGAAAATGAGACAGGCGGCAGGGAGAATGAGACAGGGAGCGAGAGAAAGATTGCGAGAAGAACCAAAAGAGAATTAGCCAAACAACGAAAGAGAGTGAGACAGATGAAGGGTGAGAGACAGTAGGAGACAGGCAGGGAATGACTGAGGCGTGTTGGGTGTGAATGAGAGGCCAGAAATCAACAATGAAGGCTGGAAGTGAATGGCAGACAGCGACACGGAATAAGACAGATGGCAACAGACACCAGGGGAGGGAGACAAGCAATGGCAAGGAGAGAGGGAGCTACCAAAATTATACAGAGCAAGAGAGTGCCACTGACTAAAATGAGAGGCAGCAGGAGACGAGACAAGCAGCAAGTGAGCATTAGCGGGCGTGGGGGAGATGTGAGGCCGCAAGACAGAACAAGAGGCCGCAGGGAGGAGAGTGAGCCATGAGAGTGAGACAGACTGGGAACGGCAGTGACAGTCTATTAGATTATGAGACGTGTTGAAAGTACGAGACAATGTTACCAAATGCAACAGGCAGTAGCTGCAAATATGACATGTAGGCAGCTACAGAGAATGAGACAGCCTGCAAGAGACACCGGCCAGCATCGAAGGATGAGACAGGTACTTAGGAAAACATATGCGAAGCGCCAGAGAGTGAAAAAAGCAACAACCAAAGAGACAGGCAACAACACCATGGGAATGAGAAACAACAACAACAAAAAAGAGACAGAGCAACCAGGATCTCAGGCAGGAATAGACCACCAGAAAGGAGTCCAAAAATTAGGGATCCATGAAGTGGAAGCTGATACAGAATGAGACAGGCAGTGACAGAACAAGGCAAACAGTCACAGAGAATACAACAGTTACTCAAGAATGACACAGGCAGCGAAGCGAGGGCTGACAGGCAGCTGAGGACATGCGAAGCAGGAAAAAAATCAGCGTACGAGATAGGCAGCAAAGGTGAGGCAGGCAGTCCGACGGCAGAGCGAGAGCAGGACGGACGGCAGCACGTGCCAAGCTGCAAGAATGCTTTAGCCAGGCAGCGAAGGAGCACAGGGGAGGGAACGGAGGAGCTTTTCCAAAGCCAGGCAGCGAGAGAGCACGAGCCAGGCAACAGAGGAGCACGCGCAATTCAACAGGAGAGCGCACCCAGCTTCAAGAATGCGCAGGTGAGGCAGGGAGTGAGCACAAGACAGGCACCAGGAGAGTACGCCTATCTTCAAGAATGCACAGGTGAGGCAGGGAGGGAGCACAAGTCAGGCAACAGGAGAGCACGCCTTCCTTCAAGAATGCGCAGGTGAGGCAGGGAGGGAGCACAAGACAGACAATTGGAGAGCACATTTTGTTTCAAGAATGCAAAGGTGAGGCAGGAAAAGAGCACACCAGCCAGGCAACAGGAGAGCACGTCTAGCTTCAAGAATGCACAGGTGAGACAGGGAGTGAGTATAGGTCAGACACTTAGAGGACGTCTAGCTTTAAGAAAGGCAGTGGGAGAGAATGAGGGGCAGTGGCAGAGAATGAGGGGCAGTTGCAGAGAATGAGAGGGTGGTGGCAGAGTATGAGGGGCATAGGCAGAGTATAAGGGGGCGGTGGCAGAGAATGAGAGGGTCGGTGGCAGAGTATGGGGGGCATAGGCAGAGTATAAGGGGGTGGTGGCAGAGTATGAGGGGCGGTGGCAGAGTATGAGAGGCGGTGGCAGACTATGAGGGGCGGTGGCAGACTATGAGGGGCGGAGGCAGAGAATGAGAGGGATGGTGGCAGAGTATGAGGGGGCGGTGGCAGAGTATGAGGGGGCGGTGGCAGAGTATGAGGGGTCGGTGGCAGAGTATGAGGGGCGGTGGCAGAGTATGAGGGGCGGTGGCAGAGTATGAGGGGCGGTGGCAGAGAATGAGAGGGGCGGTGGCAGAGAATGAGAAGGGCGGTAGCAAAGAATGAGAAGGGCGGTGGCAGAGCGCGAGGGGCGGTGGCAGAGCGCGAGGGGCGGTGGCAGAGCACGAGGGGCGGTGGCAGAACGCGAGGGGCGGTGGCAGAACGCGAGGGGCGGTGGCAGAACGCGAGGGGCGGTGGCAGAGTATGGGACGGTGGCAGACAATGAGAGGGGCAATGGCACAGAATGAGAGGGGCGGTGGCAGAGTATAAGGGGCGGTGGCAGAGTATGAGGGGGCGGTGGCAGAGTATGGGGGGCAGTGGCAGAGTATGAGGGGCGGTGGCAGAGTATGAGGGGCGGTGGCAGAGTATGAGGGGCGGTGGCAGAGTATGAGGGGCGGTGGCAGAGTATGAGGGGCGGTGGCAGAGTATGAGGGGCGGTGGCAGAGTATGAGGGGCGGTGGCAGAGAATGAGAGGGACGGTGGCAGAGAATGAGAGGGACGGTGGCAGAGAATGAGAGGGACGGTGGCAGAGAATGAGAGGGACGGTGGCAGAGAATGAGAGGGACGGTGGCAGAGAATGAGAGGGACGGTGGCAGAGTATGAAGGGGCGGTGGCAGAGTATGAAGGGGCGGTGGCAGAGTATGAGAAGGGTGGTAGCAGAGCGAGAGGGGTGGTAGCAGTGAGAGGAGCGGTGGCAGAGCACGAGGGGCGGTGGCAGAGCGCGAGGGGCGGTGGCAGAGCGCGAGGGGCGGTGGCAGAGCGCGAGGGGCGGTGGCAGAGCGCGAGGGGCGGTGGCAGAGCGCGAGGGGCGGTGGCAGAGCGCGAGGGGCGGTGGCAGAGCGCATGGGGCGGTGGCAGAGCGCGAGGGGCGGTGGAAGAGCGCGAGGGGCGGTGGAAGAGCGCGAGGGGCGGTGGAAAAGCGCGAGGGGCGGTGGAAGAGCGCGAGGGGCGGTGGAAGAGCGCGAGGGGCGGTGGAAGAGCGCGAGGGGCGGTGGCAGAGCGCGAGGGGCGGTGGCAGAGAATGGGGCGGTGGCAGAGAATGGGGCGGTGGCAGAGAATGAGAGGGGCGGTGGCAGAGAATGAGAGGGGCGGTGGCAGAGAATGAGAGGGGCGGTGGCAGAGAATGAGAGGGGCGGTGGCAGAGAATGAGAGGGGCGGTGGCAGAGAATGAGAGGGGTGGTGGCAGAGTATAAGGGGCGGTGGCAGAGTATAAGAGGCGGTGGCAGAGTATAAGGGGCGGTGGCAGAGTATGGGGGCGGTGGCAGAGTATAGGGGCGGTGGCAGAGTATGGGGCGGTGGCAGAGTATGGGGGCGGTGGCAGAGTATGGAGGCGGTGGCAGAGTATGGGGGCGGTGGCAGAGTATGGGGCGGTGGCAGAGTATGGGGCGGTGGCAGAGTATGGGGGCGGTGGCAGAGTATGGGGGCGGTGGCAGAGTATGGGGCGGTGGCAGAGTATGGGGCGGTGGCAGAGTATGGGGCGGTGGCAGAGTATGAGGGGAGGTGGCAGAGTATATAGTATGAGGGGAGGTGGCAGGATATGAGGGGAAGTGGCAGAGTATGACGGGAGGTGGCAGAGTATGAGGGGAGGTGGCAGAGTATGAGGGGAGGTGGCAGAGTATGAGGGGAGGTGGCAGAGTATGGGGAGGTGGCAGAGTATGGGGAGGTGGCAGAGTATGGGGGAGGTGGCAGAGTATGGGGGAGGTGGCAGAGTATGGGGGAGGTGGCAGAGTATGAGGGGCAGTGGCAGAGTATGAGGGGCAGTGGCAGAGTATGAGGGGCAGTGGCAGAGTATGAGGGGCAGTGGCAGAGAATGAGGGGCAGTGGCAGAGAATGAGGGGCGGTGGCAGAGTATGAGGGGCGGTGGCAGAGTATGAGGGGCGGTGGCAGAGTATGAGGGGCGGTGGCAGAGTATGAGGGACGGTGGCAGAGTATGAGGGACGGTGGCAGAGTATGAGGGACGGTGGCAGAGTATGAGGGACGGTGGCAGAGTATGAGGGACGGTGGCAGAGTATGAGGGACGGTGGCAGAGTATGAGGGACGGTGGCAGAGAATGAGAGGGACGGTGGCAGAGAATGAGAGGGACGTGGCAGAGAATGAGAGGGACGGTGGCAGAGTATGAGGGGCGGAGGCAGAGAATGAGAGGGGCGGTGGCAGAGATTGGGAGGGGCGGTGGCAGAGATTGGGAGGGGCGGTGGCAGAGATTGGGAGGGGCGGTGGCAGAGAATGAGGGGCAGTGGCAGAGAGAGTGGCAGAGTATGAGGGGGCGGTGGTAGAGTATGAGGGGGCGGTGGTAGAGTATGAGGGGCGGTGGCAGAGTATGAGGGGAGGTGGCAGAGTATGAGGGGAGGTGGCAGAGTATGAAGGGGCGGTGGCAGAGTATGAAGGGGCGGTGGCAGAGTATGAAGGGGCGGTGGCAGAGTATGAAGGGGCGGTGGCAGAGTATGAGAAGGGTGGTAGCAGAGCGAGAGGGGTGGTAGCAGTGAGAGGAGTGGTGGCAGAGCGAGAAGGGCGGTGGCAGAGCGCGAGGGGCGGTGGCAGAGCGCGAGGGGCGGTGGCAGAGCGCGAGGGGCGGTGGAAGAGCGCGAGGGGCGGTGGAAGAGCGCGAGGGGCGGTGGCAGAGCGCGAGGGGCGGTGGCAGAGCGCGAGGGGCGGTGGCAGAGCGCGAGGGGCGGTGGCAGAGCCGCGAGGGGCTGGTGGCAGAGCGCGAGGGGCGGTGGCAGAGCGCGAGGGGCGGTGGCAGAGCGCGAGGGGCGGTGGCAGAGCGCATGGGGCGGTGGCAGAGCGCATGGGGCGGTGGCAGAGCCGAGGGCTGGCAGATGCGAGGCGGTGGAAGAGCGCGAGGGGCAGTGGAAGAGCGCGAGGGCGGTGGAAGAGCGCGAGGGCGGTGGAAGAGCGTGAGGGGCGGTGGAAGAGCGCGAGGGGCGGTGGAAGAGCACGAGGGGCGGTGGAAGAGCACGAGG
The DNA here is from genome assembly GCA_963921515.1 of Calotriton arnoldi. Lineage (NCBI taxonomy): Eukaryota > Metazoa > Chordata > Amphibia > Caudata > Salamandridae > Calotriton > Calotriton arnoldi. Next base: position 1,646,229 of record CAWUFW010001879.1, on the reverse strand, counting down.
GGCGGTGGAAGAGCGCGAGGGCGGTGGCAGAGCGCGAGGGCGGTGGCAGAGCGCGGGGCGGTGGCAGAGCGCGAGGGGCGGTGGCAGAGAATGGGCGGTGGCAGAGAACGGTGGCAGAGAAGGGCGGTGGCAGAGAACGAGAGGGGCGGTGGCAGAGAACGAGAGAGGCGGTGGCAGAGAACGAGAGGGCGGTGGCAGAGAACGAGAGAGGCGGTGGCAGAGAAAGAGAGGAGCGGTGGCAGAGAATGAGAGGGGCGGTGGCAGAGAATGAGAGGGCGGTGGCAGAGAATGAGAGAGGCGGTGGCAGAGTATAAGGGCGGTGGCAGAGTATAAGGGGCGGTGGCAGAGTATAAGGGGCGGTGGCAGAGTATGGGGGCGGTGGCAGAGTATAGGGCGGTGGCAGAGTATGGGGGCGGTGGCAGAGTATGGGGCGGTGGCAGAGTATGGGGGCGGTGGCAGAGTATGGGGGGCGGTGGCAGAGTATGGGGCGTGGTGGCAGAGTATGGGGCGGTGGCAGAGTATGGGGCGGTGGCAGAGTATGGGGCGGTGGCAGAGTATATGGGGAGGTGGCAGGATATGAGGGAGGTGGCAGAGTATGACGGAGGTGGCAGAGTATGAGGGAGGTGGCAGAGTATGGGAGGTGGCAGAGTATGGGGAGGTGGCAGAGTATGGGAGGTGGCAGAGTATGGGGGAGGTGGCAGAGTATGGGGGAGGTGGCAGAGTATGGGGAGGTGGCAGAGTATGGGGGAGGTGGCAGAGTATGAGGGGCAGTGGCAGAGTATGAGGGCGGTGGCAGAGTATGAGGGACGGTGGCAGAGTATGAGGGACGGTGGCAGAGTATGAGGGACGGTGGCAGAGTATGAGGGACGGTGGCAGAGTATGAGGGACGGTGGCAGAGTATGAGGGACGGTGGCAGAGAATGAGAGGGACGGTGGCAGAGAATGAGAGGGACGTTGGCAGAGAATGAGAGGCGGGAGGCAGAGAATGAGAGGGGCGGTGGCAGAGATTGGGAGGGCGGTGGCAGAGATTGGGAGGGGCGGTGGCAGAGATTGGGAGGGGCGGTGGCAGAGATTGGGAGGGGCAGTGGCAGAGAATGAGGGGCAGTGGCAGAGAATGAGAGTGGCAGAGTATGAGGGGGCGGTGGCAGAGTATGAGGGGCGGTGGCAGAGTGAGGGGAGGTGGCAGAGTATGAGGGGAGGTGGCAGAGTATGAGGGGCGGTGGCAGAGAATGAGAGGGCGGTGGCAGAGAATGAGAGGAGCGGTGGCAGAGAATGAGAGGGGCGGTGGCAGAGTATGAGAGGGGCGGTGGCAGAGTATGAGAGGGGCGGTGGCAGAGTATGGAGAGGGGCAGTGGCAGAGTACGAGGGGCAGTGGTAGAGTACGAGGGGCAGTGGTAGAGTACGAGGGAGCAGTGGCAGAGTACGAGAGAGCGGTGGCAGAAATGAGAGGGCAGTGGCAGAGTACGAGGGGCAGTGGCAGAGTACGAGGGCAGTGGTAGAGTACGAGGGGCAGTGGTAGAGTACGAGGGCAGTGGTAGAGTACGAGGGCAGTGGCAGAGTCACGAGGGGCAGTGGCAGAGTACGAGGGGCAGTGGCAGAGTGAGAGGGGCGGTGGCAGAGAATGAGAGGGCGGTGGCAGAGTATGAGGGGAGGTGGCAGAGTATGAGGGGGCGGTGGCAGAGAATGAGAGGGGAGGTGGCAGAGTATGAGAGGGGAGGTGGCAGAGTATGAGAGGGGAGGTGGCAGAGGTGAGAGGAGGTGGCAGAGTATGAGAGGGAGGTGGCAGAGTATGAGAGGGGAGGTGGCAGAGTATGAGGGCTGGTGGCAGAGAATGAGAAGGGCGGTGGCAGAGTATGAGAGGGGAGGTGGCAGAGTATGAGAGGGAGGTGGCAGAGTATGAGAGGGAGGTGGCAGAGTATGAGGGCTAGGTGGAAGAGAATGATGGGGCGGCGGCAGAGTATGAGAGGGGCAGTGGCAGAGTACGAGGGCAGTGGCAGAGTACGAGGGGCAGTGGTAGAGTACGAGGGGCAGTGGTAGAGTACTGAGGGCAGTGGTAGAAGTACGAGGGGCAGTGGCAGAGTACGAGAGAGCGGTGGCAGAAATGAGAGGGGCAGTGGCAGAGTACGAGGGGCAGTGGCAGAGTACGAGGGCAGTGGTAGAGTACGAGGGGCAGTGGTAGAGTACGAGGGGCAGTGGTAGAGTACGAGGGGCAGTGGCAGAGTACGAGGGGCAGTGGCAGAGTGAGAGGGGCGGTGGCAGAGAATGAGAGGGGCGGTGGCAGAGTATGAGGGGAGGTGGCAGAGTATGAGGGGGCGGTGGCAGAGAATGAGAGGGGAGGTGGCAGAGTATGAGAGGGGAGGTGGCAGAGTATGAGAGGGGAGGTGGCAGAGTATGAGAGGGAGGTGGCAGAGTATGAGAGGGGAGGTGGCAGAGTATGAGAGGGGAGGTGGCAGAGTATGAGGGCTGGTGGCAGAGAATGAGAAGGGCGGTGGCAGAGTATGAGAGGGAGGTGGCAGAGTATGAGAGGGAGGTGGCAGAGTATGAGAGGAGGTGGCAGAGTATGAGGGCTGGTGGAAGAGAATGAGGGCGGCGGCAGAGTATGAGAGGGGCAGTGGCAGAGTACGAGGGGCAGTGGTAGAGTACGAGGGGCAGTGGCAGAGTACGAGGGGCAGTGGCAGAGAATGAGAGGGGCGGCGGCAGAGTATGAGAGGGGCGGCGGCAGAGTATGAGAGGGGCGGCGGCAGAGTATGAGAGGGCGGCGGCAGAGTATGAGAGAGGCGGCGGCAGAGTATGAGAGGGCGGCGGCAGAGTAAGAGAGGGCGGCGGCAGAGTACGAGAGGGCGGCGGCAGAGTACGAGAGGGCGGCGGCAGAGTACGAGAGGCGCGGCGGCAGAGTACGAGAGGGCGGCGGCAGAGTACGAGAGGGGCGGCGGCAGAGTACGAGAGAGCGGTGGCAGAGTACGAGAGAGCGGTGGCAGAAATGAGAGAGCGGTGGCAGAGAATGAGAGAGCGGTGGCAGAGAATGAGAGAGCGGTGGCAGAGAATGAGAGAGCGGTGGCAGAGAATGAGAGAGCGGTGGCAGAGAATGAGAGAGCGGTGGCAGAGAATGAGAGAGCGGTGGCAGAGAATGAGAGAGCGGTGGCAGAGAATGAGAGGGCGGTGGCAGAGAATGAGAGGGGCGGTGGCAGAGAATGAGAGGGCGGTGGCAGAGAATGAGAGGGGCGGTGGCAGAGAATGAGAAGTGCGGTGGCAGAGAATGAGAAGGGCGGTGGCAGAGAATGAGAAGGGCGGTGGCAGAGTATGAGAGGGGAGGTGGCAGAGTATGAGAGGGGAGGTGGCAGAGTATGAGAGGGGAGGTGGCAGAGTATGAGAGGGGAGGTGGCAGAGTATGAGAGGGGAGGTGGCAGAGTATGAGAGGGGAGGTGGCAGAGTATATGAGGGCTGGTGGCAGAGAATGAGAAGGGCGGTGGCAGAGTATGAGAGGGGAGGTGGCAGAGTATGAGAGGGGAGGTGGCAGAGTATGAGAGGGGAGGTGGCAGAGTATGAGGGCTGGTGGCAGAGAATGAGGGGGGCGGCGGCAGAGTATGAGAGGGGCGGCGGCAGAGTATGAGAGGGGCGGCGGCAGAGTATGAGAGGGGCAGTGGCAGAGTACGAGGGGCAGTGGCAGAGTACGAGGGGCAGTGGTAGAGTACGAAGGGCAGTGGCAGAGTACGAGGGGCAGTTGCAGAGAATGAGAGGGGCGGTGGCAGAGTATGAGAGGGGCGGCGGCAGAGTATGAGAGGGGCGGCGGCAGAGTATGAGAGGGGCGGCGGCAGAGTATGAGAGGGCGGCGGCAGAGTATGAGAGGGCGGCGGCAGAGTACGGAAGGGCGGCGGCAGAGTACGAGAGGCGGCGGCAGAGTCACGAGAGAGGCGGCGGCAGAGTACGAGAGGGCGGCGGCAGAGTACGAGAGGGCGGCGGCAGAGTACGAGAGAGGCGGCGGCAGAGTACGAGAGGGCGGCGGCAGAGTACGAGAGGGCGGCGGCAGAGTACGAGAGGGGCGGCGGCAGAGTACGAGAGGGGCGGCGGCAGAGTACGAGAGAGCGGTGGCAGAAATGAGAGAGCGGTGGCAGAGAATGAGAGAGCGGTGGCAGAGAATGAGAGAGCGGTGGCAGAGAATGAGAGAGCGGTGGCAGAGAATGAGAGAGCGGTGGCAGAGAATGAGAGGGGCAGTGGCAGAGAATGAGAGGGGCGGTGGCAGAGAATGAGAGGGGCGGTGGCAGAGAATGAGAGGGGCGGTGGCAGAGAATGAGAGGGGCGGTGGCAGAGAATGAGAGGGGCGGTGGCAGAGAATGAGAGGGGCGGTGGCAGAGAATGAGAGGGGCGGTGGCAGAGAATGAGAAGGGCGGTGGCAGAGAATGAGAAGGGCGGTGGCAGAGAATGAGAAGGGCGGTGGCAGAGAATGAGAAGGGCGGTGGCAGAGAATGAGAAGTGAGGTGGCAGAGTATGAGAGGGGAGGTGGCAGAGTATGAGAGGGAGGTGGCAGAGTATGAGAGGGGAGGTGGCAGAGTATGAGAGGGGAGGTGGCAGAGTATGAGAGGGAGGTGGCAGAGTATGAGGGCTGGTGGCAGAGAATGAGAGGGAGGTGGCAGAGTATGAGGGCTGGTGGCAGAGTATGAGAGGGAGGTGGCAGAGTATGAGAGGGGAGGTGGCAGAGTATGAGAGGGGAGGTGGCAGAGTATGAGGGCTGGTGGCAGAGAATGAGGGGGCGGTGGCAGAGTACGAGGGGCGGTGGCAGAGTACGAGGGGCGGTGGCAGAGTACGAGGGGCGGTGGCAGAGTACGAGGGGCGGTGGCAGAGTACGAAGGGCGGTGGCAGAGTACGAGGGGCGGTGGCAGAGTGCGAGGGGCGGTGGCAGAGTGCGAGGGGCGGTGGCAGAGCGCGAGGGGCAGTGGCAGAGCGCGAGGGGCAGTGGCAGAGAATGGGGCGGTGGCAGAGAACGAGAGGGGCGGTGGCAGAGAACGAGAGGGGCGGTGGCAGAGAACGAGAGGGGTGGTGGCAGAGAATGAGAGGGGCGGTGGCAGAGAACGAGAGGGGCGGTGGCAGAGAACGAGAGGGGCGGTGGCAGAGAATGAGAGGGGCGGTGGCAGAGAATGAGAGGGGTGGTGGCAGAGAATGAGAGGGGCGGTGGCAGAGTATAAGGGGCGGTGGCAGAGTATAAGGGGCGGTGGCAGAGTATAAGGGGCGGTGGCAGAGTATGGGGGGCGGTGGCAGAGTATAAGGGGCGGTGGCAGAGTATAAGGGGCGGTGGCAGAGTATAAGGGGCGGTGGCAGAGTATGGGGGCGGTGGCAGAGTATGGGGGCGGTGGCAGAGTATGGGGGGCGGTGGCAGAGTATGGGGGGCGGTGGCAGAGTATGGGGGGCGGTGGCAGAGTATGGGGGGCGGTGGCAGAGTATGGGGGCGGTGGCAGAGTATGGGGGCGGTGGCAGAGTATGGGGCGGTGGCAGAGTATGAGGGGAGGTGGCAGAGTATATGGGGAGGTGGCAGGATATGAGGGGAGGTGGCAGAGTATGACGGGAGGTGGCAGAGTATGAGGGGAGGTGGCAGAGTATGAGGGGAGGTGGCAGAGTATGGGGAGGTGGCAGAGTATGGGGAGGTGGCAGAGTATGGGGGAGGTGGCAGAGTATGGGGGAGGTGGCAGAGTATGGGGGAGGTGGCAGAGTATGGGGGAGGTGGCAGAGTATGGGGGAGGTGGCAGAGTATGGGGGAGGTGGCAGAGTATGAGGGGCAGTGGCAGAGTATGGGGGAGGTGGCAGAGTATGAGGGGCAGTGGCAGAGTATGAGGGGCAGTGGCAGAGTATGAGGGGCGGTGGCAGAGTATGAGGGACGGTGGCAGAGTATGAGGGACGGTGGCAGAGTATGAGGGACGGTGGCAGAGTATGAGGGACGTTGGCAGAGAATGAGAGGGGCGGAGGCAGAGAATGAGAGGGGCGGTGGCAGAGATTGGGAGGGGCGGTGGCAGAGATTGGGAGGGGCGGTGGCAGAGATTGGGAGGGGCGGTGGCAGAGATTGGGAGGGGCGGTGGCAGAGATTGGGAGGGGCGGTGGCAGAGATTGGGAGGGGCGGTGGCAGAGATTGGGAGGGGCGGTGGCAGAGATTGGGAGGGGCGGTGGCAGAGAATGAGGGGCAGTGGCAGAGAATGAGAGTGGCAGAGTATGAGGGGGCGGTGGCAGAGTATGAGGGGCGGTGGCAGAGTATGAGGGGAGGTGGCAGAGTATGAGGGGAGGTGGCAGAGTATGAGGGGGGCGGTGGCAGAGAATGAGAGGGGCGGTGGCAGAGAATGAGAGGGGCGGTGGCAGAGAATGAGAGGGGCGGTGGCAGAGTATGAGAGGGGCGGTGGCAGAGTATGAGAGGGGCGGTGGCAGAGTATGAGAGGGGCAGTGGCAGAGTACGAGGGGCAGTGGTAGAGTACGAGGGGCAGTGGTAGAGTACGAGGGGCAGTGGCAGAGTACGAGAGAGCGGTGGCAGAAATGAGAGGGGCAGTGGCAGAGTACGAGGGGCAGTGGCAGAGTACGAGGGGCAGTGGTAGAGTACGAGGGGCAGTGGTAGAGTACGAGGGGCAGTGGTAGAGTACGAGGGGCAGTGGCAGAGTACGAGGGGCAGTGGCAGAGTACGAGGGGCAGTGGCAGAGTACGAGGGGCGGTGGCAGAGAATGAGAGGGGCGGTGGCAGAGTATGAGGGGAGGTGGCAGAGTATGAGGGGGGCGGTGGCAGAGAATGAGAGGGGAGGTGGCAGAGTATGAGAGGGGAGGTGGCAGAGTATGAGAGGGGAGGTGGCAGAGTATGAGAGGGGAGGTGGCAGAGTATGAGGGCTGGTGGCAGAGAATGAGAAGGGCGGTGGCAGAGTATGAGAGGGAGGTGGCAGAGTATGAGAGGGGAGGTGGCAGAGTATGAGAGGGAGGTGGCAGAGTATGAGAGGGGAGGTGGCAGAGTATGAGAGGGGAGGTGGCAGAGTATGAGGGCTGGTGGCAGAGAATGAGGGGGCGGCGGCAGAGTATGAGAGGGGCAGTGGCAGAGTACGAGGGGCAGTGGTAGAGTACGAGGGGCAGTGGCAGAGTACGAGGGGCAGTGGCAGAGAATGAGAGGGGCGGTGGCAGAGTATGAGAGAGGGCGGCGGCAGAGTATGAGAGGGCGGCGGCAGAGTATGAGAGGGCGGCGGCAGAGTATGAGAGGGCGGCGGCAGAGTATGAGAGGGGCGGCGGCAGAGTATGAGAGGGCGGCGGCAGAGTATGAGAGGGGCGGCGGCAGAGTATGAGAGGGGCGGCGGCAGAGTATGAGAGGGGCGGCGGCAGAGTACGAGAGGGGCGGCAGCAGAGTACGAGAGGGGCGGCGGCAGAGTACGAGAGGGCGGCGGCAGAGTACGAGAGGGCGGCGGCAGAGTACGAGAGTGCGGCGGCAGAGTACGAGAGGGCGGCGGCAGAGTACGAGAGGGGCGGTGGCAGAGTACGAGAGGGGCGGTGGCAGAGTACGAGAGGGGCGGTGGCAGAGTACGAGAGGGCGGTGGCAGAGTACGAGAGAGCGGTGGCAGAAATGAGAGAGCGGTGGCAGAGAATGAGAGAGCGGTGGCAGAGAATGAGAGAGCGGTGGCAGAGAATGAGAGAGCGGTGGCAGAGAATGAGAGAGCGGTGGCAGAGAATGAGAGAGCGGTGGCAGAGAATGAGAGGGGCGGTGGCAGAGAATGAGAGGGGCGGTGGCAGAGAATGAGAGGGGCGGTGGCAGAGAATGAGAGGGGCGGTGGCAGAGAATGAGAAGTGCGGTGGCAGAGAATGAGAAGGGCGGTGGCAGAGAATGAGAAGGGCGGTGGCAGAGTATGAGAGGGGAGGTGGCAGAGTATGAGAGGAGGTGGCAGAGTATGAGAGGGGAGGTGGCAGAGTATGAGAGGGAGGTGGCAGAGTATGAGAGGGGAGGTGGCAGAGTATGAGAGGGGAGGTGGCAGAGTATGAGGGCTGGTGGCAGAGAATGAGAAGGGCGGTGGCAGAGTATGAGAGGGGAGGTGGCAGAGTATGAGAGGGGAGGTGGCAGAGTATGAGAGGGGAGGTGGCAGAGTATGAGGGCTGGTGGCAGAGAATGAGGGGGGCGGCGGCAGAGTATGAGAGGGGCGGCGGCAGAGTATGAGAGGGGCAGTGGCAGAGTACGAGGGGCAGTGGTAGAGTACGAGGGGCAGTGGCAGAGTACGAGGGGCAGTGGCAGAGAATGAGAGGGGCGGTGGCAGAGTATGAGAGGGGCGGCGGCAGAGTATGAGAGGGGCGGCGGCAGAGTATGAGAGGGGCGGCGGCAGAGTATGAGAGGGGCGGCGGCAGAGTATGAGAGGGGCGGCGGCAGAGTATGAGAGGGGCGGCGGCAGAGTATGAGAGGGGCGGCGGCAGAGTATGAGAGGGGCGGCGGCAGAGTACGAGAGGGGCGGCAGCAGAGTACGAGAGGGGCGGCGGCAGAGTACGAGAGGGCGGCGGCAGAGTACGAGAGGGGCGGCGGCAGAGTACGAGAGGGGCGGCGGCAGAGTACGAGAGGGGCGGTGGCAGAGTACGAGAGGGGCGGTGGCAGAGTACGAGAGGGGCGGTGGCAGAGTACGAGAGGGGCGGTGGCAGAGTACGAGAGAGCGGTGGCAGAAATGAGAGAGCGGTGGCAGAGAATGAGAGAGCGGTGGCAGAGAATGAGAGAGCGGTGGCAGAGAATGAGAGAGCGGTGGCAGAGAATGAGAGAGCGGTGGCAGAGAATGAGAGAGCGGTGGCAGAGAATGAGAGGGGCGGTGGCAGAGAATGAGAGGGGCGGTGGCAGAGAATGAGAGGGGCGGTGGCAGAGAATGAGAGGGGCGGTGGCAGAGAATGAGAAGTGCGGTGGCAGAGAATGAGAAGGGCGGTGGCAGAGAATGAGAAGGGCGGTGGCAGAGTATGAGAGGGGAGGTGGCAGAGTATGAGAGGGGAGGTGGCAGAGTATGAGAGGGGAGGTGGCAGAGTATGAGAGGGGAGGTGGCAGAGTATGAGAGGGGAGGTGGCAGAGTATGAGAGGGGAGGTGGCAGAGTATGAGGGCTGGTGGCAGAGAATGAGAAGGGCGGTGGCAGAGTATGAGAGGGGAGGTGGCAGAGTATGAGAGGGGAGGTGGCAGAGTATGAGAGGGGAGGTGGCAGAGTATGAGGGCTGGTGGAAGAGAATGAGGGGGCGGCGGCAGAGTATGAGAGGGGCGGCGGCAGAGTATGAGAGGGGCAGTGGCAGAGTACGAGGGGCAGTGGTAGAGTACGAAGGGCAGTGGCAGAGTACGAGGGGCAGTTGCAGAGAATGAGAGGGGCGGCGGCAGAGTATGAGAGGGGCGGCGGCAGAGTATGAGAGGGCGGCGGCAGAGTATGAGAGGGCGGCGGCAGAGTATGAGAGGGGCGGCGGCAGAGTATGAGAGGGGCGGCGGCAGAGTATGAGAGGGCGGCGGCAGAGTATGAGAGGGGCGGCGGCAGAGTATGAGAGGGGCGGCGGCAGAGTACGAGAGGGGCGGCGGCAGAGTACGAGAGGGGCGGCGGCAGAGTACGAGAGGGGCGGCGGCAGAGTACGAGAGGGGCGGCGGCAGAGTACGAGAGGGGCGGTGGCAGAGTACGAGAGGGGCGGTGGCAGAGTATGAGAGAGCGGTGGCAGAGAATGAGAGAGCGGTGGCAGAGAATGAGAGCGGTGGCAGAGAATGAGAGAGCGGTGGCAGAGAATGAGAGAGCGGTGGCAGAGAATGAGAGGGGCGGTGGCAGAGAATGAGAGGGGCGGTGGCAGAGAATGAGAGGGGCGGTGGCAGAGAATGAGAGGGCGGTGGCAGAGAGATGAGAGGGCGGTGGCAGAGAATGAGAAGGGCGGTGGCAGAGAATGAGAAGGGCGGTGGCAGAGAATGAGAAGGGCGGTGGCAGAGAATGAGAAGTGAGGTGGCAGAGTATGAGAGGGGAGGTGGCAGAGTATGAGAGGGGAGGTGGCAGAGTATGAGAGGGGAGGTGGCAGAGTATGAGAGGGGAGGTGGCAGAGTATGAGGGCTGGTGGCAGAGAATGAGAGGGGAGGTGGCAGAGTATGAGGGCTGGTGGCAGAGTATGAGAGGGGAGGTGGCAGAGTATGAGAGGGGAGGTGGCAGAGTATGAGAGGGGAGGTGGCAGAGTATGAGGGCTGGTGGCAGAGAATGAGGGGCGGTGGCAGAGTACGAGGGGCGGTGGCAGAGTACGAGGGGCGGTGGCAGAGTACGAGGGCGGTGGCAGAGTACGAAGGGCGGTGGCAGAGTACGAGGGCGGTGGCAGAGTACGAGGCGGTGGCAGAGTACGAGGGGCGGTGGCAGAGTACGAGGGGCGGTGGCAGAGTACGAGGGGCGGTGGCAGAGTACGAGGGGCGGTGGCAGAGTACGAGGGGCGGTGGCAGAGTACGAGGGGCGGTGGCAGAGTACGAGGGGCGGTGGCAGAGTACGAGGGGCGGTGGCAGAGTACGAGGGGCGTGGCAGAGTACGAGGGGCGTGGCAGAGTACGAGGGGCGTGGCAGAGTACGAGGGGCGTGGCAGAGTACGAGGGGCGTGGCAGAGTACGAGGGGCGTGGCAGAGTACGAGGGCGTGGCAGAGTACGAGGGCGTGGCAGAGTACGAGGGCGGTGGCAGAGAATGAGAGGGCGGTGGCAGAGAATGAGAGGGCGGTGGCAGAGAATGAGAGGGCGGTGGCAGAGAATGAGAGGGGCGGTGGCAGAGAATGAGAGGGGCGGTGGCAGAGAATGAGAGGGGAGGTGGCAGAGAATGAGAGGGTGGTGGCAGAGAATGAGAGGGTGGTGGCAGAGAATGAGAGGGTGGTGGCAGAGAATGAGAGGGTGGTGGCAGAGAATGAGAGGGTGGTGGCAGAGAATGAGAGGGTGCTGGCAGAGAATGAGAGGGTGCTGGCAGAGTATGGGGCAGTGGCAGAGAATGAGAGGGGCGGTGGCAGAGAATGAGAGGGGCGGTGGCAGAGAATGAGAGGGGCGGTGGCAGAGAGTGAGAGGGGCGGTGGCAGAGAATGAGAGGGGCGGTGGCAGAGAATGAGAGGGGTGGTGGCAGAGAATGAGAGGGTGGTGGCAGAGAATGAGAGGGTGGTGGCAGAGAATGAGAGGGTGGTGGCAGAGAATGAGAAGGTAGTGTCAAAGAATGGCATGAAAGGCAGCGACAGGATGAGACAGTAAGAGAATGAGGGAGGGACAGAGAGAATGAGAGGTAGGGACAGAGTGAGAAGGGCAGAGTATGAGAGGGTCATGGGCACAAAATGAGAGCGACAGGAACAGAAAACTGTACACAATGCAACTCATGAGAGTCAGAGAACGAGAGAGCTAGGGGCATAGAATGAAAGAGGGAGAGACAGAGATTGAGAAGAGCAGAGTGAGAGGGGTGGAGTAGAGAACGAGAGAGGCACAGAGTGATAGAGGCATGAAAAAAGAATGAGAGGGGTAAGGAAAGAGAGTGAGAGCGGCAGAGAACTAGAGGGGGTGGGACAGAGTAAGAGAGGGGCAGTGGCCAAGAACTACTGGGGCAGGGACAGAGAACAGGACACGGCGCAACTCATGACATGGAGAAGGCAGCGGCAGAAGATGAGCCAGAGAGAGAATGAGACGGGCAGTGGGACCATATTTCAGTGAGAGAATGAAATAGGAATCAAGAGTTAGTAAAACTGAGACCGAAAAAGAATGGCTCCCAATACCTAGAGAAAGTAAAGTTATATGAAGTGGAAATAGAAAAAAAAACAGGGGAAAGCGAGGCGAAATCGGAAGCAACAGGGGACTGAAAGTGATATGAGGGGAGTGCGTGACTGTCGTGACGAGAGGGCAGTCACAAAGCTGACAGACAAAAAGGCTGCACTAAAAGCGGACTGACGGCCGTCGCAGGAACTCACCTGTCTTCTTTGCTCATGCCGTTCTGGCCGCTGAAGTTGAAGGGGTCGTTACTGAACGAAGCACCAAAGATATCATCAAATTTATTCTCACAGAAACTCTGGAGGTCAAAGCACAGATACACACTGTTATCAAACACTGGGGGAAGCTGAGGGTTGGAGACTCTCAATTAGTTTATGAAACCTTTCCTTTCATTGCTCCTCACAAGAGAAGTGGGGTGGCATGGCTAGCATATGCACAGCAACACCAAGCAGGCCCTGACCAGACCCAGGCACAAACTGCCGCCCAGACTTACCAGGGAAAAACTGGTAGCAAACCAAGCAAGATATCAACTAGGGTTGTCCCCTTTCCAATGAAAAAATGCTTCCTGAACCAGTATGGACGTATGAATGGCAGCCTCATGTGACAAGCTTCAAAGGGTGAAAAGGAAAATGCTACTTACCCGGTATGCATCTGTTCTTGGCATATGGAGCTGTAGAGTCATATGCTTGTGCATAGATCGCCATCTAGTGTTGGGTCCGGATGTTTGCACTCTGTTTTTCTTCGAAGAAGTCTTTCCAGTCACGAGGTAGGTGACTCCTCCATGGCGCATGGGCATCGACTCCATTGTTAGATTGTTTCCCCGCAGAGGGTGATAATGGAGTTAGTAAGAGTAGAAGGAGATGTCCATGAATGCATGTATCTAAGTAAGATGTTTATTGCAACAGGTATAGGTACCCGGGGAGGCGGGTGGGCGCATATGACTCTACAGCTCTATATGCCAAGAACAGATGCATACTGGGTAAGTACCATTTTCCGTTCGAGGCATATGAGCTGTAGATCATATGCTTGTGCATAGACTACGTAGCAGTTATCTCCCAAATCGGTGGCTAACCTGTAGCTGTTGCAGTGGTTTGAAATAGTGTACGTAAAACTGCCTGGCCCACATTAGCTTCTTGTCTGGCTAACACATCTACACAATAGTGCTTGGTGAATGTGGGTGGTGTGGACCATGTTGCAGCTTTGTAGATGTCAGTAATGAACGAGTTACTTACCTTCGGTAACGATGTATCTGGTAGAGACACAGTCTAGCCGCAGATTCCTAAACTTAGAATATCCCCAGGCGTCAGACTGGATCCGGAGAATTATTCTCAGCAGCACCTCTGCGCGCCGGGGGGCGGCGCCGCATGGCTCCGCCCTGACGTCGTCCACGGCCATGACGTCAGTGGAGCCATATAAGTCCCTCCCGGCGTGCTGACTTCAGTTTTCTTCGGTGAAACTTTTCTGCACCACAACGCGGAGCCACTACTAAAACTGTGAGAGTATGGGAACAGTGTGCCAGCAAAGATGAAAAAAACATTAAAAGAATGACAGAAAGAATAGAATGGTGAGAAATCACCATAATTGACAGCGAAAGAACACTTCAGACTGAAAGGAAATGAAGGAAAAGAGCAGAGAACCCGCTCTTAGAAAAGCGAAAACTATGCCCTCCTATGAGGCAAAACGGTATTGAAATGAACGTCATGGCAATGACAGCAAGTCTGCAACCAAAGGATGCAACCGTGAAGGGCAACAAGACCGGAACAACATGATTCACGGTAATCGACCACAGGTCGGCAACAACAGGAAATGTGTAACCACACCCCCTATAAGAGGCCTATGGACTGAGGCACAGTCAAATAGACCCCGAACCAATTGACTGTAGCAGAGTCAAGAGACCCCAGGGATGGAAAAAAGACAGGGGATGGTGGGAGTGAGGGAAGAAGAACATGAGTAAGCCCCATACTGGAAGGACCAGGATGGAAGAGCGTAGAAGGACACATGAACTCACCCCCCAAGCACGATAATGGGTGGAGAAATAACATATAAAACCTAATGAGCCATCCTGCCGAGGCGGGAGGTGAAAGAGGCCACCTTGGAGGAAGACTAAAGCCCCCTGAAAGGAGACGAGTGAGTAAAACCCAACCTGAAAAGGTCCTCGCAGAGCGGGGAGGATGGGTGGGCGTTAAGGAATCTGCGGCTAGACTGTGTCTCTACCAGATACATCGTTACCGAAGGTAAGTAACTCGTTCATCTGATAGAGACATCTAGCCGCAGATTCCTTAACTTAGAATAGATACCAAAGCCATACCTCATTGGAGGAGGGTCTGCGACAGAAAACCACCAAGGTCCAAAGAGGACTTAATCGTCAACAAGGTGACGAAAATACGGTGGGTACAGCAATGCCAGCGTGGCCGACACCAGACCAGTAAGCTCTGTAAGGAGCAGAAAGCCAAAGGGAGGCAAAGGCACCACAATCCGTCAAGGGACGGTACGAAACCTCTCTCGTCCAGACAGGGATGAACGGAAGCACAGAACCAGAATGATAGTGCAGAATGTGAGAGAGCCCAGAAACTTGTGCAAAAGGAGGCGAACTGAGCACAGGATCCGATGGATCCGCAAGAGATAAAGAGCTCGAAGAGCCTACAGGCTGAGCATGCACAACAGTAGATACAAAACAAAGACATGGGAGGGGACAGATGTCACCATGCAGAGTAAGTGTATATATATATATATGACTACCAGGAGATATAGGCATGTGGAGGACAGGAGTACACATGAGCAGACAGTGTGTACTGTGAAAACCACACCATATATATTGAATGCCCAATGTAATGTGGCGTTAACAGCACGGATGCGTCAGCAGAGAGAGAGAGAGAAAGACGCATCACCAGGTAGTCAACCAGCCAACCAGCGAAGGAGACCCGGCAAGCCAGACACACACAGGAGGGTCGCTCTTATGAGAAAGAGAGAGCGAGAAGGAGAGAGAGAGAGAAAGAGAGGTTGGGGCAAAATACCTCAGATACAGCAGCAAGGAAAAACCTTGTATGCGTGACCTCTCGTTGTGTGTAGATCGCAAGACAGATATACATATAGGCATGTATACAGCTATGAAAAAATGGAAAAGGGCTCGAAGAGCATGCCCAGAGAAAGAAGGCCACACCATAGGTACCAACAGTACCGGTGGAAAGCACAGCAGGACAAGAGAATGTCCAGACACGCAAGGCAACATCAGCTACCTGTCGTGGAGGAACCCCGGTCCCCCGCGTGACAGACGGAGAGACCGACCACCACACGAACGAAGAATGAGAGAGTACCACACGTACATAGTAACAGGAAATTGTATAGAGTGCCATATACAAAGACCGCACAATGACAGTGAGGAGTGTGAAGAGAGCACATCCACTGACAACAGTAGCAGAAGCGCGGAGCAGAAAACATCTGAACTCCTGCGCGGCAATGAGCACATCCACTGACAACAGTAGTAAAAGCGCAGAGCAGAAAACATCTGAACTCCTGCGCGGCAATGAGCAGAGGAACGTGAATCCCTGCCGGGGAAGTGCCCAGAAAAGTTGGGCACCAGGCAACGTACAGCCGTGACATGCCTGGCGGGGACTCCACCGCCCATAGACAAGAACCAGACAGGATCAGAGCCATGAGAAAAGAACAAAGCACTTCCTCACCAAAAAGGGTGGAAAGTAGAAAAACAGCAAATTCAAAGGCGCAAGGGATAGCGCAGGCACCCAGTGACAGTGAACATACATGGGTGTACCCACATGACGTGCCCGCATAGAACACGTAAGAACTGTGCCTGAACGGAATAGAACAACAGGCCCCCACAGGACACTTGCCCACAGCAATGACAGCCAATGTAGACAGAAAGGACCTAGCGAAGCTGAAAGAACACAGCAGGGTGAGACAGTCGTGGCAGAAACCCAACAACCCCTGGAAGAAGACAGCATCCACCGATGCAGGGGAATACTACGGACCAACCGTAGACCACGATGCAGAAGCATCAGAAGAAAGCGACGCCAACCTGTGGGCCTCACCAGGGGGTGGAGAGGGTGGGGGGGGGTAGTGTCCCACAATAGCAGGAAAAGACCACAGTCTGATCCGTAGGACAACCCCGCATAAAAAGACTCCGCAGGAGCCTACGAAGCTTCCCGGCAAGGAAGGACAGCTATGCAACAGCCAACGGATACCCCACATAGGGTAAGTCTCATCCCCCTAAGCAAGGGGAGACACCTCTTGAGACAAACTCATAGACAGAGGACACGAAAGGAAAATAGAACCAGCTGGGCAGCTGCACCAAAAGGGTCAAAAAACGGCAAGTAGCCGCACAGACCGGCTGGGAATTAACGTCATGAACCCATCAACAGACACCAGAACAAACCGAGACAACGCGGCTTTTACATGAAAGGAAAAGTCCGCCAAAGGACTAGAAACTACCAAGTCAAGGAAGCTCAGACATGAGGCGTTGCACCGCCGAGTCAGCATGACTGTCAAAAAGGGCTACCCCATCAAAGGGCAGATCCCTAAGACGCTCCTGAACATTTTCAGGGAAACTGCCATCGCGCAGCCAAGCATGGCGACGTAGAGCACCCGACCTGGCCATTGCCCGACCCACAGAGTCAGTGGCGTCTATGGCTGATCGAATGGAAAACTGTGCCATTTCTCGGCCATCATGCAACAGACGATCCAGGTCAGCACGAGGACCTTCTGGAAGAGATGGAAGAAGACGCTCGACTGAGTCCCAAACGGCAAAAGTAGCCCGGGCAAACACGCAAGATGTGTTGAGAGCACGGAGACCTGAACTGGTGGACGCAAAGAGATGAGGGCCACACAACTCCAACCAGCAAGACTCCCTAGTGGGAGGAAGCAGCGGAGGAGGAGGAGAGGAAGGTAGCGAGGCAGAAGCCGCCTGGACTACCAGTCCTTGAGCCCTAGGGTGGAGGAATAAACAGACAGGGTCATCCGGAGCCGGGCGATGACAACGCGCTAAAGCCCGATCCACTGGGTCCCCTGATGAGGGCCGCGCCCACGTCCCAAGCAGGGTGTCAAACAACGGCCCGCCAAAAGGCAGCAAGGGCTCCACCTCGACGGCATCCTGGTGGAGTAGATCCAATAAAGGATCAGAAAGCAAAGAGACTGAGGGGGGGCTGCATATGTAAAATATCTGCAGCCCTGCGCACAGCCCTCGCAAACGCCGCACTAGCCTCCGTGGCCAGTCTAGGTGGCGACAATAAACCATCTGTAGAGGACGGTTGGAGGCTAACCAGTCCACCAGACAGCAGAGGGGCCGCAGCCCGAGGTCGATCAAAGTTCCATTGACCTATGGGCACCTGCTCCAAAGAGCACTGCAACAACCCTGGGGCCTCAGGGGCCTCATCCTCATCCTCACCCGACCGAGGAACAACAGGTGCCGGCACCGGTGTCTACCGACGTCGAGACGGCGTCATATCGACGTCGACTACCACCGAAGGTGACTCGTCCACCCGGCGTCGGACCGGCGCCGACTCGACCTCCACTGGGACGGGATACGGTGGAGAAGAATGGTGTCGACTCTAAGTCAAGCACCACGCTGCAGCCGCATCCGGCGTTGGCGCAGGGAGCCCCACAGGGGATCTACAGCTCATATGCCTCGAACTGCAAGTTTACTGGAAGAGTTAACACTCTCCATAAAGCATCAGAGCTCCAGTGGAGACCTGGCTTCCAGAAACAGGATGGAGAGTACAGAAGAATGCTAACATGCATAGCGTGTGCATCTACAATGCAATTTCTTCAAATGTTACGCTGATAAACAATCATTCTAAATGGATCCAAAATACAGGCAGTAGTTATCCTAAAAATCTAACCTGGATCCGGTACTCCTGGGCCTACACGGGGCACCACTGGTGGTTTGGAACTTTTAGTGGCTCTTCTGCACCTCACTCAATCACAGCTGTGAAAGGCACAAACCTGTGAGCAGGCACATCATCTTCCTGTGAACACCGAACTACAGGGATGCGAAACCGGCAATTCACAAAATTACAGCCTTTTTGACTCTGTTTAAGTTGCAATCTATATGTGTCTATGTATATGGCATTTTTAAAGTGCGAACATATTCAAAGGCAGCAGAGTACTGTACATTGTTAAAGACAAGCTTAAAGCAAACGAGGAATAGAAGAGGAAGCCGGGTTGTGTTTGGGTGTTGCATTGTGATGTAATGCTCTTTAAAGAGGGGAGTCTTTATCTCTTTCCTAAGTTGGAGCAGCGTTGGGGCAGTCCTGATGGATACAGGGATGTTACAGATCCTGGATGTATAGATGGAAAAGGCCTGCTCCTTTGTCTATTGCTTTTTACATTTCTTAGTATCCAGTCTGATGGTGTCCTGCCTGCGGGTGTGTAGAGAACCAGCAGAGATGGCGTCTGATTGATAATCTGGGGTGCTGGTCGTGACAGTTTTGTAAATGGTGCAGGTGGTCCTGAAGATGGTGCGGGCTAGTAAGTGGATCCAATGGAATGCCATCGGGATGAGGGTGATGTGATCATATTTCTTCAAGTCCTGGATGTGACGTGTGTGTAGAATGCCCCTAAGGCAGTGATTCTCAAAGTACGGCCCGGGGGCCACATGCAGCCCCTCTAACAGTTATATGCGGCCCCCTGGTCAACAGCAGCAATGGGCTGCTGTTTACGCAACCCAGCACGAACATTACATTTTTTTTTTAAATAAACAGGTTTGCGTTTATTTCGCAGGTTAATTGATGTTAAGGAAGGGATGTAACTAGGTTGTCCTGCACCACTTAGCTTTAGGAACACCTTCATTTTTAAAGACCTCTTACAGCAAAAGTGTAAAAATATGATCATGTCTCTTCAAAATTCAAAAAGTACATTTCATTAACACGCAGAACCTTAGTAAATCAGTATCAGTGCATTATTTTAATTTTTTTAAAGTGATAATTTTCAAACATGAATTTAGAAACAGTCATTCTTGCCCTACCCTAGCAACAATGCCAATATTGAAATAAGAGGCAAGTCAGTTGTTATGTGACCCTTTGGGAGGCCTGAGCTGCAATTATACATGAACAACATTATAGTTTATGAAATCAAACACAGGAGAAAGTTTTGTAAAGCTCGCATCCTGCAGTCCTGTATTTCGAAGTCCTCTTATATGTGATAATGAAGAGAAAAAGGAAGGAAAGTGGAATAAAACAATTTCCTACGATCACACAATTTGGTAAAGTGGGGAACACGGGATTAATCCCGGGTTTTCTGGTTTCACACTGTTCAATTCAGCCAAGAGATGTATATGCTTCGCTTCCCCTAAGCTCACCTTATGTCCAACACACCCCCTAACTACTCCTGCCTCCCAACCCCGACTGTCACCCTGTTGGCATCAATGCAGCCCTCGGTCACATCAGAGACCAAAGTTTTGGCCCCAAGGAAAATGTTTGTGAGTACCCAGGTCCTAAGGGGTGCCAATGTGGAGTCTGGGAGGCCATGGAGTAGGGCATTAACACCATCCATATACAAGAGTACAAGGGCTGGAGCACCAGTTTTATAGCCGCTTTCTGGAAGAAATGGTCTGATTTTATTTAGAAGAGAGAATTGGTACCAGGTCAGTTTTTTGTGGTTTTTTTAGCACTCAAGGTGCATTTTAAGATATAAGTGGGCTTGCTCATTCGCAATATGCACTGTGTGATCCAAATGAATTGGAAAAGAAAAGGAGTAATGTAATGCACTCCCCCTGCCCTTTGTGATTGACTTTAGAATTTATGAATGTTTTGTAACCACAACTGCAGTCGTAAACCAGGTACCAACTCTGATATCCCTTCAAAAAGTGAAAACTGTTCCTGTTGAGCAGCTTCCACCTCGTAAATGTGAGCATCTTGCATAGGAGGGGAGCACAGAGCAGTTCAGGGGACTGCAGAAATACCACAGAGTGCCTCACACCGAATGCCAGCTTTATGTTTGAAAGCAGCCCCAGACAGGGGAGGCTTTTGAAAACATGTCAGCCTTCTGTGAATCTGACTGCAAGGGTGGAGATCCACTCTTGCTCACAGACCTCCATTCCTCCCTTCGCAAGAAGTCGCTAAATGAATCCTGCCTCATGCACAATAATGGCACAGGAGTTTTTGCGACTGGTGTTTTTTTTCGCGATAACTGATTTGTCGCATCACAAAACTCATGGCGGGTCGCAAAGAAGCCATATGTAAAAAATAAAACAGACTGCTTTATGACCCAACATTAGGCATGAAGGGATTGCGTGCTCCTGCTTTCGTACCTTACTATAGGTTTCTATGAGCGGTTTTAAAAGGAATGCATTAACTTCCTTGATAGCCCTTTAATTCTTTGTTCTATGACATACCAGTAAACAGAAAGCCACAGCACGGATGTATATACCTCCAATGGGGAGTGACCAACAATCAGTCATGCACTTGAGTGCGGGTCAGAGACAAGAGTCAGAGGTCTGGGTCCTACTAAACAAATGACTGCAGTTTAGTAGTAGACACTTAGACAAGCGCTCCTCACTAGTAGTTCCACCATTTTGCAATACAGCAATTTAGCGGCAATGGGGGAAAATGGACAGCAGTACAGCACACAAAATTCACCAGAAGCCCAGGCAGGAAATACCTGGGGGCATCACATATTGTTGCCATGCCAAAGGAGGAATAGCGATTCTCCTAATTAAATGACAAGAGAATCTGAATTTCATTAAAGACGCGGAGGCTTGTCTGCATAGATAATTCAGGGTCTGTTTGATGTAACGGTGCCTTTTGATCCGCTTTATATAAATGCTGCAATGTTCTTGTGAGCCACATTTGTTTTATTGGTGAAAAACAAAATTTGACAGAACCACCAACTTCCAGAATCCAAAATGTTATTCAATAACAAGGTCACTTACGAGGGAGGAGAACTGTGATTAGGCAGCCGCTTGCACCCCTGCACACACAAATACTGTGTGAAAATCATGCTGGAGATCCCACTCGATGATAATGAGGGCAGTGATGGACCGCGAGCTGCTACTGGATGGAAGCAGCTGTCAAGTCTGGTTTTCACATCTGTTGTGTCCTTTATGCAGTTTGAGCCCATCCAGTCAAAGTGCATATCCTTCAGGTGTGTCACAGCATGGTAACCAGGCTCAGGGGAACTGTCTTTCTGCCTTTGTGGACTGGTGTCCTGGCGGCCTATAGTGGTACAGATGCTGTTGCAGGACTTTTGCCACTTCAGGGAAGGGCATAGGATGCGGTGGAGGGACAGGTCATCATGTAAGTCCTTTTCATGGCGTTAGGCGCCCAGCTTTGGTCAAACCATTGTTCACAGTCATTAATCGTCTGTTGCTAATCACAAGCTACAGCTGAACGACTGGAATTGTCTGGGTCCAAGTCAGGTAAGCAGAAAGGATCCTTCCTGTTTCTTTGGTGGATTTAGGGCCAGATGTATCAAGCCTTTTTGTGTATAGCAAACGGGCAGATTCTCAGAATCTGCCCGTTTGCGAACGCAAAAATTGCTTTTCCAATGTAGTAACTCAATTTTGCGATTCGGTAACCTATTACCGAATCGCAAAATGGGTTTGCGATTCGGTATTAGGAAGGGGTGTGTTTAAGGCGTCCCTTCCTAATACCGAATCGCATCGGTATGTATGAATGCTTTGTGACCGCAATTGCCATCGCAAAACATTCGCATTTTACCACCTACTATAAGTAGGTGGTAACCCATTCGCAAATGGGAAGGGGTCCCCAAGGGACCCCTTCCCCTTTGTGAATGTTTGTAAAACCATTTTTAAGAGCAGGCAGTGGTCCCATGGACCACTGCCTGCTCTTAAAAAATGAAAAGAAAACTTTTCATTTTTCTTTTTGTACAGCATCTCGTTTTCCTTTAAGGAAAACGGGCTGCTTTACAAAAAAAAAAGATTGCTTTATTTAAAAGCAATCACGGACATGGTGGCCTGCTGATCTCAGCAGGCCACCATCCCTGTGATTTTTGCAATTCCTAGGGAGTCGCAAATTGCGACCTACCTCATTAATATTCATGAGGTAGGTCATTTGCGACCCCCCAGGAATCGCAAAAGGTGTACTATATACCTTCATACATTCCATTTTGTTATTTCCTAATTGCGAATCCTTGTGATTCGCAATTAAGGAATCGCAAAATGCTATCTTCTTGGGAAAGAGAGATTCTGTGTAAAGCGCATCCATCTAGATACAGAGCTCTCAAGTCGGCGCCAACCATGAGGGGGGCCGCGGAGAAAGTCAAATTGCTCTGGGTACATCTAATGGTGAATGAGGACTAAAAAAAAACTAAAAAAAATGCTATCTTCACACATCTGGCCCTTAAATTCAAACCCAGACTGTGTACTTGGCTGCATCAGGGTTGCTAAAGAAATGAGGAAACACAAGTGCTTAGAGACAGGCAGGGAAAATAGGAAGCAGCAGCAGTGACTACAACTAAACCCAAAAGAGCACCTTCACCGTATGGGCTTCGGACATATTTAGAGGGCGGTAGTTGGTGGGGAGGCAACATGGATACCTCATCTCTTATATACACCAGCGCTCTCATGCACGCTACTCACAATCAATGGGAATATACAGGGCCAATCATGACACACAAGTCAAATTCAAACAGTAAGATTTGGTAGACAGTCTCACCACTGGGAAACAGGTAATAAGGCGTGTACCCAATGAAATCTAACCAGCTTCCACAATTACTCTGGTCATGGCCTGGGTTTGAGGACGGTAATCACCAAGGTTAGTAGGAGTATGAATTTGGTGGACGTTAATCTCCGGATAGAGTCTGGAACTCTGTTGGTGAACAACAGATAAAATCACATGAACACTTGTCAGGAGAATTGTCGCATAAGTCTCATGCACAAGAAACCAAACTGGCTTGATCAGATCAGGAAATGAGGTGCAGGTTGTCAAATGGGACTACACCAGGGACTTTCAACCCTATGAAATGTTAACACACGAAAGAAAACATCTTCGTTTTGCAAGTTTCAGGATAAATCTAGTTTCTAAATGCGTATTGCACTGACTACAATCCCACGCTCAAGCACCATAGACTCGGTTAGAAAGGAGTGTGCGATCAGCATACTTGACAGCAGGCAATGGCTATAAATCCCTTAAGATGGGCAGTGGAGTCGAGACTACAACAGTCTCATCCAAAATCTATAAAAGAATTCCATTCCAATCTGCAAAATATTCAGTTCGGTTAGCAGTCCAACTCCCAGTATCTTTACCTAATCTTGGTTCACGTAGAATGGCCACAACCCGTGACTGATATGGACCAATTACACATTTTGCCCTATGGATTGCATCAAGGGGCGATTTTAAGCAACCAAAATATGGAACAGAGCATGTTTTTGTGTCAAAACCATTACTTGTAACAATAGTTGTGCTACTTGTAACTATTAGCGTTTCATATCCAGGGCATGTGGGTAGACAGATAACTCCTCTGTCTCAAACTGAAAACTCTAGTTGTGAATCACAGCTATATCTAGAATAAATCCACATGATATCGACCAGAAGCCAACAATACCAAACATCTCGACGCCATCTCAGGATTGTATTTTCTGCGACATTTCCTGGTGTGCTTGGTTAAAGTATTAGTGATCTCCTAACTCTGGAGTGACTGAGTATTTGGAAATAATATTGATAACTCTATGGTTTAATTCACCAGAAACAGTGTCACTATCCCTCAGTAAAAGTTTTCGTTTACCACTGGCAAGATTTTATTAACAAAATTTCCAGATGAGAAGCGAAAACATTTGAGGGGGAGCTCATAACCATATGAAATGCTTCCCGATAAATTGTGAGAAACCGCAGAGAGCCTGCAACTTCTGTTTTTTTAAGGCGACAAAGGGTATTTCCTGCAACACAGCATGGGCTTGGTAGGAGGTGCAGAGGAACTTTGATGTCCTTGTGAAACATTTGCGAGTTCTCAGACTCACCTAAGCAACAAATCTCTATCAGCTGAGGGCAGACCACTGGGAGGGCACCAGGGTGTCATCAAAATAAGCAGTTACTAATACACACGAGCAGACAGATGGGAGATCATGGTCAGTAGCATCTCAGGGTTCTCTTCGACCCCGCACTCCCTTATCCCAACCATACCAGACAATCAGGCTGGCTAAGCCATCATGTTATTCTGGACACTCTGACTAAGCTTTTTTGCAACTAAACCAGCAGCAATGGTTTTAGCCCCATCACTGAATGTATTATGGGCAGCTGGTGTAATCTGGCTGTCAGAAAGAGGGGTTCCTACCTCTTAATCAACATTAATTAACTTCGCGTGGATCCAAGATGAGGGAGAGGAAGTCTCCAAGGCTTATACACCACTCGACAAAGGATGAGGAAGCGAAGGTAATCTCAACAAATTAAGACATAGTCCATGATCACTGGGCACATCGAGATAAAAATTCAGAATCAAAGAGGTCAGCAGGAGGGTCCAGCCTGATATAGACTACGAAGGCTCCCGTTAGGAGCACAAGGGCTTTGCTTCTGGCCCAGGCTGCACATCCTACCAGCTCTAATTACATCCAGCAGCCAGCTGGTGATGTAGTTTTCCGACTGTGGTCATAGTCCACTGAGACAAACAACTCTTAACACTGCTCTGAACCTTAGCACTAAACACCAAGAAGTCTAGGCTGTAAGTGACGTAGCTTTATCAGCACACTGCGAGATGCAGTTCCTGAGTGAAATTAACACCCATCCACTAACAGCATTCACTGGAGCACTCGCAAAAACGGTTGGAGGCAAGAGCCACAGAGCAGCTCTGCACCTTTCGGCATAGAAATTAGAAAAGCTCTCTTTTTAGTCTACTGTTTAAGAAGATATTTGTGCACTGGAACAAGTAATAGTGAGATTCCACTCCACACCCCATGCTGATTGGCCAAAATGCAAGATCCCAAAACCATCCAGTCATTTGATATATTCCAATGTACATTTTGTGACTTATTTCAAACTTCAAAATTTGAAAGTTCAGCACCTCAGAGCCAAATCTATCTAAGAGAAACACATGCTACTTTGCTATTTTATGTGAGGCTTAAAAACTGAAGTAGTGGCATAACCGTATGATTGTTCAGCATGTGCCTCTCAGACCTTGTTGGAAAAACGTTCCCCTTGGCCAATCAATCGTGCAGGTTAATATTTTATTTATTTTGAAAGTTTTCTATAGCGCGAACATGACCACCGCGGGTATCAGAGCGCTTCACAGTTTATACATCAAGAGGGATACAGATACAAGCAATCAAAAACAGAACCAACAAAGCAAAAAATACACAGTCATGTAAAGCCAAGGGATTCTCGTGACCATGGCAGCTGGGCCACAGAATTGTGACTGAGACCTCAGTATCCAATGGAATAGCCAGTCAGAGGCAGAAATTTCTTCATCAAGAGCACTTTGACTTCCTTTTTGAAGAGGACAATGGAAGGATTCACCCTGACTTCAGGGGGGAGGGAGTTCCAAATCCTCGGTGCCATACCTGAGAAGGCTCGATTGTAGGTTTTTTTCTTCTTGAATTTTTGTGGTTTGAGCAGTAGGGTGCTGGCGCTTCTGGAGGCTCTCGAACCACATGAGAGTTCTAGTTTTTGAGCGAGGTACAGTGGGGTATTGAGGTGATTGGCTTTGTGTGCCATGCATGCAATTTTTTATTGTATCCGAGCTTCATATGGCAGCCAGTTCAAGGACAACAGGTCAGGAGTGATATGGTTGTATTTTTGGGCGCCTATTACGAGCCTAGCAGCAGAGTTGAGTGCAGCCCTAAGAGGAGCAGTCTTCTCTCTAGGTAGGCCGCAAAGGGTTGCGCTACCATAGTCCAACTTTGATATCACTAAGGCTTGCACTGCCACCTTTAGATCATGAGCAGGGAGGTAAGGTTTGAGTTTCCTTAGAATGTTGAGTTGGAAGTTCGCTCCTTTGGTGAGGGAGCTGATGTGCTTCTGCATGTTCAGACTTTTGTCTAGCATAATTCCCAGAGAGGTTGCAGAATCAACAAGGTGCGGCCTACAGTTAAGAGCAGTGAGATGATTCAACCATTGTTCGATGACCGGAGATTGCTTGTGTGGTGCGATTAGGAGGAATTCCGTTTTGAGAGAATTTAACTTCAAGTGGTTGCGTGTCAGCCAGCTTTGAGTTTCCAGTAGGACTGAGTTGAGGGACCAGATGTCCTCGAGCGATCTTCAGGTATAGTTGGGTGTAATCCGCATACATGTGATAGGGAATGCTGGATGATTTCAGAATTTCTGTCAAAGGCTCCATGAACAGGTTGAAGAGCGTGGGTGAGAGCGCTGAACCCTGTGGGGCCCCAAGCGTGACAGGCGAAGGATGAGACACGGACTTGTTCACCTTGACGCTTTGGGATCTGTTATGAAGAAATGAGGAGAACCAGTTTAGTACAGGCACAGCCAACCCCATTCTGTGTTCCAGGAGGTCAATTAGGTTATCATGTTTGACGGTATCAAATGCTGACGAAAGGTCGAGAAGGATCAGTAGGCAAGATTCATTTTGATCCAACATTCTTAGCGCATCATCGACAATGTAAGTTAACGCAGATTCTGTACTATGGCCTGGGCGAAAACCCGATAGACACTGGTCAAGGAGTTGGAAGTGATCGATGTGGTTACAGAGTTGGGCGAGAACACATTTCTCCAGGAGCTTTGCCAACGTGGGGATGTTAGAGATTGGGCAAAAGTTATGAAGGTCTGTGGGATCTGCAGATGGTTTCTTTAGAATCGGGGTAACTTGACCCGATTTTAGGCAATCCGGAATAGCACCTTGCCGAAGTGAAGCATTGATGATCTTAGTCCAGAGTGGGAGTAAGGAGGTTCTAACTTCGGAGAAGAAGTTCGATGGCAGGGGGTCGTTGTAGTGATTAGAAGGTTTCAGAGTAGCCAGCGTTTTGCGTATAATGCTTTCATCCAAGGTTTGGAAAAGGCTCCAGGATGCGTTGTTTTTGGGGAGGTAAGACTGCGCAGGGACAGCGACAACCAACCCAGTGGGCAGGAGGGTGGTCAGCGGACTGATCGACAGTTGTTCAAGGGCAGAGCGAAGGTCAGCTTCGATCTTAGTGGTCTTATCTGTAAAGAAGTCAGCGAATTCAAAGCAGTTCGGCAGTGGCCCTCGATCCTGTGGCGATAGATTAGGACGACTGTTAGCTTGGGACTTGATGAGTTCAAACAGTTTTTTGGGACGGTTTTTTGCTTGCTCTAGTTGATTTCGGAAGAAGGTGGCCTTTGAGCATCTGATGCGTTTGTTGTAGATGCTTCTTAGGGATCTCAGATGGTAGAGATGTTCCTTCTTTCGGAATTAAGACTATCATTAAACCAAGGTTTGGAGATTTTGGAGGACAGTCTTTTAAGCTGTAGTGGCGCAACAGAGTCTAAAACATTGGCCATTGAGCGGTTATAATGGGCCGTAAGGTCATGTACATCTGACATGTTCATAGGAGGGGGCAGGATGTTATCGCAGAGCGCATTCAGATCATGCAAGTTGATGTTCCGTAGACATCTTTTCAGTTGTTTGGGGTTCTTTGGCTGGGCTCTACTAGCTCTTACCGACTCCAGGATGAGGAAGGGGATGCAGTAGTGGTCTGTCCAATCAAATGGGAGGATCGAATCCAGAAGGATGGAGTTGGGCTTACCAATGACAAGATCTAAGGTAGCTCCTTTAATATGAGTAGGGCTGTCACAGATTTGGATTAGGTTGAAGTCCAGTAGGAAGGTTTTAAGTCTATTGACCACCACATCATTCACATCGTTCCAATGCAGGTTGAAATCTCCCAGGAAGATCTGAGTGCCATGGAAATCTGCGTTAGCCGAGATAATGTCCATGATCTGTTCCGTGAAGGGAAGGTTGTCGCGAGGCGGGTGGTAGAACGTGTGCAGTTTGCATGGGTGATTGTTGCTACCAGCCACTTCGATGCATAGGTATTCACAAGACGGCAGGAGGTCATATTGTAGAGCGTTCACTGTTACATTGCTACGATGTAAACAGGCGATGCATCGACCCTGTCCGCTTGCTCTGTCCAACCGAATGATATCATAGTTGGGAGGAACTAAAATGTCCAGGATGTGAGCAGCTGAGTCATTTAACCATGTTTCAGTCAGCATTACAAGGTCCAAGTCCTGTGCAAGGATGAGGTCTGCAATGTCCGCAGCATGTTTAACTGCCGATCTACAGTTTAGGAGCACGCATTTGATCTTTGTGTTGGTGTCAATTGGTGCAGATAGTATGGTGGTGACTTTCGTGAGGTTGCTCTCATTTAGTGCTCTGGTGTTTAGCCTAGGTTCCCTGAAGGGATCAGTGGGGATGGATTCAATATGTTGCAGGTTGGTTATGATGGAGGAATGTGCCGGATCATAGGAAAGTAGGAGAGAGTGGATATCCCTATCCGACAGGAAGGCTCTACATCTGGAAGGCCGTGAAGGGTTTTTAGGATGAGGAGCGGAAGCCCAACTATGAGGTGAGTGGGTGATGTAGGACGGTGACCGACGAGTAGTGGGGGAGGTTGGGCGCCAGGTACACCCTTTAGATGCGAGCGAGCAGAGATGGTGATTGGTCATAGTGGAGCAGCTTAACCTGGAGTTGGCAGCCAGTTCTGCGGAGATATGTAATAGGCTACGTACCTCAGACTTAAGTTGTAGGAGGCAAAGTGAGATCTCATTAAGTCTATCTTCCACTGAGGTGTGGGAATGGGATTGGGAGGCTAGGTTCAGGGGACCCTGCACTGGTAGAGAGCTAGTGGGAGCGGGGGACAGTAGGGCAGGGGGTGAATGTATGTGCTCAGAGGGGAGAGATTCCAGGAATTGGAGCTGGGTGTTCGGAGGGTTGGGTAAGATAGGGGAGGAAGGGTGGGACGGATATTGACCCCTAGACGCCAGTGAGAGCAGGCTGGGATTACGGTAAGGGCTGGGGGAAGGGATCATGGGGAGAATCGGGGCAATGCTGTGAGCTGTGGAGCTAGGGGAGATAGAGCTGGCTATACTTGAGGAGGGGGGAGCAAGCCTACTAGTATGCGGACTATACTGTCGCGGCTCAATCCCAACGGGTATTAAAGGAGAATTGTTCTTATGGGTAAAGGTAGTTAAAAGGGGGCCCTTCGGAGCTAAGGTAGGGTCAGAAGATGGTGCTAGAGGGGTATGGGATAGATTTTGAGGAGAATGGGGGACCGTAGGGAGGCCGACACCTCCGGAGGGGGTGTATTTGATGTTAGCCACTTTATTCAAGATGGTGGGGAAAAATTGTCAAATACCACTAGGTTGTGATCGGAGGCTTGTATAAGGATGGTTCAGTTTTTGTAAAGGGAGATGGTGGCTTCTGCTTTATAAGCCGAGGAGGGCGCAACCAACAATCTAAGACCATGAGGAGTCTTCAAGGAAGTGGAGATCTGGAGCAGAGCGCATATGGCCTTCCGCCATTGAGCGTGACGTTTAGTGTAGAAGATGAGATCATTTATGGGAACACCTTTTTTGATGGAGAAGTAATAGGAATAGCTTATCTGCACAAGGGGACATGGGACATCCAGAGCTGCCAGACATTTGGTTAACCCTAGACGAACAGATTTCATCCCTCATGGTTGTAACTGGGAACAGTGAATCTTCTCCACTTCCCACATTGTGCAAGAACATGTTGTGCATGTGTGTATGGAAGTAGGCATACTTTTGGGCTGATGGTTCCTATAATGTCGTCCACTTACAATAACAGAATAACAGCAGGAAAGCTTGAAGTGTGGTCATTTTGAAAAATAAAATAATATTGTTCTGGCATATCTGTTTCGTAGATGCTAAGTCTACTAAAAATGTGTTGATAAATATCAGTTAAAACGCAGCCTTTTAAACCAAGCAAAAATACTGAAATTCAACAGTTATAGTTAACTGATGTAACTATGATTCGCACCGCTTTGTCATACACTGCTTGTGACCTCACATGGTACAACACTAATGATATGTTCAATGACATAATTGATAACATTATTGATATCACTGTGCAGTCCTTATCCTGGTGCAAGGATGAAGTCACCACCAGATCCGGACTGGGAACCCAAAGCAGCCCTAGCAAATGTTGTCAGACCAGCCCCCATACGGTGCACTGCGAGAGCAGCGAGTGAGCCTGACCGCTACAAGAGGACTGGGGGAGTGGAGGGGTTCTCCCCACCTTCTCCCCCCCTCCCCCCCAAGATGATTTGGGAAAAATGGTGCATTCTACAATACATTTTTCATTATATATTAATTGTATTCCTTTTTAAAACATAGTTAAGGATGACCTTACAGTGCACCAGGATACGGCAATCTTTATTGGGGCTCTTCAATGATTCCCTCACTATCACCCTCCAACAGTGCCTCTTCATCTCTCCACAGCCCCTCTCTCACATTGATTTCATTTGTTTTATAGAGCCTTTCATACTAGTGTAGGGTGTCGGAGCATTTTACATCACACCCACATACAGAGACAACGAGCCATACTTGTGTAAATTAGTGTATAGAAAATGTTACATACGACAAAGGGGACTACAAGGTGTAGGATTCACATGTCAAACACAAGATGATGGATGGAGTGATGAAACTTTTCAACCACTCACCACCAGTCAAGAGATACGGATTTAATCAATTGTTCTTTTGTTCGCTATTGCCACCCCAGTTGGACCCAGCCATATGAAAATCAGTCTTGACCCTGCTCCTCATGGAAAGACTCCACCCTGAACTGCAAGGCCAGGACCTCCCTGGACCGGAAACAAGCATCCTGGGACCGGTTTCGGGGTATCACCCCTCATCAGCCAGGCTAACTTGAATCCAGGGGCACAGCGAGCAAGGGATCCAAGTCTGGGCATACCTTTGGCCAATTAGGACGAACATAGCAAACACAACAAGATAATGGACGGAGTGCTGAAACTGTTCAACCACTCACCCCCAGTCAAGAGATCTGGGTTTAATCCGTTGTTCTTTTGCTCAGTATGCAACCCCACATGTTAACCATACTGGTAGGCACTTTTTAAGAATGCTTGGTCTAGGAAAATGTAACAGTGGCTTGGGTTGGTTTTTCTCATAGGAATTTATTCCTACCCTAACAAACCCTTTTTAGCAACATTAGGATAATGAAAGACTGGGGAAAAAACAGCTTTCTAGCCGATATTAAGACTGTAGCTTATGTACTGCACAGTAATAAAAGGATCTCTGTGACAAAAGCGCTAAACCGCTGAGCTATGCACGTAAAGGAAAATGCTACTTACCAGTATGCATCTGTTCTTGGCATGTAGAGCTGCAGATCCACACACTATGCATAGATCGCCATCTGGTATTGGGCCCGGATGTTTGCACTTTGTTGTTGTATTGGAATAAGTCTTTGGAAGTCACGAGATAGGGGACTCCTCCTCTGGACAATAGTGCGCATGGGCATCGACTCCATCTTCAGATTGTTTTTTCGCCAAGAAGGGAAATAATGGAGTTTTGTGAGAAACAGAAATAGATGTCCATGTATGTTGTATCTAATTAAGATAATACTGGAACAGATAAAGGTAGCCGGGGAGGTGGGTGGGCGTGTGTGGATCTGCAGCTCTACATGCCAAGAACAGATGCATACTGGTAAGTAGCATTTTCCGTTCGAGGCATATGAGCTGCAGATCACACACTATGCATAGATTGCATAGCAGTACCTCCCTTTAGCGGCGACCACCAGTATCTGTTGCAGTAGTCTGAAATAATGTTTTGAGTACAGTCTGGCCCACACTAGCTTGTTGTTTTGCCTGCACATCTACACAATAGTGTTTTGTGAATGTGTGCGGTGTAGACCATGTAGCTGCTTTGCAGATATCATCTAAGGGAATGTTCCCTAAAAATGCCATGGAAGCCCCTATTTTGCGGGTAGAGTGGGCTTTAGGGGGAATAGATAGTGTACGTTTTGCTTTGTGATAGCAAATTTGTATACATTTGACAATCCACCTTGCAATCTCAGACTTTGATATAGGATTGCCTTTATGTGGTGGTGAGAAGGATACAAAAAGTTGTTTTGTTTTGCGAAAAGGTTTTGTTCTGTCAATATAGTAAAGGAGGGCTCTTTTCACGTCTATTGTATGAAGAGCTCTTTCTGCTACTGTTTGTGGTTGCGAGAAGAACTCTGGCAACTCAACAGATTGGTTGAGATGGAAGGGAGAAATAACTTTAAAAAGGAATTTGGGATTTGTCCTGAGAACCACTTTGTTATGATGGAGTTGTAAAAATGGTTCTTGAATAGTTAGTGCCTGTAACTCACTGACTCTTCTGAGAGATGTGATGGCCACAAGGAAAGCAACTTTACATGTAAGAAATTGTAGCTCACATTTATGTAGAGGTTCGAATGGAGGACCCATTAATCTAGTGAGGACGATGTTTAGATTCCACACTGGAGAGGGTGATACCCTGGGAGGAATTATTCTTTTGAGGCCTTCCATAAATGCTTTAATGGCAGGTACCTTGAACAATGACAAATGTTGTCTATTTTGTAGGTAAGCTGCTATGGCAGCGAGATGTAATCTAATTGATGTGTATGCTAGATTACATCTTTGAAGATGCAGCAGGTAACATATGATGTGTTGAATGGATGCATCTAGAGGATTGATCGTGTTATTGGTACAGTATATAACAAATCTTTTCCACTTGGCTGCATAGCAGGCTCTAGTGGTGGGGCGCCTAGCCTCTCTGATAACGTTCATACAATCAGGTGGAAGATTGAGGTAACCGAATTCTAGGACTTCAGGAGCCAGATCGCTAGATTGAGCTGTGCTGGATCTGGAAGTCTGATCTCTCCATGGTTCTGTGTTAAGAGTTGTGGGGAGAGGTGTAGTTTTTGGTGCGGGACTACGGATAGTTCCAGCAATGTTGTGTACCATGGTTGTCTGGCCCATGTTGGAGCAACTAGAATCAGTGTTAGTGACTGTTGTTGCAGCTTGCGCACCACTAATGGAATGAGTGGGAGAGGCGGAAAAGCGTACGCAAATCTGCCTGACCAATTCATCCATATCGCATTGCCTTTGGACAATGGGTGTGGATATCTGGCGGCGAAGCTTGGGCATTTTGTGTTGTAATGTGTGGCGAAGAGATCCATCTCTGGATGCCCCCACATTTGGAAAAGCGGTTGAAGAACTTGTGGGTGAAGTTCCCACTCGTGAATCTGTTGTGTTTGACGACTTAACAGATCTGCCATCTGATTCTGAATTCCTGGAAGATGTTGGGCTAAAAGGAATATGATTTGAGGAATAGCCCACCTCCATATGCTCTGTGCTAGTTGAGAGAGCTGTAGAGAGTGCGTCCCCCCCTGTTTTTGTAAATAATACATTGCTGTGATATTGTCTGTCCGGACTAAGACAGCTTTGCCCGATATCTGTTTCTGGAATGATTTTAATGCCAAAAAGATTGCTAGTAACTCCAAATGATTGATGTGGAGTAGCTTTTGCTGAGGTGTCCATGTGCCCTGTATGGTGTGATGTAGTAGATGAGCTCCCCATCCGGTGAGCGATGAGTCTGCTGTGAGCACAATCTGTGGAACCGGCTCTAGGAACGGTCGCCCTTTGGAAAGGTTTTGGGCGTTCCACCACTGCAGAGAGCGATGTGTGCGGCCGTCTACCAACACCAGATCTGTTAGCTGACCTAGAGCTTGGTTCCACTGACGTGCTAAGCATTCCTGTAAGGGGCACATCTGGAGTCTTGCATGCGGTACTATGAATATACAAGAGGCCATCATCCCTATTAGTTGCATAAACACTCGAGCTGGAAGTGAGTGTTGCGGCTGGAATTTTGTTATAAGGGCTTGCATGCTTGCTATCCTGGCTGGATTGGGATATGCAAGGCATTTTGAGGTGTCTATTGTGGCACCTAGATATTGTTGGATGTGGGACGGTTGGAGGTGAGACTTTGTGAGGTTTATTGTAAACCCTAAGTCGTGAAGTAGTTGGATTGTGGTGTGTGTGTGATTTACACACTGGGTATGCGACTTGGCTT
Organism: Calotriton arnoldi; assembly: GCA_963921515.1. Taxonomy (NCBI): domain Eukaryota; kingdom Metazoa; phylum Chordata; class Amphibia; order Caudata; family Salamandridae; genus Calotriton; species Calotriton arnoldi. The sequence goes on along the minus strand of CAWUFW010001879.1, from coordinate 1,612,597 downwards.
TTATGAGCCAGTCGTCCAAGTATGGGAAGACGTGAATTTGTTGTCTTCTTAAGTGGGCTGCTACCACTGCCAGACATTTTGTGAAGACTCTGGGTGCTGTGGTGACTCCGAATGGGAGAACCTTGAACTGATAATGCTGACCGTCCACTACAAATCGAAGATATTTCCTGTGAGCAGGGTGAATGGGAATGTGGAAGTAGGCGTCCTTGAGATCTAAGGTGGCAAGGAAATCGCCTTGTTTGAGTAGGGGAAGGACTTGTTGAAGAGTGACCATATGAAAATGGTCTGATTGTATGTAGAGGTTTAATGGTCTGAGGTCCAGGATGGGCCTCAGGGTTCTGTCCTTCTTTGGAATGAGAAAATACAGGGAGTAAACCCCTGTGTTTTGCTGATGCAGGGGAACTGGTTCTATTGCATGTTTTTGTAGGAGGGAAAGCACCTCTTGTTTGAGAAGCGTTAAATGCTCTGTTGACATTGGACGCTGTTTGGGTGGTATGTTTGGGGGAGTTGAAGTGAGCTCTAGGCAATAACCGGATTGAATAATTTGTCTCACCCACCTGTCCGTGGTAATGGTGTTCCAGACAGGTAGGAACTGTAGCAATCTTCCCCCAACCGGAGTATAATGGTCCGGGGGGAGTGGAGGGAAGTCATTGTTTGGAGGTGGAGGCAGTGCAAGTATTGATAGTTTTGCCTCTACCCTTGTTGTTATTGCCCCTGTAACCTCCCCTGTAATAACCTCTGGTAGATGAGGTCTGGGCGGGACTTTTATACGAGGTGGAGGAGTTATCGGTGGTAAAACCTCTAGATGCGCCCCTATAAGAGGAGCGACGAAAGGAACTTCTGGGAGTTTGCGATTGCAAAGTTCCCATTGATTTGGCAGTATCAGTATTTTTTTTCATCTTCTCCAAAGATGAATCTACACTAGGCCCAAATAAATGTTCCTGGTCAAACGGTTGGTTTAGTATGGTAGTTTGAACCTCGGGTTTGAACCCTGAAATACGCAGCCAGGCATGTCTGCGCAAAAGGACACTGGTATTAATAGCTCGGGAGGCTGTGTCTGCAGCATCCAGAGCACATCGAATGGAGGTATTGGTAATAATTTTGCCTTCCTGGATGAGATCATTGGCCCTTGTTTTATATTGTTCTGGTGTTGTAGTAGGGTCTCTAGTTCGTCATAGTGTGCCCTATCGTACCTAGCCAGCAAAGCCTGTGTGTTGGCAATTTTCCATATGTTGGCTGCTTGGGACACTGTTCTTTTACCAGATGCGTCCAATTGTTTTGACTCCTTATCAGGAGGTGGAGCATCGCCTGAGGTTTGGGAGTTAGCCCTTTTCCTGGCATTGGAGACTACCAAGGAATCTAAGGGAAGCTGCCCTTTAATGTAAACAGGGTCAGTTGGGGCAGACTTGTATTTATTTTCCACTCTGGGGTTAATGGCTCTAGCCCTTACAGGATCCTTAAAGACTTAAGGAGCGTGTTTGATTACCCCATTTAACATTGGGAGAATGGAAGTGGACCTTTGAGATGGTGCAAAAGTGTCCATAAGGAAATCTTCTTCTATAGGGTCTGTGTGCAAATTTACACTGTGGTATTCTGCAGCTCTGTGTATGAGCTGAGTGAATCCTATAGTGTCCTCTGGAGGGGATGGTCTAGATGGGTAGATATCATCTTGTGGTGTATCAGGAACATCTGGTGTGCCATAATTGTCCCATGGGTCATTTGGGATATTAGGATGACTAGGTTCTCCTAAAGGTTCATCATCCCCTTCGTCCCCAGAGGGGTCCTCATAATCCTGAGGTGGAGGAGATTGAAAGGGTACTGGAGATGGAATAGGAGAGATGTGGTGTGGAGGAGGAGGTGGAGAAGGAATTCTTAAAGGAGAAGTGGCAATGTCTCTCTTCTTTAAAGGGAGTGGAGCTGGTGCGAGTTTGTCCATTTTCCTTTTCCTGGAAGGACTAATTATAAGTTGACCTGTCTTTGGGTCTATTTCAAGAGTCTTTTGGGTTGGATCATGTTGAAAAAACTCCTCCTCTGGAGTGTGTTGATTCGGTGCCGATTTTTCGGGTCCAACTGTTTGTGTGGCACAAGTTTTGGAGTTGGTTTATGCTCCTTAGGTTTGGAATCAGGAGTTTTCCTGGGTTCCGTTGGGGTCTTTGGAGCCGGTTGTCTGTTCGGTTCCGATGATTTTTTCGGATCCGAAGGTTCGGTGCCAGTGGATTTCGGTGCCGAATGCGCCGATGTGGAACCAGGCTTCAGTGCGGGCGAAGACAGTGGTTTCTCTTTGGGTTTGTCCTTTGTTCTCGGTGCCGGGGATGGGGTTTCGGTACCGACGGTAGGCTGGCTCGATCCCGAGCGGCCTGAAGGCTTGTGTGTTGACTTCTTTGCCGAGCCCGAAGGCGGGGCGTGGGAAGTTTTGTCCCGGTGTGCACCTAGGCCCGAAGGTGAAGGTGTTACCGAAGCCTTTTTATTAATGGGTGAGGGGGAGGGGTCGACGTCAGTACTTGCGACCCGTTGCCCTGGAGTGATGGCGGAAAAAAACAATCTGAAGATGGAGTCGATGCCCATGCGCACTATTGTCCAGAGGAGGAGTCACCTATCTCGTGACTTCCAAAGACTTATTCCAATACAACAACAAAGTGCAAACATCCGGGCCCAACACCAGATGGCGATCTATGCATAGTGTGTGATCTGCAGCTCATATGCCTCGAACATACTGTTCTGTGATCTGCACAGGACGTGCTCTTTGCAGCAGGCATATTAACCCTCTGCGCTACCTAAGATGAATCAAAACTGCCACTAGACAAAACTCTGATCTCTCTCCAGCTGGTACATTAATCACCAGAGATATCTTGGCACTTTTATTGTTGCCTGGAAACTGTTGGATATACAAGGAACACTGCGCTGCTTTTAAAACTGCTGCACTGCTACAAAACCAACCCCCAGTACCAAAAGTGGCCCCCATCCTTCAAGTCTCCCGGGGAAACGTCCGCTGCCCGGTACGGCCAGTACTGCTTCGGTCACAACAGGTCTTGTGACTAGAAAAGAACTTCAAAGAAAAATAACTTCCAAACGTTTGCGCCCAACACTGGATGGCAGGAGTATTCAGAGCATGAGTATCTACAGTCACGCATGCTAAAAACACACCTTTCTGTCTAAGCAGAAGGTGACATTGTTTGAATCTCATATCTTTAAAGGTTCAATTAAACAAAAATGCCTACATTTTGAAGACGGCTGCATAGTTTCTATGAGCCAAAAAGGCTACAGAAGCATATTAAATCTTTGTCTTCATTTCGAATTGTCACCCTTCTTTTGTCTTCTGTTGCATGACACCATCTAAAAGTTGTTTGTCCATTTCAGTGTAACAACCTCTAGGAATGCCGTGGAGCGCAGCTATTTACTATATATTTCTAGTAGAGCTAATCAACTTTATGAATTACATAGGAGCTGCAAAGTTTCCATCAAGTTCTCCAACATTTTAAACGGGTGGTAATACATAAACAACTTTCTACTTCTTGGACTGCAGGCAATCATGCAGTAGTAATAGCCGTGTGGTCCCAGAGATAACCTCTTATTTCACTGACCACCACGCAAAATGTAAACCTGTGCATTATTCTTGTGGGCTAATGAAACATGCAAAAGACAGTTCAAAAAAGCAAATCCCAAAAGCGGCAGAATTAAAGTACTTTTCTTCACAACAAAAAGTACTGGCTATCTCAAGACCTAACAAGCACTGGCAATGCCAACAGGAAATGTTTATGAATTAAAGTGCCTTTTGTGTCATTGATGGATTTATGGACTCAATCAATCAATCAATCAAACAAGACTTGTATAGTGCGGCTAATCACTCGTGAGGCTACCCAGGCACTGAGGGTCTTGCTGCAGAGGTTCACTCGAACAGCCAGGTCTGGAGTCCTTTCCTGAAATCCAGCAGGGAGGGTGAGGTCTGGGGGGGAAGAAGGAGGTCGTTCCAGGAGCTGGCGCAAGGTAGGAGAAGGAACAACCTCCGCTGTAGCTACGATGCATATGAGGGGTGTGGGCGAGGTGAAGGGAGGCGGAGCGCAGGTGTCTGGAGGGTTGGTGGAAGTTCAGGAGGTGGTTAATGTATGCTGAGCCTTGTATGTGTGGATCAGCATCTTGAAGTGACATCTCTTCTGAATGGGGAGCCAGTGGAGTTTCCTGAAATGGGAGTGATGTGGGTCCGCTTGGGGAGGTTGAAGAGGAGACTGCCCGCAGCATTCTGTAAGATTCATAGTCTCTTCAGGAGGTGCGAGGTGATTCCTGCGTAGATTGCATTACCGTAGTCCAGCCTGCTGGTGACTAGGATTTTGGTGATGGTTCGTCTGGTGTTGGCCAGGAGCCATTTGAAGATCTTGTGGAGGTAGCGAAGAGTGAGGAAGCAAGCGGAGGAGACAGTGTTGATCTGGTTTTTCATTGTGAGCTTGCTGTTCAGGATGATACTGTAGTTGCAGGCATGGTCTGTCGGTGTGGGTGAGGGTCCTAGTTCGGAAGGCCACCAGGATTCGTTCCACGGGGAGGTGTTTTTCCTGAAGATAAGTACTTCTGTTTTGTCTGTGTTGAGTTTCAGGTAGTAGCCTTTCATCCAGTTGGCGATGCTCGTCATGAACTAGTGGAAGTTTGCCCTCATAGTGGAGGGCTCTTCTGATAGCGAGAAGATGAGTTGGGTTTCATTGACATAGGAAAGATGTTTAGTCCATGGGTTCTGACGATGTTGGCCAGGGGGGTCATGTAAATGTTGAACAGGGTTGGGCTGAGGGATGAGCCTTGAGGGATGCCGCTGATGATGCCCTTGTGTTCAGAGATGAAGGGAGGAAGGCGGATTCTCTGGTTTCTCCTGGTGAGAAAAGAGGCGAACCATTCGAGGGCGTCTCTTTGAATTCTGATGTGGTGGGATAAGGGTGTGGTGGGATATGGTGTTGAATGCTACTGAGAGGTTGAGAAGGATCAGGGCCACCGTTTCAATAAGTTATCAAATATGCACTCTGTCAATCAGCTTTGCACTCATACATTCATTTTTCTATCCACTGGCTCATTCTTGCATTCACCCTATGACACAACTGCAATAAATACACAAACTCAACAGCATATGTGAGATAAATTAAAAGAATACAAGTAGAAAAAGAAAACATGCTGCAGTCTAAATACTGTGGGCATATGCTTGCAATAATGAAACTAAACATTGCAGCGGGTGCCCATCTTGCAGAGGTATGAACATAGCCTATCGTGGTTTTAAAGTTACAGCATAGCTGTCACATTTAGAACCATGCACTGGCAAACCTGGAATGGTAAAACATTTATACGCTACAGAAATCCACATTCAATAATTGTCTCCTGCTTTAGAGGAGGTGGTCACATGGGTTCCTGAAAACTGCAGATGAAATATGCAGTAATAATTAAGGGAACCGTTAGCACTTCCTGGAGAGTTGTAGTATTCTCTTAAGAAAAATTCAAATAAAAAGAGGAGAAGCAAACAAATGAAAGTGGAAATATAGAAGGAGAAAAATGAGAACAAAAGGATTGGCCAACCAGCCCCAGCACTGAAGCACACATTTTCAGGAGGATGTGCACAAGTGATCAGAAAATGCCGTCATTCACAGGAGCCATTGACTGACTCATTACTCAATGCACTATGTTGGTATGGTTAGAAGAAAAGTGTAAACTCACAGACAGACCAATATCAGTAGAGAGACCACCTAAAGACCCTTTATGTATCTATGTGGATACATATTTACATATGTGGTTGTATGTATTATTATTAATATTTTGTTTTAATTACAACATAGGTACTCACAAACATTTCCGTGGAGGCCACAAAGTACTGTCTGTGGCTTCCCGAGGGCTGCACGGATGCCAGCCGGGCGAGGATAGGAGTGCTGAAAGGTGGGTGTAGGGGGACGAAAAGCAGATGCATGCAAAGGTGAGATGTCTAGGAAACCTGCTTTGCTTCTTTACCTTTAATTTAGTTAAAGTGCATATAAAGTATGCCTGTTTCATAGCTTTCTGAATGTTTCTACTCAGTCAAGTGAACAACAGCCCAGTGCTGCTGTTCACCAGGGGGCCTCAATTAAAGGTCAGGAGGGCCGCATGCGGCTCTCGGGCCGTACTTTGAGTATCCCTAAATTACAAGATCCTCACAGACAGCTAAGCCTTTCAGGCCTTCCCAAGAAATTCTAGCAAGAATTATTAAAGTGCAAACCTTCTACCCCTGGAGTTTGCCAGAGGCAGTGACCAACACCAAAATCATTCCCCACAAAGATAATCTGCAAAATTCCATGCAACAAAATACCTAGCTGCAGGCTTTAATACAGAGAAATACTAATCCACCCTTCAATGCCTATTGTCTTCAACATATGCTTTTCACACTCCATATGTCAGACCTACTGCCTTTATTGTAACGTTTCCTAATAAACAGATCAGACAACTGGCATTTAGCTGTTTTCATTGGCTTGTCACCGTAACCTACTCAGGCCTCTTGTAAGGAGCTTAAGCTTTCCCACAAGGCATGCAGTCATAAAATTACGAAATTATACAAAATTACAATTGGCAAAGCAAAATGCCATCTCTCCTAGGAGGGCCCAACAAGGATTCTGACAGTGCAAATATTCTGTACCCGTGATTTGTCAGAAGTGGTAACCAGCGCCAAAACTCTTGCCTACTATGGTAATCTGTAAGATTCCATGTACTAAGGTACCCATCTTTACGCTTTAACTATACAATAATAACAATCCACCCTTAAACGCCTATTGACTTTAAGATCTGCTTTTCATAGTAAATACATCAGGCCTACAGCCTTTATCGTTACATTTCATAATAAACGGATCAGACCCATAGCCATTATCACTGCTTGTCACCATAACCAACTCAGTCCATCTGTCCTGAGTAAAAGATGTGCAATAATATAAGAAACAAATACAAGCAAATTGGGCCGAATAAAACCCTGTACTCAGGAGAGTCAACATGTAGGTGGAACCTCAGCCCTTCTAACTTTAGTACTCTAAAAGGTCTGTTACCCGATTACATAAGATCCTGTGACAACTGCACTGTCAGGCCAGAGCGAAATGCCCATGTAGAATAGTGTAGCCCTGCGCATCACATACTGCTCGCAAACACACAACTGCACTTTGAAACCTTTATGGAATAATGACAGGGGAGGGAGCTGGAACTGGAAAACAGCAACATAGTCCTCCCATCTGTGCTGCTGCCAAAGAAAATCAAATACTATAAATTATAAATGTATCTAAGACACTTTAATGTCATTTGTGTGCCCTCCAACCCCCTGAAAGGTCAAGGAAGCCAAACTGCTGTTGGCCCAGGCAGCTGGATCAGCACACAAAATAATCACAGCTGCTTGGATGGGAATCATATTTTTCGTGGAAGCACACAACCTCTGCCCAATCAAAACATGTACTCTTGTCCACCGACACATGCACGGGACCAAATCCCCTCTCTGTAGTACTTCCGAAAGCTCATTTTTAGGCTGATCACATAAGCTTCAGTGACATTTGCACTGTTAAGCCGGACCTAAAAAATGTCCCTTGAGTCGAAAGTCAAACATAAACAAGCATTTGCAATGCAAATCGGTCTCGCCTTTGGGACCTTATACGTATTTAGCTATGTAGCACATTAGCCTGGGTGCTGAAACATCTACTGTTCTTTAACATGGAGGGAAAGTAAGCACCAAACTGCGTGACACTCCAGGTATGGGAACACATGGAGAGAAATATTGCCTTTCAGCGGGAAATGGTATAGTCCAAAGCTCTGTTTTTAATATAAAATCAGGGCCTTCGGTGGTCATATCACTGAAAATATAAGATTTGAAAAAATTATTGTCTAAGGGTGCTCGTGGAAGACAATTTCTATGGACTGGAATCTAGAGAATGCTAAAGTGATTCTGGTATTTTACTGACCTCTGCTGGTCGTTTTCTATCAAGAAATTTAAATAGAGGCAGTTGCCAGAAAAATAAAAAATAAAAAAACCCACAGCAGATAGCAATTCTGGTATTTTACTGGCCTCTGCTTGTCGTTTTCTATCAAGACAGTTAAATAGAAGCAGTTGAACAGAAAAAAAAAGTCCCTAAGCGGAAGCAGACATGTCCTAGGGCTGATCTCCAGAGCCCACAAAGTACATACACATATAAGTATATAATAAGTATATATTAAAGTATATACAAGAGGTCTCGAATGCTCGACCTAAAGATGGGGGTATGTCTAACTTATCCAAAGCATTAGAAGGGTGAAAGTAAAAGGAACTAACAATGAACAATGAAAATCAAAGTTTCAAGATCAAAGTTGCATGGTGCCCTCAAAACGTTCATGCAGTTTGTTCACTTCCTTATGCAGAGTTTCATTTGGTTCTACGGTGGGCGCAAGGGCACATTCTTTATAATCATCGGTCAAATTGAAAGTCACAGGGCATCGTTTCCAATGCACAGAGAAAACAGAATTCGCTTTTCCCAACATCAAGCACTGGCTTCCCGGCTTCAGCAAAAAGCACACACCTCAGCGAAGGCTGAAAGAAAGTAAAGAATAGCCCACTGTAATGTCTCCATAATTAATCGCAAAATCCTAATGCTTGCCTCATATATTGCGGAAACGTCTGCCAGTAATTATAACATTAGCCCACTTCACAGACATGCTCCCCTTTTCGGACTTTGATGGGTTTCTCTTTTTCAGAGGTCCGAGATAGGGGCATAGAGTATTTGAGGGACCACCACTTTATGTCCCCTACTGTTCAGATTTTAGTCAACACCATTGTGACTAGCCCTGTCCACTCAACAAAATAGCATGCCTCCCTGCAAGGCCCGGCCTCTGTTTTCACAAACGCTACACCCAGCATGCATCTTTAGCCTATACCTACTCGGTCACTGATGGAAAAATCATGGTTTCATTTCCCCCCCAACCACACCACCCCACCCCCCCTCACCATTTACGCGCTTCACCAGCCGCCACTGTGTGCTTGCTGTTTTAATGTTCCCTTTATAAATGTAGGGTTACAATGCATGTACCATAATGCAAAAGAGGATAAAATCAAATCTATGAGATATTCAGACGTGGCAGGGGGCTTTAAATATATAATTATGCAGTTCCCAAAAGAGGAAACAGAGGGGTCAGGGGCTACAAAGAACAGCCAGGCAAGACTCCATCCATGCAGATGCATGGTTCCCATGTTCCACACCATAACACAGATATACCACTACTTTTGCGATTATGTTATTGGCCAAAGGAGCATTCCACTCTGATTCCAGCTTCTCTATGTAAGTTCTGTGACTCCTACAATGTTCTTAAGTTTCCCCATTCAAAAGCGAGTAATTTATCTGCTCATCTGTTAGTTGCAGCCCTGAGTTTAAAATGATATCAACGGGTGCACAAGTACTAGACTGCAAAGGAATAAGCTGGACTTAACAAGTAACTCATATATGGAATCAAGAAACTTGAGAGCTCTGGAGATAATCTTGATGAGGAGTTGGATGTACGGTGGGACATGTCTCATTCATAAAGATTGCCTTACTCTTTCTACCTGCCTTTTGATGCTTTCTCAAACCCAGCATGAGGAGCTGGACCCAAGGAGAAGCAATTTCTTTGCATTGGCGGGTACTGGATCCTGAATTCATAGCATGTGGTGCCAGAAGACGACCCATTTGGTATACCAAATGCAAACAGGCCATTTGCCAAATGATTGGATGAGCCAAATGTATTCATCCTCGTATTCTGCATACCTGAGAGGAGGGGCAATATAGGTAGCCCATGATATTCCCTTTTCACCTGTGAAGGCGAAAAGTGAACATCCAAACAACAGATATGTATTACTTTACGGCTCCCTAGATGGAAAAAAGTCAGTGTCCTTAATACATATAAGCCAACTGTGGTGAATGTTATCTTTTCTCAGGTTTTATTTTTTATTGAAGATGCTCACTCCATGTTTGGATACCCCCTTGATCTGGGCAGACATCTTTAATGTTGCTTCGAATGTCCTAGTCTTGTGATGCCAGTCTAAACCAGATGGAGAAATATTACTCTCAAACTGGCAAGAGGATTCTTGCTGCTGTTTGGGCCTGTGAGCATTTCATTAATTTCTATATAGGAAGGAATTTACCATCATTATGGATCGCTAATTACATTTCAATGTCGATGGCCACCCAAATATCAAAATGCCCCTTGGAATAAAGTGATCGGGCATTATGCTTCAGGACTGTGTGTTTACACTATACATTTAAAATGGTGCACATGCCAACGATCATTAATCTCCAGGCAATGGTGTTCAGCATCACATGACTTCATCATTGAACATGTCAATTGCACAGTTGGAAACACCAAAGTGCTCTATGCAGGTCTACCTAACATTATTGACACAAAATTAGCAGGTAACTGTCTAGCCAGAAAAGTGTTAGACATAGAAAGAGGAGAGGAGGGACAAGGCAGAAGAAGAGAATTAAGGAGATAATGGTCTGATTTCATCAGCTGAATGGTGAAAATCCTCAGTTCACTGGTTTGATTTTTCCTGTTGCAGCAAGAATTCCAGTGTTGAATGTGGATTTTTTTGTGATTACAGATATTTGGCTATTAAAGCTACAATTTCAAGTGCTATATATCTTATTTTAAATAGTCCACTAAACATCTACCCAGTCACCCTTACTGTTACTTTGGTACAATGGGAGAAAGGTGCTAGCCGGCACTGAATTCCAGGTAAAATGCTGTTGCAAAAAAACTAAAAAACTAGATCTATGTCAAGCTTTCTTTGGTACTATTTTGCTGGTGAACACTGGGCAGCTTAAGCTTTGGCCCATGGCCCCATTTCTGAAAGTTTAAGATATAATTCAATATTGATTTGCATCATGAGGGCATGGTAAACCGAAATGGATAATACACTTAAATGCATCCAAACGGGGGCCCCAAAATATGCGTTGCTCAGGGCCCCAAAAATCCTTAAGATGGCACTGCTCCACATCACAATGCAGGGGGCCTCAAGCTATCACAACATGTTACTCCTGTTAAGAAATAAAGACACATTCTGCTTCAGCAATCTGAGCCCAAGTGTCTCTGCGGTGTCAGACATAACAAGGGCAACTTAGGGTCTCAGCTAAACCCTCTCTGGGCTTCTGATTTGAAGATTTAAAGAACAACATCAAAGGACCCTGTATATAACAAGCATTTGCAATGCAATAGGTCTCGCATTTGGGAGAGTGGGAACATTGTAAATGTCAATGTGTTTTACCTATATGTTTTCGTTTGGAGTGGAGCAGGCCACAGATGCATAAAGAGTGAGCGCAATGATTTACCAGCTCAGCAAGGCTTTACAGCGCTGCATGCCTTCAGATGTGTAATTTGAGTTTTAATGAAGATTACACCCTCTACAATCCTTCTCAAATTAAAACTCACGGAAAACAATGGATTCCATATCCTCCAGTAGATTGTGCCCGTCTCATGCTTTGAAGTAAGAACATAAATGAATCGCCATTTACATGGCGTCGGACACTCGCTCCCCGAAGTTGTTTGCTTTTGAAACACACAATGTTTCTGCATGGAACGCCCTCCACCAACAACAGCAGATCTCTGGGGTCCCAAAACAATAATGAGGAAGAAACAGCGCGGAGCAGGCGGCACAGCACTGCCCTCAGGTTTCAGATGAGGGGCGGGGCACTGCACTATGCTGAAATCAGCCTCTTGGTGAGGTCAGCCTGACACGCAGGTCTTGCATTTGGCTACTTACACCTCTTACAGCTGCTGACCAATTTCCAAATAAAAAAAAGTCCAAGCATCGTGATTTTTGTCGGGTGCCCTTTATTTTGTCTAGTCTTTTCTGAAATGCAAAGCCTCAATTTTTGGCAGTTTATGATGTAAAAAAAATGTTGGGGGCGTAATGTTGTGCTGTTGGTGCACCACATTACAATGAAGACACTGCACCCCTTACCAGCTAAATCGCTTTGTCAGAAACAAATGGCGAGCAGCAGGACATATTAGCCGCCAATAGGCGGAGTTTCACTCAACATATAGATTACTTTATGTCTCGGAGAGACAGCGCATGCGCTGCCTAGGCGAGACCTAAAAATGAAATGTAATAAGTAGGAATTATTTTCAATAGAAGCAAGTCTATGCTTAACATCAAGGCACTGGGTTCAAATTCAGCACAGGCATACTCTGCTAATACGAAAAAAACAAGATACTAATTAAAAACTGAAATAAATGTTGAAACCCACAAATATTGGGGTAAAATGCAGCTCGTAAAGTCAAAAAGTGCCCGCAGTAAGAGCAGCAGTGTTAAGCAACCCTAGATTCATGGTGCAAAATAGAAACCCAATGTAGACCCTGCGGGCAACAGGCTTTGTATAACATTTGGTAGGAGGGACTATTAGAATTCTAATCCTCAATGAGATGGAGCTGTTATTACATTACATGAGAACAGGGAATTTTTCTACTAAGCTTGTGTTTCTTGAGTCTCTCCTGTGCGTTACATCTCATAGACAGTTTGGGTGACTTTACGGGAAGAATTAAGAACAGAAAAAGGCTATTACTGCCATTATTCTAAATTTCAGTCCACTAACATCTTTTTAATGTTATGTAGATAACCTCATTTGAGAATTTCCATACTTCTGAGCCTGATTAATGCAGGTACAAGCTCGGCCACAGCAGGCGGCAGGAACAGCATGTTTTTTTGGGTGCAGATGGTCCACGCTTCCTCACCTGTTGGGACACGGAGTCCATATCCACAAGGTCGTCAGTCTCCATGATGGGCTCGCTCTCCGGCGATGATGTCTCCGAAGGGATCACCACGACAGGGCTTATATGCTCTTCCAGGGCTGACGCCCGCAGGAAATTGGGGGGATTCTGTTGAAAGACAAACGTGTTAAATAAAGTCTAGCAGGCTTAGGGGAGCGGTGTTGGAGATTCCCTACAGCCCCCGCAACAAATCAAACGGAGTGTAGTGGAGAGAAGCAAAAACTCACACCCTACATCAAGGGCCCCGGTCTACACAGCTTCTACTGTATCAAGGGCAGCACCTGCAGTGGTACACTAAAGGTGTCACCTGTTGCACTGCACTGATCTGCTGCTACTGCACTGGGGCAACAGCCACAGTGCCACCCTAAGGGGACCTCCACCTGTTGCTCTTCACTGCAGCACACATGGCCAGCAATGCTTTAAATTCACAACTACTAGTGTACTAAGAATTGCCACACTGCCTTGATTCACTGCCCTATTTACAACAACCAGTACCCTACACGCAGTGCTTTCTGCACTGCACAAAGTGAAACACCTGCTCGACTGAATAGAGATTGATACATGAATGAAAGCGCTAAAGGTACCACACAGCACTGTGTCAGAATCACAACATGCAGCCTTGCAGTAGGAGTGACACTGGCAGCACAACTCTAAGGGCCAAGCCTGTTGTGCAGCACTACGGCTGACTCAAGCATCACAGAACTAAGGATGAAGTGTAAAGCACTGCACTGAGGGCAATAGCTGTATAACTAGAATACAGTGAAAACTGCAACACTGCACTAAGGGCGACACCTCCAGTACTGCACTGAGCAGCACTTTCAACACTGCACAAAGAGCAATACAACGAGCATTGCATTACTGGCAATATCTGCAGAACTGCTTCACTGCTGAAAATAACAGCACTGGTTTAAGTCTACTGCACCAAAAAAAACAGCTGCACTATCCTAAAAGAATTTTATTTGATTATATATTAAGAATGCTCACTGCAGTGTATACACCGTATTCTGCGCTGCACTAAAGGTGACACTGGCATGGTTGAACCAAGGTTGACAACAGCACTAAGGCTGACACATCACTGAACAACGTTCCAAACGAGTGGCTTTACACACAGTGACAGCTGCAGCACAGCAGTAATGGCGATATCTACAGCACTGCGTTAAGAGCAGCACACAGCAGGTACCAGTAGCACTACCACAGAAGTGACACTTGTAGCACAGCCCTATGGCTGAAAGGAGTAGCACTGCACTAGGGGTGGGTGTGAAACACTGATACACTGCACTAAGGACGAGATCCAAAGTGTTGCAGTAAAAGAGACACCGACAACGTTGCACTATGGGCAACACCTGTTGCAATGCGCTAAAGGCAACACCTGTTTCGCTGCAGCACCGGACTAACAGAAGAACCCTATAGCAAAGCAGCTGCAAGAGGGGCATCTGCTGTGCTGCAGAGATACACAATATATTAACACACTAACACTGTGAGGCACAGCCCTATAACCTGAAAAGTGATGTGTGCAGTATCAGACCATTGTTGGCCAACCCAAGTCACAGGCAGGCAAGGAGAACAGCTCTGGGCCGAATCCCCTGCAAGGAGGGCACAGCACTCACCTCGGGCAGCTGTGGGATCTGAATGAGGCGCTTGAAGTACTGTAGGTTACTGGACCGATAGAACAGGTCTTTCAATCTGTAAGAAAGGGGGCAAAGAGCATGGTGGGTGCTCACGAGCACAAGGAATCTACGCCCGAAACCACTTGTGCAAGAGCAGCCTTACCTCCCCCTTCACCAAGAAATAATCTAGTCAGGATGGCAGAGGGACTGGTTTTTCTAGTTTCTGAGGGTACTTTGATAGTGAAAACTCATTTCAAGAATAAATAATGAAATTGTAATACAAGGATAAAATGCCAAAGAGCATGTATGTAGACCACTGTCTTTTCTACTTCTCCACCTCTCATCTCACTCATCATTCTTTCTATGCCTTATCCTGTGAGCTTTTAAGAAGCACTATGCATAATACAAACATGGATTAATGACCACAGCTTTCAGTTTCTTCTGCCACCCTCCCTCCTTCCATTCCCTCCTACCCTTTATCCAATTCCTCCCACTCCTGGTGCACTCACTTCTTGAACTGCTCCTGGAAGCGGTCTCTATGGCCTTGCAGGGTGTCTGCTGGAAGACCTATCAGAGAGGAGAAATAACAGGCACTTAGTCAGTACTGCAGAGTATTGGGCACCAGGCAACCGATGCAGAGACAGAAACTCTAGGTACGCCACACTACCCACCAGAGCTTATGGGGCTCAGCAGAGCACAGTGTCATGCACATACTCAATATTTCCATGCTTATGAATTTCATGGATCTATGTGCAACACGGTACTTGCCAGTACTGCTCAAACATGGTGTTTCCCCAAGAACACATAGTTATTACAAGGTATTTACAGGCAGAATTATAAATGCCAGAGTGTTTTCCATCAGCTCAAGAGCCGTGGTACTTGGTGGAGCGAACCTAGCCAAAAAGCAACAGAGTGCTGTACAGGATCAATAAGGAAACACAATGCTTTCCTACAGACCATAGAGCTGTGCGCATAGATGGTGTATTCCAGCAGATCATAGGTAAAGCACAAGTTACTACTTGTGTAACGATATATCTGTAAGAGACATTAGTTAGTGATAGATTCCTTACCTTAGAATAGATTCCTTACCTTAGAATAGCCCCAGGCGTCAGACTGGATCCGGAAAGTTTTTTCGTCAGCAGTACCCCTGCGCGTCGGTAGGTGGCGTCGTGCGGTTCCGCGTTCGTCGCTGGCGTCGTAAGCACCGAGATGACGTCACGGAGACTACTTAGGCACCACCCATGCGCGCTGACGTCAGTTCTGTACACGACTTTCCGCGCCAGGAACGCAGAGCCATGCAAGAAACTGACCACTGGTGCCAAGTAACTAGGGCCCTGAAAGGAATGACCTTAACCCTAGAATAAGTTCGCAGAACGGGGAGGATGGGTGGGGCGGTAAGGAATCTATCACTAACTAATGTCTCTTACAGATATATCGTTACACAAGTAGTAACTTGTGCATCTGAAAGAGACACGTTAGTGATAGATTCCTTACCTTAGAATAGATACCCCAGCAATACCAACCCCGGTGGTGGGTCTGCGAATAGATTACACCAGGAAGTCACGGAGAACAGAAAGGCCAAAGAAGCCGTCTCTCCGGACTTGACTGTCAAGGCAGTAATGCTTGGTAAATGTGTGCAGCGAGGCCCACGTAGCTGCCTGACAAATATCCTGCAAGGGAACGCCACGTCCCAAGGCAGTAGTGGCTGCTGTGGCCCTGGTAGAATGGGCACGCAGCCCCACAGGAGGCTCCTTCTTAGCCAACGAGTAACACGCTTTGATGCACAAAACGACCCACCGAGAGATGGTACGTTTGTGCACGGCTCGACCTTTTTTGGCGCCCACGTAGCCAACAAAGAGCTGGTCATCCACCCGGAACTGTAGTGTGCCCTTCAGATAGAACGAGAGCGCACGTTTTGGGTCCAGACGGTGGAGCCTCTCTTCCTCTTTTGAAGGATGCGGAGGCGGAAAGAAGGTGGGCAAAGTGATGGTGTGCCCGATGTGGAAGGGCGTGACAACCTTTGGCAAGAAAGAAGGACGGGTCCTTAAAACCACCTTGTCCGGATGAACAGAAAGGAAAGGAGGTTTAGAAGAAAGAGCCTGGAGCTCACTCACTCTTCTGGCAGAGATGATAGCTACCAGGAAAGCCGTCTTGAGAGTAAGAAGACGTAAAGGACAGTTATGAAGGGGCTCAAAAGGAGCGCACATCAGATAGGTCAAGACAAGATTTAAGTCCCATTGAGGCATTATGAAAGGCATGGGAGGAAACGTGTGTGTAATGCCTTTGAGGAAACGGTTAACAACCGGGGACTTAAAGAGAGAGGGCTGATCTGGAAGCCTGAGAAAAGCGGAGATGGCCGAAAGATAACCTTTGACAGTGCCCAGAGCAGAGCCCTGCTGGGCCAAGGATAGTAGGAACAGAAGGACCTCAGAAAGAGGGGCAGAAAGGGGATCCACAGACTTAGCTGTGCACCATGCCACAAATTTGTTCCACCTGCAGGCGTATACCGATTTAGTGGAGGGACGCCTGGCTGCCAGAATGACATCACAGACTTCAGGAAGCTCGGGATACCAGTATCTTCATGCCCAATCCAGAGCCACAAGGATGACTTGGGCCCGGTCGCGCCGAATCTACTTCAGCACTCTGGGCAGAAGTGGTATAGGCGGAAAGGCATACAACAGACCACAGCTCCATTCGCGATGAAAAGCGTCGCCGAGCGAGTGCCGCCTTGGAAATTCCAACGCGCAGAACTGATGACACTGCGCGTTCTCTTCGGTGGCGAATAGATCTAACCAAAGCTCTCCCCACTGCAGAAAGAGACCTTGCGCCACGTCCAAGTGCAGACGCCATTCGTGATCCATCAACCACCGGCGGCTGAGTTAGTCTGCCCCGGCGTTCAGAGAACCTGCCAGGTGTTGAACCACCAAGGTAATACCTCGATGTTCCAGCCATGTCCAGAGGCGCAGAGCCTCCTGACATAGGGTCCACGACCCCACCCCGCCCTGTTTGTTGCAATACCACAAGGCGGTAGTGTTGTCCGTGAACACCTGCACTACACTTCCCCGGACAGAGGGGAGGAATGCCTTCAGTGCAAGTCGGATCGCCCGCAGCTCCAAAAGATTGATATGGAGCCGGGACTCCACCGGAGACCAGAGGCCTCTGATCTCCGCCTCTCCCAGGTGGCCGCCCCATCCCAGGAGGGACGCATCCGTCACCACTGTGTGCTCCGGTTGGGGAAGGGAGAGGGATCTGCCATTGCGGAGATCTGGACAAGATCGGACAGGTTGCCCTGATGCTGCACCCACTGGAACTTCAGGTCCCACTGCAGAGCCCGCATATGTCACCTGGCATGTTGCACTAGCAGAATGCAGGAGGCCATCAGGCCCAGGAGCCGGAGGGTCATCCTGACTGAAACACGGGATAGAGGCTGAAAGATGGGAATCATAGTTGGAATATCCCGGACTCGCCGCTCGGGAGGATAAACCCGAAACTGCATCGAATCCAGAACCGCTCCGATGAAGGGGAGCTTCTGAGAAGGACTCAGGTGCAACTTTGGCACGTTGATGGAGAACCCTAGCAACTGCAGGAGGTCGGCCGCAGTCTGAAGGTGGGTGACGACTGCCTGGGGCGAGCCCGCCGTCAACAACCAGTCGTCGAGCTAGGGGGAAGACTGACACCCCTGACCTGCGCAGATGAGCTGCGACCACCGCCATCACTTTCGTGAACACCCGAGGGGCGCTTGTAAGGCCGAAGGGGAGCACGGTAAACTGAAAATGCTCCTGGCCTACCGTGAACCGCAGGTAACGCCGGTGAGCTGGCAGGACGGGAATGTGAAAACATGCGTCCTGCAAGTCCAACGCTACCATCCAGTCTCCAGGGTCGAGGGCAGCCAAGACCTGAAGTCAGAGTCAACATCTTGAACTTCTCCTTCCGGAGGAAGCGATTGACGTTCCGGAGGTCCAAGATGGGGCGCAAGCCCCCCCTGTCCTTCTTGGGGACCAGAAAGTAGTGGGAATAACATCCATGTCCTACTTCTGGCCCAGGAACGCGCTCGATGGCCCCCTTGGCCAAGAGGGCCATGACTTCCTGTTGGAGAAGTGCCAAGTGATCCCCCGACATGCGGTGGAACTGAGGTGGCCTGGCCGGGGGGGACAGACTGGAAGGGGAGGGAGTAACCCCTTCGGACGATTTGCAGCACCCACCTGTCCGAAATGACAGAGCGCCAGTGGGGGAGGTGATGTTGAATCCTGCTGCCCACTGGCGGGGGGTGCACCCGAAAGCTCGGACTAGGAAGGCTTTGAGGCGGATGCTGCGGGAGTGGAGACGGACTGACCCGCACGCTGACCCCCTGTGCCGCCACGGCGGCCACCATGCCTGCGGCTGCGCTGAAGCTTTGTTGTGCGCAGGCCTCTGGCTGAACGGACGTGTAGGGGCGCCCCTTTCGTGGCACGAAAAGAACGAAAGGTAGATGTGGCCGGGCGTGTGGCGGAGAGAGGGAACTCTAGACAGCCCCCGAAAACCCCGTGGACTGCAGCCAGGCGTGTCGCTGCCAGGCCACCGTCGTGGAGATGGCTATCCCCAAAGAGTCCGCGGTGTCCAACCCACACCGAAAGGCGAACTTCGCGGCATCCTTCCCCTCCGCAACAGCTTGGGAAAGTACAGCCCGAACCTTCTCCAGGCAGTGGGGCAGAGTTTGCGCCACCGTGTCCCACATAGCGTGAGAATAGCGGCCCAAGAGGCATGCAGTGTTTACTAACCGCAGCCTCAGGCCGGCAGAGGGAAACAACTTTTTGCCAAACTGCTCCAGCATTTTCGATTCCGTAGTTGGCGGAGCGGCAGGGAATGCAGTTTGGGAAGTGGAGGCCTGAATGACCAGGCTCTCCGATGTCGGATAAGTTGTCAAAAGGGCAGGGTCACCCGGGGCGGGCGGTGACGCCTGGCCACGTTTTTATCCACAGGAACCCCTGTGGCTGGCATAGACCAGGTGCCCATCAAAACATCCGTCAAGGCCTCATTGAACGGAAGCAGAGGTTCTATGGAACTTGCCGCCGGCTGAAGCAGTAAGGAGGCTAGTTTTGAGGGTAACAGTAGGCAGGTCAAGGTCAAGAGCCTCAGCTGCTCTACGGAGCACCACAGTGTATGTGGCGCCTTCCTCCATGACAGTGGAAGGAGACACAAACCTAGGCGCAAAGGAGAGGTCAAGGCCACCTGCTCCGAGTCCTCCGCTCCAACGGTGCCAGGAACGGCGCCGATCCGGCTCCAGGTCCCAATTAAGAGGTGGGACGACGGAACCCAGTGCGGGGCCGGGAACGGAGCCGCCGGCGGAGGACCTAGCGGCGCTGGGGCAGTAGCCGCCGGCGGAGGACCCTGCGTCGCCGGGGCCGAAGCCGCCGGCGGAGGGCCTTGCGGCGCCGGAGCCGTCGGCGGAGGACCTTGTGGCGCCGGGACCGGAGCCGCAGGCGGAGGACCTTGCGGTGCCAGGGCCGGAGCCGCTGACGACGCCAGCGGCGGAGCCGGTGGCTAGCAAGAGCCCTCAATAGGGACCGCGGGGCCCAAGGCGCGCCGGCGGGAGCTCTAGGCCTGAAAAGGCAGCCCATGGTGGCAAGAAACTCTTGCACCAGGGCCGGAGCCTCCAACGGACCCGGGTAGGCCGCGGGACTCATAGGCTCCAACGGAGCCGCAGGGGAAGGACCCCTGGCCCCCTCGTCCGCGTCCGGAGACCGACGGGGGGAGGTCGGAGAGCGTACGCGCTCCTTCGACCGTTACTTGTGATGTCTCTTACCCGATTCCGACGGGGGAGGCGTGGACCCCGAGGAGCGATGATGATGGCTTCGCGGTCGGTCCCTCGAGCGACCCCTGGACCAGGAACGGAACGGAGACGACTGTGGGCCTCCAGCAGCTTTCGGGACCGCTCCCGCAAAGCCTTCGGAGCCATGGCCAGACAGTCGGAACATGACCGCGCTCCAGACAGTAGAAATGGCACCAGGAGTCAAGATTTAGAAAAGTAGAGACAAAAGTCCCAAAAACAACTAGTCAAAAAGTGACTAAGGTACGTGCTCTAACCGGATCTGCGCTTGCTGGCGCGGAAAAAGAAAGAACTGACGTCAGCGCGCATGGGTGGCGCCTAAGTAGTCTCCGTGACGTCATCTCGGCGCTTACGACGCCAGCGACGAACGCGGAACTGCACGACGCCACCTACCGACGCGCAGGGGTACTGCTGACGAAAAAACTTTCCGGATCCAGTCTGACGCCTGGGGATATTCTAAGGTAAGGAATCTATTCTAAGGTAAGGAATCTATCACTAACGTGTCTCTTTCAGATTGTACTTGTACAGTGCTTCCCTGAATATCACAGCATTCTGTACATGCATAGAGCTTTCCTGCGGAGCAAGGAAGGTTCCGCGTACAGAGCTAAATATAAACGTGCTTCTGGCATAGCACAGAGCTGTATGCACACACTGCACCTCCTTGAACAATGAGGACCTATGCACTTGCACAATGCCTCCCTGTAAGTCAGAGCTATGAACATACCTAGTGCAATAGTGCTTACCTGGAGGGCATGGGCCTATATACAGATTTAGGCACATACATAAAGCTTCTCTGCAGCCCACATGTTTTTGTGTTTGTTTATGTGCTTCCTAACCAAGCAAACCTCTCTGGTGAGAGTTGTACTTCTCATGAATTCCCATAGGGTCTGGTGGTTGGCAATCATGCATATTGTTCCTGGAAGAGCCTGGGGAGCCTTGAACTCCATTGGTTGCTTTCCAACAGACCTTGAACCTCTGGGGAGCACAGTACTTACATGAGTGCAGCTTGAAGAGAAGTTTCACAGTGTAGTCGTACAAGTGACTGGAGTCCAATATAACTTGGATTAAAGGAGCTAACCGGCACTGACCAGCAGCCGTGACGGACACCGAGCGCGACATGTCCAAGGAGCTGAACACTGCAAAGAGAGAGATGTAGTCAATCACAGGCGGAAAAGCATAGAATTCAATGCAATCAGACAGACAAACTTGATCCTTGATCACTGCAGGGCAAAGTGAGCAACAGATCAATCTTTATTCACTTTAAGGCACACAATCCACAGCCTCAAAAGACTTGCATGTCTGAAAATGTCATTATTCCACCAAAGTACCAATCCTGCGAGTGCAGGCCTTTTACACCTAGTAGTACAACCAAAGGGTTCAGTGGACACATTTAGGCTGGATAAGTTACTTGCCTGTAACAATGGTTCAGCAGCATTGCAGTGCTCAGTGACTGGCTCTTAAACACAAGTATACTTTCAGCATTATTGCAATGTGCTTTGCAACCCAATACCAAGTTCTACCCAAATGCTACCACCATATTTAAATATCTTGCTGCAATGCCAGATATATTGGATGCACTGTAAGACCACCCACCTGATTTATCAATAAGACCCAGGATGAACATCGGACTGTAAAGAAACACATACAGGATCGAACTAACACTAAAAAAAATAGAAAACATGTACTTGCCTTTGATGAATAGTTATAATCCACACCATCTTATTTTAAAAAAAATCTTATTATTGCTTTTTAAAATGTAAATATGACATATTAAATTGCTCAATCACTGTGGTACACTGCTCGTTCATTTACCATTCCGCAGAATTCTAAGCATCATCTGTCATAATTTCAAAATCTTACCCAAACAATAATATATAGGCAGTTCCAGCCCCTCTTCCCATTACTTCTATAGCAGTCAGTAATTAACCACCATTTGTACATATATTTACAAGATTCAGAATGTATTCCAAGGGCCCTAATGTTTTCATATTTCTTTGTACAACACCTACCTTTGTATTCTACCAAAGCTGGCCAGTTGTATTCTAGTGTTCTAGATTATATACAGGAGCTTAAGTTGTACAATTCTGAATCCTGTTTTAATGCCAAACTCTTGATCCCTACAATGCCTCATTCCATTACTCTTCCTCCATTTCACCCAAGTCTTGTGACCATCTCTCCCAACGTTTAGTTAATGTGTTTGCAAAATTATTGACGATTTTGTTTAAATATTTGAGGTATTACTTTTCTGAAGAATGCTTTGGTCACAATTTAGTCCTTAAGAGGAGCGCTCTCTTCCACCTTCAACCCAGGTGTACAGCCATGGTTCGCTTCCTTTGGATGCACCAGGGTATCTCATTACCACTCATTTCATACTCCCCTTTGAGTACTTTGAATGTCTTCATGTTTTTTGGTCCTAAACATCCCCCACCTCTTGCTTACTTCAATTAGGTCCAATTTTTAAACGCTTTTAGGTTGCCCACCTCCCGTAGCTGGTCGCTGACCCACTAGGGTGGCTCTTTAGTTAGGACTACAGTCAAAATGGTTGACTGCAGTCTGCCAAGCCTTCACCACTGTAATCATGCACTCCGGCAGTTCCTTAGGTAGTCTTTTCCCATAGAGTGCAGCAACGTCACTCAGCTACCTGAGGGCATGGATGTCTGTTCTAAGGGCCGGCGTGTTCTGAGGGGTGAAGGCCCATTCATCGATCACTGCCAATTGAGCAGATGAATAATATATTTTGGAGCTGGGAAGGGAAATGTCTCTGTTGTATAATCCATTGGTGAGCTTCCATATAGATATTTATACAGGCCATCTTAACATATCACTGCAAGTTCAGAAACAATTATTAAATAGACCACTTTTCCAGCCTTCTGAGTGTACTTTTTAAAAACAATATATTTATTTTACTGGACTTTCAAATAAAACAAACCTTCAGCAACTTACAGGTTGGTGCACAAACGGTCCCTACAGCAATTAGGGGAATCATCAAGTATTCAAAATGTTATTTATTTTGAAGAAAGACTGCCAATAGTATGAGAAGCAACGGGTCACCATCAACCCAGAGATACTTTTATGTTTGACATCAGCATTCATGCAGCGTGACGTTAGCAATCCCATGCCACACTGCCCAAAGCCATGCCCCCTCTCTGAACATCTTCAGGAAGACACTCAAGACCTGGCTCTTCCACTGAACGGCCTTGAGACCCTCACGGGTGAGTAGCGTGCTTTACAATCCCCTGATTGATTGTTTCAGAGGTTCCCTTGCATGTGGAGCAAATATAAACAGTTACAAGTCTTCTCTCCAGTCTGGCAAGTCATCAGTCAAGCTGTCCTCCCTCCTGGTTCCTAGAATGTGGGTCTCTTCAGTGTAGGCTTAATTCTACTTGGTCTATTACTCAGACTTGTAAATTGCATTGTTTAAAATATTACGATATTTGTTTAAAATGTTAACGCACCTAGTAACCTATCACCGTGTACGCCATCGTAGAAGAAACAGTGGGACAGCCACTAACAGGAGGCAACTTATAAATGAACTGCAGGGGAATTCTAGACCAGCGTTGACCAAGATTTTGATTTCACACCAAACAACTCCTAGTGGAAGGCATCTATGCCACATTTAGAACTTGCATACTTGCATGCAATCTGGAAGTAGGGGCAAATACTTGCCCTGGAAAACCTAGGGAAGAGAACTAAAAATCTCACAGATGCTGGACTGGAATGTAGGACCAATGCTCCATCTGAGATAGCAGGTCAGATCTGTTGAGGGAAGAAAGATGAATAATGTCTACTTAAAGCAGGGCTGTCCACTGTAGGTATTAAGGGCTGGAATCATGACAGATTTTGTGGATGTCCACCTAAAATACATTTATTCACACATAATCACAAACAGACTATTTTCATACTATTTATACTGGAAATCTTGCATGACGTGGCTCCCCTGAATATACACTGGACAAATGTAGTCCAGGACTTACTAAGCTTATAACTCGCCTACAGAATCGGGGGGGAAACTGTAAACATGTTTTCTGGCAAGACACAGAACGAGGAATACTCAAAGTTGCCTTGTAGGAATATGAGTGAAGTAGTATGGTGCTGTGCATTTACAACAAAGGCAGTGGGGTTCTGCAAAAAAGGGAGGATGTTCTTTGCGGTCCTGTTAAACAGTGCTGAGCATCTCTCTTCAGTGGTCACTTGCTCACAGAGGAGTTCACGGTAGTCCGGTGCAGTTACCTGTATGGCTTTGGAGACTGCCCTATACTTCAGATGCTTGTCTTCATTTACTGTGTACAGGACCTCACCTCTTCTCGCCACCTTTTGCAGTACACTCTCAGAATGTTGTTTATCAAGAGCAGGACCGCCTTTTTGTGACAAACCACCAGGGAGAAATAATGTGCGAGAGAACATCATTAGAAGAGGTGCACTGATGTGAAATACAGTTCCTCTGGAGTCCAGAATATTGAACTGAGAAGACAGGTCATTCTCCAGCCTCCCTTTAACACACCGCTGTCTAAAGAAAACCCCAATAAAAAATTAATATATTTTTTTTTAACAGCTAACTAAAGGGTAAGTCTTTGATATTAGAGACGACAATGTGATGAGGTCCCTTGTAGCTCCGCATGAAGTCTGAATGCACCGACTATGCCAGCACTCTTGCAAAAGCTTCACTTTGAGACTGGCTCAGGATTTAATATATTGAACCTACTGACATTATCATGAGGTTTCTTCAAACTTCTGTTCAAATTAAGTCCTGAGCATTCTGAAGCAGAAGGTGAGTCATGGTGTGTATGTATCAAACACGGACCACTGTTAGCAACTTTTGATATGAATAGATACCAATTTGTCAATGGATCATTTATTCTTCTTCAAAGATGCAATCCCGAGGTTTGGGTGTAGGATAAAACTGACATCTATTATCATCATGTTTGCAAGGTAAATATAGCCAAATAAATAGATGCATTACACTGTAAGTTCCTCCCTACCAAAAAGGATATTGTGCAAAAGGCAAAGAGATGATCTAAGCTTTAAGGGAAGGATTGAAAGTGTTCTCTTTCCTGAGAGACCTAAGGACATTCCATCTCCTTTATAGGATGTACAAGAGAATAGTCCTAAGAGGCATCAATCATACTATTATTCGCCATTAATGGGCAGACAAAACCTCTGATCTTTCAACACTTTGTAGTGACATTTTTCCATTGTCTTAAGAGTCTGAAAAAACACACAAATCGCTTTTCTCAGGAGAACATACCTAGCACACATTCCATGAAACACAGCAGATGGCAGAATGGCACTGGTGTCCTCTCCTTGTATGAGAGGATGATAGTTTCACAGTATTCATCTGAAACATACATGTGCACAGGATCCCGCTGCAAGCCTAAAACTGAGGATGTAATGCTGCTGCGCTACAAGTACACTGATAAGGCCTGGTCTACAGCAAAAGATTTAATGACCAGCTATTTTTATCTGTATTAATATCAGTTGCCGCCAAGACATGAGCATCAATAGATGTACCAAGAGCTTGATATTGGAGTTATGGCACTTCACCAAGCAGAGTTTGAGTGGAAAATGCAAACACTGGCTAGGAACAGGTGCAGTGTTTTCAGATATAAAAAAACAATTAGAGAACCCTTGGCCAAATCTTACAAATTTTTACAAACTTGCAGTTTCGCCATCAAGAGGCACAGAGTAAACGGCATTGGGTTGGTAGGCTTCACATATTTATTCAAATTAATAAACCAATGAATGATGGCACTTGACAGTTTTACAGGGTAAGATTGCTCTAGGAAAACACAATGGAGAAGTCTACACCTAAAGTAAGCAGATCAGTACCTGGTCACAATGGTACATGTTTTTGATGAAGATAAGTTAAGAACATAATTGTGTACAATGAGGACATTAAGAAAGGAAATATTATTGAGCAAAGCTGAACCGAATAGCCTGGAATATATCAGCGTATGATAAAATCATAATAGTAATAGTAAATATTAATAGTAAATGGGATGAAAATCCTCTAGATGGCTTATTCAAGCCAATCTACCCTTCCAAAGCTCATTTTCTGAACGCCCTGTGTATTTTCCCAACCAAGGTGAGCTAGAGATTCAGGCGGGCTCACCGAAGGTACTCCTGTTTAATGTGTAGAACAAAAGAACCGGACTCAAATATAGAGTAGGTACCCAAGTGTACTTCTGTCTCCAAGAGCAACTACTGTTCCTCCTACTCAGGCTATGATAAACTGATAAGAATGGCATAATAAATCTATTCTAAATGGTACATGCGTGAACATGCGTGTGAGTGTGTGTGTGTCTGTGTGCGTGCCCCAGACGATGGTAGTCACCTTTGTGCAAGGCTGCCAATGCCCATCATGGACACTGGAACTTGCAGGTGGGCTCCTATCTGGAATCATTCCATATTTCAGCTAAACAAGCCGAAAGGTTTTAGGAGGGGAAGCGGGAGTGCCTAACAACATGAAACCTCAAAGAATGAAGGCGGGACTAGAAGTTCAAAAGAAGCACACAACCTGATTGGCTAGGGCTGGTCATCCGGGGAAGATGCCTAGTACCTCGGCCAAATGTGTGACTCTGCCGCTGAGGAGGACCTGTTCACCTCTGCAGGCGGTAAGAATGCAGAATTGGGCTATTACTTCATTGCTCTTGTCACCTTTACGTGTCTTTCTGCATCCGTGTGTAGGGACTGTGATTGTCTCTGCTTGTTTCTTGCACCTTATGTATAGGAGTTGTGGCCCAAGGGCTTGAATATCAAGCAGGAAGAACTGTAGTTAAGGAGATGGCTGCAACCTCTGCCGCAATTGAAGCAGCTTCTGTTAGGATAGAGGTAAGCTTATGTGCCTTTATCTAATGCTGAATATTCCAGTTGGAAACCAAAGTTACTATGCAGCTGCCTACTGCAGAGCATCTCTAAACTCATCTCAGCACAAGGAAACATAGATAGTGGCCGATTATTGTGTTTCCATTTTTGAGCGTCAAAGGGATAAAGGTTAAACATATTCCAGAGGAGCCCACAAATAGAACAGCGGTTAAACTTCAGAAAGGGAACCTTCCTTCCAACATCTGGTTTGATGTACCCGATGACTAGCTCGATTAGACGGTACTGCTATTTCATGTGGACGTTGGACATTGGACCGAGGTACAAAGACAGCTGTTTAACATGCCATTTGATGCCAAATATCTGTGCGGCCTGGGGATGGGAGTAGAGTGATCTATATTCTCCCCATACTCCCCCCAATTATACTAAAGAAAGACAACATGTTGTGCCCCATTCAGACGGCGACACTGCACAACGTCATTTCCCTACGTGTATAAGGCATTTATCAAGCAACCAGCTACTGAAGGATCCTTGCACATCCAAAGTAAAGAAAATGTCTTAGTTTGTGGTATGTGGCAAACATTGTGAATTTGTTGTACTACCGAGGTTCAGTTGTAGTGGCGCATTTGTGGTACAGAACTATGTACATGTCCCTTGATGGACAGGGCCACTGACTCTCTGTACCTGCTGGGCATTAAGGAAAACACTCAAAAGTCATTTCTGCGCCTTACTCAGAAGACATTCTGTGTGTTCAGAACAGAAGAAGATCATAAGGAGATCATGCATTCACCTGGAATGTGCTCCTCCTATGAGACCATGAGCCGCGCTACAGTCAATGGTTTCAGACAGTGGGGCACTGAGAGGATCAAGTAACTGCAATGCAGACAGCACAGCACAGCCTACACTGCTGTACATAACAGAACATCTAAGTAAGCAAGACTTTCCTACAGCAACCACCTTGACAAACAGTTCTCAGGGCCCCGTTAGGAGTGCCCATCAATCATGATGGGGTCGGTAACATGAGTTAGCAGCACCATTGGGACTACAAGTAACACAGGAATGAAACACATTCTAGGTTTTTCACCCAGACTGTTTACCTGCTGAAATGAAGTGCAAACTGAAAAAAAGTGTAGCAAGCGAAGCCTGTAATCCTGATAGTCCACCCCACCAGCAACTCCCAATGTCTGCATCATCAGTAGATCCTTTGGAGGGGAGGCAAAAGGGATTTGTGGATGGGAGGAAATACCATGTCAGAAACTGGTCAACTTGTAGTGGTGGTCCTCATGTTTGGGGACACACCAGGGAGATTTCATAGTCAGAGGGCCAGGGCCCGCAAGGCACCGCAAGGCACATTCCTCCAACATATACACTACTGACCGTGGGCATGGGCCTAAAGTTTTTTAAATCCGACATACAAAGGAGTCCAAATCTTGATAGACGCAGAAGAGCAGTGTTCTACCTTAAAAACAGGGGTGGGTTCAAACTGAAAACCTGTAGTGTAGCTACAAACAGAACATTTGGTATAGGGTGTGGTGTTCTCCACATAAAGAAGACTCAGGAACACTTCAGGTAAGTCTCAGGTCCAGTTTATTCACCCCAGCCATCAACTGCTCGCATCAAACTGCCAGCCACAAAATCTTATTACCAACTAGATTCTACAAGGAACAATGATGTCATTAGGTAGAGGAGTTCCATTTGGAACACAGAATGAAGTGCAATGTCACACATCTTCCCTCTTTACAACAAAAGAAGATGATAAAAGAAGAAAACAAGAAAACAAGCAATGAAGGAAAAATGTAGAAATAGAAAAACAACCAAGATAAGAAACTAGAAAACTTAACAAACATAATCTTTCATATACAGAGGTTGTCTTCGTATTCTCTGACTCCTACCTCTAATATTAGCAGGTAAGAAAGACAACCTCGAGGGTACAGTGTCATAGAAGGCCGTCGATTGATAAGAGCGAGTGTGATCCTTTTCATCCAAAACCGATTTTGAAGAAAAATCCAAAACCGGCTCCAGTGGAACTGACCAAAACAACTCTACTCTTATTCCATATTCTACCATCTTCAGTTTTCACAGCATTCTTAAAAATCTTAACAACTTGTCTAACACCAGTATACTTTGACCAAGGCTGACAACCAACAGGTGCTTTAATTTTTACAAAGTCACCCACTTTTACATCGCTAAATTGAACACACTTTTTCTTGTCAAAATAGGCTTTTCTTGACCATTGTTTATCAATCTCCCTGAGTCTCCAATCACCTGCCTGGTTGTCTCTCAAACCTTTGTTAAGACTCATCTATCCTGGACACATCTTAGAATTCGAAGCCCTACCCTTGAATAATTCAAAGGGAGATCTCCCGGTGGAAGTGTGAGGAGACATGCGATAAGCCGTGATCCTATCTTGCAGGACAATTTTCCAATTTAAATTACTAGCCCTGGCCAATTGAATACTTTCCTTGAGAGTTTTGTTAACTCTCTCCACAGCCCCATTGGTTTCGGGATGATAAACAGAGCTCCTTTTTTGGATTATGCCACATTCTCTCAAATATAACTGCATTTCAGTGGAACAAAACTGTGGCCCATTGTCAGAAAGAATACAATTGGGATAACTTTCTCTCTTGAATATTTCTTCCAAGAACTTAATGACACTGGCCGAAGAGATATCTCTTACGGAACTCACTTCAACCCATCTTGAGTAAAGATCCAGGACAACAATTAAATGGGGAGTATCACTCACACCATGCAAGGGACCCACAATATCGATAGGAATCTCATCCCAGGGATGTTTTGGTAATTCTCTACACACCATGGGTAACTGCTTTGTTTTTAGAATCTTGTCACTGGCACAACACTCCATACAATCACGAACCATCCTTTCAACTTCCTTGTCCATCCCTGGCCACCAGAATTGCATTCTTAGATATTCCTTAGTTTTTACAATTCCTAAGTGACCAACATGCGCAAGATTGAGAAGTTTAGTACGAATACCACTTGGTGGAATAAGTCTAGTGCCACGGACAAGCAGGCCATCCACCACAGACAACTCGTCACAGACTAATAGCCAAGGTTTAGCAAGAAGTTTATTCTTGCCTGACTCCAGTAAATCAATAACAATTTTAATTTCTTGATCTTTGGCAACTTCCGATTTCCATTCAGTCTCATCAATCGCACCTAACGTAACCTCACAGACATTCACATCATCATCCAACAGACAATCCTCCTCCATGTCAATTTCTTTGATATCAACCAATCGTGATAGACAATCCGCAGAGTGATTAATGGCACCTGGGATATAATCTACATCAAAATCAAACTCTTGTAGAGAAATTATCCACTTCCTTATTCTAGATGAAATAGCATCAAGTCCTTTTTTTGAAAAAACTTCCTTTAAAGGCTTATGGTCCGAGAGAACCTTTACCTTCGTACCCCATATCAAATTCTTAAACTTCCTCAAAGCCCAAAAAATGGCCAAAGACTCCTTCTCGATAACCGAGTAGTTCAGTTCAGAACCCCTCAAACACCTGGAAGCACAGGCAATCAATCGTTCTACTGCACTATTTTTTTGAAGAAGCACTGCTCCCAATCCTTTTGCGCTGGCATCAGTCAAGATGTATGTCTGATGACCCGGCACAAATGCCTGCAAAGACGGAGCTTTCCTCAAATCCTCCTTGATGGAGATGA
The DNA here is from genome assembly GCA_963921515.1 of Calotriton arnoldi. NCBI lineage: Eukaryota > Metazoa > Chordata > Amphibia > Caudata > Salamandridae > Calotriton > Calotriton arnoldi. The sequence goes on along the minus strand of CAWUFW010001879.1, from coordinate 1,581,946 downwards.
ACTCTCTAGCACACTCATCACTCCACTCAAAAACCACATTTTTGCCTGTTAACCTTCTTAAATTTTGTGTCTTGTCAGAATAACCAGGAATAAACTTGCAGTAAAACTCAACCATGCCCAAAAAGACAACAACTCCTCCTTGTTGCAAGGTTCACTTATATTCACAATAGTATTGACCAGTTCTTTTTTGGAAATACACCCTGACCGGTGATACTATGACCTAGATAATTGACCTCCTCGACTGCAAACTTACACTTGTCTTTTTAAGCGTCAGACCAGCTTTTCTTAAACTTTCTAAGACTGCACACACTCTCGAGAAATGTTCAGCCTTATTGCTTCCATAAATCAAAAGATCATCTTGATAACACCTAACACCTAGGAGCCCTTTGAGTACATTAAACATGATCCGTTGAAAAACAGAGGCAGCTGAAACCAGACCAAAAGGCATTCTAAGAAATTTAAAAGTACCTATGGGTGTTACGAAAGCCGTTAAATCCTGAGAAGTCTTGTCTAGCTCCACCTGATGATAGGCGGACGCTAGATCAAGAGTGGTGAAGTACTTAGCACCCGCCAAAGTGCTGACAATTTCATCAATATTGGGCAGGGGAAACCTATCAACAATTACCTCCTTATTGAGAGCGCGCAAATCGATGCAAAGTCTAATCTCCCCACTAGCCTTCTTAGCAACGACTATGGGGGACAACCACTCAGTTGCCTCTACCGCCTCAATAACTCCTACGTCAATCAAACGTTGAATCTCTTTCTGTACACTGGGTTGCTCGTTCAAAGGCACCCTCCTGACCTTGGCAACAACGGGTACCGCACCTTCCTTTAATTTTATGTGGTGTTTATAACCTCTCAGACATCCCAACTTGTCATCAAACACATCAGAGAAACGTTCAGCTAGAACTGCTGCAGGGTTATCAACAACCTGTACCTGGACTTGAGGCACAGAATTAGGATTAAGAGAGACACCCAACAAACGTTGATGAGGCCACCCCAAAAGTGCGTCCCCTTTTTAGCAACATATATCTTCCCTGCTGTTATACGTCCACTCAACTCAATAGAGGCTACAAAATATCCTAAAATGTTTATGGGCATACCACCATAACCCATAGGAGAGACATCACTTTTCAAAAGGGTAACCTTGGCATTAAAGTGTTTTTCAAAGATGTCCTTGCTGAGCATAGTAAGATGTGAGCAAGAGTCAAACTTCATCTCAAGCTCAACCCCTTCAATGACAACCACATGTGAGGGATGTTTTTCTTTAGAGTCATCAATTTGATAGATAATCTCCCTTACCTGTGGTTGTTCTTTGACCATGGAATTGTCTCTCCTTTTAACCTTACTTTTGCAAAACTTTGCGAAGTGACCCTTCCTCCCACAGGCATTACAACAAAATTGAAGAGCTGGGCAGAAGGAAGCGTTTGCTCTGTGACCCGATCTGCCACACCTAAAACATGTAGACCTTCCATCTTGAGCAAAATTGCTTTCTACAGGTCGTGTAAATTTCCCACTGTCTGTGTCATTGGATGACTTACTCTTCACCAAACAAACAACCTCATCTACATTCGTATTCGTAGTATTAGATTTGCTTTTAGCACTACTTAATTCATTTACACATTTCATCATGTGTTCAACACGTTTAGCAATAACCAACACCTCATCCAAAGGGGTTCATCCTTTAACCATAACTCCTCCCTAATTTTGTCATGGGCACATTTTAAAACAAATTGGTCTCTTATTCTTTCTTCCAGAGCACCACCAAACTTGCATGATGCCGCAAGTTTTCTTAAAGCAGTAACAAACTCCTCCACTGACTCATCTGTTTTTTGTTCTCGTAAACCAAAATGATACCTCTCCATTATGGTGCTTAACCTGGGCAGATAGTGCCTGTCCAACTGTAGTATACAAATTTCGTATTCATTTAACGTTCTCTGATCGGCAGTACTGAGTTCCGGCAAATGCTCAAGAACCTCTTGCCCTTCACCTCCAAGACAATGAAGCAATAAAGAAAGCTTGCGTTCAGCACTTAAATTAGTGCCACAAACTCTTGCGTAGTTAGTGAAAATTTTCTTCCACTTCATCCACTTTACTGTGGGTTCTCCTGGACTTGTTAAAAAAACCGGTGGTTGTGTCACGTTCTGCATGGTAATTATGCTAGAAGCAATTTCTTTTTAAAGAGAAAAGAAACGTAAAAAATAATTTAAGAAAATAAAAAACTACCAATAACAAATCAGTTTCTCAAATAACATGGTGTACTAATCACCATTGTTTGCAACCAGTTAGTACATTAATCTCATGCCTTAAACAATTTCCATTAACTTCCTAAACTCGTAAATAAGGTGCGTTAATCACCGTAGAATCAACACATTGACAGCAAATTTTGATAAACAGAGGTGTGCCAATCACCGAAGAACGTGAATACGCGATCTTCTAATCACCGAATGTCACAAAGCTGAAATATGAAGCACATATGTTTGCTTGTAATAACGTGCCTGAAAACGCTCCTTTCGTAAGGTTGCTAGGCAACACAAAAGCGAAACTCTCGGCTTTCCAAGCTGACTTGAGAGACACCCAAACCCCACGACGCGGCAGCAAAGTAGAAGGTGACTCTTTTTTTATTATTGCGTTCGTGCGTGATCCTGCACGTAAGCGTTACACCAAGTATTTCCTCTGGATCTCCTCCCAAGTCAAAATGGCCACCTCGTCGTGACGAGCGTACACCGTCTCCTCTGATGGCACGCAAATGCGTTCCAACCCTCGGTCTAGCTGACTTGAGGCCTGGTCACGTAACTGAAACGCAAATGCGTTTCACTCAACGCCCCTCCCTCCAAGCTCCTCACCGGCACTCGAGTGAGCGAAATCAAAACGCCTCACAACTTTACTAAATCAGCCGCTGGAGAAGCGCAGGGTTAGCTTCTCAACGCCTATTCCAACCGCTATCGTACTGCCGCTGGAGAAGTGTAACACACTACTTCTCTCTTGCCGAAAGTGACGAGACGGAGGGAGGCTTCTTCTGATGTTGGGGTGAGACCACGCTCGTCGCCAAGTAAATGTGGTGTTCTCCACATAAAGAAGACTCAGGAACACTTCAGGTAAGTCTCAGGTCCAGTTTATTCACCCCAGCCATCAACTGCTCGCATCAAACTGCCAGCCACAGAATCTTATTACCAACTAGATTCTACAAGGAACAATGATGTCATTAGGTAGAGGAGTTCCATTTGGAACACAGAATGAAGTGCAATGTCACATAGGGCAATCAAGAAAGTGGTCAATTTAGGTCCACAGCATGTCCGAGGAGAGCACAACAACACTGCAGATACTCTCATCAGAAAACTAGGAGACATTCACATATGGGAGCTAAATCAAGCTAGTGCATGCATTTTTCAGCATGGGGGGTTGCACGCATAGGTGTACTCACTAAAACCCAAAGGAAACAATATAGGCTATGCCCCAAGGAACCCATAACTGAAATCAAAAGGCAGTGATCATAAGATCAATAGGTATTGGGCATTTGTATACACTTTTCCAAGCAACACAATAAATGGTCAGAAAATGCACAATGTTCCACAGGATGCTCTTTCTAATTGCACCAAAGTTAATCACGCAGCCATGGTACTCTCTCACCTGATAAATGAACAATAAAAAGACAATTTCGTAGAAAAGGCCGGATCCACTCTAATCCTGCTTATTAACGCCCTTATTGCTCCACAATGCCATTATAAGGGGAATTTTTAAACTTGCCACTCAACCCTAAAAATACCCTTGCTACTCAAAAATCCCTTCCTGCCCTAAACCCTAAAAATACCCTTGTCACCAAAATACTCTTACCCACCCTAAACCCTAATAACCTTGCCACTCAAAACCCCCGACCCACCCTAAACCCTAAAAATACCCTTGCAACCCAAAAACCCCGACCCACCTTAAAATCTACAAATCCCCTCATCACCCAAATATCCCTACCTACCCCAAAAATACCCTTGCCACCCAAATACCCTCCCCTACCTTAAAAATACCCTAGCCACACAATACCCTCACCCACCTCTAAACTCTAAAAATTGTAAAGGCATATTCAGTGCAACATTTTGCATGGTAAAGGCATATGCGTTGTAATCGGTGCGTGGTAATGGTACTGCGAGGTAACGGATGCGTGTTAAAGGCTGTTTCCCATGAGAACTACATACACCCTGATAAATTAACAAAAACTCACTGGAAGTGCCACATTACCAAATAGAGGCTCCGAGCAAATATCTAGAATTCCCATCACAAATGGTGCTTTGCCTTTGCCTGACCCTGACTCCAGAACATACAACGGCCCTGTGAGGCAGCATCACGGTTATGTCTCTGCTCAGAAACCGTGAAAAGAGAAGCTGGACTGTAGCCTGGGCGAGAGATCTCGGGACCTTTGTTGCGGATGAACCAAGAGCTGTTGCGTCCACGGCCAAGATGAGGCAAGCCTTTAGACCCCAAAGAATCAACTATAATGTATTTAAAAAGTGCCTGATATGTGACTTTCTTTCAGCAGAAAAAGTAAAATGCCACATATTGACAAAACTCTAAATTAAAAAAGCTCTTTGTGGTTACTGAATAATCCCTGGTCTTACCTACCACCCTATGCACGCCCCACTCTCTTTGTTCATTTCCTACTCTAAATTTTAGAGTAATATTAAGGGCCCTTTGCCTTTCTTTCTACTATGATTTTGTGGTGAACTGCCAACACTTCATGCACAGACCATCCTCTCTTTTCTCTGAAAATTGTTAAACGTATACAAGCAATCTGTCAATATGCTAAGCTCCCAAAGCCTGCCTATTCATCCCACCAATCATATGCATGAACTCACATAGCCTCTGCTAATGACATCTAACTTCCAATAAATCAATTCATTTACCGAGGACAACTGATGCAAATGCACTGAATGATCTCCTTTGAGAGCACCAAACTGAACCCAATAACCACAGAAGTATCCGTTAACCCTTGGGTTCCTGAGTAGCATGGTACTCGCAGTAACGCACTTCAATGCCTAGTCTCGGGTAGTAAGCACTATAGTAGTAATAACTTTATTTCGGTTACATGAAAATAACCATAAAAGTACATTTAAAATCACAAATAACACATATCACAGTAGGATCACAATAAAAATCACATTATTAAAATTGTGTACAGGACAAACAGCTTGCAATATATGCTGGAAAGGGTAGCCCAAGGTGAAGGGTTTCAAGGGATTTCCTCACACAATCTGTGCATTTGGGTATTGAGTGCCACACGACAGAACCTTTACCTACATAAACATTATAGTAAATACTAAACTGACGTCATGCAATCACCATGTAAGGAGTCTCAGAGTATAAAAATTATATATATATATGTGTCTATATATATATATATATATATATATATATATATATATATATATATATATATATAATTATATAATGTAAGCAAGCACTATATACAAACAATTACAATCCAATACATGTAAATTGGGGCATCTAGGTCTCATGGGTTAAATCCATCTTGCCAAAGTGGGGGAGGCAGAAACAAAAGAAAAATAATCCGAAACATCAGCGAACTAAACATCCGAAACATCAGCGAACTAAACAATGCCTTACGCCAGGACGCAGAAGAGAACCAAGGACAGCTCATGCTGAATGAAGGTAAGCCAAGAAGCAGGCAGGGCGTATTTTAAGATAATGGGCAGGTCTGTGCCTCTGAATGGAATCTCTTTCTTGTCTAAGAATAGCTGTGGTGCTTGCACATGGAAACGAGATGACATCATGTGCCCGGTTTTAGCTACATTCCAACAGTCTGGGACATTTTGAGCTTCTGCGTGTTTATTGAAAAAGAAATACAGGTTATTTTAGTAAAAGCTTTAACTTCCAACTTTCAAAATAAAGTCCTTGTTCTCATGACCTTTTCTGAATACACATTACTCCCTTCCTTTCTGGCCCCTAGAGACAGGCACTCCTCACTGCCCAGGCTTTCCGGGCAATCGGGTGAATGCTGGGACTGGCTCTCCAAACAGTCTGAACCCATCTGTTTAGGTGGTAGCAGCAGAATAGGGGGTAGCCATGCCCATCCCGGCAGAGAGGTGAGTAACTATACACATATACCCCTGTGGCCATGAAGAGGCACTGCCAGCATAGACCAGCAGAAGCAAGATGTACTGCACAGCTCAGATGAGGGGTTAATACCCCCAGGCCAATAATGGAAACATAGAACTATGCCAACAGCTCGGTCCAAACTTTCAGAAAAAAGACAACGGCCCCTCAACAATCGGTCTCAGCAGTGTATGGATTTGCCCGTCCAGACCTGACGTGAAAGAGAGGTGAATGCCCGTATCACGACTACCCCAGCAGTGAGGTGAAGGGCTCTGCTCAGTCTGTGGCATGCAGTTGCGCTTATGTGGGGTGAATGCTCTCCCAAAACAACAGGAGCGAGGACCTAAAAGCCTCTGTCGACAGTGAAGTAAATTCTCCTCCCAGCAGTGTGGAGAGGAGTTGGCCTAACGGCTAGGGCGGTCGACCTCGAATCTGGGGAACTGGGTTCGAGTCTCGGCAATGACGCTGAACATCCTGCGATTCTGGGCAAATCACTGAATCTCCCCGTGCCTAACAAAAATGAATGTGTCCTCATGTAACGTAACTGGTGCTATGTAAAGCGCTCTGATACCCGATACCTTCGGGTCAAGTTCGCGCTATGTAAAAAAACTCTGTAAAAAAGCAGTGAGGTGTTACCTTTGCTGAGCCTGTAAGACCATTCCTAGTCTAAAATTCTTATAGGCACGAGTGCGCTGAAGGCCCCTGGCGAGACAAGAAGAACAGTGATCTAAAACCTCCTGCCTGGAGTGTACCAGCAGTGATGCATAGCGCCCTGCCGGCAGCAAGGTGAGCGTCACCAACAACAACACACACAAATAGTAGAAGGACAAAAGTTTTTGGGAGAAGATTCCGGACCCAACCACTAGATGGCGGAATAATGTACAGCATGTGAATCCAGAAAAGATTCACGCTGCAAAACTTCAGACACGCCTGTGATGTTAGATTTAAACCTCACTGAGCAGATTCAACTTCCAAATGACCATTCTGTGGATAGAGCGTATCCAGCATCAAAGTGAAGTGAACGCTTTTCCTTAATGTTGACCCTAGTTCCAGGAGTGAAGGACACCCCAACAACCCAACCCACTGCAGTTGCGAGGTCAAGGCTGCTTCACAGGGTGTGTGCCAGTGAGGTAGTGCTGCTGGCCAGCCTATCTTAGAGCTAAGCAAGCTGGCTGCACAGTCTGTGCCAGCATCACTGAGACTCTCGGTGCCCACAGCACACAATGTTTTCACTTGTATCCTTCAATCAAGGTTCTCTTGCTCTCAGGGTTCATTCATATTAGATATCTACATTGTTTGCCTGCAGAGCAGCTGACGTCCAAAACAAGAGGGTCGAGAGCCCAGATTCTAATGTATGGCCTGTACCGACTGCTTCCCGTGGAGACAAGTACCATCACTCAAGCAAAAGACAAGTACCATCACCCAAGCAAAAGACAAGTACCATCACCCCAGCAAAAGACAAGTACCATCACCCCAGCAAAAGACAAGTACCATCACTCAAGCAAAAGACAAGTACCATCACCCAAGCAAAAGATACAACGCTGCATCGTGGTCATTCAGGCAGAAGATTCAGTCTTGTGCCTCACAGATGTTAAGTGGACCTTCAACTAGCCCAGACATTCTGGGATTCACAATTGTGACTTCACCACTTTAGATACAGGCCAGCTGGCTAAACCGCAGGGTCTCACCGAAGGCGTCACACATGATTTGGAAGTTATGTCTCTTCTCTCTTGTGAGCCACTCAAACCTATTGTCTGCAAATGCGGGAAAAGACAAATCCAAATACAGGCAAACACCTGAATCGCTATCAGATTCTAGGAGCGCCAATCCCGCTTGGATGTCAACATTCAGCGAATTCGGAGAAGCAAAGGATCTAGAAACAGTTTAACATCCCAGACTCAGATCTTTCTCTAGAGGGCTGGGAATGTTCAGGACTGTACTGCAGGCTTGTGACATATTTAAAAATGCAGCTCTGAGTGACAGTTGAGGCGTATGCCAGCCTTTCTGGCCATCGTATTACAGCCAACATAAAGGTGTGCTGCAAAAGAAACACTACAAATGCATGCCGCTTTTTTACCTCGTCAGGCGATCTCTCGTGAACAGACTGTAAAGTTGCATGGTGGAGCAGGCAGATTAGCTCAGTGGTAATAACTAGGTTTCCACTTTTGGTTTTTAATTTGGTCAGTTACGTGAGAAGAAAATACCACAGAACGTCTACCTCGGCCAAGAAACGTAACCACCAGAGTTTACTTAATAAACCTGTGGAAACACACTCAGGTTTCCCAGGGAAGGTGTCCGGACACAAATGGGATTGCCTCGGGCTCTGGAAGGTGAAGTCAATGTGCGCAGTGCACAGGGCATAAACTGTATCAATTCAGAGATCCAGCGTTAAAGGACAGACAGAATAATGGGAAAAGTTAATCCCATGGGATGCTAGGCGGCTACATTCTCACTGCCTTGACCCAATCATATTGAGAAAGTTGATAAATCCTGTTTGTTGACTGTCAGCCAGCAACAATGGTGGTCATGTGCCTGGCTTGAAAGACATTGTTGATCTTCCTAAAAAGCCTAAAATAGTAATAAAGCCAAAGAGGGTAGAAACGGCATCCACCGGGGTCAGTCAATGCCAGTCAACAGTCAACAATCATGCCTAGATTTTGAACTTATGGTGCAGAACATCATCCTTAACGGAGTGACCAAATCTCAGGGGTCTAGCAGTATTACTTTTCAGTCATTTCTGATTCATCCCAAATAGCCGGCATGTGGTCTGAAAGTCATCAACAAGGCAGAAAAAAAACTCAAAAGATGAGACGAAAGCTGCCAATGAACGCCGTCTCCTAGTCCTACTCGATCTGTGATCAGTAATAAACACTGTCGATCATAATTCTCTACTTCATTAATTCTACTTGAGAATGGGGATATATGAAAGGTACCAGACTGGTTTTGTCTTTCCTTGGGGTGGCAGTCAACTTATGAAAATAGAATCCTTCAGATCTTCAACATTTCCCCTAAATCCAGGTGCCCTGCGTGGCTCAATTCTTGACTTTAGCTATTCAGCCTATACATGGAACACTATGGCAAAATGAAACAAGACGAGCGCATATCCATACATCAATACGCTGATGGTCGTTATCTATACCTCGGAGCCTGGAAGCATCCCATGAAATGGTATTAAACTGGATGAGTTCATTCGTCCTAAAAATTAACCCAACCAAAACAGAAGTCCTATTCCTAAACCTCAACTTCAATAGTCTGGATATACCATCCCCTATATGTATCTCTCCATCACTGATCTCTGTAAAATCTTTAGGCTTTTTTTTTTTAATCACCTAAGAAAGTTTAAATATGACCAAACACAGCAGGAATCTTACTGAGAGGATAATTTAAATGCCACCTGCTTAGGAAACTCAAACCCTCCATCCCACTCTCGGGACTTCAAGACAGCAATACAAGCACTGGCACTCAATTATCTCGACGGAAGCAAAGCACTACTACTTACCGTTCCCAAATCCACAACTGAGCCTCGCAAAACCATCCTCCATGCTGCAGTACAACTGCTATCCAAGAAATCAGACATTACTCCTATCTTAAACAAATCTCACTGATGCCTTGTGGAGACAAAGACTAAAGTGTCATTCATCACACACAAAACTCTTCACTCCAGTTGACGATCTACATAAAGGACAAAATGACACCACAAGAAAAATACAAGGAACAAAACCAGCCAAAAACGAGAAATATCAAAACCCTCGAAAAAGCAAGGTGCTAAATCGGACCTTTGCCTTTGTATGGATCCCGACGCACACCAGGCTCCAACCAGATCTTTAATCTTTCAAAAAAGACTTGAAGACTTAACTCTTCAGATTACATCTCCCAGACTAACTGAACGTATCCTCCCCACTTCTGATCAAACATACCAGTAGTTATTATTGCACATGCCCTGCTGCACAACTGGCTTATATAAGAAAATACTGAGAACAAATAAAGCCTGGGATACTCAAGTAACATCACTGGCTTCAGGGGAACAGTTGATCAATACGGGAGTGCAGAAATTGCTGCACAATATGAATCAAATGGATCCACATGGGAACCAACAAATACTACTGACACCTCCAGACAAACGAGCAGAACTGATGATCAACGGTGTTGAATGTAGACGATAGGTAACAACAGTCCTGCTGAGAAGCAGCAGCTCCATGGCTAATGTCAACAAACTGACACGAATCTAATGGAGCAAAGACACAGAGTGACAATCATGCTCACCTGTCTGGAAGAGGTTCAGTTCCCACTCTAAATAGTCAAACATCTCCACTGTCAACTGGAAGCTAAAAGACAAGTAAAGGTAAGGCAAGGTTAGAGTGAGAGTGAGAAAAGAAGTGCGAGGACTGGTCAATTTGTCTTATAATACAAAACATTTTGCCTGGTGCATTAACGTGTTGTTTGATCCCCTCTCCATTTTGTATTTATCATTTACTGCCTTATTTTCAGCCGGTCTATATTTAACTCGTTTGCTAACTAGTTTATTCATCTTCTTCATCCTGAAGTTATCATAGCCCTGCTCACTTATTTATTTGGTTCTGACAGGGTAAATACTGGCAATTTCTAATGTGTCCACGCGTCTCATCTCCTCTGCCATCCTCATGTTGGTCCTGGCCTGTCTGTTCAGCAGGGTTTCTTCCTCTGTTCAACCGATGCAGACCTGTTGTTCTCCAATCACCCCAATGCTGCTCCCTTCTCAGCTCACCTGCTTCTGTTCCTGTGCTCTTCACACCCCCACTCTGCTACTGAGATTTCTAGCTCCTGATTCTGCAACTGGCATTAGTACTATTCTTTCTTTCTCCCTCCTACCAAAAGCCTTCTAAAATAGAAGCAGACATTTGATTTGAACCAATGAAATATCTTAAGTTATTGTGCTTTTTTCTATTTCCCTGCTTAGTTTGTTTTCTATCTCAACATTAACATGGAACACATGAGCACTAACTTTTCTAGATGTGTCAGATGTGCTAGGTTTCTTCTGTGGTGCGCGCACACACGGACACACACACACACGTGTTCTCCCAGAAGCGCACTCAGAATGACTCACATTCTAAATAGATAGAAGTGCATACACTCAAACAATGACACTCAAAGGTAGAGACACAGTTGCTTCCAAACAAGCAGCCCTGCCCGCAAACATACACGGTCACATTGGATATTTCACCAGTATACTTCAGGGCTTAATCAAGAAAATACCAAAACCAACACTCAGTTATACCATAGAAGAGGTTCTGAAACCTAACAAATGGAAATTCAACACTTGCAGAGGACATGTAGGCTCTGTAAGCGGGGTACTAGGGCAGAAATAACAGAACCTAAATAAATAAAATGCACTGAGACTCAAATATTTTAAACATGTATTACATGCTGGAGCTATGCATTGCATTGTATGTGAATGTAAAATAGATTCACGCATCAAACACGTCCATTACATAAAAAATAGTGCATACAAAGAGGTAAAGATAGGTTTACAAAAGTAGGCTATTTCCGCAAGCTTCAATGTCGCCTAAGTCTTATGTTCAGTACCTACGAATGGCCAAGCCCTTACAATGCTAATGGCCCTGTGAAGTCATATTGTTTGGGCTCCTTTTTCAGGAATCAAGTGTGGAACCTCTACAAACTTTCTCTCCCCCAAATCATATCAACGAGCAGCGGAGTGAGCATGTGGCCCTCACGTCACAGTTTGGGGGTCTGCAGGGGACATTGCGTTTTCCTCCTCCCCACGCCTCATCGAGGAGCATCCATGGTTTTGTCCCATGACTGACTGTTACTTTCTTAAGGTATATTTGATGTATTTGCTTTTCATCCCTTGAGCCCTGCATACTCCTCATGTACCCATGTACGATGATGCTGCACGTTGTTCTAATGGAGTTAAGAGAATTATTTCTACATACAAATGTCACTGATGCGTTCCGCTCTCATTCGCAGCAACAAACCCTCCACTTGTACTTGCATCATGTTTACATCCCTTATGCGCAGTACTTAGATGCCTTCTAGGGCCTGTTTTGTGCTTTACGAACACTAAGAATGTTAATAAATAAACAAAAGGACAAGAATACACAAGAAACTCACAGGAACAGAAGACCAAACTAAGAGGCCCACATTCTCAACCACAAGGTGCAAACACTCATGAAAAAGTGGAATCCTGACACGTGGATATCCACAACCCTAACAAAGACACCCTAATCGACACCGACACAAGCACAAACATCCATACAAAAGCAAGTGAAGCAGCACACAGAGTCACATGCATGCATACCAAAACAAAGATAGCCTTCATGGAGGGAAGTATCAAAGAGAGAGACAAACATACAGGGCCATGCACAAACATACATAAAGATGCACAGAAGGGCAGGCACACACAGATATGAGAAGAATGCATGTTCCTCCTCCCCAGGCAGAAACACTGATTACATGCATTGACTGTGTCCCTTTGTACTTGTGCCTCTGAGCTCATCTTTTTCTTGCCTTAGGAAGGAAAAGATGAGACTGAGATACTGTCACATTTATAAAATAGTTGAGGGTCGTCTTGACCTTGTCATTTCCCAAGGAGCTACCTATACATAAGATGAATGTTTCACCATTAATGTAGAAAGCAAACCCTTATACTTACAAATTGTTGACATCGTTCTCGCCCGCTTCATCCAGCTGCCGGTCACTCATCTGCAGGTTTCCGGGGAACCTTGGGTTCTGAAGAAGAAGGAAAGTCAGTCGAGGCCATACAACAACTACTCTTTCTGCGCAAGCTCTGGAAACCTCCTACTTCAATAGTCTCTTGGGAGGACAGGTTGCAATAAGAGGCCTTAAGCATTCCTCTACAGCACTAAGACTGAGAAGCGGGAGGTCGGGTTTGGAGAAAGTGTCTGAGTTTTTGGGTTGGCCATCTTAAAACTAGAAAATTATGTGTGGTAATAAGCCAATAATGACGTGAACCCGCAGAACTGTGTCTGAAGTTGCATATAACAAAAAATACACGGGCATTATAAGTGAAAATTTTGCTGAATATGTAAAAGTGTCTGTAATATGTCAGCATTAGATCTAAAATTGCACTGCAGGTGTCGATGAAATCTAACTCCCAAAGCTGCAAGAGCTTCTTCTGTATTAACATAGTGCTTCTAAAAGTAAGGATTAACATGCATCAGCAGTGCTGCAAATGAATACGCAGCATGACCTAGAAAGCCTGAAAAAAGCATCCCCAGCATGTCTAAATTACACAATGTGATGCGCCACCTTTATTTCAAGGATCTTACATCAGGAGTCATTACATCGCAGCAATTAGATCAGAAGTCAATATTTCGCAGGTAAGTTAACTTAACAAGGTTTTAATGCATCGAATATTATATATATATATATATATATATATATTCCAATCGAAAAAACACCCACAATTGGGGAACCTCACACAGCGTGTTTCAATAATTTATTCCGCCAGGCAGTACCGTGATGCAAGCTTGTGGATAAAGCAAGTTCAGCCATGGAAATCCCAACATGTTTCTGGCGTCCTTCCGCCCTTGATCACGGGAATGGCATACTGGGAGGGGCAGCGAACAGGTGGCTTGTTAAAGGTGTACTTAGTCCCGCCTCATGAGCGTATCAGCGCATTGCCCTCTGGTCTCGGTAGTCTTTGTTTAATAAATCCTTACGTGGATGCCGCTGCTATATATATACACATATACATATACATATATATACACATATATATATATATATATATATAGCCAAATATGCTACAAAGGTAACAGTTAAGAACTTAAAACAACACTAATAATGTTTAATAATGTTTAATATTAAAATTATATTAAAACTACTTTAATTCTAGTTAGGCCAGAGTTTTCAAAGGAAGAACTTTTTTGGATCGCTAATAACTTTGGGGCCTTTGACAAACCTTCATAAATCTTGAAAAAAAAAGTTCATCCACCTTTAGCTGTAAAGTTTCACTGTGAAAAAGACTCAGTTGGGAGTTGAAACGCGCTGGTTTTTTGCTAAATTATAAATAAATGCACACTTTGAAACTACCACGGGTGAGCACGACTTTGCTATGAGTGACAGCTAATTGAAAAAATATATACACACACACACATTATATATATATATATATATATATATATATATATAACCTATATATATATATATATATAAATATATACATTCCCTGAAAGCAACAAAGGTTAAAGTGACGCCATAATTTGGTGTTGATATAAGGTAAAAACGAATGTTTAAAAAACAATTGTCTCAAATTCATAAGTTATAATTTACTGAACTAACTTGTGCCACTGTCATGCACTGCACAGGAACCCACATGTGCATCACTCATGATGTTCAATTAATGCTCACTTCTCAAATCACATCATTGATAACATTACTGATGACATCATGCAATCGTTGTGACACCGTCCTATAGGGTTTATGGGCTTGAAGTAATTCAACACATTACACCTGTGGACAATTTTCTATTCACCTTATTCCCCTCTTAAATACTTCACATGACCTACAATTTTAAGTCAGTAGGCTTACAGGTATAGATTTGCAACTTTAAAGACACCTTTTGTCAGGCCCCTTGGATACTGCTTCGTAGTTTGGTAAAATATGGTAGACGCATTCCCACGATGGGCATTATGGCATACAACCTTAGATCCATGCTTACAAGACCAGTCTAAGATAAACCACCCTTAACTTGGACATCCTAACATTTTACATTATTCAATAATATGCAATACCTCAAATTCTTTAGTGAAGTTCCAGAAATAAACTTGCACAACTTATAGACTTTGTCTGGATTACAGCTTTTTAACATGGCCATGTGTCCAGACATCCACTGTTGGTTATGTTTAATGTATTAAAACACAAAGAGATGATGGACGGAGCGCTGAAACTTTTCAGAAACCCACCCACAGTCCCAGATCTGGTTGAATTCATCATCGTGACTGGGGGTGAGTGTCTGAAAAGTTCAGCGCTCCGTCCATCACCTCCTTCTGTTTGCTTTGCTCGCTGTAAGTTGGCAGAGTATGCCCAGACGTGGGTCCCTTGCTCACTTTGCCACTGGATTCAAGCTAGCCAGGCTGATGAGGGGTTTTACCCCGAAACCGGTCCCAGGATGCTTGTTTCCAGTCCAGGGAAGACCTGGCTTGGCAGCTCGGGCTGGAATATTCCCATGTGGCACAGGGTCAAGACTGATTTGTATATGGCTGGGTCTGAACTGGGGTGGTGCAGTGAGCTAAAGAACGATGATGGATTCAACCCAGATCTGTGACTTGGGGTGAGTGTCTGAAAAGTTTCAGCACTCCGTCCATCACCTCCTTCTGTTTGCTTTGTTCGCTGTAAGTTGGCAGGGTATGCACAGATGTGGGTCCCTTGCTCACTTTGCCACTGGATTCAAGCTAGCCTGGCTGATGAGGGGTGTTACCCCGAAACAGGTCCCAGGATGCTGGTTTCCAGTCCAGGGAAGACCTGGCTTGGCAGTTCGGGCTGGACTGTTGTCATGAGGCACAGAGTCAAGACTGATTTGCATATGGCTGGGTCTGAACTGGGGTGGCACAGTGAGCTAAAGAATAATGATGGATTCAACCCAGATCTGTGACTGGGGTGAGTGTTTGAAACGTTTCAGCGCTCCGTCCATCAACTCCTTGTGATTGCTATGGTTAATGTATTGTCAACAGCAGCTTTGGCTTTCTTTTTTACAGATTTTTTAGAACAGGCTTTGGCTCTACGCCACAACCTACTTTCAAACATACCACTACAACCCACATCGAGTGTGCTCACCCTTTACCTTGTAGTTTTCCTCCACCCAAATTTTAGGGATTTGTAAACTTTGAACCATATAATTTTTAAAATGCACAATTATACTAGTCTGCAGGGCTTAAGCTATTTCATGCTATCAGCCATCAACCCACACTTGTGCACTGTGTATATGACTATGGTTTATCACTCCTGAGATAAATTTTACGAATGTAAAGGTACGCCTGATGTATTTACCTTAATTAAATGTACCCCAGGTGTAAAAAACACAAAATAAAGACCGGTAATCTACAATTTAATTACATTTCACATATTGCACTTCATCTTTTCTTACATTTTTAGCCACAGGGAGAATAAGTGATTTGTAACACCACAGGTGCAAGGGTCAGTCTGAAAGTTAACCTATTTAGGTACCCTAATTCTTCTGCCGGTATCCAGGAAGATTTGGATAGGCCACCTCACCCACTGATTGCTGCAGGATGCTTCATCACAAGAAATCAGAATGTGATTACGGACTCAAAATGACGCTGAGGTGAATCATGAGGCAATAAATGGGGGCAGCTCCAAAAATCAGAGGTAGAAATTTGGAAAGGGGCAAGAAGTCCTTGATGGGGAGCAAGGAATCCGAGAAGACCAGGGTTGAAAGTGGACAGAGATAAAGCTAAAGTTATCAAGGAGTGTGTTAAGGAACCTGTGGGTGTTGGTCAGGAATCTGGGCATTGAGGAGAGCAAAGGAGAAGAGAAAGGAACAGGTTTGATTAAGCGTCAGCTTGAAAAGGGTGGGGTAAGGAATTTAGGAAAGGAGGAAGTAATCTCGAAGGTGGAGATTCAAGAAATCCTGAATACAGATGGGCACAAGGAATCCACAAAGGTGAACAAGGAATCTGGGGAGGAGGAAGAGTAAGGAACTAAAAAAGGGCAAGGGTAAGGACTCTGGGATAGGGAGGGTGAGAAGTCTGGAAAGAGGGTTACAAAAAGCAGGAATAGATGTGGGGTGGAAGCAGGAATCCAGTGCAAGCACACTGGAATCCAGAAGAGTGGGTAAAGAATCAAAACATGGGGCAAGTGATCCAGAAAGGTTGTTTAGAAGTCTGGAAGCGCAAAAGAAATTGATAAGGACTATCAATAAGGGATCTTGACATGGAGGTAGAATCAGAAGAGGGGGGGAAGACAAGGAGAAGTAAGAAATTAGGAAGAAGCACCACATTACCAACAAATAAGGAACCTTGAAAACAGGTAGGATTTTAAGAAATGTACAAGGAAAGTGGACATGGAAATAGGAACAAGAGTAAGAATGAGAATTTTTTAAAATAATCTAGAACAAGGGTGAATAAGTAATACAGGAGAGATCAGGTAAGCACTCAGAACAAGTGCAGTGTGTGCATGATCTAGCTAGGAATCTCCAGAAAAGAGGCTAAGGAAACCAAGAAAAAATAAGAGAATCCAGGAGGAAAGTCATCTGGAAAAGGGTAAAGGACTAGGGAAGGCAGAGAAGGAATAATAAATGGGGAAAGGAACCAGAAACACAGGCTATCATTCTGGGACTGGTAAAGACACCAGCAAAAGAAATTAGAAAATGAAAAAGGAATCAGAAAGGCATGCATGAAATCAGAAAAAGTCAAAGAATCAGTAAGAGGGTAAGATGCAAGGTGAGATATTAAAAAGGGGCTCTAATAGAAGCAGGAAGGCAGCTACAAAAAAATAAGGAAGAAGATAAGGAATCTGGAAGGTGCCTATGTTGTTTAATGACCCAGAATGGAAAGGGAAAAAAATCACAAAGGGGAAACAAAGAATAAAAAGTATAAGGAATCCAGGGGTTCAAGGAGGAAGTAGTATGGTACTGGAAAGCAGATAAGAAATTACAAAGGGGTTCTTACTTTGGTATGGAATTCCATTTTTGTTCTTAGTAGTTTCAGGTAGATGCTGCACAGCTGCCCGTATCCCTCACTCAAGTGGCCCTACCAGAAAAAGAAAAAGAGGACAGAATGAAACAAAATCAAAAGAAACATTTTATCCGTCTCAGGCAATCTTATGTTAACCCTCTGATCACCCACCCTCTAAAGAGACGACAGCTACACCAAGGTGATCGCCTTTACGCATTGTGTTTTCTCTACTAACACAAGCCAGGGACATTAATTGAATCACATACGCAACATCAAGACACGTAAGAGGTATGTTCATTGGGGGGGTAGTGGTATAGTGTGGAGGCAATTTGTGGCTCTGCCAAGAGTACTAGTTTATGGACTAGATGCTCATTAAAACAGGTGGCGGATCGAAATATGATTAGTCTGATTTGCCAAACAGGAGCTTGTCCATATGTGGTGTGTTGTGGTAGCAAAAAGAGCTTTACGGAGCACACACCTAATAGAAATAAGTGTCTCTTTGGCAAGTGTCTTCTTGGCATTTGGAGAACTCGAGGCTAGGCCTGGGTGGAGTTCCGTACTGGAAAGTGAAAAAAAAACTCTGCAGAGTTCCACAAGTGGCAGAGTGCAGCGCGAACTGCTGTTCGCGCTGATCTTCCTGCCGCTCAAGTAGAAATTCTACCCCGGCGGCAGCTCACGCTCGCCAACTCACCGATGGCGAGCAAGAACAGGGGAAAAAACTCTACTGCACTACGCAGAGCAGAGTTTTCTGCACTCCGCGAAGCGCAGAAAACTCTGCATACTCCGCGAACGGAGCGGAGTTCACCGCCCAGGCCTTAATCGAGGCTATTATTGTGAAATTGAAGTATGCATAATAGTGGGTGTGCAGCATCAGTACAAAATGGTTAAAACAATGACTGACAAAAACAGTAAAATATGGTGAGGTAATGTACAATTGGAATTTAAGTGGGGTTTCCAGGTGCTACAATAGTTGAAAAAGTGTCAGATTAAATGAAACTGGTTTTCTAGATTTGCCATCTGGTGGCATTAATCTTGTTAATCAGGAGTGCATCACGATAGCCATTCAGCTCACGGTTCTTCTGACATTATCATGATGTGAATGACTGTATTTCACCAATTCTACAACAGTTTTTATTATTTGTTTGCTAAGTATCTGAAAGTGCTATTAAAGAGCTTAAACACAATGTTGAAACTACAGAATTTTTAAATAAGCAAATATATCTATATGCAGTGTACAAAAATGGGGAACTCCAAGTAGTATTGCTGCTTCGATGCTGGGAAAAGGCAACAATGCATGGAAAAGGGTGCAAATAAGTGGTGAGAGCCACAGCAGGACTTAAGAAAGTCACTGCAGTTTGTTTGCACCTTTGCAATCCACAATCCACAAATCAACATGCTCATCTTTGCTATTTCTGATAAGTGTATTTTACACTTGAACAAAGGGACGAGTGAACAAAATGAATGTTTCCGCAACTATCTGTACACAAACATCAAGAATGGATCTTTAACCTCTACCCTTGTTAGTGAATGGCCAGACGCAGAAGCAATCTGTAAGTACTGAGAGCAGGAAAGCAATACTCTGTCAAAAGACTTAAGTGATGTTAACGCCTTTCTCTCGCTCTTGAAGGCGTCATGCTCCAATCAATAAGGGATAGTGAACTAAGGGTGAAAGTGTCCTGCTCCAGTCAAGAAAGGATAGTGAACTAAGGGTGAAAGTGTCCTGCTCCAATCAATAAGGGATAGTGAACTAGAGGTGAAGGTGTCATGATCCAGTCAAGAAGGGATAGTGAACTAGAGGTGATACTCTCATTGGCTACACAATAAACACACTAAGTTGAAGTAAGGGTAAGGCTGGTCTACCCACAAGGAGGACCAAAAAGGTGATCCACTTTAGGCGTGAGCCCAAACTATCATGTCTAGCTAAAGGAGGGGTATGAGTTTCTACCTATAACTCGTAAGCGCGGTTTGCTCCCAGGCAGATGGTCATATGCAACACATGGACAGCGATCAATGGGGTTTCAAGAGCACTAAGACGAGGCTTTCATTCCTCTTCAAAAGAGGCTGGTAGGCGTTTCAAATCGACAAAGTCTTGAACCAAATTGAACAGTCCCCATATCAATCATTTTGCCCACGTAGCGGTCACACTGCTAACACCAGATATCAAACTCCTTAGAGACCGTTTTCACAAATCAAGTTTTAAGGTATCAGACCCAACCTTTCAAATAATATGGGTGGTATGTAGAATATAGTGAAGTATTCAGGGGAGTACTTACACGCCAGGATCTATCCCAAATGTGGGCTTGTTCTTAGACCACAATACAATTTGGAAATGATTAAATTACTACAGTAACAGGTTTTAAATGCAATAACCAATTGCACTGCAAAGCAAGAGTTGCAATGTTACAACAGACCCGGCACTTCTAGATCTTGTATAAAGGTAATAGGTCTCAAAAGAGTAATATGCATATTCCCTAATGACAACACCATCTCCTTCTGTTTTAGTTGCACATCGATGGGACAGATCTCACTATGGATGCAGTTGGACATTTCTCCGAGATGATCCTGAGGCTGACAAAAATTAGCAAAGAGGTACAGACTTAGTTAATGCTACTCAATACAGAACAAGGCATGAACATGTCTCAGGCGGCGTAATTACCGCATGTTGTGGCAGAGTATCATTAATTCAAACCAGGAAAGATGAGTTTCCACACAAGCAATCAGATGGTAGTGTTTAACAGATATCCACTGCAGCTCAGGAGCCTATGGGGGAACACTGGTGGCAATCCGACAACTGAATGAAATTCAACAACCAGAGGAGCAGGCCAGAGATCTGTGTCTAGATGCATGTGTAATCGCTGCAGCAGTCAGGCTACACATGTAGGTCTGAAGCCATGTTTTCCATGCTAGCCTAGTGGCCGGCACAGTATGTGTTGCAGTCTACGGGTCACATTTAACCTCTGTGTCGTTAGTCTATATCCTGCATCATATCGAACTCTAGATCTAACTTGTTAGAGCTCCTGAAGTAAATTGGTTGCAAACCTATTACCTGAATGTAAACCTATGGAGAGTGGGTAACATCAGGATTGGACAATCAGTGCTGAAAACTGGGTTAGGAATAACTGACATGTATAAACAACTCAACGCCTTATTCTGAGTTGCACATGCGGGTTATCTTAAATTTCTATGCACATTCTCATAGATACTCTAAAGGAAGATGATAAATATGAAACCACAAATGCTTGTTTTGAATAAAGAAACGTGAAGAATCCCAATTGATCACTTATTAAGTAAATACCAGTTTACATGAAGGAACAAACAAAACAAAATGAAAAGAAAAGATGTCCGGTTTGGGAGTGTGCTAAAATGTTGTGGAATGATTGCAAGCACTACATAAAAGTGAATAACACAAAATAACACACTATGCCTCGATGAGGCTTATAAAAAGTGCAATAAGAAGCAAGATTGATTAATCAAAGTTCCATAGTACTTGAAACAGCCATAAACATTGATGCAAAGCTCCTCCTTTCGCTGGCAACCGGTTATATCTTCAGTGCTAAACAAGTCTTTTTTAATATGACATAATATTGTAAAGGAGAATGAAATCAATGGAAACATTTGGTGAGGCACTGGGGAGATAGAACGGTTACATGAGGGAATCAACCACAAAATAAAAGAACTCTCTAATAGAGAGGGTTCGGGAACAGCAAGCCACACTACTACATTAGCGGCCCGTCCCCTGCCAAAGTGGCGGGCCGGGCCGGAGGAGGGAGGTGGGGAGGTGGCATAAGGGGGGAGGTTGGATAAGGGGTGAGGTATGGAGGGGTGGAGGGCTCAGGGACAAAAAAAATGTTACCTGAACATCACCGCCGGCTGCATCGCACTCCTCCAGGTTTCCTCTTCTGGGCACAGGCTCCCAGACTGCACTGCGGCCAATCATGACGCTGAATGAAAGCAGCATTGGGATTGGCCTGAGCGCTGGTAACTTGCGCTCCCAGGCAGACTAGGAGCCTGTGCCTGCTTTCTCTAGCCCCAGCAACG
Organism: Calotriton arnoldi; assembly: GCA_963921515.1. Lineage (NCBI taxonomy): Eukaryota > Metazoa > Chordata > Amphibia > Caudata > Salamandridae > Calotriton > Calotriton arnoldi. Next base: position 1,560,152 of record CAWUFW010001879.1, on the reverse strand, counting down.
CAGCTGGGGCTGGAGAGAGCTTCACTGCACATGAGGGTTTGGTGGGCCCACCACTCCCCCACCAGCAGTGCCATCCACTGGACCCACCCCCAAGACTCCTCAGAGTCCTGGGGTCGGGTCCAGGGGATTAAAATAAAACGATAATAAAACTGGTTTAAAACCTGTTTATTTGCTGGTGGTGGCAGGGGGTGGGATGCTCCTCCGCTCTAATGGAGCGGCCGCCGCTGCACTACTACAAGAGTAGTGATATTTCTGGGACCTTCCATACTACCAGCCTTTCTCCCAGTATTCTTTCTTTCTCTGCCAGAGAAGATGCTGGAGGTCTTCTAAATGGGGGCTCAGGACATGCTGTGGCTCGTGGAGGAACTCACCCACATTCTGCTCATGTCACCCAATTCATTCTTATAGCGCAACGAGTCCTTAAGCACCTGCAAAGGGAAAGAAAAGAAAAACATTAGATTCTGGTGAAAGGAAAAGCGCTTCTAGCAAATAGAGTCATGAAACGGTATAGTATAGTATTTGAGACAGCATAGCAAGAGAAGGGAAGAGGACAAACTCAAGCTGCGAAGATTCAGCACAGGGGTTAACGAGATCACCAGGCACTAAGCTAGCAGAGATAGATCAATTGAGTAGCAGGAAAAATGGTAGAGGTTAATCTAGGTTCCCTAAGGGGGAATAATTCCAAAGGGGATACATTCATCACGTTGGTCAGCAAGAAGTGACCATTGCATTCAAAGCATTAAGGGGACTAGGCAAACTCCCTGCACACGAGTAGGCTGGAGGATAAAATGAACTCATGGACTGAAGTGGTGGTATTGGATGAAAAGATAGGGCAGAGGGCATTAGGAATAGAGCATGAGATGACAAAACAGAAAGCAGGCATTGAAAGAGACAATAGAAAAACAGTAAGGGAAAGAGAGAGAGAGAGCCATCAATGGGTGGGTTTAGGAAGCTGTCAGAAGATGGCAGCGTGTTAAAGACCATCAGACACTCAGACAGAGCAATGAATGCTGGGAAAAAATGGTTAATGAGTAAACCAAAGCTGAGCAGAAGACGTTGTGGCTCAGAAAATCACAGGTTGACAAAGAGGGTGCGGCAGGAGCATCAGCACAACCTCTGGGAGGAAGAGACCCTAGGCAACAGAAAAGTGCTTACGTAGGGATGGCCATCACGTAACAGCTTGTGGAAGACGTGGCAGAATTTCCAGCACAGGACAGCGTTGCTGGACAAGGGAAGCCTGTTGACAACAATCCAGAATGTATGTGCTCCCTTCTCGTGGTGCGTTCCCAGGATGCATGGTGAAGCTGGAGTCAAGGAAAACCGAGAAAAAGAAACAGAAAGGCCCTAGCACTCCTGCCAGAGGGAACCTGTCGACTCCCTCGGAGTGTTCAGAAATTATACACTGGAATCTCCCTCTAGGAGAATCTCAATAGGCATATTGAGCTGGGTGAGCCCAGAGGCAGAGGCTAATTTAAATCCATAGATGCGAAACCTCTAAAAAATATTATGTGCAAAAAAATAATACATTAAAAAAAAAAGATTATTGCTGTAGCCTAGATTAGAGGAAACGTACAACCTGCCCAGAGCACAGCATGCTTCAATGCCAACCCAAGCCTACTTTCTCGAGGAAGGCCTACATTTTCAAAAGGACTTTATGTACCCTGCACCGGAAAGGCTGACACTGTAGGCACTTCTGCTTCTTTCCCAGAGCACTCTCTCTCTTCTTTATAACTGCTTCAGAACACTCTGTAGCAGAGTCCAAGCCGTGCCTGATTAAGGAAACCACAAATACTAACAACAAATAAACTACATTTGAAAAGCTACAGAATCTGACCTATTTCCGCCCTCAATTGGAAATTGGACTAGTCACAGAACCTTTGACACCGGCCCCTCTTTGCAGGCTGAAGTGTGCAGGAAGGCCAGCATCCACACAATAAAGCACCAGCTCATAGCGCTTTGAAGCAATGTCAGAAATGTTGTATACAACTATAAATGTGCACCAGTTGTATCTGCGCTCTTTTTAACAAAGATGCAAACTTTTTGAGAAGCCACATCAGTGTCGATGCTACATCTGCGTGTAAATTTTCAATTTTGTCCCTCGAGTATGTGCATGGTGGACCCATTCCTTTCAATAGAGGCTTTTTGGGCTGGAGAGGAGCTGTGTACAACACACATACTAAAACATACAAGAGTTTAAAAGTATGACTTGTAAGCAAAATGGGTGCCTCACACAAAGATACAAACAGTTGCTAGCTCTGGACTTAAAACTGGATGTTGATTAGGGCTTCTGAAGAAATGTATCCAATGACCTTCCTCTAAGTGAAGCACAATTTATGAGGAGGTTTAGCTGGAATAAGGACATTGTCATCATGCTTCATGGAGATTGTTTTTAGTGGACGACTCAACAATTCTGCAATGATCCAACTGTCCCGTTTGTTCTCTAAAATCATCAAAACCTACAATAACACTGAAAAATACTGAAGCCAAAGTGGAAAACAGCAGCAACTAAGACTGGCAAGAACCAAACAGCTGCCATTTCCACACTCGCCCACTAACAAGGAGAATTTAAAAACAGATTTGAGTGTTCAATACCCAATTACATCCTATCTACCAAAATCCTTAAAAAGTACACAAACATCTTAGCCCTAAACTTAACTTATCCCATAAATAGGTCCTTCAAAATGGAAAGTCCTCAAAAGAGCTGCCATATCACCCATGTTTAAGGATGTTACTCTTTTCTCAAGTTTCACACAACAATTATAGCCCAGTCAATCAACTCCATACTCTTGACAGGATCCTTGAGAAAACTTCTGTTGCTCATCTTGACAATCACAGCCTCTTTGCTTATTTGGTTATAGTTTTTTACGTTCCACCCATGGCAAGGGACAGACCCCAACTGTCTCAAAAATACAAGATGACCACCTTGAAGCAGCTTATGAAGGCATCTAATAATCCTACACCCAAGCACGGTCAACAGTACCATGCCTCAGGAGATTCTGCACGGTGCACAATGGTAGCAGGGGACACAAACTCCTTCTTCATCTGTTCCACTTCCTTCCACTCTGGACTATTTCCATGATTTAGATTTGCTCTCATTCTCTCAAACCCTCTAAGGTCTTGTAAGGAGCCCAGCAAGATAATCTCCTGACACAAACTATTCTTCATTCATCTCCCTTCCTCAAGACGCTTGTATGGGACTATGTCCTCCTCTATTACTACAGCACAAACAGCACTTTACTCCACCTACACATCACCAACAAGTAAAACCCGCCCCTAGAAGCATACTTATTTCCTAATTAATCATAGATGTCTAGGCATTTCCTAAAACAAAACAGAAGCAAACCTGTTGGAGTTTCTCGCTACCAAATGCACCACTAATATCTCAGTGCTTCAGCTCGCCATGGATTAATCAACTCAACTCCACTAGTAAAGGTAAAAAGGCTGGCAGTCAGCTTCTACTCATCACTCTCGATACCAAAGAAGATAAAAGGTCACTGATGCCTACTCTACTGCATGTTTCCTATCCCCTTTTCTCTCAAGTTTCTCTTAGTTAAAGCATGTACACTCAATAGATCTTAGCTTTTTCAAACAGTTAAGCTCCTTTACCCAAGAGGTCCCAAACTTTGCAGCAAAACTGCCAGGTGCAAAGAAAATATGGCACAACATCACCATGACCCTAGAAGCACAGTCAACACGTCATTCAACACTTGAAACACCTTCAGGATCCTCAGTTTCAATCACAAACAGATTAAACACCTAAACACCAAACACAACTTTACAACCCAAAACATAGCCAACAAAATTAACTCCAGATCCGACAAACACCCTTGAGTATGAAAGGAGGTGTGAGGGGCTAAACTTTAAAACACGCTCCCTTGGAGCATCCGCACCAATGGCAACCATTTTGCCCTTCAAATATACCAAAGTAATTTTCTGAATCCTCTAGACACTCATTCCTTCCCGAAAGCGTCAACTATTTTTATATAGCACAAGTATAATCTTGAGAAGGCTTCAGGGAGCTTTCAAGGGGATGGGTTTATAGGGAGCAAATGGTGCCATGATCAGCTGTTAGAATGAATACAAGAAAGTAAGAGTTTTCTGGAGGCTAGGTTATCAACCGAGGTGCAGGACAACAGTTTGTCAGAATAGACTGATATCCAGAGACCTCATGGTCTTTAGAAAACAGTCTTCCATGTGGAGGAGTGGTGGAAGTGAGATACAGAAGAGGGCAGCGGATTCACTTCATGTTACTCAGTCAATGACAAGTCTACAGTTCCAGCAACGTCACAAAATAAACTGGGGGTGAATGGTTGACAATGTTCAGCATTCTGTCCATCATCTTTTTGTGTTGCTATAGGTGCCCTACGTGGGAAGGGTATGCCCAGATGTGTGTCCTGTGATCACTATGCCACTGGATGCCAGCTAGCCTGGCTGATACCCCGAAACTGGTCCCAAGATGCTTGTTTTGCGGTCCAGGGAGGACCTCGCCTGGCAGTTCGGGCTAGTTTGTTTCCATAGGGAGCAGGGTTAAGACTGATGTGCATATGGCTGGGTCCAAACTGGGGTGGCATGGTGAGCAACAAAACGATGGATTTAACCCAGATCTGTGAATGGGGGTGAATGTTTGACAATGTTCAGCATTCCATCCATCATCTTTTTGTGTTGTTAAAGTCTACAGTTCTGCCAGCAGATGTCACTGTCTGAGGACACGTTGTTGTCTGGCACAAGCTTTTAAACATGGGAGATGAAGGGTTGCATCACTTGACTAGTGCTCCTGACTTTCTTGGCTTTTTTGTGCACAACAGTTCCTGACTGTCCTGAAATAGACCGAATCCTGATAATATTGAGCTAATTCACATGCAGTGCTCCTAAAAAAACATCCACAGCTTGAACTCCAGAGTTTTTTGGGATACTTCATAAGCTACTACTACAGAGTATCATAGTCACAGTTATTCCAGCACAGCTTGGTAACTGCAAATCTTGCAATATTACATGAACAGGTATTCCTCTGTTCCCTAACTTAAGGTCTATTTCGATACGCCCAGTGTGAATGCTCCGGACTGATTCCTGTGACCATGTTGCCTACTGCCTTGTGCAGTTCTGCTGCAGAGTGCTCAGTCACTGGAGTATAATGGTGCTGTTGAAGAGGAGCATACCAGCTGCAGCACAAGGGGAAACTTAAGCACACATACAAAATGACCATGTTTTAGAGCCTAGAGAGCGAGAGTCCCAGCACTTGACCATAGCTACTGTAAAAACCCTACTTCTCTTACTGACACATACTGGCTTACAAATAGCTCAGTTAACTGAGCAAAGAGATCTACCAGGAGAATAGCAGCCCCAAAATTGGCAAAGTTTTGATAGATAACACTGAAGTGGTGATCATGGCTTTACAAATGACTGCTGCAGATGGTTAGCTAGTGGAGCACTGACAAAATGTTGCTCAGCAGCCCATATCTTCTATTGTTTAGCACTTCCTCAGTCTATTAGAGTCTGTACTTATTCTATTACTTTACCCGATTACTCTAACTAGAGAGTACCGCAGTGGTGAACTTCAATGTAGTACAATGGACCTTCAGACCCGAGCAACCTCCCTATTTTCAAACTAAGTGCAAAGGTTAATGCAGGACATTTGCTTGACTAAAGCTTTCTGTTAAATAATTGATTCCAGCAAACAAAACAGTTCGTTTTTTTTTAGCTGTGTAAGAGCAGACCTAGTATGCAGGAACCCTTTCTGAGTGACAGCTCAGGTTGGCATGCACACGTAATGAATAAAAGTCCCCAAGCGCAGACTTCATGCGTCTACCATGCAACTGACCAGATATTAGAGATTATTGGTCAGACATAACAAGGGAACTAGCAAAGCAGGTTGGCTTTGAAGTTAGGCTATCCGTGCGAGAAGAGCTGCTGGATTAGAGAAGGGTTGTCCCGAAGTCATGAAGGAATACCATGGCCTTGTTCGTCTTACTGGCCAAGAGAACAGTGGCATCAAGTTAGGCCAGGAGACCGGGGCTGAAGGTTTAGGACCGGATCAAGAACCATACCCTCTGCAATGATAAGTCTGAGACGCACGTGTCCCTGCTTCCCGCACCTCCATGCCTATAGACACGTGGGGCCGTTAAGGACACACACACTCGGCCAAGAAGTGTCTCTATGGAAGGACATCAATTACCATCGTCATTGTTTTATTCTCTGGGATATTAGAAATGGCGGTCAGTATGCTTATAGTCATGAAGTATGTTACACAATGTGCTTATGCCAAACACCAGTCTGCTTCATATATGAACATGACTTTATGCAAAATGATTCTGTGAAACATCGTTCAGATCTGTAATTGCCATAGATGTATTATTATATATGTCAAAGAAATGTTAATTAAATATGATAACGATAAAAACTATCGTTTTCTATGAGAGCAAGGGAGGTGGTCCTACCAGATTAACTATCCTGTCCTAAATGAGATATCTTGCACGTGACAATTTTGTAAGAGTTTTTTTTGTGGGTAAAAAGAGAAGTAGGAAGCACTGTTTTAATGTTTTTACACTGATGGGCACCACGGAATTTGTTGGGTCCGGAAGAGAGCCCAGATGTGTATTAACTTCAGACAATCTGTCTTATGGGGCAGCCACCAGGCAGGGCAGTTCCTATCTTTTGGACAGAGGACCCATGGAGGTGGACTGCACTCAGGAGCTTGAAGGTAAGTGTTATTTTCGGACATAATACTATCCAGCACAAGGCCAATGCAGCTAGATGGCCTTTCCCAGAGAGGTGCGGTTTAGACTGGTATGAAGTGGGTATCATGGTTGCTTAGAACTTGTGTCTGACGTCATGATGACAGTTCTATTGGAAAATTAATCTTATTCCTGTTTTCATGTAGTTTGGCATTTTTTCAGGTCTGAAAGTCCACTTTAGAGCTTGGAAAAGCTGCGCTGCCCGTCTTCTCTATTTTTTCTAGCTAACAGTGTACAAGTTTTCCCCCAGTGATGGCGGCAATCATACAAACCCGCTAGAGGTGCCGGGGGTTGGTCACAGGGCACCAGGAGCCCTTATATAGTTCTAGGGTGCCATCTCACCCTGGCGTATGGCAGGACTGGGGTATGGGAGACGCCCCCTCTCTGGCCCTTAGGCAAGACTATGAAAGAAACCCCACACGTGCATGGTCTGGTAGGGAGGCTGTGATTACCCCCCCCCCCTGCTTCAGGCCACGGGAGGGGACTCAGAGAAAATCTTTCTTTTTTGCGTATCATATTTCTCCCTAAGTTCGCAAACATTGAGTGGAAAATAGTTGAGTGTCCAGTCTGCGTATTCGAAGTGTTGTGCGCGCGCACTGGAGGTCTATTGTCCAGGCATGCCCACTTAAGAATCTGAAAACTTATCTCCATAGGTTTGCATGAGCACTGGACATTCACATTTTGCCTTATATCTCCAAAATGTCTCAACAGTTCTCACTAAAACACGAAATGGCAAGAAATAACCGCAAAGCTGCTGTATCAAACATTTGGTAACCATCCATTCAGCAGTTTTGGAGCTAGATGTGGAGAGAAGTCACCTATGGGAAATCTGATTTTAAAGAGGAGTTTAAACTAATCGTTGCCCTAACCTGCGAGTCGTTCGACCGATCAGCACCAAAGTAAGTTGGCATGCCCTCAGATGTCACCTTACACACTGGTTTCTTTAAGCTTGGTGCCGATTGGTCGGGGAGGGGGGGAGCAGAGAGAGGTGGCAAAGTTATTAAGGAGACAAACACATGGTTTCCAACAAGCGTAAGTGTCTACCTTAATGATAAAGGAGAGAGACAGCCTCTGTAATATGTAAGTGCACACGCACACAAACACACACAGTTCCTTAATGAAAATAATACCTCAGAGGAAAAATTATTGGTTTTCGATAGATAACTTTCAATAAATAATAAGCATTGTCAAAGCCAATAGGTCTCACACTGTTGACCTATTCGCTTTGCCAATGGTTTTTGCTGATGTTGTGCAGCATCGGCAAAAAAGTAATAATAATAAACTGGAAAAAGCACATAGGGAATGATGCAGATGGAATTTTCTTTATTTACTGCTCCAAGATGTCAGATGCCACTTGGACTGATAACTTAAAAAGTGCACTTTCTAAATGCAGATCGGCCCAGCAGCTTCTGGGGCGCAAAAAATAATAATTAAAGGACAGTGAGGAAGGAAGGAAGGGGAGGGAGTCCTGTGGGGGCAGGGTCATCTTAAGGGTTTTGGTGGCCCCGGGCCAAACGTATTTTAGGAGCCCCTGTTCGGAACTGCTTTGAATTTATGATCCATTTTCAGCTCTTTCATGCCCTCTTTGGCCAGGTCACTGACAGTTCACAGGCACACTCGTCCAAACTCTAAATGTGTTTTCATCTAATATTCAGGGATAGTGATGTTTTCAATATTGTAACACAGCAGCAGCTCACTAATATTACTGCAATTAATCTCTGTCTCACCCTCCCATTACGCAAACGTGAGGTCCTGTTTTGATCTAAAAGAAACTTTTTTAATGGATGTTCCATGAACCACAAACACAACATTTTTCTGCAAAACGTCTAACAGGCTCTCACACATAACCCACATTACAAATAATGGAAAGGAAAACGGTATTGAAAACAATCAGTTTAAGAATTATTCAAGGTCACCAGGCAAGACTCTCTGTAGAACAGAGGTGGCTCTATCAGGGAGCCCCCTGATAGGCAGGGGCCCTGGGCCAGAGCCCTCTTTGCCCATGCCTTAAAACGTCTCCGTGTGGGGGCAAGCAACAGACAGTGTGTGGGGGGCGAGGGAGCAATAGAGACGGCAAAATTGTTTTTTTTCTTCAAACCAGCAGCAAATGGCAGCTGCTCGACTCTCCAGAAAAATTATTATTTTTTTTTTATTAAATACCAAGAGAGATAAGAACGCAACGGAGGAACAGATGTGGTCGGGGGTATGAAGGGGAAGGAAAGTGGGGGAAAGCAGGTATTTGAGGGCTGGGGGAAGCAGCACAAATGAGAGATCAAGAAGACACATGCACTTTCACGAGTGCTTAATTAAATAAGAAAGAAACGAGCATTGGCAGAACCAACAGGTCTCGTCTTTTGGCTGTCAATGCAGACCTACTGGTTTTGCGATTGCTTTCCGCCAATACTGTTCAGCTCCGGCAAAAAAACGTATAAGAGCTTTGATGTGCACGTGTGTACATGTCATTATGAACTGGGGACATGGAAGAGGGAGCAACACAGGGTGGGCAGTGGCATAGGAGCGAATACAGCACACAAGGGAGAAAGCAGGAAGAAAGGACGTGTTCCCCCATAGAGTGGTGGGGTCACAAGAGGGAACAGAGTGGTGACATAACCTGAAGGACCTTAGAGGAAAATGATGTTGTCATTCTAATGACTTCTCAGCAGTAATGGCACATGGAGGAACTGACAGAGGTGATGTCACATGGATGATCTGACATCAGTGACATTACACAAGGAAACTGGCATCAGAGATGTGCAGCAACGCACAAGGGAATATCGATGTCACCTGAGAAAACCAAATATAAATGCTGATGTCATCAGAGGCAACTAGAAAATTACTGATACCAGGTATGGAAGCTGACAGCGATGCCACATCAGGACACTTGTGGAAATAATGCCACAAATGGAAACTGAAAGAGCCGAAACTACATGGGGAAGTTGACCTCAGTGATATTCATGAGGAGTGATCTCTTGATGTCACACGAGGCAACTGGCAGCGACGAACTCGACCAAAAAAAAAGAATCCACGAGAACAATAACAGTTGTGTTTAAGTGATTTACCTACTGTGCTAGCTATAGGAAGGACATGACTTCAGTGCTGAGAAGCCCGTCGGGTGGCCATGCGCTTTATAAATGCATAGCATAGCATTGCATGGCCTAACATGACAGCTGCATGAAGGCACTGAGTTGTGTACTGCAGGGAGTCGCCTGGGCACACAAAGGTTGCCCTACAGCTGTGGCACGGGGTGAGGCCTGACACCAGACGGGGGTCCTGGTGCTCCAGAGCAAAGAGAGAGATGAAGGGGCCAAGAAAATACATGCTCAAGTTAACGGTAGAGGCATTTCACACCACACACCCTGCTGCAAGGTGAAGCCCTAGTTAGACTGTGCATGGCTTGGGAAGAGGGTGCTTGCCATTACTGATCCTATTCCCAAGGGTCACTGCCGTCTTCCAGGTGCCCGACACCTGGTCACCGGTTCAATGACAAGGGCAAGCGCTCCCCTAAACAGCCAACCTCTCCGTGCCTAGGACGCTCGAGCCCGCCCACTGACAGACTGTGTGGAGGTGCAGCAGCTACATACTAGGCCTGGGGCACATACGATCTCCTTGGATAGAACGAACGGACACGAGGTCTGGTCCTGGTGGGTACCCGTGATGTCTGTTAAAGATGTACCGATGGACATCAGTTTCAATTAACAGCTTGTTTAAAGAAATTTTGAATCTAGCTTAATAATCCTAGACATGCAACTCTTGCGGATTCAAATCCTTTACTAACATGGCATTCATACTACTTCCCATGCAAGGTGAATTTGCACACTGCATGATCAGTCCTCTTTGCTTCCTGCAACAGGCAGCACAAAGGACACATTCAGCCAAGAAAAGATATGTGATGCATCAAATTACTTCCTGCTATGGGGTCCTTTTATTGACTGATGACACAACAGTTTTCTCTCGAAAGGTAGTAAAGCACTAATATGACAACATGTCATGCAAATATCATGGGTCAGAGTTCACAACGGACAGGAAACGGACTTCCTAATTCGAGCTATGATGTGGAAGTCAACCTGCATCGCTCTTTGCACCCGTCTGCACCTTCGACACTGTGCACTGGCACGCTGAGGCTACACCGAGGACTAAAAAGACCAACCCTCCAAGCTTATCCTTTGGATCTCAAAGTAGGAGTATGTACTGTTGATGATATGCTGAGCTCCGGGGTGACCACTCGGTGATAAAAGCATACAGCGATGGTGGTATAATGCAGTGTAGGCTTTAATGCCAGCTAAGTGAGACTATGTATGACGTAGGAGTGTTCTACATACAGGGTTCCATAACATAACATTCTGCGTCAGCAACAGGAGTAGGCCAGACTCTGAATGTGATAATACGAAACAACAGCTTTTAATCAGGCGCTCTAATTAAAGAGTCCGACTTTTTAAAGTCTCATTTATATTCATATTAGACCAAAAATAACTTTTTTTTCAATCTTCGTTACTTTTAAACTGAACACGTTCAAGCTCAGTCTATTATGGTCATAAATTCTAGCTGAGATAATTTCCATAGTTTTTGACTCACAAAAAGGCGCATTATGTTTTTAAAAACAACACACAACCTTCCTTAACTTCCACCCACCAACGGCAGTCATAAAACATCAAATGAAGCCTTTTAATGAAAGTCAGCTCTTAGGTCTATATTCATTTAAAAATATGTTCCATAGTAAGGCATAACCTAACTGGGTGTCACTAACAATTACACTTAACTAGTCTGTAAATGCTGCAATACGGATTCATGGATTTAAAAACAGCAAGATATGACCATAATAATACACAGGATTTAAACTTTTATGTAGTCATTGAGCCTTGCCTGTTCGCTCTTCATCTTGGTTGAAATCCTGAAAATTTGCAGTTTTCTGGACCCTCGTAGATCCTTTTGTACTCTGGCTACCCTTGTCAGTTTTGTTTTTCTTCAGACTGGAACCTTAGAATTCTGATGATAGACTGTTTGCATCGTTCTCACCCATGGGTTTTGGAACTGATATACTGAAAGCTCTTTTTTTTTTTTACTTTCAATTGAATGTGAGGCTAACCCCGACTTATCCGAGGAACCGAATAGGATTCCGCTGTCACAGAGCACTCATTAGTCAGTGTCTTCCTTTTACACATCAAAGCCGCTAACACTCTAATCTAACGGGCAGACACGGTTAATGGCAGTGTCAAAGTTTCCCCCCTGTCGATATAGTTTTTAATAAACTACTGAAATATCTATCGATAGACGTTTCTGCAGCATGTCTATTACCTGATCCCTTTTCTCTTTCGTGGTGGCTGCTGGCGATGCTCCTGCCACTGCCCATTATATCCTTCATCTTGACATGGTTTGCCCTTGACTTTTTTATTAGCTTGATCAGATTTAGGTGAATGATGATGATTGTTTAGGGTGGTCATTTAGAATTAACAGAGTTAAGAGATTGAAATTCAGTAGGCAATGTTCTATCGTGGCAGGAACCTATTAGCGATACTGCCATTCCGGGCACAGACCCACGGACTATGACACATCCACCTTCCACCATACGCATCCTACTGCCCAGCCAGAGCAGGGTAAGACACACTAACTCTGGGTAAATTGTCACCATGCAACTCCCTACTGTGCAGACATTAAGGAGGTGAACAGTGTTAACAGTGTCCCAAAAGCGTGGAACACGAGAGACAAATTCCAATAGGACGGGGCATTCGTATCCTCCCTCATCACCAGACTGTCACAGGGCACTCTCCTCTACTACACAACATTTCGCCTCGGTCTTAGACAGCAGGGGTCAGTGGACACCACAACATACATCAGAGGAGCCCCAGAACTACCACTACACAAAACGGAAGGTTTTCTTCTCATGAGATGGCCCAGAAAAGAAATTATGGGATTCTATTATTCCAGGTCTGTCAACTAGTACAGGCAAAAAAGTCACTAGAAGAATTGAACATGAAAAAGGAATAACTGTAAAAAGTATTATTTCATCCCACTACTTCAGATCATCGCTTTAGAATTCATATTATGTTGAGTTGAACAGTCTTTCCAAAGACGCTACTTTGACATCTCCTTTTCGCTACAGCTAAATTGTTCTTTCTCGTTTGAAAATTTATAACCGTCAGTCCCCAGAAACCCAAGCAATAACTTACTGTTCTTTTAGTCAAAGATCTTGTAAAAGAGCAGCAAAATGTAGTGACGTAATAATGCTCATGCAACAGTAGGCAACGGCATCGTTTTATGAATGGTGCAGTTTATAAATACTGTTGTGATTGTATCACAATGAGATTACGTATTACTGGTTCACCAAACTTGTGAATTCACGCCTTATATGAAATTAAAGATTATATACATGGTTGGGCAATAATTACAAGAAATAATTATGCATTACTGTCCTCTGTTCAGGATGTAAAATAAGAGATTAATGACCTCTGGTGAGAGATGTGTTAACAGCCGTTAATTGCCCATATCTCAATCCTGGCACAAGCCCAAAAGGCACATAAAAAGGGAAGGACAGTAACAGCTGTGAAGATCAGATCGTATATGGGCAATAAGACTATTAGCACCCATTGACCTCTCCCCACCTAAAACAAGTTAAAAAAAAAAAACAATTGCCCACTGTCTGACTGCTTCATGGCCCTGTCACAGATCTTCGGATGCAGACAACATTCGAATTTGCTATCCCACCTCAGTATTAGGGTAGTAATAATACATATTTTAGATTGAATGAGACTATGTTTACTCTTAGCCTTTCAAACAGTCTGACAGAATAGTCAGGCACAAGATGGCTCCATGTCGGCTGGCACATTATACTTCCAGTCAAGAATTTTGCTTACTTTCAAAGACAATGTTGTCTCGTATTTTGATGCAATTGTTCAAAATTGAGTGAACCAAGTCATCTGTATCCCAGGGTTAGCACCTACGCGCGTTTAACGCCAGATACTCATGTTTGGCAGCTTCCTGGTAGTAATAACATTGTAAAAATGTTAGAAGAAATGTGCAAAAATCGGACCGATTTGTTATAATGCACGTATTTTAAAGTAGAATTAAATTACAAATATTTATTCCTAGTCATCCAAGAAAGGCTTTCCAAGGAGATGAGTTGCTTTTCGAACAGACACTATAGAGACTATTTACGTTTATATTTAGCATATATGCTCCATACTTTGCATAAGACGTACGAGTAATTAGCTACAGCTGTATTTAACAACAACCTCAAACTCTGACCCAGCCTGATGGAGACCCACGGTCGGGTGCGAAACCTGAGGACCTGTACCCCAAACTTATGAGAAATGCTAGCTCAAACTCCAAATATACAATAAAGACCCGTGGTGAGGAGACAACCCCAGAAGCCCTAAAACAGCTACCCAGGAAGCAGAGAGAAATAACCTCAGGAGCCCCACTCCATCCTGGCAACAGAAACCTATGGTGAAAGATGAGACACAACAGCCAGACGACAGAGACCCACAGTTAGGTGGTAGCCTTTACCTTAGCTGGACAATAAAAACCAACAATGAAAGAGTTAACTTCAAGACAGCTACAACAGCCTAACAACAGAGAACCACAGTCAGGTCAGAAATAGACTTGGGACAACTGCTACATCCTGACAACAGACCCAAAGTCAAAGACAAGACTTCAGGACCGCTACCATAGCCTGGCAAGAGACCCAGGATGAGATCCAAATCAGCAAGTAAGAGATTCATCTGGCCTTGTGTGCATGTATAGCCCCGGATTTAAAACCTCCAATGACAATTGACTCCTGTATATTTTGAACAACCTTAATGTGTTTCAGTTGGAAGTAACAATGCTTGCCTTATATATAGTAACACTGTTAACAAGAGCTCCTTGTAACACAGCTGCCTTGCCATCCACATGCATCCTAATGCCAGAATCTTACTAAAAAAACAATAAATAAAAAAAAGAGAGGCCAAGCTAGAAGACAACAAGGCTGCTCCCTGTTGAACCTCTGCGAAGGCGTTGGCTTCCCCACCAGCTTTCCCGCCCTGACCTGGAGAACTGGGGGCTTCTTCAGAGCCCTGCTGCTGCACGGGGCACCACAAATGCCCATCCCAGATGCATGGACAAGCCACTTTGGCCCTTGGTGCAGTGGGCCAGGCAGTGTGGCAGTTGAGATCATACAGCCCTGCCCATCATGGCGATGTGAGCTTGAGCACTGAAGGCACAGCGAGGCTGAGCCCTACATGGAGGAGCCCTGTGAGTGGAGGACTGCCTTTTCCCACCTCCACATTACAGAGGAGCCATCAATGAGACGGGGGCTTTTCACTGACACTAAATGACCCCCAGGGTGACCTCAGAATGGAATCAGACATGGTGTGAAATTAATAGGGCCCAGATATGGAGAGACATTAGGAAGTTTTGCCCTGCTGTTTCCTCAGAGTTTGAGATTTGCGGTCTCAGTTTGGTTACATATCATTGCAAGTCTGTGGATCACAACAGTAAGGCAGCCGAGGCGATCTTGAATTGTAAAGCCGTTTCCAGAAATGTGCCCATATAACGCTACAATTAGAGTAGAAGTGCAATTATATTGTTTATTCCTACATAACAAAACTACTATTAGTGATATTCCTGGTTGACTCAATTGTTAAAAGGCACTTGAGCCTCTTCCTGGTTGTAACCCTGTAGCGATCTGAGCTGTAAAATGGTGCACCACCCATGCACTGAAGTATATGTTGGACTAACAAGGAGTAGGGTTACCAATTACGATTGCTAGTACTCTGCTACTATTCTGACCACAAACCAGCAACAGGCCAACATGATGTTCTCTAATAAATCTTCAAGCCACCAAGTGGGATGCCTTAAGAAAGCCTGAAGGTAGATATCCCGAAACCATCATATTTTACCATGAAATTCTTATGAAGGAAATGTCTGTTATTGGTGCGACTATGTTTGCCATGGTCACCAAGATGACAGACCTGGCGTCAGAGGTGAAACCAATACGCCATGAGATTTCCACTTTCCAAGTAAGGCTGGATAAGGTAGACAGGAAGCTAAATGCAGTGAAATTACAGTATAAGAAACTTTGTGAATCGAATACCTGTGACTCAAGATCACTGATCTTGAAGACAGGGCATGACGTGAAAACTTCCGCATTTATGGGGTGCCGGAAAACACAGAGAAAGATAATATGCTGTTTTTTTTAACTGGAATGTGAGTGAAAGTTGAGTGAGAAAGTGACAGGTGCATATACAAAAGGAAGACATGAGTCCTGGCTCCAAAAGTTATTTATAGGAGTGGGGTCAAATAGAGTCTATATAACGTCTGTAGACTCCTTTTGTATATGAAATTGTCACTTTCTCACTCACACTGCACTGTGTAATCACCGTCGGAGCTCTTGATTTACTTACTTAAAATCTGAATTAATTACTTGTGTGTTATGTTATGCAGATTTGTAGAGCGCACTATCACCCAGGAGGGTATCATGGCGCTGAGCAGATGTGACCCTAGCCAAACCTTAAGACTAGTAGGACTACTCAAAAAGCCAGGTCTTCAGCTTTTTGCAGAATTCAAAAAGTGAGGAGGAGCTCTTATGTGCCTTGGCAGGTTGTTCCACACTTTAGGCGCGATGTAGGAGAAGGCTCAACCACCGACTCTGGTTTTCCATATGGTGCGGGATGTGTCCGAGTAGGAGTCCGAATGAGCAGAGGTGTCTGAAAGGTTTGCGAAAGCAGATGCAATTGTTGAGGTATGCTGGGCCAGTGTTATGTAGTGCCTTGAAAGTGTGGGTGAGGAGACTGAACTGTACTCGTTTGTGCATGGGGAGCCATCAGAGCTCCTTCAGCTGATTGTAATTGTAGTTATATAGCGCTTACTACCCCTGATGAGGAATCGAAGCGCTATTTCAGCAAGTAGCACGCTACTCCGGAACCCAAAAAGCACACTACTCCGGAAGGATTTTTGGTGAATTAGTATAGTGAAATTTAAAATAAATTTGAGCTGTGGATTTGTTAGTCTGCTATTTGGATTGAAAAGGATAGTGGAGGGATAGAAGAGGGAAGAGTTTGCATTTATATAGCACTTGTTACCCCATATGAGGTGCTGAAGTGCTTTTCGGCGAGTAGCACGCTACTCTGGAACACAAAAAGGATTAGTGGGGAGTTAGTCTAGAGAAATATGAAATTAATTTGAGTGGTGGACATGTTAGTCTGTTATTTAGATTGAAAAGGATAGTGGAGGACATGGAAGAGGGAAAGGTTTGCATTTATATAGCGCTTGCTACCCCTGATGAGGTGTTGCAGTGCTTTTCGGCGAGTAGCACGCTACTCCAGAACCCAAAAGGATTTGTGGTGAATTAGTATAGGGAAATATGATGCGAGTGTGGTGTGATGTGAGTGTGGCATGGGAGGGACAGAGTGATTCTGGTTACTGAGCTCTGGATGGTCTGCAGCCTTCTGGTGTGTTTTTTGTTGATTCCAGCATAAAGGCTGTTCCTGTAGGCCGGCTTGCTTGTGACAAGTACATGGGTGACGGTTTTACGGGTGCTGATTGGGAGCCATTTGAAAATCTTCCTCAGTATCTTTAGGGTATGGAAGCATGAGGCCGAAATGGCGTTGACTTAGGTGGTCATGTCGAGTTTGCAGTCAATGACAATCCGGAGGTTCCTGGCCTGGGTGTCGGTCCTAGCTCTGTTGGCTACCAGGTGGAGTCCCATGATGAAGTGCTCTTCCCAAAGAGCACGATTACGGTGTTCTCTGTGTTCAGCTTTAGAGAGTTGGTTTCCATCCAGTGGGCGATTTCAGTCATGCAGACATAAAGCTTGATCCGGGTACTGGTCGTCTTGTAGGTCAGGGAGAGAATGAGTTGTGTGTAATTGGTGAACGAGAGGCCTTTGACGTTGTGAGAATGGATGATGCTGGCTTGATGGATCATGTATGCATGGAAGAGGGTCGGGCTTAGAGAGGCTCCTTGTGGAACCTCTCAGATGAGGTTGGGGGCATCCTAGGTGTATGGTGCCAGGCTGACTGACTGGATCCTTCTAGTCAGGAAGAAGCAGATCCATCAGCGTAGGGGTCTTTCAATTCCAATGCTGTGTAGGTGTTGGATGAGGATAGGGTGAGAGACCATGACAAATGCTACACAGAGTTCCAAGAGGATGAGGGCTGCCGTGCCCCCTCTGTCCAGAGTCATGCAGATGTCATCCCTGGCGGTGATGAGGGCAGATTCCGTACTGTAGTTGGGCATGAAGCCAGAATGAGTGGTGTTGAGGAGTTGGTGGTCATTGAGGTATTTAGTGAGGCATCTGCTGCTGATTTTCTTTAAGACCTTGGCAGGGAATGGTAGCAGGGAGATCAGTTTGTAGTTGGCGAATGTTCTCTTCAGCCATAGAAGGACAGTTGTGTATTTCCAAGCATCTGGGAAGGTCGCGGAAGAGCTGGAGGCATCCAGGATGGGTGTGAGCATGGCGCTGATGGGTTGCAGTCCTCTGGAGTAGGCATGTTGGAAGCAGGGGTCTGATGGGACCCCCGATTGGACTTCATAGTGGCGTCCGTCTCCATTGAGGTGATGACATGCAATGTAGTTAGCATTCATTCTTTGGGGAAGCGTTTTGCGATGTCTGACAGGTCCTGTTGCAGGTTGAAGTTGCTGTAAATGGTGGTGATTTTGTTGCTGAAGAATTGAGAGAGATAGTTGCTAAGGTCCTGTGAGAGGGTGATCAAGTTAGAGATGGCCGCTGGTGAGGTGAAATCCTTCACAATGGGGAAGATTTCTTTGCTTCTGTTGGTGTTGGCATCAATGCGGTCCTCCAGAGCAGTGTGTTTGATGGGCTGGATCATTTGGTGGTGGCATCTCAGAGCAGATTTGAACACACTCCTGTCTGTATTGTCGTGGCTCATTCTCTGCTTGAGCTCCAGTTGTTTGCAGTGGCGTTTCATCAGTCTGAGTTACCCTGAGTACCAACTGGCCTGGGGTCTAGATCTTGTTGTAGCGCTATGTTTCAGGAGGGCAAAGAAGTCGGCGCAAGAGGTGATCCAATTGTTGAAATTCTTGATGGCTTTGGGAAGGCAGTTGCTGTTTTCGGGTCAGCAGCTTTAGAGAGTGGTGTTCAGTCCTTGTCAATGATTTTGTTACAGTTTCGGCGGTCTGATCTGGTGGTGGTACATGTGCGTTGGACCGGGACAGGAATGCTGAACTTGACGAGGGCGTGGTCTGTCCGGGGGAGCGATGTGGGCTTGTTGACTCAAATATCAAAGGTGGTGAAAACAGGGTCCAGGAGGCGGCTGGCAATGTGGGTAGGTCCCCTTATTTGTTTGGTGTGGCCCAGGCTTCCTAGAAGGCCTTCAATGAGTTGGGGTTGGTTTGATCTTCCAGATGGAAATGAGGTGTTGCAATAAATTGTATCAAGTGCAATTTCTTGGGTTGGTTCTCAGCATTTATTTGCATTTACATTGTTTTGCTCTATTTTTTACTATCATGTTGACGTTTCTGGAATGGATTGTGGCTGCATCCACAAATTCATACAATAGTGCCTTGTACATGAGTCTATAGTGAAACATTGTTTGTGTGTTGTTAAAACCTGGAATCACCCCTACTAAACTCTCCACAGAATTGTGATGAGTTTCCAACTATCCCAAGTTGATAAGTTTAGAAAAAGAGGTTGAAGATATTTTTCCTCAATTCACATTCTGTTTTCTCCCACAAATATTTTGTGTATTTTTTTATCATCCTTCAATTGGACATTAATATTTTTATTTCTTGACTGTAATACGCTATGACAGTTGACACAGCACCTCCAATAGAGTAAAGCATTCATTTTGAAGGTATTATACAAAGGTGAAATAACAGGACTTCAAGGATGCCTGGGATCTACCTCTGTTTGTGAAGTGCTGGACTGGGGTGTTCTGGGAGCGCAGCTAAGCATGCCTGGCTTCAAGCCACTATTCCACACCTAAGTTGGCAGCAAGTTCTTAACAAATCACCTTCGGACCTCTGCACCAGGCTGACAAGAAACACAGTGATGAGGTGATAAACATAGCGGCGGAATCTCTGCTTCAACCTGAGACCAATGGTGTGTGAGAAGCACAATCTCAAGACCTTGGACCCAATTGTCGACTGGCAGGGCAGTGAGATACAAGACCTCAGGACCGCTGGCTTAGCCAGACCAAAGAGACCCATGGTGACATAGGAAACAAGACCTCAAGACCTATACCTAAACATAACCACAGAGACTCATGGTGAGGTGAGAAAGAAGACCTCAACACTTATACCCCAACCAAACCACAGACACTCATGGTGAGGTGAGAAACAAGACCTCAGGACCTCTGCCCCAACCAAACCACAGAGACTCATGGTGAGGTGAGAAACAAGACCTCAGGACGTCTGCCCCAACCAAACCACAGAGACTCATGGTGAGGTGAGAAACAAGACCTCAGGACCTCTGCCCCAACCAAACCACAGAGACTCATGGTGAGGTGAGAAACAAGACCTCAGGACCTCTGCCCCAACCAAACCACAGAGACTCATGGTGAGGTGAGAAACAAGACCTCAGGACGTCTGCCCCAACCAAACCACAGAGACTCAATGGTGAGGTGAAAAACAAGACCTCAGGACCTCTGCCCCAACCAAACCACAAGGACTCAATGGTGAGGCGAGAAACAAGTCCTCTGAAACTTTGTACAAGACAGACCACAGAGACTCACAGTGAGAAATAAGACCTCAGGACCTCTGCCCCTGCCTGACCAGCGAGACCCAGGGTGAGGTGAATTAAAACCTCAGGATCTCTGGGCCAACCAGACCACAGAAACTCATAGTGAGGTGAGAAACAAGACCCAGGACCTCTGCCCCAACTAGACCGCAGAGACCCATGGTAAGTCGAATTACAACCTCAGGATCTCTGGCCCAACCAGAAAAAAGAAGCAAATGGTAGAGTCAGATATGTGCATCAAAGGCTTCTGCCGCAGCCTGACCACACTGACCACTGAAGAGGCAACAAACAACCTTAGGACCTCATCCAAGCCTGATCACAGAAGCTAATAGTGATGTCTCCCTGGAGGCCAGAAGGACATACGTTTACCTGATACTGAATGATGGACATTTACGTTTTACTAAAGCTCTTTGCATACAAGTCAGCCAGTCATACAAAAGTAACTTTCAGTGCATAGATATGGCTTGGCTTGCTTATAACTAGGAGGGCACTAAGAAGGAATGTGATTTGTCCGAACATCACTCGCTCTAAATGCATGCCTTCATTTATTGACTGTCCACCTGCTTTTCGAGCCCTTCTAGCCACCCGGCCTGTACCAGTCAGCCAGATGCAGGCGTCCCTTGTGCGCTTCCGCTCATCCATTTCTGTGCTGGAACAACATCAAAGGATATTGCGTGCATGCTTCTCCTTCACAACCACTTCCTGCGTGTTAATGGCCTTATTAATGCAGATAGTCTGAAAAAGACAAGAGGGAAGGGGGAGATGAAAAGGGGGCTGTTAATGAAAAGGCATCAACAGTGCTACACAAGGGATCCTTTCCTCACAGATTCACAGCCCTTCCTTCTCACAAACCCATACATCCTCTCTCCCACAAGCGGGCACACACAGGCACCATTGGCACAAGCTCCGAGCACCTGCAAGGCCTTGAAGACATTGGCCCACTTGGACAAATTTACATCAGAAAGCATTCAGCCCTTGCAGAAGTGGATGCTTGGCGCGGTTGCATAGTTAGTTCCACGTAATGTGTGTTCTGAAACTCAAGGTCAATGCACATTTACATCAAATTCTTCAATCTGAAGTCTCAAGACAAGGGTTGCCAAACACCCTGACTAAAGCAAATGTAAGACACTGTAAGCAGTCTGGTTTAAACCCCGTGTCCCTCCCCCTTCCCACATCCCCCGAACCCAAGAAGGAGTTTGACATGTCTATTAGGAAATTCGGAGATTTCCAAAAGGGCTGCAATGCTACAGGTGGACAGAATCAGTCACAAGCTTCCCCTGACTCTGCCCCAGCCCTATTGTGTATTCAGAGGTAAAGGCCCATTGATAAATATCAGTCTCACTCTGGACCTCTAGGCTTCGCCATCTCTGGGTCGAGCAGCTATCTGGAGCGCAAACAAAGCCCAGTCTGCCCTCGGCGGCTTCCTGTTAAAGCACTTCCTGGCGCTGTCAAGGGGTGAACTGGCATCACTGTACGGAGCTTCCTGCCTGGGCAGCTGCGAGCCAAGCAAGGTCCCAGCACAGGCGCTTTATTATCACCAGTACATGGTAGAGAAGGAAGCAGGTGGCATTAGAGGACAAGAGAGCTTCCTGTGCACACTGGGAGAATCATTGGCCAGGATAAGGCGCCACAGCATCAAGTACCATGCTTCCAGTCCTGGCCTTTCAATGGACAACATAATGCATTCTGGATACTGAAGTCTTAGTTCGTTCCAACCGACTCAATTTTTTTAATGTAAACCACGGGTCTGAAAACATGGCGTCCTGCCAACAATGAGGAAGGTGGCAACACCATGGGAATGGCCTTCATGAGACATGAGCGCAGAGAAGAGCTCTATTCAATTTGTAAAGGACACCCATCCTGGGGGAGAATGCGCTCTTTTCAACCTCCCCGAAGTGGTCCCTCAAAAAGGAAAGAGTTGAGCACACTTCACTGCACTCACCTTTATCCCCTAGAGTGTTCCTACAGAGAAGCCTAGGACTGAAGGGCCAGAGACTGCAGACACTTCTGTCCTCTGCATGGAACACGTCAAGTGAGAGACAAGGTAGAAGGGCTCTGCTTCCACAGAGAGGCCATGTACCTTGCACGGACAATGAGGACCTCCCTTGCATCGCCATCATCCCCTGTCACCTCACTACCCCTCCTCCAAAGAAGCCCTGCTGCTCCTCTAGGAGTCCCCTATACTGTCCATTATCCCTCCTTCCTCATCCTCCATAGAAGAGTTTCAATCCCACCCTCTACATACTCTCTTTTTACTACACCATCTCTCCCATGTCAACCCTGAAGCCCTTTATTCACCTTATCTCTTGACTATTTCTCCATTGTCTCCATGTCTTCTGAGATCTCTGCAATCTTATATGTATTTGTAAAGCGCACTATCACCGGTGAGGGTATCCTGGCACTGATCAGGTGTGTGTGCATAGTCCTGCCCATGGTAGGTTGGTTAATTGAAAAGAGTCTTCAGCTTCTTGCGGAATTCAAGAGAGGAGGCTCTGATGTGTAGCGGGAGCTCATTCTATGCTCTTTTCATGCTTCTTTTCCTCCTCAAATCCTCCAACCCCTCACCATCCCTTCCTCTGTCACCGCTCCAGTCACCTAAAGTCACTTTTTCCCTCCCACTCTTTCCTCTCTCCATGGCCCGTCCCATCTCCCTTCTGAAAGGTGTTTCCTTCTCAATCTATAAACAGATCTCACTCCCGCTGGCTGCTCCTTCCTTCCACTCCCGTCAGGCTCCCGTGTCTAATCATAGCTCACTCGGTGACTCTCCTGGCCTCGCACGCTCTTGTTAGCTCTGCTTGTATAATGTTTTCCTGGTAAGTGTGGCAATTAAGATTCTTTCCTAGACTGGCAGCTGCTCGTGCTCTTGCTGTAGATTGCGGCTTAGAACTCAGTTTCTGCCTGGAATACATTTACTTTCTGGCTTTGGGGCTAAGACTGCGAACCCAGCGTGTCTCAAGTCTCCTGCTTTGGAGAAGACCAAGTACCCCGCACGCGGGACTCCAAGTGCTGGAGGCCGCAGGTCCTTGTGTGCTGCTTGGGCCAGAGGTTCACCATTTATAACTAAGTTGTAATTGTTCACTCTTCTTTCCCATTTCTTTTTCAAAAGCGCTTGAAATGCCAGTTCTTTCTTGTAGATGCCTCAAAGAAGGCAAAACCACCAACCTTACAGATAAGACTAGGATTTTTTTAAAGTTGGGGTGGCAGGGGCTAAAGGGGGGTTAAAGTAATAAAGAAGCACATTTTAAAATTGGAGACTTTTAGAGATGAGTCGTCCCAGTATACTTTTAACAAGAATCTTAATATAGCTCTTAACCGGTCTCACTGCACAGTAGCACTTTTATAAACTTGGACACCAGCACATTTGAAGCTCTTTTTAAATAACTTGACACCAAAAATAAGCTTTGAACTGGATGTAGAACATTGTTCCCAATTGAAACACTACGTACAATATTTAAACAGCATAGAATATAAATTCCCTGAGCAATACATATATTTTCTACTAGAACATAGGGTACAGCGCTGTATTCTTTTACTGCGGTTGGAAATCCTCCCTTTGAAAGTATACACAGGCAAATGGGATAACTCAGAAAACACACAGGATTTTGTGATTTGTGTAATGGTGGAATTTCAAGATCTACCTCACGTACTGATAGTCTGCCCAAATCCGATCCTGGTAGAAGCCCGGCGTCGGTATTTAAAGCCCATTTGTCTTAGATATAATGTCTTTTCTACACAAAGTTTAATTATGTTATGTAAATCACCACCTGATGAATTTGCCTGTTATCAATTGTATAAGTTCTTAAAGAGCTTTTTAAAGTTGTTTTAAAGTGCATTATGATAAATGTTTTAAAACTAGGTTTGTCGTATTTGTTGACCTCAGCAGAGGTCTAAATCAAATTTAATAAAACCTTGAAGAAGCACTAGCAAAGCCAACCAGTTGCCAATCAATGCCATTCGATTTGCCAATAACCGTGGCGTTTAAAATTAGCTGAAATGGCTGCTTGTTGCATGATACAGAGTGATTATGCAATGCGGCGGCCATCTTGAAATGACTGAAAACAGTTTTTCTATAAACAAAGTTTTCTATATTTTTAACATGGCTGATTGCAACTACTGGCTTTGCCAACACCTGTGCATTTTAAAAGCATCTGGCACTGGCAAAGTCAATAGTGGCTGCAAGTATAACACTTAAGCTTGTGAGATGCATGTTTGTAATGCACAGGTTCACCTAGAAAGGTATCCTGCCGCTGAAATAACAATTGTTTATTGTTACTCGACTCAATGGTACTCATGTGATCGACCTTGGAAGCATTACATGCTGAGTGGACCTGCCAAGATTAGAACGTGTGAGGTAAGGCATAGTTTCCTGCAATGGATGCATTAGTACACTGAGTCACCAGACCCGGCTAGACCACGGAGCACAAGAGGGTCAGCAGAGGAGAGATAGAAAACTTGATAAGGGGATACAAAGAGGCACATGAAGTGCAACAGGACAACATCCACAGTATCACTAAGGCCACCATCTGGCACGTGGCACGCTGTGGAGGTGTACCTGGCGAAAGATTGAGGAGAGGGACAGAGCGAGTGAGGGGGCAGCCGCGGCCCTTGCAGGTTAGAGCGGTGGGCGGAGAGGCCGGGTTGGGGGTGGGGGATTTCAACAGACGATGACAAGGGAAAGTTAAATAAATAGTTCATTTTCCCTCGTCATCGTCCGTCGAAATCCCCCCCACCCGGCACTACCGCTCTTACCTGCACGGGCCGCTGCTGTGAGAGGGGAGAAAAAGATATAGCGCACTCTTTAACAAAAGTAGAATGCAAGACATGCTCTCCCATGGAGTGCTGAATTCCAAATTAAAGTTAAAAAATAAAAAATAAAGTAGTTCCATGACGTCAGAAGCAGAAGGATTACCCCTTAACCAATCAAAACCAGGGGTAAACCAAACTATGCTCCAGGGGCGGGATAAACACACAGAAGCAAGAGGAAAGCAATGCCATAAAGAGCAGGGAATTATGATAGACAAGAAAGTCATCTAATGATAAGCAAAGGCAAACCCAAAGCCCACTCAGTGTAGTATTGTATACAATGGTAACTGTGACGTACAGCTCAAGCTGCCTGTTGTAAGACCACAAAAACGGTTCCTACCAGGCCCAATGTTCATGTCTTTGGCTTTACAAGCAAAAATACTGATCTCTTTCTCAACAATATTTACAAGCAAAACCACTAAACACTTCGACATTGTATGCAAGAGCACATAAAGTAATTCAAGTCTGTGATAGTCTGGGTTACCAGTCACACGTTTTACGTCATGTTGCAGGCACCTCTGTCCCTATTTCCTGGGAGTATTTCAAGATGTGTTTCTGTATATTTGTTTTTCATGCAACAGGAGTCTTGCATAGCACATGCTGCACGGTGAGTTGCCCCTCGGTGTCTGGGTATTCATGACAGAGCACAACTGTCAGCTCTCGAGTTGAGGCTAAAGGCAGTGTGCATTTCTGACCGTGCCCGTCACTGTGTCAAAGTTGTTCTGGCTACATGCTCACTCAGTCTTTGGCCTCTTTGCAGAGAGTACAAAGTGATGGTTACATGTTTGTCAATTGTAATTACGATTCTATGGGAAAGTGTGTAAAGAAGGGACCCAGCTATTAAAATATGGACGGAGCCAAAGGAAAAGAAAATGCATTTTTTGCATGTGGGAAGTGATGACTGCATGTGAAAGAAGGATGCAGAAAGACACTGATGGAAAGGAAGAAGTGTAGACTTCCAAAGGGGGAGGGGGCACGTCAAAAAGAGATGTGTGGAAAAAGAAGACTATATGTGACTAACAGAGAAGGGATTGAAGAGGAGAGTAGTGTGAAGGGTAGAATGGGAGTTGTTCAGACACTGAATAAAATACGTGCTTACGAGCATTTGTAAAAGCTAAGAGGTCTAACTTGTTCTAGGTGTATGCTGCTGTGTGATATAGTTGGATGCACAAACAGAAAGCAGAGACAGGGTCACTCAAACACTACTGAGGGGGCATTATGCGTCAAGCGCTGGATTGCAGCTCAGGACGGTAAGGCCACGCACTTAATCACATTGCCTCTTGCAAATGATTCCTAGTTCTGCTTCTTTGGCCACGACACTTTTATACAGCCCACACCTTCTGCTGGGTATTAAATTCTATGAGCTGGAATTAGGGTTAAAAAAAACTTTGAGGGCAAAGAATAAACGAGAGAAGTCACGGAAAGCGAGCTTGAGCTTGGTTCAGGACAGATTGTGCGCGTGAGCACCATCGCCTGACTGAACCGCGCGCGTGCCAGGGAGTGTGCAACGCACGAGAGCGTGCCTCTCTCTCTCTCTCTCTCTCCCTCACTCTCTCTCGCTCTCTCTCTCCCCGTGGGAAGTCTGACTAACTGCAACGGATCGATTTACACTAACAGTCTGGTGAGCGCGTAACCTTTCCCGGCTTATCTCCTTGTGACCTTCAAGACCACAGCCTTGCCTTATAAATACATTCAAGCAAAACATTTCAAGCACCTCTAAAATCAACTAAAACACACATCCCACAGCACTCTTCCAACTAAGGTGTAATTTACATCCAAACAACGCCAAGATAGTTCAACAGGTGGATGCCGCAGCAGCTCAGAAACCAAGATAATGAATTGCGGTCTGCTTCAAAATACACTCTGAAGCTAATCAAATGGCTTTCAGAAAGAAACTGAAAAGACAATACTTCTAAAATTACCGCCAACACTTCCTGTGCCAAGTGCCTTATGCTAGAAAGAGTCCCGGTGCTTGTTTTTATGGATCCCTCAAACTCTATTTTAGGAATAAGTCCATCGAATACCTTCATAAGGTGCCATAGGCAGGACCTGGATATCATCCTTGTCGGATCACTTTCAGCTATCGATTTGTTGTTTAGATCCAACCAAGGAGTAGCGGAGATAGACTCCAAGAAAACTAACCTTACCTAATACTAACTAACAATAACCAGGGTCTATTCTGCCTTCTAATAAGGCAACATGCTAGACTACCTTAACTTGAAATCGTGAAATCCCATACATTAATACAAACATTAACCCGATCACAATACAAACTCATCCAGTTTCTTAGCATGATAGTTCTCTCACACACTACATCTCACACCACCACTCCTCAAATCAGATCAAATTTGCTTATTCTCAACAGCAATACCATTCATACAATTCTAAAGTACAGTAGGACAATCAGGATCATTCAAGGTTTTGGGCAGCCCAACATCTAGAAGCACACTGCCACCACCAAAATTCCATCCACCTCCTATCCACTTCAGGATCTACAAAAACTACGAGCCCCAATCCACCGCCACTGACTTCCTTCGCCTCATCGCCACTACAGATGCAAAACTCGACCACTTGCTAACAACCTGGGACCAGCTCACCATGCAAAACACCACAGTGAACTCCGTCCACTCGGGAATACCTACAGACCCCTGTCCCCACCACATTTTCAACCTGGGAAGCAAGTCTATCAGTAAAGAATTGGCCACCATCTTCAACGCATCCCTTGCCATTGCCACTTTCCCCGATAAATGGAAAACACACTGAAGTCATTCCCCTTCTCAAGAAACTGTCTGCCAACCCCAGCTAACTCAAGAACTTCCGTCCCATCTCTCTGCTCCTCTTTCCCGCCAAGGTCCTTGAGAAAACCATCAACCGCCAACTCACGAAACACCTGGAGAACAGCAATCTTCTGGACATCTCCCAGTCTGGTTTCCGCCCCAACCACAGTACCGAAACTGCCCTCATCGCTGCCACTGACAACATCAGAGCCCTCCTTGTAGGGAGCTGGCTCTGTATATACTAATGGCTTTCATTAGTATATACTTACTAATGAGCTAAAGAATGATGATGGATTCAACCCAGATCTGTGACTGGGGGTGAGTGTTTGAAAAGTTTCAGCACTCCGTCCATCATCTCCTTGTGTTTGCTTTGTTCGCCCTAAGTTGGCAGGGTATGCCCAGACGTGGGTCCCTTGCTCACTTTGCCACTGGATTCAAGCTAGCCTGGCTGATGAGGGCTGTTAGCCCGAAACCGGTCCCAGGATGCTTATTTCCGGTCCAGGGAAGACATGGCTTGGCAGTTCGGGCTGGACTGTTCCCATGAGGCACAGGGTCAAGACTGATTTGCATATAGCTGTGTCTGAACTGGGGTGGCAAAGTGAGCTAAAGAATGATGATGGATTCAACCCAGATCTGTGACTGGGGGTGAGTGTTTGAAAAGTTTCAGCACTCCGTCCATCATCTCCTTGTGTTTGCTTTGTTCGCCCTAAGTTGGCAGGGTATGCCCAGACGTGGGTCCCTTGCTCACTTTGCCACTGGATTCAAGCTAGCCTGGCTGATGAGGGCTGTTAGCCCGAAACCGGTCCCAGGATGCTTATTTCCGGTCCAGGGAAGACATGGCTTGGCAGTTCGGGCTGGACTGTTCCCATGAGGCACAGGGTCAAGACTGATTTGCATATAGCTGTGTCTGAACTGGGGTGGCAAAGTGAGCTAAAGAATGATGATGGATTCAACCCAGATCTGTGACTGGGGGTGAGTGTTTGAAAAGTTTTAGCACTCCGTCCATCATCTCCTTGTGTTTGCTTTGTTCGCCCTAAGTTGGCAGGGTATGCCCAGACGTGGGTCCCTTGCTCACTTTGCCACTGGATTCAAGCTAGCCTGGCTGATGAGGGCTGTTAGCCCGAAACCGGTCCCAGGATGCTTATTTCCGGTCCAGGGAAGACATGGCTTGGCAGTTCGGGCTGGACTGTTCCCATGAGGCACAGGGTCAAGACTGATTTGCATATAGCTGTGTCTGAACTGGGGTGGCAAAGTGAGCTAAAGAATGATGATGGATTCAACCCAGATCTGTGACTGGGGGTGAGTGTTTGAAAAGTTTCAGCACTCCGTCCATCATCTCCTTGTGTTTGCTTTGTTCGCCCTAAGTTGGCAGGGTATGCCCAGACGTGGGTCCCTTGCTCACTTTGCCACTGGATTCAAGCTAGCCTGGCTGATGAGGGCTGTTAGCCCGAAACTGGTCCCAGGATGCTTATTTCCGGTCCAGGGAAGACATGGCTTGGCAGTTCGGGCTGGACTGTTCCCATGAGGCACAGGGTCAAGACTGATTTGCATATAGCTGTGTCTGAACTGGGGTGGCAAAGTGAGCTAAAGAATGATGATGGATTCAACCCAGATCTGTGACTGGGGGTGAGTGTTTGAAAAGTTTCAGCACTCCGTCCATCATCTCCTTGTGTTTGCTCTGTATATACTATACCAAAGTAAGGTATAGTGTGCACAGAGTCCAGTGGATCCCCAGAGGTTTACAGAGGCTTAAGTAGATAATACAAAAAACTCTATTTGTGGTAGTGTGGACGAGCAGTTAGGCTTATCAGAGGGTTGTTTTAAGCACTTATTGTACACACTTAGGCAAGAAATGGCTACACACACTCAGAAACTGAATCCAAGACCAATGGTTTTATATAAAAGTTATTACTTTGTTATTTTATTTTAGAACCAAGAGGAACTCAGTTGCAGGTAAGTAACAGTTTCAAGAATAGCAATCCATTTCAAATAAAGTAGGAATTGTGTTGTAAAGGCATAGAAGTGCCTTACAGGAGTATTAGAAATACTTTGATAAAGTCAATCAAACAGTAGCAACTTAACAAATGTGAGAATTAGACATTTAGTACAATAGGCAGAAATGCAATGCAATTCTATGGAAGGAAAACAGCTAAACCTGCTTTGAATTCACTCCACTGGCTGCCTATTAGGGAGAGAGTTAATTTCAAGGCTATGTGTATTGTTCACAAATCGTTAGCCGGAAAGGGCCCTGTCATTTATCACTCTATGATTCGGCCTTACCGTGCTAATAGAAGCCTTCGCTCACATGACCTGCACCTTGCTACTGTCCCTAGGATTAGGAGGGCCAGAAGTGGAGGTCGTCTGTTCTCCTACAATGCAGCTAAGCTTTGGAACTCTCTCCCTCTCCATCTACGAAAGGAATCCAACCATCTTGCCTTCCGTAAACTGTTAAAAACCTGGCTATTCCCCTAGTCTGATTGGCTCTCTGCTATTTGCCGTTGTCAGCGCTGGGATGCCTTGGGGTAGCCATGCGCTTAAATGCATTTTTCGTTTAATTTAATTTCATTTCATTTTTCAATTCATTCATTTCATTATGTACATTTACCGGTAAGTACTCGACTTACACATCCAGTCTACGGGGGTTCAGTCCAACACTGTGCAAGGGTTGGATCAAGGAAGGTACTGCACCACCAGCGGCACTGGGGCGGCCGGGTGCAGAGGTCAATGGGCCCAATGTTAGTCAATGGAGACAGGGGGCACCCACAAGAGGTGCTGGGTGCAGGTAAGTACCTGCGGTTTCAGGGCACAGGCCCCAAGGGATAAAGCAAGCACAGGAAGGGCCACAAGGCAGCACCAACCATACACCACCAGCAGCACAGGAGCAGCGGGTTGCAGGGTGCAAATCAGCGGCGGACGCCCAATGCAACCAAATGGGGATCTCGGTCGCACAAAGAGGCTGCATACTCGGACCAGGAGGCTGGACAAAGGTGACCAACAACTGGGCAGGTAAGTAGAGGTGTCGGTGGATGCCTGGGCACCGTCAGCAGGGCTCCCCAAAGTCAGGGGACGGAGGTTGCAGGGGTGCCTTTAGGTGTTAGATTTTCTTTACCAGAGCCGGTCGCAGTCAGGGGAACCCTTTGTGATGAGGCTGCAGGCGTCTTCGTGGAGTCCAGGAGAGGTCAGCCACCGATGGTGTGGAGTTCAGGATCCCTGGGTTGACTTCACTGGACAGGTGAGCCACTCAGACTTGGGCCGTGGGCATCGGGTGCAGAGTAGGCAGGAGACGCGGTTCCAGCTAGTTCCGGAGTCCTTATAGTTGGATTCTTCTGGACAGGGCAGCTGTCCTCTGGACATCTGGTCTTTGCTGAAGAGTAGGCAGTCTTCCTCTGGGTTCTGGAAGTCGCTAGCCACAGGACAGGCATTGTCTTCTTTGTAGGGGCTTTAAAGCTGGAGACAGGGCGGTAGGGCTGGGGCCAAGTCAGTAGTCTTCTTCAGGCTTTGCTGCACGGCGTCTTCTTTGTCCTTCTTCTTCGTAGGCTACAGAAATCTGAGGATAAAGGTTCACGGGTGCCCCTAAATACTGAATTTAGGGGCGTTAAAGGTACTGGCAGCCAATAGGCGACTTTCCTTTAGGGTGACTACACCCTTTGTATGTCTCCTCCCCCTGATTGGGTAGAATCCTTCCATTCAAGATGGAGGATTCCCTAAGGAGTGGGTCACCTAGGTCCAGGGCACCTTAGGGGTGGTCCTGGCAGAGAGGGGACACATCTCTGCTGGCTACTAATTTTCTCGCCGACCTTGCCGCCAAAAGTGGGTCTGGGTCAGGGGGGTGGGCATCTCCCCAAGCTGGAGAGGCCCTGGTCAGCATAACAAAGGGCAGGCAGCCTTTGAGGCTCACCGCCCAGAATGCAGTTTCTGCTTGGGGGTAGGTGAGAAGCACTTTCATCCCAAGCAGGCTTTGTTTCTGACCCACAAGAGCACAAAGTTTCCCACCTGAGGGGTCAGAAACATGTCTTGAGTGTGGCAGGCTGGTACAGACCAGTCAGCTACACACTAGCGAGTTGGTCGTTTTTCAGGGGGCATCTCTAAGATGCCCTCCGAGTGCATTTTGTAATAAATCCAACACTAACATCAGTGTGGGTTTTTTATGCTGAGAAGTTTGATACCAAACTTCTTAGCATTCAGTAAAGCCATTATGGAGCTGTGAAGTTCGTAATAACAAACTCACAGACCATGTACTCAATATGGCTTCACTGCACTTACAATGTCTAAGAATGGACTTAGACACTGTAGGGGCATATTACTCATGCAGCTATGCCCTCACCTGTGGTATAGTGCACCCTGCCTTAGGGCTGTGAGGCCTGCTAGAGGGGTGACTTACCTATGCCACGGGCAGTGTTTGTGGGCATGGCGCACATAGATGTTTGCCATGTCGACTCTTAAGTTTTGTCTGCACCAAAACGCATAGTCTGCAATGGTAGTGTGTATGTGTTAGGTGAAGGGTCTCTGAGGGTGGCACAATGCATGCTGCAGCCCTTAGCGACCCTCTCTGGTCACAAGGCCCTTGGTACTAGTGGTACCTTTTAGAAGGGACTTATATGTGTGCCAATTGTGGAACCAAAGGTACAATTTTGGGAAAGAACACAGGCACTGGGAACCTGATTAGCAGGGACCCAGAGTACATTCAGTCAAAGTGCATCAGATATCAGGCAAAAAGTGGGGGTAACCATGCAAAACGGGGCATTTTCCTACACTCCTTGACCGAGGAGAAACAGCGTCCCTGATCCTTCTCTACCTCTCAGCAGCTTTCATCACAGTATTCCTCCACACCCTTATCAAGCAGCTTTACTGCATCGGAATTTGAGGAGATGCCCTCAGATGGATCGACTCCTTCCTCACCCGAAGAACCCAGAGAATCACCTTCCTCCCTTCACCTCCGAACACAAGAGAATCATTTGTGACGCCCTTCAAGGCTCATCCCTCAGCCCCACCCTGTTCAACACCTACATGACCTCCAGGCCAACATCGTCAGAACCCGTAGACTAAACATAATTTCCTACGCCGACGACACCAAGCTCATCCTCTCGGTATCAGAAAAGCCCTCCACTCCTAAGGCCAACTTCCACAGGTGCATGATGAACATTGTTGACAACTGCCTGAAACTCAACACAGACAAGTCGGAAGTACTGATCTTCAGGAACAACACCTCCCAGTGGAACGACTCCTGGTGGCCTTCTGAACTAGGACCCTCAACCAAGCCGACAGACCATGCCTGCAACCTCGGCATCATCCTGGACAACAAGCTCCCAATGAAAAAACAGATCAACACAGTCTCCATCTTCTGTGTCCGCATGGTCCGCAAGATCTTAAAATGGTTCCCAGTCAACACCAGGTGAATCGTCACACAGGCCCTAGTCACCAGGCGGCTCGACTACGGCAATGCACTCTATGCAGGAATCATCTTGCATCTCCTGAAGAGACTGCAGATCATACAGAACTCTGCGGCCCGACTCATCCTTGACCTCCCCAAGCGGACCCACATCACCCCCAACTTCAGGAAGCTCCACTGACTCCCCATCCAGAAGAGATGTAATTTCAAGATACTGATCCACACATACAAGGCCCTGCACAACCTAGGACCAGCATAAATGAACCAGCAACTGAACTTCCACCAACCCGCCAGACACCTGCACTCCGCCTCCCTTCACCTTGCTCACACCCCTCGCATACGTCAAAGCTACTGCAGAGGTCGTTCCTTCTCCTACCTTGCGCCCAGGTCATGGAACGACCACCCTCTTCACCTCCGGACCTCACCCTCTCTGCTGGAATTTAGGAAAGGACTCGAGACCTGGCTTTTTGACTGATCCCCCGCAGCAAGACCCTCAGCGCCTGGATACCCTCACGGGTGATAAGCCGCCTGATACAAGTCCTGTTTGATTGATTCAGAACCATGCCATAATGAAATTCTGTTTATATTCCATACTTTTTCACCTTCCACTCTCACAGCTCTTCTGAAAACCTGAACAACTTTCAAAGGAAGGGACCACTGTGGAAACCCCTTACCTTCACTCCTAGGCTTCTTGATCCTGACCAAATACCCCACAATTCCTGGCTTGGACAAACATCCCCTACTCACATCCATCCTACTCTTCATCCTCTCTTTCACCTTCTACATGTGAGCAAAAATATCTTCCTGGTTTTGAACAATTTCCTTCCCTTTACATTTCCTTACCCACTGAGGGCACACGTTTAACTCAGGTACTCGCTCTTGTAAAATTTAGAAAGGTGTACACCCAGTTGCGGGATGAACAGTAGTGCAATATGCCAATAACGTAGATTGCAAACACTTCCTCTAATCAAGACCTGGATTACAAGACAACTTCAAGGACTCTTAAAATCACTCTATTGTATTTCTTGACCTGGTAATTAGCCTCAGGATGATACACTAAAATGTTATTATGTGTAATAGTTAAATTCCTCAAAAGTTCTTTAAAGCAACCACCTGAAAATTGAGGGTCATTATTAGACACCAAACAATTCCACCCCCATATTATAAATGACATACTCAAGATTCCACATACTATCTAATGCCCCCTTTATATAAGATACCCGTGCTGATGCCACCTGTGAGAAGTTGGCCTGGCATATGCTGTCCACTAGTTATAGTGGGCACCTTGCACCAGTCCAAACGACCCCTATTGATGATAGGTTTAAAGACAACCTTTATTGAAAGCTATCCTAGTGGTAGCTGTGGAGAGCAGCCTTCAGGCTAAGTCTTGAAGGAGTGTAAAGCAGCTTGGTTTACCAGATTATAACCTCTTGAATAACTAAATGAAAGGAGAACCACACAAGGTATATATATAAAATATATGTATTTATTTCTAAACACTAACTACTAATCTCTTTATGAGATTAGAGTTCAAGATACACAATATCACAGTATTAAAACGACAGTAAATAGCACAATATACACTGGGCCCCAGGGGGGGACCAAACCATATATTAAGAAAGTGGTATAAGAACCACGACTTGACTAGACACATTGCCTAGAGCACGTAGAATCGCTGGGACCCCAAGGAACCACCCAAGGTAGTGACACAGGAGACCCACGGGGGACGTGTGCAGTGTGAGAACACAGCCGCGAGCGCCGTAGGATTCAATGTGGAAAGTCGCGGTTGGAATTTTAAAGATAAAGGACACTTAGGAGAGGACTTTCAGCAAACCCCTTTAGACTTAAGGGGTTCTAGGGCCAACACCCACGGTAGTACCGGAGTACTCGAGTTACCTCACCCAGGGAAGCCGGTTGCATAGGTGTCAAAGGGTGTCGGGAATCGTCGTTGATTTCAATGGCGATCTGCTGCAAAGTGCTGCTGCCGTGAAGAAGAAAAGTGTCCGGGGTCCCCGATCCAAGCCTGGATCGAAGATGTGAAGAACCTGAAAGCAGAGGGGACAGAGTCTGGGTCACTAGCCAGTGACCAGGAGCGGAGCAATCGAATGCCCACCGATGTCGGGTGCTTCAGGTGCGAAGAGGTGAAGCTTGACTCTGCAGCCACGGGGTCCCGGAGACGTCGACGACCAGGAGCCGGATTCGAGCTGTCCCACGAAGGATGTCGAGTGCTGGGGTGTCGGTGTTCGGATTGACCACAACAAGCCTTGGCAACACCAACCCACGCAGGAAGAGAAAAGATGCTTCTCTGCGGACCAGCAAGGTCCTGGGGTCTCCCCAAGCGAGGGAGAGTCAGGGCACGTCTGGAGCAACCAGGGAAGCCCACTAAAAGTTAGAGTTGCCTTCTTGGGGACCCACAGGTCAA
Source organism: Calotriton arnoldi (assembly GCA_963921515.1). Classification (NCBI taxonomy): domain Eukaryota; kingdom Metazoa; phylum Chordata; class Amphibia; order Caudata; family Salamandridae; genus Calotriton; species Calotriton arnoldi. Next base: position 1,524,358 of record CAWUFW010001879.1, on the reverse strand, counting down.
CGGACCAGGGATCGCGAAGGGACCTCGAGAGGAATCACAAAATGGCGGCCCACGGAACACTCGTTGAGTGTAGGCCTGCAATCTTCGGTGCAATTACTGCTCGGGGTCAGGGCTACAAGTAACTCAAAGCTCAGCCTCCGGGGTCGCCGAAAAGCTGATGCTTCTGCAAATGGTCGCGGTGTCCAGGGGTTCGGGTTGCACGGTCTCCACGAGGGATACGGGCCTCAGACTTGCTGTGGGCACAGATCGACCTCAGAGACCTCGGAAAACCCACCTCCTGTGTGGCAATATTCTTCGGAGTCCGCAGGAGCTTCGGAGATGCCAACGGGTCAGTTGCGTTAAAGGTGCCTGCCTTGCAGGGAGTAACTCCTTTACTCCAAGGAGATTCTTCAGTCATCCAGCGTAGTGTAGATCGTCGAAGTACTTGGTTTCTGGTAACAGAGTTTAGTCCAGGTGTAATCTAAAGTCCTGTAGTCAGGGTTTCCTACTTTATACCCAAGGAAGGGGTGGGACAAACTCTGGGGACCCACCTATGGGAGGGTCAGGAAAAGGGGTGGCTACACCCATTTCCTTTGTCCAGTTTCGCGCCAGAGCAGGGGCTGTGTGCCCCTGCAACCGGTTTGAGCTGGACTATGCACAGGGACACCAAATGTGCCCCCAGTGCAGACTTCAAAGCACTCTGAGAGTGCACCCACCCAGCCCCAATACACTAAAGCCTGTCTGGGAGGTGGTCACACCTCCCTGTGACAGGAAACCTATTGTCCAGGCCTCCCTGCCTGAGTTTCGTCCAGCAGCAGGAGGGCAGACTCGTGTCTGTGGCTGCAGCATCCATTTTGTGATGCCAGGGTTCTGTTAAGCTGGTACCGGGTGTACCGGTGGTGCCATGTTGCTCCCTCTAGAAGGGAGGAATCATACCTTCCACCCCAGTACTGGGGTGGAGGTATGATTCCAAGGTGTTTGACACCAAACACGACAGTTTTCCATGCAGCCATTCTCAAGTTAGCATTTACCGCGGGGTTATAATGCACTTAAGAGTATATGGTCTGGCTGCATCACAAACAACCCCGGAATGAAGATTCCGAAAGCTGCAGAGGGGCTCTGCTCATGCATGGGCACCCTCTCACATGAAACCCAGCACCCTGCCTTCAGGATTGTTAAGGCCTGCCATAGCGGTGACTGATAGGTTTACATGTGCAGTGATATGGAGAGATATAGGGAACCTATATCTCAGTAAGGGGTGGATAGACCACCTTACACAGGCTGCCGTAGCAGACCTGTTGTGTCATTTTATAAGGCTTCCCAGGCTTCCCAGGGGTGCACAATACATGCTGCAGCCCCTGGTAGGCCTCTGGGGTACCTATGCCCTGGGTACATAGTATACCATATACTAGGGACTCACAAGGGTACCCCAGAATCCAATCTGGAGTGTACCTAAAGTACATACAATCAATTTAGAGTAGAAAGCAGCTAGACTGGGGTCCTGATTAGCAGGGCCTCAGTCTGGCTAAGTCGAAAAACAGTGAAACATCAGCAAAAAGTGGGGGTAACTATAAGAAGCAGATCCTACTCTCCTACACCACCAACCAGAATGCCACAGAACCAACATCCCACTTCCAGGAAGATGACTTGGAGCGTCTGGTGTGAAAAAGAAAACCAGCATGGGGACAATCTCAAGTCCCGGGCAGCTCTTAAGTCCAAGGACATCCGAGAGCACACAAGAGACCGCAGGTCACCGTAATTATCTATGAACAAAGCAACTGACCATCTGCGATACTTGTACAAGAGAACAGTGTTGGTGCATGTGGTTATAAACAGTTTCAGCGGCAGCATACATCAAAATGTGAAACTGGTGTTTGGATCATGCTTGCCTTGAGTGGCATGAGGGCCAGTGAATATGATTATCAGCTCAACATACCACTAAGATACTGTGGGTGGGATGCTTGATTTAAGAAGAGTTTTTAAGGCCTGCCTATGTTAGAGGCAGCTGCAAGTCACACCAGGGAAGGCTCACCCAGCACAGCCACCTCAAAAACTGCTCTTAAAGCACATATCAGCAGACAAGAATCTCAGCAAGCCACCACGCCCTATCCTTAGTCCAACATTGCCATTGGAACTATGCAAAGTAGATAACTCATTACATGTTTGGGTTCTCTTCTCAATGTTGATTGATTACCCACTATCCAAGTCCCAAATGCAATCTATATGTTATCAAACAAACTGACAACAGCCTCGTATTGTGAAACTGACGCTATGTACGGCATTTTTGTCCAAATGCTCCTGCCACAAATAAATTAAATAAAATGTCCGGAGTTTTGCGGACCTTGGGATCCAGTCTGTCAAATACCAAGTCATCCAGAAGCAGCACTACTGCCCACCAAGTGGTCCACCATACAACATAAGCCTTTGAGTGAGCAGATGTGTTGTGCTGAGGTCCAAAGACTGACTAGATGTTGTAGGGCAGAGCAGTTATGTCCACACATTCAGCAACTACGAGTGGATATCTGTCTATCACTTAGCAACTGGGAGGATGTTTGGGATAGTCTTGCTCTGCGTGAGTCTAAGATGTCCAGGCATTTGTTGAGCATGGGGTGGGAGAGCAACGGGTGGAGTAACGGGTGGAGTTGCAATGGGTTGAGCTCAGGGGCTATTTATCAGTTAGCAATGAAGAAAAGATACGATGGCAGTGGCAAACGACACACCGGTCTATTGCACAGGCAGAGACCCTAATGCGGTCTACAGCTGGTGCCATTTCTTCCAATGTAAATGGTGTGAGAGGCTGGGCTCAGGTGACAGAGCCTATGACTGCCTGGGAGGGCTAGACAGGGGGAGGAGCAACTTGCAGAGTTGGATCTGAAGTTCCAAGTGAGCCACCAATGTCATGTATTCTCTGGCGAAGTTTGGTCAACACTCATCGATATTTGCCAGTGCGTGCACCTCCGTTCAGCCACCTGCGGTGTGGATGGGTGGGCAATTTGAACGTTGTTTCTAGCAGTGTATTGACAACGAAGAGGGTACACAGAATCGCCATGTCTCACAGGGAGCATCTGGGATTGTTCGCAAATTTAATGTGTTTCAGGAAATGTTCTGGAATTTGACCAAAGCAGGGCGTGAATATAATGTACCTGATATCTTTGGAGTTACAAGTACAGCAAGCTTCAGGTCTGGCCAAGACTAATATTTATTTGCTTAGTGCAGTTCTGTAATTGGACAGACCAGCTACAACGTTAGTGTTTGAAGAGACAGTCCAAGATAAACCAGGAACCGCTAATCGCTGTAGTGTGGTGTCGGAACTGACATATGGGTGTCATGGTTCCTGTAATACACTGTTTGTGCAGCAGAGCTTTAAGCTATATACGGCATACATATGTATGGTCTGTCTAACTGGAGATATAGCACGTTTGTGTGAGATACAAACCTGTAAGATCTATATACACTAACAAATAGTGCCAGTGCCTATTTAGTGCATATACTTAACACAGTGAACACAGAGAACACAGGGAAACAGTATTTGAAGGAGCATCAGAAGCCTCACTAACACACACAACACAGATATTGCATGGGTAGGAGCAGTGCAAGGGTCCTTAACACAGATAACAGATGCAGGGAAGGTGGCAGCAGTAGAGTGTGTGTGTGTGTATGTGCATACGCTGAAAACAACAAGAGAGGGAGGGAATCCGAAAGTAAGAACCACTCTCAATCCCCCGGGGTAAATATGATAATAAACCACGAGAGAGTGTGCCTTGTAATAACAAAATAAAGCACAACAAAAGAAACCCAGTAGGTTCTTAATAAAGCCCTCACTCACCAGCCTAGTTGGTGACATGCTTCATCATCGGGCCCCACCAGGAGCGGCCGAATGCCACCCCGGTGTGCTGCAACGCCAGAACTACTGCGGAGCTGGTTTAAAAAGTCCAGTGTGAAGTGAAAGTGATAATTTTAAAATGGCTGACTGATTCAAACAATAAATTTTATTAGAAGCCAATCAGACATGAATAAAAAACAAAGAGTGGGACACCAAAGCCAAATAAATTGTTCAGCGCGGTCCACTATGATGTGGTCAACATGTTTCTGCCTATGTGTGGTTATTTAACAGGCATTCGTCAGGACCAAAGAGACGTGTGAAACCCGGCGGTATGAGCGCACTACGGCCCACCTAACCTGAGGTTTTAAGTGTGAAAAAGTAAAAATATACTTCTAAAATTCCTCGTATTGAGAGGAACAGAGTTTATTATGTGGTGTCATCACTAATAACACCATGGGTCTCGGGAAGGGGGGTGGTAGCAATAATGGCACACCGCCCGCACTGCTAGGCACCCGCAGTATACCTAGGCATTCCCTCCAAACGCGGACCCCGATGGTTTGGAGGGAATGCCTAGGTATACTGCGGGTGCCTAGCAGTGCGGGCGGTGTGCCATTATTGCTACCACCCCCCTTCCCGAGACCCATGGTGTTATTAGTGATGACACCACATAATAAACTCGGTTCCTCTCCATACGAGGAATTTTAGAAGTATATTTTTACTTTTTCACACTTAAAACCTCAGGTTAGGTGGGCCGTAGTGCGCTCACACCGCCGGGTTTCACCGTCTCTTTGGTCCTGACGAATGCCTGTTAAATAACCACATAGGCAGAAACATGTTGACCACATCATAGTGGACCGCGCTGAACAATTTATTTGGCTTTGGTGTCCCACTCTGTTTTTTATTCATGTCTGATTGGCTTCTAATAAAATTTATTGTTTGACACAGTCAGCCATTTTTAAATTATCACTTTCACTTCACACTGGACTTTTAAACCAGCTCCGCAGTAGTTCTGGCGTTGCAGCACACCGGTGGCATTCGGCCGCTCCTGGTGGGGCCCGATGATGAAGCATGTCACCAACTAGGCTGGTGAGTGAGGGCTTTATTAAGAACCTACTGGGTTTCTTTTGTTGTGCTTTATTTTGTTATTACAAGGCACACTCTCTCGTTGTTTATTATCATGTGTATGTGCATACACACATGATCCACAGATGCAGGGAAGGAGGCAGCAGTAGTGTGTGCATACACACATGATCAATAGATGCAGGGAAGGTGGCAGCAGTAGTGTGTGCATACACACATGATCAATAGATGCAGGGAAGGTGGCAGCAGTAGTGTGTGTGTGTGTGCATACACATGATCAACAGATGCAGGGAATGTGGCAGCAGTAGTGTGTGTGTGTGCATACACATGATCAACAGATGCAGGGAAGGTGGCAGCAGGAGTGTGTGCATATACACATGATCAACAGGTGCAGGGAAGGTGGCAGCAGTAGTGTGTGTGTGCATACACATGATCAACAGATGCAGGGAAGGTGGCAGCAGTAGAGAGTGTGTGTGTGTGTGTGTGTGTGTGTGCATACACACATGACCAACAGATGCAGGGAAGGTGGCAGCAGTAGTGTGTGTGTGCATACACATGATCAACAGGTGCAGGGAAGGTGGCAGCAATAGAGTGTGTGTGTGTGTGCATACACACATGATCAACAGGTGCAGGGAAGGCGGCAGCAGTTTTGTGTGTGTGTATGTGTATACACACATGATCAACAGGTGCAGGGAAGGTGGCAGCAGTAGTGTGTGTGCATACACATGATCAACAGATGCAGGGAAGTTGGCAGCAGTAGTGTGTGTGTGTGTGTGTGTGCATACACACATGACCAACAGATGCAGGGAAGGTGGCAGCAGTAGTGTGTGTGTGTGCATACACATGATCAACAGGTGCAGGGAAGGTGGCAGCAATAGAGTGTGTGTGTGCATACACACATGATCAACAGGTGCAGGGAAGGCGGCAGCAGTTTTGTGTGTGTGTGTTTGTATACACACATGATCAACAGGTGCAGGGAAGTTGGCAGCAGGAGAATGTGTGTGTGCATACACACGATCAACAGATGCAGGGAAGGTGGCAGAAGTAGTGTGTGTGTGTGTGGATGTGTGTGTGTTTGCATACACACATGTTTATGTTTATGTGTTTATGTTTATGGATTTATAGAGCGCGTGGCTGCCCATTGGTTTCCCAGCGCTACGGAACAGGAGTGGGTGTGGATGCCTCTCAGCCTGGAAAAAGCCAGGTCTTCAATTTCTTTCTGAAGGTTCGTTCCTCCGTGGTCATTCTTAGCTCTAATGGCATTGAGTTCCATAATTTCGGCGCCAGATGTGAGAAGGATCTTCTGGATCTCCTTATTCTAGTTGTTGTGGCAAGATGTTCCGAGGAGGATCTCAGAGTTCTGTCTGGTATGTATGGAGTGATCAAGGTTTTCAGTAAGGTTGGGCCTTTTCCCTTCAAGGCCCTATGCGCTATACATAGCGCTTTAAACTTGATCCTTGCGTGCACGGGCAGCCAGTGCAATGATTTCATAGCTGACTTAGTGGATTCATGTCGAGGAATTTTTGAAGAAGTCTGACTGCCGAATTCTGCACCACCTGCAGTCTGTTAAGAACGTATTTAGGTGACCCCAGGAAGAGAATGTTCCCATAGTCCAGGCGGGACACCACCAGTGCCTGAACCATGGTTCTCCGTGCTTTCTCTGGGATGAGGTCCAAGATTTTTCGGAGCATCCTCAGGATTCCGAAACAGGTGCCCGCCAGTTTGCTGGCTTGAGTTTCCATCGTGAGGTGGCAGTCTAACCATACTCCCAGGTTTTTTATGGAGTTTTTGTGTCCTGGTGGCTGCCCTAGTACTTTTGGCCAGTTCACAGAAATTTGTTGATTTATATTGTTACCCAAAAACATAAGTTCTGTCTTGTCCCCATTAAGTTTTAGCCTGCTGTAAGTCATCCAGCTGGCTATTTTTTCCAAGCACGGGGCTACCGAGTTATTTTTGATTCGGCATCCTTTACCACAGAAATTACCAGTTGGGTATCATCTGCGTAGGTGATTATTGACAGTCCAAATTCCTGGACAATGTCAGCCAGTGGCTGCATGTACAAGTTAAACAGTGTGGGGCTCAGGAAAGAGCCCTGAGGAACCCCACATGTAACTTTGAAGTTATCTGATAACAGTCCTCCTTCGGTGGTTTGGAAGGACCGGTCATTCAGAAAAGATATGATCCATTTTAGTGCCTGGCCTTGAATCCCTGCCCTTTCAAGCCTGATTGCGAGCGTCGAGTGGTCCACAGTATCGAACGCTGCGCTCAGGTCTAGCAGCAGGATAGCAGCCTGGCCCCCATGTCTAGAATGCCCTTCAATTTTTCTGTTACCAGCAGTAGGGCGGATTCGGTACTATGAGTGGGTCTGAAGCCCATTTGGGTCGGATGGAGGATCGCATTCTCCTCCAGAAACCGGGACAGTGCGGAGTTGACATGCTTTTCGGCTATCTTACCCAACGTGGGAAGAAGCGAGATAGGGCGAAAATTGGCAAGGTCTGTTGGATCTAAATGTGGTTTTTTTAATTAACGGACGTACTATGGCATGTTTCCAGGTTTTTGGTACTGTACCCTGGCTAAGTGAGAGGTTGAGTAGGATTGTAGCAGGTTTTATGACTGTGTCCCCACCTGTGCCAGTATGTGGGGGGGAATGGGATCCAGAGGGGAGCCAGATTTCATTCCTTGTAGGATCTTGGATGTAATGTTTGAATCCAATTCAATAGGTCAATAGGTGCATGGAATGTGGCAACAGTTTTGTGTGTGTGTGTGTGTGTGTTTGTATACACATATGATCAACAGGTGCAGGGAAGGTGGCAGCAGGAGAGTGTGTGTGCATACACACGATCAACAGAAGCAGGGAAGGTGACAGCAGTAGTGTGTGTGTGGATGCATGTGTGTTTGCATACACACATGATCAACAGTTGCATGGAATGTGGCAGCAGCAGAGTGCGTGTGTGCATACACACATGATAAACAGATGCAGCAAGTGTAGAAGTAGTGCAATCTTGAGAGAGGGCGAGAGTTGCACTGTTAAAGGAGGCCGAGAGGGTGGGATGGTTTGTTGTGAGGAAGAGTGAAGAGGGCACTTAAGTATAGTTAAAAGGGTTTGGTGGAAAGAGAGTGAGGTGACAAGAGTATGGTGAGGCAGAGAGAGGAGAGTGAGGCAAAGAGCATAGGATGTGCAGGAAAGAAGAGAGGTGGGGTTAGGCAAGATACAGCAATACTAGCCCTTGAAGGAGAAGATGTAGGCAGGATTGAAACGAGGTAACATGGGAGAGGGTGATATCAAATTCAGGAGGCAGAGGAAGAAGGCAGCAGCATCTAGGACCTGGAAATTAAATAGAACTTGGCAACAGTGCTTCTGTCACAAACTTCAGGAAGTGCTTTAAAAACTCCACAGAGTATTACTGCATTACAAAGTACACATATTGTTTCAGTGGTATAACCAATCAGTTGACGAGTAGGAAAGGGTTACTAACCTGTAATAATCGGTTTGCTGCTTGAAGTGTTGCAGATTTACAGGCAGTGCCCTCTCCTGCCATCTAGTGTTGGGTACGGAATATTATACTTTATTTTCCTTCAAAGTCTTTGTTTTGATTTAGAACTTATGTCAAAGATTCAAGATTAAATGCTCTGAAACCCACAGTGCGCCAGGACACAGGAAAATTAAATGTGTTTCTGCCATCAGATTGGGAGAGGTTTCCGTGTGCTCCCCATGAATAAACAGAGCACAGGAGAATGCTACCAAAGTTTGGTCATGTTGAGCAAGTGCCTTTCTCAGCAACATGGCGTGACCAGATCAGGAAGGAGGACACACAATCTCATAGCACCCACTGGGAATATTCAGCACAGAGGGCATGCATGGAAACAGTGTAGAGGCTTAACTGGCCGCACAACCAGGCAAGCTCACACATCTATAGATTATCCTTTCTGCTTTCATTCGACATCTTTAATAACAATCACTGAAGTAAGACACGCGCCTCATAAAGAGTTGGTTACTTGCGCTCATCACATCACTACTTGCAGATTTTTATAAACTTGTTAAGCACAGAAGTAATTGTAATTAGACCAGGGGCACCAAGACAACACTCCTGGGATGGGTGCCTTGAAGCCCTCATAAAGTGTACACGTCCCAGAGGGCAACCACAGATTGGCAGACTGGAGAGGGCATGCTTCCTTTTAGGGTGGGGAAAATTAAGGGTTGTGTCCCAAAATATCTTTTATTTACATACTCGAATCACATCCGTAATGAGAACTTCCTATAACTGTCGACATAAGATGGTAATTTTGGTGAGTATATATCTTGCTTAAGTAATCACAACATGACTGGAGCAAGTTGACATGCAGCATGAGGAACGCCTCGCTCATCTCAGACTCACTAGGTCACTTCAGTGGCACAGACAAGGAGTTGTAAGTTCATGTCCTGGTACACCAAGCCTCACAATGCTCTTTTTGATAACCGTACAGCAAAGGTTATAACATCTTTGAAATCTCTATATGAAAATTACTATCCGGAAGGGTGGGATGAAACAGGGGGCGTAGAATACAATACGATGCCTTAGGGTGGTGTTTCGGCTGCAGCCTTTCATGCATTTTTGGGCCTTACCATATGTAGCCTGTCTGCTTGGCAACAGTAGTTCTGTTACACTGAGGCAGAGGAAAGGATGAAATAAGGAGGGGGAAGGGAAGAGGAGCCATTGGGGTATGCAGGGTGGTGTCTAAGGATGAAACACAGGCAATGGGAAGATACTGACTCTGGGGAAAGGATGATGGGGGGAGGTCATGTCAGTAAACATGGAAAGCAAACACCTGGACCCCTTCCTATGCTTCTGAAGTGCACAAAACTACGACCATGTGGTGGTGGCAACACAGGTGGGAGAGAGTGTCTGAGATCGGGCATCGTAGGGTGACAGGAAACCGAATGAGGCACAGGATCAGCAGGGGTGATGATGGAGACACGGGTAACTGGGCGGGAAGAGGCCAATCGGGTGTATGGAATTAGACAGAGAAGTAACAGAGGAACAGCAAGCTCCAACCATCCATGCATGGCGCTGGTGCTCTGTATGCGGAGACAATGCGTCTTCCTTGCCCCACCACCTCTACCAAGCGCGCAGGCCCAGTACACAGACGTGCATTGCAATGCCAGCTTACAGACAATGGCAAGGCGCCCAAAAATACACCTTCCTCAAATATTCATGAACTGGAGTCAGAATCGTAAATTAGGATGTTCTCGAATATCTGCCACTAGTTCTACATCTCTGATCCAATTTTCAGGGTGAGCATGGAAATACATCGGTGCGTAAGTAGTTGTATAAAGGGGGATGGGATGGGGGCAAATTGTTAAAACATCAATGATGCTCACAGCATCATTTCCAAACACACCACCATTTCCTGTGTCATGCAATACTCCAGCTACCAACGCCAGATCACAACACAAAATAAGAAGCCGCTCAAGCACTCCGCTTCAGGTTTCTTTCCTTCATGGAAAGTACCAATGACGACTCAAAGAGAACCGAAAACTTCTCTACGGAGCCGCAAGAAAAATAACTTACCCGGAACCATCGATTTGTGGGGCTTGCATGTATGTATGGGCAGATTAGTGCTTAGAAAGTGGACACAAACATTTTAGGCACTTAAGTTTGCCTCCGTCTCCTTCTCTCTTCCCGAATTAGTCACTTGCCAAATCTATTAGTTTTCTTGAGAAGGAGACTGAAAAATCTCGCCAAGAAAGTAAAACAATTTTCTTCTGAAATCCATCCTATCCCACCATTATTCCAAAAAGTGCCGGACAACTGGTGCAAAGACTGAGAAAGACCCTCAACAAATCCATTCTGGGAGGCCAGTTTACCAATTATCTAAAAAACAACAGCATTACACCGTCGACAAACAAGCACAAGCTAACCCGCTTGTCACTGGTTACCACCCTGTTGCTCAGGTGCCATTCACCTCAAATGTGAATTAAAAAACAGTAATTTCAATAGCTCAGGGACTCCCACCACAGCCTTCACTGCTTCCTTTCTTGCTTTCCTCCAGGTGATGGAACAAAAACAGATTTACTTGCAGGCAGACCTGAAATCCGTGCAGCTGCAAAGGGAACCCCTTCTGCTGTATCTTCTGGAACCGTCAGCACCCCTTGAAGTGGTGGATTATAGAACCATCTTGTCCCACCTGCAGTTTACGAAGAGGCGACTGATAATGCCACTGAGCAGCTCTGGAACCATGCTCACCCTATTCTATTAGACCCGTTTACCTCAGTAAACAGCTCGGTCCTAATGAACCACGGTCATGCCTGTTCTTTGGTCTTTTTCTGAATTCTCTTTTTTGGCTCACTAAGCAGACAATTAGTGGCCATTTCTATGTCAACAACAAGCAACTGTACAGTCAACACTGGACCAAAGTCCTCAAGTTCAATTGCCATTTCAGCAAGAGACTGAACCTGATACTAACGAGTGTCCAAACTAGGAGGATGTGACCCAGAATGCGATGCAGAATAAAGCAGTTAATTACTCTGACAGGACCCCTAGAAGAACTGCGAGACTAGAGAAGCCAGTTTTACCCTTCTACTTTTCCTTACCTTTTGCTGGGCTGGGATTCACAGGGACATGGAGGGGTACGTCGCTCAGAGAGTCTACAAATGGAGAAAACAGGCAAAATGCCAGAGGGAGAGAAGAAGGGACGGGGGACTCCTTTAAAGAGGGGCATGGTCAGGACAACCAAGCCACCGCTTTGCTCAATAGAAACAAACTAGGATGAGAGGGGTGAGATCTCTGGAGTGTACACCAGTAGTAAGCAAAGCCGGTTTGCCAGATGGGGGGGGCCCAAGACATAGAGCTACAAAACCCCAGTCTTCCCCTTAGTCAGGGAGGTTAGGTTTCTAGTAGTTGCTCTGAGGTGCGAGTGCGTGCACCCAATCCTGTGTCTGGTCCTCCACCACAAAGTGAGCCTGCACTACAAGCGATCAGTACTACAAATTGTAGTGTTGTGTGAGCTTGTAATGACGAAACCATTGTGGCTCCTGATGGACTCCGTAGAACTGTGACGTAAGCATTAGAGCGTAGTGAAGTGAATGCAGGTTTAGAATGTTGAGTTCGTATTTACATGCAGAAGAATAAAGACGTTGTTACAATGAAGAGACGCACATGGTGATTTGAAGAGTCTTCTTTATTGCGTCTTAACACCATCACAGGTTCCAGTCAGCTGGCGTCAGCTGTGGAATGTTCACACATTCTTGCCTGGCATGTACCACTGGGGTGGAGGGCAGAGGGGTGGCGGGACATACCAAGTGTGGATTACAACACATCTCCTTACATGGGGAAGGAAAGGAGTGAAAGGAAGGGAAGAGGGGTGAAGATGGGATACAAGGCAGTGCTACCTACAAACTTGCAAAAGAGATTTCATACAGTAGGGTCATAAGGACCACATTAGGTAACCAGAGGAATACAGAACGTTTTAGTGCAGTACAAAACTTTAGAGGTTCTCATGTGAAACAATAATGTTTTGCGCAGCCGTAGGCCTTAAGGATCTCCTAGGAGCAACGTTTGCATTTCCGCCCCTTGGAGCATCAACTTGAGGGACCGATACTTCCCTATGAGGTACAATTCTGTCCATGCTCCATGTTTGCCCATTTGCAAGTGATGGAGCAGAGAAAATAAAAATTTTTAACCCCTAACAAATTTTATAAATAATTAATAAATATGTTCGTTTAAATGTATTAATCAACAATGTACGTGAGGGAAGGGTAACACGCAAGTATATATGCTGAATAATCTATTAACGAATGTCTGTGTGTCTAATTATAACATAAAATAATTGCGTACTAAATAAATAATAAATGCATGATTTGTGCTTCATAGAATATAAACGTGTCGTTGCAAAAACAATAGTGATGGTAAGTAAGGAACAGCTTAAATGTTGCTTTCTGCTAGGTAATAACTAATTGGGGTACGTAGATGACGGGAGGGAAACGAAAAGGCTATGTTTCTCTATTTTAATTATGTTTTGTTTACTTCTAAATAGTGCTTCTAAGTCTAATCGAGTGGCGATATAAAATGGCTGCCGTTTATTAGTGTACGCATGCGCTGAGAAAATGCATGACAAGGGAGAAAAAGTTGGAGAAAGACCGACCACGTGATGGTGCTGAGAGGCTAGGATGCAAGAATGGTCAAGGCTGATGTGACCTAATTGAACTGATAGTGTGCCGTGGTGATCAGCAGAGAATCGTGGGAAACCATTTTAAGAGAAAGGACAATGCCTGCAGAGTTCTCGAATGTATCGAAAGAAGTTACAAATGTACTGATCGAAGCGGATGGAAACATGTCTTGAACTGTGAGAAAGGAAATGAACATATACATTCCAAAAGAACAAGCTGGATCCGGGAGAACTTGATTAAGAATGAATAGATGAAATGAGTGGACCAATGAAAGAAAAGCGCGTTATTAATGTTGCAACAATTTAGTTAGCAAAGTTAGAATTAGGGTATAAGAGGGCCTACTCTTAGTGGGAGGGGGTGCAGAGAGAGACAGAGTTGGTGTTGGAGTTGGTGGCTTCCAGTGCTTGGTGTTCCAGATCGATCCATTTTACTGAGCGGGAGATGCTGAAAGACTGTTAGATGAGACGGGTGGCGGTAGCTGATGCTGACGAGCTGAAGTTTCTGTTGCTGTCTTATTTTTCCAGTTGAGTATGAGAATCAGGTTGTTTTTGAATCTTAAAACTTAGGTTAGAAATCATTAGGCTAAATTAGGAAGATAGGCAGGTAATTAGGGTTTGCTTCATGACAAAAATTTCCTTTCTGCAATAAAATTGATTTTGCTTAATAAATATTTGAATTAATAATGAATGAATAATTGAATAAAAAGTCTAAATTCTTTTCCATGCCTTTAAAATTATATAAAATTTAAGATTCTTAAATCAAACGACTCAGTGGTTATTTTACTAAATGATTGCGAAACTGGTAATTGGTTATTGTGATTTAGCTGGTCTTAATCACTATGAACTGATCCTTTACTAGATGATCCATCGACAAAACAATGAGCAGGAATATCTTAAGAAATAACTAAGAAAGCGATAGGTTAAGGTAATAAGGTATCCCGGCTCCTTCCAGCGGTACATCATGATGATTTCCATTTAGTTTTTCCTTTTCTCCTAGGAGTATAGAATTTCGTAAAGGTGTAGAGGAAATCCAGGTGTGTGTGTGTGTGTGATAGGCGATGTTATGGGCCCCATAGTCATGTGGATGTGAGAAAATAATAAGTCGCCCCTGGATGACCGATAAGTGACCTTGGAGGAAAATAGTTTTTATTGTATCCGCTGCATCAGATTTCTTGGTAGCAGAGGATGGTTTCTATAGATTAGTTTGGTGATTATTGATTATTGATTATTTTGATGACTAACTATATGTTGAGTCGCGTTATGTTATATGTGAGTTTTCACGCTTCTGGGATGTAGGAAGTGGAACACGTGTGGCAAGAGAAGTCACATGGAATTTGGTACATGGTCTGAATTCAAATTTTGGTAATAACACAGGTTGTGTTATGTTAGGGATTTCTGTACGAAAGGTGTGTAACTGAGATAGCAAATCACGTTTTCTTGTGAAACTCTGGCCTTAATTCTCAGGAGCATAGTCTCCACATGTGTCTTATCCCCAGAGAAACGGGTTTATTGTTTGCTTAAAAGAAGGGTAAGGTAGAGGGAAGTGCTACTTTATCGGCGAAAGTTAATAATTCTGTGGTAGGGTAGAGGTAAGCGCTGCCTACTGGAAATACAGGATTCTTGTGAAAAAGGACAAAGATGTCACTTTTGTTTAGCGAATCAGACTGTGGAATTGTTTTAATTGTTGTAACTAACGAAGAAACAGTGAAAAGAAAAATTGCCGATAATTTTTGTAAAGGAGGGGTAAAAGAGCAGGAGTGACATCGACAGTGCCGCGCTAGGATTGGATAGTGCGCTAGTCACGTGAACACAGAGACAAGAGTGACGTAGAAAAGTGCCGCGCTAGGATTGGTTGGTCCGCGGACGAAGGGAATCGTTCTGATTGGTGTGTTGGTGTGAGTCGCGCTGTGATTGGTTGAAGTTCCGTACACGGAACAGTGCTGGTTTTGAAGAGAAAAACCAATCGAAAACATGCCGTTTTATGAGTATGAAAGGGAAAGAACGTCATGGACGACAAAAATTAAGAATTTCTTTAAGAGAGACAAAAAGGTTGTGACTAGAGAGGGACAAGTAATTCCTCCGCCGAAATCAGCAGCTTCACATATGATGCTGAAATATGGATATCATACATGCATATGGTTAGAAAATTGGGCAAAGTATACGAAGAATGATGGAGCATTAGCTTTCCCTGAGAATGGTTCGTTTAGTGTAGCGGTTTTGCGAAATTTGAGAGAAAAAATGACAAATCTAGCACCTTGACCTAGACCGACACAATTTGAAGCGTTGACGGAATGGGAAGATGAGATGTATGAGCGAGAGAGATTCAGAGGTTTAAGGGATCATGAGTTTATGCCTGGAAGAATGTGGGGAATAAATCATGAGGATAGAATAAAACGATGGAGGTGTGCTAACATGACAGGAGGTTTGTTTCCGGCTTTTACAGTTGAGGAAGAGACTAAGAGAAAACGTACTGAGAAAAAGAAACATATGGAGAGGGAAAAATATATGCATGAGAGTGAAACGGATGATGAATTGCTGGAAGATATTCTAAATAGAAATCCCCTTCGTATCAGCAGAGTTCTACAGTGGTGACACCTAATGCGCCGCAAATAGAGACTGTGCGAAATAAAAGTCCTGTAAAAAGAATTGAAATCAATAGGTCCCAAGATCAAATAAGAACTTCACAAAATGAAGGAGTAGAAAGTGACAATGCAACGGAATTAGCAAGAACAACAAAGGAACTGACTGAGAAAATTAGGGTATTAACGAAAAACATGGAAGCTGTGACTGTACCCGTAACAATAGGTCCAGTAATACCAATTTTTGAGAATCAGAAAATTGATGAACGGTCTTTAGTGATTCCTATGAGTTCACAATTTCAGAGAGAAAAAGAAAGGATGGAACCAAGTACAAGTAATTTGGCTAGTACCTACAGACCAAGTCCACCTACAAATTTGACTGTGAATGAGTGTTATGGTAGAAAAATGCATATGGTAACAGAATCTGCAACAGTGACCCCTGAAAAGAGTGGTAATTGGATAGAACTAAATAATACGCCTGTAGGTCCAACTCCTGATGAGTTAAATGAGTGGATGAAGACATTTAAAATAAAAGAACCAGAAGAAAAACCATTAGATGTAATTAGGTTAAAGATTGACATGGAAGAATTAATTTTAGAGACGATTGGTACAGAAAAGCTGAAAAATTACCAGGATGATGAAATCATGTTTCTGTGCAAAAGTATTACATGGAGAGCTAAAAATTTACATGACAAACTAGAAGAGATAGCAAGTGAAATTGGAGTAGATTTTGCGAAAGTGAAAACATTGCAGAAACCGTACAGAGTAGACTTTTGTGAGAAAGATATTGAAAACTTGAACACAGCAGGAAGGCTGACAGATAAAAGAGTTAATTGTATTACTGAGAAAATGGGGTGATGTGGACAGATGGAAAGTTAGATGGACAAAAAAGAATGAGAAAACTGCAGACAAAGCTTCTTTGGCTTTTATGATAACTGAAAAAGAACCTGTTGCAAGAGAATACCCTATGAGAGAAACTCCAGGTGGTAGTTATGTGCATGTTCCCTGGACTAGACAGGATATACTGTCATTTACAAATGAGTTCCCAAAGCTGAGAGAGAAACCAGTTGAATGGTACCGACAAGTGGAAAGGTTTGTGAAGGTTTCAAAGGTGTTGTGGATAGATTTAGATGGATTGTTTGACATAGTGGTGCCAACTGATTTGTGGTCGGAGTGTAAAATTACAGTTGACTGGCCAACTACAGAATATCCAAGAGATCCTAAGACAGGAGCTCCAGGTCCTGAGGTGATGAGGAAGTACGATAAGGTGATTACCTTTTTGAAAAATAAGATTCCTCCTAAAGAAACAGATTGGGTAAAAATTGATAGAACTACACAGGAAAGTAAGGAGTCTGTACATGCCTATTATGAGAGGTTGTTGTTGGTTTTTCAAGCAGTATAGTGGATATGAGGAGTTGAGTGAAAAAGATATGAGTCATTTCGTATATAGATTTGTGTTTGGACTGAAACCAGAGATTAGTGAAATGATTAAACAACATATGATTAACTGGCAAA
Source organism: Calotriton arnoldi (assembly GCA_963921515.1). Classification (NCBI taxonomy): domain Eukaryota; kingdom Metazoa; phylum Chordata; class Amphibia; order Caudata; family Salamandridae; genus Calotriton; species Calotriton arnoldi. The sequence continues at coordinate 1,507,237 of CAWUFW010001879.1, read as the reverse complement.
ATGGCACTGTAGATGAGGTACTGAGGTATGCTAAGTATTGTAGTGATGATATTGAGAGCAGACAGCGTAAATTGAAAGAGAAGGCAATGTGGGCACAGGTGAAAGTGGCAGAGAAGCAAGAAGCTCAATTGGATAATAGTAGTGGGAATGAAACAGGACAGAATAAATCCCGACCTAACATAGGTAAAGGGAAAGGTCAAATGAGTCTAGAGGAGGCAAAGAAAAAATGGCCATGTCATAATTGCGGAAAATGAGGGCACTGGAGAAACGAGTGTAAGTTCCCACCTAAACCTAATCCGGAAAATCAATCATTAACTCCACAGGTGCAGAATGAGGTAGTTGTTCAACAAGGTCAGGTGCCACAACCACCACTTCCCAACACTGTTAACCAGCAAAGATACAGTACAGAAACAGGATTCTACGGAGGAGAGCAGGTAACACAGTTGCCGCGAGCAGCTAACATTTCTCAGTATTGGTTGCGACAGAGTGAGGATGAGTCAGATGAAAGTTTCTGACGGTGCCTAGGAGAGGAAAAGAGTGCGTACTTGGCGCAACTCTGGAGGTAGATCAGTCTGGTCCCTTTGTGGATGGAGAAGTGAATGGTGCAAATGTAACATTCCTTGTCGATACTGGAGCTACCCGTTCTACTGTTAGATCAGTGGAAATTCCAAACCTTCCTCTCTCAGGTGAATACATCCAAGTAGTTGGAGTAGCGAATCAGCAGATTAAAACACCACTTACTGAATTAGTGGAAGTAAAAATTGGTTCTTTTAGCAAAATGCATAGATTCGTAGTGTGCGATTGTAGTCCCGTAAATCTTTTAGGTCGTGACCTTTTGTGCAAAATGAATTGCACAATTTATTGTACGCCAGATGGAATTGGTTTTCAGACCCCAGATGAAGATGTATTGTATAAAGTAACATTGATGAATCAGGAACCTGAAATGAATGGCTTGTTTCCTGCATTTGATGCAGAAAAACTTCCAAAAGAACTGAAAAATGCAGTGAAAGAAAATGTGTGGGATTTTACAGGAGAAGATATTGGATTAATGAAAGAAGTAGATCCCGTAAAAGTAACAGTGAAAGAAGGAACAACTTACCCAAATACGCCACAGTATAAATTGACTCCAGAAATAATCGAAGGAATAACTCCTGTAATAAATAAAATGATCGAACAGGGAATTCTAAAAGAAATAATGAGCAGTCCATGTAATTCACCTATTATGGGACTGAAAAAGCCAAACGGAACATATAGGATAGTACAGGATTTGAGAAAGGTCAACAAAATAGTTGTGCCTTGTTGTCCAATAGTGCCAAACCCTGCAGAAATTCTATACCAAATTCCACATGAAGCTGAGTGGTACACAGTGATAGATTTGTGTCACGCATTTTTCTCTATTCCTTTACATCCAGATAGCCAGCCATTATTTGCGTTCCGGTTCGGAGAGCGTATCTTGGCATGGTGCCGAATTCCTCAGGGGTATACAGAAAGCCCCTCAATCTTTAATCAGATTTTAAAGAAGTCCCTGGAAGATTTGAAAATGCCAGAAAAATCAGTGATGGTGCAGTATATTGATGACCTGTTGGTGGCATCGAAAACAAAAGAAGCATGTGGAAGCGATATCATTGCTTTACTGAACCATCTAGAGAAAAGAGGACATAAAGTGTCCCCTTCGAAATTACAGTTTTGCCAAAAAGAAGTCCAATATTTAGGGCATAAAATTGAGAAAGGAGTGCGAAAGATAGCGACAGAAAGAATAAAAATGATTCAAGGAATGAGAGCACCAATGACGCAAAGAGAGGTAAGAATGTTTCTGGGAATGGTTGGATATTGCCGACAATGGATAAGTGGTTTTTCCTTGATTGCTAAACCATTACAAAAACTGACCAAGAAGGATGTAAAAGACCCTTTTGAATTGAATGACGAAGAAATGAAATCTTTCAAAGAGTTGAAAAAGAAATTGTGTGAGGCCCCTGCTTTAGGAATGCCTGACTATGAAAAGGATTTTGAATTATACTGCAGTGAAAGAGATGGATGTGCATTTTCAGTACTGGTACAAAAACATGGAACAATGAAGAGACCAATTGCTTATTTTTCAGCTGTTTTAGATCCTATAGCAAAAGCGTTGCCCGGATATCTGAAAGCTGTTGCTGCTACTTGTGTAAGTCTGGAACAAAGTGAAGGTATTGTGATGGGGTATCCACTGAGAGTATATGTTCCCCATTCAGTAGAGATTCTTTTGACAAGAACAAAAACACAGTACATGACACATAGTCGGCTGACTAAATACGAAAAAGTAATCTTGAGTGCAGAAAATGTAACCATAGATAGATGTATGAATGTGAATCCTTCGACATCATTGCCAGATGAAGAGAGTATAATTGAACAAGATGAAGTAGATCATGATTGTCTGAATGTGCTGGAATATTGCACAAAACCAAGAGCTGACATAAAGGATGAGCCTTTAAAAGAATCAGATTATGTCATGTTTGTGGATGGCTCATGCTTGAGAACGAAAGAAGGAGTTCTAAGCGCAGCTTACGCAGTGTGCACAGTGGCAACTGTGATGGAAGCGTCTTGTCTGAAAGGAATAAGGTCTGCCCAAGTTGCAGAACTGATTGCTTTGATTCAAGCATGTAGGTTGGGAAGAAATGTACGAGTTACGATTGTGACCGATAGCCAGTATGGTTTCGGTATAGTGCATGATTTTGGTCAGATTTTGTCACAAAGAGGTTTCTTGACGTCTGCAGGAACACCTATCAGAAATGGAGATTTTGTTAAGAAACTGCTTGAGGCGATACAGCTGCCTAAGCAGATAGCTGTAGTGAAATGCAAAGCACATAAGAAAAATGAAGATTACATAGCTGTTGGTAATAATTACGCGGACGAGATAGCCAAATATTGTGCAGAGAATATGGTATCTCTAAATAAGAATCGAGAAAGGGAGCATATCTCTTCTCCTTTGCTTTTTACTAACACTGTCGAGACATGGGATGAGGTGAGACAGTTACAGGAAGTTGCAAATGATGAGGAAAAAGATTACTGGATAAAAGCAGGATGTAGAACACAAGAAAACAATGGTGTGTGGGTTTACAGAGATGAAAGACCAGTTATGCCTGATAGCATGATTGCAGACATGGCACGGATGTACCATGGACAAGCTCATATTGGGAGAGATGCAATGATCAGACTTTTTAGACAAACATGGTATAACCCAAAATTCAGAGCCATAGCTGAAAGTCTTTGTCAAAGATGTCTTATTTGTCAACAGTTTAATCCAGGAAGAAAGACAATAGTGAGTCTAGGAACAATAGGACGAGAAGGAGGTCCGTTCACTAGAATGCAATTAGACTTCATTGAAATGCCCCTTTGTAACAGACTAAAATATGTTCTAGTGGTCGTCTGTTTGTTTTCCCGTTGGGTGGAGGCATACCCCACTAGAAGGAATGATGGAATAACGGTAGCAAAACTTATGCTGCGAGAGTTCATTCCGAGGTATGGTTTTCCAGTCACGGTTGAGACAGATAGAGGAACACATTTTCAAAATGAGTTGATTAAATGAATCTGTGAAGCATTAAGTATTAAACAAAAACTGCATTGTGCATACAGACCAGAGGCTTCTGGGGTAGTAGAGCAGATAAATGGAACAATTAAGAACAGGTTAGGAAAAATGTGTCAAGCTACAGGACTCAAATGGCCCGATGCACTGCCCCTTGTCCTGATGACCATCAGAAGCATTCCTGAAAAGAAAACTGGACTTAGTCCCCATGAAGTGATCATGGGACGAGCAATGAGACAAGCACAAGTACCTGTCAACAAGTTATTGACTATAACTGATGATCTAGTACTGGATTATTGCAAAGGACTGGCTGATGTGGTGCGTTCTGCGTTTCATCAGGTTGGACCGGATGCGACCACTCTTGAAAGAAAACCAGCCCACGACTTGAATCCAGGAGACTGGGTCCGCATAAAAATCCACAGGAGAAGAAACTGTCTAGTTCCTCGCTGGGACGAGCCACGACAGGTAATCCTAGTGACAACAACTGCAGTCAAGTGTGCAGGAGTGAAAAACTGGGTCCATGCCAGCCACACAATCAGAGTTCAAGAACCTGCAGATCGACATGTGAGTCGACGTCTGGAAGTGTGGGATAAGAGTTCAGCGACTGAGACAGAAAGAATAAGAGAAAGGGTGCCAGAACTTGAAGATCGACCTGAAAGTCGACATCTGGAAACCCCAACTGCAAGCACCTCTAAAGAGGAAGAGGAAGAAGAGGAAGAAGGAAAAATTACAGAAATTCCAGAACTTGAAGATCGACCTGTAAGTCGACATCTGGAAATATCTGACACGAGTTCAGGATCTGACGATTCAGTTGAAAACTGTGAAGAATTTCGAAGAAGAACTTGGGGATTTAAGCCAATTAGAGAAGAGAATGAACAAGAAAATGATCTAGATGAGCGACCAAGTACAAGTTATGGTGGAAATCCTTCAAAAGTAATATTAATAGACAAAGTAGGGAAAGAGACAATTAAAAAGTTAGAAAATCGAGAAGAACCCCGAGGAGCAATAGGGACAGATAGTGAAACAAAAGAACAGGGAAAATTAGAAGCAGAGAGTGAGATAAATACCAATTCGGAAGAACCTCGAGGAGGGACAGTAATAAGGGAACACAAGAAGGAGAAAACAGATCCACCAGTAAAAGAAGATGAGATCATAAGTTTCAAAATAAGAGACAATTGTGAAAAATTTGAAACAGAATCTGAAGAAAGCGGAGAAGAAGAGAAAACAAGAACTGAATCAAGAAAAAGAAACTGGAAATCAGAAAGAGGAGAAAAAGAAGGTGAAGCCAAAAGGCCAAGAAAAGGAGACAATTGGCCCAGCAACTATATAAGAAAATTGAGATACAGAATAATAAGAACAGGAGAAAAAAGTGCTGAACAGGTGAATGAAATAACAAGTCAAAAGGAACAAGAAAAGCCAAGTGGAAAACGATTGCAAAAGTCTAAAAGAACAAAGAAAGTGAATTAGAAATACAAATCACCTGAGTGGTTGTACATCGCTCTAACTGATTACAAAGAAGAAGGAAACACTCACGAGAACCCGAGACTAAGAAACCGAATGGGTAAAGGTGAGATGCAACAAAACCTGAAGTGAAGACTTAAAGTGCTTCTGCCGGATGTGACAATTTTACTGGATATGACAAATCACCGGATGTGACAACAAAAGAATTCTGAAAAGAATTAAAAGAAAGTACCAACCAAAGACTTTTGAAAGCAGAGTGGCATCTAAGTCATTTCTGAGGTGTAGTGACACAATTTTCTGAGATTTAACAAAAGATAAAAGCAAAATGGAGAATACTAGAGATAGAAGAGATAAATGTGAGTTTGTAAAAAGATGGTGTAAAATGTGCTGCTTTTATACAGGATTATTAATGACAGTATGGATAGTTTTAGCAATCACAATTCCTATTAGTATAGCTGTAATAGAAGCAAAGAATGATACTAAACCAGAAAAAGAAACTAATATTAAAGAACCAGTTATTTTAAGAAGTAGTGCAGAATTACATAAAGATAAGTCAGTAACAGACTTTTCTAAAAATGTTTTTACAAAATTGTTGTACGAATATGTAGAGACAATGGATGTGAGAGATTGTTATGTTTGTATGCAGTTGCCTGCATCAGTGTCAGAAGGTGTGACTTATCATCACCTACCCCTAACTTATGGAATAACATGTAGTGTCATAGCAAGTTTATTTTATAAAACAGGTAGATTAGAGTTTTATTACACTGATATAGATAAGATTTTTGCAAATATTCCTGTAGTTCCAGAACTTAACAAAGTAAAACAAGCAAAGGTTTTAGGAGAATTCTTTTTAGAGCATAGAATTTTAACATTAGAAGAAATAGCAAAAAACAACCTTACCTGTGAGTTAAAGAAAGAAGAAAAGGTATTTTTAGAAATGGTTGAAGAAAGGAGAATGAAATTTCAAAGATAAGCAATAAAAGAGAAAGGAACACATCTATGGACGTTTGAGGAAGAAAATCATGAAGGGAAAAAGATAAATGCAGCGATGACATTAGATTGGCCGCAAACAGGAAAGTTGTCTATTAGGAGAAATAAGACAGTCTATGACAATTATTTTGTAGGTTCCAGTATTTGCCATGACAATTATCAAACTTTGGGCGGTTGGGGATTCAAAGGTGGAAAAGATCCAATATTTCCAGGTATCTGTTATATTTGTGGGAATAGAGCTTATTACAGGTTACCGGACCATTGGTATGGAACTTGTTATGTAGGCCTGGTCTTTCCAAAAATCTTTCATATGGACAGAGAAGAAAAAGGAACATACAAGATGATTAATAGCTTTACACGTAGAAAGAGGGAAAGTTTTTCAGAAATTGTAGGTGATATTTTTGGAGCATTAATACCAGCAGTGGGAATATCTTTGAATGCATTTAAAATTCGGAAGTTATCCACAGTAGTAGATCGTTTGTCTACAGATACTGCGGGAGGGTTCTTGATGGTAAATACCGAAATGGTTGCCATGAGAGCTATGGTGATGCAAAATCGGCTTGCCCTTGATATTCTTTTGGCAAAAGAGGGTGGAGTTTGTGGAATGCTGAAAGTCCAACATTGTTGCACTTACATTCCTGATAAAAGTGAAAATATACAAAAGTATATTACAAATATTACAAATTTGCACAAAGAACTAGTTCCACTGGAGGTTGAAAGTGTCCTGGGAAAACTTGGTAGAGGGTTTTCTTCAGTAGCAAATTGGTTAACAAGAATGAGTAGACTAATGATAGGGAAAGTTATAATAATAGCAACTATAGCAATATTGTTAGCCATGGTGTTGAAAATTGTAATAACGTGTATAAAAAGAAAAGTAAGACAAAATAAGATAAAAAGAAATAACAGAATAATGAGAGAGAGAGAGAAATGGGTGAAATTGAGTTGGAGAAAATGAAAGAAAGCATGTATAAAGAGACAAGAAGACAAGATGAAATGGAAACAGATGTATAACTAACAAAAAGCAAAAGGATGAAAGACATATGCTGCCTGAAAAAGAAGTATAACTTGGTTTTATGTGGTGATTTAAAAATCACCAAAGGGGGAGTTGATGGAGCAGAGAAAATAATTTTTTTAACCCCTAACAAATTTTATAAATAATTAATAAATATGTTCGTTTAAATGTATTAATCAACAATGTACGTGAGGGAAGGGTAACACGCAAGTATATATGCTGAATAATCTATTAACGAATGTCTGTGTGTCTAATTATAACATAAAATAATTGCGTACTAAATAAATAATAAATGCATGATTTGTGCTTCATAGAATATAAACGGGTCGTTGCAAAAACAATAGTGATGGTAAGTAAGGAACAGCTTAAATGTTGCTTTCTGCTAGGTAATAACTAATTGGGGTACGTAGATGACGGGAGGGAAACGAAAAGGCTATGTTTCTCTATTTTAATTATGTTTTGTTTACTTCTAAATAGTGCTTCTAAGTCTAATCGAGTGGCGATATAAAATGGCTGCCGTTTATTAGTGTACGCATGCGCTGAGAAAATGCATGACGAGGGAGAAAAAGTTGGAGAAAGACCGACCACGTGATGGTGCTGAGAGGCTAGGATGCAAGAATGGTCAAGGCTGATGTGACCTAATTGAACTGATAGTGTGCCGTGGTGATCAGCAGAGAATCGTGGGAAACCATTTTAAGAGAAAGGACAATGCCTGCAGAGTTCTCGAATGTATCGAAAGAAGTTACAAATGTACTGATCGAAGCGGATGGAAACATGTCTTGAACTGTGAGAAAGGAAATGAACATATACATTCCAAAAGAACAAGCTGGATCCGGGAGAACTTGATTAAGAATGAATGGATGAAATGAGTGGACCAATGAAAGAAAAGCGCGTTATTAATGTTGCAACAATTTAGTTAGCAAAGTTAGAATTAGGGTATAAGAGGGCCTACTCTTAGTGGGAGGGGGTGCAGAGAGAGACAGAGTTGGTGTTGGAGTTGGTGGCTTCCAGTGCTTGGTGTTCTAGATCGATCCATTTTACTGAGCGGGAGATGCTGAAAGACTGTTAGATGAGACGGGTGGCGGTAGCTGATGCTGACGAGCTGAAGTTTCTGTTGCTGTCTTATTTTTCCAGTTGAGTATGAGAATCAGGTTATTTTTTAATCTTAAAACTTAGGTTAGAAATCATTAGGCTAAATTAGGAAGATAGGCAGGTAATTAGGGTTTGCTTCATGACAAAAATTTCCTTTCTGCAATAAAATTGATTTTGCTTAATAAATATTTGAATTAATAATGAATGAATAATTGAATAAAAAGTCTAAATTCTTTTCCATGCCTTTAAAATTATATAAAATTTAAGATTCTTAAATCAAACGACTCAGTGGTTATTTTACTAAATGATTGCGAAACTGGTAATTGGTTATTGTGATTTAGCTGGTCTTAATCACTATGAACTGATCCTTTACTAGATGATCCATCGACAAAACAATGAGCAGGAATATCTTAAGAAATAACTAAGAAAGCGATAGGTTAAGGTAATAAGGTATCCCGGCTCCTTCCAGCGGTACATCATGATGATTTCCATTTAGTTTTTCCTTTTCTCCTAGGAGTATAGAATTTCGTAAAGGTGTAGAGGAAATCCAGGTGTGTGTGTGTGTGTGATAGGCGATGTTATGGGCCCCATCGTCATGTGGATGTGAGAAAATAATAAGTCGCCCCTGGATGACCGATAAGTGACCTAGGAGGAAAATAGTTTTTATTGTATCCGCTGCATCACAAGCTGAACTACGTTTCTTCCCACCTTGATTACCTTCATGGGTTCTGAGAATCTTGTGGCCTCCCTTTTGCGTGGTTTAGGAAGGTCCACGCGGACCCAATCACCTTCTCTGACCGTGCGAGATTTTACATGTTTAGTTACATCATACCTGACCTTATACTTGGCTTGGTGATCGGCCACTCGTTCACTAATCTCGTCACGATTCACAGCACAGGTGTTCTGTCTTTTTAAGGGAGGTGAGAGTCTGGTTTTGGGAACCCTCCCCTTCAATGAACTAAAGGGGGACACCCCTGTGACCAAGTTAGGGGTTGTACGATAGGCCCAAAGTGTATCTTGCAAAGTGTCTTCCGCCGAGATACCTAAGATCTCTGCACGCTGTAAACACTCTTTTACCAGGCGATTCAAGCGTTTCACCAACCCGTTGGCCCGGGGACAATATAGGGCCGTTTTGTGATGGGTGATGCCCATTTCTGCTAGGAATTCAGTCATGTTTTCTGAAGTAAACTGCACCCCATTATCAGTTACCAGGGTGTCCGGGATCCCCTCCTCAAAGAATACATCCCTCAGGAATTTTATAAGTACCTTCGTGTCTATCTGGTGCACGCACTTATAGACTACCCACCGAGTGTGGTAATCCACCATGACCAATATGAATCGTTTCTTCAAGGACTTGAGGTTGAGGGGGACCGATTATGTCAAGGGCTAGTTTGGACCATGGATTTTCTGGCACAGTGACAGGGGATAGGGGGGGTTTCCTTGCCTGTTGTATTTTGTCCGATCGGCTGCACTCAAGACAGTCCCTCACTGTGTGCTCAGCCATGGTATCCATCCCCGGCCACCAGTAATCCAATCTTATTTTGTTTTTTGTAAGGCTACGCCCCAGGTGACCAATATGGGCTAGATCCACAATCTTTTGTCTAAGTGCTACAGGTGGAACAATTTTCTCTCCCATACAAACCGTCCCCTCTTGAATGTTCAATTCCAGTTTTACGTCCCAGAAACCGCTCAATGGAGTGGCGACCTTACACTTCTCATTGGGCCACCCCTTGACAATAAGGCTTTTAAGGACCTTCATTTCCTCGTCATTTCGTAAGCACTCCTCCCATTCCTCTCTGCTTAGGCAAGACAATTTAAGAATCACGTCATCAGCTTCAACTGGGGTTGCACTATCATCAACATCCGTAGGTGAGCGAGACAGGAAATCCGCTACTACATTTTTTGAACCTGGCATATACTTTACATTGAAATTGTACCCTTCCAGCCCCAAAATTCATCTTGCTATCCTTGGTGTGGTTTTTTCAGACCCCTTAGTTGTGAATGCATACATGAGGGGTTTGTGGTCGGTCTTCACAATGAAGGGAATACCCCACAGAAAGAAGCGGAAATGTTTAATGGCCCATGCACATGCAAGCGCTTCTTTTTCGACCACGGAGTAGTTTACTTCTGCTCCTTTAAGGGCGCGAGAAGCTAATGCAACCACTTGTTCCTTGCAGTTGACGACCTGGGTGAGACTAGCACCCAACCCTTTATTACTTGCGTCAGTGCACAGGACAGTGGGTTTAGTGGGATCGAATCTGCCCAACGATGGGGCGGAGGCAATGCTCTCCTTCACTGTGATGAACGCCGCTTGACAATCCTCGTTCCATACAAAAGGGGTCCTTGCTTTAAGTAATGCCCTCAATGGCTCTACAATACTCGAGTAATTTCTGACAAACTTTGCGTAGTACTCGGATAACCCCAAGAATGATTTTAAGTCTTCAACACACGCTGGAGCGGCAGTCCCCTGAATGGCTTCCACTAGGTCAACCTTTGGTTTTATTCCATCCTGAGAAATGGTATGGCCTAGGTACTCAACAGATCCCACCCCTATGCGACACTTGTCCTTCTTTAAGGTCAGGCCTGCTGCCTCCAGTTTGGTCAACACACTCCTCAAAATGGTGTTATGTTCTTCCAGATCTTTCCCATAAATGAGGATATCATCCTGGAAGCACATGGTACAAGGGAGGTCCTTCAGTACGTGTTGCATGATCCTCTGGAAGGCGGCGGCTGCTGAGGCCAACCCAAAGGGCATGCGAATGTACTGGAACGCTGCTAGCGGAGTTATGAACGAGGTTAAGTGGTGGGAGTCAGGGTGTAGCTCTACCTGGTGGTAGGCGGACGAGAGGTCTAACACACTGAAGCAACTTGCACCTTTGATTAAAGTAAGGACCTCATCTATACGTGGCAAGGGATGCCTATCCACCCATATGTTACTGTTTAGGTCCCTTAGGTCCACACATAACCTAATCTCTTTGCTGGACGCCTTGGTCGTAAGAACAATGGGGGCCAACCACTGCGAGCTTTCTATGGGTTCAATGACCCCTTGTGACTGGAGTTTGTCTAATTCTGCTTGGAGGGGTGTTTGCATCATATGTGGTATGGGCCTGACCTTGTGAGCCACTGGGCTAGCATTAGCTTTAAGCTTAATGGAGTGTTGGTAGTTTTTCAGTAGTCCTAGCTTGTCCGTAAAGACCTCGGGAAAGTCATTGCAAACCTCTATGCCCCCCACAGACGGGTCCACTAGGAGAACTTGGTCAGGACTATTGGGGTCTAATTTGATGCCCAGTTCCCTTTGGTGTTTCCACCCAAACAAGTTGGATCCCTTCTGCGTGATGTAGATTTTGCCCACAGTACTCCTCCCTTTAAACCCTATGTTCATGGTTGTCATGCCTATCAAGGGTATGGGGTCCCCATTGTACCCCCCCGGATGGATGTCAGGAGGCTGCATGCCCTGTTGCCATGAGGGGAACGAATCAGCAAAAACCGTCACCTCTCTTTTGTCCAAGGTGATGGTACAAGACGGGAAATCATTTGTCTTGTCGCCGCTTTGTAGTTGGAACACCAGTTTGGCTTCTTTGGGAGGTTCTTGCTCAATAGCCAGTACGGCTTTGGATTGGTGATCGCCACATACCCTGGCCAAATGACCCCTCCTCCCGCATTTATGACAGGTAACCGATTTGGCTTGACACCCTGTATAATTAGCCAGATGAGTAGGGCTACCACATCTATAACATTTGAGTTTGGTACCAGTGGGGAGAACACTGAGACCTTTATTCTTGCTCTCCTTGGTGACCTCTTGTTTGCTTATGGCATTTACCTCTGCGTTTTTGTCTCCATCCCCCTTCATCGCTACCATACAATCTGCAGTGTGCTCGATACCTACAGCTATGTCTATAGCTTGCCTAAGATCTGTATTGGCAACTAACAGCCTTTCTTGGATCTTGGTGTTGTTGGTGCACCTTACCAACTGATCTCTAATGAGGGAGTCCTGCAAAGCTTCGAATTCACATGTATCAGCCAGACCTTTAAGGGCTGCAATGTAAGTTTTGATTTTCTCATTCTTTCCCTGTACCCTCGAAAAGAACGTGTGCCTTTCCAACACCACATTGATGGTTTTACCAAAATGCTTTTCTAGTCTATTAACTGCAGCTAAGTACACATTCTTGTCGTCGTCGCTATCCTCATCTGCTTCTGCTATGTTGTCATATGTCTTACGCCCTTCGATCCCTAGGTTATGAAGCAGAGTATGTAGTTTCCGTAGGGCTGAGAATTTTTCCCCCCCAATTGCTATGAGATAGGACTCCAGCAGTCCAAACCATTGCTTCCACGGTAACTGTGGCTCCCCCACTTCGTTGAGGATCGGGGGTGGTTGCGACATGTTTGTACTGGCCATGTTGTAACGATTATACTCGCAAAGTACTTTGACGAAAAATCAACACTGTGATAACCCCAACACTCTTGCTGCTAACTTCTAGGTAGGCACCCATCCAGTGATGTGCAACAACAGCTGTCCAGTCAGGTGGTAGTATATCAGGTCTTGAACGGATGAACCTGAAAGCCCAGCTGTGCCTGTCAGCGTGTGAGAAAGGTGACAGGCGTGTGGAAACTGTGTGCCCAGCAGAAGAAAGGAAATCGTCACAGCAAAACTCGTTGTCAGCTGTACCTGTCAGCGTGGGAAAGTGAAACAGGCTGGGAGGGATCCAGGAGTGAGGAAAGGGTTAACTTGCAGACCTCCACACTGACGAACGCCGCGTCGAGGGACGCCTCCTCATGAAGATCACCCGCTGCTCTGCCTCACGAAGGCAACGCGCAGACGCGGAAACAGCTGAGCTGTAGAGCTGAACATGAGGGAAACAACACTCAAGGCGGTGGCCCGCTTCTCTGTGGGACGCCCAGAGCTGCCACACACCTCACCCGGACTTCGGACGCCGGCACCGCCACCACACGCGTCGATCCCCTCACGGCTGTGGCGCCTGACCGGGACAATGGCTCGCTTCTCTGATGGACGCTCTGATCCGCCTCTCCCCTTCTCGCGGCCGGCACCGCCACCACACGCCGATCGCTTCACGGCTGTGGCGTGTGGCAGGGACGATCAAACCTCTATCCCCATCTGTCACCGGTCCGGACCTCTCACGGTGGTGGCCCCTTCCCTCACAGCAGCATAGATGGCAATGCCACAGCTCGACAACAGCTACTCTGCTCCGCAGCGCTGCCCTGTCCTTGCTTACCCACAGCACCTTGGACGTTGAATACTTCACCAACGCTCCAGACGAGGCAGGACTTTTCCTATGTAAATGAAGCGTGTACCACTAGAAGCGCTGCGGTCCTTGCTCATGTGGAAGATCCCACGCATCAAGCGACCCACTATGGACACTTCGCATGCAGCCCAACAGTAATTCCTGAAGGTAAGATGGGTACTCACTTCCTTTGTATGTTAACTCAGTACCGGCTGTCACTGGAGTACGTATTGGGGGTGATGGTGGACCGTCCCCACCCGGTTGTTCGTCGCCAGTGTTACAATGAAGAGACATACATGGTGATTTGAAGAGTCTTCTTTATTGCGTCTTAACACCATCACAGGTTCCAGTCAGCTGGCGTGAGCTGTGGAATGTTCACACATTCTTGCCTGGCATGTACCACTGGGGTGGAGGGCAGAGGGGTGGCGGGGCATACCAAGTGTGGATTACAACAGACGTATTATACTAAGCTCCGTGTGTAGCGTAGTCATTGGCGAGTAACCGGGCTGGGGAGGATTACAACTGGCGACGAGATAGGGGATAGGTAACCTGAAGACCAACAGTGCTCTCCCACAGAATCGGCCATGGTCCAACAAATTGCTTAAACATACCACGTGTGCCTCCGTTGAAGTGCAGAATCGACATCTGGCATGTGTGGAGTCAAAGCGCCGACCCAGTTCCATGTAAAGCATTTGAAGTTAATGAAAGCTTCGCTGAAAAGTCTACACATCGGTGGCCAAGAACCAGCTTTGAAGGCAGCACAAAGAGGTAATGCACTACTAAGCAACTCAAAGCCATTCATTCATACGGAGTGACAACGCTATAGGAGGATTCAACTAGGTTTTGAAAAAGCACCTAAGTGCAAGATAACACTATGAACAGAAGTGCTACGAGGCAGAGATCAGTCAGGTGTCACACAGGTGTCAGACAACACAAAGAGAAGCTTACAAGCAACAACATTTAAATATTAAATTATTAATCTGCTTGTCAGACCTTAGCAAAGAGAGCCACTGTGCCCCTTCGCTGTGGAAAGCAACCCCAGAGAAAGCACCCAAGGTTGTGCTTGCGGAGCTGTCCATACCTGAAGCGGCCCAGCACCAAAGCTGCCGGGTGGTGGCTCAGAAAAACTCCCTAGGTCTCCTAAAAGCAAAGGGCTCCCATGGAGACCAAGAGGGAGGTCAAGGTTCCACAGGCTGTCCAAGATGACCCAGAGGCCAGCAAAAAACAGGGCCTTAGAGATAGTATAGATGAAGAAGGTCCTAGCGGACAGCAGACAGTGTCGGAAGGAACTCCATCCTCAGTTTCATCCAATCTCATAAATGAATACAATGCTGCCTTCTTCTTGAAGCCACCACCGCCATACTGTTGAATACTGTCAACAGAAGGCCTACCTAGATAGAGACATTGGATGATTTCATTGATGTGATTGAGGAATCTTGCTGGTGAAGGTGCAAAAAAAAAAAAAAAAAAAGTCATAAAGAAAATGCCGCCAGCTGACAAAATCACATGCAGTCAAATCAAAACAGCCTTGAATCTCAAATTCAATCCAATGCCACATATAGATTATGAAAGGTACATCGTCAGTTAAGAACAGAAAGCTGGTGAGACCATCGACAAATTTGTTGAGAGACTGGCTGGATATGCTCAAACACTAAGGGGGTCATTAGGATGTCGGGCGGTTCGCCCTTGCCGGGCCGGCGGTGGCGAGCCGCCCGACATCCACACCAGAAAGACCCCCCGCCAAATTAGGACGGCTGGGGGGGTCCGCCGCGGACGGAAAGACCGTCCGCCGCATTTCCGCTGGTCGACACGTTGACCGGGCGGAAAACACCTTTAATATGGTGGCGGTGTCTGCAAGACACCGCCATCCATATTAAGATGTATGCGGAGAGCAGCCTTTCCATGGCGGCGTTGTCGCCATGGAAAGGCATACAGTGTTTGCTTTTGGGGGCCCATTGCGGGCACCCAGGGTGTTGAGGGGGTGGGGGTGCAAATGGGGGGTACCTATGGTACCCCCCTGCATTTGCATGCACAATGTGGCAGGCATTGCGCGGTGCCCGTCACCTTGTGCATGCAAATGCACAATGTGCATTTCCAGCATTGTGGCGGGCGGTGCTGTGAGCACCGCCCGCCACAATGCTGGGAATGCGGGATGCCGCGGTGGCATCCTAATTGCAGGTGCGGGACCGCCGCACCCCTGGCGGACGGTCCCGCATTCCGTTACGGTGGCGGGCAGACTTTGTCCGCCCGCCATCATAATGGACCCCTAAGTTCAATGAATTTACTGATGAGGAAGCTATAAGTCTCAGAGTGATTGACGGTTGCTTGTCAGATCCTTTCACATGAAGAATGCTGACAGAAACTCTGAGTCTGGAGCGAGTTCTCTTGGCTGTCAGAGCAGAACAGCGTACTGATCGACAAGCTGCTGACATGGAGGCCGGAGGTGCCCAGAGTGAGTCAGTCATGAATGTGAGAAATAAGCCAAAGCACGAGGCCAAGAGACCCAGAATTCTCCAAAGAAAAGAGGTTGCGTTTCAGGTGGATTTTCATTTCCACACAAACATAAATATCCCGCCATTGGGCAGATCTGCAAAAGCTGTGGAAAGGACAACCATTTTGTGAAGGTGTGCAAGGTGAAGAAAAAGTAAGTGCATCACGCTGCGTAGACAAATGGCCGCCCAAACGTTTCAGAAGCGACGCTCGCCACACACCCAAAAGGCCAAGCAGCCACATCAGCTGAGGCAAATCAACACCAATCGAAGTTGATCGACATCTAAATCTTCATCAAACAGTTCTTCCGCATAAATATCAAGTGAAAGGGAAGAAGATGGTTGTGCCATGTCGAGGTTTACCTCAGAGAAGTGTCCGCATGCTGGACTGGCCACCTGTGTGGAAAACTGCGGTCCAAGAGAAATCGACATGACAAAACGCCAGTCATTCAAATATTGTCCGAAGATCACACTAAAAGTCAGTGGTTGTTCAATACCTTTTATTATTAATAGTGGTGCGTCAATAAATATTATGCCTGAGAAGAAATATGATGAACCGTCTCCACTGCTTCGACTTACGCCATTGAAAACTAAAGTGTATATGTGGGTTGCATCGATGCCCCTTAAAGAGTCAACGTACATCTGTAGCGACGATGAAGCATAAGAAAACAAAAGTAAAAGCACCCATTTATGTACTTCAAAATATGCCATCAAGTGCTTGTTTACTCAGCTTCAGCACAGCTGCTGATATGGAAGTGATATCTGTGAACTATAACATGAATGGTCATCACGAAATAGTATGTAAATTCCCTTCATTGTTTCATGGGTTGGGAAAACTCAAGATTAGGAAATTCCAATTACACATTAATGAGGACGACCGTCCTATTGGCTCAAAGTCACAGATGAATTGCCTTTCACTTGCAGGAAGCTTTTGAAAAAGAACTTGAAACCTTACTCAAACACAATATCATTGAGCGTTCCACTGGTCCAACTCCATGGGTTTCTCCCATAGTGGTAGTACCCAAAAAGGACAGTAAAGGGGCTGTACGCATCTGCGTGGATATGCGCCACGCAAAGAAGGCAATTGAAAGAATGACATCCAGATCCACATATTGCCGACATGATAACACAATTAAATGGTGTGAAGGTATTCTCTTGCCTGGATCTGAATAAAGGATATCATCAGTTGGAACTCGAGGAGAATTGCAGGAACAATACAACCTTTTCTACACATGTTGGTCTGTTCCATTACAAGAGACTAAGTTTTGGTGTGTCATCAGCTGTAGAGCTATTCCAAGATGTCATTCGACGTATCATACAGCCTGTAATGATTGCTTTCAATTACAGTGATGACATACTGGTTTTCGGAGCTACACAGAGGGAGCATGACTAAGCTCTCACGCAAGTGTTTCATCTGCTCGCTGATGCCGGTTTAGCTTTGAATGCCGAGAAATGTGTGTTCCATAGGACAGAGTTAAAGTTCTTTGGCCATATCTTTTCTTATAGCAAGCGCTGTCAACTGCCAGTCCCCACAAGATGTTTCCATGTTACGTTCATTCCCTCGCATTGCCAGGTATTGCTCTAGATACATACAAGACTATACCACTGTTAGTGCAGCACTAAGTGACTTGACAAAAAATAATGCTTCTTTTCTTTGGTGACATGAATGCGAGCAAAGCTTCCAGAAAATCAAACAAGCTACTGAGAACGCTACTGAAATGGCATAGTTTGATCCAAAGCTTCGAGGTTGTTGTTGATGCTAGCCCTGTCGGGTTGGGCACCATCTTTGCACAGCGGACACCCAAATGCTTGAAGATGTATTGTGGTTTATGCAAGCAGAGGTTTTTCCCAAACTGAAAATGCTTATTCACAACCTAAGAAGGCTTAGCAGTGGTGTGGGCTTATGAACATTTCCATGTATTCTTGTATGGGAAGCCTTTGTTGCTTATGACCGATCATCAAGCATTGGTACCTATCTTTGGCAATCAAAAAGCAAAAATGCCTTCACACATTGAACACTGGCGTCTGCGATTACAAGAGTACAACTAAACCATTGTGCATCATCCAGAGAAAGAGCAGATCCCTGCCAACTACTTTTCACGAGTGGCTCTACAATGCCCTGGCACTCCTTCTAAGATAGCTGAAGCTTACATGAATTTTATAGTGAAATCAAGCACTCCAGCTGTCATTTCGTTGGAACAAATTGTCACTGCCACAAGTCAAGATAGTGACATGCTGAAACTGAAAGACATTATTACTGTCTTCGTATCAGCACCCTCGACCTCTTACCAGTGACCTTGAATAACAAAAGTATAAGTATAGCAAATATTAACTGTCCGTTACTCAGGAAGGTATTATTCTAAGAGGTTCAAGAATTGTCATTCCGGAGAGTCTGCGACAACAGATAACTGAAGAGGGTCATGAAGGACATTGTGGAATTGTTGCCACTAAACGAGCTCTCAGAGACCAAGTCTGGTTTCCACATCTCAACAAGAAAGTTGAAAGAGAATTATGGGCCTTTTATCTATGCAACTGCCTGTCATCGAAAACCACTCAGCACCTGTTAAACATGTCAGAGTTGACAATGCATGCATGGGAAAGAACTGCAGTGGACTTCTTTGGTCCTCTTGACAACCGACATCACATGACTGTGATCGTTGATGAATATTCCTGTTTTCCATTGATCGAAGATCTATCTTTCACTCAAGAACGTGTCATTGAGAGATTAGACAACCTCTTCGCAATCTGGGGAGATCCATCTGTCACTCAAGAATGTGTCATTGAGAGATTAGACAACCTCTTCGCAATCTGGGGTGTTTTTGCGATCTAAAAGTCTGACAACGGCCCACCTTTCAACAGTTAAGAAGTAAGAGACTTTCTCAATCATCTTAATGTGAAGCCTCAGATGAGCACCCCTCTTGGGCTACAGGCTAATGGGCTTCATGGGTAATCTGAAGAAAGCCGTCAAGGGTGCTGTACTGGAAGAGCTCAACCTTAAAGCTGCCTTAAATTCTATTCTTCAAGCTTACCGCTCAACCCCTCACTCGTCTACAGGTGAAAGCCCTGCAACCTTGATGTTCGGGAGAGCAATGGCGACCAAGTTACCTTAATGGACCAACAGAAGAGCAAATACTAAGGAAGAAACACACATGTAGGCCAATGCAGACAAACATCAACATGCAAAAGATGTCACGTTCACTAGCAGAGATCGAGTACTTGTTCGTCAGCATAGAAAACAAAAGTCTGATGTTCCTTTCGATGGTGAACTATTTCATGTTGTGACCAGTAAAGGGCAAATGGTGACTGCCCAACGTCCTGGGAAGTCCATTACACAAGACTCCTCGCATTTCTGACTTGTGGTTCGTCGCACAGCAGGTACTGCTGTTATTGTCTCCATCGACACGGTCGGGCCATATGATCCAAGCACCACGAAGACTCATTGATAAGCTCTAATTGTATATATTTATAAGAAATTGCAATTTTTTTCTTTTAAGGGGGAGATCTAGTGTCGTGTGAGTTTGTAATGACAGAACTATTGTGACTCCTGATGGACTTCGCAGAACTATGACATAAGCATTAGAGCATAGTGGAGTGATAAGCAGGTTTAGAATGTTGAGTCAGCGGTTAAACGCAGAAGGATAAAGATGTGTTATACTAAGTTCCGTGTGTGGCGTAGTCATTGGCGAGTATCCGGCCTGGGGAGGACGCTACACAAATGATCTTGCACAACAAGCAAAGCAATTAGAGAGGAAGACAATGTGAACATAACCTCTTCCACATCTCAGCATTTCGTGAGAACTAATCTCAATGCAATCACAAGTAGGCTGCACTACAAACAACCCTGCACCACAAGTAATCAAACAGTGATGGAGACACAGTTGGGATAACCTCTCAACAACTCTTAAAATAATCTAACATTAATATTGCACACGCAAAAAAGTAATATAGCACCATCGTGCACCTAGAAATAATTATAAAGCGAGTGACAGCAACAGTAAAAGTGTAAGATTTTGGTTATCACTCTTCTGTTAGCATGACACTGTATGTCACATTCCTCTACAAGTAAAGCGGCATATCACACAGATCTCTAGACTATGCTCTATTTTCTTATGCCAGTGGTTCTTAACCTGTAGTCCGTCGACCTGAGGGGGTTGCGAGGCCTACTCAAGGCGTCCGTAATGGTTTTACAGAATTAAATAATATTACAATTATGGAAGTATATACAAAGAAGCAACATTTAACATTCGAAGACTTTTTCTATATTTAATTGTGAATTAAACAATATATTACAATATTTGAGAATTTGTTTGGTGTATACATGTTTCTATGTTTTTGAGCACTGCTTTGGGGTACACTACATAAAAAGTTCTTACGCCGGGGGTCCCCGGTAACCAATAAAGACTCAGTGGGGGTCCCACGATTCTACTAATGATTCATTAGGGGGTCCAAAGAAGTGAAAAGGTTAAGAAACACTACTTTATGCAGTAAACTGTATGCTGAGAGTGAAACAATTGCAATCTTCCAGTCACTGCTCTCATATGTACGCATAATGGCGCTGTACTCTCAGGGAAAAGTATTGGTCGGTAGCTCAATGAACCCTCTGGGGTTATGAACTGATCCCAGGGTGCTCCCACTGTGATACTTCTCATCAGTATCCACTAATCAAAGTGGCCTGTATTCAGAATATCTGACCCCATCTGCACAGCTTTAATATCCACACCAGCCACAATATTAAAACAAGCATTTGCAATGCAATAGGTCTCGCATTTGCGAGAGTGTAAGCAATTGGCATTGTAGATGACAATGCCTTTTATTTCTGTTTTAAAAACCAACACAAACAATAAGCATTGTTATTTACAATGCCAATAGCTCAAACTCTTGCAAATGTGAGACATATTGCATTGCAAATGCTTGTTTAACTGTTACGTTAATACAGGAATAATTAAATTGCTTTCCTTTTAACACAAACAACCCTGGCTGGACATCAATCAACGTTTCTGGAGTGAGATGACTTGGATTTACAATGCATTTGGTTTTGATGCCAGGTTTCCCAAGAGCGGGCCTTGACTTCTGGAGCACAGCTTCCAGGGGAGCACCAGGTGAACTACGGGAGCCCTGGTGAATTACTGTAGACCCTGCATTCAGCATCCAGGGCGGGGTTGTTCTGATTTTGGCATTGCTGGGTGCTCCATGTGAAACCAACGGATCTGGCAAAAAAAAAAAAAAAAAAAAAACACCCGAACAGAATGCATGGAAACCATAGCGTGTTTATAGAACACATAGCGAGTGCTACAGAGGAGACCGCTTGTGATGTACCACGAGCGAGGGTCCAGAGGCATTCAACGAGAAGGACTCTTAGCCGGTACTACAAGAAGCCCTGGGTGAAGATAGAGTACCGAAGTAAGAAACAACAGGCTGAAACAACACTAAACGTTCTCCGCTCCTGTGTCTTTTCTGCCCACCCCTCCCCTGCCTCACCCCGTTGCAGCAGATAACGGGATGGTGGCTACACGTCAGCCCTGAAGAGGGAGCCGGTCCCTGTGCATGGAGATAAGAGACCGCCAACGTGATGATCTCTTTAGCTGCATAGATTCGAAGCTCGGGGAAACCAGTGCAAGAAACAAAGGGTGTGCTGGGGAGGGGAGAGGAGAGGAGCAGAAGAGCGCTGGGGCAAGGAGGACAGGGAGTGCGGAAAGCGTGGAGTAGAGTGAAACCGCAGAGAGGCAGAGCAGGGAATGAGTGTGGAGAAAGAGAAGATGAGGTGGAGGAAACCAGGCACCGGATCAGGAGAGAGAGAGAGGTGTCAGGCGAAGAGCTTGGAGAGCAAGAAACCGAGATGGGGGAGACAAGAGTGTGGAGCCGACAAGGGGGGGGGGGGGGGGGGTGTGTGTGTGTGTGTGTGTGTGTGTGTGTGTGTGTCAGTGTGTGTCAGTGTGTGTCAGTGTGTGTCAGTGTGTGTCAGTGTGTGACCAGGCCGAGCAAGTGCAGCAGAGCGAAAAAGGAGGCACTGGATGCTTAGGAGAATCTGGGACACAAACCCAGTTCTGCGAGGGGCAAAGATACAAAATGAACTCACCAGATAACAAGGCGGAAGAGACACGAGAGGACGTGCCCGTGCACAATCTCCTGTCCGGGCAGGCACGGCGCTTCGGGCTCTGACCAGCACTGGCACACAATGGAAGAAGGAGGGGCCCGACGGAGGGAGGGAAAGTGAAAGCGCGCGTTGTGCTGAAACGCCACGAGCCGTACGCGTGCACATCTCCTGTCCGGGCAGGCACGGCAAACAGGAGACAGTGAGGGAACAAACATGCCTCCCTTCCAATCAAACGTGCGCATTTTTGACACGCGCCAATGAGAAGCATGGGTGGCGCTTCCACCCCGCTTCCAAAGCAAAACCGACGGCAATAGTCTCGCAAGCGAGCAGCGCATGCGCTGCGTCGCTAGGCGAGACCTAAAAATATACATGCACCTCTTGTTTGCACGGACTCCAAAACTATGGACTCAAAATGAAAATAATCATAAGATGTCAAAGAGGTGAAGACTGGGGAGAAATACAATAAGCCTCCGATCCCGGAATACCAATTAAAGGGAAAAATGACACTGCCTCATCTATCGATGTGAGACTCAAGCAGCTTTTACCGTATATGACTTGACCTAGTTGATGAAAACCAAACACTGACATGATGCACAACGAACAACATTTTAGGAATTAGGAAAAACGTTCACTAAATTATCGGCAACGTTACAGAGGCCTGAACACATATTGGTTACCTGGAAGATGATAAATTGAAAATCCAAAAAGAAATGGACGGCTTTTCATGTAAAATCAAAATATTTGAAACATAAATTACAGGTCTAGAGAATCACAACATGGGGAATGGCCTCCCAGAAGGCAAAGAAAACAACACAAGCTTTTTTGTCGAATTCCTTGAGAACTGTATTCTTCGCACTTTGGGCTTCAAATTTGACATGAAATTTGAGAAAGAGATGGTTCACAGAGTTCCATCAGCGAATTCCAGACCTACAACCAAACCCTAAGCCATTATATCTAAACCCTTGAAAAACAAATATATGGAAACAATATTTTCCTACATGAGAAAACATCCGCACACCACATGAAATGTCTCAAAAATGATTTCTCTAGATTATTCTATAGGCGCCATTAACTATCGGAAATCCTTTCTCTCCAAGAGCAAAACCTTGAAATGCCATCTTGGATTCCTGCCCTGCCGTCTTTAAGTCAAAGCACTCTGAAACGGTTATGATCACTT
This sequence comes from Calotriton arnoldi, assembly GCA_963921515.1. Taxonomy (NCBI): domain Eukaryota; kingdom Metazoa; phylum Chordata; class Amphibia; order Caudata; family Salamandridae; genus Calotriton; species Calotriton arnoldi. The sequence goes on along the minus strand of CAWUFW010001879.1, from coordinate 1,484,123 downwards.
GTACTGTAGCTGGTTAATTATGGTTAACCCCTTACAGAACATTCCAACTGTAGCATAAAAAAAATATACTTTTTCTACAATTCCCCATAGGCATTATTTGGGCCACATACTCTTTCTTTGTTTATGGTGTTGTTAATGTTGTACTGCTTTATAGGTTAAATCACAGCTTTACGATAGGCATCGACTCATTCAACTAGGGCGATTTCACCTCCCTGCATGTACCAACGATTAATATTTCACCAGGTCATCATAATTTCTCCACTCTAGTTGTGTGTGCTTCAGTCATATTGGAGGCGCTAGGCCATCACCTTTTATTAAGCATTCTCCCTTTGGCACTCCTAAAATACTCGCATAGCTTTGCTAAGGTTGAGGTACAAGTAAAGCACAGTGATTTCTTTACAGTTGAGATTAAGTCCAGAACTAAATAAAGAGAAAAACAATCCTGTAGCTTAACACTCTTTAAGGGGACTTGTAAAGCTACCTTTGCAATTGCCACTTTCCAGTGGGCCATCGTTAATTTGGTTGTGGTTTCACTCGGATTTCTAGTTACCTCCTCAATTTTAGACTACCACTGTCTGTATCTATTCCATGCGTGCTGCTAAATACCGCGCCATTCACCTTTATCAGTTCCCTGCTCTGTACAACACTGCACTGTTACTCGCAAGCTAGCCACGTCCACAGCTGTTACAACTCCGAGTGTATTTACATCACTAAACAGCTAAAGTAAAAAATCAAAATCATGCCTACCTGACTTACACAATATAACTCTGACCAGTATGCAAGTTTTCGTTTTGAATAGAAAAGGCATAAATCACCCAGTTAAGTGACAAAAATACTATCCAACTATTACAGGCTGAAAGGAAATCTCCTCTTCTTTAAGGAAACACAAATTGGGGTAGGTCAGGTGTCCCAAATAATAAACAGATGGGGGGGAGGGGGCGGGGGTGTGGCTTGCATGTTCCCCAGCGAACATAAAGAAAAACGCTTTCATCACATTGGGCTAAAAAAATATCAGGAATAAAAATTCGGGCAACACAGTGAGAGAGTCTCATCGGGCTGCAAAAGGATGAGAAATGGAAATCAGTTCTATGCCCTGAATATTTATATATTTATGCTCCACCTGCCAACAAGCCAGTGTTCTGGGTATGAATAGGAAACTATCAACATTCCCCAGTGGGACAGAATCAATCAATCAGGATTTATAAAGCGCGGCTAATCATCCGATAGGGTATTCAGAATCATAATAGGAGGAGATTTCAACCTACCATGGGACGGTACCCTCAACAGAACATCCTCATATAATTCAGGCTAGTAAGATCTCACACACAAATGACCACCATGTGCAAGTCACACAACCTTAAAGACACCTGGAGACTTCATAACCCAACTGCAAAGACCTTTACATTCTACTAAAACCCAGTCACTCATTCTACAGAACAGATTACATCGTTGTAGATGGCTCACATGTCATAAATGTTTCTAAGCCCACAACAGAGCATATTCTCATGTCTGACCATACCTACTTATGAATAAAATACAGAATAGGGAATGAGATACTCCACCAAAAAATATGGAGAATGAATGACTTCCTCACTCAAGAACCTAACTCGAGCAAAAAAAAAATAAGAATGCCATTACCACATACTTACACTTTAATGCCCAACTCGCAACTCCCAACAAATCCTTTGGGATGCACTAAAAGGCACCATCGGAGACAAAATGACCAATATTATAAGCAGGAAAACCAAAGATGACAACACTAGAATTGCCTGACTAGAAGAGGAGCTTAACAGACTAGAACAAAAGCTGTTTCCCAAGAAAGGGAACGAATCATTAAACAAATCCAACTTGCTAAAATATGAACTGAACAAAATATTAAGCTCAAAGGCCCACCTTATTGTCACTGTTACAAAGATCTTAAATTCTGCGGTTGCAACAAAGCTGGTAAGAACCTCGCCTCATAACCAAAGATAACAAGCATTTGCAATGCAATAGGTCTCGCATTTGAGAGAGTTTAAGCTATTGGCATTGTAAATTACAATGCCTTTTATTTATCTGTTTTGATAATTAACAAATAAATAAATGGCATTGTCATTTACAATGCCAATAACTTAAACTCTTGTAAATGCGAGACCTATTTCATTTCAAAGAAGCGGCCGCCATTGTGAAAGTGAAAGTGCATATGGCGCGCTGAATTTTGCAGTAAAGCATGTCGTGCCTGCAGTAAGAGAAACTCATTAAAGAAAATAGTGCTTACAGATTAAATAAGACATACCATGTAACAACAGAAGTAAAAGGGCCAGTCCTCATGGGAGGTTACAAATAAAGACAAGGCAGTACTAAGGAGGGACTAACAAGCCTATTAACGAATCAGAAAGCCAGCATTTACAAAGGACAATGACACAAGCCAATGAAATTTATGGGCGGAGCTTCAAGTCCATACTCGAATTCAGCTGGACTCGTAGAGCAGCGCATGCGCAGCCCAGGCTCAACCCAAAAACTGTAGGAATAGAGTCTCTGAGGTCGGAGATGAACAAGGGAAAATGCACACCACAGAAAAGGAAATTCTCTCTGTTTTTGAAAATGTTTACAACCAGATTTTCAGCAAACACACAGATCCCTTATAACTCTAGTGAAGGAGTTTTGCAAAATATGCTGATTACTAATATCTCTGTGGCTGAACGACCAAACTGAATACACCATTGGAAATGGCGGAAATCCTCAAAACTCTAGTGTCCCTGAAACTTGGAAAAGCATCTGGCCCTGATGGCTGTCCTGTGTCTTTCTATCACCCTTAAAACACTTTTTTGACCATTTTGAGAAGTGTGACTCGATCACTGGCTGAACTAAGCTAACACAGTAATGATACCGGAAAAGGCATTGTAAACTCCACGCAAAAGTCCTTGCAGACACTTAAGTCAGATTCTACAGAGACCAGCTATATGAGAGGGAAGCTTACTCGCCCTAGCCACCGTCCCTCGTTTCTACAGGCCCAGAGCAGGTGGAAGATCCTTCTCATACCTCGCAGCCAAGATCTGGAACAAACTCCCCCTTCACCTCCGACGAAGCCTGACACTGCACCAATTCAGAAAGGACCTCAAGACCTGGCTCTTTGAATGACCCCAATGGAGCTGCTCCCTCCCCCCCGCCCCCCCCCAGCGCCTTGAGACCCTCACGGGTGAGTAGTGAGCTCTACAAAGCCCTGATTGATTGATTGAACAAGCCATAACACTAGACTCTTTAGCCGCATCATGTAAAAGACCAAACTTGTGTCCTCTCCCACCTTTGCCATGGCACTGGAAGCGGATAGGGGCTTTGACAAGGTTTCCTGGGTCTCACTGCGTGCAGTGTAGAATAGATTTTCAGCATGATAGGATTTCACATACATCAGATTGGCTGGATAGAGAAATCCCTCTGTGAGAGTCTGTGTTAATGATCACCAAACCAAAAGCTTTTCCCTTCAGCAAAGAACAAGACAAGGACTCCATCTCTCCCCCCTACTATTTCTCTTTGCTACATAATCCTTCTAATCTCCATCAGGGTAGATCCAAGTATACAAGGGATATCCTTCAGATCTGATACATTTAATACATCAGTTTACTTATATTTTCAGAAGAAGCAGCAAACGCCATCCCCACTATACTGAAACTACATAAAAAAATAAAGAAAATAAACAAAGTGCTACAGTTGAACAACCCACGTAATCCCTCACTTGTAGAAAACCCAGGCCTAAAATGGGCAATTACTAGAATAAATTATCTTGGTATCTGGTGTGAACTCAACCTGAATGATACAGGAAGATAATAAAAAAATAACTCTAACCAAATATTAAGCCTCATTCTCTCCTAAATATGTTACCAGGTGGGGAAGGATCGAAATGATAAAAATGAGGAGAGCCCCAATTGCTAATTTCCTACTTGACATGATCCCAGTTCAACTTTCTGATAGCTTCTTTAAAGAAATAGACAATCGTATCTCAGATTTTATATGTAAATCCAAGAGAGCAAGACTCGCCTTACTGAGATTGAGACTAGCAAAACCATTTTGGGGGGGCGGGGGGGGGGGGGTTTAAACCATGCTAACTTTCATAAATACCAAAAACTGTATCCCTGCAGTGGTATTTACAAGATAATAACAGTGCCCTCCCCCATCCTCCCACCACGGTCTCACCATCGAGCATGAGCTATCTACCACCTTAGTTTAATTTGGACCACTACAGTGAAGCAAACAGAAGGAACACACTTGTAATCCACAGCACCATTTTTCCTATCTGCCGAATAGATAAACTTCAACTCAAACTGAAACGTTCCTTCTTCTCATCGTGATGGCACAACCAACAAGTAAAAATCGAGTGAGAACCCTCTTCTGGGAGAAATGCACGTAAAGGAATCAACCAGAGAGCCAAGTACCAAAGGTAATCATCTTCAATTCAAACTAAATTTATATTGGAGAACTCAGACTTTTATGACTTTCTCAAACTCAAAGCAACATTATCAAGATGCTGACCACCTCATGATCCAGAGTTCCCACGCCTAGCAATGAAAATGATAAAAAGTGGCTGTTGTGTGTCGAAATACATAAATTACTATCCACAGATACTTTGGAAAATCAACCACAGACTTGAGAAAAGCTGGGAATCCATCGGATTCTGTGTCCCATCGCTATCCACTTGGGAGAAAATTAGGAGAAAATCTGGCCTATACTTACTACATCGAAAATTGTCCCAGTCCTCTCCCAATGCAAATTCTGGACAGCACACAGAGCTGATTGCACCCCATAAAGCTCCACAAACTAGCTCTCCGAGACATTGATATATGTTAACAATGTCAGGAGGAAGTGGAATATTTAAAACACTTGTTACAAATCTGCCTTCAGGTTAACTGGTTTTGACACGAGATGAAAAAAGTATATAGATAAGATTCTAAGGGTAACCTGGACTTCAGATCTTCCATCCATTGCGTGTGGTGCTGTTCCAAGGATTAGCTTCAAAACTAAAACGAGGAGGACTTGATCCTCCTACTTCATAATCACTGGTGTCAAATCTACTTTAGCAGAATGGGTATTGCAGTTCATGCTTGGTGGTGCAGGGAACAGATTTATGAGAGGAGCAGACAACGCAATCATTAAAAACCTCAGGAAAAGCCACAACTTGAAAAAATTATGGAACAAATTAGACATGTATCTTCAACTATTGCAAACATTGCAATACATGATTCACCATACATTCTTTCAAGCCTCCTCACAGCTCCAGGGAATTACGCTCCTTGTCCCACAACAGTAGAATCAAAACAGTGTAATTACACATCGTAAAACATATTCAGCAGCAAGTACCTTCTACCTATTTCTCTCTCTCTCTCATCTCTTCCTCTCCCATCTCTCTCCACTCCTCCTTATTTTCTCTGAACCCTCCTATCACATTAATACAATCACCCTCAACACCTATACATTAATAAAGACTTGCAATCCTTCTTAAGTAAAATATCAAGACATATAGCTTACTCCATATGTTTATGTCTATATAAGTATATACACTGCTAACCTAATGACTGAGAGATGCCCATAACCTTTCGAGTTGGCATTGAATCATGGGAGCCCACCCTCACAAGATTGGGCACCAGTCCATGAGTGCAGTCGACTTTTGTGTATGTATATATATATATATATATATATATATATATATATATATTTCCATAGAAAATGTGTGTTTTTTGTGTTTCAAATAACTTTAGAGCCGTTTGACGAATCTCCACAAAACTTTCTAAAATAGTGCTCTTTTTTGACTAGTTTGCGCATGGAAATTTTCGGGGTGATCCGTCAAGTGGGGGCAGAGAAAAAAAGGTCCCAAAACGCAAAAATCCCATGCATTTTTCATAGACCTCTTTTGGCAGGGCTACAGCAAAAATTGTTGAATGTAATTATACCATATTTGGCAGGAAGCTAGATCTTGATACGCAGATTGCACTTTTTGTGATTTGGTGTAAATCTGTTTAGTCATTTTTGAGAAATTAAGGCTAAAAAGTAATTGTGTATTTGGACGGTTGGGTTTGAGGGACCCAATTTTTGAAAATATAGTGTTCTGAATGGCCCAGAGGCCCCCAATGTAAAAATAATAAAAAATTGCAAATTTTTGCTGCAATCCCTTGAGATCGCAGCAACAAAAACAAAATGGCAGCCCAGGACCGCATTGTTTAATCAGCTGTTTTTGACCCCGGGGACCCCATTCCTTGGGGCTCGATGTATTAATATGGGGAGGGGGCATGGGTCCCCCCTCCTCGAGCCGTATTTCGCCCTGGGGACCCCATTCCCCAGGGCCTAATGAATTTTTTAAGCCGGCAGAAGCAGACTTGAGATCGGTTTCTCTGCCCCCTCTGAGGCAGGCAGGGAAATAGAGTAAGATATTGCTCCTGTCCGGAGAGAGCAGCAAAAATAGCTGCTCCCTCTGGGCGGGAGCAATGCTGGCTCCCGCAGCATGTGGAGAGCCGACTGGGGCTGTGGGGCCCTGGGGCCACCATTGTTGTGCACCCACTTATAACAATGCAGGCCCGGGGATCCCTGGGCTCAAAATTAGCTTGCGTAGACCCCCTGGGGCCAAATAAGGGTTATGGAAGTGAGCCACGCGGCCCATCTCCCCTTTGAAATATATTGCCCTGTGGGCTGGGTACCCTAGGGAATAATGAGGCTTGGGGAGGGAGGCCATGTGGCTCCCCTCCCCTTTAAAATACATAAGGCTCCGGGAGATGGGGTCCCCAGGGCCCAATGAGGTATATGGAGGAGGGTCATTCGGCGGCTCTCCTCTTTTTCATTGGTATGGCCCCTGGGGATGGGATCCTCGGCGATCAACCAGGCTCAGGGAGAGGGGCCGTGCAGCCCTCCTCTCTTTTTTTATTATATTTGGCCCCGGGGGATGGAGTTCCAGGGGCCTAATAATGTTCGGGGAGGTGGGCTACACACTCCTCTCCCTTAGATTGTGGCCCAAGGAGATGGGGTACCCAGGGACTGAAGAAGGCTTGTGAAGGCCTCCAATTTTCATTGTAATTGGCCCCGAGGGATGTTGTCCCCAGGGCCTATTAAGGATCGGGGAGGGGGGGTGCACACCCTCTTCTCCCGTTTAATTTTATTTGGCCCTGAAGGGATGAGATCATAAGGGCCAATTAAGAGACTGGAGGGGGCTGCATGCCCCCTCCCATTAATATATATGTTTTGGCCTCAGGAAATGAGGTCCCCAGGGCCCAAAGGCCAACCCTATTCTGCAAACGGCAAAGGCTGTGCGCGGTGTAGGGTTGGCAGCCTGTAGGTTTGGGCACAGGGCCTGGCGGCAGTCCAAGCCCTGTGATCTACCCTCCGTTGCACACGCCCAAAGTCTGTGCACAGCATGCAGTTGGCTGCCTGCGGAAAGTTGGAAGCAGGGCCTGGCTGCAACACAGGCCCTGCGGCTAACTCCACACCACACACGAGCAAAGGCCGTGCGCAGCTTGGGGTTGGCTGTCTCCGGGTGGCTGCCTGTGGGGAATCGGAGGCAGGGCTTAGCTATACGCTAGGCCGTGCGGCCAACCCTAGGCCATGCACAGCGTGAGTTTGGCTACATCCAGGTGGGTCGGCCACAGGCAAGGCCCAGTAGCCAACCCCCTGTGGTGCATAGTTATGTCATAAATTATGTCATAGAACAGGTCAGGAGTGATGTGATATGTGAGCTCATAAGCAGTGCATGGCAGGGCGCAAGTTATAGTTAGCTAACTATAACTGGTGAATTTCTGCTTTTTTATAGTTCAAAAGATTAATGTTGTCACTGGCATATTCATCTAACTATATTGTTACTTTAATCTTTGTTTTTTTCAGTGAATTTCTAAGTTTTCTTTTTTTTTAAAACAAAAACAGATCTTTTTATCACACCCAACTATGTTACTTTAACCTTTATTTTTTCAGTGAAATATATCGGAAGTCACTGTGGTGTAACTTTAGGCCCAGTAGAAGGCGGGAGCCGAAACGCGTCGGCCTGGGCGATTGATTTATTGGCTGTTTTTATTGCACTTTAAATTATCGTTACCCTTTGGAAACACATGGAATGGTGATGAAATAAAGAAATAAGCAACTTACAGAGGACGGTGTCTGAGAAGTTTGTGCTGCCGTGTAATGGGTTGTGGAGGACAATCACGTAGTGTGTATATATATAAATATATATATATATATATATATATATATATATATATATATCCTCATTCAAATAAATGGAGCTCAATAGTGTGATCGTCAACTTTTCCACAACATATTCATAATCTACTAAAAATGTTTTTGTCTTTGAATACCGAGAATATGTCCTCAGACCATTTGTGATCTGTGACTATATGCTATGTTAAATTTCTGTGAAACATCAAGAAAATCTTACAAAAAAAAGAAAAAGGGAAGTAAGGAAGACTGTACTTATTGTTGGAAAGAGGAAGTAGGCATTTGTTCTTACAGGGACATTAAGAAAGTATGAAAAGGGCATGAAGCAATGACCCTGTATTGTACCAAAACAGAAAACCGAGACCTATGCGAAGTTTAACGCGCCCTTGTTTCTGTGGTTATTCCCAAACTGTGTCAGAGGTCTCAATGATAAAATTCAAGGTTCTCAGCCATTTACATACAAGCTCTCATGGCCCAACAACAACCCCAAGACCTAGTTTCAGCATGGAACGCCCTTCCGCTCCACCTCAGACAGACATCGCTCCCCATCTTCGCAAGAAACCTCAAAACCTGGCTCTACGACAGACCCCCTCCTTGATGGAATGGAACCTGCACCCCACCCCTAGCGCCTTGAGACCCTTACGGGTGAGTAGTCGCGCTTTAACAAACCCCTGATTGATTGATAGTTTCTCAATCAGAGTACACCTCAGAACTAGTCTCTAAAGCTCCAAGTGATGCTAATTTGGGTTACTCTCTAAAGAGTATGCACCCCTACTGTCTCAGGAATCACCAGTCTATGACTCAAGTCAGACTCCGTCCACTATGGCTTAAACAGTCATTCCTCATCCACTTCTCACAATATTATTATTCAATCCAAAGATGCTTAACAACTATCATTCCATCGCTGGTCTCCAGCAACACTACCTGAAAACGAACTCCATCCTCAAACTATGCCAATGAAACTTTTTTTCCAGAAGGGACAATGATGTTGCCAGAAGTAGCATGCTATTGCAAAAAAGCCTCCTCCCACTATCTATGTCCCCAAACACTGCATGAAAAATTGACTTTAACCCAAAATAGTTGATTGCTTTCTCTCCTTTCATCCTTTAGAATAACCCCCTCCTTCCCTCTAGCCTCTACGTGCCTTACTCATGCATCCGACTCCAAGTTGCTTGACTTTCGGGCTTACTCTCCATTATTATTTTTTTTTGTTTCTTTTTATTAAACAATAGAGAATCAACATTCTTGTTTACAGAAAGAGAGGGATAACATCAAATTTAAATGCACATACGTAATCTGTGATGACGAACCATACAGATGATAAATAATGAGTTACAGTGTTTATGGTGAAGCAAACTCCTCACTTGGAGGTACATTGGGTGGGACACAGATATTGCCTCGATAGGCATTCCATTTATTCCATATTACTCTCCATTATTGTATTTCTGCAAACTGCCCACACCTCACCTATTAGACAACAACTATTATTTCTTTGAAACCATATCTCTGTGACTTAATAATAACTAATGTGTTCAAGCCTCTCTAGTCACCTCATCAACCATATGCATGAACTCCCACCAATGACTGTACCTAACTCCTATTAATTTAATCTACAAAAAAATAAACTGGACTAAATGCATGGAATGGTATTTTTAGAGCACAAGACTAAGCCCAGTAACTAACAGTAATCTATAACACATAATAAGAAATAACCACTGGACTGTCCAAAAATGTTGGTTCCAGAGTAGCATGCTAGCTGTCGTAAAGCACTTCAACCCCTTGCCAGGGTTACTATGAACTATGTAAATGCTATTACAGTGCAAAGCAGTTATATGACAACATATTGGCAAACTGATACTCCAATTTTGGCTGCAAACTGAAGCATTGACGTTATCTATACAACACAGCAAAAATAAATAAACTCATCTAATAAGGTGACCCTCCCCGACTACTCAGCAGGCAATATACTCTGCCCCATGAAATACTGTTATTAATGTTAATCAGGGGCAACGCAGAGTGTGCCGCACCACACCTCACACTCAAATGCTGCGAGTTCTTCCACAGTTACTATGCACAGCGGGTGGGACTGGACTCATTTATCTTTGGCTCAGTACCAACATCCTGTTTAGTCTCCCAGGGTGTCCCACTCACAAATCCTAGTCAACTTATACAGTCCTTCTTATGCTGACTCGGGGGCAATTAAACCTACTATTTCCAACATTCAAGTCTACCTTCCCATAGAAGGCACATTTGAAGAGGTAACTAAAGACCCGATTGTCCGCGAGCGGATGGGCCACATTAGAGCTGAATGACCTGAAAACTTAAACGTTCCTACTTGGTCCACACAACATTCTGAAAGAACCTAAACGTTTTCCCCTGGCACCTTCTAACGTCAAGGACACGGCCATTTTCTCCTCCTTTGTTGAAACATCACAGTCTGCCTATACCCAAGATATTCACCTCACCACAGGCCATTCAAGGTCTACCAGACCTTTTTGTGTCCCTTCCTTGGCCGGTCTTCTTTATATCTCCATCTCTATTTCACTACACCTCCCCAACCTCACTGCCGTTGTGTACTGTGCACCCATCCATTAATGATCTTTGCCATGGGTACATGCACCAACCCCAACTGACCTAGATAAAGCAGGTAAGAATTGAGGATACTGGAGTACTTTACTTGACATTTTATGCTAATTAAGGTGATATATATCAATAATAGCATCTTACAACGCTTCATTTAGTATAAATATCTATATAAAAGGTAGCTGTTCCTAACAGTGAATGATCTTTTAAATTATATTATGTAACACAAAAGAGCACATAGTCTCTGCTTTCACACTTATAGTAGTAGCTTATCTGACACCCAAGGATAGCATTATTACTACTTTTGAGCTGATAGTCTGCAAAAAAACGTTCATGTGTGCAGAGGTTTCTGGGCGCCTGTATACAAATGAGTTGATTAATATCAAGGGCAAAACAATTTTTTTTCCTAAACTCATCCTTTGCTTTGCTTAAAAACAAACACGATGCGAGTACTAGACTCGCAATAAGCATTCTGCATCTGATCGCAAACATACACTTTGCAGTATTGTAATTCGATTTTTACAAATATATTATGTTTTCTGATGTACCAGTCTTATTATTGAAAGAGCTCGCCCTTGTGGTGTAGGAACTCCCCCTCTATCAAAAGGGCAGTGTGCTGCGTCTATTATACTCGTTTGAGCAGAAATTAATTAGGAAATGCAAGGACTGATGCAATGCATACATATACCTTTTGGGCTGTTAGAGGCGGAAAAGTGTAACCCACTAGCTGCCACCATATATCCCACAATATCCTGGGAAGTGAACGCCACATCTCTTTATTAAATAAAAAATGGTGTTTACATCTTTGCACATCTTTCCAATATTAGCTGCATATTGTGCATTAAAATGCACCCTTCAGCACTCATAACTCCAATGCTAGCATGAAAAAAACACTAGCGTATCTTCATCATGAACTTTATACCCTATCATATTTTACCAGTTTTACTGGCCAACTCTTTTATAATGCACAATTTGCTACAGTTTTCCCAAATATTTCATTGCGGGGAGTTGGGGTGGGTGGTATGTGATTTCCTTTTAAAGTGGTCTTGACAAACATGTTAAAACTCGACTCGGACAAACCCAGGGATTTTGTGATAGTCAGTCACCCTTGGTTTGGAAATTCCAAGTCCTCCTCCATCCCCAGGATGAGTCAGTCAGAAATGTGGAGGTTATAAAGGAGGACAAGCTATCACTGGTCCACCACCTGCTTTGCTCTCCGAGGAGCCTGCTAAAAATCCTTCTTTTTCCCCCACGGACAGCAAACATGGATGTTCAGGCAGTCATGGAAAATGTGGCAGCTTATCTGCTACTGAATTTACCACCTGACTCGCACATAAAGCCTCATATTATAGCGCGGCGCTGTTAGGAATTAGGAAATGCAAGGACTGATGAAATGCATAACATATACCTTTTGGGCTGTTGCAGGCGGAAAAGTGTAACCCATTAGCTGCCACTAATAATTTCCCACAATATAATTGAATATTTGCAAATCCTTGTGGATAGTTCCCAAGGCCATCGTAGTTCTTGGATTCCCCCTTGACGTGGACAACGGTACTCACATAGTTTCTATGGGGCCCAAAAAGCAATCTGGTGTTTGCTCTAAGGGTAGTATGATCCAGGGGCCGTTGAAGCCGAACCGGAGGAGCGTCGTCCTAGTTAAACCCTCCCCCCTCTCTCCCCACCCCCCACAGCAGCAGCGAGGAGGGCGGGCTGGCTGGCTAATGTACTGTTTAAAGTGTGCATGTCTTTTTGACCGTCCATAATGCAACAGCCAGACACACATGCGCACTTTAAACCTCTCAACCCCGCTGGGTTAAGAGACAGTGCAGGCCTCCCAGGCGCTGTGGAGCACCGAGTGAGGCCGCTCCCACCAATCCTGGGTCTGCTCACATGCTGCATGTGAGCAGCAGCCTGGACTGGGCAAGGGAGTTGCAGCATCCGGTTCCAGTAAAGAAGAGGCCTGGAGCGAGGACATTACATCAGGAAAGGTTTATTTTTATTTATTTTTTTATAATATTTTCCCGCGCGCACACCTGCCTCCCCTCGTCGATGCCAGCCGCCACTGGTATGATCACTGCCCAACACCTGAGCGTTCAATCACACACCATTCAAATACTCTTCCACTAAATCCACACCTGATGTTCACACATGCAATCAGGATGCAATTTAGTTAGTTGTGGGTTCTTTAATAAAAACTCACTCTGCGAGTCACTTTTTTGTTTCTAACGCCGTATGGCGTATTATGGATCACACCGCAAATCTACTCCTCCAGCTGGGCTCAATGTAGGAGATGACAGCAGCTGCAAAGTTACAAAGCACAGATATGCTGCACGATTGTTCCGCCAAATCTTGCAACAGCCTCGAACATCGCACACAATAGTGCTTTGTGAATGTGTGCACAGAAGCCCACCTGGCTGCCTTACACATTTCAGCCTCATGAAAATTCATCAAACAGCAGCAGTGCTTGTTTTTGTTCTGAAGAAATGAGCCCTCATCCCATAGGGGATAATCTCATTTGCCTGATCATAACATAAGAAAAGGCAGTGGCTAATCCACCGGGATATAGATTTCTTAGTGTCAGCTTAACAAATTGATGTGTATTCAGAGGCACAAACAGTGGTATGTATTCACCACAAGCTAGGCTTCGCCTTCAGTACATGTTGCATTTCTTTCACAGAAACAAACGTCTGCTTTGTCCGGATCTTTTCAAGAAAGCTCAGCTGCAGCGGAACCCTAGTTAACGCTCACCAAGATGGTACCTAGGATCAAGCAGAAGAATAAGAATAAAAGTAATAAACATGCTACTTACCCACACAGATGCTCCATCAAACGTCAAGGATAAAGAATCAGAAATGGGAAGGGGCAGCATCCGAAATTTGGAATGCAAGCTTGGGAGGGCAGAATCATCTACTGGCAATTAATATGCAAATGAACCCAGAGTATGATGACCTCCACAGATATGTTTTTTACTCCGACCTCGAATACGTAAACTCTTGAGAAAACCTAAAATGAGTTATGAACAGTACTTTTAAAAAAAGTACTGCCTCAGAACATTAATACGGACTACGTGTCAGTGGGTGGATCTAATGAAAGGGAAAGAGAGGGGTGTACAGGGAGGAACAGCTCTAACTTGAACACAACACTAGTCAGAGCGATGGCAATCGGGGGCCAAGGTACACAGATAGGTAGGTCTTTCGGAGCTGAAACTGCTACTAGGGCATGGATACTCACAAACATTTTCTCGGGCCAAGAAGCTCATCTGTGGTGTGACCGAGGACCGCATTGATGCCAGCATGGTGGCGGTCGGGCGTGGGAGGTGTAAGGTGGGCGTAGGGGAAGTGACACATGTACATCTAGTGCTTGAATTGTACCTGGGATCAATCCCAGCTTCTGCACTTGACCAAACTGTGTGATCCTAGGCAATTGTTTTATTTCACTTTTCTATTGGCATTGCTATCAGGGAAGGTGTTGGGGAGGCATGAATGTTTTTAATTCATATTTGATAACTGTCACTTAAAAAAAAATTGCGATGCACTTTTATAATCTGATGCACTAAGGTGAAACGCTTCTGCAGGTTAATGAAATACACTTTTTTGAATTTTGAAGGAACTTTATCATATGCTTCCACGTTTGTTGCGAGACATCTTTCAAAATTAAAGTGCTCTTAGAGTTAAGTGGTGCAGAACAGATTTTGTGCTTCTTTTTTTAACTTCAGTTCGACTGTAAATAAAATCTTGCCATTTTAATAGCTCTATGAATATTAGTGCTTTGTAAAGTAAGCAGCAACCTAGTGCTATTGTTCAATCGGGCCGCATGTAAAGGTCAGGAGGGCTGCATGCGGCCCCCGGACCGTACTTTGAGTATCACTGTCTAGGGTGTAAAGGATGCTGGTACGGTGAACCAACTTGTAGAAAGGGCTCTTTAAACTGCCTGGACTTTCTGGAATGGTATTCTAAGAGGACTCTCTCCTTTCTAGACAATTTGATCATTTTATTCCTCATTCTTTGGATTTATTCCTATGCTGCCCCCCGCCCCTCCCCCCTGAGATGCAGCTTCCCGAAACAAGAAGAACCCGAGAATCTTGTGTTTTGTGTTGGGTTTGAGGCGTATCAAACAGAATCAAGCAGCTCTTGAAGGAGTGTCAATGCAACGCATCACTATGAGCAATGCCGGCATGATGTAATGACATAATTGTACTCCAGCTGCCCCGTTTTCTAAAGTTTCAGAGCCCCTTTTTGTTATAAATTCTTCTATCTTGCCCTAAGGGAAAAGCCCTCAACCTTAAAGTGCTCTTCACACATCACTTTCTTTTAAAGCACTCTGTCTTTTTACTGCCCTTTTCTGGAAGGATAGAGGAGGGTGAAACAGAGGAAGATGATCTGACAGATTATAAAACAAGGAAACCTGCAAGAGTATGAAGCCTGATGATAAAGGGTCTTGTATAGTGCCATGCATATTCTCTCCCCTCTGAGCGGACATAGTCTTGTGTGTGTAGGTTTCAGAGGTGCTTAACTGCTTCAAGAAGGTCTGGTTACAGCTGAACATGTCTCTTAGAAATAAAAAGAACAAGCATTGGCATAGCCAATAGGTCTCGCCTTTGGGACCTTATAAGTATTTAGTTATGCAGCACAATATCCTTGGTGCAACAACATCAACTGTTGCATTGCTAAACACTTATAAGGTCCCAAAGGCGAGACCTATTGGCTATGCCAATGCTTGTTCCAGGAATGCATTTAAGTCTGATAACAGCTTTAAGCGACACACAAGCAGCAACATACACAACTCGCATACTATTCTTGAACCTGCCATTCATCTCCTGTTCCCTGTATGAAGTTGATATGGCCCAGCGCTACAACAACCAGACACTGCATGCCAGCCAGGCATGCGAGTTGGAGCCCACCAAGGCCATTCTACAAGAAGTGTTGCCCACAGCCTTTCATGCCATACCTCATGGCAATGTACGGTCTTCCACGATATGTCAGACGACAGCCAAACTGGTCCACAATCTTCTACGGCCAGCAGCTGCTGCTGCAGGAACGCAACCTTTCTAGTAGATCTGCCAGTTGTGGAAGGGCCACCCATCATGCATGGTTGTGAACAGTCACAGCACATCGACTGCCACTGCAGAATTTAGGAAATCATGCAATATCAAAACCGTCTACAGAACGGCAGCTGGCATGCAGGGTCACAGCCTACCATAACACATGACAAACAGCCATTTAGGGTTGCAATCTCCCCAAAACACGTCTGCTTAAAATGCACAGTCGCATTTCTTGCGGGTCCTTATCTTGGCCATGTATGGCCACAACTTACCCCAATGACAAACAGCCTTTTAGGTTGCAATTTGCCAAATACAAGTCTGCTTAAATGGGACAATCGCAGACCACAACAGTCCATTTGTTAGCCATGCAGGATAAGAGAAATTCAAATGCTCACATTAAAAGATTTGGTGATAAACGCTATGAAGTCAGCAGTCAGACAAAGCAGCCATCAGACGAGCAGCTCTCGGCGCAATGGATTGGACACCCCTAAATTCACATTGCATCTACGGCCCACCAGAACCACAGCTCACGTCACACACTGAGACTTGGAGCAGGCGATTGACAAATGAGAAAAATCTGATTAACGCCCTCTGCACATACTGCATCACCTTCCAGAGAGGGTGAATTCCGGAAGCGCACAACCCCTCTGGGAATTCTGCACACTGATTAAATAACACTGCAGGTTTCATACAGAGGTCTGAGCAGTTTTGAATAATCGTGTGGGGTTTTGTTTACAAAAAGCTGCGAATAAAGGCATTACATTTCTGCAGCGGATTAATTGATGCTGCGTTTTTTTCTGACAGATTTGTATGCAAGTCATCAACTACACCCAGTGTTAATGGATAATCGTATTTTTGTAAGACTATAGGATAATACTGCACAGAAGACGAAAGGAAGACTTTTCTAAAATGTGTTCTTACAGCCAAACGACAGTAAGAGTAATGGGGACAAACTGCCATAGTTGGTCTGCCCCTCACACCGCAAGGGAGGGCTCCATGCCATCTGCATGGTCGATGCGACAGATGTTCAGAAAGATGGAGGATTTCTTCACCAAAAATGTCACCTTGCACCGCTCAAGCCCATACAGAGGGTTTACGCAGTGTCTTGGAAAACAGAAAGGTACGGTACTGCGGAATGTAATACAATATGAAGCCTACCAACCATACCCTTATGCGAAAATACACTTCTAATACTCGTAAAAGACTTCCAAGCCGTCGTAATGCGCAACACCTGGAAGATACTGGACAGCACACTATACAATTAATCAATGAACAGGTAGGTAGGAGAAATGCTGCCTCAAACTTATTATTCCAGCTCACTTATCGCTAGAGCACTGACGTGCATTCTGGCACTGAAAGGTTGCCTATGACAAGACGAGGCTTCACAGAAACGTTTTTCACACAAGGAACACCACAACACACACTCAAACAAGCATACAGGTCCACCAGTAATCACTGCACGCATATTTAAGTGATACGAGGCCATTCTACCAGCAGCTTCGTGACATTCAAACGCTAGATAATCCAACACATAGCGCTACCACCCCAGCTGAGGTACTCAAACAAATGATACTTTCACAATATCTTTGCAACATATGCACCGAGAAACTATCTTTCTGAATGGTCAAACTTCACAGTAATATTAACAAACAAGCATTGGCACGCGAGTGGTGCGCGCGAAAGTGATCGCGTGCTGTTAGGGTGCCGCGAGCGCTTAATGAGCCATGACGGAAAGCCGTCGGCAGCGTGAGAGAGGAGCGGGGGCGAGCGAGCGCGGCAGCCTGCTGAGCTGACCACACGCTCGTGCATCGTGCCTGAAACGTGCGGGTAACTGCACGGAAAAGGCCATTGTGCACGAGCGTGTGGTCAGCTTTCAAATGCCCACTACATAAAGTCTTCGCCAGAAGCAGCGCTTGCGCGCTACTCTAGGCTCGACCTAAAAATAGGGTTTCAACAATGACAGTCTGAACTGGTGCAGTGGAAACAGGGATGTCCAGCTTATTGGCTACTTCAACATCAATTGCACACAAAAAACACAAATTTCGGATGGAGATAGTTGACAGCTTATGTTTCATCATATGGGTAACGAATGAGATTCTGTCAATCAGACACAAAATATCTCAAAACCATCAAGCAAGGGTCACAATGCTTGGATATTATTGGCCTTATAGGTCCTTCAGCAAAGTGGGCTTTTGCCTGGGGAAGCAGAAGGAGATGCGCATTCTTGGGAGGTTGGCATATCTAGAGGAAGGGCTCCTCACTTTGCTGGACATGTCTTGTGGAAAGGGAGAGTTTGTTCTAGGTGTCCTCTAAGATTAGAACTGTCTTCACATCGAGGGAGCATGAGGCACGCCCTTCTCAACATTGCATGTTGTCTCAGCATCATTCTGTTCAGCGCTGAATTGTCTGAAGGCAAGGGTCAGACGTTTAGATGACTAAAGTGTTGACATGGAGGCTATACTTGTATTCACAAGGGAGCTCAAAAAGGCCACCGTGAGTGGGCCACTGAATTAAGTGACCTGAGAGATGCATGGGGGTATCAAGAAACTAGTAAGCAGACCCTGATTGGACAGAGATTTCTTCTATGGGCCTTTTTGTTAGAGAATGATTTCTGTGATCTCATACAAAAAAGACTCTCCGGAAAGTCATCAAGAGACTGTGAGAAGCCATGGCTTCAGAAGATTATTGGATTGTCTAGCAGTATTAAAATGAATTACTTAACAAAGCAACCAACTGAAGAGCCCAACTGGGCTGGAACCGGTATTGGGTTGCTTCTGTTCGGGTCCAGAGAGGATCTGGCTTGGAAGTTCGGGCTGGACTGTTCCTATTAGAGTAGGACCAAGGCTGATTTATATATACCTTGGTCTAATCCGAGGTGGCATGGCTGGCATCAAAACAATGGACTGGGAAGCAGCCCTGAGCATTTACAGTGGCTGAGATTAATTCAAGCATTCTATTCATCACCTTGTTTTTGCATTTGCCACCGTAAGCGAGCCGGCTATGCCCAGACGTGGGCTCACAGTGCCACTGGAACCAAGCTATACCTGGCTGAAGAGCCCTAACCAGGGTGAAACCAGGCCTAGGTTGCTTGTGCTCCGGTTCAGAGAGGACCAGGCTTGGCAGTTCAGGCTGGAATGTTCTCATGAGGAGCAGGGTCAAGACTGATTTGCATATCCCAAGAAGGACCAACCAACAAACCTGACCCTGTATAAAGAAGCAGGAACCAATTCATCAAGCCCAAGCCTCGCAGGAAGTGCCAAAATCATCAAATCCTTCTCTGTACCAAAGAAACAGTCATAGGAATGTATCTAAGTTATGAGGAGGCATTCTGTGTCTAGGCTGTCAGACCGCTTGCAGGAAAGGCCTGAATCCACCATGTCTCTCACAGGAAACTGGGGAAGAGTCAGGGACCAACCGTAATGGAGGCAGGATCTTTGGAGCTCCATAGAACTGTGCTGCCCATTCTCTTCGTCAACCAGATCTTGAGTATTACATCAGCCAGTGTTGTAATTGTACTGTTACTCCACTACCAGTGTTGGGGAGACACTTATACCAAGTTTACTTAATATCTTAACATACCCTCGTTGCTAGTGTTCTAGTCCCTCCTTTAACTATTGTTTATGTACATGATAACAAGACAATACGGGTATGCTTCTCAATACGAAGACTGCTCGGAAGGAAATCGTTCTGCCGCCTTGACTGAAGTTTTGGAGATGGGGATGCATTATCGGTCGTGGCTCCTGGGGATCGGAAACAGCTCACCCATAAATATCCAGAACCAAGGAAACTGCCCAAAATACCAGCAGAAGAAGTCCTAGTGAGGAGCCCTGACGTTCCACAACATGAGCGACTGATTTGCTGTACCAATGGATCCTGTAGCTCGGTTATGGTAGCAGTTTACATTTTCTTTACACACTGGAGTGGCAGCAAGTTCACAGGAGCTCAAGGGCTTCAGTCCCACTAGATATATATTTTGATGAGGTCACTGACTCCTGGAGAATACCTTGCTCTCCTCTGCACACAATCACAGGCTGCTGGAAAGATGGGTCCTCCTACAGGTCTTCAAGAAATGAAAGCACATTCCACTCAGGGTTTTTTTCATCTTTGTACATTTATAAATCGCACTGACGTGATTGCTGTAGCCTGGAGGAGGGAGGAGGTTTCTCATACCATGGCAATCAACAGAAGTGTTTTGCCATTAACAGATGTCTAACGGCTGTGGCGGTTACCAATGGAAGGCTCATCGGACACAGGTAGCGTGCAGGCGGAGTTAAAGTTACCATTTGTATAATAAATGTGGATATCCTTCTGTTATTATTTCACTTTCATATATGGAACAACTTGAAGTGCTGCATGCATAATTATGTTTTATATGGTGTTTTTTCAACACGCAATGTCATTGGCTGTCAAGTGGGCTCATGTCATGTGGGACACCTTTAGTCAATACTGAGGTTTGAGCAAAAACATCTTGCATGCTGAGATTTTTTAGCCAATTCTCGCAATGATAAAAGTAAAACTACTTGTCCCAGAATGCAGCATGCTTTGTGGAAACAGCCATGAAATTCAAATGAGTTACCTTGCAGCAACTGGTGTTCATAACTTGCCAAAAAGGGATTACAAATGGGTTATTAGTGAACACAATGTACTCTACCCCAACAATAATTTAGATACCTAAACTCGCTCTAAGCACATTGGATGACTAAATCGAAGGGGTTCAAATCAGTATAGAGGGATTACAAACTGACAACTTTGCGGCCTCTGATTCAACCAATCCATTGATGCTTTTCACAGAAAATAAGCCTTTAGTTTTTGCTTGTTGTAATGGATTGTATTTGTGCCTATTATTATTCAATGTACATTAAACATGGTGCATTCTAAAGATGTAAATGTCCACTGGCTTCTCAGTGCCATATATGTGCCTGTGTTTTCCCACAGTGTCATCAAGGTCGAAGGTCACCCCTTATAGCTCAGGCACCCATGAGAAAATGTTGACGTTTTCTCCCCTCAACGTAGGAGAGAAGACTATATGTCTAGATCAGGCTTCTCCAATGAGTAGCTCGTGAGCTGCTGGTAGCTCTCCAGCTACCTATAAGTAGCTTTCCGGTGTGCAGCCCCGCCTACTAAATTTGAAGAGTGTGTGTGTGTGTGTGTGTGTGTGTGTGTGTGTCTATATATATATATTATTACAAAGTGTGTATTTGAGGCGAAAATGTGCGTCTTTTCAGAATTCATAAGCTGGTGTTTGAGGAAGAAAAAAAAGGTTGAATTTCCAAAATATATTTAAAGGATACGCGAGTGATAAATAATGTGCCAATGGGGAGACCTATTACTAACAGTATTACTTTGATGCTCGGGGCATTGCAGATATGAGTGTTACATAATACCCGTGAAAAGACATTCCAAAATGAGAAACTCTTTTATTACATTACTCTTTTCAGCCCTCCTGATGCACTGAGATGATCATGGCTGGTAATCTTGCATAGGGGGGCCCCTACGGAAATTTTGTCTATGTGGTCACTATTACAACATTAATAATAGTAGCTCAAGATGATTTTTACAGAAAAGGTTGCAGACCCCTGGTCTAGATGTATCCAAACTTCCGGAATCGTCTGGCAACTGAGTCATTAACCTGGTCTACTGAAACAGGACAGTCTTATATGCAACTTGTAAATGGTCTGGTGTAAAACTTATGGAAACATCCTATGCAGTGAAACGTAAACATTCTTATCTACACACTTTCCCTTGCGTAAAGCGATTCCCCCATCCATCTGGGCTAGTTCGCAATAAGTAAAACTGCAAAATAAATAAATACATAATAAGCATAGGTCATGCTCTTTTCTGATGAATGTACTACAATAAAAATTCTGACATAAGTCTGGCCCTGTACAGACGAATTAAACTGATGCACGCCAGAGCCATCCCGAACACCAGAGCCATGAACATCAGGCATTGCGCCCACCTGTATGTACTGCACACAAATCACACACTAATCCTGTCTTAACGGAGAAGTCAGAAGCAATCGATCTGGAACCAAGACGTGCTCAGAACTAAGAAGCCGAAATACAGAAAGTGCGAATATTCAGCTGTGTATTAAGGAGAACAAACAGTGAACTGAGCCCAGATTCTGCAATAAATGATGGAATTAGTACAAAGTTAGCAGCCCCAGACCTGGAAGTGACGTGTGATCTGCAGAGCGCGTGGGAGGCACACCACACTGATTCTAAAATGGGCTCCATTATTTCACCGGTGAAGCTCGCTACTTCGTGCTGTTTAATATTGAAAGAAAGCAGAGAGCATTCATTGGAAATAGGCCAGGGCCAAACTTTACCCTCCCACACATTCCAGAATATTCCAACTACGCAAACATTCACACAAAAAAAACTTTACAAAATTATACTGCGCGCCCCCACCCCTCACACTTAGCACCGCTCATCGACTTGTAAGATTCAACTATATCAAACGGAGTGAAACCCGTCTGGTGTTGCCTAACAACGCGCGAGGAGCCACACCGGTGTACGGGTCCTGCCTGAGGTCAGGAAGCGCACGGTCACTGCCGATTATTCAGCAGCGAGCACAGTGACTGCAGTCTCACGACACTTCCTTTTCAGGAGGCCCGAGGTCTGTCAGTGCATTGCCAAAGAGCCCTATCGTGGCTGAGTGGTACATGCGAGGGAGGAAGGAAATGGCTGCCCTTCCTGTGGTCCGGGCAGGGCCTGAGACCCCTCCGCAAGGGCAGTGCTCACACCGGATGGACCAGGCACGACTCCTGGGGAGGGGCGACAGCGGTTCAACCAGCGGCTTCAGAGTAGACACTAGCGGTATTACTTATTATTTTTTAATTTGTGTCTTTTTTAGAGCGAACTTTGCCCCAAGGGCATTAGAGTGGTTTACAGAGGGCTACGACTGTGATTCCTGTTATAATCAACACTACGAACAATTAGGCAACGAAACAGTAAACTCGTGTGCAATCAGCTGAAGTTCAGCAGTGGAACTTACAAAAGTAGTGATAAGCACGGTGCAAAGTCTCAACTGCAATGACTTTGAATCAGAAAGAGTTTGAGCTTCTTTTCAAAAGCTGCAAGGCAGGGAGTCAAACGCAGAGATGGTGGAAGAGAAGAGCAGATACCAGTTCCACTGTCGGAAAAGCACTGCCTCATACAACACTCTTGTCTAGATGCAGGCGACTCCAGGCAGAGGGTGGCTGCATTTCATACACAGACACGTAGGCTGGATTTTTCTGGGGTGACTGTTAGAATTCTAGCTTGACACTCATTTGATAATTTTCCCAGGGTGCTGGAGAGCATGAACAGGTCGTTCGGAGATGAAATCCAAAGATAGATCTAGGTTTTATCCGCATACTGATGGTAGAGTAATCCAGAGTTTCTAATGATATCTCCCGGTGGATCCAAGTATTAAAGATTAAATAGTGTTGGAGACAGAATCAAGCCCTGAGGAACCCCCAACCTGCGGTTTGACAAGTAAGAAGTGGACCAGTTTACCACCTCAATGCCCATTTGTTCTTTCAGGATGTAAACCAAAGAGAGATGGGCTGGTTGTATCAAAGGCAAGAGAAGTTGAGAAGAACAAGTAGGCATAAATTACCGTCATTGCCGAAGCAAACTGACCTGTCAACATCTTGTAGAAGGGTGGTCTCTGTGCTGCAGCCTTGTCCGAATTCGGATTAGAAACTGTCAAGAAAGTTGTTTGACTGGATGTGAAGAGAAAGTTGAGAGGCTACAAAGCTTTCCATTACCTCTTAATAAAGGGTAGAGTTGAGATAGGCTGGAAGTTATTAAGGTTGTTAGCAACAGCAAAACACTGTTCTGTACTAAGGAGAATAACATGGTAAGTAACAACATAGCACTGCTCTGTAATAAGAAGCCTTACGCAAGTACTAGCCACACACACTGCCCTCTACTACGGAGCCTGACAAGGTAAGAGGCAGCCAGGCACTGTTCTGTACCAAGGAGCTTAACACAGTAAGCAGGTTCTGTACTGCACGGTACAATTGCATGGTACAATCAATCGAACCAACATGCTGGTCTTAATGAGGAGGCAACACCCAAATAGGAACAGAAATTATATTTTGTACTAAGGAACTAGATGCAGAAAAGAGAGCAGCAATCTCTCTATATGAGACACAAAGCACTTGTATACTTTGAGGGCCTTGAGAAAGTTAATTACTTCCAGGCCATGCTTGATCCCAAGATTTTGATAGGGAGTCTTGCGCAGAGTTGGAAGTGAGTAGCAGATACCAGCTCCACTGTCGGAAATTGAATGTTTCATACACTGCTCTTGATAAATGTGGGAGGCTCCAGGCAGAGGTAGGCTGCATTTCCACAAATGGACAGGAAAGCTAGATTTTTTGGGATGATTGACAGAATTCTGGTTTGACATTCGTTTTTCAATGTTTTCCAAGGGTGCTGGAAGGCATGAACATGTCATTCAGAGATGCTATCTAAGGTAGATCTGGGTATCAACCGCTTACTGATGGTAGAGTAACATCAGTAAGGAGCTTGCCAAACATCTGTTAGCCTATTTGGCCACTTTGGTGAATTTGTCACTTATAGAAAGGGGGTTCCCATACTATTTGAAATAAGCTAAGTCTCACACCTGTTGAAAATAATTCAGCTGATGCGATTTACCTGAATAACTTTGACCTGGTTTCAACCCTACCCTTTCTTGGGATGGTTAATGGAAAGGTTAGTAGCCTCACAACATTCTCTTCACATCCAGCCTAACAACCTTCTTGACAGTTTCCTATCTGAATTAGGACAAGGCTGCAGTTCCTCATGTCTTCATTCTGCCTTAAACACCATTTAGTTTTTACTTGGATCAACTAGAAGTTCATTAGATACTCTGGGTTTCCTAGCACAACATTAATTAAGCGATTTGATGGTTTGACCTTGCTATAGTCGAGTAACTCAAACTCTGAAATTACGTTAAAATAACACCAGGTATTCTGAGCTTTACAGTTTAATCTGCAGTTGTTTAGTTAGTTAGCAGTTGGTCGTAGTGAGAGTTCAGTGAACTTAATTTTCTTGTCAAACATATTCACAAGGTTTTCCCATTTGGTTTTAAGTATACAGAGCCTCATGTTGGAGGCTGGGTTACTGGATTGTTTATTTTTTTTAAAGAGATGTTTTGGCGATTCTTAAGAGTTATCCGGAAGTAATTTCATGTGAGAGGACTTAGCGATGGAAATATGAGATTTGTAGAATCTTCTCGCAGTTCTAAGTCTTCTTCTTGATTTTGAAAGGAGTAAGTCCCCAATCTGCTACTTTGAGTAATCACTGTTTTTAGTAGTAGTGCCACTGATGTCTAGTCAAGAACCAGAAATGGGAAGGTTCATCTGAGCCCAGCTAGCGGGTGTGTTAATGTCAAGAAGCCTAGTTCCTCAAAACCATATTCTCTCTATTTTCTGTAGACCAGAGGATTTTTGGTAGACAAAAGCAAGCATGAAAGGTATCTGGAAATGGTCAGACCAATCCACTGGGACGGGGACATCTGTGGTTAATGGGATATCCAATCAAGAATGGATTAGATAGATTGAGTGAGTGGGATTTTGGCAGTGTGTTGGAAGAGGTCCCTGCCCTGAGAAACGCAGAGAACACATTCATCGATTTGTTGTTGGCCTAAAATCACCAGTGAAGATACTGGCCTCAGATATTCTCAACTGGGCAGGGAAGAACTGCATACATCTTAGTTAAATATGGTATTTTTCTTTGATGAATATGCTATTTCACCAGGGGTGGTGGTGGTAGATGACATTAAGTCGGAGTGTAGATTCTTTGGAAGCAGAAATTTTGAGTGATAAACATAAGGACAGGTAGCAAGCAGTGGGATGTTTTCTATATCCTATCATATTCTTCGGTTAGCTGGTACTTCAACGCCATGTCTGTCTTAGTGGTCACATCAGAGAATAGATTAGTGTTGTGGTAGACGGAGATCCAGAATATAGATTCAAGTGTAATTGTGCCAGGTTTCTGCCAGAACCAGGATCTCCAGGTTCAAGTTCTTAATAATGTCAGCATTCTCGAATCATCAATGCCTCTCTGCAGACTGGCAGTTGTGCAGCATGCATCGCAGCAAGGAGTGGGTGGGTGATCTTGGACTAAATATTCTTTGCAGATTCAGTGGGTAGTTGAAGAAGGTTGTCAGGTTCCATCTCTTGGGATGAAGGGTATATACGGGGAACTCCATGATTCGTGATGGTGGGCTTAAGCAATACCTTTGTTGAGCATGAAAGGGAGCCTCGTAACCTTTGCATGCCGCACTTTTGCTCGGATCCCGTGCAGCCACCCACGCCAGCCCAGAGAGGAGGGGCCATGCTGCTCAACAGGCGCAGGAGCATCATAAGTACCAGAGAGGCGTCGCGCAAGCGCGGGACACGCGCGAAATCGGCCCGCGCCAAGATGGGCCCGTCTTAGCCCGTCAGAAACTGGAAGCGGCTGGGCCCTCCCTCTTGATTTTTCGATACTCTAGTCACAGAGATCCCTGGCCCTTCCTAAATAGCACCTTAAAATCGAGGACACAAATCGAGTCCCTTATGCCAAGTTGCCACCGCTGCCCTGTGGAGGGGGCAGCATTGGATTTATGACGCAGGAGCACTTTAAAATCACTTTCAGCATACCACTGCAGGCCTACTTCTACCTGTTGACGAGGAAGTAATTTTTGATACAACGCTATTCCTTGTGGCTTCTTTCAGTCCTAAGTGATTGGTGCACGATCTCCACAGGAAGAGCTGGCCCTGCAAGTTATTTAAGTCTTGTACCTGTTATCTGTTAGAATTAAGCATTTTTAGTACCTAGTACAAGTATTGACTCACAAACGACCTGAGAACTGATCTAGAAACACTGAGAGTATTGTGGCCAACAGAGTTAAGATCTTGTGTTGCTTAAACCACCTATAAAATGGGGAAAAGAAAGGCGACAAATAACTAACCACCGACACTGATAAAGACTGCGGGGGCCCACGTTCAACATTAATGAACTATCTTACAGGGGCAATTGAAAAGCCGATTATTTCAGTGGAAGAGACCCTGAACTCAGAAAGACTGGGGGAAGTAGCGATGTCGAGTAATGGGGCATCTGCAGACCAGGTCAATCATGCTGGTTCACTTGAGATTTTAAAGGGCCAACAAATTTAAAATGGCTGCGATCAAGTTGTGTCAGAGCACATATCAGTTAGCGATCAGGAATGCGATTCACAACCACCATCAAAACACCCCAGAAACCCGGAGGCTGTCCCTAAAGTAATTGAGGATACTCTTATAGAAACTAGGCCAGTACTCATAAAAGCCTGCAAAAAACCTATTAAACGGGGTAAAACATCAGCCCCTTCTGAGGCAGGCCCAAAAGGAAGATCTCAAGCCAAAACTCAACCCATTAACTCACCAAACAAACTTAGACTTGGGAAGTTAACTACTATAGTAGAAGATCTAGATAAATTTCTAAGAGACGCCCAAGCCAGATTAACAGATAGAGTGGCCCTAATTGAAGAGACCTTAAATAAACGTACTGGTAATCTGAAGACGGATAATAACGATAGCTAATTACGTAAGAACGACGGACGAGCCGAGACTATAGGTAACGAGGTAACAAATAGTCGGCCCACACAACCAGGCCCTACGATAGAAAAGCAAACCACAGGAACACATTGTAAGGAGTGTCAAACAAAGACAGGCTCAAAGACTCTAACAGAACCCACAAGGATCACATTGCATTCTATCCTACCTGATGTAAAAAGAGCCAATTTAAAAAAAGGTACCAATGTTGGTGCCCTAAGCTCCACTCAGTCAAGTAATAATCACCCTAATCTGCTCATGCCTCAAAATACCTACCTGCCCGACTTGGCTTGCCTGGTCCTACCTCCAGCAGCTACCCCCTACACAGTAATCTTAGCTAACGTACCCAGATTATCGGCTCAGGGAACCGAACCTTGGGATGCTTTGAGAAATAAAGCCTTGTATTGGCTGTGCACAAAAACAGGGTTAACTGAGGCACTTTTTGCAGAGTTTAAAATGGCCAGAAGAGTCAGCTGGAATGGCAGAGACCGTAAAACCTCACAAGGCGACTGTGTGGTATTAACGTTCAAAACCCCACATCTAGTTCAAAGTATATTTAGGAGAACAGGAAATTTTTTCATCACGACCCAGGGCATTAATCTAGTGCCGTTGGGTTACTTTCATCAGCCACCCTTTAACCTATATACAAGAATTA
This sequence comes from Calotriton arnoldi, assembly GCA_963921515.1. Taxonomy (NCBI): domain Eukaryota; kingdom Metazoa; phylum Chordata; class Amphibia; order Caudata; family Salamandridae; genus Calotriton; species Calotriton arnoldi. The sequence continues at coordinate 1,456,115 of CAWUFW010001879.1, read as the reverse complement.
ATAGGAGGGATAATGACGAAAATGTCCATCACATATATCAATGTCCGGGTTAACAACCGGTTTGATAGCTTCCCAATTTTAGAGGAGGTAGACTGACTAAAAATGACAGGTACAAACGTAGTACGGCCAATTATAGCTCACATATACCCTTAGTCATACTAGCGCATAGTCCCAAGTCTGTGACAAACCAAGAAATTGGAAGAATTTTAGATACTCTAAGAAGGTCTTCATGTGGCACTTATATAGATTCCGTCATTCCATCTTTTAGTCCTGGTATAAGGGCTATCCAAGATAAGAGTCTAATTCCAGAGGCACCATCTATAACTACAGGTCCACCAGCTAAGGCAAATGAAATGAATAACAGAGGTAACAGTAGGCAAGATCATTGTTGCGCACTATTTTGGAATGTCGCAGGCTTACTGACAAAGCTCATTAATCCTTTATGGTTGGATTTGTTGGGAAATGTAATATTCTCTGCTTACAGGAAACCTGGGCAGAGGATACTATGCACATTAATGGTTATAAGACCTTCGTACTGCTGCGGTGCCGTCTGTACATGGGAGACCAAAGAGCGGGCTGTGTACGTATGTATCAAACTATGTGAACGCAGTTAAGATCGAATTGAAGATATCTGAAACTCATTATCAATTCGTTATAATTCATATTGAACAATCTCACTGTATAGCACTGATACATTTTTATAATAATGCTCTGCCTGATCAAATTGTGAGGGTTTTGAAAAAATTAAGTTATGACCTTAACAACTTACAGAACGAAAATGTAAAAGATGTTCTGGTCCTTTGGGGTGGGGAATTTAATATTGCATTGTGCCCGCATATTGAGGGGGATACTTGTGGAATATGGTCTGATGATGGTAATAGTTGCACACATTTTTTGCACACAAATTATGGGGAATGTTTGAATGAGATCATGTTTTCGTTCGACCTTGGATTTGCAAACGACCTATGTATCCCATCAGTTCCCTTTAGCTACACGTTTAATGGGAGAGGGATGTACTCGACCATTGATTATATAATTATACCAAACAGACACTCAACTAGACTAAAAGGTTTTACTACACACAAAAATGCTCTAAGTGACCATTTCCCATTAAGTGTTACCTTCCTACTCCCTAGTAATGCGATAATTATCAAGGGCAAGTCGGCACATTTGGTTCAGGATATAGCCTTGAATAGAAGCAATGGTTATTCCCTATGTTGGTCCAAGGTGGATCAGGCCGTATTTACAAAGAAAATATTGGCCAACTGTCAAACATCTTTCCTAGCCTGTCTTGAGGAGACAACTCCCCATGTCGACATTTTAGATTAATTTGCACAGATTTCTAGAGAAATAAAAATCGCTTTAACTGTGGAGAATAAAAAAAGTTCATAACAAGAAACAAGGCTGTTTTGACTCAAGATTTACAAAAGCCTATTCAAAACTGAAACATGCTCTACACAAACCATCTAGAAATAGCCAAGAAATAAAAATGGTTAGAGGGGATTATAAACAGGCCCTGAAAGAGCGTAAAGGCACACTAAGAGAAGAAGCATGGTCAGCTTTGCACGAAGCCACACTGTCCAGAGATAACACAGCCTTTTGGCGGGCTGTATACCCCCCATTTCTCGCAGTTCAAGATATGCCCACCATAGAGATTGCGATTGACGAGGATCAATGGGTGGAACACTACTCAAACATGTATAAAAACACGAAAGACGAGATACCCATGGATATCCTACAGTCGACGCAGGGAATAACCTCATCAGGTAATTATTCCATAGACCCTCATTTCACACTAGAAGAGGTTAATTGCGCAATTAAGGCAAGCAAGGGAGGGAAAGGACCCGGCCCCGACTGTGTCCCTGTAGATCTCTTTAAATCTAATTTGTCTCTGTGGGGCCCTATTTTACCTCAGATAATTGCAGCATGCTGTTCGTCTGGTTTTATTATAACCTGGTCAGAATCAACACTGGTTCCGATATTTAAGAAAGGGGACTGCCAGAACCCTGCGTGTTATCAGCCAATATCCCTGTTAGATTCCTTGGGCAAGGTGGTGGGGCGCATCATACTTAATAGACTCCAGGATTGGGCCGAAGATAGTAACATATCTGAGCTACAATTTGGCTATCGGCAGGGCTTAGGCACAGTAGAGCCGGGCTTACATTTTAACATCTTACTGGGGAAGTACACACTGGCCAAACAGGGCAGGCTAAATCTGGCGTTCGTAGACTTAACTGCAGCCTTTGACTGTGTAGTGCATGACAAACTATGGAAGATACTGGATGATATGGGCGTGGAAATTACACTTGTACACTTCCTGAGGCAGCTTTACTGCGACGCGAAGGCAAGGGTCCGCTATGGGGCTAGTAGGGAATTTACGGCATTGTTCAATATATAGAGGGGGGTAGACAGGGCTGCATCTTGGCACCCTTTTTATTTACACTTTACAGTTATGAATTAGGTAAAGCTTTGGTGAAACAGTGCCAGGACCTGACGCATATTGGTAATCGCCCCATACCCTCTCCTGTACGCGGACGATGCCGTATTGATGTCCTGAACGCAACTGGGGCTCCAAAGGGTATTGACAAGTTTTACTATGTTTATGCACAATCTGGGTCTTAGCGTGAATACCTCAAAAACTTTTATTATGAAGTGCGGGAGAGGTAGCACAAAATACAGAGACATATATATTGAAAACAAGAAGGTTGAATTCACTAAGACATTCCCTTATTTAGGTATTCTTTTTGACCAGAAGGGACATGGTCCCAGGCAGTTAAAGCTAGGAAACTATCATTTTTGAAAGCTACTGCCGCTTTAGCTAACTTTGCAAGGAAATTGGGTAGAAGACCCCCCGTAGAATTGTTACACATATACCAGGCAAAATGTGTCACCACTGCCATGTACGATGCAGGTGTCTGGGGCTATGTTGACCCTCAGCCCCTACAGTTAGTCTAGAATGCCTTTCTAAGATTTTTGTTGGCTGTCCCATTCAGCACATCTACCTACATATGTCACTGAATTAGGGATGCCGTATATATCGGTTCTCATAAAAATCCAACCCGTCTTGTTTTTGCATAGGTTCTGGACCACTACAAAAACTACTTTTAACCGGGATATTATAAAGGACAGTTTTAAGCTACAGCGGGCCTCAAATATCCCATGGCTAAAATATGTAAAAGATTTTATGAACGACCTTGGGCATCCAGAATATTATGAAAACCCTGGCTCCATAACTTCTGTTACCAGAAACCATTTTAAAAGAAACTGTAGGACGCTTCTGGAGACAAATAAGATTTTCTGTAGAAATATTGAGGCCAACGGTACAGTCTAACCAAATGATATTTACCACTGACGATATTCAGCCGTACCTTAAAAACATACTGGGTGGATACGAAAGATTTGTACTGACTCGCTTCAGACTACGGATCTATCATAGATTAACAAGTTTTCCCAATATAAATGATTCGTCTAGCACATTGAGCAATTGCCCATGTGATGATTTTTTTCAGCAATCAACAATGCATGTTCTTCTATTTTGTAAATTTTATGTTGTACAAAGAAGGAAGTGGATTTTACCAATTTTAAGGTTATTTGGTCTCAGACAATCTCACCCTGCATTTTAATTACTGCAATGTCTGGAAAACGAACATTTTACAAGGTCATTAGCATCGTTTTTAAAAATTGTAATCAAATGCAGAAAAACTATTTTAATATGACATTTTTTTGATCGTGTTCGAAGGAAGCTATAGCACGCTATTTTTAACTCTATTCTGATAATTGTATTTTAGTAATGATATTTTAAAGCTGTTTTTGATTACAAATATTGTGTGATTTTATGTTAGTTTATGATTTTCTTGCAAGAAATCGAATAAAGCTTTATTGATTGATTGAGTATGAAACGTTTAATAAAAAATATTCGGAAAAAAGGTAGAAGCAAGAAAGATATAAAAGAGGAACAATAAAAAATAAAAAAGAAACAATGGAAAGCAAAAGGACTGATGCACCCAACCTGACACTGAAGCGCGCTAATTTTCACAACGATGTGCACATGTGATAAGGCGAAATGATGTTGCTCACAGGGCAATAGAGGCTGAAATGGGCTGCCCCACTTTCCAATGCTGCTTTCTGTTATAGGCAGATGTAGACTGTGAATGACACTCCAAAAGACCAAAGGCTGCGAATATGGCTGGTCTAAAGGCCCTCTATGTATGTATATGTAAGTGTGTTTTATTTAAAGAATGTATTTTTTTAAGAGTTTGACAAACAACTAAGTAAAAATGTCAGTCCCTCCTAACAGTGTCTAGCAAGGATTACCATAATGAAAACATTTTACTCACAAGGTTTGTCAAAGGGAGTAAGGGGTACCCAACACCAGAACCCTAGACAATCTGTGACCAAATAACTGTCTACAGCAGTGTTTCTTAACCCCTTCGGTGCTTATGACGAGCTGGACTCGTCATGGCACACAGTGCTCGTGTGCTCATGACGAGTCCAGCTCGTCATAAGACCACCCACGGGGAAGCGCTGGCGCTCCCCCGTGGGAATCCGATCGTCGGGTTTTTTGGGGGAAGGCAGGGAAGGACTTCCCTGCCCCCCCGCCCTCCCCATCACATGACGCCAGCGCGCGAGGCGCGCTGACATCATTGAGGGTTTCCTTTCTCCCGACGCGCTGGAAGCCATTTGCTTCCAGCGCGTCGGGGAAATCAGGTGAGTTTTGGCTCGGGAGGGGGGTTTGATTCGAAAGAGACATCGAGGGAAAGGAAAGGGTTTTCCTTTCCCCCGATGCCTCTTTTGTGCATTCCTGCTGCACGATCATGTGATCGTGCAGCATCAATGCCCACGAGGGAGGGAGGGCGCAATTCTCTTGTAGAATTCGTGAGCGTGGAGATGTGCCTTCTCTCCATTTACACCCTGAAAAGTTAGCTGTAATCCTTGATGGAGGTCTTTGCATCCTTGAATTTCTCGAGCGCAATGCTAGTCTAGTTCCTGTGACCAGGAGGTTCCTTCTCCTCGTCTGCCGCTGAGATCCTGCTCTGACCCTTTATAAACAAGAGGCATGTGAACGGGCCTAGAAGCCCCGCTCGTTTGGCCCTGCCACACATACACTAGCGGTATGCAACGTATGCCCGCCCTTTCCCCACTATGATGGACAGCTTACTCAAAGGACCCCGGCGCTTTCGGCGCGGTGGCAAAGTTACAGACACACAGGTCACTGGAGACAATTCTTCTGGTCCTTTACGCAGCTGTAGTGTAGGAAAGGCACTATACATTTACCCAACGAGGTAGCACTTACTGATTAGCCAGTAGAAAGTACTCCAGTTGAGTAGAGGTATTGCACAAAACGGTGGCATCTTCGTGGATAAATATGCAGGGCAGATGTGCCTTCTCTCCATTTCCAACGTGAAAAGTTAGCTGTAATCCTTGATGGAGGTCTTTGCATCCTTCATTTTCTCGAGCGCAATTCTCGTGTAGAATTCGTGAGCGTGGAGATGTGCCTTCTCTCCATTTACACCCTGAAAAGTTAGCTGTAATCCTTGATGGAGGTCTTTGCATCCTTGAATTTCTCGAGCTCAATGCTCGTGTAGTTCCTGTGACCAGGAGGTTCCTTCTCCTCGTCTGCCGCTGAGATCCTGCTCTGACCCTTTATAAACAAGAGGCATGTGAACGGGCCTAGAAGCCCCGCTCGTTTGGCCCCGCCACACATACACTAGCGGTATGCAACGTATGCCCGCCCATTCCCCACTATGATGGACAGCTTACTCAAAGGACCCCGGCGCTTTCGGCGCGGTGGCAAAGTTACAGACACACAGGTCACTGGAGACAATTCTTCTGGTCCTTTACGCAGCTGTAGTGTAGGAAAGGCACTATACATTTACCCAACGAGGTGGCACTTACTGATTAGCCAGTAGAAAGTACTCCAGTTGAGTAGAGGTATTGCACAAAACGGTGGCATCTTCGTGGATAAATATGCAGGGCAGATGTGCCTTCTCTCCATTTCCAACGTGAAAAGTTAGCTGTAATCCTTGATGGAGGTCTTTGCATCCTTCATTTTCTCGAGCGCAATTCTCGTGTAGAATTCGTGAGCGTGGAGATGTGCCTTCTCTCCATTTACACCCTGAAAAGTTAGCTGTAATCCTTGATGGAGGTCTTTGCATCCTTGAATTTCTCGAGCGCAATGCTCGTGTAGTTCCTGTGACCAGGAGGTTCCTTCTCCTCGTCTGCCGCTGAGATCCTGCTCTGACCCTTTATAAACAAGAGGCATGTGAACGGGCCTAGAAGCCCCGCTCGTTTGGCCCCGCCACACATACACTAGCGGTATGCAACGTATGCCCGCCCTTTCCCCACTATGATGGACAGCTTACTCAAAGGACCCCGGCGCTTTCGGCGCGGTGGCAAAGTTACAGACACACAGGTCACTGGAGACAATTGTTCTGGTCCTTTACGCAGCTGTAGTGTAGGAAAGGCACTATACATTTACCCAACGAGGTAGCACTTACTGATTAGCCAGTAGAAAGTACTCCAGTTGAGTAGAGGTATTGCACAAAACGGTGGCATCTTCGTGGATAAATATGCAGGGCAGATGTGCCTTCTCTCCATTTCCAACGTGAAAAGTTAGCTGTAATCCTTGATGGAGGTCTTTGCATCCTTCATTTTCTCGAGCGCAATTCTCGTGTAGAATTCGTGAGCGTGGAGATGTGCCTTCTCTCCATTTACACCCTGAAAAGTTAGCTGTAATCCTTGATGGAGGTCTTTGCATCCTTGAATTTCTCGAGCGCAATGCTCGTGTAGTTCCTGTGACCAGGAGGTTCCTTCTCCTTGTCTGCCGCTGAGATCCTGCTCTGACCCTTTATCCCCTTCGGTGCTTATGACGAGCTGGACTCGTCATGGCACACAGTTCTCGTGTGCTCATGACGAGTCCAGCTCGTCATAAGACCACCCACGGGGGAAGCGCTGGCGCTCCCCCCGTGGGAATCCGATCGTTAGGTTTTTTTTCGGGGAGGCAGGGGAAGGGCTTCCCCTGCCTCCCCCGCCCCATCAATGACGTCAGCGCGTGAGGTGCGCTGACATCATTGAGGGTTTCCTTTCTTCCCGACGCGCTGGAAGCCATTTGCTTCCAGCGCGTCGGGGAAATCAGGTGAGGTTTGGCTCGGGGAGGGGGTGGTTTGTATCAAAAGAGGCATCGAGGGAAAGGAAAGGGTTTTCCTTTCCCCCGATGCCTCTTTTGTGCATTCCTGCTGCACGATCATGTGATCGTGCAGCAGGAATGCCCACTAGGCACCAGGGTTTTTTTAATTTTTGTGTTGGGGAGTGGCCTAAAGGGCAAGGGTTGCTCCCCTTTTACGGGTGTGAATATTTTATTTATACTGTTAGGCCCACCTACCCCTTAGCTTGGCTGGTGGATTGTGTGTGGACTGGTGCATTATTTGCATATGTGATTGTAATGTTTTTTTTTCTCCTTTTTATTCTAGTGTAAAGCTTTTGATTCCTGTTTGCGGTTTCGGCAGTTGTGGTTCTGCAGTTTTGCGTAATTGCATTTATTTGGTAAAAAAAATATTTTTGTTGTGTGTACTCCAAATGAGTATTATTGTCATGCATGAATGAATTTTTTTGTAAGTGGTGCCATAATGGCAGCATATTTGTTAGTGTTCAAATCATGAAATTCTTTGCGATGTTTTGCATTGTCTTATGTGTAATTTTATTTCTTCTTTTTAGTGGGATATTGTTGATCCTTACTGTGTCTGTGCAGAGTAGGTGGTGGTGAGTCTAGCTGCTTCTGTCACGTGAGTGGTATAGTGTTGGAGTTTATAGGTCTTTGTGATAAAGCTACATTTTGTTTATTTCTTTTTTTTACAAAGGGTTTGTTGTTGTTGACTTGTTTGACAAGTAACCTTTATTAGTAAGCATTATGGCTAGCCGTAGAATTACTGCTCAGCAGGTGGTTGGTTTGCTTCTTGAATCTTCCTCTGAGCAGGATTATGAGACTGACAGTGCGTCTGAGGGAGAGGAGGGAGGGGAAGATTCAGGCAGTGAGTTTTCTCTCCACATGGAATCATCGGATGATGAAGGTACTCTCAGTGCAGATGAAGTGCCTGTTTTAGAGGAGGATACTACTGTGCCGATGGTGCAAGAGGCATCTGGATTGCAGCCTGGGGCTGCTAGGCTTCCTACTGGAAGTGCTGGACTCTGGGTTGATCCAAACATGGTGCAGCCGGTGTTGCCTGCCTTTAGTGGTTATGCAGGGTGTAGAGTGGATTGTGAACATTATTTGCCTATACAGTATTTTCAGTTGTTTATGGATGATGTATTTTTGGGTGAGATTGTTGAGGAGACTAATTTGTATGCTGAACAGTTTTTGAGGGACAACAGTGCCAGACTTAGGCCCCATTCTAGAGCTACCCGGTGGAGTCCCACAAATCTGGAAGAGATGAAGAAGTTTTTGGGTTTGACTTTTTTGATGGGTTTGATAAGGAAGCCGTCCATGGGTTCATATTGGTCTACCAGTCCCTTGATGGCAACGGCCATATTTCCTGCAGTTATGACTCGTGATCGGTATTTACTTTTGCTTCGGATGCTGCATTTTGTTGATAATGGTTTGGCGTTGCCACGAGATCACCCTGAATGTGACCGTCTTTTTAAGATTCGGCCTGTTCTTGATCATTTTGTAGATCGATTTTCAGAGATCTATACTCCAGGGAAAGAAATATCTATTGATGAGTCTTTGGTCCTGTTCAAGGGCCGTTTGGTTTTTAGGCACATTCCTAGCAAGAGGGCACGCTATGGAATTAAGCTGTATATGTTGTCTGAGAGTAGGACAGGATATGTTTTTAATTTGCGTGTGTACACTGGTAGGGATTCCACTATTGACCCCCCTGGTTGTCCGTCCACTTTTGGAGTAACAGAGAAAATTGTGTGGGATCTTGCTAGAGGACTGTTTAACAGAGGCCACCATTTGTACCTTGATAACTTCTACACTGCTGTGCAATTGTTTAAGGAATTGTTCAAAGTGGACACTTTTGCTTGTGGCACAATCCGCTCTAACCGTAAAGGTTATCCAAAAGAGCTTGTTTGCAAAAAACTTCAGAGGGGACAGTGCAGTGCCTTGCGTAGTGAGGACCTGCTAGCTGTGAAATTTGTGGACAGGAGGGATGTGTACATGCTGACTACCATCCATGATGAGAGTACTTCACCTGTGGCTGTTTGGGGTCAGATTGCTGAAGTGCGCAAACCTGTGTGCATTTTAGACTACAATAAGCACATGGGTGGTGTTGATAGAGTAGATGTGGAGGTTGGAACCTTACACTGCTATTCGTAAGTCTTACATTTGGTATAAGAAGTTGGCCATCCATCTCTTCAATTTAGCAACTTTCAATGCTTTTGTTGTGTTCAAGGAGTGTTCTCCTGCGTCAAAGTTGACTTTTGTTCAGTTTCAGGAGTCTGTCATAGGCAGCCTTGTTGTTGTGGAACAGGAAAGTGTTCCTAGAGTTGGAGTGGTGGAGGATGTGGCTCGATTGAAAGATCGCCACTTTCCTGATCACATTCCTCCTACACTCTCAAAAGACTTTCCCACTAGGAGATGTAGAGTCTGTTGGTGAAGAGGTACGCGGAAGGAGACTCGTATGTACTGCCCTGAGTGTCCTTCTAACCCTGGGCTGTGTGTGCCTGCTTGTTATAGAGCGTACCACAAGCAAAAGAATTATTGGGAGCAACCATGAGTGGTAAAGTGAACTGCCTGGTCTGTAATGTTTAAGAATTGTTGTTCTGTTTCAAGGTTGGCATTAACGAGCTTATGTTCGTCACAATGGATGTTGAAAGTCTATATACGTGCATCCATATAGAACGAGGTCTGGAAGCCCTGAAGCATTTCCTATACAAGAGAAATGTAAAACATTTGGAACACACCATGATGCTCATGGAAATGGCACGCATGATCCTTACGATGAATGTTTTCCTGCATAATGGAAAATGGTTCCTACAAAAACAGGGGACAGCCATGGGATCCAGGTTTGCTCCGTCTTATGCAAACCTATTCATGGGTTTGTATGAGACGGAGCATGCATGGGGACCTGGCTCTATGAAATGGAGTAATAACATTATTTTCTATGCTAGATACATAGATGATGTCCTACTTATTTGGAATGGAGGGGAGGAAGAAATATTGGCCTATCAACGCTATCTTAACACTAATAGATTCAATGTTAAGGTAACTATGAAATATTCAAGAGAAAGCATTGATTTTTGGACCTTAAACTGTTTGTCACCAATAAAAAGATTCAAAGTGACATCTTTAGGAAACACACTTCGTGCAACAGCGTGCTTCACGCTGAAAGTGCACATCCGAGCACTACTGTAAATGCGATACCGTATGGCGAGATGGTCCGCGCCAGACGAAATTGTAGCCAGGATCATTCTTTTCATGAAAATTTGGAGACTATAAAAAAGAACTTTCAAAGCAGAGGTTATTCCAATAAATGTCTTCAACAAGCCGAGAGAAGAATTAAGAAAGTAAACAGGCAGAGTACGCTTAGTTATAAACCCAAAAATGTAAAGAAAATGCAAACTGAGAATGTGGTATTTATAACTCAGTATAATGCCTATAGTCATCATATTTATGACATATTACGAAGGAATTGGCATTTATTGACATCAGCCAAGTTACCTGTAGGAACAGTCTCTGATAAACCAAGGATGGTATATAAAAGGGGGAAAACATTGAAAAATATGCTCCTAGTTATGTGAAGGAGCAGAAGAAGGATGGAATTTCATGGCTACCTAACAAACCAACAGGGTTTTTTGTTTGTGGCTCATGTAATGTTTGCCAATTTGGACTACATAAGAAATCTGAGTTCAAATATAATACAGGAAGAGAATTTAAAATTAACACCTTCATAAATTGTAACACAACGTTCACTGTGTATATCATCAGATGCGCGTGTAATAAAATTTATGTAGGCAGTAGTATTCGGAACCTCAAAACTCGGATACAAGAACATGTAAGGGCAATAAGAAATAAGGATGAAAGATATCCAGTCTCCATACATATACAAGAAAGGCATGCGGATGAGTCAAAAATCTGGTTTCACGCAATTGAACAAGTGATGGTACCAGAAAGGGGTGGTGATAGGATTAAAGCGTTAAGACAGGCAGAAGCTGGTTGGATTTGTCGCCTTAGAACCATCTCCATGGGCCTTAACCTTAATAGTGAGATGTATCATTTTTTATGAAATATGCATTTTTACAATCTTAAATCTTTTTCATCTTGACATTGAATATGCTCTGTCATTTTGTTGTCTTTAATGAATATGTAGTGAGTATTACTATGGGAATAAGAGCATGAATTATATGTCAATCTATGGAAGTTACATGATTGTATCTAAATTTTATATGGTAACTATTATGTGTATAGATGTTAGGAAATTTGGAATCTGGTACAACACCTTTTTTACAAATATCTGGTGTTATGCTTTCTTGAAAAGGGCATGAATCCCTTACAGACAATAAATGTGTTTTACAGCTATTTCTTTGTTTGGCAATATTACAAATTGTTGACCATAACTCTTTAAGAATATACTATTGATGTATGTTTTTTTATTGGGCTAAATCATAGGATGGTGATCATAATCCCCCATAAATATACCATAGATGTATTATTTAAGCAAAAGGTCACATTTGAACTATAATCACACTATGGACTGTTGATATGAAATGCCTTAAAATTGAAGATGAAGATGTTAGTCACCTGCTACCTATAGATGTAGATAAATAGTGAGATTTTCTGATGTTATGAGATTTTTAAAAGTATAAGACTGCTTAAACGTGTAACTGTTCAGTAGAAGAACGCTCCAATATGGCGACCAAAATTTCTATAGTACCAGTTTAGATATAAACCCATTTTGGAGATATAAGGTAAAATTAAAGCAAGATTGCGATTATTATTTTTGTTGGAGGCATTTTTCTATTTAATGCCTGTTAACATTTAGCTTTTTAAACGGAGATCACAGATAAAAAATAAAAAATAGGATGACGATCATAATAGTTGCTGGTTATGGGCATACCATATGGACATCAAAACCGTAACGCTATATACGCAATTGTTGCAATTGTTGCAATTATATCAACATATATGACTATAACGTTAAGTCCCTAAACCTTTTAAGATGGCGACTATTTAATTAAGCCGGTGAGTATTAGACTGATCGACTCTTAAACAATATGGCGCTTGCTCTTTTGTAACGTTTTACAAGTGTAGACAGCGTTATAATATAATTGTACTATTTTAAAAATAAATGTGTCCCTTTTTAAGATATTAAGACTGCTGTTTTGCTGAGTATCACCAACGAAAATAATTAAGTGCTGGATAGTGCTCGTAGACTTTAGAAATTGATTATTACAGGTTCCATGGGGTAACTTCCGGGTATACTAAGATGGCGGCATAGTTACGCGAGTAAGAGAAAGGAAAGTGAAAAAGGAAAGGACACTGAGTTGCGCTTTAACAAACATGAAATTGTGCCGTTCAAGGAATTAGGACTGTTGTTATATTAAGTACGATCCTTGAGTATAATTTTAGTTGGATTGTGTGCTTAGACTTTGTATTTTTAACTTTCTTGCTTTTTGAGGCGGCCGATATAGACCTTTTTGCCTCTCTAAGATGGCGGTTACGTTTATGATAGATAGACCACGTCCCGTTTGACAATTGATTTCAGGTGTTTCATAATGCGGGCTATTTAAATGCCGGTTTTTGAATGAGCGTTTATACCACGGAAGGACCACGCGATGGGGGCAGACTGACGCCGTTTTTGAGTAAGTGTTTGGGCAGCTTAGTAGGCACTTGGTTGGAAGCCATATAGGAGCACTTAAAATCTATATGGCACTATTCTTAGGGGATTTGTGAAGTATATAGACTTGATTCTATCTCATTCATTTTTTGGTAGAATTGTAAGGCGATAATACATGGGAGGTGGGCTATGACACTTATTTTGTTGTAACACCTCACTTTTATCCTAAAATTAGGAAGTGATTTTGTATTAAATTGTATAGAATCAAACATTCTTATTACTATGCTAATGGCAATCTTTTACATTTTGCACCATTATAGGGCTCTTAATTTAGGTATTAAATCATTCGGTGCCATAGCTTCACTGCTTGTTAACAGAAACTTGACAATAGTGCTAGAAATATCAAGGTTCCACTGCACTTTGTAGCTAACAGTTCAATGTTAGATTCTCCTTTTAAATGTTTTAATTTATGTGCATGTTTAAAAAATTAAAAAGATTTTTAATAACACATCCATTTAATAGATGAAGACTGGTTTATACTGAAATCCAGCTTACTGACCGAACATGATAAATTGGACCCCTTAACATAGGAACGGTGACTCCAAGAATGTATTAATTTAGGATTTGAAACAGGTATGTCTATCTTAAAAAGAGCCATATTTATTTAAATGTTTCTGTGGATAGGATCACCAATATAACGATACTCTATTGATTTCTTTTTCCAATGTTGGTGTTAAATAGGTGGTAGCATTGGGAGGGATTAAAACTCCGTCTGCATGACATAGATGAACGCCACGAATGCTTTCTTGACATTTTTTGGTAAGCATTTAATGGATAGTTTCTGGGTAGCATAAGCTCACTGAATAAGTTCTGTTGTTCTCCTTTGCTAAAACGTTAAGTAATATCCTAATCTGCATTATGAAATTAGAGAGCATTTTAGGATCACTATTGCAGGCCTCCAAAAAAACTTGAATTAGGACAGAATATGTTTTTAATGAATATATAATTTGAGTAAAGAAAAGATGAAAAATAGAGAGACCCTCATGATTTTTAAATGTATTTGTTTGTAAATATTATTGTAAATATTATTGTAAATAATATTTGTGTTAATATAATTTATTATGTGTACTTATTTGTAGCCCTGAAGAAGTCCTTAGGGACGAAACGCGTTGGCTACGGTCGTGTGTTTTAATGAAGAATATGAATAAAGAAAATTTATACAAGATCTACTGAATGGATTCGAATATTTTTCTCTCTTTTTATAGTTCTGTTTTACTATTGAGTGGAGTGCTGGATTACTGTGTTTTTGTCTTAATTGTGGGATTATCCCAAGGAGGCTTAGGGGTATTGAGCCTCAGGTCCTTTGCACCCTGAATATATAATAAATACTGACTATTACCCGATAGCTGATAAGTGCAGTGATTATTGCCCCATACCCCTTCCTTTTTCTCTGTGTTTATGCATTAGTGCAATGTATTTAGTTTCTGATTTTGTGTTAGTAGATTTGTATCTATTTGCAATTTGTTTGTGTTTTCTTTTTGTATAAAAAATCCTAAATGTGATGGTGGTGTGTGTAGGCTGGTGCTTGGCTGGCGGTGTGCGTGGAGTGGCGCTTGGCTGGCGGTGTGCGGGGAGTGGCTCTTGGCTGGCGGTGTGCGTGGAGTGGTGCTTGGCTGGCGGTGTGCGTGGAGTGGCGCTAGGCTGGCGGTGTGCGTGGAGTGGCGCTAGGCTGGCGGTGTGCGTGGAGTGGCGCTAGGCTGGCGGTGTGCGTGGAGTGGCGCTTGGCTGGCGGTGTGAGCGGACTGGCGCTCGGCTGGCAGTGTGTGAGTAGTGACTTGCTGCTGGTCACTACACACACTGCTAGCCGAGCGACACTCCACGCAATCCATCAGCTTGTGTGGTTGCTGTGTTAGGAATGTGGGCGTGTGAAAGTGATGGGCCCTTGAATGGCGCTGTCTGCTGGTGTGAGTGTTGTAATGTGATGGGCCCGCGGCTGGTGGTGTGAATGGTTTTGTATTTGTCACACGTATGAAAGGTGTATGAATGGCCTGTAAAGAGGTTGGTGCCTTGTCGTGGCTTTACAGCTCACGAGCTGTGAGTCAATGGTTCAGTTTCTCGTCCTTTCAATTATTAACAGTGCATTTCATTTTTGTGAAATCACTTGTTAATACAATTGTATATACTGAACCATCACTCACCCTCGTGCCAAATCCAACCAGTATGTGTGTGTGTGCTTGAGGATTAGATGGCTGTGCAGTAATATTTTTTTTTGTCTTTCTCAAGCAGGGTGTACCTTGTCCCTTTTTGTGAATGTTGTAATGTGTTTGTTTCGTGCCTGGGGGTGTGAATGGTCTTGTGTGTATCACGTATGAAAGGTGTGTGAATGGCCTGTAAAGCGGTTGGGGCCTTGACGTGGCTTTACAGCTCACGAGCTGCGAGTCACTGGTTCCGTTTTTGTCCTTTCAATTATTGACAGTGCATTTCATTTTTGTGAAATCTCTTGTTAATAAAATTGTATATACTGAACCATCACTTGCCCTCGTGCCAAATCCAACCAGTATGTGTGTGTGCTTGAGGAATAGATGACTGTGCAGTAATCTTTGTCTTTTTAGTCTGTCTGCCAAGGTGTACATTCCGTCTAAGAATAACCTACCAACTGTAGATATTGTCGTAAACGAAACACCCATGGGAGTACATGGTGATATCTCTCTTGTGGATCCCAACAAGTTATGGTACCCACAATGTCCTGCAAACCTCAAAATGTCTGTCACATTTTCCTTGCAATATTGTGCCAAAATTTTCACGCTGCAGAAATAAACAACACATTATCTCAAAATGACCTGGTTTTGCAAGGGGGTCACCTGGGTTTTTGGCCCGGGGCTCGGCGGCCACATAGGGAAACCTACCAAACCCACACATTTCTGAAAAGTAGACACCCGGGGGCTTCCAGGGAGGTATGGCTTGCGTGGATCCCCCAACGTTTCCTACCCAGAATCCCCTGCAAACCTCAATTTTAGCTGAAAAAATCACTTTTTTCACACATTTTTGTGTGGGAAAGTGTGGCATCACTGGCCTCACACAAATTTCCTACCACCCAGCGTTCCCCAGGTCTCCCGATAAAAATGGTGCCTCACTTGTGTGGGAGGCCCAAGTACCCGCGACAGGCAAGGGCCCACAACGTATTGAGGCGACCTCAAAATGGCCTTTCACAAAACCACCTGGTTTTGCAAGGGGGTCACCTGGGTTTTGGCCCCGTGCTCGGCGGCCACCTAGGGAAACCTACCAAACCCACACATTTCTGAAAAGTAGACACCGGGGCTTCCAGGAGGTAGGCTTGCGTGGATCTCCAACGTTTCCTACCCAGAATCCCTGCAAACCTCACTTTTAGCTGAAAAATCACTTTTTCACACATTTTTGTGTGGGAAGTGTGGCATCACTGGTCTCACACAAATTTCCTACCACCCAGCGTTCCCCAGGTCTCCCGATAAAATGGTGCCTCACTTGTGTGGGAGGCCCAAGTACTGCGATAGGCAGGGCCCACAACGCATTGAGGCGACTCAAAATGGCCTTTCACAAACCACCTGGTTTTGCAGGAGTCACCTGGGTTTTGGCCCAGTGCTCGGCGGCCATCTAGGGAAACCTACCAAACCCACACATTTCTGAAAAGTAGACACCCGGGGGCTTCCAGGAGGTATGGCTTGCGTGGATCCCCAACGTTTCTTACCCAGAATCCCTGCAAACCTCACTTTAGCTGAAAAATCACTTTTTCACACATTTTTGTGTGGAAAGTGTGGCATCACTGGCCTCACAATTTCCTACCACCTAGCGTTCCTCCAGGTCTCCCGATAAAATGGTGCCTCACTTGTGTGGGAGGCCCAAGTACTCGCGACAGGCAAGGGCCCAAAACATTTTTTGATAGGCAATGTTGATGTTGCCTCAAAACGTTTTGTGTCCTTGCATGTCGCGGGTACTTGGGCCTCCCACACAAGTGAGGCACCATTTTTATCGGGAGACCTGGGGGAACGCTGGGTGGTAGGAAATTTGTGTGAGGCTCAGATGCCACACTTTCCCACACAAAAATGTGCGTAAAAGTGATTTTTTTTCAGCTAAAATTGAGGTTTGCAGGGGATTCTGGGTAAGGAAACGTTGGGGGATCCACGCAAGCCATACCTCCCTGGAAGCCCCCGGGTGTCTACTTTTCAGAAATGTGTGGGTTTGGTAGGTTTCCTAGATGGTCGCTGAGCACGGGGCCAAAACCCAGGTGACTCCCTTGCAAAACCAGGTGGTTTTGTGAAAGGCCATTTTGAGGTCGCCTCACTACGTTGTGGGCCCTTGCCTGTTGCGGGTACTTGGGCCTCCCACACAAGTGAGGCACCATTTTTATCGGGAGACCTGGGGGAACGCTGGGTGGTAGGAAATTTGTGTGAGGCCAGTGATGCCACACTTTCCCACACACAAATGTGTGAAAAAGTGATTTTTTCAGCTAAAATTGAGGTTTGCAGGGGATTCTGCAAGGAAACGTTGGGGGATCCACGCAAGCCATACCTCCCTGGAAGCCCCCGGGTGTCTACTTTTCACAAATGTGTGTGTTTGGTAGGTTTCCTAGGTGCCGGCAGAGCTAGGGTTCACAAACTACAGCTAGGCACTTTGCCAAAAAAGGGTCATTTTTCACTGCGAAATTGAGGTGTGACCACGTTGCGTTTTGCGCCGTTTCCTGTCGCAGGCACTAGGCCGACCCACACAAATGAGGTACCATTTTTCTCGTAAGACTTTGGGGAACGCGGGGTGGGTGGAAATTTGTGGATCCACGCAGATTCCAGAACTTTCCACCACAGAAATGTGGGGAAAATGTGGTTTTTTTGACAATTTTTTATGTTTGCAAGGGATTCTGGGTAACAGAACCTGGTGGGAGGCAGTCAAGTCACCCCATCCTGGATTCCCCTGGGTGTCTAGTTTTCAAAAATGTATAGGTTTGCTAGGTCTCCCTAGGTGCCGGCAGAGGTAGGGTTCAAAAACTACAGCTAGGCACTTTGCCAAAAAAGGGTCATTTTTCACTGCGAAATTGAGGTGTGACCACGTTGCGTTTTGCGCCGTTTCCTGTCGCAGGCACTAGGCCGACCCACACAAGTGAGGTACCATTTTTCTCGTAAGACTTTGGGGGACGCGGGTGGGTGGAAATTTGTGGATCCACGCAGATTCCAAAACTATCCACCACAGAAATGTGGGGAAAATGTGGTTTTTTTGACAATTTTTTATGTTTGCAAGGGATTCTGGGTAACAGAACCTGGTGGGAGGCAGTCAAGTCACCCCATCCTGGATTCCCCTGGGTGTCTAGTTTTCAAAAATGTATAGGTTTGCTAGGTTTCCCTAGGTGCCGGCAGAGGTAGGGTTAAAAACTACAGCTAGGCACTTTGCCAAAAAAGGGTCATTTTTCACTGCGAAATTGAGGTGTGACCACGTTGCGTTTTGCGCCGTTTCCTGTCGCAGGCACTAGGCCGACCCACACAAGTGAGGTACCATTTTTCTCGTAAGACTTTGGGGAACGCGGGGTGGGTGGAAATTTGTGGATCCACGCAGATTCCAGAACTTTCCACCACAGAAATGTGGGGAAAATGTGGTTTTTTTGACAATTTTTTATGTTTGCAAGGGATTCTGGGTAACAGAACCTGGTGGGAGGCAGTCCAGTCACCCCATCCTGGATTCCCCTGGGTGTCTAGTTTTCAAAAATGTATAGGTTTGCTAGGTTTCCCTAGGTGCCGGCAGAGGTAGGGTTAAAAACTACAGCTAGGCACTTTGCCAAAAAGGGTCATTTTTCACTGCGAAATTGAGGTGTGGCCACGTTGCGTTTTGCGCCGTTTCCTGTCGCAGGCACTAGGCCGACCCACACAAGTGAGGTACCATTTTTCTCGTAAGACTTTGGGGAACGCGGGGTGGGTGGAAATTTGTGGATCCACGCAGATTCCAGAACTTTCCACCACAGAAATGTGGTTTTTTTGACAATTTTTTATGTTTGCAAGGGATTCTGGGTAACAGAACCTGGTGGGAGGCAGTCAAGTCACCCCATCCTGGATTCCCCTGGGTGTCTAGTTTTCAAAAATGTATAGGTTTGCTAGGTTTCCCTAGGTGCCGGCAGAGGTAGGGTTAAAAAACTACAGCTAGGCACTTTGCAAAAAAAGGTCATTTTTCACTGCGAAATTGAGGTGTGACCACGTTGCGTTTTGCGCCGTTTCCTGTCGCAGGCACTAGGCCGACCCACACAAGTGAGGTACCATTTTTCTCGTAAGACTTTGGGGAACGCGGGGTGGGTGGAAATTTGTGGATCCACGCAGATTCCAGAACTTTCCACCACAGAAATGTGGGGAAAATGTGTTTTTTGGACAATTTTTAGGTTTGCAAGGGATTCTGGGTAACAGAACCTGGTGGGAGGCAGTCAAGTCACCCCATCCTGGATTCCCCTGGTTGTCTCGTTTTCAAAAATGTATAGGTTTGCTAGGTTTCCCTAGGTGCCGGCAGAGGTAGGGTTCAAAAACTACAGCTAGGCACTTTGCCAAAAAAGGGTCATTTTTCACTGCGAAATTGAGGTGTGACCACGTTGCGTTTTGCGCCATTTCCTGTCGCGGGTACTAGGCCGACCCACACAAGTGAGGTACCATTTTTCTCAGAAGACTTTGGGGAACGCGGGGTGGGTGGAAATTTGTGGATCCACGCAGATTCCAGAACTTTCCACCACAGAAATGTGGGGAAAATGTGGTTTTTTTGATAATGTTTTAGGTTTGCAAGGGATTCTGGGTAACAGAACCTGGTGGGAGGCAGTCCAGTCACAGCTAGGCACTTTGCCAAAAAAGGGTCATTTTTCACTGCGAAATTGAGGTGTGACCACGTTGCGTTTTGCGCCGTTTCCTGTCGCAGGCACTAGGCCGACCCACACAAGTGAGGTACCATTTTTCTCGTAAGACTTTGGGGAACGCGGGGTGGGTGGAAATTTGTGGATCCACGCAGATTCCAGAACTTTCCACCAAAGAAATGTGGGGAAAATGTGGTTTTTTTGACAATTTTTATGTTTGCAAGGGACTCTGGGTAACAGAACCTGGTGGGAGGCAGTCAAGTCACCCCATCCTGGATTCCCCTGGGTGTCTAGTTTTCAAACATGTATAGGTTTGCTAGGTTTCCCTAGGTGCCGGCAGAGGTAGGGTTAAAAACTACAGCTAGGCACTTTGCAAAAAAAGGTCATTTTTCACTGCGAAATTGAGGTGTGACCACGTTGCGTTTTGCGCCGTTTCCTGTCGCAGGCACTAGGCCGACCCACACAAGTGAGGTACCATTTTTCTCGTAAGACTTTGAGGAACGCGGGGTGGGTGGAAATTTGTGGATCCACGCAGATTCCAGAACTTTCCACCACAGAAATGTGGGGAAAATGTGTTTTTTGGACAATTTTTTAGGTTTGCAAGGGATTCTGGGTAACAGAACCTGGTGGGAGGCAGTCAAGTCACCCCATCCTGGATTCCCCTGGTTGTCTCGTTTTCAAAAATGTATAGGTTTGCTAGGTTTCCCTAGGTGCCGGCAGAGGTAGGGTTCAAAAACTACAGCTAGGCACTTTGCCAAAAAAGGGTCATTTTTCACTGCGAAATTGAGGTGTGACCACGTTGCGTTTTGCGCCGTTTCCTGTCGCGGGCACTAGGCCGACCCACACAAGTGAGGTACCATTTTTCTCAGAAGACTTTGGGGGACGCGGGGTGGGTGGAAATTTGTGGATCCACGCAGATTCCAGAACTTTCCACCACAGAAATGTGGGGAAAATGTGGTTTTTTTGATAATGTTTTAGGTTTGCAAGGGATTCTGGGTAACAGAACCTGGTGGGAGGCAGTCCAGTCACCCCATCCTGGATTCCCCTGGGTGTCTAGTTTTCAAAAATGTATAGGTTTGCTAGGTTTCCCTAGGTGCCGGCAGAGCTAGGGTTCAAAAACTACAGCTAGGCACTTTGCCAAAAAAAGGGTCATTTTTCACTGCGAAATTGAGGTGTGACCACGTTGCGTTTTGCGCCGTTTCCTGTCGCAGGCACTAGGCCGACCCACACAAGTGAGGTACCATTTTTCTTGTAAGACTTTGGGGAACGCGGGGTGGGTGGAAATTTGTGGATCCACGCAGATTCCAGAACTTTCCACCACAGAAATGTGGGGAAAATATGGTTTTTTTGACAATTTTTTATGTTTGCAAGGGATTCTGGGTAACAGAACCTGGTGGGAGGCAGTCAAGTCACCCCATCCTGGATTCCCCTGGGTGTCTAGATTTCAAAAATGTATAGGTTTTCTAGGTTTCCCTAGGTGCCGGCAGAGCTAGGGTTCGAAAACTACAGCTAGGCACTTTGCCAAAAAAGGGTCATTTTTCACTGCGAAATTGAGGTGTGACCACGTTGCGTTTTGCGCCGTTTCCTGTCGCAGGCACTAGGCCGACCCACACAAGTGAGATACCATTTTTCTCGTAAGACTTTGGGGAACGCGGGGTGGGTGGAAATTTGTGGATCCACGCAGATTCCAGAACTTTCCACCACAGAAATGTGGGGAAAATGTGGTTTTTTTGACAATTTTTTATGTTTGCAAGGGATTCTGGGTAACAGAACCTGGTGGGAGGCAGTCAAGTCACCCCATCCTGGATTCCCTGGGTGTCTAGTTTTCAAAAATGTATAGGTTTGCTAGGTTTCCCTAGGTGCCGGCAGAGCTAGGGTTCAAAAACTACACCTAGGCACTTTGCAAAAAAAGGGTAATTTTTCATTGTGAAAATGTGGTACGTCCACGTTGCATTTTGAGCCATTTCCTGTTGTGGGCACAAGGGCTACCCACACAAGTGAGGTACCATTTTTATCGGGAGACTTAGGGTAACACAGAATTGTAGAGCAACTGTTATTACCTATTGACTTTCGATGCATTTCTGCCTTCCAAATGAAAGACAATGTGTAAAAAATAAGTCATTTTGAAAGATGACCTATAATTCTCATGCTAGTATGGGTACTCCCAATTTCGGAAATGTGCAAATATCTACTGTTTCTAAAATCTACATTTTGTTTCCATTTCAGAAATACATAGGTGTCTTTCATAACAATTTTTCCATGTATACATTTTCCCAAAATAATTGCTATATACCCGGTACTTAAAAAAAAATCATTGCAAGATGTTGCTCAATTATTGGCTCTGGGTTCGTCGGGTTCTTGGTGAACCTACAAGTCCTATATATCCCCACAACCAGAAAGGTCCAGCGGATATAACGGTATATTGCCTTCAAATAGCTGTCATAATTAGAAGAAGTTACAGGTGAAAACGTTGACACAAATGGCTGTTTTTTTCAACTAATTTTCAATTTTTCCTTTATTTAACTGTTAGTTTCTATAAGGAAAACTTTAAGGATCTACACAAATGACCCCTTGCTGAATTCAGAATTTTGTCTACTTTTCATAAATGTATGGCTTTCCAGGATCCATTATTGGTTTCATACCCATTTCTACCATTAACTGGAAGGAGGTTGAAAGCACAAAAATAGCAAAAATAGGCTATGTCCCAGAAAAATGCCAAAACTGTGTAAAAAAGTTGGTTTTCTGACAAATGTCTGCTTGTCCCTGAAAGCTGGGAAGATGGTGATTTCATCCCCACAACCCCTTTTTTGATGCCATTTGCAGGGAAAAATCAAGACGCTTTCATCTGTAGCCCTTTTTTCCACAAAAAGAAAATAATTTAGCTGTATTTTGACTAATTTCTGGGTCCCCTCCAGGGGAATCCACAAACCCTGGGTACCTTTACAATCCCCATGATGTTAGAAAAAAAGGACGCAAATTTGGCATGGATACCTTATGTGGTCAAAAAGTTACAGGGGCCTAAGCGCGCACTACCCCAAATAGCCAAAAAAAGGCTTAGCACAGGAGGGGAAAAGGCCTAGCAGCGAAGGGGTTAAACTATGGGTCGGTCGCGAGCCGATTTTTGGTGGGTTGGGAAAGTCCGAGCAGTAATTCAGCGACAGAGGTCATATGTCAGGCTATGTCTTCCGACAAGTTGCTGCTTATTCTTTTAACAGGATTGGTGTTTACTTTTCTTTCTTTGACTGAAAAGTGAGAAGAGTTTTTAAAGTGAGTTATGTGACAATCTTAGGATGTAACACAACAAAATGTGCAAACTTGTAAATTAACTGTATGCATTCAGCAGTTAGGAAAGCAAAAATGAAGCACATTTTTTGTAATTGTGCTGGAAGCAGTTTTTAATGGGATCAAAACAAATAAACCCACTTTAATTGGTGATGCACAAATGATAAATATTCACGGACACCCCATTTCCACACATTCTGTTTTGAGTGCTGTATAGTTTTATCAGTAAAACTGTATGGTTGTGCAAAGTTAGTGGTCATTTTAATGGAAAATGTGGTGTCTGTAAATGTCAAATATGCTACCACATGATTCTTTAGTTACATTCAAAATACACTCCTCCTCATGTACATTAAAGGCAGGTGGGTAGCAAATGTTTGTTGATCTAAAAAGTGGGTCGTGGTTCTAAAAAGTTTGTGAACCACTGCTCTACAGGACTTAACAAGGGGCAATAATAATCCACAGGCTTTACCACCTGCGTGTAATAATACGTGTTAAGCCTTTGTTGTAACTTTTCATAATTAGCAGATCAAATCCAGGGCATCTGACATAACTTTTCCCAATGAACCAATCAGACATTTGGCCCATCTCACTGGACTGAACATAAACTTTCCCACAATTTAACTTTAAGTGAAAACTATAAAAATTACAAATATGTAAAAAATACAGTTGGCATGATATTTTACAACCCCTTGTAAGAGAGCCTTTCAAGGATTATCACAGTACAAATAATCTACCAACCAACACCAGCTCCCTCTCCCCCTATGGTAATATACAATAATCCATGTAACTAAAGACCTGTTTACAGGCTTTAACACAGTGTAATAACAATACAGCCTTCAAGGTGTTTCGCTTTAACACAGACGTTTCAAAATAGTTAAGTCTGTTCTACTGCCTTTCTCCTACCTGTTCAGAATAAACAAATTTAGACCTGTGGCCTCTGACATAGCGTTCCCTAATAAAACAATCAGGCGTGTAGCATTTACCATTGGCCTGTCACCATAACCTACTGCTTTGAGTAAAAAATTTCAGACACACAGTCATAAAATTGCAAATACATCCAAACTTACAGTTGATAATACAATACCACAATAGGGCCTAAAAAGGATTATCACGCAGAAAAACGTCTGCCACTAGGGTTTGTCAGTGGAGTAAATCAATACCATAACCCTTGCCTACTACCGTAATCTTTGAGGCTTTATGAAACAAAATACATAAGTTCATGTTTCACTCCAGTGTAATAATACATCCTTAAATGCCTATTGGCTTTAACATTTGCTTATCACAATAAACAAGTGAGGGCTCCTGTCTGTGTTATATCTTTTCATAACAAACAGATTGGGCCTAGTGCCTTGAATATTGGCTTGTCAACATAAACACCTCAGTCCATCTGCATTCAGCATATGGTTTCCCACCAGGGAAAAATGCAATACATGTACTCTTTTTCAGTGGAAGCACAACATTTTTGCCCTATCAAGTGCTGTACTGAAGTCAATCTACTATACGTGCGGAGACAAGCACTTACTTCTCTCTGTAGTTTTTCTGCTGATCACATACATTACTCAAAAGCTGGAGGTTACTTTTACAAAAAGGTACCACTTTCTATTTAAGTGCAATGGTGGGAAATTAGATTGAACAGACATGCAGTTTACTGAAGGGAAATGCATTTAGTTTAATTAAAAACATACTTATACTAATAAAATTGCATGATTTAACTGTTTAACCATTAGCAAGTGGATGAAATGTTTGCATTATGTAGGTTTTGTCAGATACTATGACCAACTTAACAGCCGGTACTCAGGGTGCGTTGTAGGCTGGTCTTGTCATCTGAACTCACATATGGGCACATTGAAAAACATTCAACCGACTTCTGTGAAATGCACAACAGAGTATGTGAAACCTGAGTTTATTCAATTTCTCGAGCTGGTCAAGAAATCATATTGCTCTTTATGAAGAATTTGACTGAAGAATGTGTAATGTATAGCAGCGAGAGTGTCTTAGGAGCAAGCAAGAAAGTAAGATCATAAAGGTTCTTCAGGATTGAAGAACTGTGATAAAACAACAACACTAAGAGAATTATTACGATGTCGGGCGGAGCTTTGCGGATTGGAACCGCCCCACCTTAGGTCGGCAGTTCTGACCACACAATTTGGATGTGACTACCCTATGGCTGAAAAGGCCCGCAGCACATTGAAAAATGGATGTTTGCGAACATTCCGGCCACACGGTGCAGGCATGGTGCCCCCCAGGGCCCATAGCAGAGAGCCAGGCAGGGGGGGAAGGGAGCCCTGCTAGGGTCCCCAAAAGTCACTTTCCGACAGCCTATTCCGCTCCTCTTCCAACGGGTTCTTTGAGCCAGTCGGAAGAGGAGTAAAGGAAACAAGCATTGGCTAGGCTGACAAATTTGGGTTTAATATGCTAACGCATGAAGCATTAGCACATTAGAGCAAGTCACAGAGGAGGTAGCCATCAGGAGTGGACAGACAGAGCTGTATCTGTAAAGTAATCTCTCTTGCTGTTCAATGCTTGTAATGGAATGAAGGCAGAAGGACACACTCAAGCGGCCAATAGCAGTAGATGAGAGATGAATACTCCACTGGGCTTAGCCAAGATGCGAATGACAACTTTTCGAGCCAAAGGCTGAAAGAGGATGGTTGAAGAAAGCCAGTGGTTGAAACCGAAAGCCTATTCTATGTATATTGTTATCAACAGGTCGACTTGACAGCTACAGTGTCAAAACCTATACCTAACAAGCATTGCCAATGCCAACTGGTCTGGCTTTAAAAGAATGTTGTATGGTAACCATTACAAGTAGACCGCATGGGAATAGATAAATATGTGTGGAAGCAAAGAACTGTAGAATAGTGTTAGTGTAGGTTAAAAGGTCAGGTGACAGTTGCACTGTCAAGCCAGACCTAAAAGTCCATGTAATTTAATGATGCCCGCCTCCCATTTGTACTTATGCCATAGAAAAACACCATAAATGATCTAGTTATCTAAGACACTTTAATAGCATTACAATGTCATGTGTGTGCTCCTGAAAGTTAAAGCTCAGGCAGCTGGATAAATAAACAAAATGATAACAGCTGTGTGGAGGGCGAGCGCATTTTGTGGAAGCACACATCTTTTTCACAATTAAAACATGTACACCTGGCTCCCAACAAAGCACCTCTCGTGGTGATTCTCACATAATTGTCTGACGACAGATGTGCTGTCAAGCCAGACCATAAAAAGGACAAAACTACAAGATTTTGCATCCCTGGAGCATTGCCAGATGTTAAGTCCCACACCTCAGGCCTCCTGATTAAACTGGTTAAGAATGAAACTAAAAGGTTTGCCAGAAAGCTGGGACCATGCCACACCAGAAAGAGAAGTAAGATCGGTGGGTTGAAGCCTACTCACACTATAAACTGGTCACACCTCATATCACCCTTAGAAAGGAGAAGTGAGGGCTGAAGTCTTCACACCAATTACAATAAAACTCCCTGTCCCACCCTAGCACACCAGAGAAAATAGAGAAGCCTGCAGTTCTAGCTCAAACAACACTCCTCCAGCATAACACCATCCTATCGTACAACACTAGCCTGGAAAGAGGGGCGCGCACTGAAGCAGATTGCCAGTAAAACTCCACCCTTTCTCACCACACTGGACCAGAGAGAGAAAAAACAGGCATGCCTGCAGTCCTAATCCTAACAGAACAACTCCACTCAAAAACACCCACGACACCAGGAAGAAGAGAGAAGCTTGCTGAGTTAACTCAGACAACACACCTCCAGTATACCTCACTAAAGAACAACAGAGAGAGGAGCGATGACTACCTCCACTCCTAGAGGCATAACAGAGCTCCATATAGCCTCAAAGGCCTGTAGGCATTACTGAGACAGCACATCTCCAGCAACCCTCACCACACTCCACCTGAGAAAGGAGCAAGTGCTACAGCCATACCCCCTCACAATACAACTACACCCTACATCACCACACAAGGAAGTAGTGATGCCTGCGGCCCGAACACTGCTTACAAAAGAACTACCTATAAATGAATCTAACAGCCTGTGAAGAAAGGATTGGAGGCCTAGCTCTTAGGACAACAAACTGGCAACATACTAACTCATCACACCATAACTGGGAAAGAATGGGAAGGGCTGCCATGATTAGCAAAATAACTTTAGCCCTGTGCACCACACGCAGAGGACCACCACCTGCAATGCAACAACCAAAACCCATCCACCCGTATAACACCACACCTGAGATAAGAAAGGCGCGGGCTGCATTGTAAAAATTTTTTTATAATAACACTTACCTTGCTGCCGCCGGGTCCCGCGACTTCTCTCCTGCTCACCTGTGTCCGACTCTAGGTCGGAACAGGAAGCAGGGAGCCAGGCTCTCACCCCTAAGCGAATCACAACGCTGCAATGCAGCGTTGTGATTGGTCTGAGCGCCGTCATACGGCGCTCAGCCAGGGGCTGTCGGGGTGGGTATGTTCTCCATGCAAGCTGTAATGCAGCCTGCATCGAGAAGGGGGAAAGTGCGCATGACTGTTTTGGGCAGCCCGAGAGGGCCGACCAAACAGTCATTGCGCACAGGAGTGTTCTACAACTCCTCCCCTGCAGCTCCGCCCCCTCACGCATTGCCGCAGCAGGGGGACAAAATAAAATGATAATAACATTTTGTTATTATCATTTTATTTCTTCCTTTCTTTTGTTGCTTTCTGGCAGTGAGGCAAAGCTCCTACTCCTTAGCTGAGGAGCCGCCACTGAGCTGCCTGGCAGTCTTGGGCTCAGAGCAAGACCAGCATCCAACCCCACGCCATACAAGCAGTCGAAGCAAAACTCTCTAGTGGGTAACTAATTTGTATCTTTTCTTTATTTCCTGCGGTTTACCAGTTTGTAATATTAAATTAGATCCATCATTTTGCAAAGATTAGTCTGATTATGCTGTGACAAAGTGTAGTCCTCAAAAGTGCAGGTCATATGGCCTGAATCTTGTTCTAATTCATCACAACCTTTTAAAAAATCTATGGAATCTTGTACTCTGGCTCAGTTTTTATTTATTGCATCCAGCTCCTTCAGCTGGCAGGGTTTAGATAGTATCTTTTCCCAGAAAACTGTGGCTTTTGCCAGGGACTATTGCAGAATGCTGTGGTCAGAACACTTTTTAATCCCTAATTTTTCCGCACAAAAGGCTACTGTCTGAATATAACTTAAACATACTATCATCGTTTCCTTTAGACACTAATAACATGTTTCCTGTATTTCTAAACAGAATACGGAGGATAGTTTGGCTAATTTTGGAAAGACATATGTGCAAGAGTTGCCAAACACATAAAAAAAACAAACAGGGCATAAGTAGAATTAGATCAGAGCTGGTAAAAATACAATTTGGTAAATGCAAGTCCATGTAGTTATGATTAACCAACCGATACTACGAAAGAGATAACAGAAAACACAATAAACTCTTGAGGGCTCAATCATTACAAAATAAATTAAACCAATAATCAAAAATTAAAACCTATCGAGAAAAAATTATGCAAAGACTGCATTCATTTGCTGCCTCCTCCCTCACAATTTCCCTGAATTTGTGCGACAATCTATCTTAACTCAAGTCTGCGACTGAATGCAGAGATCTCATGCCTGTTTTCTCTCATGTTAGGTGGGAATAGAACAGAAATTAATTTCTATTTAAAAAATCATTAAAACTTGTTGACTAATCTGCCATTTACTTCACAAAACAAACTATCTAGGCTTGATAAAAATCCAAGTCATGCAATGCAGATGGGCGCCTAAAGGCTTCACCTTACAACTTAGGAAAATTAAATTAATACATAAAATCTAAGCTCAAAGAAATGAGAGGCAATGTGGTCTAGTGACAGCTCTTGTGCATGAAGCTAGAAGACATGGGTCACTATAATCCTTTCCTCCCCGCACGATCACAGATACTGGCCAATGCTTAAATGTGTGTCAGTTCGATTTTCTGCTTTAATTGAAAGTTTGAGCATAAACGCCTCCTTTTTCCCTAGAGTGCACCTCCAAATTTCTAAAAAGTATTCAGGCGGCTATCTACCTAACAATAATACATCCTAGTTGGCCTGGAGAATGACAGGTTAGTTTCCACTATGTAGGAAAAAGTCACTGAAGGGTTGGGCAGCCATACATTTGGTGAGACTTGCTGGAGAGCTTACAAGGTTTAAGGACTGGGCATGGACCAAGCATGACACGCTGGATAGGTTGGACAAGGCACTCACAGTCCCAGTAGTAATCCTGTACATGTGGTGTACCTAGATATCTTTCCAAGTGAGCTAGAGTTGCTCACAGGAGGTTGTGCAGTGGATGGAGTATTATTGCAAAGGATTATTTGGATTGTGTTTTCTCCTACTGAAACCACAAAGATTCAACAAGAAGAAGACATACAACCGAACCTTCTCAGGGTTGGCGCCTAGAATTTGGAATGCACTACCCCCAGAAACTAGACTTAATCCCTCTACTGCATCCTTCAAAAAGAAGTGAAAAGCGCTTCTTATGGCTAAACTCACTTGAGCAGGACTACTTGCACCAGGCGACCCAACGTAGGTGCTACACGGATCTATTTATTGTCCACTCGACAGCCAGGTATCCTAGTTACTGTATCTATATTTTGTTTGATCCACAGGAAAGATTTTGTGATTTACCATGTACATTCTTCTTTACGGAAAGATAGCTACACTTTCGTCGTCTAGCATCGAACTTTATGTTATTTACAGTGCACCTATGTAACTAAGTCACTTATCTTGTTAAGCACTCTGATACCCGCAAGGGTCTGGTTCGCGCTATATAAAACTTTCAAATAAATAAAAAAAAAAAAATAGTGGCAACATTTAGATCAGGAAGGAAGATGCTGCTGGTCAAGGCAAAGTTGTGGTCAAACAGAGACCCTAGAGGGGAAGTTGGCGGCTTTGAATATGTGTGTCCCTACCATCAGAGCCTTGTAAAACTCCAAACACGGCCTGCACTCCAGCCTGCACACAAAAGGAGAGGGAAAGAGGCAGGGCCGATGGGTCTCTGAGGCGCTCCCTTCATGATATTCCTTTCTCAAATGCCCCCACAGGCACCAGGTTCTCACACACCTATAGCGCTCCCCCATCCTCTAGCCACAGCACCTGCCAGTATAAACACAAGGACCTCTAAGTGAATCGAATTTAGGCTCCTTTGCAAGATGGGCTCTCCCTACTGTCCTCTTTGTGGGGGAGACGTCAAAAGCAATGAACTATAGAAAAGGTGCATAGGACTGGTTTATGCATATATTATCCATATGAACTTGAGTTGGGCCTAAGGGAGTTCCAGGATGTCCATGGCAGTGCAGCCAGCCACCCCCTTAGGAATAATAAAGTAGCCAGAAGCACCCAGGTTCAAGACAGGCCATTTGACATAACCCTCGTTACTTATGTCCTTCCACTGCTCACTTTTGAAGCACTATTTTTTTTTCTTTTTGGTTATGCACTCCACAAGAGCGCATGCGTTTCCCTCGTATGCTGCCCTACCCCCTCCACCGTGCTGTGTTGCTCTGTTTCGCCTGTGTGCTTCCCCCAGCCCTATCCAAGTTGTGCTTCTCCCTACTGCTTTCTCACCAGTGTGCTTCCCCGAACAGCTCCATGTTCCTCTGTCTAACGTATGTGCTTCTCTTTCCCCCGTAATCCACAATCATCTTTCTCGTCCATATTTCTTTCCCTCACTCTCTGTATTGCTTCCCCCAGCTGTGGCCTTTGTGTTGCCTTCCCCCAGCCAGGCCCCTCCAAAAAACCTAAATATATTAAAAAAGAAGTTTAAAAAAAAATTAAAAATGCTTTCACACTACTTTAATAGTTTTTTTTTTTTTTTAATTTACAAATCCAGCTTGGATCCGCACATTAAAAGAAAATAAGCACCCCGTGTCATTTTGTAGGCACATGGTGAGCGGATGCCTCATAGTGCCTTTTTGTTTGCTCTACAGCCATGCTGCACAGCATTGGGGATTTTATGCAGCATTGCAAAAAACACGATGGCAAAGCCAATAATAGGTCCCAAAGATGAGACCTGCTGGCTTCGACAATGCTTGTTTTTGAATGCCCTTGGCACCTCCAGTAATCTCTCTGTACAAGCTGTAAATTCTTGTCTGTGTCCAGGAAGTGGCTCAACACTGCTTATGGCCGCCTTATGAAAGTATGCTCCTTCATACTGGAAATGCCGCCTTCGAAGCACATGTAGTTTGTACACATTGGAAAACTGAGATGCAACCTAGAATCTCCAGAAGCTGTGCCGGGACCAGCTTCGCCTCTACTGAGGAACAGGACCCCACCAAGTGGCGAACACTACACTGTTCGATAAGCACCTCCACCTGCTCACTGCCTGCCCACCAGGCTGGCGCCCTGAGGTGGCTGGAAGATGACTTTCAGGCACTATACAAGACGTACAAATAATTCAACAACATTTTCCGCCAAGGTTTACATGTGCTGCTTCTCACTTAACTTGCAGAGAAAGAATTAAATAAATTACCTGTTGCATAACCAAACTAAGCTGACAGTAGCCAGCAGTCATAACCCACCCCAAATTAGAATAGCCAGCATTCACCCCCCTCCCTAACTGATGGAAGTCAGTAGTCACAACTCACGCCAGTTGAGAGAGCCTATCAGTCACACGCCTCCCGAGCTTAAAGATGCCAGCAGCCATAAACCACGGGCAATGCTTGTAAGTCTAACATACCTCAGATGATAGAAACCAGCAGTCATATCTCATCCCAGCTCGCCATACCCAGAACCATAACATAAAGCTGATATAAACCAGGAGTCATAATCACCTTAATTCAGAGAACCCAACAAGCATACCCCATCTCAGCTTAAGGAAGCCAGCAGCCTCACCCCAACCAAGCTGATAGAAGCCAGCAGTCTTAACCCACCCCAGATGAGAATAGCCAGCATTCACCACGCTCTCTAACTGATGGAAGTCAGTAGTCACAACTCACGCCAGTTGAGAGAGCCTATCATTCACACGCCACTTCAGCTTAAAGAAGCCAGCAGGCACAAACCACAGGGATGCTTGTCGGTCTAACATACCTTAGATGAAAGAAACCAGCAGTCATATCTCATCCCAGAAACCATAACCAAACCAAACTGATAAAAGCCAGGAGTCATAATCACCATAATTGAGAGAACCCATCAATCATACCCCAAACCCAGCTTAAACAAGCTAGCAGCCACACCCCAACCAAGCTGATAGAAGCCTGCCATCATAACCCACCCAAGCAGGGAGAACCCATCAATTATACCCCACCCCAGCTTAAAGAAGCCATTAACCATAGGCGATGCTTGTAGTTCTAACATACCTCAGATGATAGAAACCAGCAGTCATAACCCACCATAGCGGAGAGAAGCCTGCCGTCATAACCCACCAGTCATACCCCACCATAGCGTAAAGAACCCGGGAGCCATAACCCAAACAAGCTGATAGAAGCCTGCAGCCATAACACAAACTAAGTGACAGACAGCATCTGTCATCAGACACCACTGCTGAGAGAAGGCAGCGGGTACAGACTGCCGGCCCTCAGGATATAGGCCTGTAGTCCTAATTTACCTCAGATGATGGAAACAGGCAGTCATCCCCCACCCCAGCTGAGAGAAGCCAGCAGTCATAAAACACCTTACCTGATAGAAGTCAGCATTCTCAGCACACCTCTGTAAACCCCAGTAGTCGCGTCACACCACACTGATGTAGACCAGTGACAACCCAGCGTACCTGAAAGACGCCAGAGTCTCAACCCATCCCACCAGAGGCCAGCAGTCTCAACCCATCCCACCAGAGGCCAGCAGTCTCAACCCATCCCACCAGAGGCCAGCAGTCTCAACCCATTCCACCAGAGGCCAGCAGTCTCAACCCATTCCACCAGAGGCCAGCAGTCACAACCCATCCCACCAGAGGCCAGCAGTCTCAACCCATCCCACCAGAGGACAGCAGTCTCAACCCATCCCACCAGAGGACAGCAGTCTCAACCCATCCCACCAGAGGACAGCAGTCTCAACCCATCCCACCAGAGGACAGCAGTCTCAACCCATCCCACCAGAGGACAGCAGTCTCAACCCATCCCACCAGAGGACAGCAGTCTCAACCCATCCCACCAGAGGACAGCAGTCTCAACCCATCCCACCAGAGGACAGCAGTCACAACCCATCCCACCAGAGGACAGCAGTCTCAACCCATCCCACCGGAGGACAGCAGTCTCAACTCATCCCACCGGAGGACAGCAGTCTCAACCCATCCCACCAGAGGACAGCAGTCTCATCCCATCCACTCCAGCATAGCAACGAGGCTTGCAGTCCTAACCCAGACTACCGAGGACAGGCTGAGTCCTAAGCTAGGCTCCCAGAGGAGAGGCCTGCAGTGCAGAGAAGCCTGGGGCCCTAAGCTAGGCTCCCAGAGGAGAGGCCTGCAGTGCAGAGAAGCCTGGGGCACTAAGCTAGGCTCCCAGAGGAGAGGCCTGCAGTGCAGAGAAGCCTGGGGCCCTAAACTAGGCTCCCAGAGGAGAGGCCTGCAGTGCTAACACACGCCCTCCAGGAGAGGACGTCTGCAGCCTTTCACAACATTACTCCAGAGCTCTAAACTCAGAACCTTAGAATATAAACACAGGAACTCCCGGCCACTGATCTGTCCTGCACCATGAGTGCAGCACTAACATGACCACTGGCAGAGCTCCCGCAGCATAACTCTCCGGCTGGACACTAAACTGACGACACAATACCCAGGCTGAAACACCTGGCAGAGCTCACTCACCACAGCACTGAGCTGGCACGGTCCCTGGCAGAGCTCCATGACCACAGCATTAAGCTGGCAGAAGCAGAGCTCCATGACCACGGCATTGAGCTGGCACCATCACTGGCAGAGCTCCATTACCACAGCACTGAGCTGGCACAGTCACTGGCAGAGCTCCATGACCACAGCATTGAGCTGGCACAGTCACTGGCAGAGCTCCATGACCACAGCATTGCGCTGGCACAGTCACTGGCAGAGCTCCATGACCACAGCATTGCGCTGGCACGGTCACTGGCAGAGCTCCATGACCACAGCATTGCGCTGGCACGGTCACTGGCAGAGCTCCATGACCACAGCATTGCGCTAGCACGGTCACTGGCAGAGCTCCATGACCACAGCATTGCGCTGGCACGGTCACTGGCAGAGCTCCATGACCACAGCACTGAGCTGGCACACTGGTAGAGCTCCTTGAACACCACTGCCTTTAAGCGTTGCAGGGCGTCATGAGCATGTCACTGGAACAGTGGCAGAGCTCCCTTGCACAGCTCTGACCAGACTAGTAGGACAGCTCCAGTGGCACTGGCCTGGCCCCATGGTAGAGCCCCTCGACCAAAGTACTGACACAAAGCGGAGCCTCCGGACAGCAGCACTCACAACCGTCAGACCTCCATGACCACTACCCTAGCCCATCATGGAGTTCACTGCCAGGAGCACTGACCAGACCCATGGCAGTCCCAGGAGCACTGCACTGACCCGTGGCACAGCTCTTCCTCACAGCACTGATTCATGATAGAGGTCGCAGACTACAGCTCTTACCCCTGGCCGCAGCAAAGAGCCTTTGGCATGTGGAACCCTTGGTAATCAGCAACCCTGGCACAAGCCATCCTAAGAAAATGTCTGGGCCTCTACCCCTTTTTAAACAAATTAAGTGCTGGCTAGAGAGGCAAGCAGTCGTACCCACCCTAGCTGACAGAATCCACCATACACAACCCACCCTAGCTGACACACTCCACCATTCACAACCCACGCTAGCTGACAGATTCCACTGTTCACAACCCACCCTAGCTGGCACAAGCCACCATTCACAACCCACCCTAGATGACCCAAGCCACCATTCACAACCCACCCTAGATGACTCAAGCCACCATTCACAACCCACCCTAGATGACTCAAGCCACCATTCCCAACCCACCCTAGCTGACACACTCTACCATTCCCAACCCACCCTAGCTGACACATTTCACCATTCCCAACCCACCCTAGCTGACACACTTCACCATTCCCAACCCACCCTAGCTGACACACTTCACCATTCCCAACCCACCCTAGCTGACACACACTACCATTCACAGCCCCCCTAGCTGACCCAAACCACCATTCACAACCCACCCTAGCTGACACACTACACCATTCCCAACCCACCCTAGCTGACAGAATCCACCATTCACAACCCACCCTAGCTGACACACTACACCATTCCCAACCCACCCTAGCTGGCACAAGCCACCATTCACACCCCACCCTAGATGACCCAAGCCACCATTCACAATCCACCCTAGCAGACACACGCCACCATTCACAACCCACCCTAGATGACCCAAGCCACCATTCACAACCCACCCTAGATGACCCAAGCCACCATTCACAACCAACCCTAGCTGACCCAAGCCACCATTCACAACCAACCCTAGCTGACACACTCCAACATTCACAGCCCCCCTAGCTGACCCAAGCCACCATTCACAACCAACCCTAGCTGACACACTCCACCATTCACAACCCACCCTAGCTGACCCAAGCCACCATTCACGACCCACCCTAGCTGACACACTCCACCATTCACAACCCACCCTAGCTGACCCAAGCCACCATTCACAACCCACCCTAGCTGAATAAAACTACCATCCATAACCCACCCTAACTGATGCAAGCCAGCAATCATACAGAACCTGAACTCAGCATCAAATAATGACACAGCTGCCTGCCAATTGCATCGACACAATTCACTGCCTACATCACTGACCCACGCGACTGCAGCCCTCTCTGATAAAGTACAATGCATACAATGCAGTGACAGCGCTAACTGACCTAAGTGTTGACCATCCATCACAGACGGCAGGAGCACCCTTCCTGGACGGGCCCCTCTCCCCGCCACCAAACATGGTGGCCGTGCCCCCTCTCTACTGTTACAAACCTGTTGAAAACGTTTATATTCAGGCTGAGACCCTAACTCACAGCTGCCTAATTCCTGAGTAAGTTTACACAGGATGGAAGACACACTGGAGGCTCGTACCGCTCACCACGCGCCCACTGGAAGTCAACAACAGACACGTCTATGCACAAGTAGCGCCCACAGGCCGATGCACGCACAAAGTTGAGCGAACAGCTGCGAGCTGCTTACCATCTTGTTAATATCCATGGTGGGAAAATGCGCTGGAGTGAAGCGCGGTGACTGAAGCTGCACAGATGTGCTATCCCAGCAGAGCGGCTCCTTCCTCCCCCAGCAGCCTGGTCTTTATCCCATCTGTTGAGCCAATAAGCCCCGGAGCGTGCCCCGAACCATCAGATGCAGGACAAGGGCACGGGATGCCTGTCCCCTCTTCTCATGGGTACCGCCAAGCGGCACCGACTCCCAGAGATACAGTGGTATATTCAAGCGCCGGCTCCTCCTGCGAGGGACTGCAGCTCTAGCCCAGGCAGAGAGCAGTCGCTTGGGCAGTGGGGCCCTCTTCTTTCCTCTGGGTGGGCCGGTCCCTATGCCGTCTGTGGAGAGAGCAGACCCCAGCGACGACCAGTAGGCTGCTCTGTGCCAGCCTCAGATGCGGTGCCCCTCAGCACCGCGGCTCTCCTGTCTGTCCACCGAGGGGGACTCAGTTGGCATCTCATCCGCTGAACCGAAGGAGGCCGGCGAGGATTCAAACGTGGCCCCCTTGCACTGTCCCTCTTCGCTGCCTGAGAGGGACCCGCTCACACGCCGATTGTCATGAACTAGCGGATGAGCTCCGACAGATCCCAAGATGCGGAGTATCCAGCGATTCCTCCGCTCCTCAGGGCACCACGGATGACTGGCGCCTGTAAACCGCTCCCAGCACTACCTAGGAGCACACAGCGTGTCTGGGCGATGAGCCGCAAGTGTCAGTCGCCCGGCTGCCCGAGCCCTGTCTGAGGGAAGTGGCTAGAAAAGAGGCAGGATGGAGCCGGATTCGTGTATCCCCCCCCCGTGCCCTTCGGCTACCTTCGGAAAATTAACTCCGCCCCGGCAGGAACAGACAGAAGCAGCAGATCACTTCTCCAGGCCGCGTTATGGGATGCACGATTCTATGGGATACCAAAGTCAGCCCAGGCTATAAATTTATTTATTTTATTTATTTATTTGAAAGTTTTATATAGCGCGAACCAGACCCTTGCGGTATCAGAGCGCTTAACAAGATAAGTGACTTAGTTACATAGGTGCACTGTAAATAACATAAAGTTCGATGCTAGACGACGAAAGTGTAGTTATCTTTCCGTAAAGAAAAATGTACATGGTAAATCACAAAATGTTTCCTGTGGATCAAACAAAATATAGATACAGTAACTAGGATACCCGGCTGTCGAGTGGACAATAAATAGATCCGTGTAACACCTACGTTGGGTCGCCTGGTGCAAGTAGTCCTCCTCAAGTGAGTTTAGCCATAAGAAGCGCTTTCACTTCTTTTTTAGGTCGAGCCTCGAGTAGCGCGCAAGCGCTGCTTAGAGGCGAAGACTTTTAGTAAGCGGGTTTAAAGCAGTCCCAAAACGCTCGTGCGTCGTGGCTGGCCTTTTGGGATGGGTACGCGCGGCAAACATGTGTTTCCAATTATCGTGCCCAGACGCGGGCGCGATAAGTGGAAACACATGTCTGCCGCGCGTGCACATCCAAAGGCCAGCCACGACGCACGAGCGTTTGGTCAGCTCTGCAGGCTGCCGCGCTCGCTCGCCCCCGCTCCCTGTCCCCCGATGCGCCCGTAGTTTCCGGCTTCGCTCCCCTTCTGCGGCTCACCGCTCGTTTTCAGTTGAAGACGTTGCCGGCCGGGCCTTGGTTTTTCCTGTCACCGGTCTCCAGTGACAGCTGGGACTGCTGCTGAGCCGCGCTGCATTGTGTGGCTGGCCCCAGCCGGCAGCTGCGAGGCTTGTTAATTTAATATCCGGTGCCCACTGATGCAATTCGATTCCCTCCGTGGGGAGTTATATTTAGAAGCAGACCGGAAGGATGCTGCAGCCCTCGCAGATGTTGATCCCAGCAGAGCCCTCCTTGCAAATTGCAGCCGGGATTTGGAAGAGACTCCACTGACCGCTGCAAACACAATGGGAATTAAGACGTGGCAGCGGCCCGGTCAGACAGCACACATCATAAAAACATCCCTGCAGGTACCGAAGGGCTGAGGCTGTTTTAAAACCGGACACGGATGTCACTGCACAGATCAAAGAGGTATATTAAAGAGGCACTCTGAGGCCTTGGAGGGATTTCTGTTGATCAGCTGCACCCATTTTTACACTGAAACCGGACCGAATTTGCCTTCACATCAAATGACATATTAGCACCTTATCAGGACTAAACCGGTAGGAAAAATATCTACACCGCAGAGACCGTGTGTTAAACGCTCGTTTCACAGGCACATGCGGAGGCAGCCCTTCAGAGCAAGGGTCTTTGATTGTAATATGAGTGGAGCTTAAATAATTGATAAGGCTGACGAAGGGAGGTTGCCCAATGCCGCCCCCTGACTCCATACGTCTGCCTAGAAAACAGCAGACATATTTCTGCACATTGTAAAAAGGACGCGTTCTCTCATCTATCTCTCTCTCTCTCTCTGTCTGTCTGTCTGTCGGACTATGTATCTCTCGGAATATCTATCTGTCGGACTACCTACTTACCTACCTACCTACCTAACTACCTGTCTGTCTGTCTATCTATGTTTCGGACTATCTATCTGTCGGACTACCTACTTACCTACCTACCTACCTGTCTGTCTATCTATGTTTCGGACTATCTATCTGTCGGACTACCTACTTACCTACCTACCTGTCTGTCTGTCTATCTATGTTTCGGACTATCTGTCTGTCGGACTACCTACTTACCTACCTACCTACCTGTCTGTCTGTCTGTCTGTCTGTCTGTCTGTCTGTCTGCTTGCCTGTCTGTCTGTCTGTCTGTCAATTTGTATATATTATTCTGCAGTCTGCTCGAATCATGTTTTACATACTTGTGGCTATGGATATGTAATGAAACAAGTTACTCTGTAGTTTGTAACATGATTCATGGTTCTGCTCATGCTTATTACATAGATGAGTTACTGTGATGAAGCCCCTGCTCGTTATGACATTTCATGAGACAAGATCGTCTGCCGGAAGTGCTTCTTTCAGACCTGCACATACTGACACAGACGAGTTGTTTCATAGTTTATCTGTGCTGCATCCGCGCTGATTCTGAAAGAGTAAAACTTATTCTGTAACCCTACTATAGCAATAATACGTATTCCTGCACATAATAAACATGAGTACTTCGTATGTACAAATCAACAAGAAGAGAGAGAGGGTTTCTATGGAACTCGTCCTAGTCCCCTGGGAAATACTTAGATAAACAAACAAGCATTGGCATAGCCAATAGGTCTCGCTTTTGAGACCTTATAAGTATTTAGTTATGCAGCACAATATCCTTGGTGCAACAACATCAACTGTTGCATGGCTAAACACTTATAAGGTCCCAAAGGCGAGACCTATTGGCTATGCCAATGCTTGTTGAAGTATGCAGTAGAGGGATTAAGTCTAGTTTCTGGGGGTAGAGCATTCCGAATTCTAGGCCCTGAGAAGGTTCGGTTGTATGTCTTCTTCTTGTTGAATCTTTGTAGTTTCAGTAGGAGGGTTTTAGCACTTCTTGAGGATCTGAATCCACATGAGGGCGCCAGTTTCTGTGCAAGATAGTGAAAGTGGTGGAGCGGTGCACTACCAAAGAGTTTTTTTCAATAAATCCAAATGTTCAATTTGTTAAGTGGTAATCAATCCTTTATTTTCAATATCAAAATATACAGATTCCAGCCAACGCGTTTCGTTCATACATAAAATGAACTTCTTCAGGGCAAATGGTGATGTGAAGGAGACGCAGGAACACAGAGGCAATGAAGAGCCTTTGGTCTGGGATCATTGGAAAAGGCGTTCGGACTTGAGGGCATGCATTTGGCCCAATTACGTACGTCTATGTTCCAAGTTCCTGCTGTCGACGCACAAGTGTTATGCTTTTAAGGCTACCATGATAAGTACCTGATGGTTGTGTCTTTAGTATAGTCGCTTCTGTTAACAGTTGTCTGTTATCATGGGCATAATCTAGTTTAAATGCTCCATGGATCTCCGTGAACAAAGCACATCCGTTCGTGGTATTGTAAAGCATAACACTTGTGCGTCGACAGCAGGAACTTGGAACATAGACGTACGTAATTGGGCCAAATGCATGCCCTCAAGTCCGAACGCCTTTTCCAATGATCCCAGACCAAAGGCTCTTCATTGCCTCTGTGTTCCTGCATCTCCTTCACATCACCATTTGCCCTGAAGAAGTTCATTTTATGTATGAACGAAACGCATTGGCTGGAATCTGTATATTTTGATATTGAAAATAAAGGATTGATTACCACTTAACAAATTGAACATTTGGATTTATTGAAAAAACTCTTTGGTAGTGCACCGCTCCACCACTTTCACAGTTTTCTCTCTGCCTGGCAGCTGGCATCCAACAACGGCAGGTGCAGGAGCTGTATGTGCACACCCAATCATACTACCCGCTACAGTTTCATATACAAGAAAAGGAATAAAGCAGGGAGGTGCGGTTACTCAGATCCGCCGTTGCTCACCCATTCCCCATTCTGTGCAAGATAGCTTGGTGCGTTGTGATGTATGGCTTTATGTGTCATACATGCTAATTTCAGATGAATTCTGGCTTCAAAAGGTAGCCAATTAAGGGATTTTAAGTCAGGGGTATGTGGGAGCTTTTTTTGGAACCAGTGATAAGTCTCGCTGCGGCGTTGATTGAGGCTCTTAGAGGGGCCGTTGCAGCTCTGGGCAGGCCACATAGGGAGACACTCCCATATTCCACCCTCGGGATGACTAGAGCTTGTACTGCCAGCTTGAAGTCATTTTCAGGAAGGAAAGGTTTCAATTTTCTCAGTGTGTTTATCTGAAAGTTTGCTCCTTTTGTTGCGTTGCTGATGTGTTTTTGCATATTGAGGTTTCTGTCCAGTGTTATTCCCAGCGATTTCGCTGAGTCAACCATGAGAGGTTGGCAGTTGAGTGCCGTAAGGTGTTTGATCCAGTCTTGCATTATGGGTACTTGTGCAGGAGGAGCGATTAGGAGGAATTCAGTTTTTAAGGCGTTCAGTTTTAAGTGGTTTTCTGCCAGCCAGGTCTGAGTTTTTCCGAGAGTTGTGTTGAGCGACTTGATGTCTTCTAGGGTGTGTATCTTAAGGTATAGTTGTGTATCGTCAGCATACATGTGAAATTGAATGTTAGACGAGTGGAGAATTTCAGTGAGTGGTTCCATGAATAGATTGAATAGTGTTGGAGATAGAGAGGATCCTTGTGGAACTCCTAGAGTGACTGGGACAGATTTGGACACGGAATGGTTGACCTTGAATCGTTGCGATCTGTTTTGGAGGAACAAAGTAAACCAGTTTAGAACTGATCCCGAGAGTCCCATTCTGTGTTGCAAAAGGTCTATCAGGTTATTGTGTTTGACGGTATCAAAGGCTGAGGAAAGGTCAAGCAGGATGAGTAAGCAGACTCCGTTCTGATCTAGGATTTGTAGCGCATCGTCAATTATATGGGTCATGGCAGATTCAGTGCTGTGACCTGCACGGAAGCCTGATTGGTATTCGTTGAGTAAGTTAAAACGGTCTATGTGCCTTACCAACTGGAGGTGTACGCATTTTTCTAAGAGTTTGGCCAGGGTGGGGATGTTGGATATAGGGCGGTAATTGTTTAAGTCCGTAGGGTCAGCAGTAGGTTTCTTTAGAATGGGGGATACCTGCCCGGCTTTGAGGGTGTCAGGGATGCATCCTTGGCGTAGGGAGTTGTTTATGATCTTGGTCCAGAGCGGTAACAGCAGCGGGGTGAAGTCTTTTACGAGGTTTGCTGGGACCTTATAAGTGTTTAGCCATGCAACACTTGATGTTGTTGCACCAAGGATTTTGTGCTGGATAACTTCAGCACAATATCCTTGGTGCAACAACATCAACTGTTGCATGGCTAAACACTTATAAGGTACAAGGTTTAGTCATGCAACAGCTGATGTTGTTGCACCAAGGATATTGTGCTGCAAAACTAAATACTTATAAGGTCCCAAAAGCGAGACCTATTGGCTATGCCAATGCTTGTTAATATCGCCACTAGTTTTGGTAGGCCAATAGTACCTATGATCTTGCGGTTCCCGTATGAGGGCCTCCGCGGGGGACCTGCGAGAGTTTTCCCAACCTACTGCGGCTCCTGGGTGACGGACTTGTTCTCGCTTTGAAAACGGTAGTGATCAGATGTTGTCCCGAGGTAGCAAATCCAGCAGTGATATTATTTCAAATACCAGCAGATGCTGAGTGGGTCACCGTGATTAATTTGGGTACAGCATTTTTTACTTTTACGTTTGGTGAGAATAGTCAATTTCTTTTTTTGTTCAGATTCCAAAATAGGTTCCTCGTTTGGTGTAGGATTCCAGACCCTCCTCTGCTGCACTGAGGGGGAACCACACCGCGTCTGGTGTTTTGTAACACTGAAAAGCTCTGACGGAACAACTCAATCACAGTTCCTGGCTTGATAAAAATATAATCAGCTACTTTAGCTACTGGTACTACCAGAATGTTTGTTTTTTAACATCTCATGGCACAGTAATGGTGGTAATGCAAGAGGGCAACATTCTGATGAAAAAATAGGAGAGGGAGAAACAGAGAGAAATGAAGTAAGTGAGTAGCAGGTCAGAGAGGTGGGAGCGATGGAGTAAAAGGAAGACAGAGATAAGTAGAAAGAGATAGACAGAAAACAGAAATAGGGAGAAGGGCAGTAGAAAGAAGGAGGTAGGCAGGAATAAAGTGTGTAAGATAGAGATCAGAATAAAGAGAGATCGAGAGAGAGAAAGAGGGAATCCTAGGATGGACAAGTCAGAAAGAGGAGAGAGTGGGGCACAGGAAGAGAAAACGAGTACCTTTTAGTAGGTCAAAAAGCTATTAAGAATACATGGTCACCAAATCCTTGGCCTCTCTGCACGGCACACAAAGCAGTGGTCACATACTCCAGCTGCAGTTGTGATTCTGTGCAAATGTGTCTGATAGACGTACAGAGTTGTCAAAATATTGGCAAAGTGAAAGTAAAAGAAATTGCAGTTCTAACAGGTGAGTGGATGTGTAGTGCTTTTGGGGTGTGGTGAAGGGAAGGAGATGTGAGGAAGTGCATTCAGGAAAGAGTTAAAAGCGGGTGCTGAAGAAGAAAAAGAGATGAGGTGTAAAATATACAGATGGACGAGATGTTGAAAGAAAAAGTGTATACAAGTCTATCATTGATTGACCATAACAGGAGTGATTGAGACACTTTGAAGACCACTATCCCTTCCAGGGCCCTCAGTAATGTTAAATTCACAGACTCACAATTTCAACATTGAAACATTTTCAGTATTATTTACAGCAATATTATTGTTGTTACACATTCATCTTAAACATCTAACAACCATTGGTCAAAGCAATAGTCCTGGCTGGTTTTAGGTGTATGTCAGTTGTGTTAAATATCTAGATGCAACAACAGAAAGCTCAGAGTGGGACCAGAATACCGGTGGGGCGGCATACTATGGAGTTCACAGAAATGTAGTTTAGATGTGTAAGCCACGCCCTTAATTACATAGGCCACGTGCCTTTTAGAGACACCCCGCTTTTGTCATCCTACTGAAAGTCCTGAATGTGCCAGTGTGCAGCTGACTCTCGGTAGTGCTGTTGAGGAGAGCTCAGAAACGTACAAATAAACAGTAAACGGATGGGACTAATACATAGCCTAACTTATCTTCAAAGCCCATGGAGAGAAACAAAGGGGGGTCCCCGCATTTTAATCGGTGAACTGAAAAACGCAAACAATAAATACCAATGGAAGGCAGACGACCCGGTTGACAAATGCAGAAATAAAAAACCGCCATTGCATATCCTTGACTGCAAGATTTTATAGTACTATCCATCAGAGTAGAGAATATGGCCGTATTTACAGTTTAGAAATAGTTGCGCGAGCCCCGTGAGAAGGCGCGAGCGCCAGAGGGGTGACAACTCCTCCAGGACAAGCGCGAGGCGCTGGGGTTATGCACACAAACTGTCGCATAGTTAAGTAAGCGCGGCGGAGTTGTACATCACTGTTCTGCAATACAAAGCGGCGTGCGTGCTGTGCGTTCTTCCAAGCTGTAATCACGGAACAATGAAGAACGCCCCTGTTCTGAAAAACAAAATTGTAATTTGGTTTGCAGGGATTCTGTTCAACTGTGGCACTTCAAAAAAAAAAAGTGTCGGCAAAAGTGAAAGCGTTTCACTTGCGGGAGCGAGCAGCGCCAGGAGCGATAATTGCTACCATATGGCGCCGCTCGCTCCCGCAAGTGAATCGCCAAACGTGCACGCGTTGCCATTGAAGGCAATGGAACGCGTGCACGTTTTTGGCTGAAAAGCCGAAGCGATTGCTAAAGGTCTTTTTGCCTATGCGCTGCGTAGGCGAGACCTAAAAAAGAAAGCCTGTCCCAGTGCCGGATAAACCCCGTGGAGGCCCTTAGGCAGTCGAAATTTAGCAAATGATCTCCTAATACGTTTTTAATTTTACCAAACAACAATTTTAATAAACCAATTTTATTACACAAAACTAAACATTAACAATTATTAATGTTATTAAACAAAAGTATTTTTTTGTAATTTTTAATAAACCAAAAAAACTTTAAATATTTACTTTCCTCAATTTGTTTGTGGTGAAATCTTTCAGGATATCTTGGAAGTCTACCATAATGGCAAGTGAGTTCAGACCAAGATAGATTTGTTCTGTTATGGTAGAAATTAAATGT
This sequence comes from Calotriton arnoldi, assembly GCA_963921515.1. Taxonomy (NCBI): domain Eukaryota; kingdom Metazoa; phylum Chordata; class Amphibia; order Caudata; family Salamandridae; genus Calotriton; species Calotriton arnoldi. The sequence goes on along the minus strand of CAWUFW010001879.1, from coordinate 1,411,403 downwards.
TGAAGTAAAATCAAACTTCATGATAACTCAGAAAAGCTAACTTAGTAACGCAGACGTCGGGTATATATACTTGTCGGTGTTCTCGAAGCTTCTACTCGTGAATATTATACTAGGGTCCGGAGTTTCGCGACACACCAACTCACAGAAAGCTTTGTTTCTGGAGGTTTCTTGTGTGCGCGCTCTAGAGGGATAACATTGAACTAAGTAGTGTGCACGTCGGCCGCTACATGGAGTTGACCATCACTACTGTACATTACATGTAGGTAGTTTGCACCGGATTTTTTTACAAACTGAAAGCTGCCAGGAGATGAGTTTTCAAAAGACAAACTGTTATGTGAATCTGATGTCTCTGGTTTATGTACTTTAAGTTGTTAATGGGTAAATCACATTAATACAGTATTTTCTTTATAGAGTCTTTAATGTGAAGTTTTCGTTGATTCATTTCTTTCTATCTTTTGGAAGCAAATTAAGAAAGATTGATTGTAATTTTCTTTCAAGATCAAATCAATATTATTTTGAACCGTTGTTGTGGGCCTCTAAAAGGAGTGGGGCCCATAGGCTGGTGCCTACTTCGCCTATTTGGTAATCCGGAACTGGGTATGTTGGTCCTCTCTGGCTCATGGAGGGGAGGAGGAGAGAGATGATATGGAGCTGGCATTGGGTCTGCCACTACAAGTCTTCTCCACCTCTACCCTGCCAAACTTGTCCTTCATCCACCTTCTCTCATCCTGCCATTTCTTTTTAATGTCCTCTACAGTCCATACCAGCATCCCCAAAGCATTCATTCTGTTGATGATATCCTGCTTCACCGAGGTTGTGTGGAGGCAGACCACGCAGTTCTCTGTAGTGGTCCACTACATAGTTCACTCCAATGCCAGTGTTCTGCTCAGTAAAGGTCTTCTCTAGTGGGATGGTCTGCACCGTGGTGGTTGTAGCTGGTATCTGGCTCCACGACATCTCAGCAGCAGAAGAGAAAGAGGGCAGAGGCTAGTTTCAACCTGACTCCCAACTCATGTAACCCTGTACACAAACAGCTGATATGACACCCTTCGCTCGTAGGTTATAGACCACACGTGCCAGTGCCACACAGCCTGTCCCTTCACACATGTAGAGTTAAAACTAAAATACAATGTTTAGCCCCTTCTACCTTTGCTTTCTATAATCCACATGGCTGTTGAATGGCAGGCAACAGCTACTGCAGCACCCGTGGCAAGACTACAACCAGCAGCAAAACACATCCTTGTCACCAAGTCAGGTTTGCACCACTGATATGACTGTCACAACTGTACACCTTTAAAATGTGCAACTTACTTTACTTAGCTTAACACTGTCCTACATATACATACTATGCAAATGTAGAGACAATGTCTTCATAACATAGGGAACGTGTCAGTGAATTGGTCTCATCTATAACCATCCCATCATGTAATTAACACCTTTACAGGTTCTGTGTTGCCAACCGCTTTGCCACCTGTGTTGCCATGCAGACTGCCTTTTACACCAGGCGGATGATAGAGCCTGGCGAGTCAACATCCATGTCAATCATTATTAGTCTATTCATCTCCCTTCTACATGTTGGAGAAAAGTGAAACTGTGAATCACTGACACTCAAGGGAGCCCAAGTTCAGCATGTATCATCAACAGATGTAAAGGGTGAAGTAACAGGTCTGATGTCTGTGTCCCAAGTGCATAACACAGACCCTTGACTTCTGTAAACGTTTGGTAAGTACTCAATTGTCATGACTCCAGCCTCTCCCCTGACTGGCAAGTCTCCAGTCACCATGAAATCTCTGTCCCTTACCTCACCTCGCGCCTGGTTCTGGCACAACAAGGCCGTCGCCTGAGGTCTGTGCTGAACATTCAGTCGATTCTCTGTACTGGGGCGAGGGGCTCTGATTAGCAACAATGGTGTGACCGGAGACACTGTGGCCTCATTCACAGGAGTCATGGTGGGAGACACTTTTGTCAGCATTTGTCCCTTTGCAGAGATGGAGGCGGCTATTTTTGACCTAGTCTCTCGTGAGATCTCATAGTCTCACCTGACAAAAACGCTAGACAAAGTGGTTCCTCAGAGCAAATAGCAGTATCTACAGCAAGATTGTTGCCTGCTTCAGGAAGAGTTGGCAGATTGTATTTGGGCATTTCAGAGTACTCCAAGTTGAACCCAGGATGGAACTTTGAGTCTGAAAGGATTCAGAATGAGACTTGGTTCTGCAAGTGAATGAAAGGTCACCCCTCAAGTGTGGATATCAGTAGGGAGCGAGAGAGTTCGGAACGGTGAGGTCTGATGAACTTTCCGGAAGAAGGGGTGGAGGGTTTCCTTGTTTACAGTTGTGGCAAATGCTTATTCATGTGAGACTTGAGCCTTAATGTTTGCTTGGATAAAAAGAGGTGAATTTAGAACTTCTGAAAGAAAAGATACAGCAGCGAGATTGGTGAATTCAAGAAGATTTTGACTAATTGTAATTGTATTTATGTAGTGCTTACTACCCCTGATGAGGCGTCAGAGCGCTTTTCAGCGAGTGGCACGCTACTCCAGAACCCAAAAAGGATTGGTGGTGAATTAGTATAGGGAAATATGAAATTAAATTGAGCGATGGACATGTGAGTCTGTTGGTTGGATTGAAAAGAATAGTGGTGGGATAGAAGAGGGAAGGGTCTAGAAAGTGTTTATTTGGAGATCAGAGCAGTAGAGGAGGTTTGGGATGAGTTAAGGAGAGATGAAGGGGAGAAGAGTCTCTAGAAGTGGATTGGGTAGAAAGATGAGGTATCGGATGAGTCTAGGAGGGATACATGAGGAAGGGCTTAGAAGGCTTTTTGGGAGATCTGAACAGTAAAAGGTTTGAGATGATGCAAGGAGCAGTAGAGGAGTGAAGAGTCCAGAAAGGGTTAATTTGGGTGTCATAGTAGTAAAATGGGGTTTGGGATGAGTCAGAGTGAAGGTAGAGGATATATTGAGAGAGGTGTATGGTGAGATATAGGGTAGTGCGTTGGAGATGCTGAAGTAGGAGTAAAGCAATAAAGATAAAGATACATAAGTACATGGAAGGTATATATGTAGAGGATATATTGGGAGAGTTATAGGGTAGTTTATTGGAGATGCTGAAGTAGGAGTAAAGCAATACATATAAAGATACATAAGTACATAGAAGGTATATATGTATAAGGAAGGTAATATATCTAGATTTAAGTGGGAAACAGGCTTTACAACGAGGTTTTTACCTCGTTGTGCCTTTACCACGCATTTTTTAGCACGCATATTTTTACTGCAAATATGCATTTACAACGCGTGCCAATACCACGCATTTAAGGTAAGTTGGTAGGGGTGGGGGGTCTCCCCCCACAAATACATTGTTTTTAAATATAAAAACAATGTGTGGTATTGGCATGTGTTGTGAATGCATATTCGCGGTAAAAACATGCGTGCAAAAAAATGCGTGGCAAAGGCGCACAGTGTATTTACATGCCTTGTACCGTCGTACAACCGTTTAAGTTGTATTTAATAAACTCAGACTTTTGAGTGTTGCTGTACTTTAAGCAAATTTATTTGTTTTTATAATTTCTTTCCTTTTAATAATTCAATAGTAAAACAATTGTAGATAAATAGCTATGATAACAATTTACTTATTTATGCAGTGACCTATATACAAGTTCAACATAGAATAATACAACTGTAGGCATAATGTATATTTGTTAAGCAGACCTAACGAATATCTATATATTTATAAACATATTTATTATACACATTTATACAAAGTAATACACATAATAAATGTTTATAAAAACAGGGATATGCTGTACTTTTATGTTTAAGTATGGTGGTTATGTGGGGAAGAGCCAACTGTTGAGTAGTCTTCTGAAGATAAGATAGTTATCTGTAGATCTAATGTTTGGGGGTAAAGAGTTCCATAGTTTGGCTGCTTGAACAGAGAAGGATGTGCCACCTATGTTTTTTTATTGATGCTTTGGGTGTTCTAAAAGGAAGCCCCCAAACTGCTTCTTTGGGAATCTGATGGAAGATTCTCTGAAAAAGAACTGGCGCTATCTTCTCAAGATTGTTAACCCTACTTGTAGATAAAGAAAGCAAATGACTTTAGAAGAAAGACAACATTAGACTGTAAGGCGCTAGTTTAAATAACAGATTATGTTTTGCTGATTAAAGAAGGATTATATCAGTAAATACAGTTTTCAATCATGAAATACTTTGTCGGAAACATCTAGCCAGCTCCCAAAATCATACCAATCCCTTGATGGGTGAAGGCGCTGACAAGCAGGTGTCTCAGCTGTTAATCAATGCAGTATTGTTCTCACAGGTAGGTCCTTTAATTATAGTTGTTGATATTTTGAATTGGAGTGAGAGGGACAAGTGAGTGACCATCTCCTACTATCAATTGTATCTATTCCCTGGCGTTTCCTTTCTAACCACCTCCCCCACATTTTGAAGCAGCGCACCACTGGAACTTCTCATTTTCCACTGCACCAAGGTAAGGGTGACGAGTGGTTGGATTCTGCTCCCGCATAAGTACCTCATGCCTGACATAAATGTCCCTACTGCAAGCAATCATAGTGTAATATGTCTTTTGTCACTATACCTACCACTTGCTTATGTCACATAAATGTTTGCATCAAACTGTCCCTAGTATCCCTTTTGCTATCACCCAGGAAACGGCTCTGAGGATATTTAATGATTGTAGAACACGGACTTGTTTTCACACCAAAATAGTATTTGCGTTGTGATATCTCCATACTCTCTATGTGTCTTTCTCTACAGCTGTAGGGAATCAAGTTCCCGGGTGAACACACCACAGACCACCCATTGGCCCTCATCAGGGGGCATCCTGCAAGCAGCAATTCACCCCTCTGCCATTTGTTGCTTAAGTACGTCTGTGGCCCTAGCCCATCCACTACATTGCACATCTATCTGCAGCTCATTGACACACTTTGCCATTTCAAACAAATGTCAGTCTGAATATTAAGTTGTCCATTTGTGAGAAATATGTTACAGTCCCATTTCATCATTTAGCTGCATCAACGCAAGTTATCACATCTCTCACAGCGATCCGTGTTCACAATGTCATAACTCTGTCTCTCATCACAGGTTCATTCCATCCAGACAGCAAGCTTCTATGGCACTGCCAGGTAAGTCCCAAACTGATGTCACGTCCAGGAGGAGCCCTGTCTTCAGGCTCCTCCTTGCATGTGGTGTCAAGGATGATGACCCACTCTTCTGTGGCTGCCATCTCCACTCCAAGTTTATTGAATTGCCAATGTGTCTGTCTCCAGGTGGGAACACTCGCTTCATCGGTGGAGTCATACTCCTACTCCAATTGGTGGTATTGTCCCATGCCCACCTTGTAACGGTGGTCCGTCTTGTCCTCTGCTTCTTGTCCTATTGTTGCCCACCATAGCAAGAGTGGCCCCTTCATTTGAGCGGTGGAGCATGTTTTTTCCCATCCAAGATACTTATTTTAAAAAAGTCACAAATTTCAGTTCATGTTGGCAAATTAGATGGCGCAACTTATTCAAGCCATATAACTCAGACAAATGTATTCTTACAATGGCCCCCAGGAATCTGGGCAGCATGCCTAACTGTTTGCTTCACATGCAGAAGTTGCTAAATAGAGATTAATAGAGACAAATAGAGTTATACATGGGGGCAGATTTACAAGAAGGTGCTGCAGCGTGGCACCGCAAGCCCTTTGGCTGCGCCACGCTGCGGCACTTTCAGAGCACAGGAATGCGACATATTTACAATGATATGTCGAATTCCTGTGCTCTCCCTGCGCTGGCGCACAAACAGCTGCCATGCGCCGGCGCAGGCAACCTTGCACCATGGTGCAAGGATGCCTGCGCCATGGGGAGATTGTTTTTGTGCAGGAAGGGGCACCTTCCTGCACAAAAACAATCACTTCAGGCATTTTCCTCTTTCAATGCGTGCTGTAGATTGCAGCACTCATTACAGGAGGAAAACAACGAGGAGAAATGAAAACATTTCTCCTCGTTGCGCCTCGCTACGCCACACCTAGGGTGGCGTTGCATACTGATGAATTTCCAGGTTTACGAATCCTCGTAAATCTCGAAATGTGTCTCGTTCCATGGGTGTTGCATGGGAACACCCACAGCAACACCCATGGAACGCCCCTCTCACGCAAAATGCTGCTGTAAAGGGGCCATATTTACAAGTACAGGAAAAGCCACGCAGGGTGGCTTTTCCTGTCCTTGTAAATATGGGGCAGGGAAATGCGCTGTCAGTGCGTCACAAAAAGTGACGTTCTGGCAGCGCAAGGGGCTTGTAAATCTGCCCCATGATTTGCATGTGATGATTCCATGGCCTATGTGGTATTTCAATAATTACGTAGGGGAGAGATGGGGTGGGCTTTCCGAAACATGTATTCTCCCATATATTGCTGTCAAGTTACCAATAAACACTCCAGACATACAACCTAGACCTACAAGTAAGTAATACCACTAAAAGGACAGACAAACGCCATAATCTGGGTATTTTTCTGAAAAGGACATAAATCCTGACCCATCAACCTAGGGGCATATTTACAAGGACTTATCGCTGAGTTATCGCCACCTTAACGCATCAAAAGTGGAGATAGATTTAACGTCCCATTCACAAGCGGGTGCAAACTGCAGACAACGCCAGTATTCCCGCGATAACTGCAGCAAAATTTACCTCCACGGGTGACACCACCAACTAACCCTAATGAGATGCAGAGTAGGCGTTCCCGTGCAAAAACACACGAAAACACCACTACACCACATTCACAACGAACTGCCAGATCTGCGATGCGAACCAAAAACAGGCGATAAGCAGCGGTAGCAGCAGGGAATTAACACCTGCCTTTTGCAGGTGTTAAGCAGGACGACTACCTGCAGCATGAAAAGGAGCAGAGCCAAGAGCCACATCTGAAGACCCACAGATGCCATGGAGACAATGATCATGCAGCTCGGAGACCCATGAGGGCCACAACACCCACCGCCACCACTCCCAGGCCCCACCCCCGGACCCCCCCTCTCCCCGGACAAACACATACCGTGCACGACACAAGAGCCACAAAAAGCACATGATGTCGCACAATGACAAAAAGAAACACACATGTGTGGTCAGAAGAACGAGAAACAGTCACTCATCATTGAAGTAACAACCAAAAACGTTATTGAAATACAACACAAAACACCAATGCGGAAGACTCCTGTCGGGTCCGTCCGGGACAACCTTCATGTCACAGCCTGGAAAAAAAGGCACCAAATCAGAACGTGTGTCATGCGCACATCAAAGGAGCGAGACACAGAGAAACAGAGAAGGAAAGAAAGGCAGAGAGAGAAAGAGAGAGAAGGAAAGGAAGTGAGAGAGAGAGAGAAGGAAAGGAAGGGAGAGAGAGAGAAGGAAAGGAAGGGAGAGAGAGAGAGAAGGAAAGGAAGGGAGAGAGAGAGAAGGAAAGGCGAGAGAGAGAGAGAAGGAAAGGAAGGGAGAGAGAAGGAAAGGAAGGGAGAGAGAGAGAGAAGGAAAGGAAGGGAGAGAGAGAAAGAGGGAGGGACACTGTCGCCCCCGCGCACCCAGGCACCACTGCTCACCTGCTGCCACCGGTGTGTCTCCAACCACATGCCGGTATACACTGCAAGCCACCAGGTCTGCAATCTGTAATCGAGGCCAGAGTCAATCATGGCAGAGTCCATCTCACTGCACACGGCAACAACGCCTGTCTGTCCTGCGCACAAATGCAGCCGCACCCTACCCCCTCCCGCCGGCCAGCGCTGGCTGTCCGCACTTGCGCACCCAGGCCCCACTGCTCACCTGCCGCCAACGGTGTGTCCACCAGTGGGCACACCACGTGCCCGTGCAAGCTCCAGGCCCCGGTCCTGCCACCATGGCATGCTCCACATCATGCGGACCCGCACCACGGACCAGCAGGTCCCACACATGACGCTGAGTCCTGAGGCATCAATGGCAGAGACCACATCAGTGCACACGTCATCATCGCAGGCTGCACACCCGCTCAGCAATTTCGGTGCCACTAACCCTGTGCAACCCCAGTCAGCGCCACGTGGTGGTAGGCCCGTGACGGCCGCATGGCTTCGGGTGCCACTAACCCTGTGCAACCCCAGTCAGCGCCACATGGTGGTAGACCTGTGACGGCCGCATGGCTTCGGGTGCCACTAACCCTGTGCAACCCCAGTCAGCGCCACGTGGTGGTAGGCCCGTGACGGCCGCATGGCTTCGGGTGCCACTAACCCTGTGCGCAACAACTCATGGGCCCTTTATGATTGAGAACCGTGGAACGTCCGTCATCCAGTCACCACCGGCAGTGGGGAATGTGACGTTGTCGGCCCCTTATATTGGCGGGGTCACATGGCCTATGACGCCTCTGCCGGATGGGTGTGGTGTGTGTGCAAACCTGCCGTCAGGGAGTGGCCGTGACATGCTGACAACTAGACCAGTGACCTGCAGACCACTAGCGTGTAAACCTGCGACATGTAGCTATGTGGCCCCCCACCCCTCGGAGCGTAAGCGGAGTGGTTTGGCCTGGCGTACGCCGGACCAGCGCAGGGCTTGCAACAATAACTCGGGGGCTCTGGGCGTGGTTCAGTCCATGTCCGGACAAGGAAGTGACTAATGCATGTGTCCCTGTTGTAGTGTCTACGGCACCCGGAACGCAATAGGCGATTTAGCACACTGTGACTGGAATCCCACTAGATGAGCATCATTGACGTTACGGGGAATCACTGACCCTACATTCATCCACACATCCATACATGAATGATGAAAGACATGACACAGCCGTGCGTTTCTGAATGTTTAATACACATCCAGTGGAGTTTTGCAGCTGGAGCAGTACAGGGCCATGCCAACCCCACTTCACAATATGGGCCCGTGGAGGGCCAGCCAGAGTCCATCGGGGAATGACAAGTACAGCGGAAGAGGAAGGGTACAGTCCGCAGTCTGGTCGCCATGTCATTGGTCACCAAACAGGATATGGCAGTCCATGTCGCGGTCCAAGGTGAGTGCAGCAGAGTGTATCAGGAGTCAGTGGAAGGTCATGGGGCCATGTGCGGCACCAAGCAGCAACAGGCCAGGTGGTGGACATGAATGCTAGTGCCTCCTTCTGATCTCAATCCCATCCACGTCCTCGTCCTCGGATGTGTGCTCTGCCCACCTGTGGGTGGTGCAGTTCCGGCTGCGGCACTGTGTGCCACTGACACATCAGGGGCCGGAGGTGGATTGTCGGCCGCACTGTGTGGCAGTGACACATCAGGTGCCAGAGTGGAAATGCCTGCCGCACTGTGAGGCGCAGGGTCAAGACTGATTTGCATATGGCTGGGTCCAAACTGGAATGGCATGGTGAGCAAAAAAACGATGGATTTAGGCCCAGATCTCTGTACTGGGGTGAATGTATGACATTGTTCTGCATTCTGTCCATCAAATGTTCTTTTGCATTTGTCACCCCGAGTGGGACGGGTATGCCCAGACGTGGGTCCCGTGCTCTCCATGCCACTGGAGTCAAGCTATCCTGGCTGATGAGGGCTGAAAGCCCGAAACCGGTCCTAGGATGCTTGTTTCCAGTCCAGGGAGGACCTGGCCTGGCAGTTCGGGCTGGACTGTTCCCATTGGGCGCAGGGTCAAGACTGATTTGCATATGGCTGGGTCCAAACTGGAATGGCATGGTGAGCTAAAAACGATGGATTTAGGCCCAGATCTCTGTACTGGGGTGAATGTATGACATTGTTCTGCATTCTGTCCATCAAGTGTTCTTTTTGCATTTGTCACGCCGAGTGGGACGGGTATGCCCAGACGTGGGTCCCGTGCTCTCCATGCCACTGGAGTCAAGCTATCCTGGATGATGAGGGCTGAAAGCCCGAAACCGGTCCTAGGATGCTTGTTTCCAGTCCAAGGAGGACCTGGCCTGGCAGTTCGGGCTGGACTGTTACCATTGGGTGCAGGGTCAAGACTGATTTGCATATGGCTGGGTCCAAACTGGAATGGCATGGTGAGCAAAAAAACGATGGATTTAGGCCCAGATCTCTGTACTGGGGTGAATGTATGACATTGTTCTGCATTCTGTCCATCAATTGTTCTTTTTGCATTTGTCACCCCGAGTGGGACGGGTATGCCCAGACGTGGGTCCTGTGCTCTCCATGCCACTGGAGTCAAGCTATCCTGGCTGATGAGGGCTGAAAGCCCGAAACCGGTCCTAGGATGCTTGTTTCCAGTCCAGGGAGGACCTGGCCTGGCAGTTCGGGCTGGACTGTTCCCATTGGGCGCAGGGTCAAGACTGATTTGCATATGGCTGGGTCCAAACTGGAATGGCATGGTGAGCAAAAAAACGATGGATTTAGGACCAGATCTCTGTACTGGGGTGAATGTATGACATTGTTCTGCATTCTGTCCATCAATTGTTCTTTTTGCACTGTGAGGCACTGACACACCAGGGGGCGGAGATGTGGATGGTGTAGGAGCAGCAGCATTCATCTGCGCCACGCCTTGTGGCAGCAATGCCATGATGAGGGCATGCAGGGCATGGTAGATCCCAGCTACATTTCGCTGATGTGCAGCGGTGGCTGCCATCCTTTCCGCCTCCATCCGCACCATGTCCTCCATGAGCCTCCGCATGTGTGCCAGCTCACGGCTGAGATCACTGGAGCCACTCTGAGCGAACAGGTGTTCTTGTCTCCGAGTCATGACTCCAGCGATGTCAGCCAGGGCTCGTTGGAGACCATGGAGCGGCCTGTGGGTGTACGTTAGGGACTGGAGGTGGTCCCTGATGGGTCTTAGACACCCATGGATGGCGTCAAATTTGGTAGCCATGAGGTCGAACCCCACCCGCACCTGCTCAGCCATCTCCCTCTGGCTCTCCAACACACGGCGTTGGAAGTCCATGTGTTGTTCGGGCGGGTCTTGGGAGACAGCCGGGGTTGTGGGTGCCTCCTGCTGGGTGGTTTGTGGAGTGGGTGGGGTCTTCTCGATGCAGCTGGGCTGCCCTGGTCCTGGAGGTGATTGGCGGATGAGTTCAATGATGTCTTGGAGGGCTTGGGTGTCGATACTGGTGGTGTCCTCCTCGTCATCAGTGAAGAGTGGCTGGGACTGCTCTGCAGGAGGTGTTGACGGGGCCCCTGCAATGTGAAGGGGAGATGCTGTGTTACAATGTGTCCACATGTATGTAGCCGCATGGTACATGTTCACATTCAGACAGCATGGCAATGCACATTGTGACAGTCTGTAGATCAGGGCTATGATCCAGAGTCATTGTGGGTGTGCACTGTGCTCTGCTTGATTGTGCATGTGTGCCATTGTGGCCATCTCCCCCCGTGCCCCCAGTACCTGGTGGTTACTCACCCTGTTGCTGTTGTGTTGTGTCATGTCGAGCAGTGTCCGCTCCCCCGACTCCTGCCACGGTCTCCACACTGATGACTGTCGACACCAGCTCCTCCATGTCATCCAGCTCCAGCTGTGGCGCTGGGCTCCCACCTCCAGTCTGCATTGCTGCCTTCTGGTTGCCTGCGAGTTTCTCCTTGGTTTTGCGCTTGATGTCAATCCATCGCCTCTTGACCTCATCCATTGACCTCTTGTGCTCTCCGACGGCATTCACTGACCGCCATATTCCATTTTTGGTGCCCAATGACACGTTGGAGGTGACGAACAGTTCTTGATGGTGTTCCATCACCTCCGTGACCAGGATCCTATTCTCCTGCGGACTGAACTTCGTCTTCCTCTTCTTCTTGTCCTTGCCCTTCCCTGTCCCCGAGGTCCCAGGCTGGTCGTCCGGGGTGCTTGTGGGGTTCCGCTCGTCCTCTGCGCCTGCTCCGGCTGCCTCCATGGTGCTTCGGTGTTGGTTATTTTGTGTTTGTGTGTTTTTTCTACTTTTGTAGTGATTTTCCCGCCTGCCGTGTGTGTATTGCGGGCCTGGCGCTGCTTATCGCTGATTTCTTCATCGCGGTTTGGCCCATCGCATGTTTTTTTGCGTTGGGGTTTGGGTTTTTATCACCGTCGCGGTTGTTGTATCGCGGACATTGTCCGCCTTTTCGGGAGACTATCGCATGGTACCGCCGTGTTGTGAATTCCACGTTAACACAGGGTTATTTTCCCGCGATAGACTGCGATGTGTAAAGTTGCGTTAAAATGTTTTCGAGATTTTTAGCGCACGTTCTTGTGAATATCCCCCCTAGTTGGCAGGCTTTATCATTGGATTACTCCTCATCCGGCGCCATTCCTGGTGGTGGGATGGGCGCCATAGTCTTAGGAGCACGTGAATGAAGTTCTTTTTAGGATGTAAAGTCATCCACATATAAAAAGGTTAAATTTGCCTACAGATACCCAACAGAAATTGTATTATTTAAAATTATTTTAATTGTACATTACCTATTTACCTTATTCTCAAAACATGGGCATACTTCTCATATAATTTTTTGCACAATGTACTGTCCAAGGACTGCCATAAAAGGTGTAGTATTTAATGACATGGTGCCAATAAAACCAGCCTCCTGTGTGCCAGCATGTATGGAGAAGTATGTAAGTGTACAAATGAGATGCATGCAAGAATGCATTAAATGTCATTTGGTAACAGCCTGGTTATTTTGACGTGTCTTGCCTTATGGCATCGTCACAACACAGACCTGATAAACCTAACAGGTTCAATAAGTGTTCATGTTACGTGTTGCTGCTCTTACAGTTAGCAGTAGAGGTATGGACATAAGCGGGTAGTCTGTAGGGCCCTACTTTGTAGTTGGTTCTGACAGGGGGGCCTGGTGTAATGCTAAGTAGACTGTCCTAGGATGTCCTGAGCCTTGATTCGGGCTCAGCTGCCCATGTCCGCACAATAACTGTGGCACTCCCATCGGTGCAGGTGGTGACCCACACAGAAAGGCAACACCTGGAAATAACCTCGAGATTAGCCAGGTTTGCTTGCTTCACCAGTTTGCTGTCTGCCCCCGCCCTCTACAATAAAGGTCAGATGATTCTCGAAGACCATTTCTTCCACCATCTCCACTTCCTCTTGAATAACATTCGGAGCCCTCTCACCTCTCTCCTCAGCTGTTTTGGAGGTACTTTGACTCCTTTCCACAGGAGACCGGAAGTGGATTGTGAAGCATGGCCTGGAATGGCCATTTCTGCACTTTCTCTATGTAACATCCTGTTTATCACAGTTAGCGTAGAACTCCACCTATGCTACGTATATTCATTGATTGTAGAAGTAAATACTTGTGAAAAGAGGAAGGGCAAGGAGGACAACATGCAAGGAATCAGGGGTGGTACGGTACCTTAGTATTGTCACACATCACTGCGTCATGTCCCGTTTGCAAATGGTATCGGCTAGGAGTGTAATTCAAGGCATGTGGTGGTCTCTGAACAAAACTAATGGGGGTTGATGTGTATGGTGATGGAAAATGTTTGTAATGTGATTATTGTAGATTTATATTGTGTGGAGAAAGGAAATTGAATGTTCTTGGGAGATGTGTGTATGTATGTGTGTGTCTGCGCCCGTGTTTGTGTTTTGGGGCATGCAAATACACATCACGTGTGATGTGTATTTTATATTGCCTTTAAATTGTAGTATTCCTATTTTTATCAGTACGTGTATTTGTTATGTTAAAATGTTTGCTTTGTATAGGTTATGTGTGAAGATATTTCACAATTCTTTTTGCTTTTTGCCTCTGTACTGGTGGTGTTATTCCCCGTAAACACAAAAAGATGATGGACGGAGTGCTGAATCTTTTCAACCACTCACCCCCAGTCAAGAGATCTAGGTTTAATCCACCGTTCTTTTGCTCACTATGCCACCCCAGTTTGGGCCCAGCCAAAACCGGTTCCAGTATGCTTGTTTCCCGCCCAGGGAGGACGTGGCCTGGTAGTTCGGGCTGGACTGGGCTGGACTGTTCCCATGGGGAGCAGGGTCAAGACTGATTTGGATATGGCTGGGTCCAAACCGGGGTGGCATGGTGGGCAAAAGAACAATGGATTTAACTCAGATCTCTGTACTTATATGTACACGTATCATAACAACATCAGAACATTATTGAAAAGGTACCAGCGGTTAAGACAGTGGACAATGTCGTATAGCCTGGTACCCACTTAAAGTCCTGTAAAAGCACTTATTAGCATGAGGTTATGATTTCTAAATATTGTTGTAGGTTGGTTAGAATTGCACCCCTGACCACCTCATATGCTACAAACTAGCACTGCCTTTACCCCCTTATTTGAGACAGCACGACAAAAAGATAACATCAGCCAACAACACTCACAACATCTGCACCTAGTTTGCACTATCAGATCCCTGCTGCGCCCACACCCTGCTCACAATCATTATTCAGTCATAGCTCTCTGCCTCTGAATATTTACCTGCTTTTCAAATCTCTAAAATCCCTACCACCTCTCCTCGTGGACCACAATGCTCTTTGCTATTCTCTTGGATCACTCGACCCACTCCTTCACCTTCTGTCCCACGATCACCTTAATCCCTTGCTTATGACCACAGCTCCATCCTACACAACTCTTGAACTATTCTGTTTCACACAATCGATCATTTCCTTCTGATATCTCGATTTCTCATCTGGCTGATGTGTCTGTTTAGTAACTTTTTTCTCTCTGAATTATACTTTCCATGTTTCAAAACTGCAGATATCCTGACACTGCCAAAGAAACCTAATGTGAATCTTTCCATCCCTTCCAATAACAGCAGGGTCTCTCAATAGCCATCTTTCCAAGTCTTTTATGGATGTCATATTAAGCCAAATTAAACGTTCTCTCTTGGCACACAATTTACTTAACCACTTCCAGTCTGCTTTGTGGGATCCACACACCACAAAGATGGCCATTTCCCGTGTTTATGTTAATTTCTCAAGTCAAATTTATCATCTCTATATGTCATAACCACTTTTTGTTAGTTTTTATCACCTACCTAGTTTCTGCTGGCCGATTTAGATTTTTTTCCTGTAAACTGCAGATGAATTTTCTTTGGAATTGCTGAGATCAAGGCGGCATGGATGCGTATAACAACGCTTGCCGCCAAGTAGTGAGGACTCAGCATGCTCACTTGCTGCCAAACTCATGGGGTGGTGCTGTCATGTGCTCGAGTTAGGCCCGTAGGAATTAGTACCATTTTTACATGCAGACGGTCCTTTCCTAAAGTTGCCTTCTCTTTGCCACGTCAACTTTTGGCACACATTTGCATTTGTGACTCTTAGACTAGTTTCTTGGAAACACTGGCCTTGCTGACACGGCACACTTTGTGAGCACACTATCACACTGTAAGTAGAAACAAGAGGTAGTAGTGGCTTGGTATCACAGCTCGTTAAGGACGTATAGTCACTATGGGTAAAGTACAGTGGACAAAAATAATTGTATTTGGGTTGGTGCTAAATTGGTTATGAACACCCTACTATCAAAGGTGTGATTTCATATTGGATCAATAGATCCAGTAAGTGTACATTTTATAAAAATGAGAACCAAAGCACTCAAACAGTATTAGGAAATAGGACAAAGGGGTCATTAGGATGGCGGGCGGATCGCCACCGCCGGGCCGGCGGTGAGGACCACCGGCCCGGCGGTGGCGATCCGCCCGACATCAACCTGAATATTCCCACCGCCAAATTAGGATGGCAGTGGGAATGGGAATGGTACCGCGGCGGACGGGAAGACCGTCCGCCGTGGTCCCGCAAGGCGGTCCTTTTCCGCCCGCCTTGCGGGACACGGTACAATGGAGCAATGACGGCAGTGCCGTGCAGGCACCGCCGTGGGCATTACGATGCCTGTCTTTTGCGGCGGAGATCCCGCTGCAAAAAGACAGGCGGAGAATGCTTTCGGGGGCCCATTGCGGGCCCCCGGAGGTTGGGGGGGTGGGAGGCTGCACGTGGGGGGTACCCATGGTACCCCCCTGCATTTGCATGTACAAGGTGGCAGGCACCGCACGGTGCCTGTCACGTTGTACATGCAAATGCACAACATGTATTTTTACATTGCGGCGGGTGCTACTTGCAGCACCGCCCGCCGCAATGTAAAAATATGGGATGCGCCCGCCAGTGTGGCGGGCGCATCCTAATTCGTATAGCGGGACCGCCGCACCTATGGCGGGCGGTCCCTTTTGCCAATGCGATCCGCCCGCCATCGTAATGACCCCCAAAGTTAGGACTTATTTTGAAAAACAGTTCTCTTTAATTGCAGAGTAAAGAAGAGTATGCATTCTTTGGTACGGTGCGCAGTCAAAATATCGATTTTTTTATATCGACCTACACTAATATCGAGTTTTTAATATCGTAGGGACAGAATATCGATGTCAAGAATATCGGTGACCAGAATATCGACCTTAAGGTAAGTAATATCGTTTTTTTTATATCGAATTAAGTAATATCGAAGTAAGTAATATCGTTAGCAAAAATATCGTTGTTAATAATATCAATATTTATATTAGTGTTATGTATTTTAGTATGTATTTTATATGTATGTTTAAAAAATTTTGTAATGTATTTTTATTATTTTTAAATATATGTATTAAATGTTTAGAAATTAGTAATTTTTTTAAAGTATATTTTGCGTTTTAGTATCAGAGCGGGTTGTGGGTTTATAGGGGAATAGGGTGGGAAGTAATTTAATTATAATTAATTAATTAATATGTTTTTATTTATTGTTATTAATTATTAATTTATTGTTAAGTAATTATTAATTGGTAATTAATTTTTTTAATTGATTATTTTATCATTATATTAATTATAATTATTTTTTTATTTTTTTATTATTGTTAATTAATTTATTGGTAATTTATTATTAATTGGTAATTAATTTTTATTAGTTGATTGATAATTAAATTAATTGTGTTCTTTTTTATGTGTAGCGGGTTGTGTGTTTATGGGGGAACAGGGTGGGAAGTAATTTAATGTTATTTAAGTAAATATTAATTTTATTGGTATTTATTATTAATTTTTTAGTTAATTAATTATTAATATTTATTTTACAAAAATTATTTAATTAATAAGTATGTTAATTTAACCCCTACGCTATCCAACACTTTCCCTACTGTTGCACTCACTGGAGTGGGAATAGTAATTTTTACCCCTACGCTATCCAACACTTTCCCTACTGTTGCACTCCCTGGAGTGGGAATAGTAATTTTAACCCCTACGCCACGGGTACTCATAGTACGGCCCGCGGGCCGCCAGCGGCCCGGCAAGCCTTCCTTGGCGGCCCGCGGACCTTGCAGATATCCTACCTGTCAGCAAACACCGCCGGTTGCAGCAGCGCTCTATGGGGGCCGGGCGATTCTTTAAAAAAACATTCACTTGTTAATGAGGCTTTGTTGTATTTCACCTCTTCTTAGCGCCCCTGCATCTCCACTCTGAGTGGCGATGCAGGGGCGCTAAGAAGAGGTGAACTACAACAAAGCCTCATTAACAAGTGAATGGTCTTTTAAAGACCTGTGAAGTACTCGGGTGCGGCTGTGTGTGTGCCCGGGAAGCTGTCTCAGCCCGGGCTGACACACGCGGGGTGAGGTGACAGAGGGTGACAGAGGGAGGGTGACAGAGCGAGGGTGACAGAGCGAGGGAGACAGGCAGAGGGAGACAGGCAGAGGGAGACAGGCAGAGGGAGACAGGCGGAGGGAGAGGGAGAGGGAGAGAGAGGGAGACAGAGGGGGGGAGACAGAGGGGGAAACAGAGGGAGAGAGAGGGAGACAGAGGGCAACAGACAGAGGGCAACAGACAGAGGGAGGGAGACAGAGAGAGGGAGGGAGACAGAGAGAGGGAGGGAGAGAGAGAGGGAGGGAGAGAGAGACAGAGAGAGGGAGACAGATGGAGGGAGACAGACAGAGGGAGAGAGAGGGAGGGAGACGGAGGGAGAGAGAGGGAGGGGGAGGGAGAGAGGGAGGGAGAGAGAAAGAGGGAGAGAGAAAGAGGGAGGGAGAAAGAGGGAGGGAGACAGAGGGAGGGAGAGGGAGGGAGGGAGACAGAGAGAGGGAGACAGAGAGAGGAAGACAGAGGGAGAGGGAGACAGAGAGAGAGAGGGAGACAGAGAAAGGGAGAGAGGGAGACAGACAGGGAGGCAGAGGGAGACAGAGAGGGAGGGAGGGAGGCAGAGGGAGGGAGGGAGACAGAGAGGGAGGGAGGGAGACAGAGGGAGGGAGGGAGACAGAGAGGGAGGGAGGGATACAGAGGGAGGGAGGGAGACAGAGAGAGGGAGACAGAGAGAGGGAGACAGAGAGAGGGAGACAGACAGAGAGAGGGAGAGGGAGACAGACAGAGGGAGGAGGGCGACAGATAGAGGGAGACAGACGGAGGGAGACAGAGAGAGGGAGAGAGACGGAGGGAGACGGAGGGAGACGGAGAGAGAGGGAGGGAGGGGGAGGGAGAGAGAGACGGAGGGAGAGAGAGGGAGGGAGACAGAGGGAGGGAGAGAGAGAGGGAGGGAGACGGAGGGAGGGAGACAGGGAGAGAGGGAGACAGGGAGAGAGGGAGACAGACAGAGGGAGGAGGGCGACAGACAGAGGGAGACAGACAGAGGGAGGAGGGCGACAGATAGAGGGAGACAGCTGGAGGGAGACAGAGGGAGAGAGAGGGAGGGAGATGGAGGGAGGGAGAGGGAGGGAGGGAGAGGGAGGGAGACAGAGGGAGGGAGAGAGAGAGAGGGAGACAGAGGGAGGGAGGGAGACAGAGAGAGAGGGAGACAGAGAGAGAGACAGACAGAGGGAGGAGGGCGACAGACAGAGGGAGTCAGACAGAGGGAGGAGTGCGACAGACAGATGGAGGGAGACAGATGGAGGGAGACAGATGGAGGGAGAGAGAGAGGGAGGGAGAGAGAGGGAGGGAGACGGGGAGAGAGAGAGAGAGAGAGAGGGAGGGAGACGGAGAGAGAGAGAGAGAGAGGGAGACACAGAGAGAGAGAGAGAGAGAGGGAGACAGAGAGAGAGGGAGGGAGGGAGGGAGGGAGGGAGACACAGGGAGGGAGGGAGAGAGGGAGGGAGGGAGACAGAGAGGGAGGGAGACAGAGAGGGAGGGAGACAGAGAGAGGGAGGGAGACAGAGAGAGGGAGGGAGACAGAGAGGGAGGGAGACAGAGGGAGGGAGACAGAGGGAGGGAGACAGAGGGAGGGAGACAGAGGGAGGGAGACGGAGACAGACAGGGAGGGAGACAGAGAGGGAGGGAGAGGGAGACAGACAGGGAGGGAGACAGAGAGGGAGGGAGACAGGGAGAGAGAGGGAGAGAGAGGGAGGGAGACGGAGAGAGAGAGACGGAGAGAGAGGGAGGGAGACGGAGAGAGAGAGGGAGACAGAGAGAGGGAGAGAGAGGGAGGGAGAGATAGAGAGAGGGAGAGATAGATAGAGAGAGAGAGAGAGAGAGAGAGATAGATAGAAAGAGAGAGAGAGAGAGATGTGTGTATGCCGGGTCTGGTGGCTCAGTGGACGAAGGCGTCCGCTGCAGGGGCCTGTGTTCAACCTCATGGTCATAGTTATTTTTTTTGCTCTAGCCCCGCCCCCCTCCCCCACTGACCCCGCCCCCACCGGTGCGGCCCTCGGCCACAAACCACACTGTAAATTTGGCCCCCGAGAGAAAGTTTGTGAGTACCCATGCCCTACGCTATCCAACACTTTCCCTACTGTTGCACTCACTGGGGTGGGAATAGTAATTTTTACCCCTACGCTATCCAACATTTTCCCTACTGTTGCACTGTTTGGAGTTGGAATAGTAATTTTATTACCTCCGCTATCTAATATTTTTTTTATTATTTCAGTTAATGTAGTATATAATTAATTTTTAAAAGATTAAAAATAATTTTAATTTTTTTAATTTGTTATATATATTTATTTAATTTTTATTTATATTATTGTTTTATGTGTATAGATGTCTTTATAATTTATATGATATTTAAAAAAAATTGTTATTAAAATAATTATTACAAATTATTAGTAAGTATATATATTACATATTATATGTATATGTTTAATTTATTTTTACATTGCATATATATTACTTATAATTTTTAAACATTTTAAAATATTTTTAACTATGTTTATTTTAATTATATGTATTATTTACTTTATTTTACATTTTTTTTAAACTTAAATAAAAAACGATATTTTTAACAACGATATTTTTCACATCGATAGTTTTTTTCTCGATATTTTTGTGCTTACCATAATGTAGATAGGATGTTGATATTCTTGACTTCGATATTCTTGCGTCGATATTTCTGTAGGTCGATATTCTGACCTTCGATATTTTGTCAGTGATTCCTTTGGTACATGGGTGTTTCTTAAATTCCGTCTTCAGAACTCATGAGGAAGGGAGATAGACCTACAACATTTTGTATAGCGAGGGTAACACATTGCATGTAATTAAATCACTACATACTGTTATTAGTCAGTGAGAAATAAGTGGAGTTCTCTGTCCACATTTAGGCCTATGTCCACTGGTCGCAAGTTGATTATCCATTTAGTTTCCATCCTCCTAAGGGTCAATGTCCTATCTTCTCCCCTAGGGTTACATTTAGCCAGGGCTATACCGTGGAACTTGATGTCTATCAGTTCTGAGGTAGAGTATGTGGAATTGTAGTGCATAGCGAGTGAATAATTGGGATTGCTGTTTTTAATGACTCTTATGAGCTCTTGGACGCATTCCTTCAATGGTCTAATTGTGCTGCCTATGTATATATAAGGCCACATTGGCACACAATGCAATAAATCACAAACTTCGTGTTGCAGTTAATGAACTGTTGCATGTAGTGTTTGCTCTGAGTATTGTACTGAAAACGTGTTGTCTTGTTGACAGCAAACTGGCAGACGTTGCATTGTATGCATTTAAAAAAACTTTTTGGTTTATCAGGTAACCATGTTTTTCCTTGATGTTGTATCTTCGGTGGGATGTAGCAGGGACACAAAATATTCCTCAACGTGCTGCCCCTACTACGTGTGATGCTGGGTTTATGAGCAATGAATTTGGCCCGTACAGGGTCCAGTTTCAAAAGGTGCCAATGTTTATTGAGGACTTTGTACAGGTCATGGCTCTGTGCACTATATCTAGTGATGAGTGTCCGTCTCTGTTCAGTCTGCTTCTTCTTCCTCTTATCTGTCAATAGTGAATGACGTTGTCTCGTAGCAATCTTATTTCTAGCCTGAGCTAAACTCTGACCGGAAAATCCTCTCTGTGTAAAAGGAGCCTTAGGTAATTTCAGCTCTTGCAAAAAGATTTTGTCAACTCTGCAATTGCGTCTTAGACGCATCATTTCACCTAAAGGAATCGCATTGATCTGAGTACTGGGATGTGCACTGGTGGCGTGCAAGATGGAGTTACATGCTGAAGTTATTTTATTTCCGTCTGTGTAAATCACCACATCTAGAAATTCAATCTCCTTATCCTTCACATGGTGTGTGAACCGCAAATTGTATGTGTTGTCGTTCAAGTGTCAGAGAAATACATGCAGCTGTGCAGCACTGCCAGTCCATATAATAAAAATATAATATATATATCACCCCAGTACAAAATGTGTTGTGTGATGTCTGGCGGGCATGCTGTCCAAACATTTTGTTTAAAAAAAAATGCCCATGTATAGATTCGCATACGAAGGGAAGAATGTTGAACACATGGCAACTCCCAATGCTTGTCGGAACCAATTGTTATTGTGTAGAAAAATGTTTTTCCCTAGTACTAGACATATCAAATCTAAGATCATTTGTGTATGTTCATAGAGCGTGGTGTCCCTGCTGGAGAGGGAAGAGGCAAGAACTTCTATGTCCTTGTCAAGGGGAATGCAAGTAAACAGCGAGCTGACGTCCAATGTGACAAACTTGAATACATCTACCCACTCTATGTCCTCGAGTTTGTTTAGCAGATCTTTTGTGTCCTGTATGTAGGATGGTATGTTTTGAACTAAAGGTTGTATGAACACATCAATGTACTCAGAGATGTGTTCTGTAGGGAAACCAATGCCAGAGATGATTGGACTGCCCGGGGGAAAGTCACCTCTCTTATTGATCTTGGGAAGTATATACATACAAGAGGCCTTTGGTGATGGATTAAACAAGTACTTGACGTCAACATCAGTAATGAGACATTCTTTATGCCAATACGATGGTTTGGTTTCTGTATGTCTGGTGATGTCATTCATTTGGTTGCCCGGGAGTCTAATATATGCCTATCCGTCGGCTAGTTCTCTGTCTATCTGTCTGTCTATTTCTTTGGTGTAGTCAATGTTTTGCATACCCACAATGTTTCCCCCCTTGTCAGCCTCCTTGACGATGATGTCAGGTATTTTTGAGAGTGTAACTAATGCAGAACGTTCGTCTTTTATAAAATTGTTCCTGGGGAGTTTATGTTTCTGTGTGACTGCCTTGGAAAAAGAATCTGTAAGGTTTTCTGCTGTCAAGGTGGGTACAAATGTACACTTAGGTTTAAAAAAAAGTCCTAACTGTTTGGACCATGTACTATTTCCTAATACTGTTTGAGTGCTTTGGTTCCCGTTTTTATAAAATGCACGCTATCATAATGCCTTGACATTAGACATGGCCCTCATGTGCGTGACACAAATGTGCTTTATTATTATGTCCATGTGGCAACGCAGCTATCTTTGAAATTCAAACTATTGCATTCTGATCACAATCTCAGTCCGAGGCAGGGATACCATTTTATATATATAACCATTTGTTTCCTAACATAATCAGAGGAGACACTTCTGCTGACTTCGAGGGGTCCCTGCATACCGTAGCTTTCGTCCAGCAGCTGACGAGACACCTCCTTGAGGGATGTCCAGCTCGTGACCAAGACGGGGTCCTCCACTCTTACCCATCAGGTAATGGGGTTAGATAATCCAGTAGAGGGCTTCTTGGCAAAACATACTTCTGTACCCTAGACATGTAGGTTAGGGTTTCATATTGTAGGAGTGTGCCACATAGTTGTATACGTATGCATATATAAATTGTGTCAACAAAATGGTCCAACTATTCATTTTGTACACAGTTCTGACATTCAGTATAACCTTTGTCTGCTTCTGTCTATTAATCATCGCAGCCCATACATTCTATGCAAGAATCACTAAGGTTCAAAAAATATTGAAAACTTATTTCTCTGAGCGACTGAGCGGAAAGTTGACAGTAAGACTCAGAATGAGCTCAACTGAAACTTCCCACGACCAAGCTACGAGATATCAAAAAGGAGCTGAAGTTGGCTCGTTCCCATCAGACGGTCTCTCTACGGGCGATCGCTCGCCGTGTCAGCCTGCTAGCCTCTTCCATACATGCAATATTTCCGGGCCCTTTTCATTACAGGGCCCTTTAGAGGTTAAAAATTCAGCATCTGAGGAAGGGCTTAGCTTACACAGATCAGATTCCTCTGATGGACGAGGTGAGAGAAAGCTTTGATGGTGGTTAGGACACGTGGACGCGTGGAACGGCAGACCCATCTTTGGCTCTCAGCTAGAAGTGGTTATAAAGTCAGATGCCAGCCGCTGGGTTTGGGGAGCACGCTGTGGAGGTGTCTCAACAAGCAGTAGGTGGTCTCTCCAAGAGTTAGAACTACATATCAATTGCCTGGAGTTTCTGGCGGGGTCCTTTGCCATCAGTACTCTCTCCCCCAAGAAAATATCTTGTTGCATGTCATCCTCTTGAGGATGGACAATATATTTGAGGTGAGGTACATCAACTAGTTGGGGGGCACGAGATCGCCCCTGCTGGTGGAGATAGCCAAGGATTTTTGGCACTATTGCCTGAGCCATAGGATATCTGTAATGGCAGAATACATTCCAGGACAATCCAATGAAGTGGCGGACTAGAACTCCGGATATGTGGTAGATTACAGCGATTGGAAGCTCCATCCACGTCTGTTCAGGTTGAAACAGGATGTTTGGAGTGCCTGCAGAGTAGACCTCTTTGCCTTCAGACTGAACCGTCAGGTGGACGATTTCTTCAGTTGGAGGCCAGATCCGTTAGCGAAGGCAACGGACACCTTTTCTCAGGTTTGGTTGCAGGACCTGAATTTTGCGTTTACCCTGTTCGCAATGATCCCCAGTGTAGCGACTCAGATCAAGTGACAAGTAGCAGAGTTGGTGCTTGTCACCCCTGTGTGGAAAGCACAACTTTGGTTTCCAGTCCTCTTGGAGTTGACGTGCGATTTCCCTCTCCTTCTTCCTTGGTCTCGGACGCTGCTACAGGGCCCTCAAGGGGAACTACATCCAATGGTAATATCGGAGCATCTGTCCCTAATGGCCTGGAGGCTTTCCGGCAACAGATGAGTTTGCCAGGCATTTGGGATTCGGCGTCAGAGTTCATTTAGCGTGCCTGGGCCCCCTCCACTAGAAAGAGATATTCTTCAGCATGGAGATACTGGATGGGTTGGTGCTTGGAACGAAACTTGGATCCTGTGGCAGCAGACATATCTCACAGAGTGACTTCTTATCCCCAAAAAGTCACTGAAGGTTTTTTTCATACAGGTCAGTGAACAATTTTCATTCTGTAATTTCAGCAGGACATGTACAGGTGAGTAATAATCCAGTAGGGATGCATCCTGTCATTTTTTATTTATTTAGTAGTTTATAAAGCACACTGCTACCCCCGACGGGGGTGTCCCGGCGCTGGGAGCAGACGTTAGATGACAGGCGAGAAGGGGAAAAGCTAGGTGCTGGTGATAAACCAGGATTTCAGGGCACGCCGAAAAGTTAGTTCTGACTCCGATAAGCGGATGGAGAGAGGCAGGGCATTGCAGAGTTTAGAGGTTCTAACCGCAAAGGCTCTGCCACCCGTCCTGGCCTTACGAAAGCGGGGGATAGCAAGGAGACACTGATGGTTAGCTCTCATGGTCCGGTCATGATGGTAATGCTGGAGTCTAGCTCTCAGATACGCCGGGCCTAATCCCCGGAGTGCTCTGATTTCCAGGGTGAGGGCCTTGAATTCAATGCGCTTGATCACAGGTAGCCAGTGAAGGTTCCTCAGGTGGGGGGTAATCGAGTGTCGGAAAGGTATTTTACAGATCAATCTGGCAGCAGCATTTTGTATAATCTGCAGACGCCGAGTCAGATAGGCGGGAACACCCAGATAGAGACTGTTAGCGTAGTCCAGGTGGGATGTGATTAGAGCATGGACCACTGTTCGACGGCACTCCAGGGGAAGGAAGTGGAGGAATTTCCGCGGCGTGCGCAGCTTCCCAAAGCATGAGGAGGAGACATGCCTGATTTGTGTTTTACAGGAGAGTTCGTTGTCGAATCTGAAATCGAGATTTCTCACCGAGTCTACAGGCTTGGGCAGAGGATTCATCTCCTGAGGCCACCAAAGCACTGGGGGGGACGTGATTTTTGGTTAAAAAAGAGTACCTCGGTTTTGTCCGAATTAAGCTTGAGACAGTTCCGTGACATCCAGGCCGAGATATTACTTAGGCAATTTCTAAACTTGGAAAAAGCAGCTTCTGAGTGCTTCTCGAAAGAGAACACCAGTTGGGTGTCGTCCGCGTAGGAGACCACCCTCACCCCGCAAGATTCTACCAACGCCGCAAGAGGTGAAAGGTAGGCATTAAAGAGAAGGGGACTCAAGGCAGAGCCCTGTGGAACCCCGCAGAGCAAGGGTTTCTCGTCAGAGATGAAGGGACGAAGAAAGACTCATTGAGACCAGTTTCCTAAAAAGGACCGGATCCAGGACAGAGCCGTGCCCTGAATACCCACATCTCTTAACCTATCCATGAGGATAGGGTGGGCCACCGTGTCGAAGGCCGCGTACAGATCGAGTAGCACAAGCATAGCTGCCCTGCCCAAATCGATGCTCTCCCGGATACTCTTGGATACTTCTAGGAGGGCAGTCTCTGTGCTGTAGCCAGCTCTGAAGCCGGATTGAGAGTCGTGAAAATGATTTCTGGATTCCAGATAGTTGGAGAGTTGCTCTTGGACTATTTGTTTGAGGATTTTTGCAGGTGCTGGTAGAAGGGAAATGGGTCTAAACTTTTTAAAAACAGCAGGGTCAGCATCAGGTTTTTTGAGGATTGGCAGAAGATAAGCCTGTTTCCACACTGCAGGGAAAATTCCTGAGCTCAGTGAGGAATTCCAGATCTGATTCAGTGGGACAATGATGCAATGTGCCAGGAGTTTAAAAAACTGAGCCGGACACGGATCGCCAGGTGAGCCGGATTTGCAGGTTAGAAGTTTTTGCAACGAAGCATCAAGAGAGAGAGGGCGGAAAGTGGACATTGCATCATTGCTGACTGACAAAGCCATAGGCTCTGAGATGGTCTGTGGGGGGGGAAAGGTGGTGTATATAGCATGGATTTTGTCCTGGAAGAAGTCTGACAGTCCTGTGCACAGGGAAGCGGTAGGAAGCACTGTACTGGCAGTGGCGGATGGCTTAGTGAACTCTTGAGTGATTTTAAAGAGGATTTTAGCTGAATTCCCCGCTAAACGGATCTTATTGGTGAATTAGTCTCACATAGTGGAGCGTTTGAGTTTGTGGAAAACTTTCAAGGCTTTTTTATATGCCATCTTAGCAATGGGGTCATTGGATAGTCTCCAAGAACGCTTCAGTTTTTTGCAGTGGCTTTTCTCAACGCAGAGCTCAGGAGAGAACCAGGGGGCTGATGGCCTCTGCCTCGAGGAAGAGACAGGTCTAAGGGGGGCAACAGTGTCTAAGGCTGAGGATATTCAGCTATTGAAGCTTACTGAGTCTGTGTCTGGGTTTCCTGACAGTTGGAGCGGTGTAGTGGAGAGTGCAGGTGTCATGCTATTTCTAGTGACGTTAAGCCACAGCCTTCTTTTTTCTAGGATTTGATGAGGTCTGGGAATACAGGAGTTCAGTGCCAGGCTGAATGGTACTAGGAAGTGATCCGACCAGGTGAGCGGTAAGGGGTGCTCAACTATCAGATTAGGATAGTTAGTAAAAATAAGGTCTAGCGTATGGCCGGCAGAATGCGTGGGGCCATTAACCATCTGTGTCAAGTTAAGGCCATCAAAAGTATCGGCCAATTAACTAGCTTTGGTGCAGTTTTCATCATCTATATGGACGTTAAAATCCCCTAGAATCGTAAAATTTGCATGCTTGAGCGAAAGGTCAGCTGCTGCATCATAAAATTCTAGCAGGTGCCCGACTGGGGAGTTAGGGGGTCTATAGACTAAGATCCCGGCCAACGCAAGGTCTGGGGCAATCTTAACACAGAAGAACATGGCTTCTAGTGGCCCGTGTTCTCGTTCTTCCTGTGTGAAATTTCCCAGCCCGCTCGGAGGATCACCGCCACCCCTCCCCCGGTTTTGTTGCCAACCCTGTTGACCCCAAGCAGTCGGTAGCCAGCCGGGATGGATAAAGTGAGGTCAGGGTTTGAGCTGTCTTTGATCCAGGTTTCAGTGAGGAACATTAAATCCCACGAATGTGTCTCCAGAGAGAGCCAAATTTCATCTGCGTGTCTAGGGAGGGATCTACAATTGATCAAGCAGGCCCTGATAGAGGGAAAGTGGATCAGAGTCTGGTTAGTGGAGGCAGGGTTTAAAGATGGCGGGGAATTGTGTTGCGGAGAGCCTGACACAGGAGGGTATTGGCAAATGTGACAGTTTGTTAGTGGGAGCGACCCCATACAGTCAAGTTTAGAGGTATACTCACAATCCCTGATTTTCATATTCAATAATTGTTCCCTGGACCAGTAGATGCATCCGCCGGGAGTGTTACGGGCAGCATGGCTGGCGCTGGCCGCGGTCCGGATGCGGACGGGCGCAGACAGGCTTGCCTTAGGCGTGCCTTCGGCACGCCAGCGGCGCACCCGCTGCGCAGCCACGCTGCGGCCCCGTTGTCTCCCCATGGGTGGGAAACAGCTGGTGCGCTGCCCCTCAATGCACCTGCTTCCGCCCACAGAGTCACTTCCGGGATGGGAGGGTCAGGAAGGAGAACCTGCCCCCGATCGGGTTGAAATGTCCCAGAGAAATGCCCAATAAAAGGTCAAATTCATACACAGTAAGTAGCAATGCGCATAAAACCAAATGTACACAGTTAAAAATTAGCAGCAGATCTTGGAACGTTAAAAAAGGTTAAGAAAAAACGTGTCTGCACCTACGGCAGTCAGCAGCCTCCATGCAAACTGCATGTAGAAGGACTTCGGATGTAAGAGATCTGGACATTGCAGGTAGAGTATTTACTTCTGAAGGAGTTTCTCTTACTATCACAGGCAGAACCAAAACTTTCAATGAGTGTTGAGTATCATGTATTTCCTACTAATGGTAAAGTGTGTGTAGTCAAATGTTTAAAAGCATATGAGGAATGTACTCGTGCATTGCGAAATGAGACCTCTGTTCAATTGTTGATTGCTTTACAGAAACCTTTTAAACCAGTGTCATCTGCCACTATTGCCAGATGGTTAAAATTGGTAAGGGTTGAATCTGGGATTGATAGTCAGGTGTTTGGAGTTCATTCTGTTCGAGGCGCTATGGCCTCTAAATCCATTTTATTAGGTTCAACTATTTAGGATATCATGAAATCGGCCGATTGGTCATCTGATTCTACTTATAAACAATTTTATTACAAACCAGTCGGTGATATTGCCTCAGTGGTATTAAGTAAGCTTTCAACTAGCATAATCAGAGCCTCCGGTCCTGAAAATTTGCTAGCATGCGCACCAAGAATTTTCAGTTCTATTAAGGACATGGAGGTGAGGATTATCAGTCATTGATTTGGAATGTTAAGATTTTGACTGTTCTTCTATTCTTGTTACCCTAGCCGTATTTATTTCTCTGGGCATATGGATATTATGGTGTCTTTTTTCTTTTATAGGTTCTGATCAGAAGGCAGACTAAACATGTTCAGAAATCGTTACCAAAGTTGGCGCTTCACGCTCTTGTTGCTGGCTGAGCTGTTGCTCGTGGATTGAAGACGTCCTATGGAGTTGTGCCTTCTGCTTCAGTTGGTTTTTCGTAGGTATTCAAGGACTTATGGACTGTTCTGAGCAAAGAAAGAGGCTCTCAAAATGGTGTTGACTGTACTTTTATGGGCTACTGGGTCATGATTGGTGGTTATTAGACAGAGCATAATGGGATATGTAGTTTATGTTAAATGTAAAATGTTTTTTCATTGGCTGCTGTTTTGGAGTAGTAAAGGAAGAGAAGCATAATCCTTGCC
The DNA here is from genome assembly GCA_963921515.1 of Calotriton arnoldi. Taxonomy (NCBI): domain Eukaryota; kingdom Metazoa; phylum Chordata; class Amphibia; order Caudata; family Salamandridae; genus Calotriton; species Calotriton arnoldi. The sequence continues at coordinate 1,382,355 of CAWUFW010001879.1, read as the reverse complement.
ACCGTGCTCTTAATAGAATTGAAAATTCTTGGCACGAATGCTAGCAAATTTGTTATTCCTGCTTGGCTTATTGGCTGCATCCAAAGAGTATTTTACCTGCGAAGATTTCATCCTCTGGAAACTGGTTGTTATCAGTTAGCTCTTCAGCTTATCTGTTTCTAGTGTTCTTCTTAAACTGGCCTGGAGACTGGACAGGCAGAAAAAAAACTAGAGGCCATATCTTGGAGCCAAGCAAATGCATATTATTGTACCAGCCAAAAGACCACCATTTATCCTTTATTTTCATTCTACTTAAACTCTCTGTGACCGTCAATAAAGACGATCACCCAATGTTACCTATAACCCTCGGCATGAGCGTCACAGCACAAAACTGGTTCTCTGTCTATCTGTGCAGGCCATCGTGTTTGCAGCTTTCTTTTGTATTATGCTTTTTCCTTCTATCTTTTATTTGCTCTGAATAAACATGTTTTGAAACACGTTTCTGTGTGTAACTAGAATCAAAATCTGTTTATCCTTGATTGATGCATTTGCAAGCAGTTAAAGGAGTGAATTATATTTTTCTGGTGTCCATCTTAATGGTCCATTAGGCAATATAAGTGTTAGTGTAAACTGAATTTGTTTGGTTCCTGGACTACAGTGATTAATTACTGAGACCTGAAAGAAAAGGAGTTAGACTGCCTGACATTCTGTCAGGACATTGCTCTGGTTCCAGGGCCTGAAGGCAGCTATGACATCTTCATGGTAAGTATTGTTAGGTCTTTTGAATGAAAGGAGCCAGGCCCTACTGCACATACACTGATCTGTCATGCACATTGTTTCAGGCTTTGACTTTTCAAGGTATAGCAAATTTTAACAGTCAAGCATCTCTCCTTAAAGCTGGTTATAACGATTAATATGTTTCAGTCCATACATGTATATTGCACGATACATTAAATGTCTAGGTGGAGCAGGATTGTGTAGAATATGAAAATATAACACATACTTTTCTAATGCTTTATACTTGTGACTTTAGATGTTTAAAATGCCGCTCATGTTAAAGTGCCTCTCTACACAATCTCTAGGCTTGGGTGTTCAGATCTTACTAAAGCGGGACCACTGTTGTACAGCGTATCGTTACTGAGAGTGTGCAGGCATTGAGAGGCTCATTTCTGAGAGTGTGCAGGCATTCAGTGGATTGTTACTGAGAGTGTACAGGCATTCAGCGTATCGTTATGAAGAGTATGCAGGCATAGAATGGATTGTTGCTGAGAGTGTGCAGGCATTCAGCCTATCGTCACTGAGAGTGTGCAGGCATTCAGCGGATCGTTACTGAGAGTATGCAGTCATTCAGCGTATCGTTACTGAGAGTGTGCAGGCATTCGGCGAATCGTTACTGAGAGTGTGCAGGCATTCAGCGTATCATTACTGAGTGTGCAGGCATTCAGCAGATCATTACTGAGAGTATGCAGGCATTCAGCGGATCATTACTGAGAGTGTGCAGGCATTCAGCGGATCGTTACATGTGCATCATTATATGCCTTCTGTAGTGGTTAAGGTTGCAGACAGAAATGGTGCACAGTTTGAACACACCAGCTCGAGCAGGAAGCAGCATTCTCCCTATCAAGCACATGGCTGCTGTCGGCACTGCAGCAACAAGTTATTTCTAGACTCTTGTACCTTTCAGGTGGAGAAGCCACTACTGATGGGTGCAGGTTGGGGAATCGTGTGGCTTCCAGTGGTTTCAGTGGATACAGTCTGGGAAAGTTGCGGTTGTTATGGTGTGCCATGGGAACAGGTACACTTCGGTTAGCTGGGTCCTTAAGGACTGTAGTCACAGTGGACTCAACGTGGGCAGTGAGCAGAGGCCAAACATGCCATAAACCCTATGGAGCCTTGGCAGTCAGGCTGCTTTCTGGAAATAACCCGGGGTTATTCAGTGATGCCTGAAGGGGAGGAAGGTCTTGTGCAATCCATTTCTTCACACAGCACACTTCACAAGGGCTTTTGGACCCTCTTGGTGCTTGTCTGGGTTGACACAGTTGCAATCATCTTTCAGGAGTCAGATGAGAGCTTTGCTCTCTGTGCTCAGCGATTATTGGTTGGTCTATCAGCAGACACAAGTGTCTTATCTAATCAGCGCTTGACAGATCACAGTTGCTTGCTTCCGCACATGGAACAGTCTGACCTGGAATTTTTTTCAAGTTGCAAAAGTAGGAAGTCTTTCCCTGGCTCATGAAGCATATGCCTTACGCTTTTAGTGGGTTTATGCTAATCTGATTCTAACCCAGTCCTTTCTCTGCCCATGCATACAGAGCTTCTTTTAGTCAAAAGGTGAATTTCGGGTTGACCCTCAGGGTCAGCTTATATCCAGAAACAATGGCTGTTGGCCCCAAGTCAACTGGCCACAAAAATTCAAAGTTGTACTCAAAGTTTAGGAGGGATTCAAAAGCACATCTTTCCAGTAGGTGTTGTAAATTCCATGTCATCCAGCTACCACGGTGTTATGTCGCTCTGGTTTCTTTGGAGATGGCAGATATGCTATAATGTCCAATGTCTGTGTGTAATGGTGCCAGACAAACTCATGGCCAATCTGAAACCATTGCTGTATACTTACATGTCAGCCAGATCAGGACACAGTCTGTTGGGTTTGGGCAGTCAGCCCATCTGCTTTGTGATGGTCTGTAGAACTGGCCAACGAGTTGAGCTCAGTCGTTTATTGGCTGATCTAATGCTGCAAGCTTTATCCTGGGCAGGAGGACACAAATAGCTTCTCCAGCTCCATTTGAAGTTATGTGGACCTAAATCAGGCACATCTACTTTACTTTATGATGGCTGCTATGTAGCTGCAGACACAGGAACAGCAGAAAGGAAGTCCTGCTAAGGAGGCAGCAATGTACAGCCGTAGGTTGTGTGTGTGTGCTGCAATAGGGACAGCAATAACTATGCATAGGAGTGTGTTATTTCATTACAAGACCGGAGGCTACCATTATACATTAATTTTTTAATGCCACTCCATGCCGCACTTGAAAGAACATTGCATCATAAAACAAAAGGCAATCTAGACTAGAACATTCACAATGTATAAGTAGTCCATGCACAGAATGATCCTCCTCTTTTAAATGCCTCTCCTGGCTCAGATAAATAGCACTTTGCTCTCTCTATCCTTTATATTGTTATCGCTTTATTAATTACACCTTTTATCTTATTATTACTTTTATAGTGTCCATTTTATTTTTTTTCAATTCACTGATTTCCAATTTACAGAAATGTTTGCTGTTCATTTCACAGTCTTACCGCTAAATTTGTTCATGGCTATGCCATCCTCTTAGTTTACTCTTGTCGCCAAGACGGCTTGCTCCTGAGTCGGCTTGCTGCCTGCTGACAACCATTTGGGCTTCCCGGCAAATGCCTTAGGTACCGTGGGCCCCCTCCGGCATGTGCGAGTGTCTTGGGGTCACGGGCCTCTGTATGCGGCCCCCACTAGCTTAAGGGAGTACTTCTCTCGCTCCCTGCACCAAGCCGCAACTGGCACTGGCGGGCAGAGGTGAAGTACTCACTCACTCCCCCACAGGCCCGTCGCGTACGTCCCCAATTACACAGACATGTGCGGCGGGAATTAGAATAAAAGCATTGGTCAACGGCATTGCGTTGTCCCAACACGAGACTTGCCGCCATTTTGGATTGGGCTGAGGCCCTTTGATTTACATATACTTATGCTGCTGCCCAGAAATACTGTAACACACCACGTCGGCAGTTGACAGTTACGGTATCTCTTTGGACAGCTGATCGACGACAACTCCTGTGAACACTTTCCCACATCTTATTCCTTTTTTCAAAGCTTGAATTGCCTATTTTTGCCTGCTTACTTAAGGATCGGCTCGTTTATTCCCATGGTTATTCTTAGGACTATTTTGTTAATTTCATATTTTTAGAGCCTTGTTATAAGCTTTGGGCTTCTTATTTAGGCTCCATATATTCTGCTTTGCCCTTACTTGTACAATGCCAGAGGAGGAGAGAGAATTTCCTTTGATCCCAAAAGGTAAAATTAATGAGGAACTTATAAAAAAATGACTAAAATTAAAAATGCGATACTGTGTACATGAGACAATTGACCAAGTCATGAATAAGAAAAGAAACAACAGAGGCTCAGATAATTAAAGTTGGTCTATTTTGGAGGGAGGCTCCGATACTGGGGATAATGGAGTTAAGAAAAGGAGAAAGACCAAACATATTGAGAAAGGGTCTGTACCCTCAAAGATGATGGGAGGTCGAAGCACCTCAAAAAGGATTGGAGGTCTAAGCACCTCAAAAGGGATTAGGGCCCTATGTGGCACGAAAGAGAGGTGTCCTATGCGGCAGAATGGAATTGGGTGGGCTTAATGGCACACAAGTCTTTTGGACACTCAAGAGATTGAGTTTGTGGAGGAGGACCTCCAGGGTGATGATGAGGAGATGTATGATGAATATGTACTTGATCTTGATCAAGGAGATATTGATGGAGATTGCCTCTTCACTGAGAAGAGATGTTTTCGCCCCACAATAATAAGCATCCCAGAAGTGCCAAATGGTGGCCACTCGAATAAGTGGGCAATTTCTTTTAAATGTAAATCAGGAATCCACTGGAGAAAGAAGTGAGGAATGTCCTTAAGACTGAACGAACGTTCAAGGCCAGTCATTCAGGACACAGTGTGCCTTACTCCAAACTTGGATCCAGAAATTATTACCTTTCTCTTCAAGATGAGCAGAGACCCCAGGAAGGGGATTGAGAGGTCCCTCTAACTTTGCCAGGATCGCCTCCTCGATATTGTCGACCCTCTGGGTAGGATTATTGACATGTCCGAAGAGGCATATATTAAGGGGCTCTCCATAGACTTACATCGACTGACAGGCTGAAGCCAGCATGCTATTGTTCTCCTTGGAAAACACAAATGCAGGACTGAATGCCAAAAGACGCAAGGCAGTCCTAATGAAATTCAACCCCAAGCTGGGGGATCTAGCAGAGAAGGAAGCCAAAGAAAACCCTAAGGGCCTACTTTTTGTCAAAGATATGGTGAAGAGTTTGGGTAAATACATTGCAACTTTCACTGCCCTTGACAAAGCCCAAAACAATATGCACAGGGTTTTCAGCACAGGTGTTTTTGACTGGGCCGGCAGAAGGGGACTTTCTGCTGGCCTGGGCTTCCAAAGGTCCCAGTTCAATAACTATAGACAGAGAGACTATGGCAGAGGCTATCAAGCCAGTGCGGCATCCACATTCTATCCGCAAAGCGGCCGTTATCAACGTGCGAGAGGAAATAAACCTTGAAGATAAGGTCCCTCCGAATATCAGGGTGAGTACAATGATTTCTCCTTCTTCTTTAGCCCAGGGAAGCGTGGGGTGCCGCCGCAAATATTTTACCCGCATGTGGGAAACCATTGCTCAGGATCCTTGCGTTTCAGAAACGGTCCAGGGTTTCAGAATAGATTTCTTGGAAATGCCCTGTCAAGCTACCCAGCAAAGGGAGCTGACCTTGAAGGCAGATCAACAGAAAGTAGTAGACAAAGAGGTAAAATCTATACTGGTAAACTGGGCTATTGTAAAAACGAAGATAGAAAGCAGAGTCTTTGTTAGTACTCTTTTCCTGGTGGAGAAGAAACACAAGGGATGGAGACCTGTTGTAAACCTAAGGGACTTGAACAGGTTTCTGGTGTACAGACACTTCAGGATGGAAGGGATCCATCTGTTAAGAGACATGTTGCTGAAGAACGATTGGTTGGTGAAGCTGGATCTGAAAGATGCCAACTTTACAATCCCCATGGCCAAGGAGTGCCAACCTTACCTGCAATTCACCCAGTGGGGTCGTCTTTACCAATTTTGCTCACTCCTCTTTGGCCTTTCTTCAGCACCATGCTGCTTTACCAAGGTAATGAGGGCTGTAGCTTCCTACCTGAAAAAAAGGGACGTCCGTGTGATACTTTATTTAGATGATATACTAATCATGTCCCGATGCTAATCTCAGATTTTGAGAGATTTGGGCATGGTCATGTCCCTACTGGAAAGTTTGGGTTTCGTAATGAACAAGGAAAAGTCCATTCTTATCCCTTCTCACTCTCTGGAATTTTTAGGGTTCACAATAGATACAGTTGATGTGGTTCTGCTCCTTCCCTTAAAGACGATTACCAAGATTTCTCCAAGATACAGAAAGAAATAAGATAAGTCCTCAAACAGGACTCCTTAACTCTGAAGGAGCTAGCGAGACTTTTAGGTCTACTGTCCTCTTCTATTCAAGTAATTTTATGTGCTTTACAAAGGGTAAAGGTATGGGCCCTTTGGGGAGGATTATGGTATAGGGACAAGATATCAATAGATCAAGAAGCGAAGATGGAACTGGTTTGGTGGTTGGAGAATTTAGATGCCTGGAATGCCCGGACAATCTTTAGATGTTCAAAACACACAAAAAATAGGGGACTAGGATTGAGCCTTCCCCACTTTCCAATTAAAACACTAAACCTCACAATAAAGGAAGGACTATAGGGACTCCAGCCCTTAAGGGGCTAGATCCAAAAACACAAACTATATAAAAAAAGAGGCTCAAATGGATAATGTGTTTCCAGGCAATTCATCAGTTTGTTAACACTGCCCATGCTTCATCATTGGGCCACTTCAAACACCAGGGCGCAGACCAACGCCCCTAGTGGAGCGCAGATTTTTTTTTTACCAAATATGTGCTGTCAAGGGATTTCTCAAACCAAAAAGAATGATTAAAACTGTCTAAGTGGGTACCGCCGTTATCTTTATTAATGGCCCCACCTGGCAGGACTAAAAATGGAACAAAAGCAGGTATACCAGAGTTTTTTTCTCTCTTTTTTTCATAGTTCGTGTTTTTGGATCTAGCCCCTTAATGGCTGGAACCCCTATAGTCCTTCCTTTATTGTGAGGTTTAATCTTTAGATGTTCACCAGACTTCATTCTAGAGTCGGATGCGAGTCTAACTGTTTGGGGTGCACGCTTGGGTGTACAGGAAGCTGGTGGATTGTGATCAAACACAAAGAGGTTACATCACATAAACTATTTAGAATTGACTGCAGGTCTTTATGCTCTCATGAGCTTCAGACATCGTTTACAAGGCAGGGCAGTTTTATTGAAAATGGACAATGTTTCTGCAGTAGCCTATATAAATCGCGTAGGAGGGAACAAAATCCTTGGTTCTGGCAGGTTTAGCCAAGAAACTCTGGCTATTCTGCTTAGAACACAAAATCAGCTTGAGGGCAAATTATTTGCCTGGGAAGGCAAATGTAGCTGCGGACTGGAATTCAAGATTTTTAAAGGATTACAACGATTGGAAGCTGAACAAGGAGTGTTTCAGGAAACTAGTCCAGGTTTGGGGTCCTCTGGAGATAGACCTCTTTGCGAGCAGACTGACATTTCAACTGAAGAAGTACTAGACTTGGATACCAGATCCGGGAGCTTTAGCTGTGAATGCATTCCTTCAAAGATGGAAGGGGACGAACGCTTACGCATTTCCTTCCTTCGCAAATGATTCAGAGGATTCTTCAGAATGTGAGACAATTCTTGGGAACACATTTAAAACAAGCATTTGCCATGCAATAGGTCTCGCATTTACGCGAGTTTAAGCTATTGGTATTGTAAATGACAATGCCTTTTATTTATGTTTTAAAAACGAAAAACATTAAAAGGCATTGTTATTTGCAATGTCAATAGCTCAAACTCGCGTAAATGCGAGACCTATTGCATTGCAAATGCTTGTTTTTTGTAGGGATGTAATAGAGGTATGCTGAAGCCCCAATCTTCTCGTTCAAAAGGAGTGTGGGACCCTCTGTGGGGAAAAAAAATCGCTTTTATTAATAACTCCTCACCCCAAAGGAGAACGATGTATAGAAACACTAATAACACGGGAACACCTTTAATTGTTACATCGGTCACAATGTATTAATAAAAGAAGGGATTGATGAATGTAAACACTTTACACGCCTATCTATGTTCCAAGTTCCTGCTGGGGACACAGTCCTATTAGTCTCGTCTGGCCGACCAGACGAGACTAATAGGACTGTGTCCCCAGAGACACAACCATCAGGTACTTATCATGGTAGCCTTAAAAGCATAACACTTGTGCGTCGACAGCAGGAACTTGGAACATAGATGTACGTAATTGGGCCAAATGCATGCCCTCAAGTCCTAACGCCTTTTCCAATGATCCCAGACCAAAGGCTCTTCATTGCCTCTGTGTTCCTGCGTCTCCTTCACATCACCATTTGCCCTGAAAAAGTTCATTTTATGTATGAACGAAACGCGTTGGCTGGAATCTGTATATTTTGATATTGAAAATAAAGGATTGATTACCACTTAACAAATTGAACATTTGGATTTATTGAAAAAACTCTTTGGTAGTGCACCGCTCCACCACTTTCACAGTTTTCTCTCTGCCTGGCAGCTGGCATCCAACAACGGCAGGTGCAGGAGCTGTATGTGCACACCCAATCATACTACCCGCTACAGTTTCATATACAAGAAAAGGAATAAAGCAGGGAGGTGCGGTTACTCAGATCCGCCGTTGCTCATCCATTCCCCACTTTACACGCCTAGTAAATGACAGATATGTGATGTCGAGAATATTTATGTAAATAATGTACCATAACCTTTAATGACCAATGGTTAGATGCATGCCTCTTTCTTTTACATACACAACCCCAGTTTTTTAACCCATGTGAACAACTATCACAGTTCCCATTGTGCTTCTCCCTTCTTTTCCTTAACTTGTTGCTTCATGTATATTTTGTACTATTATTGAAATAATCAAAATACGTTTTTTTGTTTTTTTAAACGAAACGTACACTAAAAGAACATCATAAGCATCAAGTACACTGGTGGAACCAATTCTTAATCTTTTGCAACATCCATCAAGCAAGCTGTTCTATGGTCCTACAAATACTTATAAAAATGCTTTCACGTGATCACACAAACAGTGGGTGGTCTTCCTTCTACCATCTCAAATGTGAAAACACCCAGAAAGAACATGGGGAACAAATAAAAAGGTACAGAGCCAAAACTTCTAGTTTGGCTTGGAAATAGAATTGCTTGCACCGTGAACAAGTTATTGCACACGTCCTTCACGCATAAATGGGAAAAGCTCTACTCCCCAGGCAGGAAAGGTCTGACGAAGCAAGAAGCTTCCATATATGCTCTGAAGAAGTCAATTAGGCAGCAGGAGGCAAAACATGGAAATACAATCCGATAATGTCATAAAAAATACTCCTAGAAGGCATAAACACAAGACGGCGATTGCAAGGGCCGAGAACATTTAACTCTTTCACCACCAATGGCATAACATGGTTGCCTATGCATACAAGTTTTTTTAGTACTCTTCGCTCTAACCAGCGCCAGCATTTGCCAAGTGTCCACTGTTCCCCAAAGAAAAACACCAAAGTTGCTTTTAAAATAAAATGTGTCATTTTTTCCTTTCTGCATAACTGAAATCTCTCTCTTCAAAGACCGTATATTCCACTTTTTAAACTAGCCATGAGGTTTGCTGAAAGGGAAAAAAAGTCGCATGCAAACAGATAAAATACTCGAGTCAGCAGAACAGCGAGATCCCCTTTATCATTAGCAGCTTTAGTTACATGGGCATTTCCAAGGCTGAAAATAATGTAATCCCAGACACAAGGTCTCTGAATATCTGCAGAGCGCCCTGTCCGCTCGGCGCAGTCAAGCGAAGCAGAATACACTTTTTTTAAAGGAGGTAATATGCCAAATTAAAGGAAATGAAAAAAACTATGTTTTTTTTTAGTCGCCCACGGTGGATTACCAGTTTGTACATAGTTTACAGCCGTGCAAAGCGCTCAAACTCGAAAGTAAACAAGTGTTTTGGCCAGATGTGAGAGTGTACTCGGTGCTGTACTGTAGATGACCATCATATGGGTTTGCTTTTGGGTGAACAAGTGCAGTGTTTTGTAAAGGCCGACAACCAGCTTGCCGAGCCGATACAATTCTGCACATGTACTAACTCCATACAGTACAATTATCCAGCACATATACATATATGTAGCATCATACTTGGTTAGACTGTCCTTGCACATCCCATATCGCATTTCATAAAGTCGGCTATTCAGTGAAAATGCGGAACTTAGAACTCTGTTTGTGCTCAGTGCTATACAATACATTATGGACTACACGCATGTACTTAACAGCAATAAAGTAAGTACTGGTAAAACACTGTACATGCATGCACTATATGTACCGTGGATTAGAATATGCAAAGTGATAATGCTCGGAAAACGCATGACACGACACCACATACATAAAGAACAAATTATTATAGTGTTATTGCGGACATCCATATTGCTATATAGAGCAAACGACTACACGATTATTAAGAACAGAACACAGGCGACAGTTTAGGATAAAATAACACTTTTCCAAAAGTACGCCGCACAATAGCTCTCAAGCGCAAATCATTTTAATGCAACTAAAATAACAAGCGCAACCGCGAATGCAGCTGCAGCGTCCCGCGAGTGGTGCGCGCGCATGACAAGCAAGAGCCCATTCCGTCTCACGCCGCGAAAGCACCGTGTGAAAAATATAGTGCGTCCGTCTCACGCCGCGAGTAAAGCATCCAGTCCCCGCGTGCACATCTTCTGTCCCTCCGCGTGCACATCTGCACATCTGGAATCCGTATTGATTCCAAAAGGCCCTCGCATGGCGAGAGCAGCGCATGCGTGCTGCTAACGCCAGGCGAGACCTAAAAAAACATTACATGTATACGTTAAATGTCAGGCTCTGCTCGTTATGAATATTTCTCCTTTCTGCTGTCACAACTTGACCCCAAATTTATATGATCCTGGAGTTATTTTTTTCCATTTCCACCACTAGTTAAAAAAGAAACCTACAAGTACCACAATGCAACTTGTTGCAGACTAAAAAGAAATCAAGAAGGACACATTGTTATCAGCCATGTGTCTTATGGAAATAAGGGAATCTTGTGCTTCTCCTGTCCATATTGTACCTGTGTGCGTTAATGAAGTTTTGAACACGTATTATTATTAAAAAGCTAAAATGCTGTCTTTCTCTGTCTTCCGCTGCTGCATTGTATTGTATTTTTGTTTTTCATTTGGTATCGGCTAGTTACCCAGCCGCTGGGAAAATAGTGAATTTTCTCTGCTATTTACTCAGCAACTGGCTAAATGGTTGAAAATATTTACTACTTGAGCGGTGGCCTTGGCAATAGCAGAGAAACTTCACTATTTACCCAGCCGCTGGCTAAATAATAGAAATTCTGCACTGTTTGTCCATCAGACAAGCAAATAGCAGAAAACTGTCACTATTTACCTGGCAACTGGCTAAATGGTAGAGATTCTGCACTGTTTGGCTGACCGCCATGCAAATAACAGAAAAACGTAACCATTTAACTGGCCTCTGGCTAAATAGTAGAGATTTTTCACTGGTTGGCTGGCAGATGTGCAAATGGCAGAAAAAAAATAATTATTTACTCAGCCACTGGCAAAACAATAGACATTCTCTACTGTTTGGCCAGCGACTGCTCAAACAGCAGAAAAACTGCTGGCTAAATGGTTGAGATTCTGCAGTGCTTGGCCGGCAGCCGTTGAAATAGCAGAAAAAGAATCACTATTTACCAGGCTGCTGGCTAAATAGTAGAGATTATGCACTGCTAGGCTGACGGCTGTTTAAATAGCAGAAAAACCTCACTATTTATCTGGCTGCTGTCTAAATAGTAGAGATTCTGTACTGTTCGGCTGGCGGTCGTGCAAATAGCAGAAAAAGTCACTATTTACCTGCCCGCTGGCGAAATAGTAGAGATTCTGTGCGGTTTGGCTGGCCACTGACTAAATAGCAGAGGTTTTGTACTATCTGGCTAGCTGTCAAGCAAGCAAAACAACTTCACTCATCAACTATTGGCAAAAGAGCAGACATTTACAATTAGGTCAGCAGGCATGTAACTAGCAAATAAACTTAATTATGTATGTGGCTGCTGGTTAATTAGCAGAGAATTTAAATTATTTGACCAGTAGCCTGGCAAGTAGCAAAGAAATTTCAATATTTACCCAGCAGCTAGCTAAATAGCAGAAATGGTGTACTGTTATGTCAGTGGCCTTACAAATCACTTGAAAAGAAACTTCATTGTTTACCTGGTGGCTGGCTAAATACCAAACAGTGTGCACAACTTCGCCAGTAGCCGTGCAAATAGCAGAGGAATGTCTTGATTTACCCGGCTGCTATCCAAACAGCTTAAATTTTGTTTTATTATGCCTGATGCAAACTTCAACAGGTACTTTCAGCAGGTAGAACTACAAACAAGGAGTGAAAACAATTGGCATCCATCTTCTTATAAAGGTTAGGGTCTTGCTGTATTATTTAATTCGCAAAAAGTGGTTGCAAATTCCGCAAATTCATTTGGCGAATAGACTAGTATTTTGCAAACCGACATATGCCCTGTTTGGTCAGTTCACAAAATACTAAATTGCAGGGGGTTATAGCACAACCCGCTTCATTAAAATTCATTAGGCAGGTGACAACTTGAGGTCCTCTGTAATTGGCTGTAATCGCAGAGATGGTGACTTGCAAGGGACAGCACACCATCATCTCTATGACTACATTCCAAAATAAAAAACGTTTTATTTCAAAGCAGCACGTGTTTCTTAAGGGAACCAGTGCTGAGGCGGCCAACATGATTCCAAAGGGAAAAGAATTCTAAGAATTCTTGCAGTCATTAATTATCAATGAATTCCTTTCCGAATTGGAAAGGGGAGGATTGAAACCTGTTTCATGAACCCTCCTATTTGAAATTCAGAAGCGATCGCAAAAGTCCTTTTACTATCCAAAATCATTTTCCAACTCATAAGAAGAATTTTTTACATATTAATAAGAGCTTTTGTGGTCACAAACCCTGTGATTTTGTGACATGAAGGCTTAGTGCTAAAACTGGCTTAGATGTAGGCACTACCTTATAGATCAAAAGGTCAGAAATGTTTGAATGTTTCCAAGGTATTTTGAGAGATATGGCACAGAATGCCACTTCATTACACCATGGGCCAAGACATAGCGACTTGGGAGGTCCTTTATGGAGCTGTCTCATACTCTACAAATGCTTCTACCCATTTATGTTTACCTGCAGAGGTGACTAATGATAAAGAAGATTAGCACCTTTGCAAGACTAGATAAAGCTGTTTACTCTTCTAAAGCTATATACTAGCTCTTACTCACAAAGCCATAGGAATGTACCAGGGTCAGATATATGATTAGCTAAAGTCTCCATGTTATCAGAACACCTCACCTGCAGCAAATCAATGCATTCTGGAATTATTAATTCTGGTTCAGTTCAATTAAACAAATCAAACTAAAACACCTCCAAACAATGATTTGTTAAAGCAAAAACCAGAACTTGAAATGTTGTATCTCAGTGGCATATAGCCATCTAATATTTAGGGTATTTATTTTATCAAAATAGAAACAATTGCATAGAGCCCCTGATAAAGTAACCAACACAGCATAATTGGGAGACTTAATTCCAATCTCATGAGAGAAAGAAGAAAAACTATGGGCCTGGTTTAGAGTTTCATGGACCGAGTTAACTCTGTCAGGATGGAGGAGGGCAGTACCCCTGCCATCCTGAGGGACATCTGTCGGCCAAATTTAGAGTTGTCTGCTGGCCCTGCGGACTACGCTCTACATTGATAGGAACTACTCTCATAGCGGTTCCTGCCTATGCATGAAACATTTGAAGGACAGTACCGTCAGTCATGATGGCCAGCCAGCAAACTTTTCAAAAATGTGTTTGTTTGGTTTTGAAAAACAAAAAAATGAAGGGTCTGGATCTCCTTTGCATCTACTCTCCCATTGGTCCATGCACTTTCATCAAAGGAGTCTTACTACAATGCATATTTTACATACCCATTACACATATACGCACATAGAATGTCAGCGCAAAGATCCTGGGACCACACAGAATCCCTCTTTGGGCCATATGCGATTATCTATCTGTTACCTCTATTACCCCCTCTTCTGCTCATCAAAGCCTTCTTATGATGCTGAGATTCCCTTTGCTGATTGTCTTAGACCTTTGACCCCTTTGTTAGCCATTAACTATTTTTCCTGACTTCAGACATCTGAGTTTCTCAAACTATTTCTGCCATCCTTCATAGACCATACTTATTTACACCCATCCACCTTTACTCCTCTGTCAAGTTTCAGTCACTGTGCCTTGAGATCCACCTTCAGAATACTGTGCCAGAATCAGAGAGTGTCTTCTATCCCTCAAAGATCAGAGTGCAATAGTCCTGTCTGTTATATTCACTGTGCATGCTCTGATTTCTCAGCAAATACTTACCAGTTCTACACGTGGACAGAAGAGGTGGGGGTTTCTAGGGGTTGCCAGCATAAGAAGTATAAATGAGAGCCATTTACAAAAGAGATGACCTAGACTCACATAGATATTCTCGTGATCCAGTCTTCTTCTTTCTTTCCAGGTCCTTCTGTGCCTTTAGGCATTGGTCCTCCTCCTAGCCCTGCTCCAAGTCCTCCTTTTTTCCTGATTCTCATCCTGGCCCAGGTCTAAATAGGTCTGGTCACCCTGGTACTGGTTTCCTGAATCTGGTGCTCCTGGTTGTAGTCCTTCCTTATCTTCCTGGCCCTGCTCCTGGCTCATCTTTGTATTAGCCCTTCCTGGGTCTCCTGATCCTGGTACTTCCGATCCTGCTGGTCTGCTGGGTCCCTTTCAACATAGCCTTGTTGTCCTAGGTCTCCAAGGGATGGGCCTGGTCATTTGGGTCCTGGTCTTGTCCCATTGGTTCTTGTGGCTCTGGTTCCCCTAATCCTTGCTAGCCTGATCCTAATACCCCAGTTTCTAGTCCTCCTGCTCCACCTGGACTTTCAGGTCCTGGTCCCCTTGGTTCAGACCTCTCTGGTCCTAATAGGCCTGTCCCACTTCCTGCTTATTCTGATCCTTCTAGTCTACCTAATCCTTCTGGACTAACGTCACTACTTTGCCCTGATCCCCCTTGTTCAGGTCATCCTCTTCTTAGCCACCTGGATTGGTCATCATGGCTCCTGTCACCTTGGCCTTCCTTGTCCTGCTCCTCCTTTTCCTCCTCGTTCTGCTCTTGCTTATCTTGGTATGCCAGTCCTCATATTCCTGAAGCTTTGTGACTTGAGCTTCTTTTTCCCCTTGGATGAGGTCCTATTGGTCCTCCTTGCCCTGGTTCTCTTTGCACTTGTCATGCTGTTTCTAGTTGCCTGGCCATCTCCTCATGATTCTTCAGGTCCTGTTCTCCTAGTCTTCCTCACGACACCCAACTTATCCTCTCCCTATCCAACGAACCCAACACCGCCAGACACAACTTTCGAGAAGGCATGGAAGCCGTCGCCAAATGGATGAAAAACAGCTGCCTACAACTAAACACCAACAAAACAGAAGTACTCAACATGGGCCCAAACCCCGTTGCCTGGAGCGACACCTGGTGGCCCCCTGCCCTCGGAAACCCGCCAACCCCCACGGACCACGCACGCAACCTGGGAATCATCCTGGACTCCGAGCTCAAAATGGACCGCCAGATCAACTCTGTCTCGTCTTCCTGCTTCCACACCCTCCGCCTCCTTCGTAAGACCTTCAAATGGATCCCCCTCGAACACAGAAAGACCGTCACTCACGCCCTGGTCACCAGCAGACTCGACTACGGCAACGCACTCTACGCCGGAATAAACAAAACCCTCACCCGCAAGCTACAGAACATCCAGAACGCCGCAGCAAGACTGATCCTCAACCTGCCGAAACAGTGCCACATCTCCCAGCACCTGCGCAAACTCCACTGGCTCCCCGTCGAGGCGAGAATCACCTTCAAGATACTCACCTACGCACACAAGGCCCTCCACGGCACCGGACCAGCATACCTGAACAGCCGACTCAAATTCCACGCACCCCAAAGGACGCTACGTTAAGCCCAGCTCTCCTACGCCGTGGTCCCCCGCACCAGAAAGACCAGATTGGGAGGCCGCTCTTTCTCCTTCCTCGCGGCCAAAGCCTGGAATGCCCTTCCGCTCGACCTCAGACAGACAACATCGCTCCCTATCTTTGCAAGAAACCTCAAAACCTGGCTCTTCGACAGACCCCCTCCTTGATGGATTGGATCCTGCACCCCCTCCCCTAGCGCCTTGAGACCCTCACGGGTGAGTAGTCACGCTTAACAAACCCCTGATTGATTGACTCCAAGTCTGGTTTGCCTAGCAATAGTTTTACTATTCCCGGTCTGCGCAGTCCGTGTTCTCTTCCTGGTTTTGCACTCACTAGACTTGATCCTTTTCTTTGTAGTCCTCTTTGTGTATTTGTATGCCTAATCCTCTTGGTTGTGGTCCTTTTGGCCACCCTGGTCCTTTCAGGCCCCCGTCTCCTAGCTCTTCATTTTCTTTCCTGATCCTCTTGACCCTTGTCTATTTGACCTGGCCCTTCTGATCCTTCTCACCCTGCTCATCTGATTCCTAGTACATCAGTACCTTGGCCCCTTGGTCTACATAGCTTCTAGTGTCCTGGCACCTCTAGGCCTTCCCCTCTTAGCTCTTATCTTCCTGGTTTGGATCATCCTTATCCTTCTGGCACGGTGCCTTGTTCTTATGGTCCTTCTGGCACCAAATGATCTGGGCCCTCTTGGTCCTGGTTCTCTTTGGGTCCTTCTGAGCCTCATAATTTTGGTCCTGGTCCTCTTGGTCATCCAGGTCCAGTCCCCTTAGTCTTCATAGCTCTGGCTGTTCTGGTCCTCTTGGTCTTCCTCACCCTGGTCCTGTTACCTCCAGGTCCTGGTCTTTCTGCTCCACTTGGTACTCTGGGCCCTGGTCCTATGGTCACGGTCCACCTGGCATTCCCAGGCCTGTTCCTGGTCCTCTTAGTGCTGATCCTTCTAATCCCCTTGCTTTGGTCCTGATCATCCTGGCTCTGGTCCTGCTAGTATTCTTGGTACTGGGCCCCTGGTCCTATTGGCCATAATCCTCATGCTCCTAATCTTCTATGATGTGGTCCTGAACCTTCTGTTCTTTGTCCTCATGCTTCTACACCAACTGACCATCGTCCTCCTTCCTCTGGTCCTCTTATAACTGGCCATCCTGTTTATCCTCTTCCTGGCCATCGTGTTCCTAGCTCTGGTGTGTGGATCTTCAGGGTGTGATAATCCAGGTCCTGATCTCACTGGTCCTGATCCTCCTTTTCCTCTTCACCCTCTTCCTCCTGGTACTCAAGTTCCTGATCCTCCTTGCCCTGGGCTTCCTGCCCCCAGTTATTTGTTTCCTGGTCCTCTTAGAACTTTTCCTTCTGGTTGGCTGGGTCCCTGGTCTCGCCTCGCTGGCTCTCCTGGCCATGGGTAGGCTATCCTTGTTTATCATACTTCTTGTCCTTCTCGAGGTTTTTCCCCATTGGTCTTGCTCTTCTTGGTCCTGGTCCTTTTAGTTTGGTTTCATCTGGGCTTAGTTCTCACAGACCTAGGGGCTCACCAACCACCCTAGCCTTGGTCTCCTTGCTCCTGGTCGTTCTGGTCATTCTTGTCGTATGGTGTCTGTTATCATAAGCCTTGCCTCTTGGTCTTCCTGGCCCTTATAAATTTCCCCAGTCTTGGCCCATCTGGGTCTGTTCCATTATGGTCCTCCTTGCCCTGGTCACCTTCTCCTGATTCTTCATATCCTAAATCTAAATAAATCTAAATCCGTATTTGTAAAGCGCGAACTACTCACCCTTACTACTGCAGTTCCTTGTCCATCTGGCCCCTTGTGTCCTGGCCCTCTTAGTCTATATCCTCCTGGTTTGGATGGTCTTGGTCCACCTAGATCTTTTCATTGTCCTTTTAGTCCTACTGGTACGGCAGCCATTGATCTTGGCCCTCTTGATCCAGGTTCTCCTTGTTCGGGTCCTCCTGAGCCTGGTCATTTTGGCCCTGGTCCTCCTGGCCGCCACTGTCCAGTCCCCTTTCTCTGCTGCACTTGAAAATCTGAGCCCTGGTCCCCTAAGTCCCAACCTTCATGGCCCTCTTAGCTTTGGCATGGTCATGTTCCTTATGCTTCACCTAGTCCTCCTTGCTCTAATCTTCTGGGTGCCTTGGTAATGGTCCCCTTGGTTTTCCCTGTCCCTATCCTGTTCATTCCGGTTTCCTGGTACTACTGGCCATTGCCATCCAGGCCATAATCTTCATGGTCCTCTTCAATCTGGTCCTGGTTCTCCTGGCCCTACTCCTCCTACTGTTGCCCTATAATTCTGGAACTAGCCTTAGAACATACTGACCATGGATTTCTTGGTCTGTCTGGTCATCATTCCCATGTATTCCTGCACCTAGTCCTTTATATCCTGGGTCTCCTGTTTCACAGGCTCCCAGTCCTGGACCTTTTTACCCCCTTCTCCCAAATTTTCATCCATCAGCCCCCCTGGTCCTGCTTCCCTGGTTTATCTGTTGCCCTTGTTTGTCTGTTCCTAGTCCTTCAATTCCTGGTTCTCCTGGTCTTAGTTCTGGAACTTCTTTGTTGGGTCCTCATATATTGGGTCTTCTGGTGCTGGTTTCCCTAGCCCTCCCAGTCCCTAGGTCCTCCTGCCCCATCCTAGTCCTACTAGTCCTCCAGGTTTCCTGGTTTGCCTGTTCCATGTTATTCTTGTCAATCTGACTCTGGTCCTCTCTATCATGGTCCTCTTAGTAAGGATCCTCCTGGGCTAGTCTTCCTCATCCCACCGGCACTGGTCCTCCTAGATCCCATGTTACGGGGCACCCTGGTTCATGTAGTCCTTGTCACGCTAGTTTAGGATCCCCATGAGTCTGACCATCATAGACGTCCTGATCCTAGTCCCACTGGGCCTAGACTTCCTGGTCCTTTATATACCCCTTGGTTATTTCAATCTAGGATCTCCAGGTCCTGCTAGCCCAGGTGCTTTCTCTTTCTGGTCCCCTCATTTGTGGCCATTTGATCCTCCTTGATCTGATCTCTGTGGTCTTGGTCCACCTGTCTCTGGTTCTTCTTTGCATTGGTCTCCTGGTACTGGTCCTCTTTGGTCCTTCTACCCGGCTCTGCTACTCCTGGTCCTAGTCATCCTCGTTCCTCAGGTCCTGGTTGGTGCTCTCAGGCACTCCTCGTCTTAATGGTACAGGGCCTTCTGTTCCTTCTACCCATGGTGCTTCTGTTCCTTCGGGCCCTTGTCCACTGGTTCCAGATTCCCCTGTTACACATCCCCTTGGCCCTCCTGGTCCTTCTCAACCTGGTCATGGTACCCCTAGTCCTGTTTTTCCTTGTCCTGCTCCTTATCATTTATTTGTTCCTGGTTCCATCTGGAATTGGTAACACTAGTCCTCGTAGATTAGGTCTCCCTGGGCCTGTTTTTCTTGTCCTGGCCCTCGTTGCTCTGGTCGTCTCAGCCCTCCTGGTGGTCCACCTTCTGGTCCATCTTCTCCTGTCCTACTTGTCATTGTCCTCCTCCTACTGGTCTTACTCCTTCCTTCCCCAGACTCCCTCCACAATGACTTCAGTCATGGAACCAACATAGTAACACCGGTCAGACAAAGGAGAACGGAGTGGCAGTCAATGAGTGGGTCAATCACGTCAAACAGTTATACATTAACCATCAGAATACACCATATACCAACCCATATCAATCTTCCTCAGCACCACGTCAAGTCCCCCAAATATCTAGTATCACAGAGTCCAAGGTAACCGACCTAATTAAAAAAATGAGGACCGATGGAGCCCCAGGATCCAATGGGGTTCCCGCATCGATGTTCAAAGCCTCATATGCATACTGGTCAGGACAACTCACTCCACTTTTCAAGCACGCCTATGCCACCTCAATAATTCCATTGTCATGGAAAGGACCAATCCTCTTCCCAATCTATAAACAGGGACTGCACGAAACTGGAAAATTACTGTCTCATTGCTTTACTAGACTTAGAAGCAAAAGCGTACGCCAGAATACTAATGAAAGAACTAGAAGCCTGGACAAAAGACAATAACATCCTCCCCTTTTTCCAATCCGGATTCAGGCCCGAAAGCTCCACCACGGATAACATCCTAGCACTGGGTCACCTGTCACATCGAGCTACACTGCCAACACAACTACCTCTTTTGTTGTTGTTTAGTTGACTACAGTGCAGCATTTGACTGGGTGGACCGAGGGAAACTTTGGGGGAAACTAGCCACCTGGGGAATCCCCCAACAGCTATTAAAGGCTATAACTGCATTTTTGTTGTCCTCATTGTGCAAAAAAAAAGGGATGGAGATATCAGGGGTCCCTTTTCTCTCTGTACCGACTAAGGTATGGCTATGTGGGACCCTTCTTTCCAGCAGACCCCCTATCATCCTGTCCCCTTGATTCCAAGGAAGAGACTGCTTTCTGGGACCACCAGCGCAGGTACCTTGTTTGTGGGTTATTGCTGTAATGTATAATCATTGGACATCTTTCCTATATTCTATTCCACCAATTCTCTGTGTTGTATTTCTTTTCTCAGATGTCCCAAAATCCTGTCCTCTCACTTTGATTCCCCCTACGATCCATTTTATTAACTCTCTAGACCGCTGCTAACCACTCGTCTTGTGTGGGCGTGCTATTAAATATCCACTTAATGCAAATCTCTCGCCTAGCCCTTAAAATCAATATAAAGCATACATTTCTATATTTATTACTTAGTTGAATTTTCCCTTCATTACGGCTTAATACCCCATACATTACTAATTCAGTGCTTACCTCTATGTGTTGTCCTAGCACCTCCGTAAGGCTCTTACCCACATTGTGCCAGAAGTTCTGGAGCTGGGGGCACCGCCGAAACATATGTATGTCATTCGCCCTTTCTTCTCTACATTTAGGACAGCACTTCACCTCCTGTTTGTTCAGCTTTGTCAGTTTTTTAGGCGTCCAGTACGCTCTGTGCACTGTAAATAAATGGTTCTTTCTGAGAGCTGCAGACTTATTAATATATAAAATTGTAGACATTGATACTTGCCATAAATCTTGTATCGCCATCGTCGGCCAATCTTTCCCCCAAATCTCCGTAGGCATGGTAAAGTCCCCATCCTCTGCCAACGTCAAACCCCAGTACCATCTTGATACTTCCTTTTTTTGCAACAAACTGTCTTGCATTCTTTCTTCCAAATCCCTATTTCGTGACCTGTCGTTTCCCAGTGAGTTAGCCCAACTCTTTAGCTGATAGTACTTGAATTTTGATTTGGTGCCGTCAGTCATTATTGAGAGCGGTTCCCAACCTATTAGATTGTTTTCCACTAACAGCTGACCCCATTCCCATTTTGTTATGCCTACCTTCCTCAAGGGGATTGAAAGTTTATCTTCCAGACATTCCGGAATCCCTGGGGAGTCCCAGATTGGGGTGTGGTTACTATAATATGGTATTTTCAGGGATCTTCTAAACTGGTACCATAGTTTACAGGCTGACCATAGCATCTTCAATTTCACTTTTTTAAAGAACTTTGGGTCCCCGAATTTATGTAGAAAAAACTGCCATCCAGCTGTATCATAGCTTGTAGATATGGAGGGTATGTTTGATATTCCATTAGTAGCACTCTTATATTCTTAAATTGGAAAGCTCTGCAGTACTGATAGAAATCTGGGCTAGCCATCCCTCCATGTTCTTTTTTCCTTCTGAGCTTTTTCCATGCTATTCTGACCCCTTTGAGGCCCATATAAAGCTGCTTAGCTCTCCTTGTAGTTTTTTAACCACTCTCCCCTGAAGTCCAGTGGTATGGTATTGAAGATGTATGTAAACTTTGGAAGAACTGTCATTTTTAAGATATTAGATCTGCCTATAAATGTTAAAGTAAGGCCCTCCCAGCTTTTTAATAGATTCCTAGTATCGGAACTAAGCTTGTTTTAAGTTCAGGCGAGCTATTTCATCAATATCTTTCCCTACAATGATCCCTAAGTATTTTATCCTTTCTTTTACTAGGGGGCTGTTACTTTGGGAGTTTCACTCCATGATTTCTGTATTTTGTTGGTTAACATGGTAGCCTGAAACTTGCCCAAATTGATCTAGGACCTGTAATATTATTGGGAAAGTGCCTGAGAGGTTTTTGTGAAAACTATTAGGTCATCTGCATAGAGAGCAACTTTCTTTTCCCAGCCCTGATAGTAAAGGGGAGTTATTTTATGATTGTGTCTAAGGACATGGGCTAATGGTTCGATGTACAGGATAAAGAGCAGCGGGGAGAGTGGGCATCCCTGCCTGGTGCTTCTTTTTATGGCTAGCTTCTCTGTGAGACTACCATTAACCAGAACCCTAGCTGTTGGAGTTTTGTAAATAAATTTTACCGCACCTGAAAACACCTTCCCCAGTTTATACATATCCATCACTTTAAACAGAAAGGGCCAGCTAACCCTGTCGAAAGCCTTTGCTGCATCAAAAGTAAATACTGACAAGGGGATCTTCTCCTTGAAAGCCACATCTATTGCCCCAACCAATTCATGCATATGTATAAGCAAGGGGTATACCCAAATCACCCTCCTATACCTGGGTATGGGACACAATCATGTACAAAAACAATTGGTACGGGGGAATTAATATATGTAATTCATGTGTCAACTCTTGTATCTGCCTTCCCTTGACAAAGCCTTTCTGATCTTGGTGTATCAGCTGCTCAGCAACCTTTCCCAACCTTCGGCCAAAATTTGGGTTTATATTTTGTAGTCGTAGTCTAGTAGTGATATAGGTCTGTATTACTCATAACGTTTTGGGTCCTTCCCTGGTTTCAATAGTATACATATAATGGCCTCCTCCCATGACTGTGGCATATCCTGCCTTTTTATAAAGATGGCATTGAATACCTCTGTCAGGAAAGCAGCCAGTTCTTCGTTTAGAGAACTATAAATTTAGTTTGGTTATACATCTAGGCCGGCTGCTTTCCCTTTTTTTAACTTTGATATCACATTAATCACCTCATCGATTGTTATCTCTGAGTTGAGATCTTCTTACTCTGATCTTGTGACAATGTTGGAATTACTATCTTTTTGAGGTAGCTGTCTATTTGCTCCTCTGGGGCTACAGTGTCCTCCAGATAAATATATTGGAAGAAATTCATAAAAGCTTTCCCAATCTCTAAATCTTCTGTGCTGGGATTTATCTTGCCCTCTAGTTTTATGACTGAGATCTTATTTTGGTTTTGTTCTGTTTTAGGTTTCCAGGCTAACAGTTTACCGCATCCCTCCCCATATTCATAGTGTGAAAACTTGCTTGCCTCCCATTTGTTTCTGACTATAGATCTCCAAGAAACTATATAATTCTCCTTTTTTCACTTCAATTTCTTTCTCTATTCTATCTATCTCTTGAGGGTGTTCAGTTTGCTCTAGTGCCCAACCTAGTTGTTGTAAGTCGCTCTCTAGTTGATTAAGCTAGTTCTTCGTATTTTTTCATTTAAGGGCTGCTAGGCTGATCAATTTCCCCCTGAGGACAGCTTTATATGCGTCCCATGTAGGCTGGATGGATGTCACAGTTTTGTTTATTATGAAGTATTCATTTGTCTCCCCTCTCAATTTCTCCCTGATTTGCTGATCTAGGAGCAGTGTTCTATCCAATGTCCATCTCGAGAGGGGATGACCCTTATCTATTAGAAGTTCCATGCGGACCGCAGAGTGATCAGACAAGTGTGCCGAAAGGTGCTCCACTTTCTCAACATTTTTACATAGACCCTTATCTGCTAAGCAGAAATCTATTCTGGAAGCATGTCCATGTTTTTTGTTTTTAAAGGTAAATGTATGACTTTTGACCCCTTTTGACGTCCTTCATGGGCCAAACAATCTAAGAGGTGGCTATACAGGGACTGCAAGGGGGTAGGGTCATCCGTATTTGGGCCATAATATCCTGCCAAAACATATATAGTGCCAAACATTCTAACTTTTACAGAAACCCATTTCCCCTTAGTGTCGGTCTTCATTACTTCCACTGTTATTTTGGCTGACTTTTTAAACAGAATAGCCACCCCTTTAACACAGCCAGCCTGGTCAGTGCAGACGTATGTGTCAACCAATTTTTGTTTCTTCACTATCTCTACCCATTTTTCCTTACATAGGTGCGTTTCTTGTAATATTATAATCTCGCTATTTGCTGATTTCAAATATTCCAGGATCTTTTGTCTTCTGCTTCTGACTCTGAGGCCATTCACATTCCAAGATAATATGTTAATTGACATCTGGCTTATTTGAGATGTCTTTGATGGGCCACTGATTCCCCCTGTATCTTGGATTTCTCAAATACCACAATTTGGACAACTTCCTTTTTATCCCCCCTATGCTCCCACACCGAGTGCAAATATAACTTAATGCTATCTTGTAGGTCCCCTCCATCTCCCCCTCCCTAGGAAAACCCTCCCTTTCTTCTTGGGCAAAACAAGTTCACCCCTTTCGAGACCCCTACTCCCCAGGCATCACATATTTCTCCTTCATTCTTCCCTTTCCTTTTTCATTCTCAAGAACAGAACACTTTGGGCGGTTACTATTCATTAAAGCAGGTGTTCCTAATCATTAGTGTTCTGTTCTTGTATGCTGTTGGGCTCGTGAGCAAGGGGGAAACCCGAAACGCGTTGAGCCACGTACTTGGATGCATGGTGACAAGCTGTGATGAGTGGAACCCTCGTGTGAAGAAGATTATCCTCCGTGTTGGCCTCCTCATATTGGGTAACCTTTGTTGTGGATGTTTTAGCGGCCTTTCCCGGTCGCGAGGAGAGCCTGCTGCAGGGTACGCGGATCCAGGCACCGGACCTCCGTGTGTCGTAATGGAACAGAGGTCTTCGAAACGAAGGGGTTGCGGATTTCCACTGATGCAGTTTTTACCCTACATCAACCCACTGGGGTTTTAAATAAAAGCACAAATATTGAACTGTAACACTACCCACTGAGGTAAAACGCATTGATGGGACTGCTAATACCATAATGCATCTGTTTGCATACGCCAAGAATGGTGGGAAGACACGCCCATTTGAGCGGTTAATATTCATTAAAGCAGGTGTTCCTAATCATTAGTGTTCTGTTCTTGTATGCTGTTGGGCTCGTGAGCAAGGGGAAAACCCGAAACGCGTTGAGCCGCGTACTTGGATGCATGGTGACAAGCTGTGATGAGTGGAACCCTCGTGTGAAGAAGATCATCCTCCGTGTTGGCCTCCTCATATTGGGTAACCTTTGTTGTGGAAGTTTTAGCGGCCTTTCCCGGTCGCGAGGAGAGCCCGCCGCAGGGTACGCGGATCCAGGCACCGGACCTCCGTGTGTCGTAATGGAACAGAGGTCTTCGAAACGAAGGGGTTACGGATTTCCACTGATGCAGTTTTTACCCTACATCAACCCACTGGGGTTTTAAATAAAAGCGCAACTTTTGAACTGTGACACTACCCACTGAGGTAAAACGCATTGATGGGACTGCTAATACCATAATGCATCTGTTTGCATACGCCAAGAATGGCGGGAAGACACGCCCTTTTGGGCGGTTACTATTCATTAAAGCAGGTGTTCCTAATCGTTAGTGTTCTGTTCTTGTATGCTGTTGGGCTCGTGAGCAAGGGGAAAACCCGAAACGCGTTGAGCTGCGTACTTGGATGCATGGTGACAAGCTGTGATGAGTGGAACCCTCATGTGAAGAAGATTATCCTCCGTGTTGGCCTCCTCATATTGGGTAACCTTTGTTGTGGATGTTTTAGCGGCCTTTCCCGGTCGCGAGGAGAGCCCGCCGCAGGGTCCGCGGATCCAGGCACCGGACCTCCGTGTGTCGTAATGGAACAGAGGTCTTCGAAACGAAGGGGTTACGGATTTCCACTGATGCAATTTTTACCCTACATCAACCCACTGGGGTTTTAAATAAAAGCGCAAATATTGAACTGTGACACTACCCACTGAGGTAAAACGCATTGATGGGACTGCTAATACCATAATGCATCTGTTTGCATACGCCAAGAATGGCGGGAAGACACGCCCATTTGGGCGGTTACTATTCATTAAAGCAGGTGTTCCTAATCATTAGTGTTCTGTTCTTGTATGCTTTTGGGCTCGTGAGCAAGGGGAAAACCCGAAACGCGTTGAGCCGCGTACTTGGATGCATGGTGACAAGCTGTGATGAGTGGAACCCTCATGTGAAGAAGATTATCCTCCGTGTTGGCCTCCTCATATTGGGTAACCTTTGTTGTGGATGTTTTAGCGGCCTTTCCCGGTCGCGAGGAGAGCCCGCCGCAGGGTCCGCGGATCCAGGCACCAGACCTCCATGTGTCGTAATGGAACAGAGGTCTTCGAAACGAAGGGGTTACGGATTTCCACTGATGCAATTTTTACCCTACATCAACCCACTGGGGTTTTAAATAAAAGCGCAAATATTGAACTGTGACACTACCCACTGAGGTAAAACGCATTGATGGGACTGCTAATACCATAATGCATCAGTTTGCATACGCCAAGAATGGCGGGAAGACACGCCCATTTGGGCGGTTACTATTCATTAAAGCAGGTGTTACTAATCATTAGTGTTCTGTTCTTGTATGCTGTTGGGCTCGTGACAAGGGGAAAACCCGAAACGCGTTGAGCCGCGTACTTGGATGCATGGTGACAAGCTGTGATGAGTGGAACCCTCGTGTGAAGAAGATTATCCTCCTTGTTGGCCTCCTCATATTGGGTAACCTTTGTTGTGGATATATATATATATATATATATATATATATATATATATGTATATATATATGTATATATATATACACACACACACATATATATGTATGTGTGTGTGTGTGTTTTTATATACCCTCTAAAACCCCAAAATTACCCTTAGTGCCCCAATAACAATAACCCCCCAAAATCCTAAAATTACCCTTACCACCCCAATACCCATATCCCCAAACCCTAACATTACCCTTCCCACCCAAAAACTCACCCCCACCCTGACCCCCAAAATTACCCTAAGCACCCCAAAACACATCACCACCCTGAACCCTAAAATTTCCCTTAGTACCCCAAAACCCAAACCCACCCTGAACCCTAAAATTACTCTTTGCACCCCAAAACCAAAACCCACCATGAACTCTAAAATTAACCTTTGCACCCCAAAAACAAAACCCATCCTGAACCCTAAAATTACACTTGGCACCCCAAAACCCATACCCACCCTGAACCCTAAAATTATCCTTGGCACCCGAAAACCTAAATCCACCCTGAACCCTAAAATTACCCTGGGCACTCCAAAGCCCAAACCCACCCTGAACCCTAAAATTACCCTGGGCATCCCAAAACCCAACCCCAACCTGAACCCTAAAATTACCACTACCCCCAAAACCCATACCCACCCTGAACCCTAAAATTACCCATGGCACCCCAAAACCCAAACCCACCCTGAACACTAAAATTACTCTTAGCACCTCAAATCCCATACCCACCCTGAACCCTAAAATTACCCTTCGCAACCCAAAACTCAAACTAACCCTGAACCCTTGGCACTCCAAAACCCATACCCACACTGATCCCCAAAATTACCCTAGGCACCCCAAAACCCATCGCCATCCTAAAACATAAAATTACCCTTGGCACCCCAAACCTCAAACCCACCCTGAACCCTAAAATTACCCTGGGCACCCCAAAACCCAAACCCACCCTGAACTCTAAAATTATCCTTGGCACCCCAAAACCAAAACCTACCCTGAACCCTAAAATTACATTTGGCACCCCAAAACCCATACCCACCCTGAACCCAAAAATTACCCTTGGCACCGCAAAACCCAAACCCACCCTGAACCCTAAAATTACCCTGGGCACCCCAAAACCCAAACCTACCCTGAACCCTAAAATTGCACCTACCCCCAGAACCCATACCCACCCTGAACCCTAAAATTACCCTTGACACCCCAAAAACCAAAACCCACCCTGAACCCTAAAATTACCCTGGGCACCCCAAACCCCAACCCCAACCTGAACCCTAAAATTACCACTACACCCAAAACCCATACCCACCCTGAACCCTAAAATTACCCTTGGCACCCCAAAACCCAAACCCACCCTAAACCCTAAAATTAATCTTAGCACCTCAAAACCCAAACCAACCCTGAACCCTAAAATTACCACTACACCCAAAACCCATACCCACCCTGAACCCTAAAATCACCCTTGGATCCCCAAAACCCATACCCCCCTGAACCCTAAAATTTCCCTTAGCACCCCAAAACTCATACCAACCCTGAACCCTAAAATTACCCATGGCACCCCAAAACCCATACCCACCCTAAAACTTAAAATTACCCTTGGCACCCCAAACCCCAAATCCACCCTGAACCCTCAAATTACCCTGGGCACCCCAAAACCCAAACCCACCCTGAACCCTAAAACTACCCTGGGCACCCCAAAACCCAAACCCACCCTGAACCCTAAAACTACCCCTACACTCCAAAATCAATACCCACCCTGAACCCTAAAATTACCCTTGGCACCCCAAAACCTATACCCACCATGAACCCTAAAATTACCCCACACCAAATCCAAACCCACCCTAAACCCTATACTTACCTTATACTTACATGTAAAACACATATGGCGTTACAACGAAATTCGTTGTCAAGGCATGCGTGGTAAAGGCATCTGAGTTGTAATGCCATGCATTGTAATGGCATTGCGATGTGATGGTACTTGCGTTGTGATGGCATCCGTTCTAATGACATGCGTTGTAGTGAATTCGTTGTATTGTATGTTTCCCCTTTCTCGTTAGCTTTCAGCATCTGTATCTTCTCCTGACTTGCTTCAACCTCTCTACCTAGATTGTCTGGGGAGGCTTCATATCAGCTCTATTAATATATTGATTTTAGCCTCAAGGGCTTCACATGTCCCGTGTATTTTCTCTTGGTTCCTTTCTGATGTGGCAAAGTTTGCCCTCATTTCCAATATTAAGGATTTTCTCCACGCCTATGTACTCACTTTGGCCTTGGGGTCTTTGCCCTTCGCCTTGCCTTGCTGGTCCAGTTTGTGCTTGCTGGTCCGGGGGCTGAGACGGGGGCTGGTCTGGCGTGGCTGTCTCATCTTCAGCTTAGACCTGGAATCTGTTGCTGCATAAGACTTTCTCTGCTGACATGCTTTCCCTGGTTGTAGCTGAGCCCTCTTTTCTTTCCATCTGTTTCCTTTTGATAACTCGGCCAGACCAAGGAAGTCTTGCTTAGCTTGAACTTTGAAAAAAGAGCATAAGGAGTGGGTAATTTTAACTTTAGTGCCTACCGGTCTACTCTTTGCTAGTGTAGAGGGAGCTCCCACGGATTGAGTTAAGGAGCCCTGCTTACCCCTCTTATTGTTTGTTAGAGGTACTAAAACCGGGCTTTTCCTTACAGTGCCAGTGGTAGCATCAACAGCCAAACTCCTGTTCCGTGACCAGTAGCTTATCCCCCTTTTCTGATTGTGATCCTGATCTTAAACTTGTGCCTTTATAGGTAAGTTCTTTTTACCCCTTTTTTTCCAGTAGTCGGTTCTAGCTTACCAATGCCCTGTAGCTGTTTACCTCCCCCACCTTGTTCACTTACCAAACTCATGCGCATGGTATATTCTGTCCTGCTGTTAATGGCTGGTGAGGTTGATGGAGCACTGTTCTGCTGTGCTGCGGGCTTTCCACCATGCCCCGGAAGGAAACTACTACCTTCACCTTCAGTGAATGTTCCCTCTTCCCTCATCCCTCTCCCCACGACTCCTACTAGGGTGGTGAGTGGGCAAATGCCCTCCATAGACCTGATTATCTCAAGCCCGTCCTCTTCCATCAGGAATATAGCTGTCCCCCAACCTAAGGGACATGTTACCCCCCCTAATGCTCCAACCTTGGTACCTAATGGTCAAGGATCTCCGCTACTCCCAAGGGATCAGCTCCCCCACCTGCAGCAACCCCCCATCACCTTGAACCCCAAGAGAGTACACCTAGGCACCCTTCCTCCGCCTACTCTCCCAACACTCCCTTTACCCCTCTCAGACCTTGCTACGCGCCTGGATGATATATCCCTTCAGCTGCACCTCCTTACTACTGAACTACATGACCTTAAAGCCCTCACATGATCTGTTCCCTGCGATCAACTCCTTCCTTACCTCTGCGATCCTACCCAAAGCCTCCCCTAGTCAGAGTGAACACATGGACAAGTCTCTAGCCTCCCCTGTCCTGCAAACCATTCCTTTAGCTAACACGCCCTCTCGTCCCAGAAGATGTGAGTCCTACCAGGACCCCAATGATCTCAATATCCTGCCCAAATATTACTGTCCTAGCTCCACCCCCACTTTGACTCCGCCGCGCAAAATTCAAACCTTACACTCTAACCCATACAGAGATCCCCCGCACAATCCTAGAGACATCAATAAGGACAATCTCTTGAGTGTGAAAGTCAAACAGTCTCCCTCCCACTCCAATCCACCACGACTCAAATGTGTTTTACTCAACTGTAGGTCCGCTAATAAACACGCCTCTGACATCTTTGATCTCATCCAGCACAATGATTTAGACATCATCATCCTTACTGAAACCTGGCTAAATCCTTCCTCCACCCCTATTCTTGACCTGCTAGTACCTCCTACTCACGACATAATTAGGCTTGACAGAGCCCGGAAGTTGGGGGGTGGCTTAGCGTGTATTCACAGGAACACTCTCTCGATTTCTCACTCAGATTCCTCCTCACCCTCCTCATGTGAATACCTTTGTCTCAGCATCTCTTCGAATAACCTGCCGATTTGCAAACTCCACACTTTTTACCACCCCCCGGGAGAAAATCTCCCTTTCATCGAGCATCTAATGGAAGTCATCACTGGCAATGTCGACTCAGCCTTTTCCCAAATTTTCCTTGATTTCAACCTCCACTGGTCCAACCCCAACGACCATGCTGTTTCTTGCCTCAAAGCATTTCTGAATGATCATGATCTTACTCAGCACTGTGACCAACCAACTCACAATAAAGGAGAAACTTTAGACCTGATCATCGCGAATGCGCAGACCATCACATTAGAGAATATTACGCCTTGCGATTGGTCCGATCACCACTCCATTTTATTCTACATTAACAAGGAGGTATCGCTGAGGAAGGCACATCCTACGAAATCAAAGATCTGGAAAAGAGACCTCAGATCATTAGACTCAGATGATCTAGCAATCCAATTTAATTCAGCCCTCTCATCCCAAGCAGATTTGGTTGACGTCCAACTCGACCATCTCCAACATCTTGGATGACATCGCTCCGCTCCAACAAAGAAACTCCTCAACAAAAATATCTAAACCTTGGTTCAATGTCAATCTAAACACGGAGCGCCGCAATCTTAGAGCAGCTGAACGCGCCTGGAGATCCAATCCATCCCTGGATCATTTGAAACTTCTTAGAGACGTTAGAAGCACGTACAACAAACAAATCAAGAGTGCCAAAGCTGATTACTTCAAACTCCAACTTTCACAAGCTGCTAACCGGCCCAAGAAACTATTCGAGCTGATCAAACAGCAGTCAGCGGTAGGCCCGATTAACTCTGTTTCGGAAAGCTGCCCACCTTCTTGCGATGATCTTGCTGCTTTCTTTACTGAGAAATCAAGGCTCATCAACATTGAACTCGCCACTAAGAAGGTGCTATTACCATCCCCAGGGTCTGACCCACCCTTTGATCCCTCAGAAAAGCACATATTGAGCACCAAGAACAATGCGACTTGGGACACTTTTTCACCATTCAGTGAAAGCGACATCAACAAGATTCTCCAGAACATCAATCCTTCTAACCACTTCAGTGACCCGCTGCCACCGGCCATCTTCAAAGACATCAAGAATGTACTCATTCCCACTTGGACAAGAATTGTAAATGCTTCCCTATCACAAGGCATGATCCCAGAATGCCTAAAAGCAGCGCAAGTGTCTCCTATCCTAAAAAACCTAACGCAGATAAATCTGACCTTAATAATTTCCGCCCTATCTCCAACATCCCCACCTTAGCGAAACTACTTGAAAAATGCGTACTGTCCCAACTCTGTGTTCACATAGAGAATTTCCAACTCCTAGACCAGCATCAATCCGGCTTTCGGAAGGGGCACAGTCCTGAATCGGCTCTTTCGCACGTTATGGACGACATCCTAAAAATGCTGGACCAAAATGATGCCTGCCTCCTAATACTACTGGATCTCTCTTCCGCCTTCGACACGGTCAATCACGACAACCTTCTGTCCATTCTGAAGAACAGGATGGGATTCTCGGGCCTGGTGTTCCAATGGTTCTCATCCTTCCTTCATAACAGATCACAAAGAATCAAGGCAAATCACTCCCTCTCCCAGCCATCCCCAGTTCTCATGGGTGTACCCCAAGGGTCCACCCTATCTCCTATCCTCTTTAACCTTTTCTTGGAACCATTAGCTAATCTTCTAAACGCTTCGAACACTCTCTTCCATATGTAGGCTGACGACACACAACTTTATGTGAAAATCTCATCCCCGGACAACCTAATCTCACTCAACACTACCCTAAATATTACACAAAACTGGTTTACAGAGAACCATCTACTACTTAACACTTCTAAAACGGAATTTCTTCTCATCTCTCCCCCGAACCATGTCACCAAGCTAGACCCTTGGTTGAATCTCCTCACTGCCTTCAACTGCTCCCCTCTTATCATTGATTCAGCAAAATCTCTCGGAATCACCCTTGACAATCACTTGAACATGAAAAATCATATCAGCAATGTCTGTAAGGGAGCTAATCACCTAATGAGGACACTCAGAAACATAAAGCCTTTTCTCCCACAGAAAGACTTTAAACATGTGGTACAGGCCCTGGTCCTACCGAGACTGGACTATGGTAGCGCCACGCTCTGTGGCCTTCCCAAATACACGCTGGCTCCCCTAAGGGCTTCACTGAACACAGCGGCCAGACTGGTTACAGACACCAAACGTAGAGAGCACATATCTCCTATTTTAAAATCTCTTAATTGGTTGCCCTTTGAAGCTCGAATTCAGCTAAAGATTGCCGTTTTGGCGCACAAAGCCCTGCATCTCAAAACTCCAAAATACCTAACTCAAAATCTGGAACTATCTTGCGGTGGTAGAGCCTCAAGAAGTGCTATCACCCTCCTCCTGAAACCTCCCATTTTTCGAAAAAGAGAACTGGTGTCCGAGCCTTCTCTGGAGCAGCCCCCAGGATTTGGAACTCTCTTCCACCGGAATTACGCACAATCTCTTCAACGATTACTTTCAAACTGGAAGCCAAAAGATTCCTAATGAACAAATTTTTACCTTAATTGTAGACAATGATCACGTGCTCGTCCACATTTTGACTGCAGCCATTGTTCACTCTTTTGTTGTTATGCTTCCTCACCGCATTTAGAAGCCTGTCTTATCTTTGCATAGCGTATTACTCCCTGTGTTTCATTGGTCCGATGTGTGCGAGTATTATGTCTGTTTATCCCTACTTATGACCGATACTGGAATTAGGCCCTTCCACACCGTAGGTTATATCTCCTCTCTAAGCCTGCTTCATACCTGGTTATTGTACTACTATCTGTGTCTCTTTTGTCTGTGAAATACTCGGTTAGGTGGTTAGAATGAAGGCGATAACCTCCGGGTGTGCTTCCATATCTGTTGTCATTATTTGAATGTTGACTTACTTTCCGTCCTTGTAAAGCGCTCTGATATCCCTCGGGATCTTGTTCGCGCTATATAAAACTTTATAAATAAATAAAATAAATAAATAAATAAACCCTAGCAGCAACAGTCCGTCTGATGCGCAGGACCGAGGCTGTGTCCGCCCACACGGTGCTCACAGAGCAGGGAGAAGTCCGCGTTTCCTCGCGCTCCGCTGGTGTTTGGGAACCCCGACCAACGACCGGGGCATCAATCACCATACCTCATGTTAGCCTCCTTAAAAGGTAAGAGAAAAAAAAGGGAGGAATCTTCTGCCCAGATTTGCACTTCGTTATGCCTAGGGAGCTTGGGAGCTCCTTACCGAGCTCTTCAGCCAGCTGCCATTTTCTCCTCAAGGCTATAACTGTATTACACCAGGGTATCTGGCTCCACATAAAGACCAGCCAATCCACTGTAACAGCAAAGGTGTCAACCAATAACGGCCTGAAACAAGGCTGTGTCCTTGCCCCCCTTCTCTTTAATCTCTACACAGCAGATCTGGGCAAAGCTTTGGATGGTGCTTGTCTATTAACACCAAGGCTAGGGAAGGCGCAGCTTCAAATCCTCTGGTATGCTGATGACATCGTAATAATGGATCATTCACGGACAGGTCTACAGAGAGCACTCAATGCACTCCACAGCTACAATCAAAAGAACAAACTCTTGGTGAACCAGGAGAAGACTAAGATAGTCATCTTTGGGAAGTACCCATGAAAGAAAACAGCTCACTGGTGTGAGAAAGTGCCCTCTTTCTGCATGGTTGCCCCCACTTTTTGCTGAATTGCTTTGACTGAGTGTGCCCTGGGCTCCTGCTAATCAGGTACCCAGGGCCTATGTTCTTTCCCTAAAACTGCATTGAAGCCTAAACCCAATTGGCATCTCTGGCCACAGGTCAGCCCCTGGTAAATGGTACCCAGGGGCACTGTGACCAGAGAAGGCCTCTAAGGGCTGCAGCACTTATTGTGCTACCCTTAGAGGTCCTGTACCTTCACATTCACACACTGCCTTTGCAGGCTGCGTGTTTTGGTGCAGAACAAAGTGAAGAGTCGACATGGCACACATCTCTGTGTGCCATGCCTACAACCCACTGCCCTGGCATAGGTCAGCCACCCCTCTAGCTGGGTGCACTATACCAGTGGTGAGGGTACAGGTGCATGAGCCCTATACCCCTACAGTGTCTAAGTCCATTCTTAGACATTGTAAGTGCAGTGCTGCCATTAAGAGTATATGGTGCTGGGAGTTTGTCATTACGAACTCCACAGCACCATAATGGCTATTCTGAAAACTGAGAAGTTTGGTATCAAACTTCTCAGCACATTAAACCCACACTGATGCCAGTGTGGGATTTAATGAAAAATGCACACAGAGGGCATCTTAGAGATGCCCCCTGAAAACTAACCTACCACTAGTGTCCAGGCTGTGTGGCTGCTTTCAGCTGCCACCACCAGACATGTTTCTGGACCCCTGGGTCGAGAGCCTGCTGCTCTTGGGGGCCTGAAACAATGCACATCATGGGACGAGGTGCAAGCCTCCTCCCCCAGGATGGGCAGGGTTCACAAAGGGGACGCTTCAAAGGCTTGCCGCCTTTGTGATCTTCCCCAAGCCACTTGCTGGTTTCAGCAACTGGTCCCCACTGGTTCTGACCCCCACTTTGGGTGGGAGAACCGGCAGGAAAAACCAGTGAGGAAGAGAGGTGTGCCCACCTCTGCCAACTCCACCCCTCAGGTGGGGGAGGTGAGGTGAAGCACAACTCTCAGTCGCCGCCATCTTGCAGATGGGGTGACTCAGCCAACCAGGAAAAGGCTTATGCCCCCCTCCCACTGGAGGGTGGCATAATAGGGGATGTACCCACCCCAGGGAAGGGACCCATTGGTCCCAACCTTTTTACCTACCTGCAACGCCCCTAAATCTAGTATTTAGGGGCACCCCTGAACCTTGCTTCCTCAGACCAGAAGAAACTACAAGAAAAGAAGAAGGACCGAACAGCCGTGCCGAAGCTAACAAGAGGAAGACGCCCACTGACGTGGCACCAGCCCCACCGGCCTGTCTCCACCTCGAAGCTGCTCCTGCGAAATCCCCATGTGTCCTGCAGCCAGCAATCTCGAAAATCCCAGAGCATCTGCCTGCCTTCAACCACAAAGACTGTGTCTCCCAGGAACACCGGATTTGTTCATCTCCAACCTCTGGCTCCGGCCGGACACCACGAATCCGCCCCACTCTGCACCCGCCGTCTACGGCCCGAGCTCGAGTGGGCAAACACCACGAGGAGGTCTCCCTGGCAATCCTAACCCGAGATCCGGCTACCCCTGACCTACCTCAAACCTCCAGCCGATGCCTACAGCCTAAATCCGGAAGGTCCCCCCAACCACGACCAGGAGCTGGTAAGAAGATCCGACCCTAAAAGGCTCCCCTGTACCCGATGCCCCATCGCCTTGGGTGGCCAAACTGACGGTGCCTAACCAACCCCCAACTTACCTCTCAAAGTGGTGGTCGCACCCAGAAGACCTTCGTCCCCAAGCCTGCAGTGCCTTTGCAAACCGGAGGTTCACCATTGCAAACAACAGGACGCCCAACGTCGAAACATCACCCTGCTGCCCTAGAGCCGCTGAGGGTGCACCTTTAGAGCTACTTTGTTTCCCCATTTGCCCTGAGCTAAAGTCCAGGAGCTTTGCTCCCACAACCACCAACCGGAGGCCCCCTATCCCCCATTGGATAACATTGGGCCTCAGCACTCTGTACCCGGCCGCCCTAGTGCCGCTGAGGGTGTAACGAGAGTGCATCCCTGACCCTGGGGGACCCCTGAGTCTACCCCCAGAACCTCAACTCCCACTACCAAATACTTACCCTAAAACCGATAACACTATTTTCCTCCATAGGATAACATTGACTGTTTTTCTTGGAAAAGTTTCTAAGTGTGGAGTTTGAAAACCTAAAGAAATTCTTTAAAATTGTACTAACGAACAAAAACGATTTTACTTACCTGTTTTAAGGGCTAGGGCGGTCGACCTCGAATCTGGGGAACTGGTTTCGAGTCTTGGCAATGAAGCTGAACAGCCTGTGATTCTGGGCAAATCACTTCATCTCCATGTGCCTAACAAAAATGAATGTGTCCTCATGTAACGCAACTGGTTGAAAAAAAAAAATATGTGAACTGCGAGGTTTTGCGCAATGGGGGCTGGGTCAAAGGCGGAGCTAAACAAAATATTCTATTACTTTTTTCGGTCTTTCACCTTCTAGTAACAATATATGAAATAATGCACTATGATACATTATGAAACCTCTAATAGCTAATACATTGCAGAGATCAGAAAGCCACAGAATCAAAACTTGGTTGGTGCAGTAGAGAATAATGACTTGTGTATGGATGTGGTCTCACGGCTAGACTGCCGACTTTCGAGCTAGGAAACCAAGGTTCGAGCCTCCATGTCGACTCCACATTCTGGGCAAATCACTTAATCTCCCCGTGCCTGCCAAAAAAAATGAATGTGTCCATGTGTAAGGTAACTGGTGCTCATGTAAAGCACTCCAATACCTTCGGGTCGAGTTCGCGCTATATAAATCTGCCAAAAAAAAAAAAATGCTACAAGGTCATTATCTGACAATTAAACTTGCATTTCAACTCTAGGAAGTATTCGTTCCGAAATAGTTTCCTTTCAACAAAAAGTATGGGAACTGTTTTCTAAAAATAAAATTGCATGAGCACGTTGTGCCCTTCAAATCCCGCCCACTTTGACCACTGCCACTACGTTCAGAGCTTTGCTGAGACCCTGCAGAGGGGACCTATCAGGAGGACAGTTAAGTGTTTTCCGGCAGGAGCTCTGCTCGGAGCTCGGCTGCTTCTGCCTGTGCTTCTCGAGGCGGGGCTGAGGTACCCTCTCTCCTTCGGTGGGCGGGGCTAAAGTGTAGTGGTCCGAGCTGCCCAATGGGGCATCGCTCCGGAGGTAGCCGAAAGCAGTGGGTGCACGTTTTCGGTGGGATACCAAATATTACACAACACCGGCCACTTCCACCGAGGGCGGGGGAATCACCTCTTGCTGGGTCGTTAATCGGCAGCTCCCTGCACCCCTCCAGTGTGAGGGCGATGAGCTAGGGTGGCACCGAGTGATGCCTTCTGCACTTGGAGCCCATGGACCAGCTGCACCACACAGCACAGCCTGTGGGAGCTGAATGACAAAAGCGGTGTTTCTCAGACTGGGCTGTGGGGACGTGGGACGTATTCAGAGGGGGGAGGGCGCGAGGACTGCTGGGAGGATGGGGGCCTGTCCGCAGGAGGAGGAAGGGGAAAAGAGGGCTGTAATGCTGTGATCCTATGATATGGACTTGTTCACATAAACATGAAGGTGCTGAAAGGGCGGACTTCAGAGGAGTTTGCCTGGAGTTCTGAGGGTGGCATTTTACACACCGTGGGGTGCATAGAACTACAGGCGGCTGCGAACTGTTGACAGAAAGAGGAAGGGTGGCCCGAGTGCTGGGAATAGGACCTGTTCACAGAATAAGGTGCCTAGAAACGAGCGCTGGTGGGTGGGCGCTTGTTCACAGAGCGGAGGGTGTGTGGAGTGCTGGGGGTGGGCATTTGTTCACAGAGGGAGGAAGCCTACAGTGCCGAGGATGGACGCTTGTCCACAGAGGAGGGCGACGAGAGTGCTCTTGAAGGCGGGGACCCGCTCAAAGAAGGAAAAGGGCGCCTAGACAGCTGTCCAGTGATGTAGCATGGGTGCAATGACCGAAGTGCAAGCAAGGGAAAAGGGCCCGCTTGCTGCTGGACAGCTAATAAAATACAGCGATAAACTGGGTTCAGTGGACCCGCAAGGCCTCAGGGACACGGTGTCACTGCACCTGCTGAACCAGTGGTAGTTAACGCCCCTGCAGCAGTCATCTGGGAACGGTACTGAAGAGACAGAGGAGGGCGCCTTCGGTGCCGAGACTGAACGGTGGGGCCTGCTGACCCCGGGTGCCCTCATCCTCACAGGTGGGACGGCGAGCAGTGCAGAGAGGAGTGGAGGGGGGATACAGGCCTCTCCACAGGAGGGGAGGAAGGCGGGTTACAGTCGGGTGGATGGGGAGATGTAGAGATACAGGGAGTACCCTGCTGTGAGCTGGAGGACCGGCACTGATTCGCACAGGAGTGTGCTGTTGAAGACAGCTGAGGGGATGGGGACCAGTTCACGTGGAGAGAAGGGTGCTGGAACTGGCACCAAATGTGAGAGCATGTGGACTGGTTTAAGTAGAGAGATGTGGACTGGTTTAAGTAGAGAGAAGGGAGTTTGGACTGCTGACAGCTGGGAGGGTGTGGACCGGTTCAAGTGGAGACTGGTGGGGACTGGTGACAGCTCTGTGAGGATATGGACTGGTTCAAGAGGGTAGAAGAGTGCTTACACTGGTGACAGCCGAGAGGGCAGGGAGCAGGTGAAGTAGAGAGGAGGGTGCTGACACTGGTGACAGCGGAGAGAGGGCAGGAAGCAGGTAGAGAGGAGAGTGCTGAAACTGGTGTTAGATGAGAGAGGACAGGCAGTTCAAGTATAGAGGAGAGTGCTGACACTGGTGACAGCTGAGAGAGGGCAGGGGTCAGTTGACGCAGAGAGGAGAGTGCTGACACTGGTGACAGCTGAGATTGGGCAGGGGGCAGGTGAAGTAGAGGGAGAGTGCTGACACTGGTGACGGCTGAGAGAGGGCAGGGTCCAGTTGAGGTAAAGCGGACAGTGCTGACACCGGTGACAGCTGAGAGAGGGCAGGGGGCAGGTGAAGTAGATGGTAGGATGCTGGGAGCGCGGGCTCCGTGTGCTCTAGTAATGGTAACAGCTGCGAGGATGGCGATCAGTTCACTGGGAGGAATGTGCTGGGAAGGACGACAGATGACCGGCACGGGTTCCAGCATAGAAGAGGGTGCCCAGAGCTGAGAGTGCAGGGACCTCTGGGCCCACAGCTGAGAGTGCAGGGGCCTCTGGGCCCACAGCTGAGAGTGCAGGGGCCTCTGGGCCCACAGCTGAGAGTGCTGGGACCTCTGGGCCCACAGCTGAGAGTGCAGGGGCCTCTGGGCCCACAGCTGAGAGTGCAGGGGCCTCTGGGCCCACAGCTGAGAGTGCAGGGGCCTCTGGACCCACAGCTGAGAGTGCAGGGGCCTCTGGGCCCACAGCTGAGAGTGCAGGGGCCTCTGGACCCACAGCTGAGAGTGCAGGGACCTCTGGACCCACAGCTGAGAGTGCAGGGACCTCTGGACCCACAGCTGAGAGTGCAGGGACCTCTGGGGCCACAACTGAGAGTGCAGGGGCCCCTGGGCCCACAGCTGAGAGTGCATGGACCTCTGGACCCACAGCTGCGAGTGCAGGAACCTCTGGGCCCACAGCTGAGAGTGCACGGGCCTCTGGGCCCACAGCTGAGAGTGCAGGGACCTCTGGGCCCATAGCTGAGTGCAGGGACCTCTGGGCCCATAGCTGGGAGTACAGGGACCTCTGGGCCCACAGCTGGGAGTGCATGGACCTCTGGGCCCATAGCTGAGAGTGCAGGGACCTCTGGGCCCACAGCTGAGAGTGCAGGTACCTCTGGGCCCACAGCGGAGAGTGCAGGGACCTCTGGGCCCAAAGCTGAGAGTGCGGGGACCTCTGGGCCCACAGCTGAGAGTGCAGGGACCTCTGGGCCCACAGCTGAGAGTGCAGGGGCCACTGGGCCCACAGCTGAGAGTGCAGGGACCTCTGGGCACTGGGACTGTTGAAAGCTGCGAGAATGGGGACGAGTCAGGACAGAAGGGTGTTGGGATTGGCGATTGATAGAGACCAGTTCAAGAGGCAGCAGATTGCTTGGAAATATGACAACTGTACGGATGGGGACCTGTTCAAGTAGAGGGGGTGGGGGTGTGCTGATGGGGACCTGTTCACGGCAGAGGCCGGTTCTAGGTTTGATGGTTGACTGGATGGACAGCGGTTCAACAAGTACAGAGAAGGGTGCGGGAAAGACGGCAGCTTCATCTCAAGCAGGGACAGGGTGCTTGGAAGGATGGCAGCTGACGGGGTGGTCCTGTGTGGTGCTGGCTATGATGAGAATGAGGCGATGTGACCTGTTCAGGGAGGAGGAGAGGGCTGGGAATGAGGAGAGCTGAAAGTATGGGGACCACTGTCTTCAAGCAGGGAAAGAGGTGCTTCGAGTGGTGACAGCTGAGGGTGGGGTCCCGCAGAAATAGAGAACGATGCTGACACCGAGGACAGTGAGTGTGGGAAGAGGTTGACACAGAAAGGAAGGTTTGGGGGCTGATGCTCGCTGAGAGCACGGAGAGGGTTGTGTTACGGCTGATGACACATGAGAGGATGACAACCAGTTCCTGTGGACAGGAGGGCTTTGAGAACGACGACAGCTGTGAAGATGAAGGGCTGGTAGAAGGCGGCGCAGGGAGCACACCCAGCCCCCCGTCTGAGCTGGAAGCAGCAGTGCCCGCGCACAGGGTGTGTACTCTGTCATCACCAAGAGGCAGCCGGGGCTTCCCAGCAGCGAGCATCACAGGCGCTAAAAATACCCACAGACTCCCTGTGCCGTGTTTATAGGGAACTCTTATTCACAGGTCTCAGCCATTCACGAATATCCCGGATCCTGATCACCCGATCTGTGCCTGTTCATTCAGGGACCTGCAGCCGCGGTGTACTACCTCCTCCCGCTGCCAGTCCCCGCGGCACTCTGGGGAGAGGTAACAGAGGCCCTTGAAACACGCAGCTGATGGTCGGAGAACGGGAACCGCGGGACAGAGGATTCAAACAGCGGCAGCAACGAGGATGGAAGGAGGGGGGGGGGGGGGGTCTACATGGCCTCAGACTTCAAAGGGCGGCAGGGATGGACGATGTGAACAGCGCAAGGAGGGACACTGAAAATGGGCAGGGAGTGGACTTCAGAGCAGGTGCCTTGTATGTATACAGGTGGTGCAATATTACCGCACCCGGGGATACTTGCGCGCTGTGCGGCCTCTGTGCCTACAGCTATTTATGGACTCTGCATACCGCTGTTTACAATAACCTTTAACCCTCTGTCCTTGACACTGTTTACCACCTCTGTCCCTACAGCTGTTTACAGACTCTATCCATGCCGCTGTTTAAAAGCACC
This sequence comes from Calotriton arnoldi, assembly GCA_963921515.1. Lineage (NCBI taxonomy): Eukaryota > Metazoa > Chordata > Amphibia > Caudata > Salamandridae > Calotriton > Calotriton arnoldi. The sequence continues at coordinate 1,340,715 of CAWUFW010001879.1, read as the reverse complement.
TTTCACCCTCTGTCCTTGACAATGTTTACCACCTCTGTCCCTACAGCTGTTTACAGACTCTATCCATGCCGCTGCATACAAGAACCTTTCACCCTCTGTCCTTGACACTGTTTACCACTTCTATCCCTACAGCTGTGTACGGACTCTATGCATGCCGCTGTACCTGAACCTTTTACCCTCTGTCCTTGACACTGTTTACCACCTCTGTCCCTACAGCTGTGTACGGACTCTATGCATGCCGCTGTACCTGAACCTTTCACCCTCTGTCCTTGACACTGTTTACCACCTCTGTCCCTATAGCTGTTTACGGACTCTATCCATGCCGCTGTTTACATTAACGTTTCACCCTTGGTCCTTGTTGCTGTTTGCCACGTCTATCCCTACAGGTGTGTACGGACCCAGGATGCTTGTTTCCGGTTCAGGGAAGACCTGGCTTGGCAGTTCGGGCTGGACTGTTCCCATGAGGCACAGGGTCAAGACTGATTTGCATATAGATGGGTCTGAACTGAGGTGGCGAAGTGAGCTAAAGAATGATGATGGATTCAACCCAGAAAGTTTCAACATTCCGTCCATCATCTCCTTGTGTTTGCTTTGTTTGCCCTAAGTTGGCAGGGTATGACCAGACGTGGGTCCCTTGCTCACTTTGCCACTGGATTCAGGCTAGCCTGGCTGATGAAGGGTGTTACCCAGAAATCGGTCCCAGGATGCTTGTTTCCGGTTCAGGGAAGACCTGGCTTGGCAGTTCCGGCTGGACTGTTCCCATGAGGCACAGGGTCAAGACTGATTAGCATATAGCTGGGTCTGAACTGAGGTGGCGAAGTGAGCTAAAGAATGATGATGGATTCAACCCAGATCTGTGACTGGGGGTGAGTGTCTGAAAAGTTTCAGCACTCTGTCCATCATCTCCTTGTGTTTGCTGTGTACGGACTCTATGCATGCCGCTGTATACCTGAACCTTTCACCCTCTGTCCTTGACCCTGTTTGTCACCTCTGTCCCTACAGCTGTTTACAGACTCCATAAAAGCAGGTTTTTACAATAAGCTTTCACCCTCAGTTCTTGGTGCTGTTTGTCACGCCTATCCCTACATCTGTTTAGGGACTCCTTGCATGCTGATGTATACCTGCACCTTTCACCCTCTGTCCTTAATCCTGTTTACCACCTCTGTCCCTACAGCTGTTTACAGACTATCCATGCTGCTGTTTACAAGAACCTTTCACCCTCTGTCTTTGATGCTGTTTGCCATGTCTATCCCTACAGCTGTTTATGGACTCTATGCATGCCGCTGTATCGGAATCTTTCACACTCTGTCCTTAACACTGTTTACCACCTCTGTCCCTACACCTGTTTGCAGACTCTATCCATGCCACTGTTTACAAGCACCTTTCACCCTCTGTCCTTGATGCTGTTTACCACCTCTGTCTCTACAGCTGTGTATGGACTCTATGCATGCCGCTGGATACCTGAACCTTTCACCCTCTGTCCTTGATGCCATTTGCCTCGTCTATTCCTACAGCTAATTATGGACTCTATGCATGCTGCTGTACCTGAACCTTTTACCCTCTGTCCTGACACTGTTTACCACCTTTGTCCCTACAGCTGTTTACCGTCTATCCATGCCACTGCATGCAAGAACCTTTTGTTAAAAGCAAAATGACAATTATGAACATTACCTGCGCCATCTTGTCTGGTGAAATTTTATGTGCACATAAGTTACAGTCATTTTAATCTATCACAGCCATTTTGTACTCTGTTGGTCACCTTTGTTTCACCCTGCCCTTACTAGCATCCCTCTGACCGACCTGGTACTGTGCTGGGGGCTATAAACTCTATTGCCACAACAAACCTCAGCGCCACTTGCTGCCACAAACTCGTTTTTCCTCTCATCCCTGTTTTCAAACAAGCCTTTGGACGCTCTACCCTTCACTACACCTAGTTACACAAACAGGTTCCAAACACCAAAAAGACTCTTACAAAATGATTTATTGCACTGCAAACAGCAAGACTTGTTGTTACCAACAATGGGACCTGTTTTTATCAACAGAACGGACTCTTAGATCTGGCCGGTCACACATGTTTTAGACCCTGAAGCAAGGTCCAGCTGCAAGATAAGATTGTCTGTTTGACCTGGGTGGGAAGAGAATTACTGTTGGGCTTGTGTGACAACCTGCCCGGGCGGGGACCCCAAGCTTGTGTAACCATGCTGATCAAACAAATGCATTGTGTCAAACCTGTATAAAAGGAAGAGCCAAGGGAGTTGTCAGCAGAACACCTCCCTCAGACATCCCGGTGTCTCAGTTGACGTGATCTCCTCATGAGAAATAATAAACCTCTTTCTTGTCTTCCAGTTTCCAGCGCCTTGCCTCATTATTTTGATAGCGAACCCAAAGTGAATTAGAGGTGAAACCCTGCACCGGGCAGCATTGAGGGTCTTAGAAGACTCGCTGCCTTTCACAAATTGGCGCCCAACCGTAGGGGCCCATCAGCGACGCGTGGGTCCGGTAGAGAGGTCCTAATGACGGAGTGAACAACTAAACGATTGGGGTATACCTGCCTGAGAAGACCCTTGTCTGGCTGCCGATCGACTGAACTTCACCGGTTCCGAACGGACCTCTCTCGAGTGACCTGCGGTCCTGACTGGGACCTTAGAGGAACGCCGCATTGATTGTTGGAGTGAGAGGACAACCAGGCGCTGGAAGGGGAAGACTAAGAACTGTCCATACGGTCCGGGTAAGGTCGTGAAAAAAACGAATTACATTGATTGATTGATTGATTGAATAGTTTGATTGAAATACTAGTATTCCTTTTTGATATCGAGTTATTTGCGACATTTCCCTGCTTGCAAACAACAAAGAATAGGAATATTCTCTCTCTTTGCAGGCAGCGAAGGACAGGTAGTGCAGACTTTTTGTCTAAATTGATTGATTGAGATATTCATTTTGACCGATAAATACGTCATGCCTGTTTTCTCTAGATTGTTTGATTGTAATTGTTTTGGACCAGACCGTTTGTTAGAGGTCAGTCAGCCGGCACCGCCGGAAGGCACCCCTAACAAGGACATGTACGTAAAGTATGGATTAGCCACCGTAGCTTATAGCAAACTATGGCATAAATACACTAGGAAGGACCGGGTAAATCAGTGGCCACTGACGGGATCTTTCGATCCAGCTAAAATAGAAACGTTAGAATTAGCTCTCCACAAAAGAAAACTAGACCAGCCATGTTTGACAGTTTTGGATTATGGCGAAAAGAGGCAGCTCAAAGAAAGAAAAGGGACGAAGCTAGACAAGATAAAGAAACGCGAAAATCAGCTTACCAAGCCTGTAAAAGATTAGAAGAAAAACTAAAAGAAAGGGAAATCGATAAAAAGGAACAGGAATCAAAAATATCAGATCAATGCCCTGTTAGAACGCCCTCGACTCTTTACCCCAAGTTACCAGCAAAACAAAGGGTAGATGATGATTTATTGTTAGGTCCCCCAATCATATACATGCCACCCCCTTACGCCCCTACTCATCCCGTAGTACAACGACAGGACCACCAAAGTATAGCCGGAGATGGCACGATCGCCTCAGTCTCCACCGCCTCTGCTCCCACCGAGTCACCCACACCAAATGCCTCATCAAAGGATACAGTAGTAGAGGTAGGATCAAAAGAAAAAGGAGCGCCCAGGGTCCCGCGATTAAGTAAAAATGAGCGAGCAGGCATTGATAAAGTAGTTAAATCCCTCATAGATAGGAAGGAGACAGAAGAGTATGTAACTGACATATGCAACTCCTATGTTGAAAACCGCAAACGATACTTTATTGTACGTCTCTGTTACCACACTCTTACTGCATATGAAGAGAAGTACCAAGATGTAGGGCCCGAGCGACTAGTGGCTCTCTATAGGAAGGTAGACACCGGAGATGAAGGCGACAACGATGTTACAGAACTCTTTTCATCCACACTGGAGGTATTCCGTCACCTCGTGGAACAAGGACGGATAGATAAGGACAGGACATCTAAGATAGCAGGACCCCCGGTGGAAAAACCAGATAGCATGATGCCGATAAAAGAAGCTGCCCCTTATTGGGTACCTCCTAGAGGACAAGGGACTCATGACGATATGAACCATCAAGATGCTAGAGGAAGGGTGGTCTACAATTGGGTGTATCAACCATGGGACAGGCAGGACATTTTGACGTTCCGTAGATCTCTACTGGATTTACGAAAGAACCCCACCGCCTTTTACACCGAGCTAGGTACCGCTCTGGGATCAACAATAATGACACTTGCCGACATAGACTTGTTCTTCGGGTTATGTTTGCCAGCAGATGTGTGGAAACAGATTAGGAAAATAGACCATACCGAACTGCTTGGTCATACCTGGGAACAACTCAACACACTAGATAAACAGCGGAACCCTGGTCAAAAACCGGTTAAAGCAATATTGGACCTCCCTGACAAAATAGTGCAGAAAGTGAAAACGCTGATCCCAGAGAAAAAGATAGACTGGTCCATAGTAACCGCGTGCCGCCAGAAACCACAAGAGGATGTCTCAGAGTATTTCTCCAGATTTGAAACGGTGTTCTCCGATTACAGTGGACAAGACATGTCCACCGCAACCGGACACCACTTATTTGTGCAGAACTATGTCAAAGGACTACTGCCAGATGTATCCCAGAAATTACAAGCCAGCGAAAGTAGTTGGGCAGCATCTAAACCGGCGGCCATTCTCCAAATGGCCCAGTACTATGAGCATCAGAAAACGAAAATGACAGGGCTACAGAAAGGAAAAAGAAGGACTTGAAGGAAAGGGTAATGGTAGCACAACTCCAGGGGGCGAATACAGGAAGGGAGCAATATAGGGGAGGATACCAGCAGAATACCCCTAGAGTACAGCCACCTAGTAACAATTCATCGACATCATATGTAGGACGCCAAGACCTAGGACAGGATCAATGTGCATTTTGCAAAGAATATGGACACTGGAAAACCCAATGCCCGGCTTTGCTAGGAGCTGGTAGGGGCAGAGGGGCGAGGGAAATAGCAAGTGGACAGAGAGGAAGAGGACGTGGGAGAGGGTACGCGAGTGAAGCAAGCGAGGAAAGGCCAGGAAGAGTGAACACATTTGACCATCCCAAACAGAATCAGTACCAACAGACAGATTATGACAATGCGTACGACTTTGCATAGGACAGCCAGAGGCAAGGGAGGGATCCAGTCGAGCTCTATGTTGATCAGCAAGGCCCTTATGTTACCACTGAGGTCCTGGGCACAAAGTCGCCATTTCTGGTAGACACAGGAGCAACACGTAGTGCACTATCCAAACGACTGATTCCAAGGGCACCCTTGTCAGGCTCACATGTGACCTCAATAGGATTTGACGGTACGCCCTCCACCAACCCTTTGTCCCGACCGATCTTAGCGACTGACACGACAGTTAACATATACACCGACAGCCAATATGCCTTCGGGGTGGTTCACCATTTTGGGATCTTATGGAAAGAAAGAGGGTTCCTGACTTCACACGGTACACCCATCCTGCATGGAGATTTAGTCTCCGCCTTGACGCAAGCAGTCCTCCTCCCCAAGAAGTTAGCAGTGATAAAATGCCAAGCACATAGGAAAGTGACTGATCTCATTGGACAGGGAAATACACTAGCAGACGTTACTGCCCGAGCCACGGCAGGAGACAGAACTACGCAGATTACTTGCATAAATTGACAAACGAGCTAACAATTATCCACCAACAGGTGCAGCAAGCTTTGCCTGACGTATCCAGGGGCCCGGGACATGAAATAAAGCCAAGCGACCATGTTTGATCTGCAACTTCCAAAGAACGAAGAATCTGGAGCCTAGGTGGACGGGCCCCTGGCAAGTCCTGATCACCACCCGAACTGCCCTCTGAGTGAAAGGAAAACGGAACTGGCTGCATGCCCATCGCTGCAAACGAGTCCCTCCAACCCTGGCAACCTGTGAAGGGGTGGAGGTGCAAGAGGAAGTACTCGCGAGAGACCGACCAGCTCTGAGTTGCTACCCACAAGAAGACACCCTTGAACTATCAGAATTTCCCGACCCCACGGTGCCATCCAGGAAAGGGTACAACCTAAGATCGACGAAAGGAGGGAGCTCCAACGACCAGGCCACTAACTGAGTCAAGGTCTCAGATCGGTAGCACAGTCAAACAACGCTACCAGGAAAGCGCCAGACAAAAGTCTGTGGTCCTAACAGTTGTTGAGCTCCTCGAAGATGAAGGAAGAAACTGAACACCTGCAAAACCACAAGACACCAAGACTGCTAACCTGCACAGCACAAAGACAATTGCACTTGTAGCTGCATTTCTCACCTGTCTCCTGCTAATGGTCGCACTCTGGATCATTGAAGAGAATGCACCTGCATACAGAACATTGTCACCCACCATGCAACCAACCACCAAGAAAGAACACTACCTGGTATCACTACCGCCACATCTCCAAGAACGACGCAAAGAATTCTGGAATAATTCTTTCGTGCAGATGTTGCACCAGCACAATCTTGCCACCAATGCTACCAACTGTTGGGTCTGTGGGCTGTTACCACATGCCACTGAACATTCCATCCCTTTCATCCCTTCGCACTTTTCTATTCACGGATCTTGCCTTGCCTGGATGATGCTCCTACAAGAAAGTTACAAAGACAATGCCACTTCCGACGGAACAATCGCCCAGTTCTACAACGAGTTCTGGCGAAACAAAACAGGAAGGACAGCCGCCCCCTTCTGCCCTCACACCTTCAATGCGACATTCCAGATTAATGTCCCCTCCAAAGAACGAGTGGAAATGCAAGTGTTCAATAATCCTAACAGAGCCACATTTTCCTACCTGAAGAAAAGAACTGCTGCAACACTGACTGTGGCCCTATCTGTGGTGAACGTCTCTGGCCTTGTATGCATTGAAGGCCGTGGGACTGAGAATGTGGGTCACAGCACCTGTAGCATTGTGGGGACTTTGAACACTGCCAACCCCCAGCGCTTGTTGCATCACCCAATATGTACTTTGTTTGTGGAACCAAAGCCTACACCTGGCTCCCAGGAAACTGGGGGGCACGTGCTACATCGCCTTTGTTTTGCCACCAACCTACACAGCCCCTGCAGAGCATCATCGAGAAAAGCGTTCTAAAGACATTGATCAAGCAGACTCTGCCTCATCACAGTTCCTCGACGCAGCCTGATAATTCACCTTCTGTCTATGAAGCAATCGAACATCTCCATAGACTATCTTCAGAAATTCATCAAGGATCAGAGACTTGGACAATTGGAAGTTGGCTTTGGGGCATCTTGAAGGAGTGGGGTTGGAAAATATCAATGATTCTCTTGGTCCCAGTATTGACAATATGTGGTTGTTGTTTGGGTATACACTGTATACCACCTCTGTGTTATGTTTGCATAACTACCTTGCACCCTAAGACTATGGACACTCAGCTAACAAAAATGAGAGTAATGTATGATCAAGAGATACAGGACATTATGGAGATCGAAATAGACTGACAAGCTGGCTAGTTATGTTCAAAGGGGCCACTGTTAAAAGCAAAATGACAATTATGAACATTACCTGCGCCATCTTGTCTGGTGAAATTTTAATTTTATGTGCACATAAGTTACAGTCATTTTAATCTATCACAGCAATTTTGTACTCTGTTGGTCACCTTTGTTTCACCCTGCCCTTACTAGCATCCCTCTGACCGACCTGGTACTGTGCTGGGGGCTATAAACTCTATTGCCACAACAAACCTCAGCGCCACTTGCTGCCACAAACTCGTTTTTCCTCTCATTTCTGTTTTCAGACAAGCCTTTGGACGCTCTACCCTTCACTACACCTAGTTACACAAACAGGTTCCAAACACCAAAAAGACTCTTGCAAAATGATTTATTGCACTGCAAACAGCAAGACTTGTTGTTACCAACAATGGGACCTGTTTTTATCAACAGAACGGACTCTTAGATCTGGCCGGTCTCACATGTTTTAGACCCTGAAGCAAGGTCCAGCTGCAAGATAAGATTGTCTGTTTGACCTGGGTGGGAAGAGAATTACTGTTGGGCTTGTGTGACAACCTGCCCGGGGCGGGGACCCCAAGCTTGTGTAACCATGCTGATCAAACAAATGCATTGTGTCAAACCTGTATAAAAGGAAGAGCCAAGGGAGTTGTCAGCAGAACACTTCCCTCAGACATCCCGGTGTCTCAGTTGACGTGATCTCCTCATGAGAAATAATAAACCTCTTTCTTGTCTTCCAGTTTCCAGCGCCTTGCCTCATTATTTTGATAGCGAACCCAAAGTGAATTAGAGGTGGAACCCTGCACCGGGCAGCATTGAGGGTCTTAGAAGACTCGCTGCCTTTCACACTTTCACCCTCTGTCCTTGATGCTGTTTGCCACGTCTATCCTTCCAGCTGTTTACGGACTCTATGCATGCTGCTGTATACCTGAACCTTTCACCCTCTGGCCTTAAACCCTGTTTACCACCTCTGTCCCTACAACTGTTTACAGACTCTATCCATGCCGCTGTTTACAAGCACCTTTCACCCTACTGACTATGCATGCCAATGTTTACATGAACTTCCTCCCCTTGTTCCCGTTGCTGTTTCCCACGTCTATCCCTACAGCTGTTTAGAGACTCTATCAATGCTGCTGTTTACCAGAATCTTTGACTCTCTGACCCTGACGGTGTCTCCCACTTTTTTTTCCTTTTGGGGTTCACAGGAACCTTTCCTTGCCGCTGTTTGTAGCCTCTGTCCTTGGTGCGGTCGTCGGTGCAGTCAGTAGCACCGTTTTCTGTTTGTCACTACCACTGAAAAGAGGACTTTAGGGGATCAACCTGTGATCTCTAAGTAAAACCTATACCGAGTAATACCAAGTAGCCCTGGTATCAGTACTATGGGTTATTACCAGCCCTTTTACTGGGCCAGTTATAATGAGGGCTATAGCGAGAGCAACTGGCCAGGATCAAGGCTACTACTAACCTGATAGTGCTTAAACAGAGCAGCAGGCTAGAGGCGTGGGCTGAGGCTGCAGACAGAGGCAGGGTTAGAGGCCGGACAGGAGAGAGGCTGCAGACAGAGGCAGGGTTAGAGGCTCGGACATGGAGAGAGGCTTCAGACAGAGGCAGGGTTAGAGGCCGGACAGGAGAGAGGCTGCAGACAGAGACAGGGTTAGAGGCCGGACATGGACAGAGGCTGCAGACAGAGGCAGGGTTAGAGGCCGGAAAGGAGAGAGGCTGCAGACAGAGGCAGGGTTAGAGGCCGGACAAGAGAGAGGCTGCAGACAGAGGCAGGGTTAGAGGCCGGACAGGAGAGAGGCTGCAGACAGAGGCAGGGTTAGAGGCCGGACATGGAGAGAGGCTGCAGACAGAGACAGGGTTAGAGGCCGGACATGGACAGTGGCTGCAGACAGATGCAGGGTTAGAGGCCGGACAGGAGAGAGGCTGCAGACAGAGGCAGGGTTAGAGGCCGGACTTGGAGAAAGGCTGCAGAGAGAGGCAGGGTTAGAGGCCGGGCATGGAGAGAGGCTGGAGAGAGAGGCAGGGTTAGAGGCTGGACATGGAGAGAGGCTGCAGACAGAGGCAGGGTTAGAGGCCGGAAAGGAGAGAGGCTGCAGACAGAGGCAGGGTTAGAGGCCGGACAAGAGAGAGGCTGCAGACAGAGGCAGGGTTAGAGGCCGGACAGGAGAGAGGCTGCAGACAGAGGCAGGGTTAGAGGCCGGACAGGAGAGAGGCTGCAGACAGAGGCAGGATTAGAGGCCGGACATGGAGAGAGGCTGCAGAGAGAGGCAGGGTTAGAGGCCGGACATAGACAGAGGCAGGGTTTGAGGCCGGACAGGAGAGTGGCTGCAGACAGAGGCAGGGTGAGAGGCCGGACATGGAGAGAGGCTGCAGACTGAGACAGGGTTAGAGGCCGGACATGGAGAGAGGCTGCAGAGAGAGGCAGGGTTAGAGGCCGGACATAGACAGAGGCAGGGTTAGAGGCCGGACAGGCGAGAGGCTGCAGACAGAGTCAGGATTAGAGGCCGGACATGGAGAGAGGCTGCAGACAGAGACAGGGTTAGAGGCCGGACATGGACAGAGGCTGCAGACAGAGGCAGGGTTAGAGTCCGGCCATAGACAGAGGCTGCAGACAGAGGCAGGGTTAGAGGCCGGACATGGAGAGAGGCTGCAGACAGACAGGGTTAGAGGCCGGACATGGAGAGAGGCTGCAGACAGAGGCAGGGTTAGAGGCCGGACATGGAGAGAGGCTGCAGACAGAGACAGGGTTAGAGGCCGGACATGGACAGAGGCTGCAGACAGAGGCAGGGTTAGAGGCCGGACAGGAGAGAGGCTGCAGGCAGAGACAGGATTCGAGGCCGGACATGGACAGAGGCTGCAGACAGAGGCAGGGTTAGAGGCCGGACAGGAGAGAGGCTGCAGACAGAGACAGTGTTAGAGGCCGGACATGGAGAGAGGCTGGGGAGAGGCAGGGTTAGAGGCCGGGCATGGAGAGAGGCTGGAGACAGAGGCAGGGTTAGAGGCCGGACATAGACAGAGGCAGGGTTAGAGGCCGGACAGGAGAGAGGCTGCATACAAAGGCAGGGTTAGAGGCCGGACATGGAGAGAGGCTGCAGACAGAGACAGGGTTAGAGGCCGGACATGGACAGAGGCTGCAGACAGAGGCAGGGTTACAGGCCGGACATGGACAGAGGCTGCAGACAGAGGCATGGTTAGAGGCCGGACATGGAGAGAGGCTGCAGACAGACAGGGTTAGAGGCCGGACATGGAGAGAGGCTGCAGACAGAGGCAGGGTTAGAGGCCGGACATGGAGAGAGGCTGCAGACAGAGACAGGGTTAGAGGCCGGACATGGACAGAGGCTGCAGACAGAGGCAGGGTTAGAGGCCGGACAGGAGAGAGGCTGCAGACAGAGACAGTGTTAGAGGCCGGACATGGAGAGAGGCTGGGGAGAGGCAGGGTTAGAGGCCGGGCATGGAGAGAGGCTGGAGACAGAGGCAGGGTTAGAGGCCGGACATAGACAGAGGCAGGGTTAGAGGCCGGACAGGAGAGAGGCTGCATACAAAGGCAGGGTTAGAGGCCGGACATGGAGAGAGGCTGCAGACAGAGACAGGGTTAGAGGCCGGACATGGACAGAGGCTGCAGACAGAGGCAGGGTTACAGGCCGGACATAGACAGAGGCTGCAGACAGAGGCAGGGTTACAGGCCGGACATGGAGAGAGGCTGCAGACAGAGACAGGGTTAGAGGCCGGACATGGACAGAGGCTGCAGACAGAGGCATGGTTAGAGGCCGGACATGGAGAGAGGCTGCAGACAGGCAGGGTTAGAGGCCGGACAGAGGCAGGGTTAGAGGCCGGACATAGACAGAGGCAGGGTTAGAGGCCTGACATGGACAGAGGCTGCAAACAGTGGCAGGGTTAGAGGCCGGACATAGACAGAGGCTGCAGACAGAGGCAGGGTTAGAGGCCAGACATGGACAGAGGCTGCAGACAGAGGCAGGTTTAGAGGCTGGATATGGAAAGAGGCTGCAGACACAGGCAGGGTTATAGGCCGGGCATGGACAGAGGCTGCAAAGGACTGCTGGGACAGAGGCTGTTAACAGGAGCGAGTGGCAGAGGCAGGGTTAGAGGCCAGACATAGACAGAGGCTGCAGACAGAGGTAGGGTTAGAGGCCAGGCATGGACAGAGGCTGAAAAAGGGCTTCTGGGTAAGAACCTGCTAATTGGAGGGTGTGACAGGCTGCAGACAGAGGCACGGTTAGAGGCCGGGCAGGGAGGGAGGCTGCAAAGAACCGCAGACACAGAGAGATTAAAGTTAGGGAGTGACAGAGGCTGCCAACAGCAGCAACATTAGCTGCAAGGATAGAGGCTGCCTGCATCAGTAGGAATAGAGATTGCCAAAAAGTGTATCAATAGAGGCTGCCAACAGTGAGAGGGTTAGAGAGTGCATTCATGAGCAGGGATAGAGGCTGCAAATGGACAGGGATAGTGACTACATTAAGTGTCAGAGACAGATGCCGCATGCAGCTGCAGGGATAGAGACAGCAAACAGGAGCGGGATAGAGGCCTCAAACAGTGGTGCAGTCTGACAGTATTGGGAACAGAGACTGTGAGCAGAGGCAGAATACTGGTTGTGAATAGCAGTAGAGGAGAGGCTGGGGAGAAGGTATAACTAGAGAAAGTGATAGAAGCTGTGAACAGCAATACATTTTCAAAGGTGGATGTGGAGTTAACTTGCGTAGCCAGAACTTGCACTGTCCTAGGTACAGGTGACTACTTCCTGAGCCACGATATAAGTACACAGGTGGAACATGTGATAAACAGGTGCCCACAGGAAGCTGTCACAGTTTCACGATGAAAAAGACGTATGCATGAAAAAACCTTGCAGGATGAAGAACTTCAGAAGGCTAATGGAGGATTCCAGCGTGTAAGACAGATTACCAGAAGAGAGACCTCCAAACACCAGAAACAGGAACCAGCAGGTGGGGAGAGCGAAGAACTGCAGAAGAAACATAGCTGCATTGTGACACACAGGGCCGGTCCTAGAACTTCTGGGGCCCCGGGCGAAAGGGAAGATGTGAGGCCCCTCTAATTTGCATGTAACATCACAAGAAGTGACATCACAGAAAGTGACATTGCAGGACTATTGATCTTATTTGGCATCACTGAAGAGACCTAACGTGGATATCAGTAACAAGGACAAAAATATAAATATTCAAATGAAATAAGTCCATATATTTTAAAACTGTATTAAATGTATTACATTTGTCACATTGGATGGAAAAGCTAGTTGCAGGTCTCAAAAAGATGGATGTTTTTACTCCATGTTAACTGATTGTTTCTAGTTGAGTGCATGATAAAAATTCCAGTTCTGTCTCATAAAGGGGAGAGATCCTGTTGAGGTAATGAGGGGCGGATCATTCAAAATATAAAATTACACAAGAGAAAACCTCTCACACCATGGATATAATCGCAGATTTCAAAAGGCTCCCTTATCATTCTGTGCCATTATTGTGTAACCTTCGGATGACATTAATACTTAGTAATTTGTTTTAACATAAATCTTCTCACCAGTCTCCCACACACACATGCTAAGAGTCATAGGATAACCTTTTTTGACTGTGGGCTCTTTACTCGCCAGAATTATGTTAAGTGCAAAAACACAACACATATAATACAAAATTACAAGACACCATTGCAAACAAAGATTGTACATAAATAAAAAAAGACCTAGAACAACCGAGACCACTGTTAAATCATACATTGACTTGAAGGTATGCTGCAGATTCAAGGTGTTTTCAAATCAACGTTTTTGATTTGGTGTTAGAACTGTAGGAAGTGGAAGTGGCCGGCTTTAGCGCTGGTGGAGCCCTGTGCGGCAATGTTTATTGTTGCCCCCAATGACTCCCTCTGCCAAGGATTCCCTCACTACCACCCTTTAACAGTGCCCCTCGAGTCTCCACATTCTCGCTCAGATGCATTTAATTTGATTTACAACGCCACTGATACTAGTGTAGGGTGTCAGAGAACTTTATATCACACACATTACACAGAGACAATCAATCATGCGTGTGTAAATCACTGTATAGGAAATGTTACATAAAACAATGGACTACACGGTGTAGGAGTCACATGACAATCATACTAGTAGACAGTATAGTTTAATAGTGATTGGTCTGGAGAAACACAAACTCTGAATTTAGAACGTAATACCATGGTTGGGGGTTCTCTTTAATAAAGCAAACACAAGGAGATCTTGGACAGAGCGCTGAAACTTTTCAGACACTCACTCCCAGTCACAGATCTGGGTTGAATCCATCATCGTTCTTTAGCTCACTTTGCCACCCCAGTTCAGACACAGCTATATGCAAATCAGTCTTGACCCTGTGCCTCATGGGAACAGTCCAGCCCGAACTGCCTACCATGTCTTTCCTGGCCAGGAAACAAGCATCCTGGGATCGGTTTCGGGGTAACACCCCTCATCAGCCAGGCTAGCTTGAATCCAGTGGCAAAGTGAGCAAGGGACCCACGTCTGGGCATACACTGCCAACTTAGGGCAAATAAAGCAAACACAAGTTGCTCACTTTGCCACTGGATTCAAGCTAGCCTGGCTGATGAGGGGTGTTAGCCCGAAACCGGTCCCAGGTCAAGACTGATTTGCATATAGCTGGGTCTGAACTGAGGTGGCGAAGTGAGCTAAAGAACGATGATGGATTCAACCCAGATCTGTGACTGGGGGTGAGTGTTAGAAAAGTTTCAGCGCTCCGTCCATCATCTCCTTGTGTTTGCTTTGTTCGCCCTAAGTTGGCAGGGTATGCCCAGACGTGGGTCCCTTGCTCACTTTGCCACTGGATTCAAGCTAGCCTAGGGGTGAGTGTCTGAAACGTTTCAGTGCTCCGTCCATCATCTCCTTGTATTTGCTTGGTTCTCTTTAATAACCAGAATTGATTTCTACCCAAACAAACCCTTTTTGCAACATTAGGATAATCAAAGACTGGGGAAAAAACCATGACGCTCTAATTTATACCTTGCAATTTGCATGCAGCTCTTTATTTATTTGTTTGTATAGCGCCTGAATCAACCCCCGAAGGGGTATCTCTGCGCTTTGGACGGGCGGCAAGAAGTGAGGCTATACTACAACATCAGAGACAGAAAAGAGTGGTTTTAAGCTGCTTTCTAAATTGTAGGTGGTCGGGACATTGTCTTAGATGCAGAGGAAGTTTGTTCCAGTATAAAGGACCGAGGTGGGAAAGAGCCTTCCCACCCAATCTGGCTTTCCTGACTCGAGGAACCACGAGAAGAGACTTAGATCCCGAACGGAGGGACCTAGAAGGCAGATAAGGTGTAAATTTCTCTGAAAGATAGGCGGGGCCAAGGTTAAATAAAGCCTTATGGATGGTACAGCAGACTTTGAACTTAACCCGTTCGCGTATTGGAAGCCAGTGAAGCTGGCAAAGAAGAGGGCGGGAGGCAGTCCTGGGAGGGGCATTGAGGACCAATCGTGCCGCAGTGTTCTGGACTACCTGCAGTCTGCTAAGCGAGGACTCATTAGGAGAAATCAACAAGCCATTGCAGTAGTCCAGACGGCTTAATATAAGTGCCTGAGTCAAGGTCTTCCGTGTTGAATCGGGAAGCAAAGGAAAGACTCGGCGTAATAAGCCCAATATGTGAAAACAGGCGCCAGCTGTCTGAGCAGCATGCTCCTTCAGAGTAAGGGCCTGATCCAGACGAATGCCTAAGTCCTTAACCAGGGATTTTGGATCAGGGGAAACACCAAGATCAGCCGGCCACCAATCCAGAGTCCATAGTAGGGGAACCTCCCCGAAGAGCAAAATCTCCGTCTTCCCAACATTACATTGGAGGAAGTTACTTTTCATCCAGTTAGAGATAGCTCTCATACCAGAGGAGAAGGTCGCCTGTACTGTTGGAGTAAATTTGTCAAATGGGAAAAGCAGCTGTGTGTCGTCGGCATAAGAAATGGGAATAAACCCACACGCCCTAATGAGGTTGGCCAAGGGAGCTACATAGATATTAAACAAAGTGGGGCTCAAACAAGAGCCACTTAGATGACAGTTAATAGCTTATTGTTCAATGTTAGGATTTTGACTTATAAACTGCAAGTAACAAAAGGATCTCAATGACAAAAGCAGCAACCGACTTACCTATTTAGATTATGTGCACTTTGTGATCTGCATGGTACATGTTCTTTGCAGCAGGCACATTAACCATCTGCGCTACCTTTCCATGAGTCAAAACTTCCACTTGACAAAACTCCATCTCTCTCTAGGAAGAACATTAATCACCGAAGTTATCATGACATTTTTATTGTTGCCGGAAATTGCTGGAGGCCAGGAAGGAGGCAGCTAGCGCTTTTAAAAACATAATATACTTGCAAACATGACGCCCCCACCCGAAGTGAGCGCTCAGTGCGATATCACCTGTCGCACCGCCCAAGAGCCTCCTTGCTCAAGGGTCCTGTGACCTCAGTGACGGAGTCACTGTTGCTCTAGGGTGTGCTGCTTCATAGGCCTGCCCAAAAGACTTGAGGTGAGCTTCAATAGGGGTTGTGGTGGACAGGCCTTCAATATTAACCCACACTTGCCACCGCTAGGGTCCACCTGCTGGTGCTAAGACACCAGGGCTTCTAAGGTCTAGCAGGGCCTTCTAAGTTCTAGCACGGAAATGTGCTCGCTCAGGAGAGTGGTCTGGGGGACTGGTCATGAAGGCTGAACCTGGATCCCCAGTTCCCAAGTCAGCAGCTCTGGTCATAGTGCCACATCCTCCTCCCACTGAACACCATACTGCCCCTCTGAGAGAACTCGCACTGCCTTCAACTACAACCCAATTGCGTCCGCTATAAAGACCTGGATGCGACTTAATTCAAATTATGCACTAGACTACAGTAATATGCTGCCTAAAAAAAAAAGTGACAACATCCTGGAAAAAGCAAACACTCATAGGGAATGCAAGATTAAGTAAAGCATGTGAAAGCAACAAATTGGTTACCTTAACGCTTCTGCACTTATTATTCAGTAATCAATGAGTGCTTTTGCATGAAAAGTTAAGGACATGACTACAGGGCCGGAAGGGACCTGTTTCAATGTCCATTGCTTATATCCTTACAAAACGTAAGCAGTATGGTTTAAAAAGACAAGACCACATACGTGAACACAGAGCCGCGGTATGCACTTTGTTTTCCAATCCACCCATCAAGCAGGTATTGCAGTACATCCAGGAATGGTGCACTTCCCCACCTGGGGAAAACAGTGCTGTTCAGAGAAAGACAAGAAAACAAAAGTAGCGCTTCACTGGCAAACTCTGTAAAGTGGCACTTTTTTTTGTTTTGGGTGTGAATAAAAGCAATCTGGCCCCATTTTGACCCGCTCTGTCTTGCTTTAGTTATTTTTCACATTTTAAACCTTTTATTTCTCTCCGTCCCAGGTGTGCACTTTGGAAGTGAAAAATGTCCGAAAAAGACAACCTTTCCGTCAAAAGTGTTTTTCTTTTTTGGGGAACAAATAAAGGAAAGAGGGAGTAATGGCTACAAGGCCCAGGGAAGGGGGCCCCCACACCTGGACCTTGCAGCTTGCTCTAGTGCTTAGAGGCCCAGGGAAAGGGGGCCCCCTCCCTGGGCCTTGAAGCAGTAACCATTTCATAAAACACTGCCCTACCACGGCAGTTCAACATACATTTTAAATGCACATTCCCATAAAAAAAACGGGTGATGCAAAAGTTAACAAAAGCTAGTTGATCTGGCTGCTCCCTCCTCCCCTCACCCACCTCTCCTTACCTGTGTCTGGCTGGTCCTAGAAACAAAAGGGCCTTCTGTCGCCTAGAAACAAAATGCAGAAAGGGAATGGCCGGTACTTAACAGAGGTGTTGCCTCGCCTCTGACACTGTGAGCCAAGATAATTGCTGGCCCGGCTGCTGTGCCTTCCCCAATCTGTTTGTCCCTTCCCCCCCACCCCTGCACCCCCAGGAATGCCACCACGCCCTGACAAACAAGGTCGAGACATCTCGCATTTGTAGTGGGATTGTGTGGGGCAGGGGGCCCTGGAGGAGCAGGTGGGCTTACTGTGAAAGTGTGGCATTTCACAGTGAAGCGGGGCCCCTGTTTTTTATCTGAGCGCGAGGCCCTGGGTAGTTGCCCACACTGCCCATGCCTAGCGCCGGCCCTGGTGACACACCATCAAAGGAGAATTTCATTTCA
Source organism: Calotriton arnoldi (assembly GCA_963921515.1). Taxonomy (NCBI): domain Eukaryota; kingdom Metazoa; phylum Chordata; class Amphibia; order Caudata; family Salamandridae; genus Calotriton; species Calotriton arnoldi. The sequence continues at coordinate 1,323,012 of CAWUFW010001879.1, read as the reverse complement.
TTCATTTTTAAAGTGCATGGCTGCTCCAGCAGAGCTGCCACAGCACACTACAAGAGATAAAGCAACAATAGTTTAAAAAAGCCATGTTTTCAAGTGTTTCTTGAATTTCTCATATGAAGAACATAGTTGCAGCTTAAAAGGAAGGGAATTCCAGAGTTGCGGTCCTAGGAAAGCAAAAGAGCAATCCCCTTGTCTTGCCAGTTTGTACCAGGGATCACAGCCAGGTTATGGCTTGCCGAGTGCAAGGATAGTTCGGGACAATAGGGGTGGACCAGCTCGCTAAGAAATTGAGGGCCAGATTTTGTCATAGCTTTATACATGTAGCAAAGAGCCTTAAACTTGATTCGCTTATCGACCGGGAGCCAGTGAAGCTCCCAGTGATGTAGCGAGACTGATTCAAATGATGAAATATGACAGAGCAGGCCTGCTGCCGCATTCTGTACCACCTGGAGTCTTTTCACAGCAGACTTGGTAGATCCTAAAAATAAGACATTACCATAGTCAAGGTGTGAGATAATTAAGCTCAAAAGACATATAGCACAAGCAGAGACCTTTAATTGTACTTAAGGGGAATCCTTTAAAAAGGACGGAATCCCATCACCCAGCGAAGTGGCATGCTTCTTCATCTGGGATCTCCTCTTGGGTGCAAAACCTAGTGCAGCCAAGGGCTACAACCCCCTCACTGTGAGGGAGGAGCTCAGGGATGTTTTTTATGATGTTATTCAGTAAGTAGGATTCCCCTTAAGTACAATTAAAGGTCTCTGCTTGTGCTATATGTCTTTTGAGCTTTACTAAGCTCGTTAGTCCCGCGGATATTTTGTTGTGTTGTAATAATTGTATTTGGGGAATATATCCGCGCCGGTCTTAAAAAACTGTCCCTTAAACCCCCTGCTACTTCCTGTGTATATTTTGTGAGATAATTAAGGCCTGCACGATGGTCCTCTGGGAAGCAACTGGAGGTAACCAGAGCATCTTCCTTAGACACCGTTACTAGTCCAAAGCAACCAGCAGCAACTCTGTTAATTTGATATTCCATGGTCAGGTGGTTGTCAAGCCAGAAGCCTAGAGCTTTCACTTCTTGAGATGAAGAGGGGGAAGCCCCAAGATTTGTTGGCCATGGAGTGGAGCCCTCATGTATGAAATAAACAGGAACAGGAAATGATGAAACACCCTATCTGACAATCCCCATGATAGATGCAAAACCTAATAGAAACTAAACAGCCATACTGAAAGGGGAAGAAAAGAAAACAACATATCTTGTCTAACTGTGGAGCCCCTTTAAAGGCCATCTGCAAACTTTCAGACAAGGGATGCCCCATGGAAGAAGGCTAGCAGTAGCTAGTAGCTGGGAGGCTCCAGTAAAAGTAGCCATAGGGCAAGTATTTCCCCTTGCCTGCAGCCACAGGCTTCAGAAGGTGTCTTGTGGTTGCTGGGTACTGCAACACGTTAGCTCGAACACCAGCAAAATGCAGCATCCACAACAAAACAAGAGGTTGGGAGAAGCTATACGGAAAGAGACAGACTGGAATTAACTGAGCTTGATATAGTGGCAGAGGCTGATGCTTGAGAAGTTCGTAAAGTTAACGTCTACAATTAATTGCAGGGAATGAACGGAAAATGGCAATAAGTCGGAGAACGGTGGAAGAGAAAGAGGTAGATTGTTGTTGTATGAAGAAGGCTCTGAACAGAGGGACAGACAGTGCATCACATGGACACTGTTGCAGAATACAGGATCAGGGAAGGTGGTGGGAATTCAGATTGGGAATTGCCGCTGTGATATGGACAGTGTCTAAGCATTAGGGTTTTCGGGTATTGTGTTCTGATTAGCAATGGCGTCAGGAATGAAGTCTAGAAAGAGTAACATTGATGGTTCAGGGAAAGGGAAGAGGGGGATTAAAAGTAGGCGCAGTAGTGGGCAACAGAACAGATGTAGAATTGGATATTGTCACAATTGTGAGTTTGGGAACTGGCAGTCAGTGATCACAGTCTTGGAAATTGAGAAGGCTTAGGAATAGAAAGGAGGAAAGGGTTGATGAAACCAGGCTGCCTCTTGCCCACCAACCAATTTTCCCTTTTCTAAGGAAGGTTGGAAGCTTGAAGGTATTTATCGTTTGAAGACAGGATGCATGCAGAGATATTAGGATCTCCAATTTTGTTATAATATTAGAGTGACTCACCCAACCAAGAAACCTCTATGGTTTGAGTGAGTCAAGGTTAAGTCTGTGCTGTGTCTGTGCACTGTTTACTTTTGTTTCTTATTCAGGTGAGAACATTGGTTGTGTTCCTGTTTATCTCTCTGCGGCTGGGCATCGTCCCACTCTAAGTGTTGGTGTTAATGTCATAACTGAGGGTCGGACTGGTGCAGCATAACAGAAGGATGGTAGATTTTCCTGCATCCCTATTGGCCTGCTATAGGAAGAGCGATGTCTTCTTGTCTTTCCATGTGCCTTTAATAAATAGCAGTTGTTTGTGGCCTGCATTACCATAGGCAGAGATCCCCATCTCACTATAGTAGCACTGTCCAGGGTCAAAAGTATGCTTGATAGTGCTTTAGTGTGGCTTACTTGTGGAAACAATTTGGTCTTTCCATTTCTCCACAAAAGAGCCAACTTTCTGGGATGACTGTCAGCTTTCATCTTGCAAAAAGAGCACCAAATAGAAGCATCTAGAAAGTTCTGCAGAGAAGATTGCAGAATGTCGCAGACTGACAAAAACTGGGCACGACTAGTCATCTCAGAATCCCAGAGCAGCCATTCACATGCATCTCAAACACCACACTTTTGAAGAATTCATTTTTGAGGCATTCCACAGCTAACACTGGGTAAAAACTTTACTCAGGAAGGTTGTCTGATGAAAGAGAGAAGGAGAGGTGAAACTCCAAGCGAGAAGTTTACGGCTAAAGATTTCTGTCTGTACTCCAGGAGAGAAAAAGTCAAGGTATAATCCCCCGCCTTTTCCCAAAGTCAACATTTTAATGTAAGAGATGGGAGTGAAAACCTACACAGTCATGAGGACTTCATCTGAATATGTGATGTGCATCAGGGGGTTCTCACGAGTCAGGTTAAGTTGCATCCTCTGCCCTTCTTAGACTTCCACATGGGCTATTTATTATTAACTATATTATGGTTTGAATCGTTTATTACACAACAATAACAAAATAACAATCTATGACCCGACTAGATCTGCACTCAGCTCCCACTTGGCTCAGGTGGTACCTGATTAAGGGGTTGGTCCCACAGGGCAGCAAGGGGGCACCAAGAGAGCGATAAAAAAAGCTGATAAATGAGGATCAGATAATGCATTGGCACTTACAGGGTACGACAGAAACCATGAAAGGGGTTGAGAGGCGACAGCACACATTGCATTAATAGAAAGGGGGGCACGAACACCAATAAAGAGGACAGGCACAAGCATGGAAACTCCCAAGGAGAGAAAAGAGCACAAAAGGGCAAGATGTGAGAGAGGAAAAGGGTAAACTGGCCATTTAGAGGTCTGAAAGGTGAGGCAAATACCTAAACAAAGAAAGGTGGAATTACAGAATAGACAATCAGTGAGGAAAGAAGGTAGGAAGAGCAAGGAGAGAAGATCACAAATTTACCTGTCACTTTCTTTTCCTCTTCGAGGGGCGCTGCCACAGACCAGGTCGGTACTGAAACACCAGGAAGAGAGAAGAATCCATTTGTAATGGACCACAGAGGATTGGGTGGAAGCAAAAAAGAGGGCAGGTAGAAAGAGAAGGGGATCACAAATGTAGGATGTTTTCATCTCTCCCGAAATTAACAATAGCTTAATAAGTGATAAAGAACTTATATGCGGACGATACCGTGTTAATGGCTCTGACAGCAAATAGCCTCCAGAAATCGCTCAATGTCTTTACAGATTTTATGTCGGCGCTTGATTTAAAAGTAAATTTTATTAAATCATACATTGTGGTGTAGCCCCCAAATTGACTAAAACTAGAAATTTTGTTGTCAGGGGTAAGAGCATTGACAAGTTGAGAATTTTACATATTTAGGGAACATTTATAATAATATGATGAATTGGGAACCACTTGTCACTGCAAGGGTGCAACACACAAGCAGGGTTGTGGAGGGGCTATTTCGCTTTGCCTGTAAGCTAGGTCACAAGCCGGTGACAGAGCTGATTACCCTTTACAACGTCAAATGCTTGTCTGTTGCATCCTATGGGGCAGGAGTTTGGGGCTACCACAAATGCCGCCACCTACAGGTTTTGGAAAACAAGTTTATAAAAAGGCTATTGATGACCCCAAATAGCGCCCCCACACTCTTTTGTTATCGAGAGTTGGGGTTGGAATTTTTAGTGGATCGCATAGATATTGCCCCTTTACTCCTATGGGCAAAAATTTGGCTGTCTGAGGAATTAATGTTCTCAAGGGATGTCATTAAAGATTGTATTAATCTAGATAGTGCACTGTCAATCCATTGGCTCCGTTTCGTGAGAGATAAATTCCATCAGATAGGCCTGGGGCATTACTACGACAATCCTGCTAGTATCCACACAAATGCGAAAGCCATCATAAAAGTGGCGCATTATTCCCGGGCAAACATGCGCCACACACAACCTGAGGCGACAGGTCTCCCATGCTTGTTCCCTGCCCAACAGCAATTCTATCCAACTTTTACCACTAATGTACAGACACGATTCTTTTGGCTAGACTCCGTTTATGTACTCTGCGCTTTTTAATGAAATTCCCGTGACAATCAGGATGGGTCGACAAACTCACGCCCTGCCTGTGCGATAATTTGGCAGCTCAGAGCACCTTGCACTTTATGTTATTCTGCCCCCTTTATAAAGAACCAAGGGGAAATTTTTTAGCTCCACTTCTAAGGGAAATCCGGCCTTGTACCTACATTGAAGGTTTTAATTATCTGCACTCTTTGGCTACCTCTGCTATTTGCACTGCGGTCTCTAATTATATTAAAGTTGCAATGGCCATTAGAAAGCGTTATGAGCTATAGTAGACGAACAGGAGCATTGTAATATTTTAATGTACAATTTTAATCCATATGGAATAGTATGGTTGGAGATATATCTTGTAGCACTAGGTATTTTGTATTATGGATCATATCCTTTTTTAACTGTCTTAATCCTATGAATTTTTTCTTTTACTAGTTTTATCAACGCTGTTGAACAAATAAGTCATGAAAAACTTTCAATTGTAATGTCTGTTTGTCAAACTTTTATAGTCCTTGGAACCGAATAAAGTTATTTTGACTTGACTTGATAAGGAACTGAAGATTATACCTAATGCAATCTCCTAGCAGCGTACTCGCCCGGACCCACCACAGATGTTCATAGGTAGACGGGTGTCACATCTTATCATGTTCTAGGAAAATCCCTCCTCTTGATTAAAGGGGGTTCTAGCTCAACTTTGTCAGGTCTAACAATGGGAACTCCCACCGGAAACAATGTTCTGGCGTCCTAGATCTCAAGATACACATCCTGTCATTTCTTACAAGGCTCTAACCAGTCCTTATGGGCTTCTCCTGCTTTTGTTTAATTATAGTTGGTGAACTTGAAAAGCTTCGAGTTCACGAGTACATGAAAAGAAGAAAGGGTCTTTGACTATGTTGGTGTAATAATTCTATGATCCTATCTGTTGGAAAAATGCAACACTCCTAATCTGAACCAACAAGATTACTACTTGAGAGATTAATTATATTTTTACGGTCTCATCAGCAGGATTCAGTGGAATTTTCTGTCCAGCGGTGGGAATATGCTGGAGAAATGTAAACTTACTTTATCAATACTCACTTTTTGACATCTACCTTCAAAAATCAAAATCTAATCAGGAAAGCTTTTATATATCAATGTTTTACACCACTACCATGCTATTTCAAGAGAGATCTGCTTTTATAAAGAGATGAGGTTTCCAGTATGGCAATTAGGCCTCATGGTGTGTGCGTGCTGTGGGTTCACAGCGCAGAAATTCACTGAGACACTGTAAGAAAAATTAGGGCTCATTCTAGCATGCAATTTTAGTTTAAACTATGGCTAGGAAGACATGGCTGACCAGCATTTCACAAGCAAACTACTTTCCTGTATACATTTTAAAAAGAAAACTACACGAATAGTTGAAATTAAGCCTGTCTGCATAGAGTGCTTCACCTCTGACACACTGTGGATTCATGCAATGACAATATGTCTCTGCAATTGAACATGTGAGAATGTAGCATTATTAATGAACAGATGTCCAGAGGAGGCTGGTGGGGTCAGACAAACAGTCTTAGAAAAGAGACAGAAAGAAGATGGCTCATCTACACCAGGTGCATGAACCATTGGTAAGTCTTGGCTTAAAAAAAGACTACGGAAGAATCAATCCTATCTATGCTGTCAGTAGAGGAATCTTTAGGCTCCCCAGAGGAAGATGCTATTACCACCAATCAGCCCTCACTCCAACAGAAAACCTGCAGGCAATTGGTCCCTATATGTCTGACCTATACACATTCTCTTTACACAAGATATAACACCACTGTGTATTTATGAGATAGACCCTGAAACAAAAGTGTATCATAAACAGTGAGGGACAGCATTGTACGCGGGGTAGCTATACTTCTGCATTGGTGTTATAGAGAGGCAACCCAGCTCCCAGGGGTTAGCCTTGTAGTCGCTGTGTTCTACGCAGAACTACCCTCATGCACTGTTATATACTTAGTGACCACAGGCTTACTAAGAGAGATGAACAATCAACTCCGAGAACTCACAAACTAGCCAACATTCTCCACACAAGAACAACTCTGGTTTTCAGAGGTGTGTTTACTTGACAGAGGATTCCTGCGACGTTGGTAAACCGGGTGAATGCTGGAGTCTGAATATTTAGGTGCTTATGATGCAATCTTTGGTAACAGGTCAGATAGTCACTTTGAGGAAGATCTTTAGTTCTTCCATGCAACCAAACGATTAATCATTGTGGAATCAGCAATTAACTATAACCTAAATCATCATTTAAGTGGGCTGAGGGACTATCTGAGAAGACTAGAGAGATCAAAAAGCAGTCCATTATGTAGCAGGTGAGGGAAGTGCATTGCACTACTACAGACTGCATAAACCTCATAAGATATGGAACCAACTCTTAAAGACCCACTTAACCACCATACCTCCAATAAACATCTAAAAGTTGTAGCTGGTCCTGAGGAATTCCATTGGCTACAGTGTGCCCTCCGTGCAGCTGCTGATTTCACTAAAGAGCTTGTTGTACAAAGAGGACTGTGTGACTCCTGTGGCTGCAGATAACACCAAGTGTTATCTGCAGCACTTCTAAACAGCAGGGGTGCTGTATAAAGCACTGTGTAAAAAATACGTTATAATACTTCGCATCATTGATTCAACAGGTGTTTGGGTTAGCTGGACAGAAACAGGTTGAAGCCCCAAGAGACAGTGGGGTGCCTATAAAGATAGAACAGATGCATAGGGCTGTGAGATCTCGCTTGATGACCTTTTTGCCAGAGGGAAAGTATTCTACTGACTACAGTTTCTATACCCAGTAGCCGCTATATATATCTTGCAAGCGTTCTCTGACATATCTGAATCAGCCATATGTCTAAAAAACATACCTGGCATCATTCACTGAGCAAATAACCAGATACATCTTCCTCGGTCCAACAATGGAATCTCAGCTGCTGGCTCCTATATTTTGCTCTTGCGGAAGACTTACTGGAAGCTGCTATGACATCCAGGATTAATAGGCTAAGATTAGATAAGTGAAGGCGAACTCATCTGGAGCCAAGCAGTGTCATTGAGTGATTCGGGGAGGGTGAAACACTTTCTTCCCCTCAGTGGACCTGGAGCAGGTGGGGATTTGATTTTGGGCTAGGAGAAGCTCCGTCTACTCGCTGGATCGATGAGGATGACGCTGCACCTTGGTCTGTTCAAGATCTACAGTAGGCCTTTGGAATCACAAGTAATAGGAAAGGCATGTGTATGTGAAGGCTCATCTGCGTCCAACCATCAGTCAGCCCCCACCCAAGGATCTTGGCCACCTGAAGCCTTTTGAGCCGCCAAGTTGAAACTGTCCCTGCTCAGAAATTGGTCTATGTTTCTAAGTGATGAGAACCCTCTCTGAAAGAGGAAAGCCCTTTGCAAGATGGGGCCCAGGATAGCTCTGAATAACTGAATCCTTGTTGAGAATCGAGTAATATTTGGGGAATTGCATTGATAACCCAAGAATGAGGGTCCTAGGAGAGCCTGGTATAGGCCAGTTTTGATGGGCAGATCAGTCCGTGTGCCAAGAAGGGAGAGCAGTCGACCTTCTGAATCCACAGAAAAGAAGCCACCGTGGCCAGGATCGGCCTTGGAAGCACTCCACTGGCTCTAAAAGGACGTACGAATAAAGCTTGATGTTTTTTGCACCATACAGAAGGGTCATTGGGGCAGCGACCCAGGATGCCCGTGGATACTGACATCTCACTACATGCCTAAGCCAAACCTGCCCTCAACTTCAGCAAACCTTTATCCCAACAACCCTGTATGTGAGATGGGCATCAGGGAGTCCAGGGACCCAAACTGTTGAACTTCCTAAACTCGAGCCTCGAGCTGAACCCAACTACAACCGTTTCAGGAAAGGCCTACACATTTAACTGTTCCAGAGAGCTTTCAAACAACCCCACTCCCCTATGGGCAGAGTTGGAAGAATATCCGACAGGGGCTGATTGGACTCCAATTCGTCTTTCCTTTTCTGCATTTCGACTAGCGCTCTGAAGTAACAGGAAGGCGCTGCATAGCACTATATACAAACTCTAGGGAGCCACACTGTGACTGAAGTGCTGTGACCTATGTTGGTATCTCTCACTTTCCACAGCAAAGCAGGTGTAACTCCCGAGTGCCTGCAGGGCAGGTCCATGAATGTGGGTGACTTTAAAGTCCACTGGACCCAGCCGGCCGTTTCTCCGGATGTCTGCCCATAATGTGTTTGTATTGATTGTACTGGTGCGCCTCAAATTGTGCATCTGCCCCTTACTGTTTTACAGCCTAAGGGCCTCATAGTTTCTTTACCGTTTATAACGTTTTTTATTTTGTTGTATTTATGAGCATAATTGTATAGCACTATGTTTTATATACTTCATGAGTTTTAGCAGTGTGCTTTTAGTTTCAAAATGTATATACTTGTATGCTGTATAGTTCTGTATATGTAAAATGGCAAAATAATTCTCAGGAATTTTGTTTCACGTTGCTTCACAAATAACGATATTTATCTAACCATGGATTTGAGAATCAGCATAAGAGCAGCATTTGCAGCTCTCCCGGGGAGAGAGGAATATTTTGACTCCTGGAGAAGTTGTTGTGGTTCCACCAAGGCTGCAGGCTGAGAGCAGACTGACTTCTCAGAGATATAAAATGTCTTCGCAGGCAGCTCTGAGATATTCGCCTTCAGCGTTTAGGTTTCTTATGAATAGTATGTACCCTTTACAATTGCACATCTTACAGGAAATTCTTTAAATGTAGTATATTGTCTGTGTTTATAAAATTTACTATTTGTTTATTCATAATCGCTACATTTATTTTAATATCTGCTTTAATAATTTTACATATTCTATGCATTAGACTAGCTTCAAATAAAGCCTTATAAAATGGTTTAGATTTCTAGTGTGTGCTCAACTGGGAGAAAAGATGAGGGGGACCCACCATCTTTACATCGCTGTGTCTGTAAAATGTACATTATTGTTATGTTGCAAATGCAAGCCTTCTCTGGGCGAGTTCAATAGGGGTTCGCAGGATACGACCTGTCCTTTCCCCCCTCTCTGTTTGGTAAGCTGGTCGGTATACTTGTGCTAGCCTTAGAGCCAGAGGCAATCTGCCGGCTGTGGGTAGGTTTTATCCATGACATGCAACGTACCAGGACGTCAGACTCATACACTTCTGCAGGAGGAAGAAACATTCAGTTGCAGGGATCAAGAATGGGGAGAAAAAAACAAATCATATCAAAATCCTTTATTCGGTTTACAATCAAGATAAACCACGAAAGTACATCTATAACATCTTTAACAACATTTAGCAGCATGCAATACAGCCTCTATTAAAATATGTAAGACACGAATTCATATTCAGACACTCCAAAAGATTGAACTACTTTCTAGAACAAAAGACAGTGCAGCTGAGCTCTCTTGCATATCTTCCAGTTTACACAGACATAACAAAGCCCTTCTAACACCCACAAGGTTCTTATTAATAAATAATGGTTTTAAAAAAACGCTTCCTTAAATTCGTATACATTGAACAGAAAAGAGTGACATGCAAGGTTGTCTGTTTAGATTTCCCATCACACATACAGTTCAGCACTTCCTTACACCACTGTTCTCTTTTAGGAAAAGCAACCATGTTGTGTACAGTCCCAAGCCGAAGACAAGTCAAAATAAAACAATGACGTACATTCAAAACAATTAACAAAACATGTGTATGTATACCCAGCTGGGAAACAGGTAAATAATCCCTGACAGAAGTTTTAATTAATTCTGTCGAACTTCTAAGGTCGTCTCTAATACTAATGAATACCAATTTTAATTCTTTTTGTGAAAACTGGGTTATTGAATCTGGTTTTTTAAGTAAAACAAGATCATTAAGAACACTCAAAGCATCCCTAATGAATTGTAACCATGGTATTTTTGAGAATATTTCAAGAGACAAACAATCCATGATAATAGCTTTGGTGAATGAGGTCTCTGCCTCACTCCAGATAGCATGCCATAACAGAATAGGCTTCCAATATAAAATATCCTTGATGGAGGTCATTCCCAATTCTTTATGTATAATGTATGTAGATGTATACTTTGGTACTGCCAGCAAACGGCACAAAAAATAATACTCTTGGTTTTGTAAAATGGCTGTATTACCAAAACCCCAAAGACCACCCCCATATACAGCTGCTGATATGCGTTTACTTTTATTAATACTAAGCATTTCCGCAATCGGTTTATCACCAAGTTTCATGCAAACCTGAACGCAACTGAGCGCAACCCTGAACCTCAATTGAGCATGTCATATTCACGCAGCATGTTCCCTTGTGTTTATTCCAGGAGTCAGAAGAAGTTAACTGGAACCCCAAATAAGAGAAAGATAACACTTTCTCTAGGGGAGAACATATAATGTGATGTAAACTGATCTTGGGTGCTCCTTTCCACAAATCATTATGAAGGTCTTTTTAAATTGACCTTCAAATTTCTACTATCCATATATGATGTAAAGCCGTCGATGAGCTGTTGTAACCCACTTATGGTCCTAGAAAGCAGGACTGCGTCATCTGCATATAATAAAACTGGAACAGACCTAGTACCTATTCTAGGGGAATCTGTATGTAGTGCCTGGAACTCTCTACCTATTCCATCAATATATAGGGAGAAAAGGAACGAGGCGAGTACACAATCTTGCCTTATCCCCCTTATTACCTTCAATGGACATGTACATTCTTCATTTGGTCCTTAATATTACTGTACATTTGGACTAAAAACAAAACCATGCCCTCAGGTACCCCACTGAAAGCATAGTGTGCCATTGTGTCCCATGGTTGACAAAATCAAAAACACTGGTTAAGTCCATAGAATGAGGTCATTTTTTCCCTTTTTTCTTACAGGAAAGCAGTGGGAATGATCATCCTGTCCCTTTTTAAGGCCTGGACTCTGTAACTCACAAAAAACAGATATAAATAGTCAAGACTATGAGCAAATTAAGAATGCCTCCATCAGGATGATAACTATTTGACAAAACATAGGGGAAGTCCTTGGGGCTTCTTGGCTGCTGTTGAGACATATTGAGGCAGACGTGTTCTTCCTTCCGAGGCAACATGTCTTAAACTGCGGCCAGAGCCTGACAAAGAGGAGGTGGCTCCCTGAGGCATGGAGAGATGGGGGCTTCCATCTTGAAAGACGTAAATCTCTTTGTTGGTTGGCATGAGGTATGAGGTGTGTCTCATTCAGAGTGGATGGCAATCAGGGATTTGACCACGACCTATACCGGCTTTTGATGACTTATCTTTTAACTTTGGCTTCAGGTTCGAAGGGTTTAGCCATGCTTGTTGGCATAAAGGCAGACCGTTGATCATGAACCTTGCAGCAATGGTGGTTTTGTTCTGGCATTATAGAAGTTTCCGCTCAGCTTCCTAATCTTAAGAAAAGTGGTGTATCAGTAAAATTTGTGCTACATGTGTATCCTTTAATTTACCATGACGAGTCAATGCAGCACTTTCGGAGGAAACTCTGGAAGTGTAACTATTTTTCCACAGAATTCAACATAACTGATCTCCTTCTCCATGTGGTAGGAAAAAGGCTTTGCACTTTAGGAAGGACACCATCAGCACAATATGATGCCAGGTTCAGAGCCTTTGCAAACCGAAACACAATATCAACCAATAGAGTCACTATTGGGTGGACAACTCGTGAATAATGTTACCTGCATCAACATCTGTATCCCGGTCGCTAAAGAAAAGCCTGATGGGGAAGGAGATGGGGGATGGATCCACAGAAGCCTTGTCCAACCCTGATGGCCCTGCTGTAGCAATCAGGAATGATGATGGAGCTGGAAGCTGGGGTGGGGGGGGCAAGGGATGCCAGAAGTGACAGGGACTATTTGTGCCACTTGTGTCATATGAGAGCCAGAAGTGGCATTCGAAAGGTACCTTGTGCATGGTGGAAGTAGAGAAGGCAAAACTTACTGGCTTCCACATTTACACTCACAGCTACCAGGAAGGAGTTCCAGCAGAGAATAGGAAACAACATAGAGGCAATGCCTACAATCAGGTTCAACAGGAGCCAGGCTGGGCCGGGATGGCCTGGGCAGCTCAAGATCTAGCTGCTCCTGAGTAGAGCAGGCGGAAGTGGCAAGAAGGATGGTGGGGTCACTTCCTTGTCTGGTACACATCCAGTGATAGACATCCAAACACATTGCTGCTGGTGGCTGATCCAAGAAGTGGACACGAGACTCTGCTTATGTTGACTTGGTGGCCTTCCACTATTCAACAACCACCTGTTCTGAACTGGAGAAAGGCCCAACTGCAGAGCAGTGGTGGAGGTGGGGGATGGGTGGGCCTTGTCAGTCTTTGAATGCCACATCCGGCAAATTTCCTTTGGCTCTAAGGCAAGCACAGAAAGAGCTGGCCTTTACTCCCTGAATAGTTCAATTGTTTTGCGGTACGCTGGAGTTCCTATGTTATACTCAAATTAAACTGATTGATGCTTGAGTAGGGTGCAGGTAGGTATCTCCCTCTGACCTGAGGGCGTAATTCATGAAGATAACAGTTGCATTGTTTAAACTGTAAACAACGTCCCCACTTTGCACAACAGAGGGTAAAATAACCCTTTGAAAAAATTCAAAACATTCAAAAAACCAATGAAATCTTCTTTTGGAATCTTCTTTTTATTAAGTTGATGCCATAGTGTTATGTCACACTTAAGGGTTAATCATCAATAACTCCTCGTTGCGCGGAAACTTCTCAATGTGGCATTTCATGTAAGAACATTCTTAGATTGCTTAGTGTACATTCCCGATGCATTTCGGGTCAAAGCCCTTCTTCAGGGGAATCATTCTATAACAACAAAACAAAATATAGTGTTCAGAGATTCAAGATGCAGGATCCCCTTATCTAGGTTAGAAAAGACAGCTGGTCGAAAACAATAAATGATGTGAACAATCACTCATGTCAAGTGCCAAGTGGAAAATAAAAACCAAGGTGACTATCTCATCTGTGTTTTAGGGCCTCCAGAAAAAGTACAACTACTGCGTCGTGTTGGTGACAAATATCAGCATGCCATGTGAATGAAGATGTGCCAAGCGAATCACGTTAAGCTCTCATGGTGCGATCTGAAAAATAGTGTTGGATTTTTAAGACGATTTAAGAAAACGTGCACGGAAACTCAGAGTGCTGCTAACACTGGTGAATTAAGTAGAGTGTTGTTGTGTAACAACCGAAACCTGTCAAGCAAAACCGTTTAATGAACGTACCATTAAAAGACCGATTATTTAACCAACTCGGATTTTTGGATTACTATGAGCGCTTTTCAAAGGTCCACATTATCTGGGTGAAAAAAATGCAAATGAAATCAGAACAACTTTCTGCCTTAAAGTTGGCAGTCATTTACTGGAATAAAGACTCCCATGCGGGCGTCTTACCTTCCGAGGCAGGTTGAATGCATGCAGCGGCGTAGGGAGTATTTTCCATCTCCGGTGTCTCGGTTTGTAGAGTGAGACGGTTAAAAAAAAAGGAAACGGCGATTCCGGAAGTTAAAAGGGTGAAAGACGGTGACCATCTTAAAACATGCATGGGGTGCTAGGCGGTGGCCATCTTAAAGCATGCAAATGTTTGGAGTGCGATATACAAAAGACTGCAAGACCGAGGGTGCCGAACGCTGTGAATGTGTAACTGGAAGTAAACACTTAATGTAAACTACTAATAGCTTATTTTGAGTACTGGATATACCCTGAAAAAGATAATATGTCAATAATTATGGAACTTGATTGGTTTTCCCGACCATATGTGAAAACCGATGTCAGTAACTGAAATACAAAGTACAAGATATAGGTGTAGCAACAAGCATTCATACACATGCAAATATCATAGATTCATTTTGCAGCGACAAATATTGGTAAATCTGCAGGTGTCATATCGGTGATTCTGAAAGAAAAAGTGGAACAGAAAAGGTTAACATCTTACGAACCAAGTCTGTATGCCCTGTAATACAAAGGATCTATAGTACATAGATCTAATGTCGACTCGTGTTGTATCTGGATGTCTAAAGATAACAACTGTATTCAACCCGTTCATTCAGTCCCTTCGGGTGACATGTATCAAGTTTTTTATCCAGAATAGTTTGCGTTGCAATACACTCTTCTTATTGTCTCTTCCTTCTAAAAGAGGAACCACTTCTAACACCAAGAATCTCAACTGGCTGACGTTGTGTTTGTTGGTAGTGAAATGCATCGCTACCGGTGATTTTTCTAGGTGATTTCTTATATTGCTTTTATGTTCAGTTAATCGAACTTTAATTTTCCGTTCAGTTTTGCCCACATATATGAGTCCACATGGGCATTTTAAAAGGTATACCAAGTTCTTTGAGTCACAGGTAGCAGTCGTATATAGTTTAATGGGTGTGCCTTTGGTTGGGTGTGTCATGCTGTTGCCTTTAATTATATTATTGCAAGGTCCGCAATTCAAACACGGGGTAGTTCCTTTGTAGATTGTGATGGTCGGTTGAGATGGTTTATTGAGCCATTCTTTAAGATTTTTAGTACGCTGGTATGAAAAAGTGGACGATGGTCAAAAATTCCTTTGAAATCTGTCTCATTTCGTATCATGGGCCAATATTTCAACATGATCTTTTTTATTTGATAACTCCTGGTAGAGTACTTTGATATGAAGACTGATCTGTTGCTTGTTTTTTCAATTTTTTGAGTGGCCAGTAGTTGATCTCTTCCAATTGTTCCAGCCCTTTTAACTGCGTTCTCAATCACGTTAATAGGATATTTTCTTTCTTTGAATTTGTTGATCATTGTGCTTTCATTAGCTTCATAATACTCAACCTTCGATGAGATTCTCTTTACTCTTAACAACTGTGAGTAAGGTAAATGTTTTTTAAGGGCAATTTGGTGGCAACTGTTGAAATGGAGTGTGTTATTTCTGTCAGCACTTTTTGGGAAAACGTCAGTTTCTAACCTTTTTCCATGTCTTGTGATGGATACGTCTAAAAATGTAATCTTTTCGGTACTCATGGTGTTGGTGAATTTAATATGATCATCAATGGTATTCAGTTGGTCAAAAGCCAGTAGTAAGTCAGATGTTTGTCCTTTCCATATCAAAAATATGTCGTCAATGTATCGCCAGTACACCAATAGGTTCCGACACCAATTGGGATTCGACAAGATGCTGTCAATTTCAAACCTGTTCATAAAAAGGTTCGCGTAGCACGGTGCTGCGCAATTGCCCATCGATGTTCCCGACAGTTGCAAATAATATTCATCCTTCCAGCGAAAATAGCTGTGAAACAGTGAAAAGTGAGGTAATTCTAACAGAAATACTTTCAAATCCTTGTCAATGGTGTGATTAATAAGAAAGGATTCAACTGCGTCGATTCCCTGATCGTGAGGGATGGAAGCGTAAAGAGAACATGCATCAATAGTACATAAAGTTAATGGACTTTCTTCGTCGAATTCAATGTTATCGATTTTATTGAGAAAGTCGGTTTTGTCTCGTAGATATGTAGACATATTTTGTACTATTGGTTGTAAATGCCTGTCACGGTATCTACCTTTTTGTTCATGGATGGAATTTCTGGTGGATACAATGGGTCGGAATGGAGGTTTCTGTAAATTCTTGTGCACTTTGAGCAGCATGTAAAGATGTGGGCTCTTAGGATGATCCTGTATGAGATATTTCTTATCATTTTCAGTAATGGTACCCATGTTACACGCTTTTTCAAAAATAGTTTTTAGTGTTTTGAGAAATTCTTCAGTTGGGTTTTTAGTCTATTTCATATATGTTGTTTCATCTTGAACATGTTCGTTAACGCTTTGGATCATCCTAAGAGCCCACATCTTTACATGCTGCCCAAAGTGCACAAGGATTTACAGAAACCTCCATTCCGACCCCTTGTATCCACCAGAACTTTACAACCAATAGTACAAAATATGTCTACATATCTACGAGATACAACATCGATGGGCAATTTCCCAGCACCGTGCTACACCAACCTTTTTATGCACCGGTTTGAAATTGACATCTTATCGAATCCCAATTGGTCTCGGAACCTATTGGTGTACTGGCGATACATTGACGACATATTTTTGATATGGAAAGGACAAACATCTGACTTACTACTGGCTTTTGACCAACTGAATACCATTGATGATCATATTAAATTCACCAACACCATGAGCACCGAAAAGTTTACATTTTTAGACGTATCCATCACAAGACATGGAAAAAGGTTAGAAACTGACGTTTTCACAAAAAGTACTGACAGGAATAACACACTCCATTTCAACAGTTGCCACCAAATAGCCCTTAAAAAACATTTACCTTGCTCACAGTTGTTAAGAGTAAAGAGAATCTCATCGAAGGTTGAGTATTATGAAGCTAAAAAAGCACGATGATCAACAAATTCAAAGAAAGAAAATATCCTATTAACGTGATTGAGAACGCAGTTAAAAGGGCTGAAACAATTGGAAGAGATCAACTGCTGGCCACTCAAAAAATTGAAAAAACAAGCAGCAGATCAGTCTTCGTATCAAAGTACTCTACCAGGAGTTATCAAATAAAAAAGACCATGTTAAAATATTGGCCCATGATACGAAATGAGACAGATTTCAAACGAATTTTTGATCATCTTCCACTATTTTCATACCAACGTACTAAAAATCTTAAAGAATGGCTCAATAAACCATCTCAACCGACCAACACAATCTACAAAGGAACTACCCCGTGTTTGAATTGCGGACATTGCAATAATATAATTAAAGGCAACAGCATGACACTCCCAACCAAAGGCACACCCATTAAACTATACACGACTGCTACCTGTGACTCAAAGAACTTGGTATACCTTTTAAAATGCCCATGTGGTCTCATACATGTGGGCAAAACTGAACGGAAAATTCAAGTTCAATTAACTGAACATAAAAGCAATATAAGAAATCACCTAGAAAAATCACCGGTAGTGATGCATTTCACTACCAACAAACACAACGTCAGCCAGTTGAGATTCTTGGTATTAGAAGTAGTTCCTCTTTTAGAAGGAAGAGACAATAAGAAGAGGTAATTGCAACGCGAACTATTCTGGATAAAAAAACTTGATGCATGTCACCCGAAGGGACTGAATGAACGGGTTGAATACAGCTGTTATCTTTAGACATCCAGATACAACACAAGTCGACATTAGATCTTTGTACTATAGATCCTTTGTATTACAGGGCATACAGACTTGGTTCGTAAGATGTTAACCTTTTCTGTTCCACTTTTTCTTTCAGAATTACCGATATGACACCTGCAGATTTACCAATATTTGTCGCTGCAAAATGAATCTATGATATTTGCATGTGTATGAATGCTTGTTGCTACACCTATATCTTCTACTTTGTATTTCAGTTACTGACATCGGTTTTCACATATGGTCGGGAAAACCAATCAAGTTCCATAATTATTGACATATTATCTTTTTTCAGGGTATATCCAGTACTCAAAATAAGCTATTAGTAGTTTATATTAAGTGTTTACTTTCAGTTACACATTCACGGCGTTCGGCACCCTCGGTCTTGCAGGCTTTTGTTTATCACACTCCAAACATTTGCATGCTTTAAGATGGCCACCGCCTAGCACCCCATGCATGTTTTAAGATGGCCACCGTCTTTCACCCTTTTAACTTCCGGATTCGCTGCTTCCTTTTTTTTTAACTGTCTCACTCTACAAACTGAGACACCGGAGATGGAAAATACTCCCTACGCCGCTGCATGAATTCAACCTGCCTTGGAAGGTAAGATGCCCGCATGGGAGTCTTTATTCCAGCAAATGACTGCCAACTTTAAGGCAGAAAGTTGTTCTGATTTCATTTGCATTTTTTTCACCCAGATAATGTGGACCTTTGGAAAGCGCTCGTAGTAATCCAAAAATCTGAGTTGGTTAAATAATCGGTCTTTTAGTGGTACGTTCATTAAACGGTTTTGCTTGACAGGTTTCGGTTGTTACACAACGACACTCTACTTAATTCACCGGTGTTAGCAGCACTCTGAGATTCTGTGCACGTTTTCTTAAATCGTCTTAAAAATCCAATACTGTTTTTCAGATCGCACCGTGAGAGCTTAACGTGATTCGCTTGGCACATCTTCATTCACTTTGCATGCTGCTATTTGTCACTAACACAACGCAGTAGTTGTACTTTTTCTGGAGGCACTAAAACACAGATGAGATAGTCACCTTGGTTTTTATTTTCCGCTTGTCACTTGACATGAGTGATTGTTCACATCATTTATGGTTTTCGACCAGCTGTCTTTTCTAACCTAGATAAGGGGCTCCTGCCTCTTGAATCTATGAACACTATATTTGTTTTGTTGTTACAGAATGATTCCCCTGGAGAAGGGCTTTGACACGAAATGCATCGGGAAAGTACACTAAGCAATCTAAGAATGTTCTTACGTGAAATGCCACATTGAGAAGTTTCCTAGCAACGAGGAGTTATTGATGATTAACCCTTAAGTGTGACGTAACACTATGGCATCAACTTAATAAAAAGAAGATTCCAAAAGAAGATTTCATTGGTTTTTTGAATGTTTTGAATTTTTTCAAAGGGTTATTTTACCCTCTGGTGTGCAAAGTGGGGACATTGTTTACACTTTACTCCCTGAAACCATTTGGAGTCTCCAGAGCGAATGGCGAAATTTCCAACAAATAAATGCAGCTGGCAATTCAAAGTCTGACAAAATATTACACAATATTTCCAATGGGTTAGTGTCCTATAATATAAGGAAGCTAAAATTGAAGTAATTCAGGCCCCTGCTCGAGTTCAAATTGAACTTCCGTTGCTCAGTTCTCGGGCATCAAAGATAAGCTTTAGGATTTTGGAAACAAAACTGCAGCGAAATAACGCATGGGTCCTTGGGATCGAAGGTGACAACACAAAGTAGTTCATCATGGATCTTTTTACCTAAGCTTTCCTGGATGCCTAATGGTGGGAATTACCAAAGCAAGTGCTTATTGTGTATCATTTTCCCTTTCAACTTCACAAGAGGCCATCAGGATTCTCCAAACCTAGCACTATCCTTATGGCTTTGGATAACTTTAACATATGCAAGATGGAATATGATTGCACTCATCCTAGCTCCCAGTGACAACAAGTTTGACGTCTTGCAGAGTTACGATTGATCGATGTTAGCCACTCAACCAGTTGACCAACTCCCTTTAAGGAAATAGGCGATCAAGCATTTCACCAAGATCCTGACAAGTTAAAGCTCATTTGCCAGAACAAAACATCCTATTGCACCTCATCGCTGCAGGTGGAGGAAAAATCCTTCACAGACGGCAGCCGACCAGCATGGGTATCTACCTTTCCGACATTGAATCAATCAAGTTCACAAAGAGTAATGGGGTCAATATATTTCTCATGATGTGGTTTACATATAATCGTATTGGATAGATTTTCCAGGGTCTTATTTTTTGGGAGTTGTGCTTGGGTTCGGTGTAGGCAGGGAGAGGGTTTTGATGGAAGGTTTGTGGTGGCCATATGGATTGGGACAGATGAGAAACGACACTCAAAGACGATAACTGAATTATATTTTAATATTGTTCACCGAAAATAATTGATAACTCATCTGATTCCATAGAATGCCGATGGCTTCCTTGGCCTGAATAAGCTGAGACTGGCTGTGGGACTTGCTGTGGAAAGGATACAATCCTCAAGGTAAACATTCTATTTTTGAAAGAGATACACATTTCCTACAAAGATCATTCACTTCTCAAACAGATATGATTCAGCACTGCTCAGGCAATTTCAATTCAGGTGCGGAAGAGTGTCCCACAAACTGTACACTCTTAAATGCATGGTTTATTATCAGATCCATGTGGAGGTAGATGGGAAATAGTCTCTGCAGTCTACAATTGGTGTTTGTACATTGTCAGCTTCCTCATGATATGGTTCAAGTAGGGATGATCCTGAAAGTTTTGTATGAGCTAGCTTGTAATCTACCACCGGGGATCTGTGGGGATCTCAATGTTTGCCTTTGTCCCTGCCCAGACACCT
Organism: Calotriton arnoldi; assembly: GCA_963921515.1. Taxonomy (NCBI): domain Eukaryota; kingdom Metazoa; phylum Chordata; class Amphibia; order Caudata; family Salamandridae; genus Calotriton; species Calotriton arnoldi. The sequence continues at coordinate 1,302,286 of CAWUFW010001879.1, read as the reverse complement.
TCAGCATGCATACTCTGGCATGTATGAACAAGTGTCAGTGTGCCACTTGGTTTTATACCGACCTTCCACCTCAAAATGGGGCCTCTGCGTGTCACACGAGACCGGTTCTCTTCACGCAGTCACCCGCTGATAAGGGAATATCATGCTGTCCACACCACATAAGCTGAAAAATCCCTACTCAGAGCGGACTTGCAGATCGTGCATTGAGGCTCTGTGGTTTTAAATGTATTACAGACTTCACAGCCTCTGCAGGTCACCCACTGAAGGTGGCCTCAGTAATCTTTTGTGTTTGTGTCATTGAAAGGAGTGGCCACCACCCTCTTCAATCCCCGCCCCTGCCATTTCCATCCATACCAGCTCAGGTTTAAAAGACCTGAAAGTCCTGCCTCAATTTCACTTGACTTCAGGTGGCGAGCCGCAGCTGAAACGGTGGTCGTTCAATGGAAACACTATAAAGGCTGTCCAGTCCAAGGATAGTATGGAGACGCAAATTAAAGAATTCTATAAAATGATGAAGGTGCTGCTTCCTCTCGGATCATCTGCGGCAATCTGAAGACTTACATTTAAGGTGAAAATCCCTGTTTATGCATTCTATAAATACTGCCTTCTTCCTGCTGAATATGAGGCAAGGCATACATTGCTGTCTAAGCCTGAGTCTAAGCATGCTGCTCTGTTTTAGGTTGACTAAGAGCCAGCTAGTCATATCTCTTCAGCTCAGTAATTCCAAAGCTCAGCCACAGGGACTGTTTGGCACAAGCAACAGGCAAAGCTCTGCGGATGTGGATGGAAATCTATGAATATGTGGAACCTATGGGTCGTACTCTCTCTTTAAGGGTACGTGAAAGGTCAGGAGTATATGATGCCTCTGAACGTGTTGTGGAATAACAGATGGAAATACTTCAGGTTTTTGTACATTTCTATTCTAAATTACATTCACAGGAAGGTCAACCCAGTAAAGGGGAGCTCCATCAGTAGCTGAATGATTTCTGCGCCCTGCATTCAACATAAGCTCACATTTTCAGTGTCACCAATACGGACGGGGTGAATGAAGTCCCAAATGCTATTGATCATTTGTTTCAGGGAAAATAGCTGGAAAAAAACTGCCCAACGATATCATTCCAATAAGCCTTTTCTTCACCCTTGCTCTGTAAATGTTGCAGCCGATGGGATTTTGCAGCTAAATGTGAAATTCTTCTATCTTGGGATAATAATATTGTGTCAGTCTTTCTGAAGAAATAGAATAAACCTTATAGACGTGGCGTGTACCACTCTATTCTACTGCTCAATTTGGATGTTAAGGTATTCTCTCAACTCTTGGCTTTACATTTGTCCCAAAACATTAATAGTCTATTATTGGTCTGCCAACAGGGCCTTCTGCCTGGGTGGGACACAAACGTTTATAATAATCATGCCACAATGCTAATTGTCTAGGTTCCATCAAGCACAAAGCAAGGAGCTCTTAATTAATCTTTTGTGTTGGAGTCATTTTCACTAAATTTTCAAAATACAAAAAAAGATAACGATGAAGGGTATACCGCCGATACATAAAGGCAACTCTCCATAACATTATTACATTTACAATTATAGCCAAAACACAAAAACCATCTGTTCCCATTAGCTTCATGAATTGGATTCTCTACATAGTAAGCAAGAAAAAAGATAAGAGTAAAAATAGACAAGGAAGGGAAATAAAAAGCAAGTGCCACTACTAGTTATACACATGGCCGGCTTTAGGGCAGTGTGACCGGTGCAGCCACACCTGGCGCTGACCTCCATGGGCGCCGTGTTTAGAAATAGCTTATGGTTTTAAAAGTGCCTGCTGCAGAGTTCCTTGTGTGTTCAGCAGTTTTCCGGCAAGACAGGAAAACTCTGGTGATTAATGTTCCCTGTAAGAGAGAGATCGGAGTTTTGTCGAGGCAGTTTTTGACCCCTCATAAAGTAGTGCAATAGGTTAATATGCCTGCTGCAAAGAACGCTCAGTTCAGTGGGTTTAGAGTAGGACTCTGTTATCGACATATTGTACAGTCCTGATACAAGTTTCTTGCAATGGATCCACTATCTCAAGTAGGCATGTAGTTGGCATAGTTCCAGAACAGAAAGATCAGGTTCCAATTTCTCACCCAGGCAGTTAAGAATTTGTAGGTTTCTCCAATATTGTTTGGTACCCAACTTGATTTCTGACCTGAGGTCATCAAAAGACTTCAGCACATCTGCAGTAAACAGGTGGCTTATCAATTTGCATGAACTCTGGTGGAAGGAGTTCTTGTCAATATGCAGCTCCCCATTGCACCACAAAGGTGCATCTATATGCAGGGCTACATCGCTGCCCATGATATTGTGTGCAGCACGCCATGCATCATACATGATCATCAGGATTGGGTTCTTTGGGTCTACAGAGCAATATGCTTGTGAATAGAATGCCTGTGCAACTGCCCTAACACATAGTAGATATAGAAGATGTCTTTCAATGAGTGTCCATCCTGGCTTTTCCGAATGTGCAGTGAGGAGATATGCAATTTGTGACAAGTGATGGGCAAGGTACTATGTTCGGATATGTGGTAACTGTAAACCGCCTTTTGTTGTTGCTGCATATAGCTTGGACATCTTGAGTCTAGGTTTAATGGAGCCCCACACATATTCCTTAATTAGGTGTCAATCGTTCGCAGGTAACATGACGGGAGCGTTCCTATGACATAGTTTAGTCTTGGGGCAATTACCATTTTAACAGTTTGGGATCGCCCACATCATAATGATAATTGAAACTTTTCTCATTTAAGAAAATCACACTTCATTTGATCAAAACAGCCCTCATAGATTATTTCCAATCACATGATCCAAGTGACTCGAAATTAGTATGCCTAAATATTTCAATTTACGTGCCAGACATTTGAAAGGTAGTCCAATAAGCACTGTTGATGACGTGGTGGTGGTCATCGGAATAGTCTCACTTTTGGACTAATTGATTTTGGAACCGACAGAAATTGCAAAATCAGAGACAATACACATCATGGCTTGTGATGAGGCATCGGGAATACTAACAGTTACTATAATATTATCAATAGATAGCATCAGTTTGGATTCTTCAATTGGTGTAATGATGCCTTGCACTTCTGTAGATAATCGGATTGCTATAGCTAAAGGTTCCAGCGCCAGGAGAAATAGGAGAGGTGATAGTGGGCACCCCTGCTTGAAGCCCCTGATGAAAGCCCTCCATCACAATACCCCCAACTATCTCGCTCAGAAGCTCGAGCTCTCTGGTGGTTCCAGAACATCCAGATGCTCCAACACCTTTCTTCTGAAACCTCAAAGATTCCACAAGAAGAAAACCTACAACCGTGCCCTCTCTGGGACTGCCCCAAGAATCTGGAACTCACTACCTTCCGAAATCAGAACGAATCCCTCAATCATATCATTGAGGAAAAAAGTAATGGAACTCCTTATGAACAAACTTCCTCCCTAGATCCCATGACTCTAGTCTCCTCAGGCGCTCACATGATTACCTATCTCTGACTACTTTTATTGTTGCGCTTTCCCTTGCGGTAACGTCTTTACTCCCCTACTCCTCTACACGGCCTGGTATTTGAAGTGGTCTGAACTATGACAATATGCTGTTTTGAAAGATGGAACTATGATACTCGGTTGTTAGTTAATTTAGAACTTTTACTGAATGTGATATCACTGTTTTACTACACTGTTTGCTGAAACTCTGTACAGCGATTTGATACCCACAAGGCTCATGTTTGTGCTATATAAAACTATAAAAATAAAAATAAATAAATAAGGTAAATGTCTAAAGATTAATGCATTACAGTCGATGCTTGCCATTGGACTGGAGTGCAAGAATCGCTTCAATGATATAAACACATTACACAATACAAATATTTTCATGGTCTAGAACATATAGCCTCACTTCACACGATCAAAGACCTTTTCGGCATCGAGGGAGATGGCCAATTTATCGTCTTTGTGATCCCTTGTATAACAGAACAAGTGTAAAAGCATTATCGTACGATTCCAGGACGAACGATTGCAGACAAATCCCAAATGGTTTTTGTGAATGAGTAGGGGAATAACCCTGTTAAGTCACTAATATTTTCATATCACAGTTCAATAAGGAGAATGTCTATAATTGGCACAATGGAGTGGATCTCTCCCAGGCTTTTGCAGTAGCGTAATGATGGCTTTTTTTTATTCGGGACGTATTCGATTTTCTGACATTATTTCTCTAAATACCTTTCCTAAAAATGGCACTGTCATGGTCGATGTATACTTGTAGAATTCTGACGGTAATCCATCTTCTCCTGGTTATTTTCCAAAGGCTTAGACTTTTATGGCGTCAGTCACTTCTTCTTCGGCTATTTCTTGATCTGATTTCTCCTGGAGATCAGCAGGCAGGTGTTGTATGCGGAGTAGGTCCAGAAATGGCTGTTCTTGGTACACTCCCGCCCTATCTTCTGAGGTATAAGGATTAGAATAATAGGATATAATTTGTGTACTATGTCATTTAGGTGAGTTAGTAGGTCACCAGATGAGGATCGTACAGCAGGTATGGTCGATTTTGCCTCCCTCTCTTTCAGTTTGAGGGCCAACAATCTACCTGCTTTCTCTCTGTGTTCCAGTGGCGGCCAGCACGGATCTGTGGTAGTGAGGCAGGGGGTGGGGGGTAAGGAGGTATGATTGTTAAAAAAGAAAAATTCACATACCTCCTTACTGCTCTGTCCCAGGTCGTCTCTCCTCCCCCGAACAGGAAGCAGCCAGGCTCCCCTGAGCCGAGAACAACGCTGCAATGCAGCGTTGTTATTAGCTCCCCAAAACCACTCACAAAGCTGCAATGCAGCGCTGTGATTGGTCTGAGCGCCGTGTTTCGGTGCTCAGACGGGGACTGGGGGGCTGGGCATGTTCTCCATGCAGGCTGTAATGCAGCCTGCATGGAGAACATGATAAAGTGTGCATGACTGTCAAGCATCATACGCACTTTAGTGTGCCCACCACTCCTCCCCTGCTGTGTCAGCAGAGCAGCCCCGCCCCACCCTCATGCTGCCGCAGCAGGGAAGATTAAAATGATAATAACATTGCGTTATTATCATTTTATTTTTCCTTTATTTTACTTCTGCACAGCAGTGGGGCGACACTCCTTAGGGTGGAGCCGCCACTGCTGTGTTCATATCTTGTGCTTTGGATCTGTAACACAGCCTTCTCAGCACTATAAAAAAATCATATTCAGTTCAAAGGTTTTATCCAGGTAGAGGCAAAGATGCTTATCCATTGGGTGTTGTTGATATTGTGCCTAGAGCACTTTGAACTCCCTTTCTAGTGTTATTATTTTGTCTTCAGACAGCTTCTGGTGTTTTGCCGCTTTCTGAATCAGCATTCTCCTCGCATAAACTTTTTCTGCTGCTATCAAAAGTTGCGGCAATCAACAGAAGATTCATTAAGATCTAAGTTGTTTCTTTTCGTCAGGTAATTTGTACTGTGCAACATACAGCCTCCGGTATTTGGGAACTAGCTTTTGGAATTCGAGGAGGATAAAGATTGGTGCATGATTCAATATCCCAAATATGTCTATGCCACTGTTACACACCTTTGGTAGCATAAGGTCATTGAGGCAGAAAAAGTAAATTAGAGATTCTGTCCCGTCCGCTGATGAGCTACAGATACATTCCCTGTCTCTGGAATGTGTAAGTCTCCATGTATCCATTAATGTATGTTCTCACATTAAACCTCCAGGCTGTCCTCTGTCATCACCATCCTTATCCTCAGGGCGGTGAGACTTATCAATAATGGGATTAATAGCAAAATTCCTTTCACCTCCTATAATTTGCTTGAAGTGACCAAACTCCATGAGCAAAGTTGCAGAAAAGGAATGTTTAGAGGTGGTTTGAGCATATACTGATCCAATCACAAAAGTGGCACTGAGCAGTGTGAGTTTGTCAAAAGCATAGTCTCTGTCTAACTTTTATGGACTGTTACCGCTATATTTTTATGTATCAGAAAGACAAGACCATATTTCCTGGGTGTGGAGGAGTGTAAATGAGCTGGATCTCTATCGCCATTCGAACCAGATGCTGAGATCATCTTCACACCCATTGTCTCATAAGCTTGTCCAATTCTTCTTGGGAGAGGTGGGTCTCTTGGAGTAGTCAAATTTCTGCTTTCTTAGTGGCGAGAGCTGTCAGAATCTTCTTCTGCTAAACATAGCTGGTTGCAGCTGCCAGATGGCCAGCTCATTGGTACCCTGTCAAGCAGGGGTTGTTTGTTGTGGCATAATCAAAAACTAGGTTGCTATCCCCTTTAAAAAATTAACAGAATGCTAACAGTGCTACTGAGATATTATCTGATGGCTATAATAATTCATTGGCTGAGCACCGATCAGGACTATTGACTATATCAGAATTGTGGCTGCGTGGACAGGAACAAAAAAGGAATATAACTGTAATAACAACCAACTAACTAACTCTTTGGTTAGGGTGGTAGAGCTTAGGTGTGAGCATCCACGCTTCCGTCAAGTGGGGTAGGCTATAGTAGTATCATGAGCATTGAGCAATCTCCTTTATCTCAAACTACAACAGAATAGCTGGGAGTCACAGGATAGTAACATGAATAATGAGTAAGAAGGGGGAAAGTTCAATATATGAGTCACAATTTCAATGGACATCTGGACTTGTCTCTGTCTCTAAGATTCCAATTGTGCTTCCCTCCGCCTCTAGTGGAATTACTCCAAGGCGCAGGATGATCAACAAAAGCATAATCCCCCTCCCGCTTTAGTATGTATTTCTTCCATGGCAAGGAGTAAGACCCTTGGATTCAAGTAGTCTTTCCAGTTCATCTAGGTCTTAGAATTTCTTTGTTTGAGCTTCTACAGTAATAAGCATGGTAGCTGCATTTAATAGACCATATCTAATGTTTCTTCCTTTCAGGTTGGGGAGCAAGGCTAAAAATGTCTTTCTGATCACATTTGTTTCCTAATAGAAGTCTGATGCAAACATTACATGGTTTCCTTATAATCATATGGGCAGTGAGTTTAAGCCATTTTTAAAATCAAACGTATGTGTTGGAGTCTGAGGAGACAGGCAGTGATTGCATGTAAGTATTTCCCCTCAACCAGATACGGTGTGCCCTCTGAAACTCCAATGGTTGTGTAAAGTCTATTTTCTGGAGCATCGGAATAAATGTTTCTAAAAATGCCAACGTATTCAAGCCTTCTTTGTCATTAGGCAGGCCTTAAATCCATATATTATCTCTGTGGCTTCTATCTTCAAGATTGGCAAGTCTTTTTGCATGTTCCATAATTCATTATTCAGGTCAAGAGAATGTTGACTAGTCTCTTCCAATGCATCTGTACTCTTATTAGTGTCAACAGTTCTTATTCTGATAGTGATTACATCCTTTTTTAGAGATTCAAGTTCAGACTTTATTTCCATCGCTGCTACCTCTACTGCGGTCATTGATACCTTCATGATTTGTTAATATGACTTCCACCATGGCTGTGGTCTGGGCTGTTTCTCCCTCCTGTGAATGTCTCTTGCTGCATAAGGCCCCAGAAAAGAGCAGTTGTCTAGAGGACTTGGGTGCAGCCAATGGAACGTACTATAGGAGCCTTCGAATTCAGTTCTGTAACAGTTTGCATGTTGCAGAATTAAAGAACCACAACAAAAAATTGTGGAGTTGTAGCTGTAAATATCGAATCTCGTAGAATGTGCTAGTGTATTATAGTTTGTGAGGTCAGATGCATTGTGTAAGACTTAGCCAGCAGGTAGCACATGGAACATGGACCGTAGCAGTACCCCAGTAGTTGTGTCTTTCTAAATGAAAAATGCCTGCCATTTAGGGCTTCGGTACCATCTCCTTCACACGGGGCAATGCAGATCACGAGTAAACAGTTCCTACAGCCAATGATCAGCACACGGCTCTCCTACTGTCCCCCAGGTAAGTTCTTACAGCAATTCTCAGGAAGGGAGGCAGTGGAACTTCTGCACATGGAGCAGCTTGCCAAGATCTGAGCAATCTGCAGCACCAGCACTCTTCGTGTCCTGTGGGGCGTGTGCTGGGAGGTCTCCAGGCAGCATTGTGCCCACTCACCACTGTAAGGAAGGAGCAGCAGCCCCATTCCATTTTCTTCTGCTCACCATAATTCTGTCCTACTGACAAGGCCTAAATCGCCTCTGCTGTGGTACGCTCAAATAACAACCATCGCTCCCATATGCACCTCTCTCCGGTCTTCAGATAGAATGTGGCAGTCATGGGGCATGCATCAACCAACAGGGAGCCGTTCTGTGCCTCCCAGCGTTCGCAAGCCAAATGTGATGGAGTGATGCTGTTGGATCTCTTTCAAGAAGCAGACAATTCCTTCGCGTATGGCTCTGCTCCACTTGATGATTCTTTTGGATGCAGAGAAGGCTGTGAAAGAGTGGCATGACGGAATCTCTGGACTCTTCGCTTTGGAAAATCTGACTCCCATATCCAAATGGTTTCAGCTCCTCAGGTAGCTTACTGGGCTTGTGTCTGTTTAATAGTTAGATCTTGTGCTACCATTAGCAGCAATGGTATCTATCTCCTGTCCCATTTGCTCTGTCGTCTGTATCACACAGATGAAGGTGGGCACTGCTTCCACCTTTTTACAACAGTACAATATTCTAATGGAACTCTACGGCTTAGAAAAGGGGTGTATGAATCTGTAGGGATCTTCTCAGGGGTTTATTTGAAACTGATGCTTCTAAGAGATGAGTTGCATACTCCGTGTTTTTGTATAATTTGATTTGTGCATCTGTTGCGAAGAGATGTCTTGTAGCATTTTTTATATTCTTCTTTTTACTTTTAGATGTTCCAGTGACACTTGTGGCATCTCCTTCTGTACTGCCAATAAAAAAGAAGTAATAATAATCGCACTGTGCAAAAGCAGTTAATGAAATCCAAGCTCAATGGGTAAGATGGACCCAAGATGATTGTGTAAATGAGTCCCTGGGGCTAGAAAGACTTTAGGCCCCCAAAGGCCTTCGGCGTCCCATCGTTGGACTCTAACAACCAAACGATCTGGCTGTAACTGTTTGTCAGCAGTGGGGAAAAGCATAAGAAACCAGACGCCAAGGAAGAAGAGGAAGAAAACAGCAGAATTAAGAGACTAAAGGAGGACATATATATATATATATCCTGAAGAGAATAGCTGTCGGAACCCTAAAAGGTGGATTAATGACCAGAAGAAAATAGTTATTAATATTATTACAGTTGCAAATTTAAAGTCAGGTATTGCAGAGAACATACTCGCAGAGCTGCATCAGCACAAACGAGCTCAGTTTATGAACACTTACGCTTGCCATACACAGCGGCAAACACACCGTATAATTCGTCTACATGTATGTTGTCAATAATCAGAAAAGTTCACAATGACGTCATGGTGATGTGTAGGTTCGCCTTCATTTGAAGTGTTAAAGGACACATTTCTCCTTCAGGCCTGACAAGGCGACCAGAGAGACAGTTTCTCGGCAGCAACATAACTTACTGAAATAAGGACAACCATAAAAGCAGTTTGAGAAGAAAACAGAGAAATGTCAAATCTTTCAAGCAGTGCCCAACATATCTCACCCGCCGCATTATCAGAGGAATCACTACACCACGGGTGTCCAACATTGGTCCAGGAGGGCTGGATCCATGACAGATTTTCAAACTATTCGAAAGTGTTCCGTTTAGATCCATAGGACGCCCATTTAATATGGATAACCGCAAACTCTGGCAAGGATCCAGCCATCGCGGGGCCTACGTTGGACATTCCTGAACGAAATGAAGAATCTTCCAGGTTCCACCCGCGCATCACCAAAAACGAAACATCCAACTCGGGAGCAGCTTTGACAGGTCCAGATGCTGCGGCGTGGTACAGACCACCTATAAGGCCACAAACCGCTGGGAAGAGGCAATGTGATGAGGCCTAATGTTGTGAACTGACGGTCCCTCTCAATAGCGTCTCCCTTCCACGAGCTCAGCTTCCGCCTGGTTATCTCTTCTCCACACTTTAGTTGACCTCTGAACCCCGTGGCCGCCCCAGAGCATGGGGGCTGGCAAGGAGGCAGCCGCAGATGCTTGTGAGCGGGAAAGGGAGGAGGGCGGAGGCTCCCCGCAGACAGGAGCGGCTCAGTTCTCGCTCCAGCTGACAAACTTGGCTCCCGCCAGCTCTTCGCAGCAAGCACTGAAACGAGCTGTGTCAACAGCTCTCCCGGATTAGGGCTCAGGCGCAGAAACCATGGAGGCCAAGGTTCGTGACATGCGTAAAAACTGCAGAAAATGTACAGGGGAAATCCATTATTGAGCACGTGGCCGAAGAGGGTGTCACATATACCAGTAGACATTAGGAGGCCTTCAATGGTGATATGTCAGCAGATCTACGTACTATCATTAGAGCAAGACAGTTTAAAGGGGTCATTGGTAAACGAAGTCACACTATGGGCCGGATTTAGGCTTAGGGGCAGATTTACAAGCCCCTGCCGCCACTTCTGCGTCATTTTTAACATGGGAAAAATGACGCAAAAGTGGCGCAAGGGGCTTGTAAATCTGCCCCTTAGAGTTTAGCGGAGAGGTCACTGTCTCAGCGGCAACAGAGTACTGGTTCCACCAAACTGACGGTCCACCTGCCTCGTTTAGAGTCTGGCGGACTTTCGGTATGCCCTCCGTTCACTCTGCTTTTCACTATACTCCAGATCTTCGGAATGTGTAAAGTAATAGAGTAAAGGGTGGGGCCTGGCTCCATACTCCATAGAAGGCAACCCTTCTCCTCAGGATATTACCTAGTGTTTCTTGATGCAAACTGTAGTTTGATTTTACAGGCTTTAAGAACAGATTTACCAGAGGCCAGGTACAGCTGTCAATGGTGCAACACACGCAGTGGCACCTGGTGCCATCAGCCGCTGCAGGTAAGAGCGGTGGGGCAGTAGTGCCGGTTGTGGGGGGGATTTTGAGAAATTAAATAAATAATCAATTTTCCCTCATGGTTGTCTCCTGAAACCCCCCCCCACCCGGCCCTACTGCCCCGACGCTCTTACCTGCAGCAGCCGCGGCTGGATGCCATTGGTGTGAGGTGACCACTGCACTCAGCGGCAGGTGGACCAATTTTCCTTCTCTGCATTAGGGCCATTGGTGCACTTGCTACTCCATTAATCTTTACTTTTGGAAACCAAGGATCACATGTCTGACTATGTAGCACTGTGTGGAGCTAAACTGGAGATGCTGGAAAGAATTCCAATTTAGAAAACATTTTACACTGGGTGAAATAGAAAAAATGTCCCTATCCAAGCACAGATCTCCTCTTAAGCTGTGCTGTACCATATTCATCTAGTTACTCCAAGTCCTGTTTTCTCCATACTACATGCTATAGTTATGATTTTTTTATTTTAATTGTAGAACTACCACAATGTGAAAAATAAAAATAAAACACGGTGCAACTCGACATCCTTGTTTCAGTCTTGCTTCTAACAAGGTACGAAAAGGAGCAACCAGAGCTTGCAGCAACTTTCTCCTAATCAATTTGCAAGTTAAAACCTTAGCAGAAATCTGATAGCTGTATTGATGATTAGACTGAGCTAAATCGCTGATAAAACAAGCACTACCTTAGCTAATAGATCTCAGCTTTAAAAGGCGCTATCTAACTTTTGGCTTTGCCAGTGCTTTTTGCTGATGCTGATAAGCATCACAAAAAGAAAAAATGGTACTTGTTGATGCTGGCAAAAAGCCCCAGTGCAAAGATGTATATGCATTCATGCGCCACCACACACAAGTATGCATCATACCACAGCACTCCAGCATGATGACATAAGTGCGCATGCATCACCATGTATGCGTCATAATTAGGGCTCCCGGTTTTATGGTATTTATTTTTTTGCCATTTCCGTCTGTATTTATCCATATTTATTTTTTGCTAATTTTATCTGTATTTATCCATATTTATTTTGAATTTTGTGGAAAAATTAAGCTGAAATTAGTATATTTCCACATTTATTTAACCGATAAAAAGCAACCCAATTTCCGTTTTTTTCCATATTTAAAAATAATTACAGACAAGAAAATGAATGTTTTCTGTCTGTATTTATCTGTAAAAATCAGTAAAAACGGAAAACAGGGAGTCTTAGTCATAATGTTGCGGTAGCCACTTTTTTAAATTTACTTTCCCAAAGTGACGTGACCCCATCTTGGAATGGTAAATTAAAAAAATACATAAAAAGTGTGTAAAAGCATTTTTAGAGAATGAAGAGAGGGGTGGAGGAGCAACGGGTATACATAAAATCTGTGGAGGATGAGAAGGTGTCGCCGAAGCAAGGGCGAGCTGGGTGGTGGTGGAGGAACACTAAGAACATGGGGGCAAGGATGGGAAGAGGGAAAGCACAAAATGGCCGTGGATAAGGAGTGTGGGGAGCTGCCTGTACTGACACCAGGCGAAGGCCATTTAAAAGTAAGGCTATGTTTTCCGATGGCCTCTAATAGCACTTTTGAAAGGTTCTCTTAGGACAGCGGGTGGAGTCCAAGGTTATTGAACCTTTCGTAAATTATTCAAGCCAATAATCCAATTAGTGATGTCCCTGAATACAGCAGGAACGCAGCGAGGCAGCAGTGAGGGCGCCATTGATTTTTGAGGGAAGCCCCTGGGACCCACAGTCTGATGATTAAAGCCCTCACTGAGATAGATGGAAACAGGGAACGGCAGTCTGGGAAGGCAGCCACACAGCTCGGTCATGCCTCCGCCATCCTCTCTTGTGGTTACCCCGACTTGGAGTACTCATGCATAGCTCTGCCAAGGTACGTCCATGTTGCCCTTCTGCCCTGCCTGCATTTCCCCAGCTTTAGCCCACACGCAGCGCTGCACTGCAACACTCCTGGATACGCCCCTCGCAAACCTATTCATAGGGCACAAGTCCTAAAAAAAGAAGAGGGGGGACTAACCAGGTTAGGCAGTATGCAAAATCATGACGCGTGCCATCACAGCGCATGATGTCATGACGCGTGACATTGCACGTGACATCACAGGTAGTGACCTTACTGGAAGTGACATCACAAGAAGTGACATCAGATATTAGGACCTCACACATATGTTTATCAAGCATATCATGAGTACCTTTAAGCGCATTATGAGATTTAACAAATTAGATTTGGCGTTGGGGTTGTGCCAAAAAAGTGGCGCAATCCTGACGCAAAATCTGGGCCTCAACTAATACATTTATTTTTTTAAACACTGCCACAAAGAAATTAGCAACAAGGAGAAGCATGGTAGTACATCTGTTATGCTTAACTGGTTGCAAAGTCTACATTTTAAAAGATTTGATTGGGTTAAGGCATTTGCTGTGAAGGTGCCCAGTAAATCTCAGGGAATAGTAATAATGGTGAGATAACTCTGGTGGTTAATGCACTTGCTGGAGAGATCTCTGTTTTGTAAAGTCCCAGATTTGAATCAAAGTAGTAGAGAAGGTAAATGTGTCTCCTGCAAAGCACATGATCTAACACGCAGATGACAGATTTTTATTTTATGTAGGTAGTAAAGTGGGTTACTGCTTTTAACGCAGAGATCCTTTTGTTACCTGCAGTTCATAAACTGTAATCCTTCTAAAAGACCACAGTGAGGTATGAAGGACATGTGACTCCTACACCTTGTAACCCTCACTGTCTCATGTAACTCATCTTGTACATTCATTTACACATGGACATGATTTATTGTCAATGTCTAATGTGTATGTTACGTAAAGAGCTCCGACACTCTGCATTGGGTTGCATAGCGCTAAAAAAGAAATAAAATAGTGCTATTAAAATTGTTCTTTGTGTAAATAATGAGACCAACACACTTGACATTCTTACAGTGCAGGCATCTATTATATACAGGGACTGAACAAAGGCAAAAGCTGCCTCTCTTAAGTACTTGTGAAGAGACAACAAGCTGTGTGCCTTTGTTTCCCTTCCATGGCATTTACATTTAAGTGTGAGGTTCCAGGCCGCCTCCAGTCAGGATATTCAAACAAAAGGAGGCCTGATGGCCCCTTAACTTCGGCCCAGCTGGAGGTGACAAAAAAGCCCCCTCCTGGCCTGCAAGTTGCTGCTGGGAATCGAAAGCAGACACTGCAGGCTCTGCTGAACCTGTCCCGGTGTCTGAAACTTTCACCGGGACAAGTTCAGCATATTTCTGTGGGACCCAAAACTTGGCAGGGGGGACGGCGTCCACCCTGTGAAAAGAGTGAGTGGACGCCGTGTACCTGCGTGTACCCCCGGCTTGTGCCCTGCCTATTCAGAACCCTGCGCGTGCACTTTTAGCAAGTTGTGCTGCACGCGCTGCTAGGACGGTCATTTCCTGTGCTCCACGAGCTCTGCAGTCCGAGTCTGCCGCCCGACGCTTTCAGGCCTTTCCAATCAACCCCAATCAATTTTGCAGCAACCTGCGCTCAGAGGCCTCCGCAGTCCTCATAGTGCACGGGACTCCAACCCCCCCAACCATCCAGGGGGCCCACATTCAGCCCAAGGTCTTTGAATATCTATAAAGTATGGGAGAGTCTGGGGCTCCTCATTACATTCGGCGGGGAGGGAGGATCATTTTGCCTTACACCACTGCCTGCGTGGTAAGAGTTCTAATATGTGTGAAAATCTCACAGCCTCTGTTACCTCAGAGGCAGGGCCGGATTTTGGCATGGACGAGCTGGGCCCAGGCCTAGGGCCCCAATCTTGAGAGGAGTGAAAAGAACTGTCTGCATAAAGGTCCTGCAAAGAGCAGTGGACCTCGACCTTGGCTCCAGTGATTACGTTTAAAGTGCTTCGAATCGTTTTCAATGTGCTGCAGCCACTGATTTAGCACGCTATAGCTCCTACCTTTCCCTCCCATTTACCTCTCACCCCCTGCCGCCACATCTCACCGCCCTCTCCCTCCCCAAGAAACAACTTGCAATTAGTCTGAGGCAGCCAAGTTGTGGTTAATTCAGGTGAGCTGGGCGGATTTGTATTTAGAAGCAAGTCGCCGCCTTGATGTAGCCAGCGAAGGACTTACCTGTGAAAAGTGGCAGCTGCCTCATTTTATTCACCAGCAGTAGAGGGTGGCACATTTCTCCCTGCCCAGGGCGCTGTTGGAGCAAGGGCTCGCTCTGCTTAGAGGCCTAGGCACTAGGAAGGAATCACGAGGAAATAGCAGTAGAAATGACTCAGGCATAAAAAGGTTTCGCTTAGAGACAGATTTGTGAACCAAGTGCATAAATGTGGTGTTCTCTCAAGAGCACTGCATGTGCAATAAGGTCATTTTATGACAAAAAAGAGTCATCATGGCAAAAAGTAACTATAGGTAGTGTGTAGATGCATCATACTCAGGGCGGGCCCTTCAGTGCCTCCCAGAGCAGGCCAAGGCATCAGAAGATGTTCCAGTACCTGAACAATAATGCACCCAAACTCTGATCTGCGGAAACGTCATCAGGGCGCGCCAGTCACATGGTGGTGCCCACCTGAGAGAAATATTTGCTCTGGTGAGTTTGAAAGTGAAAGATACCACTTGTGACTTGTGAATGCTGCCATTCAAGCTGTCCCATTGGTCCACAGTGATTTGCCCATTTTGTACTGCCAACTATATATGGTCTACTTCTAAACATAAACGAGACCTACTCTGCGAGGGCGAAGGATGGGCACACACAGGTAGGTGCAGTGAAAGACCATCTCTATTCAGTCCAGTCCTGGAAGCTCCTTCCAATCACTAAAATGGCAGACCATAGTCCTTCATAAACGGGCGGAGGTACTGTGAGCTGCGCGCTCCAGTCACAGCTGGCGACAACCTTTGCTCAGCCAAACAAACAAAGTTTAGCATATCTACTTCCTTTCAGAGATAACAAGAGGAAACAGCAGCTACAGAAAAAACTTATGTGCTTTACGAAAAAAACACCGACATGAGACAGTCAAAAACAATATAAATACGAAACAGAGCGAGCAATAATAATAATTCATGGACTGAAGGAATGGCGATAGCCTCAAATACACAAGGAATAAAACGTGCATGAAACTTCACCTTAAAACAGACACAAATATGATGAATATGAAGTGAATTAACGGACTAAGTTTACGTGGCTTAACGCTGTCTTGTACATAAGGCTTCCTTTCACACTATGGTTAGCGTGAAAGGGGTGGGCAGTGGGTGTTGCGGTGGACGTTCCACCGCAACACCCATTCATTTTGACACTGCCCCCTATGTACAAGGGTGGCGTACATAGGAGGCAGCGCCAAAATTAAGACCAGGTAAAAAGTGGTCTTAAGATGGCGAAACGAGGAGAAATGCATTATTTCTCCTCGTTTTTGCTTTTTCCATGTGTGCTGCCTTGCGCAGCACACATGGAAAAGCAAAATGCCATTGTTTGTTTATGTACAGGAAGGTGTCCCTTCCTGTATGTACATAAACAAACTTTAAAAAAATGCCATTTTGTCACTTTCATGTGTGCTGCATGAAGCAGCACACATGAAAGTGACAGAATGGCATTTCTAGGATTGTTTATGTGCAGGAAGGGACACCTTCCTACACATAAACAATCCTCCCCTGCACGCAGACACCCTTGCACTCTGGTGCAAGGGTGCCTGCATTGGGGCTAAGTTGCTAAACTTAGCGCCATCGCAGGGGGAAACGCAAGGCTGCACCACATTCTTGTAAATATGGTGCAGCCTTGCGTTTCAGAAGTGGAGGAGAGAGGCATTAAGCCAGGAAGGCTAACGCCTCTCTTCTCCACTCCCTTGTACATATCCCCCTGAGTGTCTTTATCAAACTGAAGGGAATAACTTTACTAGTATGCTACCAATTGCCATTTAATTTCAGAGTTCACTTACTTCCTAATTTTCATCACAGGACCAAAATGCAATATGCCCTTGACAATGTCTTGAACATTTTACTCACACGAGATCACCCACTTTGAAACTTATCTCTGGATTGGGACAACATAAATCATAACATGCCTTGGTGGTTATTTGGGCTTTCACAATTTTCTTTGAAACAATCTAATTCACCACTTCCATATCACCTACTTTATTCATACAGTGTGTCATCCATGCCGGGTACTGTTCCAAATTGGTAGCACACCCTCTGAGAAGAATAAGCAGTTGAGTAACCAGTGACTGAATATGCCGTATTCCTTAAGTCCACAGCAGGGATTTTACAGATTGAAAGAGAGGTTTGTTGCAAGCCACAATCTACTGTACACACTCAGACACCGTCCGGTTGGCTCTCTCAACTAATCCATTTCACTAGGGGTGATAAACGGAGGTAAGTGTTCAAAATGGCTCGGCTCACACACCCTAAGTGATGAACCAGTAGAGGTATAACAATCTCATTTTATGTTTGCCAAAAGAATTCCTGAAGCTTATTCTCAGAACAGAAAAGCCTGTAATGTTTTAAGCGGTGCTTAATTTGAGCCGGGGCTTTCCGGTGCTAAGCACCGGCACTTAATTGGTTTCTGGTGCTCGGCACCCGCACCTAATTGTCAACACCATACTTAGAACAGTCCACCACATGGTGGCGCTGCTCATCTAATTTAAAGATGAGCAGAACAACAGTAGTTTAGGAATACAATATACATTAAAATTGCTAATAACTGCCTCCCCAGCCATTCCTTTAGCTTTGGGGACCTGAAATAATCTGAACTGTCGCATTTACATGCGAGAGAGATGGTTAGTAGTTGTTTTGGCAGCGATGACAAGGGCGATAGGTGGTGCAAGCTGCAGTGGCCTCCTGGTCAGAGCCCTGGCACTTAATATTTTACAAATTAAGCACTGGTTTTAAGGGTGCTTTCAAAGATTATCTGATCAATGTCAAAGTGTTATGAACACACTATTTATCTGAACCGGAAGTAATCATATTCTTATTGTGTACACAGTCTCTTCTATTTCTTATCAGTAAAGAAAGCTGGATGGTACAAGTGCAGATTCCAAGTCAAGGTGGGCTCACAATCATTCAGCTTTGCAAGACACAACTTAGAGGCAAAGACTACAATATAATGTTTCAAGACCACCCTGAAGTGTTTCATGAATTTATATGCTGCAGATTCCTTCTTTGGTTTAAGTGAATGATGGAGAATCCTGAATCAAGAAGAAAAAATGTGATCATTGTTAAAATTAAACATCTAGAGGTCAGTGAGAAAATGTATATGCAATATTGCCAAAGGCTTAGACAGCCTAAACCTGTACAGATATGCAAGAAGATCAAATATGCAATAAACAACAAGAAACTTATAGTAAGGTCTGAGAAACGGAAACTTTAACCAAAAAGTACAGACCTAGAGTACCGCAATCACCAAGCACGTTTTTTTGTGTTTAAACTCAACACTGTTCTCAAAGTTTGCTTTAGAAATCTTTGCCCATTTAGAAGATTATGAACTACACACAAATCATTCTAAAAATGGATCTCCCAGAAGACCATTACAAGTCAAACTTTGGCAACTACCACTGCACCGTAAATGCAGGGATGATGAGTAATATCCTAATGCTCAGCAATGCAAAGACAAAAATCATGACCTGAGAACAATGTCAAAAATACAAGCCTACTGCCATATGGCATAAAGAATTTAAAGGCCCATTGGAACTCACTACCAGTCAAGATTTGAACCATTCAGGAGCATATACAGTTCAGAAGAGCGTTAAAAACATGGATATTTCCAACATAATACATCATCCCACAACCCTGGGGTAGAACCCAGAATAATAAGCACACCTTCTATTACAGTCTACAATCCACAGATATGGAACAGCCCAACCAGGACACTACCAAGTAAGTGATGATGAGCTCACACATGTCTAGCCTGGGTGGTGCATTGATTTATCAATTCAAATATAACTCGCTTGGTCCACACTAATACTAATACCATAAAACTCAGCGGTCAGGCAGCTAATTGTAATTCATAGAGGCTCCATAATAATTCTCTTATAATGCTGAAAACTCTTACACTCACTTAAGACAAAATTGCTAAGGGTCATGTCCATCACCCAGTACTGTAGCAGTCTATAGCAATAAACCACCCATCACCAATGAAACAAGCATTGAATAACTGAAGAAATCTGCCAGGAACCGCGGGCCTACTGAGGACTTCAATAAAGTCCACCAAAGCATGTCCCAATAAGCTACGCAGCATGACTGCTTCTTGACATCTCACAATGACATTCAGATATGGGATGATAGTAACAAAGTCCATCCCAGCAGATCTCTCTACCATTTCTCCCTCTAACCTGTGCCAGCTCAGGACCATAAACCTTCAACAAAATATCTCAAAATGGACAATCCAGTGCAGTAATCAGCTAAGTGGACTGTGATCCTATCATAAGAAATGTAATAAAGGGACCTGCACAGGCTGCTCAAATCTTCAAGAATACTGAAATCCATATCCTGGGCACCTGTCTATCACACTTCTTTATCCATCACACCGCTAAGTACTGCGTCCCATAACACAATCACCGAACCTTGGTGGTTCTCCCGCAAGGCATGAAAACAATTCCCACATAGAATCAAAACTAAGACAAAACCCTTCCAACCACAGCACCCCATAGAGGGGTAGAAGGAGCAGTATTAATGTTGCAAAACAATACTCAAAAAAGTGTAACAACTTAATCCTTTCATTTTCAATTTTGCACTGTATTTCTAAACTGTATTTTCTAAACCTCAGCTCACAACTACACTTTTTAAAATAATCCATTAGGTTGAAGGGAGCTATTCACTTGCTATCATATTCATTAAATTACCTTGAGATGATATCTGAATAGTTATTCATTTATTCTTAAAATGCTATGAAAACACAATTTACAAAAAATAGTTCACAATTGAATAGTCCATCTTCCAAAGCAAACTTCAGCTAACGTGTTTCGCTGCGTTCTTAGTTGCTTCTTCAGGGCTGAAATCAGAAACAATTGTTATACAGGACATTATTACCAGTTTCAATAAATACTCCATCATAATTCCTTATGCTATTCCTTCACATAATCATTATACATTGCATATCATTCTTATTAATCTGTTTCAAAGAAGAATAAAATGACATCTAATTCCGTATCCTCAGGTATGTTGTATATCCGAGTACATGTACATAAATTAATACCAACAAACGTTTCCTGCTTGCCCAAAGAAACAAACAGATTTATATTAATCAAATACAATTAAATAAATTCCATCCATGATTTTGTGAATTCCCCAGCTAAATGTATATTTCCTGCTCACCTTACATTGCAGCGACCAATTAACCCTTCCCAGAGTTTCTATAGTGTTCCAGCTAGGCACAAATAACTAGAAAAAAAAGTGCTGATGTAAGCTTTCAGAAATTGAACCAGTAAATTCTATTTTAATAACCTGCTCCCAGCCCAGCAAGCTTCTCAATGTAAAAACAACGTCCTTTCAGAGAAAGTCCCCGCAGCAACTATGCTGTTGAAATATCAACATAATCAAAAATAATAAAAAAAAAAAACTTAACCTGCTGACACTCCTGTGAGTTTCTAAAAAGTCATCCTGCAGCCAATATTACATGAAGCGTCTGCTGTCCTAGCAAGTTTCCCATTACAAAGGTATACCTAAAAAAAAAAAGCAATCACTAAGACGACATCTCTGTACTTCCTGCATTTCCATTTTAGGTGCAGATGTAAGTAAGCATGCAGAAATTGAACCAGTACAGTTTATTTCAATAACCTGCTCCCATCCAAGCAAGCTTCTCAATGGGAAAATAACGTCCTCCCCACAGAAACTTAGGGGGATATTCTCAAGAACGCGTGATAATTATCGCAAATTTAGCTTAACGCAACTTTGCACATCGCAGTCCAAATGACTGCGTTAAAATCAACGCGACGCAGAAAAAATGCGAAACACGAACGCGAAAAAAGTTGCGATGGCCCAAATCGCGATACAAAAATCAGCGATAACCAGCAACAGGCCTGCAATTCCCACGCGTCATGCAGGAAAATGCACCATAAAAGCAGAAAAAAAAAAAGACAAAAAAAGTGAAACTGCGTAGCACCATGGATGCACCCGGACCGAGTGCAGAGGACAACGCGAACCCCACAAGCCCCACAGACGACCAGCAAGGAACCTCGGGGTCGGGGAAGGCCAAGGAGAAGAGGAAGACGCGGTTCAGTCCGCAGGAAAACAGGATCATCGTTACGGAGGTGATAGAACACTACCAACAGCTGTTCGTCACCTCCAACGTGTCATTGGCAACAAAGACGCAAACATGGCAGACTATCTTGGACCATGTGAATGCAGTTGCAGAGTTGAGGAGGACAATGGAAGAGGTCAAGAGGCGCTGGAATGATGTGAAGGGCAAAACCAAGAAGAAACTCGATGCCAACATGAAAGCAGCAACGCAGATTGGAGGTGGGGGTCCAGCGGCACACCAGGAGCTGGATGACATGGAGTAAATGGTGGCCACAGTCATCAGTCGGGATACGGTGCCAGGAGTAGTGGATCCGGACACTGCTCAACATGACCTGACACAACATCAACAGGGTGAGTACCGACCAGGGACTGGGGGGACAGGGGGAGATGGGCACAATGACACACATGCACAATTAAGTAGAGCACACTGCACACCCACAATGACTCCGGATCATGTCCCTGATCTCCTTGGCATACTGCAGCACACATAGAAACAGCAAGTAGGCCCCCGTCGACAATGTGCCCGGAGGGGGCCCTCCCCACACATCACTAATCTCACAACAAACCCATACACATGTGCTGAACCCAGCAAAGCTGCGGGTCCGTGAGCCACACTGACAATGCAAGTGACACTGCATGACCATTATAAGGAACAGTGGTCCCTAGGAATTCTACAGTTGTAAGACATTGAATACAAATATAGACCCAATCAGTACTATATCGGTAAGTTTCTTACAGTCAGCTATACTGTTGGTATCTTTTATTTGTTTCTCAATATCATTAATCAATTCCGTAAGTTTCTTCAGCTCTTCGTTAGCTGTGTCTATGCCCAACACCATCCAATGTCTGGAGCATGTGGTCCCTATATAGCTGAAGTTTGAAATATATTTTGGGTTGTCTGTAAAGACACCTGGTATGTTTCTAACCTGAAGACCTGCCGGAATAGTATTAGCTTTCAAATATTCAGTGAGCATACGGATCATTAATTGAAGACGAACGTATTTCTTCTTTTGTTTTTCAAGGTCTTCTGTAAGTGAAGTGTTAGTATTTTCGGGAGTGTTGTCTGATTCAGAAAGTTGTGTAAAGGTGTATTAATATGATTTGTTGGTCCCATTGTGTATACATTTAACAAATCAATAGCCCTGCCTGAACTTGTTGTTAAAGTGTATATGTTGTTCACTTCTTCCCTTGTCGTTTATGTAGTGAGGTCACAGGCCTGTGCCTCACTCACTTGTATTGTTACAAATTTATTCATTTAATTGCCTTGTTATTAAATATTGGGCCTCTGTCCGGCTGGACATGTCACTTACCGATATAGTACTGATTGGGTCTATATTTGTATTCAATGTCTTACAACTGTAGAATTCCTAGGGACCACTGTTCCTTATAATAGATAAGCACCCAAGGTCCCTGGCTGACTCGAATTGGGTTCCCTTGTTCCTTCTAAATATACTGCATGACCATTAGCATGGCTGCAGTCCAATTATCATGACATGGTGCACGCCACGACACTGAGGTGACTGAGTGTGGACCACATCCGGAAAGGAGCAGGTCACACTTTGACACATCCACGTGCACAAAGAACCCCTGACGTCAACAACACATCTGCGGACAAACCATACCCAAGAGTCACAACTCGACTAAGAGCCCAATTTACCCAAGTCCGCAACATCTCAGCACTGTAGAAGCACAGAAGTCAAAGGCACACCGCCTGAGAGGGATAAGGGGCAGCCAAATCAGAGCTGCAGGGGCGACTCACCCACAATGCAGCACACACACATAAGAATAGGAGCACCTCAACATTGACAACAATGTGATACAAACTGCAACACTTTCACAACAGAACACAGGACACAACTGGTGCCGCATGTGTGTACAAAATGGCCAATCACACCTGGCATAGAAGGAAACTGTGAGATGACAATGTACGAGTACAACCTCACATCCGTGATGTAGTACAAATGTCCACTGTCCCGCATCAAATAGGCATCTCCTCACAAACAGTCACAATGTACATTGTCATGCAGTCTGTATGTAAACTCCGCCAATGCGTCAACATACATGGAACACACTGTGAAACTGCATCTCCCCTTTACATTGCAGAGGGACAATCAACACCTCTTGCAGAGCAGACCCTACATCACGTCAGCGATGATGGAGACGACCTCCAGGACATCGACTACGACGAACTACAACGGTTCATGGACAAACTCCGCACCCCACCTCCAGTAGCAGGGCAGCCCAGCACCATCGAGGTGATCCCACCCCCTGCACAGACCACACAGCAGGAAGCACCCACCACCACGTCTGGCTTCCAGCACCTCACCGAAGAAAACATGGCGTTCCAACGCCGTGTGTTAGACTGACAGAAGGAGCTGGCTGAACAGGTGCGGGTGGGGTTCGACCTCATGGCAGCCAAACTAGATGCCATATGTGGGTGTCTAAGTCCCATCAGGGACCACTTACACTCCCTAACGAACACCCACAGTCCACCCCATGCCCTCCAACAATCCATGGCTAGCGTCGCTGGAGTCATGACTCAGAGACAACAACCACTGTCTAGTCAGAGTGGCTACAGCGATGTCATCCGTGATTTGGGAAACATGAGGAGGGTCATGGAGAACATGGAGCGGATGCAGGCGCAAAGAATGGCTACCACGGCTGCATACGAGAAAGCTGTAGATGGGATCTTCCATGCCCTGCAGATCCTCATCATGGGAGTGATGCCAGAAGACATTGCGCAGATGAATGCTGCTGCTACTTCTACATCCACATCTCCGGCCCCTGATGTGTCAGTGTCACACAGTGCTGCAAACCAAACACCACCACCCACATGTGAGGCACATGAAACGTCAGAGGACGAAGATGAGGATGAATCTGCCTTAGTGGTAAGGAGGAAGCAGTAGTATTCATCTCTGCCATATGGCTTGTTTCTGCTTGGGTCTGCCCTCTGCAACATGCCCTGGAACAACACCTTCCACTGTCCCCGACACACACTGCGACACCAACCTTGGACCTCGACATGGACTGCCATAATTTGCATGATGAACAATGACACAGCAATCAGCCTGCGGATTGGACTCTTCCCCTTCCGAGTAACTTGTCAATCCCTAAAGGACTCTGGCTGGCCCTCCACGGGGCAACATTGTAAATTGTTGTCTGCATGGCCCAGTACTAAGACAGCTTCAACACTCCACTGAACGTGAATAATACATTCTAATACACACAGATGTGTCATGTCCATGATTAATCAAGTATGAAAGCATGGACGAATGTAGGGGCAGTGATTCCCCCTTACGTCCATGTAGCTCATCCCTGCATCATGGTGGTACATATTTGAGCCCAAAAGAAGCTCTGTAGTCAATTGTAGGTCACAAATGACAGCCGACATGTAATGATTTTGGACACATGTGAAACGCTGATGAGTGGGATTCCGTACTATCTTTGACACACAGAAATGGCATTTCGAATACGTGACACCCTAAACAGCCTCTCTGTACAGAGGTGACACACCCACCATCTATTTCCAATTTATGAGATTGTTAGCACTACATGTTGCACTTACACTTGTCAGAGTGATGTGCTTGTACAGAGGAGTAACATGCACACAGGGAATGTGTGTTGTAATGAATTTAATTGCACATGCTGTGCCTGTGGTCACTTTGTACTGTCCCATGATTGCTAAGGACTGTGACAATGTGACGTGCTCATGTGAAGAAATTGTCAATGATGGTGTTCCTATGGGCTATTCCTGCTGCTGCTGCAGTGGGGTGTGGTCCACCTGCCTCATCTTCCTCATCCCCGTCCGGTGCATCTGGCACTTGTAGCCATAGGGCATTGGTGCGTACACATATGGCCGGCTTTAGGGCAGTGCGACTGGTGCGGCCGCACTGGGCGCTGACCTGTGGAGGGGGGCGCTGTGACCTCAGTGGGGCGCCGTGCTTAGCAATATCTTATGATAGGATAGATGAGGGGCACTTTTGCAGGTGGTTGTGATCGAATCTGAGGAGGCGGTCATGGGACGTGGGGGGCGCCAAAAGTGATTGTTGCACTGGGCGCTACTAGCGCTAAAGCCGGCCCTGGTTGTGCAACACACAACATGCAACGATCATCTTGCACACAATGCCTGGGCTGTACAGGAGCCTTCCACCTGTGATGTCCAGGCACCTGAAACGTGACTTCAACACGCCTAATGTGCGTTCCACGATGCCCCTGGTGCGTTTGTGGGCTGCATTGTACTGCCTCTGGGCCTGTGTGTTCGGGGCTCGGAGGGGTGTCATCATCCAAGGGCAGAGTGCATACCCTTGATCACCTGTGACAGTGCAGAGAGACATGAGTCAAAAGTTGGTTCTGCATGATGTGTTGGCAGGCTCACTAGTTCATTGGTGTGTGATATGTGTGACTTAGTGATTCCTGTTTGACAGGTACTGCTTGTAGCAAATGAGCGGCATCAATGTGTATTACGTAGCCTCACTGCTGCTCCTCCCTCCCCCCGAGCCTATTCACTAGTGTGCGCAGCGCGGTTGCATCACTTTCACTCCTACGGCACACCATTGTCATGCCTGTCTGCGCATGTCCACAAGCCTGACAACGACACTGTGATGTTGTGCGCTGACGGTGGGCGGCCACGTGTGTGTAGGCCTACGGTAAGGATAGGGCGGACACAGATGTAGAGTTCATGACTGGCTGAACTCGCGATGCGGTTGAGGGTAGTCCTATGGCCTATGCTGCGGTAATAGCGACACACACAACAGTTGGCATGTATGATCTCGGACCCCGAGCGGGCTTGCGCTCCTTCATTTATCCCTTCGGCCGAGCCCGCACTCCGGGGGCATGCTACATCGCAACATTGTCCAATGCGGGACAGGTGGCACCGACACTACAACAGAGACACACGCATTAGTTACTTCCTTGCAAGGCCAACACATAGCAACGCCCAGAGCCCCGGGCTGATCATCCACACCCCTACGCTGGACTGTCGTACGCCAGCCCATTCCGCTTACGCTTACAGGGGGGTACGACATAGCTACATGTCCCAGGTCTTCCCCACTGCCTGAAGTGACATGGTTGCGTCCGCTGTACACAGCACAATGTAATGTGGTAGGGCCCGGGGCCCTCATGCATACACAATGACCACACGGACACACTTAGATAGTTTGTGGAACTGGCTACAGGCACGTGCGCCCGGCCCCTTTTATTGCCAGGGTCACATGTCCAGGGACGCCTGTGCTGGATGGGTGTGCGGTGAGTGTAAGCCAGCCCTCAGGGAGTGGTTGGTGCTGGCAACAACTACAACAGTGATCAGACAATCAGTAGTTCAAAGTTCAAACAGCAAGTGTCCACGACTTGAGCTGCACAGAGTTAGTGGCCCTGGATGCACTGCGGCCGGCACAGGCACACCGCCACGGGACGGTGCCTTGTGGTGCACTGAGGTAGGGCCACGGGAGCTGAGCGGGTCCTTGTCGATGTCCAAGGTGAATGTCGCGGAGTGTTTCGGGGGACAGTGGAAGGTGTTCTTCCAGGGCATGATGCAGAGGGCAGAACCAAGCATAAACAGGCAATATGGAGGAGATGAATGCTACAGACTCATTTTTAACACCAAGTCAGTATCAGCTACATGATGATGAAGACAACCCCCCGGGGCCATAGACTCAGACGCCACCAAAGTTCAAACAGAGAGTGTCCCTGAATTTCGGGGCACAGAGTTAGTGGCACCAGAGCTGAAAGGGGATGCAGTCTGCGATGAGGCCTGTACAATGGTATGAACTCTGCCATGAAAAAAGCAAGACTCAGTTCAAAATGTGTGACCTACTTGACCGCAGTGTAGGCCGAAGGCAGTAGTCATCAAGGGCCCACAGACATGTGTCGTTGGCCTGCGATGCACAGAGTTGGTGGCACCAGATCGAAGGGAGTACAGTGATATAAATGCTGCCATTAACATATGAACTCGGCCATCATGAAATCAAGACTCAGTTCCAAATGTGTGACCTACTGGACCGCAGTGTAGGCCGGAGGCAGTGGTCAGCAGGGGACCACAGCTACGTGTCGTTGGCTTGCGATGCACATAGTTAGTGGCACCAGAGCAGTTGTTGGTGGTGTTCGATCACCTCCATAACGATGATCCTTTTTTCCTCCGGACTGAACCGCATCTTCCTCTTACTCCTCTCCGTGCGTGCAATGATACGAACTCGGCCATTGAAAAATCAAGACTCAGTTCCAAATGTGTGACCTACTGGACCGCAGTGTAGGCCAGAGGCAGCGGTGGAGTACGTCAACGAGAAAGGAGTGATGGGGGCCTGTGTCGCGGAGGCTGTGATGGTCTGAGGGGGCTGCCAAGGTCGCGGGCCTCGGGCTTGGAGCTTGCACCGGCACGTGGTGGGCCCTCTTTGACACAGGCCGGTGTCGGCAGGTGAGCAGTGAGAGCTGGTTGTGCAGGGGCGTCCAGGACGGGTCTGGGGACCAGCGGCCTGGGGTGCAGCAGGCGCACAGGTTCGCAGGCACCGCCGCTCATGGCGCCGGCCTCGTGGCGGGCTGAGAGGCGCCGCCCTGGCAGACACGTTGGCCATTCCGGAAGAGAACCACGCCCAGAGCAACAGGCTTTTTATTCACACCCGTATGCTGGCCTGGCGTGCGCCGTGCCAGCCCATTACAGGGGGGGATGTGACAAGCTACATTTCCGCGATCTTACCCACTGCTTGGGGTGACATGGTTGTGTCCACTGTCCAGTACACTCCAAACACCAGTAGTATATGTCGACATGGACATGTCTGTGGTCTGCATACGGCAGTCTGGCCAGCACATCCACGCCACACTTGGCATTGTGTGCATTCTCATTCATGGGACACTTGCCTCCTTCGCACATGCCTGGTTCCCACCTCTCCCCACATTCTGCTTTTGTGTGGCTGAGGTGCCATGCCGTTGATGGCTTGAGTACATGGCTAGCCCAGGTTACCACAGTAAGTTGTGCTGTAGTGTCTGGTAGGTGGGCATGTTGTTTGGCATGTTGTATGTGAGTTTGTAACGTGTGCATTCCCAGAGTCGTGAGTTGCATGACTGTGTAGTTGAGGTGTGTGGTGTGTTCATTTGGTACTTACCAACGAGCAATGCATTCCCATAGGTGCCATCCTGAAAGCGCTGGTTGATGATGGACTGTCGGAAGATGAAGGAATCATGCACAATGCCTGGGTAGTTGGCGACAACGTTGGTGAAGAGTCCCCGGTGGTCCACTATTACCTGCACATTGATGGAATGCGTGTGCTTCCTGTTGCGGTAATAGTGTGCAGTGGCGGCAGGGGGCACGAGGAGTACATGTGTGCAGTTGATTGCCCCAACACGTGCGGGAAGCCAGCTATGGCGTAGAAGCCTTGCTTGGTCTCCAGCTGTTCCTGCGCAGTGTGTGGGAAGTGAAGGTGCTGGGGTACCAAGCTGATGATGGCATCCAAGACAGGTGTGAGGAACTTGGATAGGGCTGGCTGTGAGACTCCTCTGACTCTGGCAGTTGTTGGTTGGAAGGTACCAGAGGCCAACAGGTGCAGCACAGCCAGCAGCTTTGTCTGCGAAGGGATGTTGTTTGTCCGCTGTGTTGGTACCGTCAGCTTGTGGGCAATGATGGTCAGGATGCGGAGGATGGTTGTCCTTTTGAGCCTGTAGTGGGCAATGACATCCTCTGGTGTTAAGTCTGTGAGGCTGGTGCGTTATCTGAAGGTCCGCTGTCTTTGTCTGCGCTGCCTCTGTGGTAGTCTGGGGGGGGGGGGGGTGGTGGGCCTGGGTGTGGTGGCGGTGGGTGTTGTGGCCCTCTTGGGGCTCCGAGCTGCATGATCAGTAGCTCCATGGCATCTGTTGTTCTTCAGGTTTGGCTCTGGTCTGGTCTCCCTTTTGTGGTGCAGGTCGTCGTCTGTCTTAACACCAGGTAGGAGCAGGTGTTAAATCCCTGCTGCTAACGCGCCTTATCGCCTGTTTTGGGATCTTATCGCCGATCTGGCTGGTCGTAGAGAATATTGCAAAGTGGTGTTTTCGCGGCTTTTTGCACAGGAACGCCTACTCTGCATCTCATTAGCGTTAGTTGCCGGTGTCATCCGTGGCGATGTTTTTTGCGGCTGCTATCACAGGTAAACTGGCGATATCGGCTGTTAGCACCTGCTTGTGAATGGGGGGATAAATCTATCGCCACTTTGGCTGCGATAAAGTGTCGCTAACTCGGCGATGAGTCCTTGAGAATATGCCCCATAGCTGTTTAAATTTCATCATCTTCAGGGATAACTTCAATTAGTCTCAACTGAAATTCAAACTCTCATCTTGGTAATCAGAATGAAAGCCTTATACGGATTCACGAGCTGCGCATGCAGGTTCATAAGTAAATGTATTTCCTAAAGGTACCAATAAATAGCTCCTAATATAAATGCTGCAACACAGTATCGTTGTATCCAAATTAATATATAAAACAGAACGATAGAAAGTAAAATATAAAATAACACATTCATTATTATGGAATTAATATATTAAAATATGTATTCCTGTTCCGAATGGGAACCCAAATCCCTAAGAGGGATGTTATTTCATCATTCAACATGTCACACTCAAATTCCTCTCACATATCCATTATGCCATAGAGGCGTGTGATATCCTGAATCCCTTCCTTAAGGTAGGACTTTAGTCATAGGATCATTCAACTAAATACGGTATAAAGACTGAAAAATGTATTACTTATATTACAGAACTCTACTCATATTCATAACTGTTGTCTGAAAGTGTACCATTTATTCTAAAGGAAGTCCGGACCCTCATGAATACATTCTTCTCGGATCACTGACAAAATATCGAAGGACAAAATATCGTGTTCCCAAAATATCGGGACATAAATATCGATGTCAGAAATATCGACATCCTATCTTTAAAATGGTAAGTACTAAAATATTGAGAAAAAAAATATCGTTGTTAAAAATATCGATGTACAAAATATCGTTTTTTTAAAATGTATAAAAAATAATGTAAAATAAATTAAATTATAAATATAACAAAAAAATTATTTGGAATTATTAGAAAATGTTAACAATTAAAAATTAATAAATGTAATGTAAAAATAAATTAGACATACATATATAAAATATAATATATATATTTACTTAATAATGATTAAGAAATAATTATTTTAATAAATTATAAAATATTAGAAATATATTAAAAATTATAAATACATATATACATACATACATACACCTGTAACATAGAAATAAAAAAAAATATATATATTATAAATTAAAATATGAAAATATTTATTATTATTTCAAACTACATTTTCCACTACATTAAATACAACAGTAGGGAAAGTGTCGGATAGCGGAGGTGAGTAAATTACTATTCCCTTTGCAGCAAGTGCAATAAGGAAAGTGTTGCATAGCGGAGGGGAATAATTTATTATTCCCACTCCAGCGAGTGCAACAGTAGGGAAAGTGTTGGATAGCTTAGGGGAATAATTTACTATTCCCACTCCAATGAGTGCAACAGTAGGGAAAGTGTTAGATAGCGGAGACATAAAAATTATTATTCCCACTCCAGCGAGTGCAACAGTAGGGAAAGTATTGGATAGCGTAAGAGTAAAAATTAATATTCCCACTCCAGCGAGTGCAACAATAGGGAAAGTGTTGGATAGAGGAGGGGTAAAAATTACTATTCCCACTCCAGTGAGTGCAACAGTAGGGAAAGTGTTGGATAGCGGAGGGGTAAAAATTACTATTCCCACTCCAATGAGTGCAACAGTAGGGAAAGTGTTGGATAGCGAAGGGTAAAAAATTACTATTCCCACTCCAGCAAGTGCAACAGTAGGGAAAGCGTTGAATAATGGAGGGGAATAATTTACTATTCCCACTCCAATGAGTGCAACAGTAGGGAAAGTGTTGGATAGCGTATGGGTAAAAATTACTATTCCCACTCCTGCGAGTGCAACAGTAGGAAAAGTGTTGGATAGTGGAGACATAAAAATTACTATTCCCACTCCAGCGAGGGCAACAGTAGGGAAAGTGTTGGATAGCGTAGGAGTAAAAATTACTATTCCCACGCCAGCAAGTGCAACAGTAGGGAAAGTGTTGGATAGAGGAGGGGTAAAAATTACTATTCCCACTCCAGGGAATGCAACAGTAGGGAAAGTGTTGGGTAGCGGAGGGGTAAAAATTACTATTCCCACTCCAATGAGTGCAACAGTAGGGAAAGTGTTGGAAAGCGAAGGTGAAAAAATTACTATTCCCACTCAACCGAGTGCAACAGTAGGGAAAGTGTTTGATAGAGGAGGGGTAAAAATTACTATTCCCACTCCTATAAGTGCAACAGTAGGGAAAGTGTTGGATAGCGAAGGGGAAAAAATTACTATTCCCACTCCAGCGAATGCAACAGTAGGGAAAGTGTTGGATAGAGGAGGGGTAAAAATTACTATTCCCACTCCAGTGAGTACAACAGTAGGGAAAGTTTTGGATAGCGGAGGGGAATAAATTACTATTCCCACTCCAATGAGTGCAACAGTAGGGAAAGTATTGGATAGCGTAAGGGTAAAAATTACTATTCCCACTCCAGCGAGTGCAACAGTAGGGAAAGTGTTGGATAGAGGAGGGGTAAAAATGACTATTCCCACTCCAGTCAGTGCAACAGTAGGGAAAGTGTTGGATAGCGGAGGGGTAAAAATTACTATTCCCACTCCAATGAGTGCAACAGTAGGGAAAGTGTTGGATAGCGAAGGGTAAAAAATTACTATTCCCACTCCAGCAAGTGCAACAGTAGGGAAAGTGTTGAATAATGGAGGGGAATAAATTACTATTCCCACTCCAGTGACTGCAACAGTAGGGAAAGTGTTGGATAGAGGAGGGGTAAAAATTACTATTCCCACTCCAGTGAGTGCAACAGTAGGGAAAGCGTTGGATAGCGGAGGGGAATAAATGACTATTCCCACTCCAATGAGTGCAACAGTAGGGAAAGTGTTGGTTAGCGGAGGGGATAAAACAAAACATTTCAGCTATTGAATGTAAATCCCCAAACAAAATAAAAACAAAACAATTACTAACAATATTTATCAATTAATAAAAGAATATTAATGATCAACTAATGATAATTTTATTTAAAGTATATTAATTTTAAACTTCTACCCCAAAAAACACAAAAACACACCTAAAAATATTTTCACAATTTCCATAACTAATTTTCCTTTAATAAATTAAATAACAATTAACAACAAATTAATAAATAATTATTAATAAATTAATCCCCGGATTTAACAATAGAAAATATGAAATTAATAAAATAAATTCTAATTAAATTACTTCCCACCCTATTCCCCTATAAACCCTCAACCCGCTCCCAAAAAAATAACACAATTAACATAATTACCAATTAAGTAATAATAATTAACAATCAATTAATTAATATTTATTAATAAATTAATTCCCACTTTTAACAATATACAATGTTAAATACATAAATATTAATTAATAAAAAATATTAATAAGTTAATTCTAATTAAATTACTTCCCACCCTATTCCCCTATAAACCCACATCCCGCTCCTACAAAAATGACACAATTCACATAATTACCAATTAAATAATAATAATTAACAACCAATTAATAAATATTTATTAATAAATTAATTCCCACATTGAACAATATACAATATTAAATTCATTATTAATTATTAAAAAATATGAATAAATTAATTATAAATAAATTACTTCCCACCCTATTCCCCTATAAACCCACAACCCGCTCCTTAAAAAATTACACAATTAACATAATTACCAATTAATTAATAATAATTAACAATCAATTAATAATTAATTAAAAATAAATTAATTAACACAATTAACGATATAAAATATTAAATACATAAATATTAATGAATAAAAAACATTAATATATTAATTTTATTTAAATTACTTCCCACCCTATTCCCCAATAAACCCACAACCCGCTACGGAACTAAAAGGCAAAAATAAATTAAAATACAATTAATAACTTCTTAAAAAATTAATACACTTTTTATAATTAAATTACTACCCACCCTATTCCCCTATAAACCCACAACCCGCTACGGAACTAAAACGCAAAATTAAATTAAAATACAATTAGTAACTTCTAAAAATTTAACACATATATTTAAAAACAAATGCAATACTTAGACAAAAAAATAGAACACATACATTTAAAATACATACTAAAATACATAACACTAACGAAAATAACGATATTTTTAACAACTATATTTTTGCGAACGATATTAATGACTTCGATATTTAAAAAAATGATATTAATAACTTCGATATTGTTAAAAACGATATTACTTACCTTAGAGTCGATATTCTTGTCCACGATATTCTGACAGTCGATATTTTTGAGTAACGATATTCTGAACTCGATATAAGTGCACTTCGATATTTGCAACTCGATATTTTGACTGTTTACCATTCTTCTCATCTTGCTCTTTTCCTATGCACAGACCATTATGCGATATAGGCGCTTGACAGACACTGGCCTCACTCATCTATTAACACAATCCAAATTAACTGGGACACATTGTGATTAAATAGCTGCAAATAATGATTCTAGCAATACCCAATGTATTGAAGGAAT